>OY744567.1:6623109-7950845 GCA_963556235.1 Cryptophagus acutangulus | reverse complement strand
CGGACCCCTTAACATAACCTCCACTAGGTTCCCGGCATTCAATACCGTGCCAATCCTACGTTCCGCCCGGTTTCTCTCAGCTTCCCACTCTTCACAATGGAAGAGGGTATGTTCGGCAGTGTCGTTCACGTTACACGTGTGACACCGATTTGAGGCCGTTTTCCCAATTCTTCTCAGGTAGGAGTTAAAGTGCCCGTGACCTGACAAGAACTGGGATAGGCAGTACGTGAGTACACCATGTTGCCTACTCCCCCAGGGTTCGATATCTGGTATCAAGACCCTGGTCCACGCGCCGTTTGTCGCTGACGCCCATCTACGCTGCCAGACTTCGATCGTATTGGCTCTATGCACCGCACGCTCCGCATTAGTAGCGCCCCTACTCAGCTTCCGGATTGTCACTTGCAGGTCAAGTGGTAGCACTCCCGCCATCACCTGCAGAGCTTCCGTAGAGACCGTTCTATTGGCTCTACTTATTCCCAGCAGGAGTGGCCTTTGCGCTTTACTGAGCGTCTCCCTGACGCTTCTCAGGCCTATCGCATCTGCCCACACGGGTGCCCCGTACAAGATGGTAGACGCGTGCGCCGTAGCCAGGAGCCTTCTTGCCCAGTCACCGGCACCCCTCATCCTTGGCATCAACCGTCTTAGACCTTGTGCAATCCTTTCGGCCTTGGCACAAGCTTCCGCGACATGCTTTCCCCACGTCTCATTCTTATCGAGCCAGATCCCCAAGTACTTGATACTTGACTCAAGTTCGATTCGACTGCCCAGAACGTCAATCCACAGGGATCCGACGATTTTCTTGCGCCCGGTGATCAGGGCAGCTTTAGTTTTCGCCGGGGCGATCTTCAGCCCTCTCGCTATCATCCAACTGTTTATGTTGCTTAGACTGTCCCTCCATCTGGTTTTACATCCACTCAGTTCCTTTGCGGTGCATACAACCACCAAATCGTCGGCGAACGCCACCGATTTACAGCCAGCTGGCAGTTCCAGCCCCAGCACGCCATCGTACGACAAGTTCCAAAGGAGGGGCCCGAGGACGGATCCTTGCGGCACCCCAGCCGTCACCGCCATCGTTATCTCCTCCGTCGGAATCAGGCTCCTCTCTTCCAGGTAGCTCATAATGATACGAACTATGTAATCGTCCATCTGCCTGTTCTGGAGCTCCTCTATGATAGTGGTCCATCTCACCTCGTTAAACGCGTTCTGGATATCGATGGCCACTACCATACAGACTTCTCTGGTTCTCCAATTACCTTCCTTCGCGGACCTTGTCATTCTCAGGACTTCCTCTATGGCATCCAGGGTTGAGAGGCCTGCCCTGAATCCATATTGGTGTTCGCTGAGATCCATACCCTTGTCTTCCAACGCACGTACCAGACGGCCGGCAATTATCCTCTCGAACACCTTGCCAAGCACGTCCAGTAGGCAGATCGGGCGAACTCCACCCGGCTCCTCTGGGTCTCTCCCTGCTTTAGGGATTAACACCAGTCTTGCTTTTTTCCACGTCTCGGGGAACGTCCCCTCCGCCAGCAGCCCCTGGTACAAGTCGACTAGAAGGTCGAGATGATCCTTAGCCATTAATTTCACCGCCTCGGCCGGGATACCGTCCGGTCCGGGGGCCTTTTTGCCCTTCAGGAGACTGATCGCTGTGGCGACTTCCTCTTCGGTTATCAGGGCGGCTCCAAAAGCCGCCGGTTTGTCCCATACGTTTGCTGCGTGAGCTGGGAATAGCTGTGTGGCCACCCTCAGTTTTTGCTCGCTTGAGAGAATGGGGACCTCCGTTTTGCCCATTCGCTTTGACAGCAGTTGGTAGGCAGTTCCCCATACGTTTTCCTCGACTTCCTCGATGAGACTTCTGCAGGCTTCCTTTTTTGCCATATAGATCTGTGCCTTCACTGCAGTTCTTGCAACTTTAAATGCATCGAGTGCCGCGAGGTGTGCTAGGCGGTTGGCCTCGTTCGGGCGTTTCCTGCACCTCTCCTTGGCTTTGGTCACCTCTCTACGGCGGCCGTTTCTACATTTGATCGCCTCGCCCACCTCCGCCCGCCACCAGTAGACATTCCTGCGCTTACTGCTATTGCCTTTAGGTGCAGCTGCCTTACACGCCGATTGGATCGCAGCCGTTAACGAGCTGACTCCTACGCGTTTTTTGCACGTAAGCAGTATCTCGCCAAGCTTCGTTCTAAAATGCCAGGACTGTCTGGCGGTTTGGATCCTCCACCCGCTGGTATCGCATGTACCACTTTTCAACTTAGCACCACCAATCCGGAAAACTATCGCCCGGTGATCGCTGAGCGTCTCTGTATCTGACACTGCCCATTCGGTGACCCTGTTATTCGCGCTGGGCCTGGAAAATGTGATGTCAATCACACTTTCCCGGGCTCCTTTGCAGAAAGTCGCCTCACTTCCCAGGTTCGACACCCCCAGGTCAAGGCCTGCTGCCCATTCCCTGACGGCGATTCCTCGCCAGTCCTCTATAGCCGACCCCCACGCAGCGCTCTTGGCGTTGAAGTCGCCTCCAACAACCAGGAGGTGGTTTCGGTCCTCCAGAAGGATGGCTTGCCCGAGTTCGTCCAGGTTCTCTTCATATACTTCCCTGGTAGTGTTCGGTGACAAGTACACCGAGTATAGTATCATTTCGCCAACTCTGGCCTTTACATAGGCCTTCCCGCAGGACTTGGAGTCGCACTTAGCAGCTTCCAGCCATATAGCCGCCGACTTGTCGCGATTGGCTATCCATTTGGTACCTCTACTAAGGAGATCCTTGTTTGGCTCGCTAACCAGCGCCGCACAAGCCCCCTTTTCGAGGCACCTCTGGAAGAGCAAGTCGTGTGCCTTTTTGCTTCTATTGGCGTTTAGCTGTATTACGATAGACTTGCTATTGGTAGGGTTTGTATCTTGCATTGGGGTTGTTTAGACGTTACAGAATAATTTAACACGTATATCACAGTTCGTTTACTACTTATCACCAGGTTATCACAGTTCGTTAGCTATCGCGGAGATCCGCCGCCGGACCTCCAGTCCTTCCAGTCGCTTTATTTAGTGCCTGCTGCATCCTAGAGCACTGACCCGACCACGCCCTATGCGGTTGGTTGCACAGGGGGCAGTGCGGGTCCTTGTCGCACGCTCCAGCTAAGTGGCCCTCCTCTCCGCATCTAAGGCAGGATTTTGATCTGTCGACGCCCTCGCATCGTCTTGCGATGTGCCCCGCGTCCCAGCACCTGTGACATTTGTCCACCTGGATCCGCTCTCTCAGTCTCACCTTCGAGAGACCGATGGTGATACCAGGGTGGGCCAGTATGGTGGCGGCTGCCTCTACGGTCGCCACAATTGTCGCAGCTTGTTGACAACTTCCGCTCGGGTGGAGGTATTGTACCTCCATACTGTCCCTTGGGACCCTTGTCTGTTCCGCGATGGCATCCTTTATCTCCACGTCCGTAATGGCCGCCTCGATGTTTGAGGCCATTATTTGCACTTTTTGGCCCTCACCTTTCATAATGTCGATCTTGTTCGCCACCCCGCCATCTGCGATCAGCCTCGCCATAGTATCGGCTCGCCCTTCCTTCAGGCATATGAGTAGGTGTCCCTCCTTCGACTGCCTGACCTCGCCCACTTTGACTCCCTCGAGGTCCTTATCCTTAAGTGCCCTCCTCACCCTGCCCAGGAGTTCCGGGTATTCCTCGGGCTTACTACCTCTCACCAGGATGGCCTCCGATTTCTGTGAGGCCCTCCTACTAGGTTGGCGGGCAAGTGCGGGTCGAGCCTGCGCTACCGGCGCTTTCTGTCCTGGTGGGACACAGATATTGACCATTATGCCCCTCTGTGCCACCAAGACGCATTCCGCCATTCTTCGGCAAGCGTCAGCTTCCGCCGCGTTTCTTACGGGGATGGATATCTTCGGCACCCCCCTCTCCTCAGCCATGTCGCCCAACTTGTGCATCATATCGAATGTCTGCTGGTGGTTGTTTCCCGATGGTCCACCCCTCGCCAACATCATCCTCCTCGTCTTGGTTTTGGCCCCCACTCTAGTTTCGGACTCAAGGACCCCCCCTTCCGTTGCGAGGCACAGGATGTCCGGAAACCTATCCCGGGCTATAGCCAATATGCCCTCCTTCATTCCTTCTTTTCCCTCGTGGACCATCAGGCCCACGGCTGCCTCGTCATGGCAAGTTACGGGGTTCACGGCCACTACTTCAGTACCCCTGAACATGTCCGCCGGCCAATCTCTACCCTCTACTGCCTTGTATGAGTCATACGTGCGGGCCCCTTTCATTTCCTCGACTGTCACCTTCAGTTTCGGGATCCTCCTTCCATCAATGGCCATGGGCATGCCAGCGTTATGCAAGTTGCATATTGTGGCCATAAGCTCACGGAGACCTTCCTCCCCGCAGTCGCCCTCTTCCTGCATCCTTTCCGCCCTGAGTCTAATTTTATCCCATCCTTCTTTAAAGGGGTCGTACGCCTGTGTGGGTACTAGGGGTACCCTTGAGCCTGCCCGTTGCGCATAGCCCGTCGGTGCGCCGGATGTTGCGCAGTTCGCCTGCGCGCTGGGTGGTACGTCCATCTTCTGGGGGTAGCCGCCGCTGGTTTTCGGTGTCGCCGTTGCCGTGCTGGCCTCCGCATTCCGAGCTCTAGCCGCTGCCAGCTCCCGTAGCGCTTCCTCCAGCTCGCCTTTTGTCCTTTTCAGTTCAGCTTTCGTACTCTTGGCGTCCTCTCCCATAGCCGACTGCTTCTTCAGCTCCTCGATCTGCGTATTTACGCCTTCCCTGAGGCTTCCGATGACCTTCTTTTCCTTTTCGGCTTCTTCCCTCATTGCCTGGACTCTGTGTACGTCCTCCCTCAGGTTTTCTTTGATTTTGTGGATCTTCTCCAACTCCCCCTTCTTTTCCTCCTCCAGTTTCCTGTTGGCCAGTGAGAATGAGAATGGTTTCCCGGTTTTGTTGCCGTTTCCATTCGATTCGTCAATCGTCCTGGTGCTTGTCTCCAATTCCTTGGTCGGAATGGGATGCTTCTTACGCTTTTTGTTCTTCCGGTTATCTTCCGGGGTAACCGGCAGCGGTGGTTTGGGGTTACTCTCCTTCTTTCTCGTCTCTCCCTTAGTCCTGCGCGTTATTGCGCCGGGTGAGGAGCTTGTCTGGGTGCTTGAGCCACTGGGGGCCTCTGCCTTGTTTAGCCTTCCAGCCTTGTCCTCTTCCTCCTCGTCGACCGTGAGGTCCATCAGCGGTGTCTCAACCAGGGCGATTGTGGTGTTCCCAATCCTCATAACCTGCTTCTCATCTGGGGACGAGGAAATATCGATTGCCATTTCCTGGTCCTGTCTCGTTGTCACCGCCGTTTGCGAAGTCAGCATTTCCACTTCCTCATCTACGACGTCGGGTACGCTCGCTTTCCTCTGCGTCGGCGGGCTGCGCATCAGCTTATTGCTCTTTGCAAAAAATACGCTAGCCTGTGGCGCCTTCTTCGCTCCATCCTCCTTTCTTCCAGTAGTTGTTAAAACCATTAGCTCGGCCTGGTTACCTACCGAGCTCGGTCCGCAGTTGCTGCTTCGCCGAGGGGAGCCTGCTTCACCACCCCCCACAACTAGCCCTGAGGTATCCCTCCTCTGGGCGGTAGACTCGATATCATTGTTTCCTTGCATATTTCATGGTTTTCTGGCTGTCCGACTCTATGCCCTCGCCACTGGGCATAACGAACTTTTTTCCTCGGGGGTTTTTTCCCCCCTAGGAGGGTTGCCAACCAAGGCTACGGAGCCCCTCCTGCCCCTTGTCGGTTTTGGTCCGCGGCGGGTATTTGATTTCCCCGCTACCACCCATATCTGGGAGGCATTCCCCTATCCGCCACCGGGGGACGCGCCAGATGGGAGACCGACAACTCCACACTAGAACCTAACCTAACCTAACCTAACCTAACCTAACCTAACCTAACCTAACCTAACCTAACCTTTTTTTTTTTTTTTTTTTTTTTTTTTTTTGATGGTGGAATGCGTTACGCACCCGCCCCCTACATATCTGCAGGGGAGTGTGGGGCTCGTCCTCAACGTCAGTTGAGGCCATACCCACTAAACCACCATCACTCGAAGCACCACCACCTACGCCGGAACCGCCTTTCGGCATAACATCGACATAGGAGGCAGCTGGTTCTTCACCAGTTTGTTGTCACACAACGAATCGAATCAAATATTGGCCATCACATCAAACTCCAAACCTACAAGGCGATCACAGTGTGCTGAAGACTCTAGCCTTATGTCATCCGAGCAGCCACCACTGGGTCCTTCGCTATAAGGATTTTGGTGAAAAGCGATTCCACCGCTTTCCACTCCACCTCTCCTCGTAACATTGTTGTTACGAGGTTTGCCGCGTTAAGCTCAACTCCAACAATTTCCACTACTGACGCCCTTGCCACTTCCCACTCCTCGCAGTAAAACAAGGTGTGTTCGGCGGTATCCCTGTCGTTACACACATAGCACCTTGACGACTCTGTCTTTCCGATCCTTCTCCTGTAGTCATTGAAGTGACCGTGACCCGAAAGAAATTGCGTGATGCAATACGAGAGGTTGCCATGCTCCCTTTGCACCCACGGCTCGATCTCCGGAATGAGCTTTTTGGTCCAGGCACCGTCCGTCATCTCCGACCACCTTCTCTGCCAGACATTCATCATAGCCTCCTTGTTAGTTTTCCTATCCTCGCTGCTTGCCCTGTGGTTGTTTTTCCGTAGCTTTGCTTGCAGGTCCATTGGCATTACTGCCGCTATCACTTGCAAAGCCGCTGTTGAAATTGTCCTGTTTCCTCTACTTATACTGATCAAGGAAGTCCTCTGTGCCTGGTTTAGTTTATCGCGTACTTTTCTCATACTAGTGGCATCCGCCCACACCGGTGCTCCATACAAGACCACTGAGGCATGCGTGGCCGCCAACAATCTTCTTGCATGATCACCCGCCCCACCTAGTCTCGGCATTATGCTCCTCAGTCTTTGAGCAGCACCCTCTGCTTTCGCGCAGGCTTCGTAGACATGTTTTACCCAGGACTCATTCTTATCCACCCATATGCCGAGATATTTTAGGTGCGGCTCTATCTCTACTAGTGTGCCCAGGACGTTTATTACCCGGACCCCTTCAATGACCTTGCGTCCAGTGAGCAAGGCGGCTTTGGTTTTGTCGGGCGCAATTTGGAGACCCTTCTCTGTCATCCAGTCATTCAGGGTTGTAAGGGCAATCGACCATTTCTCTTTAATGTCCATCAGCGTTGGACCAATGCAGGCGACTAGCAGATCGTCTGCAAAAGCTATAGCTTTGCATCCGTCCGGGAGAACCAGCTTCAGTATGCCGTCGTACAAAAGGTTCCATAAGAGCGGGCCAAGGACGGAGCCTTGCGGAACGCCCGCTGACACCGCCTTTACTTCCCCCTCTGTTACTTCCAGCGATCGATCCTCTAGGTAGCTCATTAGCACTGATACTAGGTACTTATGGAATTTTCGTTTTTTAATTTCCTCCATGATAGTGGCCCATCCAGCAGCGTTAAACGCGTTTTGTACGTCTATGGCTACTATCATACACAGCTCCCTCTGCCTCCAGCTACCTTCTTTGGCGGAGCGCGCTAGCCTGACGACTTCCTCAACCGCATCCATGGTGGACCGACCCGCTCTGAACCCATATTGTTGTTCGTGTAGGTCGTTACCGCTCTCTTCCATGACCTGTGCAATACGGTTGGCGATGATTCTCTCATACAGCTTCCCGAGCACATCTAACAAACATATGGGCCTTGAACCTCCAGGGTTTTCCGGGTTCTTTCCTGGTTTTGGGATAAGCACTAACCTAGCTTTTTTCCACTGTTTTGGGAAAGTACCCTTTTTAATCAGCTCGCTGTAGATTTCCGCCAATTCCTCTGCGTAATCTATGGCCATGAGTTTTACCGCTTCAGCGGGTATCCCATCAGGTCCTGGGGCCTTTTTGCTTTTTAAATGGGCAGCTGCTGTTTGGATTTCTTCTACCGTTACTGCCGGGATAGAGTTCTCGTCTAGCCTTGGTTTGTTCCACTTAATTTCGGCGTGTGTCGGGAACAGTTGCCTGGCTATACGCCGTTTTTGTGTATTCGAGAGTATTGGTGCCGCTGCTCTGCCCATTCTTTTGGTTACTAGTTTGTAGGCAGTGCCCCATACGTCGGCTTCCACTTCCTCTACAAGCGTGTTCCATGATACCCTCTTGGCAGACGTTATTTCGTTTTTAACCCGTTGTCTAGCTTGCTTTAAGTTTTCTAGTGCTTCAGCGTGGGCGATGCTGAATTGGTGGTTTGTCGTCTGTGTTCTAGCCTTGCATTTGGCTCGGGCCTCTATCCTTCGACATCTGTTTCTGTGTTCAATGGCCACCCTTACTTCATCGTTCCACCAGTATACAGTTTTGCGACGGTCTTTCTTTGGCGGGTTTGCCACTTTGCAGGCTTTGGACATGGATTTAACAAGAGTGTCCACGTCTAGGCTTCTATGGACAAGTAGTAGCTCTCCCAAAGCTTCCCGAAATTTACTTTTCTGGCGCTCCGTGCGCAAACCCCAGCCTGCAGGTACTTTTCTGCGGAGGTCAGCGCCATCTTTGCATATTCCGAACTCTATTGCTCCATGGTCACTCAACATTTCTTCACTTGACACGTGCCAGTCTTGCACCGTCCCGCCGAAGTTGTCCTTGTAGAAAGTAACGTCAATGACACTTGAGCTTGCGCCCTTACTGTACGTTGCCTTATTTCCTACATTAGCCACTACCAGATCTAGTTCGGCAGCCCATTCCAACACTGCCCTGCCTCGCCAGTCTTCTGTGCCCGAACCCCACGCATGACTTTTAGCATTGAAGTCGCCGCCGATTATTATCATGTGAGTTAGGTTTGTGGCCGCTACGCAGTTATACAGTTCTTGTAGTTTTTCCGAATACTCTTCTCTGGTGATGTTTGGCGAGAGATATACAGAGTATAGCGCTACTTCTGCAATCCTCGCCATTACATACGCAGCCCCGCAGCTTTTGCTATCGCAGCGTCCACTTGCTAGCCACATAGCGGCGGATTTGTCGTCGTTCAAGATCCATCCTGCACTATTAGTGACCAGTTCTTTATTTGGCTCACTGACCAATGCTACGCAGGCATTCTCTGAGTAGCAGCGCTTAAATAGCATATCGTGTGCTTTCCGGCTTCTATTAGTATTGAGCTGTATAACTTTTTGTATTGTTGTTTGAGTTGTATTTAACATTAAAATAAATAAATAAATAAATAACAGATATGTATATGGGACATCACGCGTTGTTGTTATCACAGACATTTATCACAGATTGTTCACTAACTTTAGTACGGGTTGTTTGCTTTGCTCTTTCGGATTTAAGGAGCTCCTTCATCCTGCTACATTGTCCGGCCCAGGCGCGATGCGGCTGGTCGCATAAGGGACAGTAGGGATTTTTTGTGCAGGTATCCGCCTTGTGACCTTTCTCGCTGCATTTCAAACAGCTATCCGCTCTATCTGCCCCCTTGCACTGCCCCGCATAGTGACCAGGCTCCCAGCACCGATGGCACTTGTCCACAGTCACTCTTTTCCTGAACTGTGCTGTGGTGAGTCCCAAAATAATGCCTTCGTGTGCTAGGATTTTTTCCGCAGCCTCCCGCGTTGCCATTATTGTGGCCGCTTGCTTGCATTGGCCGCTCGGTCTTAGGTCTTTCACTTCCAAGTTACTTCCCAGCACGCTTGTCTGTTCCATGATAGCCGTCTTGATGCAATCCTCTGTCAGGGCGGCTTCAATATTGTAAGCCATTATTGGAGTCATTTTGTTTCCCTTGAGAATTTCGGTCTTGTTTTGCATTCCGCTATCTGTAATGCATTTAGCAATAGTGGCCGCGTGCCCCTGACTCAAACTTATGAGCAAGTGGCCATCTCTTGTCTTACGGACTTCCCCAATTTTTGCATCTTTTTCCCAGTCTTTGCCCTTCAATGCGTCTCTGACTAATTTGAGTAGAGCCGGATATTCCTCTGCACTTTCGCCCCTTATAATGAGCGCTTCAGTTTCTTTTCTTTGCGGTGCTGACCGCCTGCTAGCCTGCCGGGCCAATGCGGGACGCAATTGGGCCCCTTGCCCTGCCCGTTTGGGTGGTACGCATATTCGTACGTTTAGCCCTTTTTGCACAGCTATAGTACACTCCGCCATTTTCCTGCATGTTGTGGTGTCAATGCCTTGATGGATTGGGATAGCTATTTCTTTGGCGTTGTTTTCCGCCGCTAGATTACCCAGCTCTTGGATAGCTACGTACACCGACTGTTTGCTAAGTTCCTTATCGCAGCTTGCCACTATGATTTTCCTCGTTCTTGTCTTGTTACCCACCCTAGTAGTCGTCTCCAACACTCCTCCTTCCTCCGAAATGCATAGGATATCTGGAAATCTTTCTTTGGCTATTGCCAGGAGACCCTCTTCCATTTGTGCTTTGTCACCGGGAACAATAAGTCCGACCATTTCCTCCTCCTGGTTAGTTATTGGGTTCGTCTCTACAATCGCCGTCTTCTTGAAGACGCTTTCTGGCCATTCCTTGGCTTCAGCTACAGCGAAAAGCTCGAATGTGCCGGCTTCTTTTATTTCGTCTTCTGTGACTTTCGGGCGTGGTACCCTGCTGCCATCGATTGCTGCTATCATGCCAACTTTGTCTACGTTCTCTATTGTTTTGATGAGTTGGACTACGGCTTCCACGTTGCTTGGGTTTTCTTTAGCAGCTTCCGCTTGCGCCTTTATTTTCGTCCATTCTACTTTAAAAATGTCGTTGTCTCGGGCCCGATTCCTGGGGGTGGGTAACCTCTTCTGTGTACTTTGCGCGTAACTCACTCGCGCGTCTTCTACCTCTGTCTCGGCACGTTCCCTTCTCAGCTCATTAATAGTAGTGGCCATTCCTTTAATTAGTTCATCTCTTTCTTTCTCCATATCTGCAATGTACTTCTGGTTTCGCTTGTATTCGGCAGCTTCCCTTGCTACGTTGTCGCCTGCCATGGTCACTAGCTGTGCCTTGGATTCTACCCACTCCTTAGTAATGTCAGCAAGCTGCGATTCCATCCTCTGGAATTCCTCTTCGCTCCTCCGTGGATTTTTTGCAATTTGCTCTGTTTGTTTCAGTTGGGACTCATGTCGGATAACTTCCTGCCTGAGTTCCTCAACTGCCTTTCTTTCCTTTTCTATTTCCTCGTTTCGTTTCTGGTTTTTAATCATTTCCTCCCTTAGCGTGGCTTTGATCTGGTTGATTTTTTCAAACTCTTCCTCAAGTAGTGTTTCCTGTCTGTTTTTGCTACTTTCATGGGTACCATCGTAGTTTTTGGCTGCAACAGCCACTTTGCTCACAATTTCCCTTAGCTGGATATGGAAGGGTTTTGGATTAGTAGGCAGTGGCCTTACTGCCCAAAAGTCCTCCAAACGACCAATCGCTTCCTTAACCTCTGCCCACAGTGGGTCCACTTCTGTCTGCCCTTCCCTTGCCTGTTTTTTTGGGTTTTGGCTTTCTAGCCCAGGAGAAGTAGCAGTCTGCTTTCTCTTCGGCCTATCTCCTTGGTTGCTTACTGTTTTTTTCTTGTCCTTTGGTAGCTTCCCAATGCTCTTTCTCCCTGTAGGCGGGCTTCGTGGAATTACGTTTTTTAGTTTTTCGTATTCCGCCATAATTTCCGCTTCCTCCGCTTCCCTCGTACTTTCCTCTTGGATATCCACTCCGGTAAGATCTACCATTGGAGTCTTTACCAGTGTTATAGACGTGCTGCCAATAATACCAGTACCATTCTCTTCTACCAATCCAGAAGTGGATGGTAGTAATTGCGAAATTTTGCTCCCCCCAGAATCCGTGGAGCAGCCCACCTTCATGGTGGAAGAGGATTCCCCGGCATCGCCGGAACCTCCCTGGGGTAATAATCTTTGAAATCTCGAATTCATTTTTTTGAACTGACCTTTAAGGGAAGGTCACCCTAATTTTTTAACAAGGTTGTCTCCTTCGTGCAATCCTGTTGGTCCGCGGGAGGTATTTTATTTCCCTCCTACCCTCCGAGTGGTTGGCTTACCACCCAGCGAGCATTCCCCTATCCGCCACCTGGGGACGCGCTCTCTAGCGGTTACAGGTGTCCGCCGAGAGAACCTAACCTAACCTAACCTAACCTAACCTAACCTAACCTAACCTAACCTAACCTAACCTAACCTAACCTAACCTAACCTAACCTAACCTTTTTTTTTTTTTTTTTTTTTTTTTTTTTTTTGATGGTGGAATGCGTTACGCACCCGCCCCCTACATATCTGCAGGGGAGTGTGGGGCTCGTCCTCAACGTCAGTTGAGGCCATACCCACTAAACCACCATCACTCGAAGCACCACCACCTACGCCGGGACCGCCTTTCGGCATAACATCGACATAGGAGGCAGCTGGTTCTTCACCAGTTTGTTGTCACACAACGAATCGAATCAAATATTGGCCATCACATCAAGCTCCAAACCTACAAGGCGATCACAGTGTGCTGAAGACTCTAGCCTTATGTCATCCGAGCAGCCACCACTGGGTCCTTCGCTATAAGGATTTTGGTGAAAAGCGATTCCACCGCTTTCCACTCCACCTCTCCTCGTAACATTGTTGTTACGAGGTTTGCCGCGTTAAGCTCAACTCCAACAATTTCCACTACTGACGCCCTTGCCGCTTCCCACTCCTCGCAGTAAAACAAGGTGTGTTCGGCGGTATCCCTGTCGTTACACACATAGCACCTTGACGACTCTGTCTTTCCGATCCTTCTCCTGTAGTCATTGAAGTGACCGTGACCCGAAAGAAATTGCGTGATGCAATACGAGAGGTTGCCATGCTCCCTTTGCACCCACGGCTCGATCTCCGGAATGAGCTTTTTGGTCCAGGCACCGTCCGTCATCTCCGACCACCTTCTCTGCCAGACATTCATCATAGCCTCCTTGTTAGTTTTCCTATCCTCGCTGCTTGCCCTGTGGTTGTTTTTCCGTAGCTTTGCTTGCAGGTCCATTGGCATTACTGCCGCTATCACTTGCAAAGCCGCTGTTGAAATTGTCCTGTTTCCTCTACTTATACTGATCAAGGAAGTCCTCTGTGCCTGGTTTAGTTTATCGCGTACTTTTTTCATACTAGTGGCATCCGCCCACACCGGTGCTCCATACAAGACCACTGAGGCATGCGTGGCCGCCAACAATCTTCTTGCATGATCACCCGCCCCACCTAGTCTCGGCATTATGCTCCTCAGTCTTTGAGCAGCACCCTCTGCTTTCGCGCAGGCTTCGTAGACGTGTTTTACCCAGGACTCATTCTTATCCACCCATATGCCGAGATATTTTAGGTGCGGCTCTATCTCTACTAGTGTGCCCAGGACGTTTATTACCCGGACCCCTTCAATGACCTTGCGTCCAGTGAGCAAGGCGGCTTTGGTTTTGTCGGGCGCAATTTGGAGACCCTTCTCTGTCATCCAGTCATTCAGGGTTGTAAGGGCAATCGACCATTTCTCTTTAATGTCCATCAGCGTTGGACCAATGCAGGCGACTAGCAGATCGTCTGCAAAAGCTATAGCTTTGCATCCGTCCGGGAGAACCAGCTTCAGTATGCCGTCGTACAAAAGGTTCCATAAGAGCGGGCCAAGGACGGAGCCTTGCGGAACGCCCGCTGACACCACCTTTACTTCCCCCTCTGTTACTTCCAGCGATCGATCCTCTAGATAGCTCATTAGCACTGATACTAGGTACTTATGGAATTTTCGTTTTTTAATTTCCTCCATGATAGTGGCCCATCCCGCAGCGTTAAACGCGTTTTGTACGTCTATGGCTACTATCATACACAGCTCCCTCTGCCTCCAGCTACCTTCTTTGGCGGAGCGCGCTAGCCTGACGACTTCCTCAACCGCATCCATGGTGGACCGACCCGCTCTGAACCCATATTGTTGTTCGTGTAGGTCGTTACCGCTCTCTTCCATGACCTGTGCAATACGGTTGGCGATGATTCTCTCATACAGCTTCCCGAGCACATCTAACAAACATATGGGCCTTGAACCTCCAGGGTTTTCCGGGTTCTTTCCTGGTTTTGGGATAAGCACTAACCTAGCTTTTTTCCACTGTTTTGGGAAAGTACCCTTTTTAATCAGCTCGCTGTAGATTTCCGCCAATTCCTCTGCGTAATCTATGGCCATGAGTTTTACCGCTTCAGCGGGTATCCCATCAGGTCCTGGGGCCTTTTTGCTTTTTAAATGGGCAGCTGCTGTTTGGATTTCTTCTACCGTTACTGCCGGGATAGAGTTCTCGTCTAGCCTTGGTTTGTTCCACTTAATTTCGGCGTGTGTCGGGAACAGTTGCCTGGCTATACGCCGTTTTTGTGTATTCGAGAGTATTGGTGCCGCTGCTCTGCCCATTCTTTTGGTTACTAGTTTGTAGGCAGTGCCCCATACGTCGGCTTCCACTTCCTCTACAAGCGTGTTCCATGATACCCTCTTGGCAGACGTTATTTCGTTTTTAACCCGTTGTCTAGCTTGCTTTAAGTTTTCTAGTGCTTCAGCGTGGGCGATGCTGAATTGGTGGTTTGTCGTCTGTGTTCTAGCCTTGCATTTGGCTCGGGCCTCTATCCTTCGACATCTGTTTCTGTGTTCAATGGCCACCCTTACTTCATCGTTCCACCAGTATACAGTTTTGCGACGGTCTTTCTTTGGCGGGTTTGCCACTTTGCAGGCTTTGGACATGGATTTAACAAGAGTGTCCACGTCTAGGCTTCTATGGACAAGTAGTAGCTCTCCCAAAGCTTCCCGAAATTTACTTTTCTGGCGCTCCGTGCGCAAACCCCAGCCTGCAGGTACTTTTCTGCGGAGGTCAGCGCCATCTTTGCATATTCCGAACTCTATTGCTCCATGGTCACTCAACATTTCTTCACTTGACACGTGCCAGTCTTGCACCGTCCCGCCGAAGTTGTCCTTGTAGAAAGTAACGTCAATGACACTTGAGCTTGCGCCCTTACTGTACGTTGCCTTATTTCCTACATTAGCCACTACCAGATCTAGTTCGGCAGCCCATTCCAACACTGCCCTGCCTCGCCAGTCTTCTGTGCCCGAACCCCACGCATGACTTTTAGCATTGAAGTCGCCGCCGATTATTATCATGTGAGTTAGGTTTGTGGCCGCTACGCAGTTATACAGTTCTTGTAGTTTTTCCGAATACTCTTCTCTGGTGATGTTTGGCGAGAGATATACAGAGTATAGCGCTACTTCTGCAATCCTCGCCATTACATACGCAGCCCCGCAGCTTTTGCTATCGCAGCGTCCACTTGCTAGCCACATAGCGGCGGATTTGTCGTCGTTCAAGATCCATCCTGCACTATTAGTGACCAGTTCTTTATTTGGCTCACTGACCAATGCTACGCAGGCATTCTCTGAGTAGCAGCGCTTAAATAGCATATCGTGTGCTTTCCGGCTTCTATTAGTATTGAGCTGTATAACTTTTTGTATTGTTGTTTGAGTTGTATTTAACATTAAAATAAATAAATAAATAACAGATATGTATATGGGACATCACGCGTTGTTGTTATCACAGACATTTATCACAGATTGTTCACTAACTTTAGTACGGGTTGTTTGCTTTGCTCTTTCGGATTTAAGGAGCTCCTTCATCCTGCTACATTGTCCGGCCCAGGCGCGATGCGGCTGGTCGCATAAGGGACAGTAGGGATTTTTTGTGCAGGTATCCGCCTTGTGACCTTTCTCGCTGCATTTCAAACAGCTATCCGCTCTATCTGCCCCCTTGCACTGCCCCGCATAGTGACCAGGCTCCCAGCACCGATGGCACTTGTCCACAGTCACTCTTTTCCTGAACTGTGCTGTGGTGAGTCCCAAAATAATGCCTTCGTGTGCTAGGATTTTTTCCGCAGCCTCCCGCGTTGCCATTATTGTGGCCGCTTGCTTGCATTGGCCGCTCGGTCTTAGGTCTTTCACTTCCAAGTTACTTCCCAGCACGCTTGTCTGTTCCATGATAGCCGTCTTGATGCAATCCTCTGTCAGGGCGGCTTCAATATTGTAAGCCATTATTGGAGTCATTTTGTTTCCCTTGAGAATTTCGGTCTTGTTTTGCATTCCGCTATCTGTAATGCATTTAGCAATAGTGGCCGCGTGCCCCTGACTCAAACTTATGAGCAAGTGGCCATCTCTTGTCTTACGGACTTCCCCAATTTTTGCATCTTTTTCCCAGTCTTTGCCCTTCAATGCGTCTCTGACTAATTTGAGTAGAGCCGGATATTCCTCTGCACTTTCGCCCCTTATAATGAGCGCTTCAGTTTCTTTTCTTTGCGGTGCTGACCGCCTGCTAGCCTGCCGGGCCAATGCGGGACGCAATTGGGCCCCTTGCCCTGCCCGTTTGGGTGGTACGCATATTCGTACGTTTAGCCCTTTTTGCACAGCTATAGTACACTCCGCCATTTTCCTGCATGTTGTGGTGTCAATGCCTTGATGGATTGGGATAGCTATTTCTTTGGCGTTGTTTTCCGCCGCTAGATTACCCAGCTCTTGGATAGCTACGTACACCGACTGTTTGCTAAGTTCCTTATCGCAGCTTGCCACTATGATTTTCCTCGTTCTTGTCTTGTTACCCACCCTAGTAGTCGTCTCCAACACTCCTCCTTCCTCCGAAATGCATAGGATATCTGGAAATCTTTCTTTGGCTATTGCCAGGAGACCCTCTTCCATTTGTGCTTTGTCACCGGGAACAATAAGTCCGACCATTTCCTCCTCCTGGTTAGTTATTGGGTTCGTCTCTACAATCGCCGTCTTCTTGAAGACGCTTTCTGGCCATTCCTTGGCTTCAGCTACAGCGAAAAGCTCGAATGTGCCGGCTTCTTTTATTTCGTCTTCTGTGACTTTCGGGCGTGGTACCCTGCTGCCATCGATTGCTGCTATCATGCCAACTTTGTCTACGTTCTCTATTGTTTTGATGAGTTGGACTACGGCTTCCACGTTGCTTGGGTTTTCTTTAGCAGCTTCCGCTTGCGCCTTTATTTTCGTCCATTCTACTTTAAAAATGTCGTTGTCTCGGGCCCGATTCCTGGGGGTGGGTAACCTCTTCTGTGTACTTTGCGCGTAACTCACTCGCGCGTCTTCTACCTCTGTCTCGGCACGTTCCCTTCTCAGCTCATTAATAGTAGTGGCCATTCCTTTAATTAGTTCATCTCTTTCTTTCTCCATATCTGCAATGTACTTCTGGTTTCGCTTGTATTCGGCAGCTTCTCTTGCTACGTTGTCGCCTGCCATGGTCACTAGCTGTGCCTTGGATTCTACCCACTCCTTAGTAATGTCAGCAAGCTGCGATTCCATCCTCTGGAATTCCTCTTCGCTCCTCCGTGGATTTTTTGCAATTTGCTCTGTTTGTTTCAGTTGGGACTCATGTCGGATAACTTCCTGCCTGAGTTCCTCAACTGCCTTTCTTTCCTTTTCTATTTCCTCGTTTCGTTTCTGGTTTTTAATCATTTCCTCCCTTAGCGTGGCTTTGATCTGGTTGATTTTTTCAAACTCTTCCTCAAGTAGTGTTTCCTGTCTGTTTTTGCTACTTTCATGGGTACCATCGTAGTTTTTGGCTGCAACAGCTACTTTGCTCACAATTTCCCTTAGCTGGATATGGAAGGGTTTTGGATTAGTAGGCAGTGGCCTTACTGCCCAAAAGTCCTCCAAACGACCAATCGCTTCCTTAACCTCTACCCACAGTGGGTCCACTTCTGTCTGCCCTTCCCTTGCCTGTTTTTTTGGGTTTTGGCTTTCTAGCCCAGGAGAAGTAGCAGTCTGCTTTCTCTTCGGCCTATCTCCTTGGTTGCTTACTGTTTTTTTCTTGTCCTTTGGTAGCTTCCCAATGCTCTTTCTCCCTGTAGGCGGGCTTCGTGGAATTACGTTTTTTAGTTTTTCGTATTCCGCCATAATTTCCGCTTCCTCCGCTTCCCTCGTACTTTCCTCTTGGATATCCACTCCGGTAAGATCTACCATTGGAGTCTTTACCAGTGTTATAGACGTGCTGCCAATAATACCAGTACCATTCTCTTCTACCAATCCAGAAGTGGATGGTAGTAATTGCGAAATTTTGCTCCCCCCAGAATCCGTGGAGCAGCCCACCTTCATGGTGGAAGAGGATTCCCCGGCATCGCCGGAACCTCCCTGGGGTAATAATCTTTGAAATCTCGAATTCATTTTTTTGAACTGACCTTTAAGGGAAGGTCACCCTAATTTTTTAACAAGGTTGTCTCCTTCGTGCAATCCTGTTGGTCCGCGGGAGGTATTTTATTTCCCTCCTACCCTCCGAGTGGTTGGCTTACCACCCAGCGAGCATTCCCCTATCCGCCACCTGGGGACGCGCTCTCTAGCGGTTACAGGTGTCCGCCGAGAGAACCTAACCTAACCTAACCTAACCTAACCTAACCTAACCTAACCTAACCTAACCTAACCTAACCTAACCTAACCTAACCTAACCTTTTTTTTTTTTTTTTTTTTTTTTTTTTTTTGATGGAGGAATGCGTTAAGCACCGGCCCCCCGCATTTCCGCGGGGGAGTGTGGGACTCCTTCTTGCTCGAACAAGAAGTATACCCACTAAACCTCCATCACTGCGAAGCTATAGACCATTTACTACGGGACCGCCTTTCGGCATTACATCGTAGTAAATGGCTATCGGAATCATACGAAAGTGGCTGACCTCACGGCTAAGCCACTCGTATCACGGAACCCTTCCTTCCCTCCTTCCTTCTAAACCGAAAAACGCGCCTCCACGACCGGATCCTTCCGGCGAAGAATGCCCAAAAACAACGAATCGACAGCCTTCCACTCCTCGGGCCCGCGCAGCATCACCTCAATCAGGTTCCCCGGATGGAGCTCTACGCCCACTGCTCTCGTAGCTCGATCCCTTTCATCCACCCACTCCTCGCAATAGAAGAGGGTGTGCTCGGCGGTGTCCGGGACGTTGCATGAGTAGCAGCGATCGGACGCAGTCTTACCAATCCGTTGCAGGTAGCTGCCGAACTGGCCGTGTCCAGTAAGGAACTGGGTGGCGCAGTACGACAACTCGCCGTGCAACCTATCCCTCCATAACCTGATCTCCGGTATCAACTGCCTGGTCCATGCGCCGTTCGGAGTATCGTTCCATCGCCGCTGCCAGACATCCATCGTCCTCTCCCGATTCTCCACGCGCTCAGCTGTTGTGGCCCTCCAATCCAGTTTTCGCAGGCTGGCTAGCAGGTCCATAGGAAGGACTCCTGCCACCACCTGCATCGCCTCGGTAGAGACAGTCCTATTGGCACGAGAGATACCAATAAGAGTGCCTCTCTGCGATCTGTTCAGCATATCTCGGACCTTATGGAGCCTGACCGCATCTGCCCATACGGGGGCCCCATACAACAGCACCGACTGGTGCACAGATGCCAGTAGCCTCCTCGCCGCGTCGCCGGCACCACCAATCCTGGGCATGAGACAGCGAAGTCCCCGGACTGTCGCCTCAGCCTTGCGGCACGCCTCCTGCACGTGCCTCACCCAGCTCCCCGCGCTGTCGATCCAGATTCCCAGGTGTTTCAGGTGCGGCTCTAGCTGCACCGTCTCACCCAAGGAATCTATTTCTCTGGCGCCGATCGCCTTACGCCTCCCAATGAGAAGCGCCGCCTTCGTCTTCTCGGCTGCGATCTCCAGCCCCTTCTCTCCCATCCATCTGTTGACTAGCCTAATCGATTCTTCCGCCTTGGCCTTCGTCTCTGGGAGGTCCCTGCCTACTGCGGCGATGACAAGATCGTCTGCGTATGCTATAGAACTGCAGCCCCGAGGGAGCTGCAGCCTTAGCACACCGTCATACGCCACATTCCACAGCAGGGGTCCCAACACCGATCCTTGCGGTACGCCCGCTGTCATAATCCTCCTCGTCCCTTCGACGACTAGCTCCCGGTCCTCCAAGTAGCTCATCATGAGCCTGATGAGGTACTGGTCCACCTCCCTCCTCTGCAGCTCTGCCACCACTTCTGTCCACTTTGCCGTGTTAAAGGCATTGCGGACATCTATGGCGACAACGATGCAGAGCTCCCTTCTCCTCCACGATCCCTCCTTCGCCGACCGAACAATCCTTACGACTTCTTGGACGGCATCCAGCGTAGAGCGTTCGGCTCTGAATCCGTACTGGTGCTCGTCCAAGTCATTGCCGGACCGTTCCAGGGCATCCACGATCCTCCCATGAATCACCCTCTCGTAAACCTTGCCAAGTGTGTCGAGTAGACAAATCGGCCTTGCCCCTCCCTCTTCCTCCGGGTTCTTCCCGGCCTTGGGGATCAAAACCACTCGCGCCTTCTTCCACCGATTCGGGAATGTGCCTGACTGGATTAGTCTGCTATACAGTCCAGCCAGGTCCTCGGCGTAGTCCACCACGAGCAGCTTGATCGCTTCGGCGGGGATACCATCAGGGCCGGGGGCCTTCTTATTGCCCAGCCTGCCAACCGCCCTCTCCACTTCCTCGACAGTTACCCTCTCCTCGGCTCCCCAGTCAGCTGTCGGCTTGTCCCACAATGCGGCGGGGTGGGTCGGGAACAACTGGTCTGCAATTGCAATCTTTTGCATTCTGGATAGGATGGGAGCGGATAGCTTTCCCATCCTCTTGCAAACCAGCTGATATGCCGATCCCCACACGTCATCCTCCACACTATCGATCAGGCTTCGATATGATGCCTTCTTGGCCCGCGTGATCGCAGATCTGACAGCCCCTCTTGCTTCCCTGAGATGGTCCAAGGTCACAAGGTGAGCTGCCAGATTCTGCTCACTGCCTACTCGCCTGGCCCTATGTCTCGCACGCTGCTCCATCCTTCGGCACCGGTTTCTGATGGACAGAGCCTCCCCGACACTGTCGCACCACCAGTATACGGGCTTGCGCCTTCGCCCACGATGCGAAGGAGCTGCCACCTCGCACGACTCTTGCAGGGCGCGGGTCAACGTGTCGACTGTGAAGTCGCCCACGCTGAATAACCGCTCCCCCAGCGCCGCCCGCATCTTCCTTTTCTGATCCTCCGTCTGGATCCGCCACCCCCTCTGCTGCTGCTCGTCCAGCCTGCTTCCCTCTTCAGCAGTGATGAGGAACTCAATGGCATTGTGGTCGCTGAGAGTCTCCTCCCTCGAGACCTCCCAGTTTTCCACGCCACCGCCCCTTCCACCACGCATAAAGAAGGTCACGTCCACAATGCTCGTTTGACCTCTCCTCTCAAACGTCGGTGTTGAGCCGAGGTTGGCCACCTCCAGGTCTAGGCTATCTGCCCAGTCCCTGAGGATGTCCCCCCTCCGGTCCTCAACACCCGACCCCCACGCGTGACTTTTCGAGTTGAAGTCCCCTCCAACTACGATCGTGCTCCCCGGTGGCTCCATTGCGATGCGCGCGTGCAGTTCGTCCAGCTCCCTCTCGAACGTCGCCCTGTCGTCATTCGGGGAGAGATACACCGAATAAAGCGATGTACCCCCCACCCGAATGTTGACAAATGCAGCCCCGCTGCACTTGTCGTCGCACCGCGCGTTCGCCACCCAGATCGCAGCTGACCTCGCCTCGTTGGTCACCCATCCCGCGCTTTTGGAGACGATCTGCTTGTTTGGCTCGCTGACGAGTGCGGCACAAACGCCCTTCCTCCTGCATCGCTCGTATAGCAGATCATGTGCCCTCCTGCACCTATTGAGATTCAGCTGGACCACCAGCTGACCTAGATTGTTTGTGGCTTGCATGTATAAAAATAAATATAATAAATTAATTAATAAATAAAACGGACGACAGGTAGTATAAAATGAATGAATAAATATTGTAAATTACGCGGACAACAGATAGTATAAAAGCTATAAATATATATATATAAAACACTATATGGACTAACGAACAGGTAATAAATATGACAACAGAGAATAAAATATCACGGACAAACAATCAAAAATATCACAGACTATATCACTGGGCCTCTACCGGGACTGGCGTCCTGCCACCCTCGGTATTGCCCTTACCCAACGCCGCCTTCATGAAGGCCTTCATGCGGCCGCATCTGCCCGTCCAGGCCCGATGCGGCTGGTTGCAGAGGGGGCAGTGAGGCTCCTCTGTGCACTTGTCTGCCTTGTGCCCCTCTTTACCACACTTCAGGCAGCTTGCCGAGCGGTCGGTGCCGCTGCATCGACTGGCGAAGTGCCCAGGCTCCCAACACCTGTGGCACTTCTCGACATTGACCCGGGCCCTCACGCTGATTGCGCTCAGCCCCACAACAATCCCCTTATGTTCAAGGATTTTGGCGGCGGTTTCGGCTGACGCCACAATATTCGCCGCCAATTTCCCCCTGAGGCCAGTGCGTAGATCCTTAATCTCGAAGGAGTCCTCCCTCACACTGGCCTGTTCGCTGACGGCCCGCTTAATTTCCTCCTCCGTAAGGGCGGCCTCGATGTTCGACATCATCAAGGTGGATCTTCGGTCGCCCTTTAGGACCTCCACCTTGCTGCCGACGTCGCTCTCGGCGATGAGCCTAGCCATCCCCTTGGCCTCCCCCTCGCTCAGGCTGATCAGGAGGTGCCCATCTCTCGTTTGCCGCACCTCCCCAACTTTTGCCCCTTCGAGGTCCCTTCCGTTAAGCGCCTTCCTGACGCTTGCTAGAAGGGACGGATACTCTTCAGGGCTGTTTCCCCTGACGATAAGCGCCTCGGTCTCCTTCCTTGGTCGTCTACTTGGCTGTCGGGCCAAAGTAGGGCGGGCCTGGGTTGCCCGGCCAGGCTGCACTTCTTGTCGGGGCGGCACACAGATCTTCGCCCGAATCCCCCTTTGTGCCGCAAAGAGGCACTCCGCCATCTTGCGGTAGGTGATCGTGGTCGGCCCCCCGGCCGGGATAGAGATATTCTCTACCCCGTTTGCCGCGGCCATCTCCGCCAGCTTGAGCAACGCCAGAAATAGGCTTTCATTACCCTCTGGCTGCTCGCACCGTACCACCATAATCTTTCTGGTCCTCGTCCTGTCCCCTACCTTTGTGGTTGACTCGAGGACGCCTCCCTCGGCCCCGAGACACATGATGTCCGGGAAGCGGTTTTTAACGATGGAGAGTAGTCCCTCCTCCATCGCCTCCTTGCCCGCGGGAACAACTATTCCCACGACCTCCTCCTCGTGCGCAACAATCGGGTTGATTGCTGCCACCACCGTCCCCGTGTAGGCCTCGATGGGCCAGTCCTTGTGCCCCGCGTGCACATACAACTCGTAGGAAGTCGCGTTCTTCCTCTCGGCGGCGGTTATTTTCGGCCGGGGGACTTTGTCGCCGTCGATGGCCAGGCTCATCCCCCGCAGTTCGGCAGCCTCTATCATGGCCACCAGATCGGACAGGGTGGCCAATGAAGCCTCTCCCTTCGCCCTCTCCAATATACGGGCCCATTCCCTTTTGAAGGGGTCGTCCCTCGGGAGCACTGTTGGTGGGGGCAAGCTGCCGCTAGTGGTCTGCGCGTAGCTGACCCCAGCTACGGCTTGACCACTTTCCACGACCTTGGCCTTGGCCTGATCCTCCCGCTCGTCCTTAAGCGCCTGCAGCTCCGCCCTTGCTAGGTCGCGCTAACCTAACCTAACCTAACCTAACCTAACCTAACCTAACCTAACCTAACCTAACCTTTTTTTTTTTTTTTTTTTTTTTTTTTTTTTTTGATGGAGGAATGCGTTAAGCACCGGCCCCCCGCATTTCCGCGGGGGAGTGTGGGACTCCTTCTTGCTCGAACAAGAAGTATACCCACTAAACCTCCATCACTGCGAAGCTATAGACCATTTACTACGGGACCGCCTTTCGGCATTACATCGTAGTAAATGGCTATCGGAATCATACGAAAGTGGCTGACCTCACGGCTAAGCCACTCGTATCACGGAACCCTTCCTTCCCTCCTTCCTTCTAAACCGAAAAACGCGCCTCCACGACCGGATCCTTCCGGCGAAGAATGCCCAAAAACAACGAATCGACGGCCTTCCACTCCTCGGGCCCGCGCAGCATCACCTCAATCAGGTTCCCCGGATGGAGCTCTACGCCCACTGCTCTCGTAGCTCGATCCCTTTCATCCACCCACTCCTCGCAATAGAAGAGGGTGTGCTCGGCGGTGTCCGGGACGTTGCATGAGTAGCAGCGATCGGACGCAGTCTTACCAATCCGTTGCAGGTAGCTGCCGAACTGGCCATGTCCAGTAAGGAACTGGGTGGCGCAGTACGACAACTCGCCGTGCAACCTATCCCTCCATAACCTGATCTCCGGTATCAACTGCCTGGTCCATGCGCCGTTCGGAGTATCGTTCCATCGCCGCTGCCAGACATCCATCGTCCTCTCCCGATTCTCCACGCGCTCAGCTGTTGTGGCCCTCCAGTCCAGTTTCCGCAGGCTGGCTAACAGGTCCATAGGTAGGACTCCTGCCACCACCTGCATCGCCTCGGTAGAGACAGTCCTATTGGCACGAGAGATACCAATAAGAGTGCCTCTCTGCGATCTGTTCAGCTTATCTCGGACCTTCTGGAGCCTGACCGCATCTGCCCATACGGGGGCCCCATACAACAGCACCGACTGGTGCACAGATGCCAGTAGCCTCCTCGCCGCGTCGCCGGCCCCACCGATCCTGGGCATGAGACAACGAAGTCCACGGACTGTTGCCTCAGCCTTACGGCAAGCCTCCTCCACGTGCTTCACCCAACTCCCCGCGCTGTCGATCCAGATTCCCAGGTGTTTCAGGTGCGGCTCTAGCTGCACCGTCTCACCCAAGGAATCTATTTCTCTGGCGCCGATCGCCTTACGCCTCCCAATGAGAAGCGCCGCCTTCGTCTTCTCGGCTGCGATCTCCAGCCCCTTCCCACTCATCCACCGGTTGACTAGCCTAATCGAATTCTCCGCCTTGGCCTTCGTCTCTGGGAGGTCCCTGCCTACTGCGGCGATGACAAGATCGTCTGCGTATGCTATAGAACTGCAGCCCCGAGGGAGCTGCAGCCTTAGCACACCGTCATACGCCACATTCCACAGCAGGGGTCCCAACACCGATCCTTGCGGTACGCCCGCTGTCATAATCTTCCTCGTCCCTTCGACGACTAGCTCCCGGTCCTCCAAGTAGCTCATCATGAGCCTGATGAGGTACTGGTCCACCTCCCTCCTCTGCAGCTCTGCCACCACTTCTGTCCACTTTGCCGTGTTAAAGGCATTGCGGACATCTATGGCGACAACGATGCAGAGCTCCCTTCTCCTCCACGATCCCTCCTTCGCCGACTGAACAATCCTCACGACTTCTTGGACGGCATCCAGCGTAGAGCGTTCGGCTCTGAAACCGAACTGGTGCTCGTCCAAGTCATTGCCGGACCGTTCCAGGGCATCCACGATCCTCCCATGTATAATCCGCTCATACACCTTTCCTAGCGTGTCCAGTAGACAGATGGGCCTTGCCCCTCCCTCTTCCTCCGGGTTCTTCCCGGCCTTGGGGATCAAGACCACTCGCGCCTTCTTCCACCGATTCGGGAATGTGCCTGACTGGATTAGTCTGCTATACAGTCCAGCCAGGTCCTCGGCGTAGTCCACCACGAGCAGCTTGATCGCTTCGGCGGGGATACCATCAGGGCCGGGGGCCTTCTTATTGCCCAGCCTGCCAACCGCCCTCTCCACTTCCTCGACAGTTACCCTCTCCTCGACTCCCCAGTCAGCTGTCGGCTTGTCCCACAATGCGGCGGGGTGGGTCGGGAACAACTGGTCTGCAATTGCAATCTTTTGCATTCTGGAGAGGATGGGGGCGGAAAGCTTTCCCATCCTCTTGCAAACCAGCTGATATGCCGATCCCCACACGTCATCCTCCACACTATCGATCAGCCTCCTGTAAGATGCCTTCTTGGCCCGCGTGATCGCAGATCTGACAGCCCCTCTTGCTTCCCTGAGATGGTCCAGGGTCACAAGGTGAGCTGCCAGATTCTGCTCACTGCCTACTCGCCTGGCCCTCTGTCTTGCTCGCTGCTCCATCCTTCGGCACCGGTTTCTGGTGGACAGAGCCTCCCCGACACTGTCGCACCACCAGTATACAGGCTTGCGCCTTCGCCCACGATGCGAAGGAGCTGCCACCTCACACGACTCTTGCAGGGCGCGGGTCAACGTGTCGACTGTGAAGTCGCCCACGCTGAATAACCGCTCCCCCAGCGCCGCCCGCATCTTCCCTTTCTGACCCTCCGTCTCTATTCGCCATCCTCTCTGCTGCTGCTCGTCCAGCCTGCTTCCCTCTTCAGCAGTGATGAGGAACTCAATGGCATTGTGGTCGCTGAGAGTCTCCTCCCTCGAGACCTCCCAGTTTTCCACGCCACCGCCCCTTCCACCACGCATGAAGAAGGTCACGTCCACAATGCTTGTCTGACCTCTCCTCTCAAACGTCGGTGTTGAGCCGAGGTTGGCCACCTCCAGGTCTAGGCTATCTGCCCAGTCCCTGAGGATGTCCCCCCTCCGGTCCTCAACATCCGACCCCCACGCGTGACTTTTCGAGTTGAAGTCCCCTCCAACTACGATCGTGCTCCCCGGTGGCTCCATTGCGATGCGCGCGTGCAGTTCGTCCAGCTCCCTCTCGAACGTCGCCCTGTCGTCATTCGGGGAGAGATACACCGAGTAAAGCGATGTACCCCCCACCCTAATGTTGACAAATGCAGCCCCGCTGCACTTGTCATCGCACCGCGCGTTCGCCACCCAGATCGCAGCTGACCTCGCCTCGTTGGTCACCCATCCCGCGCTTTTGGAGACGATTTCCTTGTTTGGCTCGCTGACGAGTGCGGCACAAACGCCCTTCCTCCTGCACCTCTCAAACAACAGGTCGTGTGCCCTCCTGCACCTATTCATGTTTAGCTGGACCACCAGCTGACCTGTGTTATTTGTGGCTTGCATAAAAATAAATTAATTAATAAATTAAACGGACAACAAGTAGTGTAAAATGAATAAATAGTGTAAATTGCGCGGACAACAGATAATATAAAAAGGTATAAATATATATAAATCACGATACAAACTAACAAACAGGCAATAAAGATAAAAACAAACAGAGAAAAAATATCACGGACTAACTAATAAAATATCACGGACTAACTAATAAAATATCACAGTCTATATCACTGGGCCTCTACCGGGACTGGCGTCCTGCCACCCTCGGTATTGCCCTTACCCAACGCCGCCTTCATGAAGGCCTTCATGCGGCCGCATCTGCCCGTCCAGGCCCGATGCGGCTGGTTGCAGAGGGGGCAGTGAGGCTCCTCTGTGCACTTGTCTGCCTTGTGCCCCTCCTTACCACACTTCAGGCAGCTTGCCGAGCGGTCGGTGCCGCTGCATCGACTGGCGAAGTGCCCAGGCTCCCAACACCTGTGGCACTTCTCGACGTTGACCCGAGCCCTCACGCTGACTGCGCTTAGCCCCACAACAATCCCCTTATGTTCGAGGATTTTGGCGGCGGTTTCGGCTGAAGCCACAATATTCGCCGCCAATTTCCCCCTAAGGCCAGTGCGTAGGTCCTTGATCTCGAAGGAGTCCTCCCTCACACTGGCCTGTTCGCTGACGGCCCGCTTAATTTCTTCCTCCGTAAGGGCGGCCTCGATGTTGGACATCATCAAGGTGGATCTTCGGTCGCCCTTTAGGACCTCCACCTTGCTGCCGACGTCGCTCTCGGCGATGAGCCTAGCCATCCCCTTGGCCTCCCCCTCGCTCAGGCTGATCAGGAGGTGCCCATCTCTCGTTTGCCGCACCTCCCCAACTTTTGCCCCTTCGAGGTCCCTTCCGTTAAGCGCCTTCCTGACGCTTGCTAGAAGGGACGGATACTCTTCAGGGCTGTTTCCCCTGACGATGAGCGCCTCGGTTTCCTTCCTTGGTCGTCTACTTGGCTGCCGAGCCAAAGTAGGGCGGGCCGGGGTTGCCCGGCCAGGCTGCGCCTCTTGTCGGGGCGGCACACAGATCTTCGCCCGAATCCCCCTTTGTGCCGCAAAGAGGCACTCCGCCATCTTGCGGTAGGTAGTCGTGGTCGGCCCCCCGGCCGGAACCTAACCTAACCTAACCTAACCTAACCTAACCTAACCTAACCTTTTTTTTTTTTTTTTTTTTTTTTAAATGGAGAAATGCATTACGCACCCCCCGCTCCCGCGGGGGAGTGTGGGACTCAACCACAGTTATCTACTGAGGCCATACCCACTAAAACTCCATTGCTTCAAATTCCGCTGCCACCTACGTCGGTACCGCCTCTCGGCATATCATCGACGTATTTAGCAGTTTATCTAATTCTTTCTTCTTTTTTTTTCAGGTCACCAAGTAATTTTATCACACAACAGTTATAAAGACATATCATCACGGACGTTACAAATAAATATAGGTAAATAGTTAACACATAAGTAAATTAATAAATAGATAAAACAAACAGTATATAAATAAAGCATAAAACACATAATATCACAACTAGTTTCAATATCACAGATCTCTCTTCAGTCTATCGCCATTCTGGCAGCTACCACAGGGTCCTTTTTCTTAAGGATCCCTGTGCATAGCATTTCGACTGCATCCCACTCCTTTTGGCCTCTCAGCATAATCTCAGTGAGATTTTCTGCTGAGAGCCTTTCACCCACTGTTGCTACAGCCGCCTCCCTTTCTGCTACCCATTCCTCGCACACGAACAGCGTGTGCTCCGCAGTGTCAATTACGTTGCATTCTCCGCACCTCCTTGACGCTGTCTTCCCAATCCGCTGCCTGTAGGCGTTAAAATGGCCATGTCCAGTCAGGAATTGAGAAAGACAGTAAGTCAAGTCGCCGTGTTCTCGGCCAATCCAGGGCTCAATCCTAGGGATCAGGGTCCTAGTCCACTCGCCCTTAGTGGCTGCATCCCACCTCCTCTGCCAATTTTCGACTGCTCGGCTTTTCAGTACCGCTCTTTCTGTTTCGGAGTACCCTCTACTGTCCCTCCTCAGGATAGCCTGCATGTCCATAGGCAGGACACCCGCAATGACTTGAAGCGCATCGGTGGAGACCGTTCTATTGGCTCTACAGATGCCCAGTAGCAGCGGTCTCTGGGATTTATTTAAGGCTTCTCTGACGCAACGTAGCCTAGTCGCCCCCGCCCACACAGGCGCACCGTACAGGACGATGGATGCATGGGTGGTGGCCAAGAGTCTTCTTGACCAGTCCCCCGCGCCTCCGAGCCGTGGCATGATCAGCCGCAGTCTCTGAGCCTTCGACTCTGCCTTGGCACAGGCTTCGGCAACATGCTTCACCCACGACTCCTCACTATCCAACCATAATCCTAGGTATTTCAGGTGTTTCTCTAGGTTTATCGTGCTGCCCATCACATCTATGCGCCTTAGCCCCTCGATTCCCTTCTTTTTCCGTCCGCAAATTAGCGCCGCCTTGGTTTTTTCGGGCGCAATCCGCAATCCCTTGCTGGTCATCCACTCTTCAATAACATCTAGGCTTTCGTTCCATCTTGCTTTGGCGCTGTGCAGATTCTTTGCGATGCAAACTACCAAGAGGTCGTCTGCAAACGCCACCGCACTGCAACCTGTTGGGTAACTTAGGTTTAATACGCCATCGTAGGCGATGTTCCACAAGAGAGGGCCGAGTACGGACCCCTGCGGAACACCGGCTGTCACGGGCGTTTTTTCGCCCTCACATGGGATAAGGTGCCGGTCTTCTAGGTAGCTCATTACTACGTTCACTAGGTATCCTTCAACCTGTCTGGTCTGCAGCTCCTCTATGATTGTGGCCCATCTGACTTCGTTAAAAGCGTTTTTAACGTCTAGAGCCACAATCAAACACGCCTCCCTATGCCTATGGTTACCCTCATTGGCTGACCTAGTCCTTCTCAGGACTTCCTCCACGGCGTCGAGTGTCGATCGTCCTCTCCTGAACCCGTACTGGTGCTCGTGTAGGTCCCTCCCTCTGTCCTCCAATGCCTGCGCTAGACGGTTGGCAATAATCCTTTCGAACGTCTTGCCCAACACGTCCAGCAGGCAGATGGGTCGGGTACCTCCGGGTTCCTCCGGGTCTTTACCCGGTTTGGGGATTAGCACCAGCTTGGCGGTCTTCCAGTTTGCGGGGAACTCTCCTAAGCACAGCAGGCGCTGGTAGATTTCAACAAGGTCCTCCAAGTAATCAACTGCTGTGGCTTTGATGGCTTCGACAGGAATGCCATCCGGGCCAGGGGCCTTTTTGGTCTTCAGCTGACCAATTGCGGTAAGAACCTCCGTCTCTGTAATTGGTCTCACTTCCCCATTTTCCGGTCTCACCCACCTGTTGATGTTGTGGGCCGGAAACAGCTGCTCAGCAATGGATGTGCGCTGGGCGTTTGATAGCACCGCGCCAGCATCCCTGCCTATTCGCTTGGAGACAATCTGGTAGGCAGTCCCCCAGACATTATTGTCAACCTCGGCGCTTAGTTTCCTAAAAGACTCCTTTTTGGCAAGGTAGATTTGCCCTTTTACCTTTTTCCTGGCCGCTTTCAGACCTTCCAGAGCAGCTTCGTATTCCCTTGTGCTTTCTGCACTCGGGTGCGTACTAAGCTTTGCTCTGGCTCGCGTAGCTTTTCTTCGGCAGCTATTCCTGGCTGTGATAGCATCCTTCACCTCCTGCCTCCACCAGTAGACTTCCCGGCGTTTTTTAAATGTTCGGGGGGCGGCTGCCTCGCACGCTCTTTGGATGGCCGCCGTTAGGGAGTCGACAGTAGCCTCCTCAGTGACCAGCATTTCCTCTCCCAGCTTCTTCCTGAAGGCCATAATCTGTTTGGCAGTTTGGAGCTTCCAGCCGCTACTGGGTGCAGCAGCGCGTTCCAACTCCTCCCCACCAATCAGGAACTCTATTGCGTTATGGTCGCTGAGAGTCTCTCTGCTGGAAACCGCCCATTCCTCTACTCCTCCTCGACCGTCGGATCTTACAAAGGTAATGTCAATCACACTTTGCGTCTTGCCTTTGGAGAAGGTGGCGTTCGTGCCAATGTTTGCGATAGCCAAGTCCAATCCTGCCGCCCATTCCTTGAGGGTTTCCCCTCGCCAATCCTCGCTAGCAGAGCCCCACGCTGGGCTTTTGGCGTTGAAATCGCCGCCTACTACTAGCGTGTGGTTTAGAGCTTCCCCTAGGACTTCCTCGCGCATCTCCTCAAGCATCTCGCAATACTCGATTCGGCTGATGTTGGGTGAAATGTATACCGAATACAACACTACATTCCCCAAGCGAGCTTTTGCGAAGGCTGCTCCACTTGCCTTGACATCGCATCTCCCATTTTCAAGCCATATGGCCGCGGACTTCTCGTTATTCGTGATCCATTTTGCGCCTCTACTAAGGAGTTCCTTATTCGGCTCGCTAACAAGAGCCGCGTAGGTTCCTTTTTCGAGGCACATTTGGAAGATTAGATCGTGGGACTTTTTGCTCCTGTTTGTATTAATTTGTATAATGTGTTTTTTAGTCATAAATAAATAAAATAAATAAAATAAATACTATATACATATGGACGAACAGACAGTAAAATATCACAGGATTTATCACAGTTGGGTTTAGTATCACTTTTGAACGGCTCTAGCTGCTTGCAGTGCGCTTATCATCCGGCTACACTTTCCAGCCCACGCTCTGTGCGGCTGGTTACATAGCGGACAGTGGGGTTCGCTGGTACAGGCCTCAACGCTATGTCCTGCAGTGCCGCATCTCAGGCAGCACTTTGACCTATCGGTGCTGCCAGTGCATTGCGCGGCAAAGTGCCCTGTTTCCCAGCACCGGTGGCAGCGTTCGATTCGGATGCGCTCCCTGAATCTCGCAGTAGTTAGCCCCATCGTGATGCCCGGGTGGGCTAGTATTGCAGCTGCCGTTTCTGGGGAAGCCACAATAGTGGCAGCCTGCTGCCACTTGCCACTAGGCCTTAGATCCTTAACTTCCAGGGTAGCAGATGTCACTTTGAGGTCCTCTATAATAGCTTCTTTGATCGAATCGCCGGTGAGGCCGGCTTCGATGTTGGACGCCATCAGTGTTACTACTTTGTCCCCTCCCTTCAGTGCCTCGATCTTGTTGGTAACTCCTCCGGCAGCAATTAACTTGGACAACGTCTCCGCATTGCCCTCCTTCAGGCTAATTAGGAGGTGACCCTCCCTGGACTGCCGCACCTCACCTATTTTTGCCCCCTCCCAGTTTTTCCCTTTTATAGCTTTCCTGACATTGCTAAGCAATTCCGGGTAGTCTTCAGGGTTGCTCATTTTGACGAGGACTGCCTCGTTTCTACGTTTTTGTAGCGGCCTCACGCTACCTTGGCGGCTCACAGCCGGGCGACCTGTGTCTGTCGGCTTTCTGCCCGGTGGGAGACAGATTTTTACATGGGTGCCTCCTTGTGCATTGATTGCACATTTTGCCATTTGTCTCATAGCAATCGCCTTGTGCTCGCTCGCCGGGATGGCGATTTTGTGCACCTGGTTGTTGGTGGCCATTGCGGCCAGACTCTGGAATGCTCTATATAGGTCCTCCGCATTTTCTATATCATCGCAGTTGACCACCAACAGCTTCCTCGTCCTTGTTTTCGTACCCACTTTGGTAGCGGATTCGAGGATCCCCCCTCCCTTTGCCAGGCTAAGAATGTCAGGAAACCTGTCCTTGGCTATGGCAAGAATCCCTCCTTCCATTTCCTCCATTCCCTTGGGTATGATTAACCCTACCGCCTCCTCATCATGGCACAAGACCGGGTTTAAGGCCACGATCTCAGTGCCAGTAAGTGACTCCTCCGTCCACACATGGTTTTGAATTTTCTCAAATTTTGCGTGGGTGTCTGCTTCCTGCAGTTGTTTCTGGGTGACTGTAGGTTTCGGCACCCTGCTACCGTCAATAGCCATCCCCATCCCCGCCTGGTCTATCGCAGCGATCCGTTGGATTAGCGCGGTGATTGCCGGGCTAGCACCCTCCAGGTCTTTATCCCCCGCCATAGTCCTAATGGTTTTCCATTCCTTTAGGAAAAAGTCTTCTCTGGCTGCGCTAACTTCCAGATTTGGTGGCGTTGACGCCGTAGTCCGGGCGTAGCTAAGGGAAGTGCCAGGTGATGGACTTGTACTTGGCATGTTCTCTCCTTGGGTTGGTTTGGGTACTTGTTCCGCCTCGGTGCACCTCTTACGTAGATCAGCCATGGTGTCGGACATCTCCTTTATCAGGGTATCCCTCTCCTTTTCTACGTTTGCTAGGTAGGCCTGGTTCTCTTCATGTATGGTTTTTAGCCTGCTTTCTAGTTCTGCCACCCTGCTGCAATTGGTTGCAGCCTCTTCCCTAAGCCCATCCACATCGTCCCTTCTTTTTCTAAAGGTTTCGGCTTCTAACCCAAAAGCTATTCTTTGCTTTTCGATGTCTTCCCTGATCTTTGCTGCAATTACATTTTTCTTTTCTTCCATTTCTATGCTCTTTTTCCTGAGCGCTAGGTCCGCCAGGTCCTCCTGTAGGCTTCTCTTTATCCCCTCAATTATGGCATAATTGTTGCTTCTGTCCTGTTCGATTTGCGTTTTGTGCTGCTTTAGCTGCTTTACAAGGTTTACTACAGCTTGCCTTAGTGAGGATACGGGAGCACCTTGTCTCGAGCTTTTTGTCGATTTCTCCAACAGTTGCTCGACTTCTTCCACGGTAGTCCCGACCGTTGTCCACAAAGAAGCGCCAAACGCCAGGTTTCTTAAATTGGGTTTTTTAACCCCCGGGCATTGGATAGGCGATGTTGTTAGTCTTTCCTTCCTTTTTTTCCCTCCTTGATTTCTCCGTTGATCGTCCGTCTTCTCAGTATCCTTTTTGCAGTCCCCGTCATCTTCGACAAGAATTGGCGTTTGACTTCCTAAATCCCTTCCTTCCATGCTTGTTATTCCAGAAGCAGTAGATAATGTCTCGGCCTGGTTTCCTACCGAGAACATTATTTTGTCGGAGTTGCCCCCCCCAGAATCCGTGGGGCTGTCTACCGCAAGGGTAGAGGAGGATTCCCCGGCTTTGCCGGAACCTCCCTGGGGTAATAATTTTTTACTACTCGACATATCATACAGAATTGACCTTTAAGGGAAAAGCCGCCCTGATTTTTTAACAAGGTTGTCTCCTTCGTGCAATCCTGTTGGTCCGCGGGAGGTATTTTATTTCCCTCCTACCCTCCGAGTGGTTGGCTTACCACCCAGCGAGCATTCCCCTATCCGCCACCTGGGGACGCGCTCTCTAGCGGTTACAGGTGTCCGCCGAGAGAACCTAACCTAACCTAACCTAACCTAACCTAACCTAACCTAACCTAACCTAACCTAACCTTTTTTTTTTTTTTTTTTTTTTTTTAAATGGAGAAATGCATTACGCACCCCCCGCTCCCGCGGGGGAGTGTGGGACTCAACCACAGTTATCTACTGAGGCCATACCCACTAAAACTCCATTGCTTCAAATTCCGCTGCCACCTACGTCGGTACCGCCTCTCGGCATATCATCGACGTATTTAGCAGTTTATCTAATTCTTTCTTCTTTTTTTTTCAGGTCACCAAGTAATTTTATCACACAACAGTTATAAAGACATATCATCACGGACGTTACAAATAAATATAGGTAAATAGTTAACACATAAGTAAATTAATAAATAGATAAAACAAACAGTATATAAATAAAGCATAAAACACATAATATCACAACTAGTTTCAATATCACAGATCTCTCTTCAGTCTATCGCCATTCTGGCAGCTACCACAGGGTCCTTTTTCTTAAGGATCCCTGTGCATAGCATTTCGACTGCATCCCACTCCTTTTGGCCTCTCAGCATAATCTCAGTGAGATTTTCTGCTGAGAGCCTTTCACCCACTGTTGCTACAGCCGCCTCCCTTTCTGCTACCCATTCCTCGCACACGAACAGCGTGTGCTCCGCAGTGTCAATTACGTTGCATTCTCCGCACCTCCTTGACGCTGTCTTCCCAATCCGCTGCCTGTAGGCGTTAAAATGGCCATGTCCAGTCAGGAATTGAGAAAGACAGTAAGTCAAGTCGCCGTGTTCTCGGCCAATCCAGGGCTCAATCCTAGGGATCAGGGTCCTAGTCCACTCGCCCTTAGTGGCTGCATCCCACCTCCTCTGCCAATTTTCGACTGCTCGGCTTTTCAGTACCGCTCTTTCTGTTTCGGAGTACCCTCTACTGTCCCTCCTCAGGATAGCCTGCATGTCCATAGGCAGGACACCCGCAATGACTTGAAGCGCATCGGTGGAGACCGTTCTATTGGCTCTACAGATGCCCAGTAGCAGCGGTCTCTGGGATTTATTTAAGGCTTCTCTGACGCAACGTAGCCTAGTCGCCCCCGCCCACACAGGCGCACCGTACAGGACGATGGATGCATGGGTGGTGGCCAAGAGTCTTCTTGACCAGTCCCCCGCGCCTCCGAGCCGTGGCATGATCAGCCGCAGTCTCTGAGCCTTCGACTCTGCCTTGGCACAGAACCTAACCTAACCTAACCTAACCTAACCTAACCTAACCTTTTTTTTTTTTTTTTTTTTTTTTTTTTGATGGTGGAATGCTTTACGCACCTACCCCCTGCATATCTGCAGGGGAGTGTGGGGCTCGTCCTCAACATCAGTTGAGGCCATACCCACTAAACCACCATCACTCAATCGACGCGTGCGAACTGTGCCGGCCATCTTAAAAGATATGACGTCGGACACAGTTGCACTCAAGTTCCTTCCACGGAACACAATTGTTCAGTCTGTAAAACTTCCTTTCTCTCGGTTCTCCTGCTCCATCCTACGTTAGCGCGTTAGTTTGCGTGTCCCTGCTGTCGCGCCACCGTGCACTGACAACGGGGTCCTTCCTCCGTAAAATGGACTCGCACAGCTTTGCGACAGCAGTCCACCCTTCCTCTCCGCTGAGCATAACCTCGATTAGGTTTTCAGTTCTCAGGTTGACGCCTGTTTCCTCCTCTGCAATTCGCCTTTCTCCTTCGTAGTCCTCGCACTCGAACAAAGTGTGCTCTGCACTGTCACACACATTGCAGCTAAGGCACCGATCCGACTCTCTCTTTCCAATGCGCTTGAGGTAACTGCCAAATTGCCCGTGTCCCGTCAGAAACTGCGTGACGCAATATGACAGTTCCCCATGCGCGCGTTCCATCCACGGCGTAATCACTGGGATCAGTCGCCTTGTCCATTCGCCCTTGGTACTTTGACTCCAGCGCCGCTGCCACACTTCCTCTAGCTCCGCTTTGTTTTGGGCCTGCTGCTCGGCTGAAGCCTTGCAGTTCTGCTTTCTCAGCATTGCCAGAAGGTCCATTGGCAGAACTCCTGCCAAGACTTGAAGCGCCTCGCTCGAGACCGTCCAGTTTGCCCTGACCACTCCCAGAAGTACTGACCTTTGGGATCGGATCAGCATTTCTCTTACTTTCCTCAGCTTCACAGCACCGGCCCATATTGGGGCTCCATACAAAACAACAGACTGGTGAACAGAGGCGAGAAGTCTTCTTGCCCTGTCACCAGCGCCATCTATCCTGGGCATTAGTCCGCGAACTCCACGGGCTGTGGCCTCCGCCTTGCGACACGCTTCTTCCACGTGCTTGACCCACGTCTCCCCGCTGTCAAGCCAGATCCCCAGGTACTTCATGAACGGTTCCAGTTTAATTACCTCCCCAAGAACAACCATCTCCCTACGTCCTGTGGTGTGACGCCGGCCAATGAGCAGAGTCGCTTTGGTTTTCTCCGCCGCGATTTCTAGCCCAATACTGGCCATCCATGCGTTCACCATCACGACGGCTTCTTCTGCCTTTTCCTTCGCAACATCCAAATTCCGTCCAATGGCAGTCACGATCAAGTCGTCCGCGTATGCGACGGCCCCACAGTCGTCAGGCAGCTCCAATTTGAGAACACCGTCGTACATGATATTCCAGAGGAATGGGCCCAAGACAGATCCCTGGGGCACCCCTGCTGTCATTGGTCTTGAGGTGTCATCTACCTCAAGCTCCCGGTCTTCTAAGTAACTCATGATAAGCCTTATTAGATACGGGTCCACTTCCCTCCTCTGCATCTCTGTCACTATTTCTGTCCACTTAGCGGTGTTAAACGCATTGCGGACATCCACAGCAACAGCTATGCAGAGCTCCCTGTCTCTCCAGCTGCCCTCTTTGGCAGACCTAACTGTCCTTAAGACTTCATGGACAGCGTCTAGTGTCGAGCGTCCTGCCCGAAAGCCGTGCTGCCGATCGTCTAAGTTGTTCCCTGAACGCTGGAGCGACTCTTCAATACGTTTGTGCAGGATTCTCTCAAACACCTTTCCCAACGTGTCCAGCAAACATATTGGCCGAGCCCCACCTTCTTCTTCCGGGTTTTTTCCTGCCTTAGGAACCTTTTTTTTTTTTTTTTTTTTTTTTTTTTTTTTGATGGAGGAATGCGTTAAGCACCGGCCCCCCGCATTTCCGCGGGGGAGTGTGGGACTCCTTCTTGCTCGAACAAGAAGTATACCCACTAAACCTCCATCACTGCGAAGCTATAGACCATTTACTACGGGACCGCCTTTCGGCATTACATCGCAGTAAATGGCTATCGGAATCATACGAAAGTGGCTGACCTCACGGCTAAGCCACTCGTATCACGGAACCCTTCCTTCCCTCCTTCCTTCTAAACCGAAAAACGCGCCTCCACGACCGGATCCTTCCGGCGAAGAATGCCCAAAAACAACGAATCGACAGCCTTCCACTCCTCGGGCCCGCGCAGCATCACCTCAATCAGGTTCCCCGGATGGAGCTCTACGCCCACTGCTCTCGTAGCTCGATCCCTTTCATCCACCCACTCCTCGCAATAGAAGAGGGTGTGCTCGGCGGTGTCCGGGACGTTGCATGAGTAGCAGCGATCGGACGCAGTCTTACCAATCCGTTGCAGGTAGCTGCCGAACTGGCCGTGTCCAGTAAGGAACTGGGTGGCGCAGTACGACAACTCGCCGTGCAACCTATCCCTCCATAACCTGATCTCCGGTATCAACTGCCTGGTCCATGCGCCGTTCGGAGTATCGTTCCATCGCCGCTGCCAGACATCCATCGTCCTCTCCCGATTCTCCACGCGCTCAGCTGTTGTGGCCCTCCAATCCAGTTTTCGCAGGCTGGCTAGCAGGTCCATAGGAAGGACTCCTGCCACCACCTGCATCGCCTCGGTAGAGACAGTCCTATTGGCACGAGAGATACCAATAAGAGTGCCTCTCTGCGATCTGTTGAGCATGTTCCGGACCTTTTGGAGCCTGACCGCATCTGCCCATACGGGGGCCCCATATAACAGCACCGACTGGTGCACAGATGCCAGTAGCCTCCTCGCCGCGTCGCCGGCCCCACCAATCCTGGGCATGAGACAGCGAAGTCCCCGGACTGTCGCCTCAGCCTTGCGGCACGCCTCCTGCACGTGCTTCACCCAGCTCCCCGCGCTGTCGATCCAGATTCCCAGGTGTTTCAGGTGCGGCTCTAGCTGCACCGTCTCACCCAAAGAATCTATCTCTCTAGCGCCGATCGCCTTACGCCTCCCAATGAGAAGCGCCGCCTTCGTCTTCTCGGCTGCGATCTCCAGCCCCTTCCCACTCATCCACCGGTTGACTAGCCTAATCGAATTCTCCGCCTTGGCCTTCGTCTCTGGGAGGTCCCTGCCTATTGCGGCGATGACAAGATCGTCTGCGTATGCTATAGAACTGCAGCCCCGAGGGAGCTGCAGCCTTAGCACACCGTCATACGCCACATTCCACAGCAGGGGTCCCAACACTGATCCTTGCGGTACTCCCGCCGACATCATCCTGCTCGTCCCTTCGACGACCAGCTCCCGGTCCTCCAGATAACTCATCATGAGTCTGATGAGGTACTGGTCCACCTCCCTCCTCTGCAGCTCTGCCACCACTTCTGTCCACTTTGCCGTGTTAAAGGCATTGCGGACATCTATGGCGACAACGATGCAGAGCTCCCTTCTCCTCCACGATCCCTCCTTCGCCGACTGAACATTCCTCACGACTTCTTGGACGGCATCCAGCGTAGAGCGTTCGGCTCTAAACCCATACTGGTGCTCGTCCAAGTCATTTCCGGTCCGTTCCAGGGCATCCACGATCCTCCCATGTATGATCCTCTCATAGGCTTTCCCAAGTGTGTCGAGTAGACAAATCGGCCTTGCCCCTCCCTCTTCCTCCGGGTTCTTCCCGGCCTTGGGGATCAAAACTACTCGCGCCTTCTTCCACCGATTCGGGAACGTGCCTGACTGGATGAGTCTGCTATACAGTCCAGCCAGGTCCTCGGCGTAGTCCATCACGAGTAGCTTGATCGCTTCGGCGGGGATACCATCAGGGCCGGGGGCCTTCTTGTTGCCCAGCCTGCCAACCGCCCTGCCTTAGGAACCTAACCTAACCTTTTTTTTTTTTTTTTTTTTTTTTTTTTTTTTTGATGGTGGAATGCTTTACGCACCTACCCCCTGCATATCTGCAGGGGAGTGTGGGGCTCGTCCTCAACATCAGTTGAGGCCATACCCACTAAACCACCATCACTCGAAGCACTACCACCTACGTCGGAACCACCTTTCGGTATAACGTCGACATAGGGGGCAGCTGGTTATTCACCAGTTGTTCGCCTTCCTAGGCAGGGCCATCAAATCTCCGTCCTTCCTTCCTTCCTTCACCCTTCCGACTTAGCTGCCAGTTCAGCGAATGCGCGCGTGTCTTGCGCTAGCGTCCGGGACCATCCTTACCAAATTCGACTATACCTGAGCAACCGTAGCAGCAGCCGCGTCCGCGACTGGCGGTGGCTCGGCGTCGCCGCCGCCTTCGCGGCTCGGTGTCCTCGGTGTCGCCGCTTCCCTTGCCCGACTGGCTCCGCCTACAGGAGCCTTCCCTTTGGCGCCCTTCTCCAGAAGTCTGGCTCTGTCCAGGTAGGCAACCATCCTGCCGCACCTACCGGTCCAAGCCCTGTGCGGCTGCTTACAGAGCGGGCAGTGCGGCTCTTCCGCGCACTCGCTCACCCTGTGCCCTTCTTTTCCGCACTTGAGGCAACACCTCGTGCGGTCCGTACCGCTGCATTGCGCGGCAAAGTGCCCAGGCTCCCAGCACCTGTGGCATTTCTCCACTAGGATCTTGGGCCTCACATTGATTGCAGTCAGCCCGACTACAATCCCCTCCTCATGGGCCTCAATGGCTGCCGCTGTCTCGGCAGTGGTCAGGATCGTGGTCGACTGCTTCCCCCTGAAACCCATGAACAGCCCCCGGACCTCCAAGGAGTTGGGGTCCACCCCGACTTGCTCCGCAATGGCGGCCCTGACCTCCTCCGCAGTAATGCCGGCCTCCACGTTCGAGACCATCAGAGTGGACTGCTGCTGGTCCTTACGCAGCACCTCCACCTTGGTGCCCACGCCTTTCCCCGAGATTAGGGTGGCCACGTCCCTTACGCTCCCTTCCTTCATGGAGATCAGCAGGTGTCCGTCCCTGGTTTGCCTGACCTCCGACACCTTCACGCCCTGCCCCTTCAGCGCAAGCCTAGCGCCAGCCAGGAGGGCCGGATAGTCCTCCGGCTTGGTCCCCCTGACCAGCACCGCTTCTGGCCTCCTTCTGGCAGCTCTCGTGCTGGTCTGCTTGGCAAAGCCAGGACGGCTTGTTCCCGCTGATGTCGCCGCTGCCCTCGTCTGTCCGTTCGGCACACAGATCTTGACCGCTATGCCCAGCCGTGTGGCCAGCACGCACTCAGCGATCTTTCGGTAGTGCGTGGTAAGTGCCCCCCCTGCCGGAATGGAGATTAACTTGGCCCCCACACCTTGAGCAATCTCCCCTAACTCCTTGATCCCGTGGTATATCGCCTCTACGGGGTCCTCGGCACCGGGCCTTGCCACCAGAATCCGTTTCCTCCTAGTCCTAGAGCCGATCTTAGTGTTCGACTCTAGGACCTGGTCTCCTTCTTCGTGATTGGCCAGGTCCGGGAATCTTTCCCTCGCCATGGCCAATATCCCCTCCGTCATTGCCTCCTTCCCGCGTGGTATGATGAGTCCAATGTCCTCCTCATCCCAGCTGGTCACAGGGTTGACTTCCGCCACCCCCGTAGTGGAGTAGCTACTCTCCTGCCATCTCTTAGCTGCCGCTACGCAATATTTCGCGTAGCTCTCGCAGCTCTCGGCCTTGTCCACTGGGCTGACCATACTCATGGGAACCCTCCTCCGGTCGATCGCGTTGCTCATCCCAGCATCCTGAACCTCCCCAACGAGGCTGGCGAGGGCCTGCGCCTCCGCGGGGACCTGGTCCGTGAGCCCCTTGAGACTGTCGCTCAGCCGGCAGATCTCCGCCCATCTCTCCCGGAAGGTGACGCCTGTGTCGGCCTGTCCAGCGACGCTGGCATACTCTGCTGTTACTGCCTGCTCGGCCGCTGCCCCTTGTCTGTCCGCCGCCGTCGCTGTGGCTGCCTTCACCTGCAGTGCAGCAATCTCCTTCGCCTGTTCGGCGATAGTCTCCCCCATTGCCTTCGTCGCTTCCTCCAGCTCTTTGCGGGCTTCAGCCAGCTGGTTGTTCGCCCGTTGTAGTTCTTCCTTGTCTCCCTGCCGTACCGCATGGTCTTGAGCATCGACTGTCTCCAGCCTCAGCGCCTCCCTCTCAGTCGCTACCTCCTTCCGGAGGCTCTCCACCACCTTCTGCTGGGCCTCAGCTCTGGCTCGCTCCTCCATGGACGCATTCCTAGCGGACAAGACCTTGTCTCTAAGCTCTTCCAGCCGCACCCTCTCCTGGTTGTCCTCCCTTATTGCGTGACTTTCAGCCGCCTTGATGGCGACTGCCAGTTCCTTCCCCCTCCTTCTCGCATGATGCTGGCTGCAATTCCCCATCTTCTCCACCATTTCGGCGAACTTTTTAAGCTTGGCCCAAGCGGCTTCTTTCCCTGGGGGGTCGACTTCCCTCTTCTTCTTCTTCTCCTTCCCATCCATAGGTGACAGAGAGGGCTTCCTTTTCCCTCCCTCTGTCCCCTCCTCAGACACCTCTGCTGGCTGTGCCCCAGCTCCCGTTGGGGGGCTGCGCAACAGCAACGTGCTCCTTACAAATGGTTCAGGGGTCGGCAGCAGGTCATCCACCAGCATGGAGATTTGCACCCCACCAACAGCCTCGATCTTCTTAATTGCTGCTACCAGATCGCTATTGCTCTCGACTTTTTTCGGAGTCCCGTTGTCGACTCCTTTCCCCCTATCCTCCCTTCGTGTACGGGCTTCGTCGTCCGACGGCGAGGACGTAATCTCAATCGATATGTTAGGTTGACGGTTTTTAACAACCACCCCATCCTTTCCTCCTCTCCGGTCCGTCTGCTTCTTCTTCTTTCCAGTAACTGATGTCAGCAGCTCGACCTGGTTGCCTATCGAGTCTGCCGTTGCGCGGTCGTCATCGTGTTCGCAGTACGACATTCGCCGAGGGGAGCCTGCATCCGCACTCCCTACAGCTAGTCCTGAGGTATCCCTCCTCTGGACCGTAAACGTTGTCCTGTTCGTGTTTGCCATTTCATTACGTAGTTGGTATCCACACTCTATGCCCGCACCACTGGGCATAGCGAACTTTTTTTTTCCACAGGAGGTTATTTCCCCCCCGTCGCGAGATGCTCGGGAAAGGTCTTCCTCACCTTCCATGCATCCCATAGGCGCATCTCTAACCATAGGATTGAGGGGTTTTTTATTTAAGAGGTATCCTTCCTCTGTGCTACCTGTTGGTCCGCGGGAGTGGTTCCCTCCAGCTCGAAGGGTGGTTGCCCACCCAGAGAGCTTCCCCCATACGCCACATGGGGAACACGCCTAGTAGGGGTTACAGGTGTCCCCCCTAGTCTGCTCCTTCCTACATACAGGACCTGCAAACAATGACACACAAACCGATATGCACCCCTCCTGTTCATAACGAAAAAACTTTCTCTGCGCAGCCAAAAACCAAACGACTTCGTGTGCAGATGCGCGTGCAATGTGGGAGCCCGTTGGCACCCACTGCGCATCGACACTTACCACCAAGACCCAGTGCGCACCCTTCAAAGAAAAACTTTCTTGTCCGGGTACGCACCACCACGCACAACATCATCATCCCCTCTGCGCAGCAGTAGCAGTCACCCACCACTACTGCGCAGCCGAAAACCAAAAAAATCCGGGAAGTTTCGCGTGTAGACGCGCGTGCAGTGTGGGAACCCGTTGGCACCCACTGCGCATCGACACCTACCACCCCGACCCAGTGCGCACCCTTCAAAGAAAAACTTTCTTGTCCGGGTACGCACCACAACGTACAACATCATCATCCCCTCTGCGCAGCAGTAGCAGTCACCCACCACTACTGCGCAGCCAAAAAACCAAACAATCCGGGAAATTTCGCGTGCAGATGCGCGTGCAATGTGGGAACCCGTTGGCACCCACTGCGCATCGACACCTACCACCCCGACCCAGTGCGCACCCTTCAAAGAAAAACTTTCTTGTCCGGGTACGCACCACAACGTACAACATCGTCATCCCCTCTGCGCAGCAGTAGCAGTCACCCACCACTACTGCGCAGCCAAAAAACCAAACAATCCGGGAAATTTCGCGTGCAGATGCGCGTGCAATGTGGGAACCCGTTGGCACCCACTGCGCATCGACACCTACCACCCCGACCCAGTGCGCACCCTTCAAAGAAAAACTTTCTTGTCCGGGTACGCACCACCACGCACAACATCATCATCCCCTCTGCGCAGCAGTAGCAGTCACCCACCACTACTGCGCAGCCGGAAACCAAGAAGAATCCGGGAAATTTCGCGTGCAGATGCGCGTGCAATGTGGGAACCCGTTGGCACCCACTGCGCATCTACCCCTACCACCCAGACCCAGTGCGCACCCTTCAAAGAAAAAATTTTCTCGTCCAGGTGCGCATGCCCTCAGCGCACCTATTGACACACGCCGCGCATCGGCAACGGCCCCTCAAACCCACTGCGCAGCCGCCAAAAAAATAACTTCTTCATGCGCATGCGTCAGCCGCCGCTCTGTCTTCTGCCCCCTGCAAAAAATCGGTAACGCCGTCAATAGCCCGGCAATCCCTCTCAATTTGGGATTTGTCGCAAAAATTTACAAGTCCCGATGCCGTCATCAGGCAACATGACACCAAACAATTAGTACGTCATCGCTATACGTCACGGTCTGCGAGATTTCGAATTCAAAATCTACCCGAGTTTTAAATTAAATTCGCGCTCAACATCCAAGTTCGGCCGCATTTTTGGCATAACTCGCCGAGACTTTGTTAAGTCACGCCCCCAATTTTAGATTAATTTTTTAAAATCAAAACTAAGACCAAAACAACTCACCCCAAATCTCGCCACTATACTCCTAGGGCGCATTTCCAGGTAGTGGTGCCAAGCATGAGGCACCATTTCCCCGGAAAAGCGTCGTCGGAGCCGAATTTTCCCTAGCCGAAACAACCTAACCTAACCTAACCTAACCTAACCTAACCTAACCAAGACCTCACCAAGACCTCACCAGGACCTCACCGGAACCTCACCGGGACCTCACCGGGACCTCACCCCAACCGAAAACCAAACCGAAAGCCAAACCGGACCTCACCTACCCCAACCACAACCTCACATAACCCAACCGAAACCTCAGCCCAACCTCAGCCAATTTTCAACATGAACTAAACCGGATCTCGATCAGGGCACATTTGTCCTCAGTACTGACCTCAACTTAGTTATTGTTCTTGCATGGACAGTGCATTCAAGTGAGGTTGGAATTTGTTTCATTTACAATGGGGTTTCGGTGAAGTTCAATTACGTTGGACTCAGGTTATAATTCAATTTGGTTAGAGTGGTGTTTTGTTGCGGTTAGGTCAGGTTTAGGCTTGAGTTAGGCTGGACTTAGGCTGGAGTAAGATTAGAATTAGATTGAGGTGAAGTTCGGCTAAGGTTAGGTTACGTTTAAGTAAAGTTAAGGTTCAGATAAGGTTTCGGTAAGTAACGTTAAAGTAAGGTTTAGGTGAGATTTGGGTAAAGTTTGGGTAAGGTTTGGTTAAAAGTTTAGATAACGTTGAGGTAAAGTTAAGGTGAGGTTTCGATGAGATTTGTATTAAGTTTGCATTTGACCTACGCTCAATTTTTTAACCTAAACATCCCCGAAACCCACCTACACCTCATTCGTGCCTCGCCTCAATTACACCACATGTAACTAGATTAAAAAAAAAAACCAAGTTGCCGCTGAAAATTGGGCCGCAGGCTTGATCATAGTAAAAACCAGAAGTGAAAACTTGATTTTGCACTTTCAACTTAGGTTGCAACTAAGATAAAACTTGTAGCCCAATATTCGGCGAATACTTATGTCTTGCAGTCCAGGTAAGGTGCTGGTGAAGAACCGATTTCAATTCCGTTCTCAACTCAACCTCATCCCTGACAATTAACCCAACCAACCTCAATTCTAAGGGAAAACTAGGAAAGGCGATTTGACTGAACCATAATTCCCGCCTTAAGAATAACCTTCAATTTTTGTTATGCATCTTCATCGCAACCTCACCAAGACCAACACAACCTAACAAAGTTAGGGACCTTAGGTAGGTACATTAAAGATCCCAAATGAGGTTGAGTAATTAAAATTATAATTGAGGTTACAATGGAGGTATAATTGAGGTTCCAATTAACTTCCTCGATTATAACCTCAAATAGAACTTCAATTATAACCTCATTTGGAACAACTCAGTTGGGTTCTTTAATGTATCTAAAAGGCTCTAAACTTTGTTCGGTTGTGTTGGTTTTGATGAGGATATAATTGAGGTTGCATTTGAGGTTAAATTTGAGGTTACCTTTGAGGTTTTGGTTGAGGTAATGTCATGGTTGAGGGGTAAAGTCCCGATAAAGGTTTGGTTAGATTTTGGTCACGGTCGAAGTTAGGTCGTCTCAATCGAAGTGAGGGCTAAGTTAAGTCCCGGCCAAAGTTAGGTTAGGTTAGGTCCGAAGTTAAGTTCCATTCGAAATTAAATTTAGGTTAAAGATAAGTTACGTTAGGTTTAAGTTTTAAGTTAAGTTAAGATTCCGGTTAAATTAGGTTCCGCTTAAAGTTAAGTTCTGGTCGAGGTTGGGTTCTGGTCGAAGTTAAGTTCAGATCAAAATTAAGTTTCGGTCAAAGTTAAGTTGCGATCAAGATTAAATTCCGATCGAGATTGAGAGTTCCGGTCGAAGTTATTATAGTAAGGTTCAAATTTAAAGTGGGGTTGAGGTAAGAAATGAGGTTCAAGTAAAATCCGTGGAGTGTAACAAATGGCAAACGCAGATTACCGAATCCCTGAATATGGGAAGATGCATTATATATATTTTTTTTTTTATTTATTTATATCTATTATAAAAATATATAGTTTATTATTATTTATAGGTGAAAGTTTAATTTCGGAAAAATTACAGTGGATTTTGTGATATTGATTTTAAAAATTTTATATTTACAGAAAGAAAGAAAAAAAACGCACGCCTTTCTAGCCTAGCATGCACACTGAAGTCACTATAGCCTCCAAACAAGGTGCGCTTTTATCTCACCTCTCATTTGATCTTGTTAATTAAAAAAAAGAGAAGTGAAATAAAAACACTCCTAGTTTGGAGGCTAATGTGACGTCGATGTACATGCTGGGCTAGAAGCGAGTTTTCTAACAATGTAAAGTATCGCAAATTTCTAAAATCATTATTACAAAATCCACTGATTTTTTTTTTTCAAAAAGCCTTCACTTATCTATTTACTAAACTATATAGTTTCATTATAGATTAAAAAAAAAATTGATGTATCTTTCTAATGAATTGCAAGTAACACTTCAATTGATTGATAAATTATCGGGCGCGTTCGAACATCTACACCGAACCTCGAACCGACATTAAACAGAGACTGACGCTAAATTGAGCCTGAGTGCCGCGGCCCGGCATCGAATGGTAACGCGCTGATCGGCGAACCAACTGCATTTTTTTCGGAGGACTTAGATAAAAACTTTTCGTTGATTTTAGCATATTAAAAATAAAACCTAATTATGAAAGATTAACCTAAACATGTACAGGTAGCCGAATTTATTTTAAGCAGAATTTATTTAATGCGTTCTCATTAAAATGTTAAAATTCTATCATTTCTTATGCTTTCTAAAAATCAATGCAATATTTTTAAATAAATTAAATATTAAATTAACAGTGGTTAAAAAAAAATTAGATTTTAGCGTTAATTTAAATTAAATTTATCTCTAAACAAATCAAAATTATTGAATTACCAAGTATAAAAAATGTACGATAAAAAGCATTATAAATAAATTTAACTTTAATTTAATTCTTAAAATCTTTTCAGAAACTCACTTTAAATAACGGTTTTGATAAAGAGCAGTGCAATTATTTTCGTGAATTGTAGCATATACTAAGTTCTTAAATAGTTTTAACCCACGTTTAATACTAAGAAACTATTATGAAAGATAAATCCCATTAATTTACCTGTTAATACTCAGGAAAGCAAATTAATACTGATCGTTCCCATTAAAAGTGTATTAAAATATAATTAGTATATTCATCTACTTTAATAAAATATTGGAAGATTTTGTAGCAATTGAAATGGTGAATTTAACCATGAAAAATATTAGTATAATATCCTTAGCCTTAAACATTATAATATTAAGAGCAATATTATAAATAACTAATAAATATTTATTCAAAATAGTCAAAATTATTATAGTTATAAAATATCTAACCTTTAATTGATGGCGCGTAATCCATTGACCATAAAACCAAAGATGGACCTCAACATATTATTATTTATTTACCACTATTAACGAAACGATTCTTGTTACTAAATTTTAAATTATAATTGAAGCACAATAAATTGTATGTTTTATCAATTGTCCAAGACACAACACCAAATGCCTTGCATTGCATTTAATTTCAAGTTGCACTTTAATTGTTTGAAAATTGATAGAACGCGTTCGAACGTGTGCTCCGAATCGAGACCGAACAAAGACTGACGACCCTGATTTTAACCGAGCGCTAGGACCCTTGCAACGAACGCTAGCGTTCTGAGCAGTGTACTGACTTTATTGGTTTGCCGAGCACCATTAAGTTGCCCGTATTGTTATAGTTTTTGCCTTTAATTTAAAATTTAATTAACAAATTTCTATCAATGTATAAATAACTAATAACACATAATATTTTACTAGGTTGCTTTGTTATTTTCACAAAAGTTACAATTTAATCAAATTACCTTTGCAAAGCAAAAAACAAATTTTTGTCCTTGATGGTAACACCATTCTTTCCAAAATTATTGCATATGCAAGTGCTGCTAATTTTTGCTGTTAATTATTTATCAAAATTTTGTTAGAAATAAATTAAAAATGCCGCCAACGCGTCGTCACGAATACAATCGAGAGGAATCAATTTATGATCAATATTCAGCAGTAATTCCAAAGAAAAGAAAGAACCGCAAATATCAGGGTCAATTTTTTTTTTATAGTAAAATAAAATATCTAACCTTTAATTGATGAATTGTAGCTTATTTGGGATTCCAACACTAGACAGAACATGGACCGCACCATACTATTATTTATTTACCACAACTTTAATTGATGCACGAGCCGTACTCAAAGCGCGGTCGAGTTCGAACGTCTGCACTGCGTCAAAACTGAACAAAGATAGACGGATGGACGCTGTCGATTGCAGTGGTTGCTGACGCTGACCGCTGAGCCTGATTGTCGGGGCCCAAGCAATGCACGTTATTGCACGCTGAGTGGTGGTGATGACTGCGTTGGTCCCCGGCGTACCATTAAGCCGCACCAAAAAACTCATATACGAGTTCTTTGGCCGCACACACTTTTGGGCATAAAATTTAATCAAAAAATGCAAAATATCAATGTACAAATAACTGTTAAAGTAACAAAAGTAACATGATTTTAATACCACCAGCATTATCATTATTTTTTTTATCCTTATTTTAATATCACCAGCGAAGCAGTTGACATGTATCGCTAATTGCCTGCCTCGCGTACGTTATCGTTTGTCATTTGATTTATTAACCAAACTTTTTAACAAAACATGCCTTTACAAGTAGCATATTGCCCAAATTATTATTCCATTGATGATATACTAGCTACACAAGAACGAACTCCATGCAAGTTTCTTAAAGATGTCCCAGAAATGGGTAATTAGTACATTTACAAAATAAATCGTATATTAAACGTACCCAAATTAGGCAATCTGAACCCGGCGACCGAAGAAGCAGATCTAAAAGCTGGCACCACTCTGGAATTACCTTTATGGCTTGTTCTGGACATTGCAAGGCAACGCATTGCTGAACCAGAGCTACCAAAAGTCTACAAGGAATCTTATAGGGAAATTCTGGAAGCTGATGCTTGTGCAGTTGATCTGCATAAGTTCAATATGTTTTTCTACGAAGTGGGCTCTTATGTGAAGCATTTTGATCGCAAGGGCGAAGTTCATTCCATTTTGCTACACGTAAATAATAATACAGTAAAGTTAGTAAAATTAGTTGTAAGATAAATGTATACGTTGTTAGACTTTCAAAACAAGATTCCGCCAATTGATGGATCTCGCTCATAACGCACACTGCGATCCACAAATTCAGCAAAATTTGGATAAATTGGAACGAAGACTGTTCAAAGAAGGATTCAATGCCAGGGAAAAGTTGAATGCCTGGCTGCTGGAGTCGGGGACGCCACTTGAAGCTGCTAATATGGTGGTGAATCATAAAAAGAGAAAGCGGGTGGATGTAGAGGATCTAATTGGGAAATAAATAGTTTTTAGGTATTTATCAATTTTTTAATTATTACGGTAATCGAAACTTGAAATCCTTTTTTTTTTAAAACGTTAATCAAAGAGTTTATTGGCTTTGATCAATGATTTTGAAAATAGTGTTTGCACATTGGAAAATAAAGTGCATACAATATAAACGTATTTTTATTTAATTATTATTAGTAGTAAATATATAACGAAATAAAAACAATATTGCCACCGCCAGCCTTGTCCAACCGCAATTATTAAATCTACTAGCATATTGCATAGCGATTTAGGTTGAATAAAATATAAAACAGCAATAAAAATAACCTTACAATCACCTAAAATAGAATAACAAAACAGCAACAAATTAATAATCTATCAAAAAAAAGTTGCGAGCCAAATGAACAGCATCGCACCACACGTGTCACCATTTATAATAAGAATTACACTACATAACAAAAAAGTAAATATTTTGAGCAATATAATAATTAAACCTACAACCAACTAATAAAAGAAATTAAAATAAAATTTGTTTTCAAAATAGAATCGCATACTTTGAGCAAAACAATTGTTTATGGATCTGTATTTAATATAACACATATTTTTTTTTCACAGCCACTATAAGCACGCAAAATTGTTCATATCGGCACTTTAGTTTCGTTTCGTCCAATCAACCCACTCTTTCAAAAATTAATCCCCAAAAATAGGAAAACCTATGTATCATCAGTCTATATTGTTTTAGAATCTACTAACCTAATAAAATATCCTCAATCAATATGATTGAACCTATAATCTAATCAACTAGAACGAATTCTGCTCTTCCTTCATCGGTTCCTGCTTAAAATGAAGCGAAGTGTACGTCGGGGCTTCGTCGTGACCCGACAAGTTCCGCATAATTACCACATTTGGACTGGAACCCACTGCAACATTCCCATTGATCAAATGATCAGTGGGACTACTAGGAGTAGTCGGCGAAGTCAGCGGACTATCAGTCGAATCACTAGTACCTTGATAATTGGAATTATTGTTTGGTGGTACCACAATCGTCGGGGTATTTTCCACACTGGTTCCTAGAATTGGTTCTGAATTTTACTTAGTTGCATTCCAAGAATAATTAGTAAGATGCCATTTATAGTAGTTATGAAATAAGAATGAAATGGAAATTTCTAATCGGGTTGTTAATTGATTAATGATTTTCGGAGTAATTAGTCAGTTTAGTTAGCTAGTTAATTTATTGAAGACTATTTCGAAGCAATATTGCTCAAACCAATTATTTTGGAAATAAGAATATTGCAGCAATATTAAAAGGTGCCAATACACTGTTATAATTAAGAGCAATATTTTTTTTAGAATCCATTTAAAAGAATATCTATTGCAGTTGTGCAACAATACCTAAGTGCGTTTTTTAAATTCAACAGGTGGTTGTTGTCATGGAGTGAGTTCAACAACCAATCGAAACGATTTGTTTGCTTTACCACAATTCCATCCTACCAACTTGTTGCATTTCAAACCGAACATAATTAAGAAACATTCCAAAACATTTTGTAAAGAAAAGCGTGCAATATTTATAACCAAAAATTGTACCTCCAAGCAGCATCTCCTGAAGTAGACTATCAATATGAGCGACCCCAAACAATTTAGCAAATTGTATTTGTTCAATCATCTGCCAAGTAATTGATTGAAGAGCTGGTAATGTTAGAAGCAATTCACCAAATCGACCCCTACTATCATACTGATGATCACTGATGTAATCTTCTAAATTGATTTGAATTTGGTACCGGAGAGCTTTGATACGAGCAGGCTCACTCAATCCCTTGGCATCTAAATCAAAAATAGTCGTAAAGCACTACTAAATTCGAATTGAAATATCCGCTTACTTGGATCAAAGAAAACGATGGCTTTCAAGCAAGCAAACTCTGTATCGTCGATTTGGACCTCAGTCATGGGCTTGACCAGCTCATCCATGATCCGGCCACCAACTCGAGCGATGCTTAAGTCTGGAGACAGGTTACGTTGATCTGGTTGTATCATCATAGCTGTATTGGACATTTGTCCAAAATTATTAGTGTATTCCATGTTCGTACATTAATTAATAAAGTTTATTGCAAAATTTCATTCAAATGTGTTTAAATTTACGAAATCTGACCTAACACCGTCACTTTGAAGAGACTGAGTTCGAGCAGACCCTCTAATAAGCGCACTCTGCTGCGCCATCTTTCTCATATTTATATGCAAAAAAATGGCAAAGGAGGCTCAGAGTTTCTCCTCGAACGGTCGTAACAAAAAGCGATAGTAGTACCAACCACCACCCAAACACTAATAAAATTATTCTACTAATGAAATAATTAGCCAGATGTAATTAGTAGCAATAAATTTTTACTTGATATAAAATAGCCATCCCGTCATTAAAAAAAAATCAACCTTCATTTTCATATTAATGACTGACATTTATATTTTAGTCTAATTACAACCATTTATTTTATTTTATATAATTTATTTAGCTCTGTGAATATAATGATTGCGACGCAGATTATTTTGAAAATTGCGCTTCTACATTCGGGTAAAAATGATTGAATGATGCGATAACCTTTTATAAATGAACTGCGAAAATTCTAGATGAAGACTTTTTTCTTTTTTTCGAATTGATTTTGAAATGTTTAAACAACACCACCATGAAATTGCCACATGCCAATGTTAAAATTAAACATGCCAATATTTATTTACAAATATAGAAATATAATTGTACGAACATGCCACACCAAAAATATATATTCCCAAACTAAATTTAAACTTCGTTTAATTTTACTTTGACAATTCACTAATTTACAAAAATAAATAGAAAAGTACGTTTCCAATATCAATTTAAGGCAAATAAAATTAATCACTTTAATTAAATAAACATAAACAACATTTAGCAATAAATTCATATAATAGAACAAATAATTAGCATAATGTATAATTTAATTACTGCGAAGGCCTTCGTGTGTCTTCAATTAACGTTTTTTTTTTCTTCAAGCATTACTTTTCTATTTCTACATATGTTCGAATCGTGCAAAAAATCGACTATATGAAACATGAACAAAATTCCCACCCTCTGCAGCTTAATAAATCAACTAACCTGGACATTGCTTGGTAATAATGCAATTGTTGCCCAACAGCAAAACATCTTTTAAATGCATCGATCGCCTAGCCAAACCCAACAGAAGATGTTCGCCTGCATGTGCTCGCAAAAGTGCAACCTAAATTATAAATACGACTTTCAAAAAATCATCATCGTTCAATTGTATGTAAAATTGAAATTTTAATTATTTACATTGATTAGGTAGCAGGCAATTTTTTACCCAAAGGTTAACGATTCCTTAATTCTCTATGAATTATTAAAATCAATTGTACAAACCTGATCATCCAGTTGCAATTCAGTAAAAGCCGGAATGTATTTGGCCCATTCGACTAAAATCAGCAATTGTTGCTTCATTGAATCGCATACGTCATTAATATTTGCTAATTGTCTATTTGATAAATCGTAGTCGTTTACTGGAGTTGATCCCACTTGCTGCAATTGTAATTAATCACAAAATTAGCTAAACGAAAAGTTTCCAACGCAAACAATCAATAAAATTTTGAACTATTGCTAAGCGAGAAAATTCCGACTTTTCGGAAATTTCAAACAAATCGTTTCAATTAACTCACAATCACCTGTTGAATGCAAGCTATTGATTTTGTTCTAATGGAATATTAAATATTGAGACAAACACCGTTAAGAAACATTAAAAGCGATAAAAAAAAAATGCAGTTGCATCGAAATTTGCACTCTAGAAAATTAATTACCTCAAGTGCAGCGCCCACTTGTCTCGATAGCATTTCAGCATTGAGTAGAGAGCTAACAGAGAGTCCATTGTTTTGGTTGTTTTCCTCATAGCTTGGTCGTCGACAACTAATTCGATCGCGTTCATTTTGCACAGCTGCAATTGCACAAATTAAAATATCGCGCTCTAATATTACAACACCAACAAACCTTCTTTTTTCATGCCAGCTTTGAAGCATTTCCTCAGCCGACAATATCTGCATTGATTGCGCTTGTCTTTATCCACCACGCAATTCCTATTAAAACTACACCGAAAAATAAATTGAAAAATCCAAGTTGACTAAATAGATAACTAATTTACCGGCAAGTGTATAGATGATTCTTCCGGACAGAGCGTCGAAAGAATCCTTTGCAGCCATCACAGGAGGCTGCTCCATAATGTTTTCCAGTGGCACGATCGCCACAAATGGCACAATGTTGGCTGATCGCGGCGACGCCCGTTCCAACGTTGCTAAGCGTCGCCGTTAACGCATTATTATTGGTCGCCATAGTCATCTCTGAATCTACTGAACAATTTGTACAATTAAATTGCGAAAACAATTTTTTATCTTATCTCTTTATTTTGTGCTTAATTTAATTTTATAATCTAAGAATTATTTGGCGACAACTAATAGAGTGGGTACAGTTTAATCTCGATTTAGACGCAAAAAATATTAAGGACTTTAAATCTTGTTTGACATCTCTGGTCGCATACAATCGTTCCAAATACTTATGTATGAGAAAGATGAAAGAAATTTAAAAGAATGCACCAAATAATAGAACACACCTTTACTATGTTGTTTAGTTAACGTTTATATCGGATCTCTGATCCTATTAAAATTTGGGACCAATCAAATTCAGGTACTTTGAATTAAGTAAATCTGATTGAGTAAAAAAATTCAAATGTTACGATATAAATATATTAATTGTAGCTTAGTATAATTAATTTCTGCAAAAAATTTGAGCGATTTTATTCAAGAACATCGTTGCAATTGTTTTGAAAATATTTTGATGGAATATTTGCTGTGCAATTTGAATTGCATAAAAAGTTGCTAGATAATTTTGTTTTGGTACAAAATTAGAATTATAAGTAAAACATTGCTATGCTTATCAAAAATATATAAGAAAAAGACTAGGAAGTGCACAAACAAATTACATCACATGCACAAAATTGATAAATTGCAATTCAAATATTAACCATTTATTCCTTGACTATATAATATTTAATCTAGCAATTACAAAATCGATTTGTAAACAAAAAATCCTAATGCTTATTTGATCAGGTCTCATATAAAGTGCAAATATTTACTATGAGCTGCATAATTAATCAGGAATTTCTGAGAGAAACCAGCTGGACATAAATATAAAGAAAGAAAACTACCTAATTCAAACGCATATTTATACGCACTTGGTCGATTGACGCAAGAGAAGGTCAGAAGAAACAGAAAGAATGAAAAAAAAACTGATGTATAATTAGATTCCCAGTAAACAATTTTATTTTATGTTTAATGCAAAATCGATTTCTACCGAAAGGAAATTTTATGCGTGCTTAGATTTGGTTATAAATAAAATTATCTTATTGAAGGATGTTTGATAAGAACCATTAATTTAAAATGACTCACTTGAGAAGAAAAGAAAAATAGCAACCACCATCTGAATGGATAACAAATTTATAATTATGGCAAACGAATTTATTATTTCAATTTAAATTAAATTTACTTGAATTGAAGACTTGCCAAACATTACATAAAGTTTAATTTAAAATGCACTATAAAACAAAACCCATTTAACTTAAACGATTATTTAGTGATAAAAAACAAAATCAGTAGCATTAAAATTAAATATGCATCGGACGTGAAAAAAATTATCAGAATTCGTTGTGTCATTGCTTTAAAGTTCAATTTCCAGCTCAATCATGGAATTTCGTTGTGGTAGGCTCTGATCGACTTTTGAACATACAAAGTCTACAATGAACTACATTTCTAACATCATATCATAAATTCTAATAAATTTACTGATGGAAACTAAATTTGCCAGACTTAAAATACATTTTCAAATATATACAGAACAGGATATTTTTAGTAGTTTATTTTTATATTTTGTTATCTATTAATTCTGTGCTTCGACAATTTTTTTTTCTCAGTGCTACTAAATTTATTATTTTAAAAGTAAGCCTAAAGTTTATCGCTCTTAGACTAACCCCGGATACTTTTTCAAAATTCTTATCGTTGAAAAAATGCCATTCTCAGGTCATCGGGAAATTCGAATTGATTTATTGCTTTTCAAAACTGATTCGTACAAGTTTTTAGTCGTTATTTCTAGTCAATGATAACCTTAATTATTTTTATTGTAGCAGGAGAAATATTCAAATTAAATTACTTTAGACCTTTTGTAAAAATTAATTTAGCAAAAGAGCTTAAAAGTGTAAAAGCACTAGATCAAAAATAATTTAGAACTCACATTAGTGCACTATAATCCAAAAACATACGACACAAAAATAATCGACGTATTTTCAATTTAAAAAGTACAAAATCTGTAATAAAAGTAGCTTTCACCTAAAATAATCTCATATAATGATAAGATAAAATTATTCCAATAGAAAAGGAATGAAGCAATGTCTGTAATTCGAATGTAATTAGATGACTGGTAAAAACGTTCGCATAAATAATTTCAGGTAGATTTTGGTTTTAGCTTCCTGCAAATAAATGACTTGCCTTGGAAGTTAAATAAAAAAAATCTTATATAACAAACACAATTCGAATTACGAGGAAATTACAAGGGATTCCTACCGCTCTAGGCAACAGTACAAAGTCAACAACAATATGAAAAGGAGCTTTCCCTAGTTATTTACCAAGCCGTTTATTATCGTTCCTGACACAGATATTGGATTATATTCGCAATCTTTAAAATTGTTTTGACTACAAGCAAATTTGAAAATTTTGAGGCAAAATTAAAATAATGAACAACATACAAAACAACTAGTGATTAATATGTCCTTCATTATAAAAGTTAATTTCGTATTTATTAACAGTAGTTCTTGTAACATTAAAAGCAACATGCAAAAAAATAATGCAATTATAATTTAAGTATATATATGTAAGTAAATAAATAAAAGTGCTAATAAGTACCTTCATACAAGCCCATATCAGCAATCTGATCAATTTTGAATTTGTTTTTGTTATCGGCAAAATAGAAAAACACTCCACACTTATCTACCCCGCACAATAATTAAATTCAAATCGACGACACTAAAATTAATAAGACTAATAAATTGAAGGAGCGAAAAAATAAAAATAAAATCGTGTCTGTCCGCGCGAAGCTTGAAACTATTCTGCCTAGTCACCAACTTACATGTGACAATCTACGGTGCTGTTCGTTTTTAATAAAGTTGTATATTATAATATACTACAATAAAGTGGGGAAGGTATTATTGATAATATAAATAAACAATATGCAAATCCATTCAAATACCATCCGACCTTTTTATTTATAAAGGAACCCTCATATGGGGGATGAACTAATTCAATTACAGGACTACTATGTATGTTACATCCTGCATTTAACTAGCATCTAAAAATTGTGTAATTTTATTATTGCTATTAGAAAATACAATGCAACTTGTTGCGCGACATGCAACAAGTGTCGGCAACTTGTTGCAAACAAAACTTCCAATTGATCTTGTGACCAATAAGCGTAATTCAAATTCAAAACATCTAACTCTGATTCGTTACAAATTTAAATTCAATTTTCCCGCTATAAACTCAATGGTTTCCTTTGATTGTTGCTACTCGAAATTAAACTAGAGCTTAGTAGTTATGCAACTTGTTGTGTAACTTATTAAAATAAGTTTTTATAGTTATAATGTGAATTTTATACTAGTTGAATATAATTATGTAGTGTTAAAAAAACGTGGAAATTATAATGACAGTCGCATTTGAAAATAAACATATAAAAAACAGCTTTTAAGCTGGTCATTCAAGTTTTTAGAAGGTTATATATTTTTATACTGTTTAAACAAATAGAGCTTCCATTAGAACATTTACAATTAATTGAATAACGCATATCGAACAAAATTGAATTTGTGTATAAAACATCTTTTGATAAAAGTTAGTTATTTAAAATAGCCGGATATACAATGATTAATTAATGACACATTTCGTATTTTTCTAGTCTAAATTAATTACACATCTGATTGGAAATGTATGAGTAATTAATTATTCTTTTTTTGCTGAGTTGTGTTGATATTTCAACTCAAATTCGAACTTGTGTATCTAGTTTAAATAGTAGCATCTACAAATCGATGATAACAACTTTAATTAACATTCAAATATTTGTGTTCAACATTTTAATCAATGCACCGAATAATAAAATGCACGAATATTCAGATAGCTTGACCTCAGTTCATCACGTTTTAATTAATAAAAGGATGTTCACATGCAATTAAATTGCTGCAATCACTGATGCTAGCAATTACTTGCATGTAATTTTCATATTTGAATTTGAAAATGTTATTCGTTTTCATTTTTCAATACGTGTACTACACACTATACTGATAGTATATAGTACCTATTTAATTAAATAATTTAATCACCGCCGTATGAGCATTTTGTTATTATTTTATTTTTAAATAAACAAAGTATTGTTCTACAAGAAAAATAATATAAAAACGCTATAAATAATTATTAAAATTCATTATTGTCTCTGTCATTAATTATTTCTTTGTTAATCATATATTAAGGTCAACTGTCGTCTGCTTATTTGAAAAGTATTGTATTTTTTAAACATCATCCTTTATAAATAAAAACTTACCAAGTACATTAAAGTTGAGGAAATTATCATCGAGCCGAATGGTACTACTTAGAAGGTAATCGGTACCATCCAAGTCACCATCGTCGCTGATGGAAATTTCACCAGGACTTAGTGAATAGTATGAAGAAGGCATTTTTGCACTAATTGAATTATTATTATACACTTTGTTTAAAATGAGCCTGCACCTAGACGTTACCTTGTTTGGGCATTAAATGACTAAGAAATTAAATATTGTACAAAGATTTGTAAGTCGAATTAATGGTGGGGAGTATAATGTTTTGTAAAAGAATAAAGTTATCAGTTTCGATGATAAGAAATTATTGACATCTGAGCATTTATATACTTTGTTTATGTTTGTAGAATAAGGTTGTTGCATTTTCCTACACCAAAAATATGAGTACTTTTATTAGTTCTATTTAGTAGGTACCTACTATACCTCATACGAAAAAATTATATTACTATTGCGAAATATTTTATCTTTACATTTTCAATTTATTAATAGCTACTACTATTTTAAGGTGCATTAAATCATAATCTATAGTAAATATCTAGATTTTTCTATTGTTTAATAAATTATCTATATTTTGAAAAATTAAAGTTGCAATTTTATAATCTGGCCATTCAATGCTAATGTTATATTTTTTAAACAACAATGATATAACGATAAGAAACAATAATTATTTGGTTTAAATTAAATAATATTTTTAAATTCAACAAAGCGAGTGTAATAGAATTCCAACAACCAATTGGAACGATTTGTTTGTGTTCTCATGACCACAATAAATCGTTTCAATTGGTTAATGAAATCCCATCACTCCAACCTGTTGCATTCAAAAACGTAACGTTATATAACCATTCATTCCAATTTTTTCAACAAACAATAAAAATATGTAATTTATTTTACTATACCTTAAATTATATTTTGAAAAATATGCTATTAACTTTAGTTGAAGGTAAAATGTAATTACCTAGTAGGTAGGTACTATTTGTTCATAATAAGCCAACGTATGTTTAATATTTTACATTTAAGCTTTTTAAAGATGCAAATCCTCTCATTAAGCCCGATAAGAGATAATGTGCTTTTAATAGTACTAAATATTAGCATTTTGTAATTTTTAGTCAAATAACAATAATAATTATAACAATAAATAAAATAAAGTTATCCTTGAATAATTATGCAATCGATGTGTTATTATATTATAAAATACATACATCCTATTACTCGAAGATGAATAAATTCGAAAACTAAACGATTATCGAAAAAGGTCAAGACAAATAACAATTTTCGAAAATGTTATTTCAAAAACGAGAGTTTGAAAAGAAATAGGTTATCGAATATTTATTCGACCTTCCCAACATATAAGGATGCAAAATAATCAAATCCTACTAAAAATCTAATCTAATTACTAATTCAAATTTCAAGAAACATTATGTATATAAAATTGGAAGTTTTATTGTAGACTTAAATGGTAAAACACCTACTTAATAAATTACGCTGCTGTTTTGATAAGCGATAAGAATAACACAAAAAATGCATTTATATCTGGCTATAAATTTATCAAGCACTTATTGTTGCAATTTATTTATTATATAATAGAAAAAGAGGCTCACTATTATTAATAGATGTAAGCCGGTTTATCAAATAATCATTTCAACTGATTAGTTAATCTCGAAGCATAATAACGGAATTTTTAATAAGCCAGACAACAAAATAAAATATTAACCCGTTATATTATCTCAAGCATTTTATATTAAATCTGTTTTTATTTTAAATTTCGCAATAAAACGCGTATTTTTAAAATTTCATAATCTTAATGGTAGGCAACCAAGAATACTACAAATCATTCAGTTAGTGGAAAACCGAAAGAAAATTCTTCCGCTAGACTACAAAGCATGATAAGCCTAGTGTCATGACCTTTCCTTTAATCTATTTCATATATAAATAATAACTTGTAGCCGAGCTCGAAAAATCGTGGAATTTTATAAAGTTGTTACACAAACAACAACAACAAAATCGATAGCTCTACAAAATCTAATCAATAGAATTTAATATTTATTGATGAATCATAGTTTATAGGAATTGTATTTTTAATAAAAATATATAGTTTACCATCATCACCAGAGGCTGGTGGTGGTGGTGGTGAAAAAGTGCCATTTTGCACAATGACCGAGGCCTCATTGTTGGAACTTAGTGTCAAAATCACCTGTTGCTGGTCCTCCTGGTCCTCTGTGACCTCCATTCTTTTCGCAAAACACTCCAAAGGTCGTCTTGCAGGAATTCCGATGCACGCTTTGACAATGTTGCACTCCACTATAAAACTTGTTGCACGCAATTAGTTTTTAATTAAATCTGGGCCAACATAACCACACTTTTTTTGATCTGTTTGACAGAACATCAGATTTTGTCACCACAAGTATAAATGCGTGGTAGGTGGAAAATATGTGTCGTTGATTGCACTGCAATATGACTTGTTTAAATCGGGACATGCGCGTTTTATTCGAGTTAATAATAATAATAAGAAAAGATCTTTTGCTTATTATTATTATTATTATTATTATTTATTTATATTTATTATCGTTGTTCAGTGTTCTACAAATTTTTAATGTTTATATTGTGTGTATTTGTATTTGTCTTGATAACATTATATAAATACGTTCACTAGACGATTCAACTTTTGATTATAGTGCGTAAATAAATGATTATGCGAGTATTCAAAAATTCGAAATAGAAACTTGAGGATTTTTGAATTTAGCGCCTATAGGTAGGCAACACAAAATACACCGTACTTAAAAATTATTGACATATTTGGCAGTAATTATTGCATTAATGCACAAATTTTACAATGCATACTTGCAGTTTAAGTAATATTGGAAAAAATGTTTACTACTTGCATTTAGTATGTTAAAAATGCATAAACTATGCATAGCTTTTGTGTTAATTAATTATGCTAATACTATTGTTTCATGTAAGTTTTGCAATTCAAACCAAATCATTAGATCAAATTTAATTCAATTTTTAGCACAGAAAACTGAAATTGAAATGTTGCCACGCATTTTCCACATTGATGATTACGAGCAATGTAAAGAAGAGCACAAATTGTTTTGCAAATTAACCATAGTGCTCAAACCAATCGAATCCCAAAAGTTTAATAAATTCTGGCAACTTATTACAGTACGAAATTTATTACTTATCTAAGAATTTTAGATTCTAGATCCAATTTATCTTGTAGGATTTAAAAGAAACTAAACGACACTATAACCATGACGAACTTTTCCATGCAATTTGCGTGCAAAATCTTTGCCCAGAAATTAACAATACCGAGAATATTTCCCAAAAACTATCAGAATGCTATTCAAATCAGCTTAAAGAAATTGCATTAGTTGCAAATATAACACAATTAAACTGCACTAATCATGAGTATCAGCATCCTCGAAGAATTTATGATACACTTTTTTTGTAACAATTCCACCTACAAATTACTTTCCAAAAATATTTATAAAAATTATTCTAGATCGTTAGTAGTAGGCTATTTATGTTATGTAGCTTTTGCTACAGTTTTTGATTTTATTAAGACTAAAACTGCGGATTTTGAGACCAAATGGGTGCTTCCGTTCTCGTTAAAGAGTAATTGGAGGAAGCTTTGTAAATCAAATGACAACCCGGATTTTCAAAGATTAAAAGCGATACAAGGAATTAGATTTTATAACATGGTGCTAATTATTTTTTGTCATACGTATTCTAGTTATATTGGTGGATATGTACTTAATACTGAGTATTTTGAACAAGTAAGTCAAATGTTACTTTATTGATTTTGAAGTAGGAATTTAATTTATTTTGTAGATCGATGATAATCCTATTCGTTTAGGTATAAGGAATCTATTTGTCTTTCTAGTGCAAACTTTTTTTTTATTTTCCGCCTTTTTATTGTCCTGTCATACTTTTCAAATTATGGCTCAGAATGAGCACTTTCAAACAAGGACTATGCAATTATCTTTTATAAATCGCTATTTAAGGTGACATTGCAATAAAAATTCTTACCAGTTCAAATCTTACAATTGTTTTTTTAAGAATATTGCCTCCACTTTTAGTAATGATTCTTCTAGACAGATCAATTTGGGTAGCAAATCTTTTCTATGGTCCCATTAAAAATTTGCACTCTGATGAGGAATTTAAAAGGTGCCAAACGAATTGGTGGAAGAATCTACTCTTCATTAGCAATTATTTCAACCATCAAGATATGGTAACAATATGATTTAAAAAATAATCTCTCAACAACTAAAATAAAGATTTTTAGTGCTATTTTATCACTTGGTACTTATCAGCTGACACTCAACTTTACCTCTTCTCATTATTAATTTTATCTCTCATTTGGAACTATAAGCATTTAACAAGACTAATAATTGGAGCAAGTATTATAATTGGTGTTTTAATACAAATAGGGACAAATTATTATTACGATTTAAATGTAATTTTTAAGTTGACACCTGAGTAAGTATGAACCAAAACTTTGCAAACGTTTGGTATGAAACTAAATCAAGGCCTAGAGTAATTGTTATTAATTTTATTTATAGGAATTGCAAAAATAATAATTATAGAAGTTTCGAGTTCAATGCAATCTACACATCCACTTTTTCGAACATATCCACCTATATGATTGGACTGGCATTTGGGCTTTTTTACTTCAAATATAAGGAGGAAAAACTGTTCCAAAAATTAGTAATAACTTTAATTAATCCGGTCCAGATGTACTTTTTAATTAATTTCTTTCAGCATGAACAATTAATCTGGTTGGTTTTATTCATAAGTTTGCCTATGGGATCATTAGTTTTTGCGTCATATGATTATAATACAATTACGGCAGCTATTTTATCAGGCTTATTGAAGCCTATTTTTGCTTTTGGGATTGGAGTTGGGATTTTAGGGATGTCCTATAAAATTGGAGGTGCTAAAATAAATACATATGTACCTATACATAATCTTACTAATAACATTCAAAATTGTTTTGTAGGTTTTATACGAAATATTTGTGAATGGAATTTTGCAGTTTTTATGGGAAATTTTACCTATAGCACATACATCGTTCATTATGGGATAGTTTTTGCTCGCACTGCAATAGCTACTGAGACTTTTATAGTTTCAGATTATGTTCTAGTAAATAAAATAATGCTTTAAATTATTTTATTACTAATTAATTATTTTTCTAGTTGGTATCTTTAGTGCAGGATATAATAATATCATTTTTCGTCGGATTTTTAATGCATATTTTAGTCGAAATGCCTGCACTCCAATTACAAAAAATATTCATCCCACAAGTTCGAACACACCGTAAAGTTAACTAATTATTGTTAAATTACTTATTTGTTGTTGAATATCTAAGTAGTAAAATTATAAATGCTACAGTGGTTTTTTTTCAACTAATAACTGTATAAAAAGTAAATAAATTAATTTAAATTTGATGATACCAATAAGTTTGTAAGGTCAAAATGAACTAAAAATACTTATTACATAAGACCTTTAAACCGAATAATTATTTCCAGTGTCATATATAGGTGTTTGCATTTTCATTTCTATTATAATACATGTATATCTTACTCAATTAATTAATTAGGATTTTTTTTTATATTCGCCAATATTCAATTGCGTGAATTTGATTATATTTGCCAATTCAAATTAAATCAGATTAAATATTACGATATAAAATTAATTTTATTTACGTACAATTAGGTTGAACAATATTTCTGTATAATTTTCGCCGTATTTTATCATTATGACAGGTTTACTAATTGTTATGAAAATTACCCAATAAATAAAAATTACTACCACTAATTATATGAAATACATTGGAAAGTAATTAAAATGAACGTGATTGATAAAATAACATCGACTCCTTTTAACAAATACATTGTTTCAATTGCACGCATATGCATTAGAAGCAAAGTTTTTTTTTATTTTTTTTTATTTAAATATAGTAATTAGAAATATGTGGCAAACCTTTATATTTCCCATAATTTGGCTAATAAATATTCATTTATCTGGAGCAACTATTTCTGGTAACACAAAAATACTTTTTACACAACTTAAAATGCATATTTAACTTTTTTAGATAAAGAATATGCATCTATGCCCGAATTATTCCACTTGGAGAACTTTGATACTTGCATGCTTTTAGAAGATGACGCTCTTTATTGCACTTTTGCTTATAAATTGCAACCACTAGACGAAAAGAATCCTAATAAACTATGGAGCATAATTGAAGTAAATAATAATTTGCAGTGAAAAATTAAAATACTAATTTAATTGTATATAATAGAGGGTTAGTTCAGCTGAAAAAAATTATAGACACGATCTACTTCGTCATGGGATTTGTGTACCAAAAACTTGTAACATTCTATCTATTAGTTACGAAAACCAAACTAATTTACGAAAAGAAATCCAAGATTGTTATGATGAAATATATCACTCTATGGGGTTGAAAGGAATTGTTAGTCAATTATCTTGTGAGACTTCCAAGTCCAAATACGAGATTGACACTATTGATATTTTAGCTGCGTAAGTTAGTTACTTACATTTTTTTTTTTTTTATATAATTAGTGGGTTGTTTTTAGAGCTGGATTTGGAATTTATATTCTGTTTATTGCATTTGCTTCATTCTATGAAGGAATTGCGCGGTACCAGGGCCAAGAGTACTATAACCAAGTCACTAGCACTAAATGCAAGTATTAATTTTATTTTCTCGCCAGTATTTAAATATTGTAATTGATTATATTTAGATGGAAAAATTATAACAGCGTTTTCCATCCCCAATAACTGGATTCGTTTAACCACCGTCAATGCAACCCCCGACGTGGAAAAATTACGTTGCATTCAAGGCATTCGTTTGTACAATATGATGATTGTAATAATGGCTCATACAGTACTAATTATTTTATCTATCCCCGTAATTAATACTAAATACGTCGAAACAGTACTACCTACTTCATTAAAAAAAAAGTATCTGATCTAAAATAATTATTTCCTAGATGAACGATAAATTCATGAATCTTTTTTTGTCTTCTGGTGGTCTATGCGTCTCCACTTTCTTCTTCATCAGTTCCTTTTTGACTGCTTACAATTTCTTGGTCAGTTATGAGAAAAAAAACAGCATAGACTCCAAAGTTTTGGTCATGACTTTCATAAATCGCTACATCCGATTAATACCATCCGTAGCGATTGTGGTTCTATTCCATTGCACTTGGTTGGTGCATTTGTCTAGGGGTCCCCTTTGGGACTCGATTGTTGGGAATGAGTATAGAAAGTGCCGAAAAAACTGGTGGACAAATTTGTTGTTTTTGCAGAATGATATTGATGTGGAGAATATGGTACCAGCCTAGCACTAATACTTAAGGAAATGCATTAAAAGTTTAATTTTAGTGTGTGCAAATTACTTGGTACTTAGGAGTGGACAATCAAATGTTTGGGTTTTCTTTAGTGGCGATTTGGTTGATGAAGAAATATGAGAGCAAAATTGGAGTAGTACTGAGTGGAATTGTTGCTATTTTTATGTCGCTGACTTTTTTTATTAATTATTACAAGAATTTCACTGCAATCATCATTCCAACACCAGAGTACTTTTTTATTAATTTTCTTTATGGATTGTAAAAGTAATTTGATTTGAACTTTAGGGACATGTATGCTCTTGGACGCATCAACAATAAGCAGTTTCATATACAAATCACCTCAGTACTTTTCAATTCACCAGGATCCATTGTAGGTCTAGCTTATGGTTACATTTATTACAAGTACAATAATACGAAGCTTTTTACCAATACGGTACTATTTTCTGAGTATAATTTAAATTGACTGGAACTAATTTTCTTATTGCTTATAGATATCAGTGGTACTTTGGTGGTTCATTATCCTAGGCTTCCCATTAGGAATAATCATTTTCCCAGGATACTACTTATTCAGCGACGAAGTGAAGACTAATATTTTCTGGGCCTCAGTTTTCATTGCTGTTAGCAGATATGTTTTTTCAATTGGAATTGGGTTTCTTATTTTCGGGGTGTCTCAAGGCATTGGATGTAATTTATTTAATTACTGAATTTAGGTATATTTATAGTACTTTTTGCAGGGATGGTTAAATGGGTGTGTGAATGGAAGCCAACTTATGTGCTGGGCAGAATTTCTTTTGGTTCCTATTTGGTGCAGATGATTATATTGCTGATTGGACCTGGGTATACTAGGAGTCCTATATTCCTGAGCGACTATTACATGATTACTGAGACGCTAATTAATATTTGTTTGTCGCTTATATTTGGAGCAATTTTGACGGTTTTGTTTGAGATGCCTATATCGCAGTTGCAGAAGATGCTGATACAAAAATCGATACCCAAAAAGAAAACTAAGTAATATTTTTGTATTTTTGGAGAGATTAATTATAAATTTCGAGTAGACTTGTCAGTTGTTTTAATTTTATCCTTCAAGAACTATGTAGTATTTTAAGATCCACTTACATGAAATAGTACTTAATCACTAATTGAGTGCTTTGAACATTATAGGACACTAAACGTTTTGGCCATGCAAAATATATTAATTATATAAGTGTAAAAATTAGTTAGAACTTCTAATTACGTCCAAATCCATATAATTAATTTAATGATAATAATCTTGTAATGTACGCAAATAATTTAAACAAAGACCAAGTTGAAACTATGCACCGAAATTTCTTTAATCGTTAGTCAATCGAGTGCAGTTTAAAACTATGCAGCTCTTTAATTTAATTTTACTAATCATCTCTTTGCTACAAATTACCATCACAAATGCCCTCGTTCCAGGTAATTAGTAATTAATTTTTAATCCCCAATAAAAGAATATTTTCCAGATAAAGAATATGCACTTATGCCCGATATCTTCCACCTGGACAACTACGACAACTGCATGCTGCTCGAAGAAGACGCATTATTTTGCACCTTCGTATACGCATTAGAACCAATACATCCAGAAAATCCTACAAAAATTTGGCGCATTATACAAGTACATATCAATGGCAAAAATAATTTCTCAGGTACTACTACTAGAAATATTATTTTCAGGAAGTTAGTGCGTCCAGTAAAAATTACAGACATGATCTGCTACGGCATGGAATTTGTGTACCAAAAAGTTGCCCCAAAATTGTTCAGAGCTACCAAAATCGAACTGATTTAGCAAAAGAAATTAATAATTGCTATGATGCTAAGTTTGTAAAATTTGGGTTGCAAGGGAAGATTCGGAAGTTGCAATGCGAGACTATAGAAAATCAGTTTCCAATCGATGCGTATGATATTTCTGCTGCGTAAGAGTGTTTTTTTTATTATACATTTGAAATTAATAATAGTGTTTTAGAATTTTCTTTGTGGTCTATTTGAGTTTTGTATTTTTTGCGTCGCTCTATGAAGGAGTTGCAAGGTACAAGAGTAAAAAGGAGTACGACCAAATTACAGGAACTTATTGTAAGTTTAACATACAAGTATTTAGCAGCTACCTTTTTGACTAACTTTCTTACTAGATGGGAAAATAATTTCATCATTCTCAATTGCCAAAAATTACTACCGCCTCATCAACGTGAAAGACCATCCAGACGTGGAAAAACTTCGCTCCATTCAAGGCATCCGATGCTATAACATGATGATTGTCACACTTTCACATTCGATATTAGTCTTCCTCATCACACCAGTCATTAATCCAAAATATGTAGAAACTGTAAGTATTTCCTATGCTGACCAGCAGAACTTAAATCGCCATTTTAACCAACTACGAGTTTGTGATTTGGCGTGGCCAATTCAAAAGGGTCGTGCCGTCAAAGTTAAAACTTGAAATATTTTTTTTTTCAATTTATTTGTCAAGAAATCAACTTCTTTTAGTATTACATAATTCTCAGTAAAGCCAAAAATTCTAGATGACTGAAAAATTCATGAACATCTTTCTATCCAGTGGAGGCCTTTGTGTCAGTACTTTCTTCTTCATAAGCTCCTGGTTGGTCACTTACAATTTTTTCGTCTTATTCGAAGGAAAGAAAAGCATTCCGTTTAAAGTACTGCTAAGTACTTTTTTTAATAGATATATAAGACTGGTTCCAACTGTTGCGGTTGTGATTATTTTTCATTGCACTTGGTTGGTGCATTTGGGGAGAGGACCCAATTGGGATGCCATTATTGGTACTGAGTATAGGAACTGTAGGCGGAATTGGTGGGCCAATTTGCTCTTCATTAATAATTATGTCGACCGAGAGAATATGGTTTGCGCTTTTTATTTTTATCGATTATTTATTTTGTGATTAGTCATTTATTTTAGTGCTTACAAACTATTTGGTACCTTGGAGTAGACAATCAAACGTTTGCTTTGAGTTTATTGGGTGTTTGGTTGATGAAGCGGTACGAAAAGCAAATACCGCTTATAATTACTGGAATGCTAACGACTTGCATGGGTTTAATTTATTGGATTAATTACGAGAAGGATTTTACAGCTTTTATTGTGCCCACTCCAGAGTAAGCATTTTGTCAAAGATTTTGGCATAAAAGGATCGGTTTAACTTTTTTTTTTATAAAGGGGGATGTATCGATTAAATATGTTTCAAGACGATCAATTCCACACGCAAGTGTCTTCCTTCATTTATAATACTGGTGGTCCTATTATTGGATTGCTTTTTGGGTACATTTATTATAAGTGCAGGAACATCGAAATCTTTACTAAAAAAGTAGCTTTTTTAGCTAAATAAAATGTTTATAAACTAAAATGAAAATTTTAGATCTACATTTGGATCTGGTGGGTGCTAATTCTACTGTGCCCATTAGGCATAATAATTTTTCCTGGACTACTCGTCTTCGATGAAACAGTTCCACATAGTCCTTTTTGGGCTTCAATCTATGTAGCAGTCAATAGACCGATTTTTGCTTTTGGTATTGCCATGATGGTACTAGGATCTTCTCAAGGAATTGGATGTGAGTTGCTTTTTTAGGTAGTACCATAATTAACCGGACAAATATTTTTTTAGGGTTAGTAAAATGGACTTGCGAATTTAGACCAACTTATATTTTGGGTAGGATTACCTTTACTGCTTATTTAATTCAAATGGCTTTGGTTAAAATTACACCAGGAGTTATTCGGGCGCCAGTTTACATCACAGATTATTTGGTACTATCGCAAACTTTGTCGGATATTTTTTTGTCGGTTGTTTGTGGGACGCTTTTGACACTATTGTTTGAAATGCCTATATCGGAATTGCAAAAGTTATTCGTATCGAGTGGGAAGCAAGTTAAAAAAGATAAAAAAGGTTGAGTCGAACTGAGTTTGTATTTATTATAGGAATTTTAGTTATTGAATTAAAATTTTGTGTTGATGATTTAGTATTTTATATTTTATGAATTGTGGGTACGTATTTAAATTATTACGAGTATAAATAATTTTTCCTATTAATTTAATGTAGCACACACTTTTACTTTCCTTGAACGGGTATTGAAATTTGAACCTAGTTAACTATAAAACTTTCTTCTAGGTCTACACACGTGTAACATTTTAGGCAATTATGAAAATGGAAATTGTTTTTGAAAATATTTTCAATTGTGTTAAAATTTGAATTCAAATTACAAAAGTGGTATCTACTTTCTGACATAAAAAAAAACAGTACTTACATAATTAGTATTGATAAATTAGAATATTGACGACAAACATCTAACTAAGTCATTAAAATTTAAAACCAGATTGCCAAACAACCTTCCTTTCTCGAAAACAAATTTTCGGTACGTCCTCAATATATTTTTCAGTCGTGCAAATCAACTCATTTGGAAATAATCAATGATGCTCTTAAAAATATTAGTTTTTCTTAGTGTCTACATTCAATTTGGAACTTCACTTACAGGTAGGCCAAATTACAAAAAAAAAACACGAATTAGTTATAGCAATATTTAAATTATTTAGATGAAGACTATGGCTCCATGCCAGATGTCTTTCATCTGGACAACTACGATAACTGCATGTCCCTTAAGAAAGAAGCCTTATATTGCTCATTTTCTTATCAACTAGCACCACTAAATTCAGAAAAACCTTCAAAACTTTGGAAAATAATTGAGGTACTAACAAATTATTTGATTTACATATAAATTAAATTGTTAATAATATTTTTATAGGAAGCCAGTGCGTCCCCCAAAAATTACGACCACGATAATTTACGCCATGGCATTTGTGTGCCTAAAACATGTCCAAAAATTCCAAAAAACCTCAAAAACGAATCAAATCTCTCCCAAGAAATCACAAAGTGTTACAACGAAAAATTCTCCAGTTTGGAGCTTAAAGGAAAAGTTACCAAAATTTATTGCGAAACCAAACCAGTCCGATATGAAATTGATAATTTGGATATAACGGTAGCGTAAGTGCCGAATTAAATTCAGTCAATCATATAATAGTAAAAACTAAATTTTCAAAATTTTAGAGTTATTTTTGCAATTTACTTAGCATTTGTAATTTTTGCCTCATTCTACGAAGGAATCGCAAGGTACGGCTCTCCAGAAGTCTACACCAAACTCTCCGAAAATAAATGTATCTATTTAATTGATTTACAAAAATATTATTAAGTACTCTTTAATACATTATTTTTTCCTTGTTCAGTTGGGCGAATACTTTTCGCATTTTCTATTTGCAAAAATTGGTACCGCCTCAAAACCATAAGGCACGAGAACCCAGAAGTACAAAAACTTCGATGCATTCAAGGAATCCGACTTTACAATACCGTAATAGTCACTTTCTCGCACTCGGTTTTGGCCCTAATTATTGCACCAGTTTCTAACACAAGATACGTCGAAACCGTGAGTACCTGGTACCCAATTAATTTAGCGCAAATACTTAAATTAATGTTTCCAGATGACTGAAAAATTTTTAGCCATATTTCTGTCTAGTGGAGGACTTTGTGTTTCCACATTTTTTTGCATTAGTACATTTTTAGTAACTAGTACCTTCTTTAAAATGTTTGAAGGAAAGAAGACAATTCAAGTCAAAACCTTAGTGATGGCATTTTTCAATCGGTATGTGAGAATAATACCATCTGTACTAGTGGTACTACTTTTCCATTGCACTTGGTTGGTGCATTTGGCAGATGGTCCTAATTGGGATAACGTTGTGGGTACTGAGTATAGGAATTGCAGGAAGAATTGGTGGTCTAATTTGCTGATGATTAATAATTATATTGACCGGCCTAATATGGTAGTACCTTTAGTGCCATTTGGTGCTACCTTGTTTTATCTACTAATTCGATTAATTTAAATATTTTAGTGTTTGCAAACCACTTGGTATCTAAGTACCGACACACAGCTCTACGTTTTTGCATTATTTGGAGTTTGGCTGATGAAGAAATATGAAAATAAAATACTTTTAATTATCACAACGATGTTTGGTCTTAATATTTTGCTAATTTTTAGTATCAACTATTGGAATGACTACACTGGATTTATTTTGCCGGAACCAGAGTACTCAAAATAAATTTATTTGCCATATAAAGTACATACCTAATCACTTAATTTATTTTCAGAACGTATTACAATATAAATTTCGTCCAGTTGTCTCAATTTCATGATCAATTATCATCAATATCCTACAATTTCGGCGGTGTTATTATGGGCTTAGGATTTGGTTACATCTATTATAAATATAGCGATAAAAAAATGTTTACTAAAAAAATTTACGTTTGGATTTGGTGGATACTTTCCTATGGTGCTCCTCTAGGAATTATAATTTTCCCTGGACTATACATTTTTGACTATGCACTTCCGCATAGTGCTTATTGGGCATCTGCTTATGTTGCTATCAACAGGATTGTATTTTCTTTTGGGATAGCGTTGATGATTTTTGGGTGCGTGCAAGGAATTGGCTGTAAGTTAAGCTGTAATTTATTTGAATTCATTATTGAGATGTTTAATTAAATTTGAAGGGATGTCAAAGTTTGCACTTGAATGGGCGCCAACGTATGTTCTGGGCCGAATTACTTTTGGAGCGTTTTTGGTGCAAGTGGGAATAATTAAAATTACACCGGGGCTAATTAGAGCGCCAGTTTTTATTAATGATTATTTAGTGTTCTCACAAACTTTGAGTGATTTGTTTTTGTCGCTTTTGGCAGGAACCGGTTTGTGCTTGCTTTTTGAAATGCCCATTTCTGAGTTGCAAAAATTGTTGATGAGTGCACCCAAAAATAAAGAAAAATTAGTTAAAAGTGCGGAGAAGCATCAGAAAATTCAATAAATTGTAAAGATAGAATTTGAATTTGTGACTAATTAGGTTGGGATAGTTTAAAATATGGCGATCTAGTTGGTTACAAATTTAAATTTGATCTAATTAAACGTCAGGATATAAATATAGTAATAATTAATCATCAGGATGTATTGGATAATAATTGAAGAGTACTTAATTTTATTTCTAAGGTGAAAATTAAACTAGAATAACGAAAAGCAGTTCACCTCTACCGACTTATTGTACGAATAAATTCATTTTGCAACAAATGTTATTGCGACATTTTTTAGAAGATTTCTATTTACTGCTAGATTTATTTTATTTCATTGTGAGATTTGCAAAAAATGATAAAATAAATGGTACCACTTAATATTCATTCTGCTCTTGAAATGTTACTGCCTTGAATAAAATTGTCAATAAAAATCATTTAAAAACAAACGCGCGTTTTATAATAGTCTGCAAAAATTAATTAGTATTTAATGATCTTTTTACAATCATATAAAGTACTCGCAGTTTGATAGATTTTTATTTACAATTCTGGATCGCATTTTGTGATATAATTTTACCTTCAGTCGTCTGCCCCCCATCAGTTTCTATTTTTCAACAATTCTATTTCTTATTTACTCAGTGCAAAAAGAACAACTGCAAGTAGTTTTTCATCTGTGATACAAATCTGCAAAAATGCATTATTCATTCAATATAATAATTATCCTGCTCTTACAAAAAGAAGTCTACATCAGTGCTACAATTACAGGTTTGCCTAAAATTGAATAAAAAGTGCGTCAAAATCTAAAATTCACTCAATCAGATCCAGAATATGCTTCCATGCCTATTTTATTCCACATGGACAACTTCGAAGACTGCATGCTTCTAGAAGAAAAGGCGCTATATTGCTCTATCACCTACGAAATGGTACCAATTTCCGAAAACTCTACTTCAAAAATTTGGGAAATCGTCAAGGTACTGCTAATTTTTTTTAATTGTAACTATTTTTTGAGAGGATATATTAATATCAATTTAGGAAGTCAGTGAAAGTCCGGATAATTATCGGCATGATCATTTGCGCCATTGGATCTGTGTGCCAAAAACTTGTCCAAAATTTAATGGAACAACTGCGGGAATTTCTGAGTGTTATAATAACAAATACTCGGAATTTGGGCTAAAAGGAACCGTGACGAAATTAAATTGCAAGACTACAACTAATAAATATCCCATAGACACGTATGACGTAATTGTTGCGTACGTAGTTTTTTTTTATTCGACTTAAATTATTTATGTAAAACATGTTTTTTTTTTATTTCAAGCATTGTTTTCATTTCGTATATTATACTGGTTTGCTTTTCCTCTTGTTATGAAGGATCAGCGCGATATAAAAGCAAGGATGTTTATAATGAGCTTACTGGAACTTTTTGTAAGATTTTATTTTAGTAGTTAAGAAATTGAATTAAACTTTGAAAAATCCTGAATAAAATATAGAAAGACATTTTGCTTCAGTTGGAAAAATAGTTTCTTCATTTTCGCTGCCGAAAAATTGGTACCGATTGATTTCCGATAATGCGGATCCGGATGCTAGGAAGTTAAGATGCATTCAAGGAATTCGGTTTTATAACATGAATTGCGTTATTTTGTCGCATACTGTTATGACATATATTATTGGACCTGTTGCTAATCCTAGATATACCGAAACGGTACTATCTTTTTAATTATTTGAGTAGTTGCAGTACTGTTTTCTTTTTTTTTTTAGATGACTAAAAATGTATTGAACATGTTTTTGGCAAATGGATCCTATGCGGTACAAACTTTTTTTCTGATTTCGGGCTGGTTGCTGTCTTTTCATTTTTTCCAACTTTTTGAGCACAAAACGCCTAAAATTAATTATATTGTTGTGGCGTTTATTAATCGTTACATTAGGTTAGTATTAACTAAACTCAACGTTTTTGGTATTTTAGTACCTACATATTGACTTTTAGACTAACTCCAACGCTTTTGGTACTAATAGTATTCCATTGTACTTGGTTAGTCCATCTATCAGATGGTCCTTTTTGGGATGTAATAGTAGGTGCTGAATATGTGAATTGTCGGAAGAATTGGTGGACCAATTTGCTATATTTGAATAATTACATTGACGCTGAAAATATGGTACTACTCTTTGTGGTACTTTTGCATAATAATTAAGTATAAGCGTTTTTGTAGTGCATGCAGCAAACATGGTACATCGCCTCTGATACTCAACTATTCATTTTATCGTTAATTATACTATATATAATCGGAAAATACCAAAACCACATACGAAAAATTTTGAGCGTCAGTTTATTTGTAGCAATTTTAATCCCATTTGTAGTTTGCATTGTAAATGATTACGATATTATTATAAGGATCCAGCCAGAGTCAGTACTAATTTTTCAAAAACACTTGTAGTATCAGCTAATATTAACTTTTTTAGGAACGTATTTGGATTAGTTTACCTAAAGTACAAAATTTGGATTGAAATGTATGCAGCAGGTTACACCAACATTGGAGGCTACGTTATTGGAATTATTTTTGGGTATCTTTTCTATCAATACCGCAACACCCAATTAAAAATCAAAACAGTACCAATTTTTCATGGTTTAAATAAATATACTATCGATAATATTTTTTAGTTCCACGTAGTGCTATGGTGGTTGACAACTTATGGTGTCCCTATTTTTGTGGTACTTATCGCAGCTGCAATGTACCGGGATGGTTTCACTTACAACCAATTTGGCTCAGCACTTTACTGGGCTTTTGGTCGTAATTTATTTGGCATTGGTATTGCAGTTGGCATTTTTGGGATGACGCAAAAAATTGGGTGTATGTTTATTTAGTACCTCCGTATTTTTGAAAATTAAGTATTTTTTTGTAGGGTTTATGAGGTGGTTCTGTGAATGGAAACCCATTCAAATTTTTGGCAGGCTTACGTATAGTGCATATTTGATCCATGTGGCATTTGCAAGAACTAGAGCTGGATTTATGAGAGCGCCCGTGCTGCTTGCGGATTTTATGATTGTATAGGGATTAGTAGTGTAATTAGAATTGTTTGTTATTTTTGATTTTTTTCAGTTGTATAGTACCGTGGGTGATATAACACTAAGTTATTTGGCAGCTACAGTTTTGTGTCTATTTGTGGAAATGCCTATTTCGGCCTTGCAAAAATTATGGGTACCACAATTGGAAAGGAAAAGAATTTCGCCAAACCCGGATGTTTCGGATGAGTGTCTTAATAGTAGCACTAAAATTTGATTACTTGTGAAATAAATTAGTTTACTTAATTTTGTTGTTTGCATTAAAAACAAATAATTAAATAAAAAAACCTACCCAGAAGGTTAATGAAAAGAAGTATTAATGACAAATTATGTATTAAACAAATGTTTGTTATTATGCCAAAGAATTTCAAGTACATGTATGGTGCCAACATTTAATCACGGTAAGAGATTTAATAAATGTTTAAAATTGTCAGTTTCACCATGTAAATTACTAGTAAACCAAAATCATCAATCTAGAGAGGAACATTTATTGTAAAATTAATGCCAATCTCTCAAATATTATAATTAAGAACAATATTATAAAATAATAATATCTATTTATTTAACAGATTATTACGGTAATAAAATATCTAACCTTTAATTGATGAATAATTGCTCATTCGTAATCCATACACTCGTTCTTACGATAAAGAACGCTTGAACTGCACCATTACCATAACATTGTTTATTTGCCAATATTAATGAAATAATTGTTATAGTTAAGTAACTAAACATTAATTAAAGCACAATCCGTATGGTTCATCAATTGTTAAAAGCACAACACAAATCTTTACATTTCATTAAAGTTCCAGTTCATTTATTTAAAAATTGACCGAGCGTGTTCGAACGACTGCACCGCACCGAGACTAGACACCAACTGATCGTTGAGACCCGGGTGATGATAGGAATGCACGTTCAGCGGCGAGTTGACTGCATTGGTTCCCGGCACCCCATAAAACCGTCCGTAGTAGTATATTTTTCGGAATTAATATAAAATGTTATTATAAAAATACTTATTAAAGCATTCTTTCGCACAGCAACACCCAATTAAAAATTAAAACATTACCAATCGTCGATATAATTAATAAATATAAATATAAGTACTATCCACAATATTTTTAGATCCCGTAGTGCTATGGTGGTTGACGACTTATGGCGTTCTTAATTTTGTAGTACTTCTAGCATAATATACCTATATTTAGTCCTTGAGAAAAAAAAATAAAACTATAGTAATTTATGAGAGATCAAAAAAATTATAAAATTATATTTGGTATACTATTATAGTATATTTAGTAGAACCAAGTTTTATTAAACGTATTTTACAATGAGGTGAACTGTAATTTAAGAGATTCAACTGGATGAGGATTGAGCACGTTTGGATCAAGCTGTAAACACTCAGTACCAGTATTACTAATTTTAAAATCCTTCAGTACTTCAATAATTGCTAATTTAACTAGAGTACTTATAAAATCAATCTCTGCAATCAAAACCACAAATAATTACAGAATTTAATAAATAAATCATTAGTAGGTACCTAAATCGGGTTGACCAAAAGGCATATAAGAACCATTCTTAATAAACCGCAAATTTTCTTCGGAAAAGCGATCAGGATCGAACTTTTCTGCATCAGTATAATTACTCTGATCATGATGAAGTGCATAAGGCAAAATAAAAACCAAACAACCCCTAGGAATAATCCAAGTTCCTTCCTTATTCCTCACATCTTCAGTGGCAGTTTTTAAAACCATTGCGCATGGTGGATATTTACGGAATGTTTCTGAAATAATTAAATTATTTATAAGCGGATTTAATAAATTTAGTAATCACCTTTTATGGCTGTATCTAGATATACCAATTCTTCTAAATTATTATCGCTAGACTTATTTTGAAATCTGCGGATCTCGCCGATTAATTCATCCTGAATTTCGGTATTTTTGCTAATTTCGTGGAGCAAAAATAAACTGGTTGAATAAGAAAATTGGAAATAGTCGCTCAAAATTTCTGCAAGTTCTTCGGAATTTAATTTTGCTTTCCCATCAATTATTAGCTGAAATAAATCCATTTTGCGCACATCATTCTTTTTGCGGTCATTTATAATTTCCTCCGATAATTCTTCAAGTGTTTTATTATTATTTTTCTTAAACCAAGTATAGAACATGCAAAAATAATTTGTGTAGCCACAGGAAAATTTGTGGTTCAATTTCCAAAATAATTTTCTATCTTCTTTAATTCCAACAATTTTGAAAATTCTGTGAAAGAAAAATTGATGCAAAATTTCCTCTACATTATTGCCACTTCCTTCCTCAAATAATTTCCTATTTTCCGTTGAACTTGCCAAAATAATTTTTGTTAATTCTTCTTTAGCGACTAAATTTCTTCTTCCAGCGTCATTAAATTTTTGAATGAGCAGTGGGTCAACTAGCACAACACTTGGCTTGAAGAACATGTACAATCCCGCACATTGATATCCCTTTCTCTTGAATCTGTTGTAATACTTCCACAGATGTACAAATAAAGCATTTTGTCGATTCAGCACATTTTTCAAATTCCCAAAAGGGATGGATGGTACTTTTCCTATGGGTAATTTGTGCTTTTCAAAAAATGTGAACTGGCTTTTGATGAATAGAAATCCACCTATTATTAAAAAAGTGAGTGACGTAATTGCGTATAATAAAGTGTGTTCGTCGATTGATGAAATAAATAATTTAGGTGCACTATTGGAACAACTCATATTATCAAAATTCAATTGACTTATTTCGATCGTGTACGTAGCACAAAATGCACAGTTTTATTAAAATCACATGTTTATATTCATTAATAGGTGTGTGTAAGTGTAAATAAAAAAACTGTGTCAAGCTATAAAACAGTAGCGTAGCAAAATTAATTAATTAAAGGCGATTTAATAATGAAAGCCAGATTTAATATGTAGTATTTTAATAAATGACATAGTGTACTTCGTGCTTTGCTTATTATGGTCATGAATTGGGTTTAAAAATTACATTTAATTACGTTGAGTATCATACTTGTACATTTAACAATTATTTGTAACATCTACTAATCAAATTTTAGATTTCGCATTCATTCAAAAGAAAATTAAAATTATTACATGTATATACCTACACTCCGACCCCCCGAAAAAGTGAAATTAAAGCTCGGTCTAAAGAAACATGATCGATTAGGAGCTTTTAGCCACCTTTTCGATGAGCGAGTTATTTTTTATTATTTTTTTTTAAGGTTTTCTTTCTTATTTTTTTGAGTGCATTATTTTACAGGTGCAATTTCTATAGACTAGGTAAATTAACAATAAAATGTAAAAGTAATAACACTGTACAATTATAACGAAAAGTGTCTAAAGATTTACAATATGGGATGATTGTATTACAATTGAATTAAATTCGGTGCGTAGTGCACACATTTTAATGAAATTATTTAAAGCACTAATCGTTGCTAGAATTTTTCCTAAATTGCCAGACCAATAACTTGGGCACCAGATGTACAAATAAATCTCCTTTTTGGTCGATATGTTCAAAAATGTCTTTCAATATAATTATAAACGCACCTCTTCGTTTTCCATCAATCTTTCACGTCGACGAATTAATTAAATAATTGTTCAGTATGATGGAAGAATATCAAAAGAAAGTAAGCTACAACTAGGAGGATATTGTCAAGTTCATAGAAAGCCGACGATTACGTTTTTAAATACACTATAGTAGTTACATAATGTAATAACAATTATATACATTAGTTGGAAGAATTTTAACAAACAACTGCTTAGCTACAATGATTATTTATAATTATGCTGGTAATGTTTCCAGGAATGAAACGATTTCTTGAAAAATCAAACAAACAAAAAATAACTCTTCATGTTTAATGAAATCATAAAATAAAATATTAAAAAATAAACACAAACATAAATTCTTTCGTATAACAAAAACTAAGAATACTGTCAAAATGAATATGCTGAATCAGAAAAAAATTATTTCCATCTACTAGAAACAAACGAAATGATATGTATCATTTGAAAAGTGAACTAAAATATCACCACCAAAAATTGGATGCTCAGTTAGTTAGTTTGATCCAACATGCAAACACTACACCCTAAATGAGTAAACTTTACTTTAATTATATATATATACAACTAGCGCATATATTACTACAATATAAATAAAAAATGCATCTGCTTTGGATAATTACTATTACATACGATAGGTACGTTACGAAGCTAAAGTTTCTGCTGCTGAGTCTCAGCACGACTCAAACTAATAGCCAACTCAAAATCCGCCTGCTCTTGTAACTGTCTTTTTTTACGCTCCTCCTCAGTTCGCAAACTTTCTTGCGCCGCCCAAACCAATTGCTCATCCTCTTCAAACTCATTAACGATCGGCGCTGATGCTCGACCACTTACACTGAACGCCAAATTACTAACCATGGGCAATGGCACTGATTGCCGTCCATCCACCACTCCAAACGGATCAAAACTCTTATTATTATTAGTTTGTGTGAAATTGTTGTCATTGTCGTTGAAACCAAACGCATCTAGTGCGGGCGCGCCTTTGGTGGATGTTGTTTTCGTCGCTTCAGGCTCATCGTCAAAGCAAATATTGAATGGATCTTCATATCGATAATCCCTGAATGGATCATCGGTGAAGTCCAATCCCTTGGATTGGGTTGCGGCCTTGGTTCGTCTTGTTCGCTGCTGGTTGGATGATGGTGTTGGCTTTGTGGAAAACTGAAGAGGATACGTTCAGGTTATTAAGGCTGAAAAAATTAGTCAAAAGGGTTTTTGTTAGTATGTCTCGGGAACGGCTGCCACTCGTTCTGTAAGTTCTACAAAAAGAAAATTATATCTGCGCGGCATGCACTTGATCCATCCGGAACCAAACTAAATCAAGTAATAAATAATAAGGCGTTTCATAAATTGGATGGATTCCTATTAGTTAAAATATTTCGGGAAAATTCATACCATAGTAAAATGCTCAAAGGATCGAACAGGAAAAGGATTCAGGTTGACATAAATCAAAGTAGTGTGCAAATTCACTAAATAGCTACGATGTAAACACTACAAAATTAAATAAAAGCACATCTAAAAAATACGCCAAGTGGTCAATTTATCAATTTAAATAAATTTACCACTCGACTAACTCGAGCTTATATACCTTGGCATCGAAATCTGAAAAATCAGCGAAACTGCCGGAACTAGAGCCAAAAGAATCGCCACCAAACAAATCAGGTTGGGAATTTTTCTTGGCCGGTGGCATTGCTGGTCGTGGAGGTGCTGGTCTTGGGGGTGGTTGTTTATTTTTCTTTGGTGGCAATGCTGGACTGGGACTAGAAGAACGCACTGGAGTCGTTCCATCTCTGGTCGGTGCATGCAGTACAGCGAATGGATCGCATCCAAAGGGATCCTTGTCAGACTGAAATAAATGTGTTACTAAACACTTAATTTGTTACTAATAAATAAATACTTCTTGTGCTGCAGTTGCATCCGAACTCTTCCGAGAATCGCCAAAGGCATTAAACGGATCCGCTTTAGTAGTGGCGGCTCCAAATGAACCACCAAACGGATCTGCTGCAAAACCATCCTGTTTGGAAAAGGCCGAATTGAAAGGATCGTTACTTGAAAAGGCATCTTCATTTTTAAACGGATCTATAACAAACCATTTAATTAATTCTTCTCTATAATATATCTATTTAATGTAACTTTACCATTTTTGAAAAGATTCTCTGTATTATCATTGAAAGGATCATCATTAAATCCATTATGTTTATTAGCACTACCATTAACTAGTCCCACTTTCGTGTACTCTGAGTCCCTAAAATCCGGGTTAATTCGCAGAGCCGCATCCGACACTGTGGTGGCATCGCCCGATTCAATTGCACCATCGCATGCACCAATCGCATCGTTCATTTGTCGCGTTTGCTCCTGCAGTTGCGTAATTAACGCCTTAATCTAAACCACAATTATTAAATTGCATCGTATAAAATAAATGAATGATCAACGCACCTGACTAATACTTAATTGAGTGTCCTGCAAATTCCCAGTCAGACTTTCAAGCCTTCTAGAATTATCGCTCTTCAACTGCTCTAATCGTTGCTCTTCTATTCGTAAACCTTCCAACTGCTCCTTTTTACTGTTCAATTCACTTTCTTGACTAGCCACCAATTCAGCTTGCTCTGCTGCTTGACCCCGCAATTTGTCCACCTTAAACACAAAACTCGAATCAATACTGCGTGGGATTTTATTTTTAATTAATTAAATTAGTAATCGTGCAGTTCTCGAAGGTTAAATTAATATACTGCCACCTTTAGCAAAACCGAAAACCTGACTCGCATGCAAATTAATTAGTTTCCATTGATGAAATGAAAAACGCTTTTAATAATTATGCAAAAATTACCTTCTCCTTTTGCTCATCTAATTGCAAATTAATTTCGTCCATCTGGCCATCGATTTCTGTTTTCTATTAAATTGTAATCAAATAATAATGCATACATGCCTATAAACTAATGCCTACAACACTTAAATCTAGATGGTTTAAATCACATCACCAAACATTAAATTAATCAAAGCAATCAAGCTGTAGTTTGAACAAAAGGTTTTGCATTTACCTGTGCCTTTAGATCGTTTAGTCTTTTGTGTGCCTCCCCTTTTTGGTTTTCTAATTGTTTCAAAGTGGCCGCCAAAGTATCCAATTCTCCCTTTTAATTAATTCAGTTAAGTTATTTAACGTACTGAGTTTAAAATTGAACAAGCTGATGTGTGAAATTTCAACAAGCAATTGAAATGCTACATTGTGTTTGCGTGTAGCAAGCAAATCGCTTTGGTTGATTGTTGAAATCCATCACCCACCTGTGTTGAGTTGTAATAATACTTACTTGTAGACTTTTAATTTCGCCACTCTTTATTTTAATATCAGCTTCTTTTTGTGCGATATCCGTTTCCAATGCCAGTTTCTCGCGAACTAGTTCCTCAATATCTTTGCTTATCATATCCAATTCCGGGTTCGAGTATCGTGTATTATTATTCTCCTGTGAAAAATAATTAAACGTCAATTATGACAAACATAACGCTCATAATACTAATAATAATTTTGCTGGTAAATAGCAGCAACGCATTATTCAAAAATTCCTTAAAGCAACTTAAAGAGAAGGCTAAAAACGTCTACAAAAGTAAATTCGGAAAAGACAAAAGCTGGCATTTTTTGGGCCACGATTTAACCGAATATCCGGGAACTAACAAAAAATATCGCAATATTAACCAAGCCAAATGGGAGGAATACTATGCATGCTTAAATGCACAGAATCTAAACTTAGGAACCCAAAAATCAATAATGCCTGAAGCGATACTAGCATTTGAAGGCGGTGCAGTAAAGTAAATATCCACTAATACAATTATTCTACTGCAAGCAAAATATGTCGAACAGACTTGAATGCCGAATTTGCATCAGCCCATCCGAGCGGGACAAAGCTGATTCGGTCGAATGGGAATGGGCCTCCATTGATCAAACGCATCTGCATCCCATTGAAGCCTCTGAACACATTCTAATCTCACCCGATGATAAAACGCTGCATTTGTACAATTTGCAAGTGGAAAGCAGCGGTCAATATTTGTGCCGATTAGGAGAGTCCTTGACCGCTCCGTATTTTTTAACAGTTACTAATATCACAGATAATAAATTATACGAAGTAATTTTGAATTATTTCATGCAGTTTATTTAAGAAAACATGTTTGCAGACGTTCTTTTTCTTTGAACATGTTTTACTAAAAAAACAAGATTGAATATGCGTTCTTTAGATTAGGATTCAATTAACAGGTGCATGCTAGTGGGGCCCCTTTAGGGCCTTATGCAGAAGGAATTGAAACTATCGAGGGTTTCAATTTAATTTTGGATACAGAATATGGGCCTTGGTCAACTTGCAGTAAATGCAACAAAATTGGGAGGAAGCATCGCTTTGGTTATTGCAAAATTTTGGCCATTGATGAAGTGAGACTAAATTATTTTCGCTGTGTAATTTATTTTGTAATTAACATTTTTGTAGAAAGTCTCAATGTACCCATTAAATTCTACAGTATCGCAAACCGATTTAGAACTGCTGCAACTATTTAAAAGCGGAATCCCGTGCAATTCCCACATCCTGCCAAAATCCTTGCAAGCACTACCACAAGTCATGGACCGAAAAAACGAACTAATGACTGGATTTTGCAAGACAAAATGCCCCCAAGACCAAATTTTCGAAGTAATCGATAAAGATGGAAAGATAATTGAAAAGGCCAACAATTCCGCTGGCATCTATTCAATGTTGCAAGGTTTACCTCCAGTTGAACCTCAAATTGAACGTCGCTTACAATACGAAGTTAAAGGAAAAAACATCATCTTAATCTGCCCCGGGTAATTAATAAATTATACTAGCTAGAGTATAATTTATTAATTAAACAAACTAATTTTAAACTAATTTAGTAACTTGAACTCAGACGCTCCACTACAATGGCAAATCGGCCAGAAAAACGTGGTACCTGAACTGCTAAGCCAAGAATCAAACAACCGCATTTACATAAGTCTCAGCGATCGCATTCACATTAAAAAATCTAAACTGGCCGATTCGAACATTTACAGTTGCTGGCAACAAGGCGAATTAGCCGGCACCATCCGATTAGTCGTCGAGAAAAAAATCCAGCTCAACTTTAACCATCATATAATGCTTTTAGGCATTGTTGTAATTTTATCTACGTTCCTACTCGTATTTGTAAAAGCTTTCTTTGGTAAAAAATACGCAAAACAAACAATAAAAACAACTAAACAATAACTTACAACAAGTCCATCTTTGGTCGATCGAAACGAAGGCGGTACCATTTCCGCAGTCAAAGTCGCTGGTGGTTCGATGCCATTTATGCAGCGACTAATGAACCACATGGCAAGTGCAAACTGTTCGTTATTCAGTTTTCCAGTTTGTTTAATATCACATAAACCCCTAAAAAACAAGTTGTAGCAACTCTAGTTGCATTGGATGCAATTAAGGACTTACCAAATGTGAGCCAAAACTCGCTGGGGTACTCCAGATTGCAGGAAAACGTCCTTAATCTCATGCCCAGAGACAAATCCGTCCTTGTCGACGTCACTTTTGATGAAAAGCATGTCGGATTTATTTTTCTCGTCCATTGAAACCACCCAGGATAAAGTGGGTTGCACTGATTGCACCGGTTTGACGGCCGGTACGGTGGTGATAGGAGGCGGTAGTACAGGAGATGCAATAGATTTTTGTGGCGGTGGAGGCATTTCAGGTTTAGGTCTGTCAAAATCGCGACTTAGGAGAGGAAGGGAGTCTTTTCGTTTAGCGGGGGGCAGGAGTTCTGGGGGCAAAGTGTTAGGGATTGCGTATTTCTCTAGGGCTTTGTAAACTAAGTGCATTGCCACAACGAATTCATGTCGATTTAACATGCCGTCTTTGTCCTGGTCTGCAAGGTCCCAAATCTTGCCTAAAGTGTCAAACGGCAGTTTCGACTCCATTAGAACATTTTTGACCTACATCGCAATGAAATTATTTAATTCGACAAAACTTAAACTTAAAATATTCTTACTTTATTGCCTGGAATTAATCCATTGATTGGTTTAAGTGAGTTAAATAAAGTGTCGTACTTTTCGCGTTCGGTGGGTTTAACAGTCCAATCGGCGGCAGATGGTGGTAAAGATGTAATTAACGGGGTGCTATTCGGTGGGGGTGGTTTCACAGGTTTCGGTAAAGGAATGTCGCCCTTAATTATAAAGAGATTACGTACAAAGAGTTAACTAATATTGTTTTATGCAGTTTACCATTTTGGGAGGTGGTAAATTCATGTCAACGTTCGCTACACTACAGTCATGACCGTTTTGCACAAGTGCAACTAGTTTTAATGCTACAAACATTCCAGATTTATCCAAACATCCTCTTCCGCCCGGATCTGATAGATCCCATATTTTAGATAGAATTACATCGCTCAATCCGGATCGTTTAAGGAATCTAGCCGCCTCCATGCCTCCGACGGTTCCAAATCCATTTGGGTCGACCTAAATGATAATTCAATGTTACAAGTATATTTGGTTGCATAAAGTTTCTTTTTGACAACTGTCAAGATACTTTCGAGTTTAATAAAACGCTACAGATAAGATAAATATTAAGCTTAAATAAATGAACTTACGACATTATAGCAGGCTTCATATATGGCACTATTGTTTCCAGCCACCTGAAATAAGCCTAAGTTTAGTATAGATACATAAAACTAGCACTTGAACTTTGTTTAACCGAGCGATTGGGGTTGTTCGACATGTTTAGGGGTCAAAAATTAGGTCAAATTCTATTCAAGGTAGAAATTAATGTAACGGGTGATTAGAGTTTGGTTTAGGGTTACGAATTTATGGAGAAATTGAACGAAAATTGCATTTTAACCCGCCCACTGCACCGAACTGAACAAAGTCAGTTGAACGATAGTATTTTATTTGGCCAGTAAGCACTTGTAGAGTGAAATCGTGAGTAGCACTTTAGTTTAGACACAATTAGAATTGAATGAAACCACTGGTAGTTTAATAAAAAGCACTTAAAACATAGATTTTGAAGAGCCTACCTGTGTCGGAGACGGCAACGCAGCCATCTTTTCGAATACACTAAAATAATCGTTTATTGGTCAATGCGTACACTAACGTCCAATCACAATTCAAATCAATAGTAGTCCTTCAAAACTGCCAACCTAGTAAAACAAAACGCGGCAAATTCAAAATACAATTCTGTTTAGATCTACGTCAATGTAATTTTTAAAAAACTGTTTTTAAAAAAACAGGATATAGATATTCAAGTTTTAAATTTTATTCAAATTAAAATCAACAAACACTCCAGTAAAATAATTAATACTTAAACAAATTGAATAAATAATATAAAATTCGTGCATTGAGGTAGAATTATTAAAACGTATTTCGACTTGAACACTATACAATCGACTAGAAGTTCGAATAAATATTTTTTGGTCATTATTAATTTGAAAGAAAAATATCTATTGGAATGTGCTCTAATTAAGCTTATTCAAACTAATTATGAGCGCTTCGACTTTTGCATTGACCCTCAACAACACAAGAAAACCAATCGAAACTGAGCCCAAAGTCACCAGAATTCCAATAGACTCAAAAATAAACTTGGGCGCAAAAATCTTCCACAACATCAAGTGCCTGCAATGAATCGTCGCTGCAAGCATACTCGCAAACACCTACAAAACCACCAATTAACAACCACTCGAAACTCTACTCTCACTTAACCTTACCCTTATTCCATGGCACAAAATGTACTTGCAACACATAATAAATGTATTGGTAATCATCGCACCATCACGTTCATAGAGCGATACTTCCCCTCTTTGGAATGCAACTTGTAGATCCTTCTTCTTCGTCAGAAACGATGGCAACATTACAAAAATATTGAATGGCGCTATTACAATCAGCGGTAATAACAAACCCATCAAAATGTTGCAACAAAATGTATTCAGTAAGATCAAGGTGCCTTTAACAAAATTATTCGCCGGTATTCCAATCGTTCCAATAAAAGCTGCGTCCCAATTAATATTAGTAAAAGTGGGTTGATGGCCCGATCCATAGAAGAAGTATTGGCACAGAATTACCCAGGTAAGGATCGACATGTTCGGGATCTCTAATAAGCTATCTGTAATCAAATAAAAGTTTTGATCAATGTAACATTTAAAATTCGCGCCCATCTGCCATCTACCAGAATATTAAATTTTAATAAAATTTAAAGAAACAATCCGTATTCATTATTGAAAAAACCTAGAGTTAATTAAAATAACTCACCAATCGAATCCGCCCGTTCTATCCGAATAATGCTCATAATAATCAAAACGCATCCACTGGTAAGAAACATAATTACAATCGAAGGTGCTGCAACATCGCCCAACAACAGCGCAAACAACAAACTTAAATACACTCCAATCACAATAAACACCGCACTATAAACCGTCCCCAAACCACAAACAATTGGCACATCGTCCTCCGTCTTCTTCTCCAACAAACTCCCTTTCACTTTATTAAAAAGCTGCGGTATTAAATTACTCCCACTATCCAAATCACTTTTTCGCGGCAACAAATAAGTGCAAAGGGGTTGACAAATCGTCACAAAAACCGCAACCAAACTCAACCCGTAAATCAACCAAGCCAAAATATTGGGTGCTTGGAAATTCTGGTTGTTCGGATTTTGCGGTAATCGCTGCAGCACCCAAAATCCTGCGGTACAAACCACTAGCACCGTGGGCAAATATTTTGCCAGGGTCACAGTAAGCGACAGACCATTCAAATTGCCACAATTCCGCAACCAGACTTTGCAAATGATAACGAAAATAGCCAAGCAGAATACTGCGGCACCCCATTCTAGTTTAGTACTCGCTAATTTATTCTGTCCGACAGTGTTAATTTCGTGAGGAGATGCAAAGCACCAATGCTGCTCCTCGCGGCAGTACCAAAAGTACATTGATAGACGTACTAGTATTGCAATCGTCAGTCCAACAAATATAAGTTTGAATTTAATGCGCTTTAGAGGGCTAGATTTTAAATTTGAGTTCAAACTGACGCCTAGAGTGCCTACAAAGATAACAGTGATAAGAAGAAACAGTAGAACGTAGCTTTCTTCGACTATGAAGCTGTTCGAAAATAGACCGCATAAATTGAACACTAGTACCAAACGACAAATTAAATTTGGGATTTTATGCTTCTTGCTTTTATCGTACCAATTCAAGCTAATTACTTCCCAGTTTTGGATTATAAGCATAACGAGCATGAATTGTGATACTATTGCGGTTGCAAAGAATATCGTAGATAAAAGATCGTCCACTAAATTAAAAAAAAATAAAATATAGGCGATTATTGCGGCTGAAATTACAGCAATGTAAGAGCAAAGTACAAAAGAGCTTTGAAATATTTCGGGTAGGCGATCGGCTGGAATCCCATCTACTATTAAGAAAACGAAGAACATGGAAAGAAACATGAATAGTAAACCGCGAGTCATGCCGAACGAGTCATATTGCACCCACAAGTCTTCACACATTGAACGCAGATTGTCTAAATATTGCACTAGCTCTTTTTGTAGTGTCAAAAACTCCTTTTCAGTAGCGACAGTTTCGACTTTCACTTTCAAAATGGCATACTTATCATAATGCACTTTAAGCATGTCTGCTCTAAATAAATTGGCACTTTGTGAATAGCTTTTAATGTATTCGATCAACTGCTGCACGTTGGCCCATAGCGCGAACAGATTCTTCTTCCATTCTTGCTCTCGGTTTTTCGAAGTGATTGGCAGACAGTTCATTATAATAGTACCTAAATTTTGAAACGGAATAGGCACGCCTAGGATAGTTGAAAGCGTAGGCACTAAGTTCACTTGTTTAACGCGGGAAATAGTCTCGTTAACATCGAATAGAGGGCGCTTCGAGTAGACGAACATGCCAGCAGTGACTTCGTCTTCGCCATCGCCGCCGTGTTCGCCCCGGGAGGTCATTCCGTGGTCGCCGATTACTATTAGCATGGTTTCGTTATCCATTTCCAGCAATACTTTCCTAAATTAACTGGAGTTTAATATACCAATTTAAATAAATCAAGCAACTTACTCTAAAGCTGCATTCATCTCCGTCAACTTCCTTGCCATTTCCGGATGATTAGGTCCATGGTAATGCCCGCAATGATCCACTCCCAAAAAGTGTCCAATAAGCAAACTCCAGTCCTTCAATTTTAACTCAGAGAACAAATGCTTAATTACCCCATTATCCACTGTATCCAAGTCCCAAACATCAAAAGATGGGTAATTATAACTCCTTACAAACCGATTTGGGTACAATCCACTCCAAGTATCATCGCCCATGAAAACTACGCTATAATTATTGCTTACAAGCTGAAAACACAAGAATTGATATATTTTAACTGAACTAATTAATTATTTAATTTCCACTCACTTGGTCGACAATGTTGTCCTCGGTAATTTCCGGCGTGGCAAAATTGGAGCCGGCATCAATAAAAGTGGGCAAACTGCCTGTCGTTAGACCCTTGAGTCTTTGCAAAGTGGTAGTAGGTGGATCGGCGATGAATTTGTAGAGTCGTGAATGCAGCGGCGATTCCTGTAGTCGTTCATAAATTATTTTCAGTTTGTTCTGGTAAAATAAAGGATTTGAGTTCGTTTCGTCGTAGGTGGCAAAGTCGTAACGTAAGGCATCGATGACGAGGAGAATGATCCGAGATTTCGGTGGCAGACAAACGCTGTAGGCACTGTTCATTTGTTGGAGAATGGTCGCGGTTTTTTCGTGAGTAGTGCATTGGTCTTCGTGGCCGTTGGTGACGTTCAGGTAGTGCAAATTGTCCTGTAAGGTGCACGGCACTTGGGAGTATGTTATGCAGGTTGAGTTGATGTTTTGCACTTCTCTGGTGAGGAGAAAACCGCGTGTGAAGAGTAGGATTGAGGCGATTATTAAGTAGCATAACCATAGCAGAAATAAGAAGTAACAAATATGCTTGGACATTTTCGTTGCACTTGCATTTAAGTTGTGTAGTACGGTTTCGATTTCTAGCGTGTAGATTACTTATTGGAGAACATTTAATTGATCCGGTTGAATCATTTTCGCAGTTTTGTTTGAATTGTTTATATAAATCCACTTTTGCTTACAAACTGAAGACTGACTGACAGTTGCAGCTGTCATTTGTCAGTCTGGTTCTGGTCTGTCATTTCTTTTGTAGTTTAGGAAGTATCGGTAGGCAACCGGTACTGGTAATACTAATTGCCTGCTCAAATTACAAATATTATATTAGTTATTTATGTAACAAGGGAATTATAAGGATGTTAATTACCGAGGGATTGTAAATTTTCCGAGGTCATTAACATCTGTTAAATCCCGTGGCACACATAGATTATTTTATTCCTTACTAAACTAATGTTTTTATTGCAAAAATAATAGCTATTTATGCAACCAGTTAGGAAATGCATTTTTTTGTGTAACGAGCGGATTTCTGCGGGACGAGCGCAGCGAGTTCTGCAAAATAACGCGAGTTACACAAAATAGCATTTCCTAACATGTTGCATACAAGATTTTTTCTAATTTTTACAAGAACCTTCTCAAAAAAGAGTTTTTTAAACTTATGATATTAATAATTTAGTGAATTTTATCAAAACAAGTAGGCTTTATTCGGAACTTTTCATCACCAGTTGTGAAATATTTTTCATTACATCACCAGTTGCGTAAAATGTGCCGTTTGCCAACTACAATCGATTTTGAAAAGTCACATTTTACATGCCAAAATTAGAAAAAGTCACATTTTACATGCCAAAATTAGAAAAACTAATTTTAATTAAATTTTGCTAGTAATTTAAAATAATCAAGTTACTTAATGCGAATAGAAATGGCAGGTTTTAAATATCAGTTTATTAAAAATTGCAAAAATGAGTGACTATACTATTGAAGATATTTCTCCAAATTTGTTGGAAAAGGCCGAGAAAGCTCGAGCAACTCTATTGTCCGCAAAGTGAGAAGCGCAATGTTTTGCTTTCTTCGTTTATGCTCTATAACTGATAGTAAATAACTAAAAAAAATGAGGGATATTATGAGGCTATAATAGCCCTCTTTTTATTCCCTTGGGATATTAAGACTATCATTATGTTTACCGTAACTAAGGTGTTATTTGTTTCTAATATATTAGTAAGAAATAGACTAATTAACAGTGATATAGACAAAAACAGTCAATACATAAAATACCGACATAAACTGACAAAAGCCCCAGTCACATTTATTTTTTAGCTTCTTCTGGCGAAAAAAACAATTGTGACTGGAACCTACGTCAAGTACTTGGCCTTGGATATAGGCAACCAGTAAAACAGTTTCATAGAGTACGTTCGTGAGCTTGTCATATTGTTAAAAGTAGAGTTATGTTTGTTTATTTTAACAACAGATAAATAATTAATAAGGGTGTAAACGATGGTGTAATATAACAATTAATACTAATGTAAATTCAATTTTTTATAACTCACAAACAATGTCTACACGTAGTTTAACCGACGTGTTTCTACTAATGCGAAACAATGCCATCCGAAGCAGGCAAATTTATATCGATCAGGTAAATCCAAACTTTAACTATCGGTTAATTGCAAATTAATACCCCGAATCTCTTACAGGATTCAACCGAACGAATGCATCTGGTCTCACTGGATGACATAGATGATGGTTTATCGGACCGCAACAACCAAACTCAAATGCCTCCAATATGGATAGATTACCTGGAAAAAGCCCACATGATTCTCCCGAAACTGAAGGCAAAAATAAACGAACTGAAAACACTTCACCATCGCCACTTGCACAAGCCAACATTCGACGAAAGCAAAGATGACGAAGTGGCAATCGAGAACTGCACCCATGAAGCCACTCGAATGTTCAACGAATGCCATCGTCTGGTCCAAATAATACGCAGTCATTCCACTGATGGTGTGCCGAAAGAACGGCGACTCACCGTCAATGTTTACTTATCATTAGCCACTACATTACAAGATTTATCCACTCTGTTTCGAGCAACACAAAATGGGTATCTGCGAAAAATACAATCGCGCGAAGACCGCTCAAAGATCTACTTTGAAGGCGATTTAAACTACGATTTGAACCATCTGGAAGAAGAAGATGACATTAACGATTACTTTCTGCATTCCAATCGTATGACACAACAACAATTGTTGATCTTAGAAGAGGAGAATACACAATTCGTGCAGGAACGCGAGCAAGAAGTCAATGCAATCGTTAAATCTATAGTGGATTTGAACGACATCTTCAAAGATTTAAGTCAAATGGTTACAGAACAGGGCACCGTGTTGGATCGAATTGATTACAATATCGAGCAAACGCAGATTCAGGTTTTTGAAGGGTTCAAACAGCTGCAGAAAGCGGATGCTTATCAGCGGAAGAATAGGAAAATGTGTGCGATTATTATATTAGCTGTAACTACTATTTTGTTGTTGTTTATTTTAATTATAGTTAAATCCTAGTCTTACAAAAATCCGTCTGAATTGAACCCTTAATAGATTTTCCAATAGTTTTATGTAGGCTAAGGTCAAGTTTAGTACCAGGGTACGAACGGATCGCGTGCATTTACTTTAGTAGAATCCTTATTATCATAAATCTGATGTATTATATTATAATACAAATCTAACTAGACACAACAGTTCAGTTACGCGACGACCTGCTTTTGTTTCAATTCTGTGAAAATTTTCTGCGCTAATAATAATTTAATCATGGCATTGTTATACAACACTGAAGAATATTACAAAAATTTAATCCAACTGCAAAACAAGCTGCGAAAAAGGTAAACAATGTTTGTATTCAGCAATTTTCAAATACAAACAAACAAATTCATTTTAATTCCAGTGAAGAGGAGCGTCTATTGTTAGAATTAAAATTCCACGAAATTACTCAAGAATCCCGAAACGAGTAAGCAGACACATTATTTATTTATTTGTTTCTAATAATTTATTCAGTCAGCACAAATATTTTAAAAAAATGGATAAGCGCTATCAGAGTTTCCTCAAACAAGACCAAGTCAGACAAAGTCGAAACGAAGAAATTGTACGTGGTTTGGAACAGATTGAGGCACGAATTGGCAAGTTGTCAGCAAAAACCGATCGATTTAATTCGCTGCGAAAGCAATACCACACTTACATGGATAGCAGGTATAATTTTAATCGATGCATTTGTAATATTAAACCACAAGGCGCTACAAGTCAATTCGAAGACGAAATTGAAAGACTGTCAAATGTTTTTGATAAACTGAATAAGAGGAAAGTGGTGGCTCCGGAGGAGAAGAGTTATATGATGAGGAAACCGGCAGAGTACGAGTATATTCCAAGCGAAAATAAATTTTCTACGAGTAAAAGTCGTGACTTGTTGAATTACGATTCTAATTTAAGAACAAATGATATTTATAAAACTGAACCAAAATTATATTCGGACGATAATAGATTGTTGTTTACTAACAATGATGATAAATGCTTGCAAAATATAAAAGATAGTAAGCAAGTTTTGCAATCGGACATTGGATTCGATTCAAATAGATTAGTAGACGACGTTAATGGACTTGATTATAAATTATCTAAGGAATTAGAAATAAGCCCACAAAGGATTAAAATGATAAGAAAACAGGATGATGCCTTTGAACAGGAAGGTGAAAATCAAAGCGCTCAGTCTAAAATTTCAAAAACTATGAACCAAACAAATCTTACACCTACATTTTATAAACAGGATCAAGAACTAAGTCCTATACAAATACAAGAACAAGTCCTACCTAGAAAAGAGCAGATTGATCAAATGCACTTTAATCAAAGTAAAGAGCCCATGAGTCCTCTAAAATTGCATCCAGCTCCAAATGAAGAGCAAAATCAATCAATTCCTCAATCAAACTTTGAGAATGATCAGAATTTAAGCAAACCTATTAAAACATTTCCTCAATATGACGATGATAAATCAAAGTATAATCAAGATTTAGATATAAATCATGAAAATATGCAACCAGTTTCAGAGTATGTACCGAATTTGCACCTAAACTCACAATCAACTGTCCAATATGAAGAAATTCCTCAGTCTACTTTTGAATATGATCAGAATTTAACTCAAAATATTGTATCAACTCCTCAATTTGATCAAATTATTGACCAAAACCAGCAACAATTTGATAAACATGGACAAGATACTTCTCAATATGACCCAATTGGGCAAACGCTACCTCAATATGATGGAATTTCTCAACCAAATCTTGAGTATGAGTCGAATATAAGTCAAAATATTGAAGCAATGCCTCAATATAACGAGAACCAACCACAATATGACTCAAATACTGATAAAAACTCGCAACTTCTTCCTCAAAATAATGAAATCGGGCAATCTTTACCTCAATATCTTCCAAATATAGATCAAACCGAGCAACCAATACTTCCAATCGATGAACAGAACCAACCAATTACACAGTCTAACCCCAATGTAGATCCAAACACCCAACCAACGCCTCAATGTGACAAAAGTGGTCAACTAATTCAGCAGTATGACCCGAATTCGAACCCCGATTCGCAACAGTTTCCTCAATATGACGAAAATGGACAGGAAATACTCCAATATGACCCGATTATAGATCCAAATGAGGAGCAGTATCCTCAATATGCCGAAAATGTTCAACCAATTCAGCAGTATGACCACAATTTGAACTCCAATTCGCAACTGTTTCCTCAATATGACGAAAATGGACAAGAAATACCTCAATATGATCCGAATCTAGATCCAAATGGGGGACAGTATCCTCAATATGACGAAAATGGCCAACCATTGATACAATATGATGAAAATGGCCAACCAATTCCTCAGTATGACGGGAATGGAGAATTGATTGTTCAGTATGATGGTCAATACAAGCAACAGCAGCAATATGATGAAAATGGGCAGCCAATTATGTACCAATATGACGGAAGCGAGTCATATGGTGGTCAGTATGACCAAACGGAACAGGTTCCAGAAAGTGCAACCATGGAGCAACCAGTTGAGGAGCCAATTCTAGTGGAAAGTACTGACAAAAAGGAAGAAGAGCCACGATTGAATGTGATGGAAATGCTAGATACTGACACCGAAAGTTCGAACAAACCCGATTCGCAACCGAAAGTATCTAATGACAGTGATTTTGATTTTAGTACTTAATTTAATCGCATACTAATTGTAGATGTCGCTCATGAACAAGTGAAAATCCGCGATTTGCCTATTTTCAACTAGTTCTTTGTCTTAACAATAGATGGATATTATTTCTATAGAAATAAATAATTAACAAAGAAACCGCTGTTTTGATGACGTGTGTTGATTAAGATATTTACTTAGCGCTCTACACGCGAATGTTTATCGGCTTAATATCGCTCTCTCGTATCGGCGAAAAATAAAAGAAAAAATTCCACTGCGCGATATTGCATCGCGATCGCTTAGTTTCACACAGAAAGCACTGGAAACGCCATCGGTGTGCCAAAATCAATACATACCATATATTTGACACTTGAAACAAACACGCACTTACGTTCGGGAAATACAGTGATGCTAATATAGTGCACACTTAATTGTTTGGTATACTTAACTATAAGCGGGAGTCATTAATAAATAGTTTAATTACTCACCAAGTTAATTGTGTTGTTAATTATGGATGAAGTGTTGCACCTCATCAATGATGTCCAGAAAGCCAAAGGATCAATTTCCTTTTATCCTGAATTTGCAGCTGAAGGAGACGTTGAAGAAACTAAACGATTAGAACAAAGAATTGGTTAGTATTACTGAAATTATTAAAACATAAGAGGTTAGGAACGCACCATGTTGTTAATTGTTTATTAAAACATTTTTCTTATTTAGGGGGTTCGGTGTTGTTAAGTTTAGGGATTTTTTTAGTACTAATTCACAGTTTAAATAATTTAAATATTGGTTTAATAATAATTCAAACTTTCTAATAAGAATAGTAATAATAGATACTTGATAATAATATTATTATATAAGTAATGGACATTGCTAATTGTTTATTAAACTAGTAATAAAAAACAATAAATAACCAAAATATTCTTTGTTTCCGGTGTTTGGTTTAGGGAATTTCTTTTTATGTTATTAAAAGTCGGCTTTAAAATTCAAAAAGAAGTCTGCTATCAAAATCTAATGACAATTCGAATTCGAATGAATCAACATAATAGAATCGTATTTTCTCTTGATAAGGTCTTTGAAAGCGAAACCCAAGTTCCTAGTAATGCTACAATCAGTCATATTGGTACGTATAGCAATGATACATTGTTATCAACAAATATTCTCTAACACTGGAAAATAAATTAAATGATTTATTGTCCTTGTAATAATAGGTACTCTACACATAGATAAAAGTAGACCTGTATTTACACAAACACATTTTTCCTGGTTTATTTTTATCATTTTAAAAACGTTATACGTGTATTTAGAGTGCCAAACAAACCGTATATATTTGGTTTACTAATATTTGCCAGTCGATATTTTTCCTTTGCACAAAAAGCAACCCACAATAGCGTGACTTAAAATGAGTTCAAGGGGTGTATACTTATCCACCGACCCACAGGAATTACAACTTCTTAATGCCCCTAGCTTCCTGCGTGTTAATTCGTTTGTCGATGAAGATCACAGTCTAGGTAAGGCAACTAATTAATATATACAATTCAGTTATCCCCTACACCTAACACATTACAATTCAAATGTATTAAACCGGACGCAATCTTTTTTGAAAGCTGCATTCGTTTCGCCAACATACAAAATAAAAATATTAAAGTCCCTAAATAATTTTGAATTGCAATCATTTCTTTGAACTTGGTCCTTATTTGTGTGACTGGCTGTTATTTTACTATTTGATAATTATATCACAGCTGATATATTTTTGGATTCCATATTAATTATGCTAATTGGATGATTGGAATAATCGAAACGTTGCATCTATTGTATATTAATGATTAAATAATGTTGATGTAATGAAATTCATCCAGTCAACATAAATGTTTACTGTTAAGTGGCATTGGATTGAAGATTAAATTACAAACTTCTGATAAGTCCAAGTCGACGAAAACGTTCGAAATATGTTATTGGTCTGATTAAATAATTTCTTTAATCAGTCTTCTTTGTGCACGCGTTCGAAAATGTATTTCTATGAACCAACCCCATCAACGATCGATAATGCAACCCAGGAATTAATTGGTAACACAACACTACTACCAGAGGAAGAGGGTAATGCTTTGAGAAAATAATGCATTTGAGAAAGAGCGGAAATTTTTTGAATAAAATTACTTTCGTTCTATTAATAGAATCGATAACTAACTTAACTGTTCATAAGTAGTGTGCATACTAATTTCATTCATCTATAAATAAATGTAAATATAGTATCGTTTGCCAAAGTATGTATTTTGGGACTAGATGATTCATTATTATTAATTTTTTCGCAGGCAATGAAAGTCCGTCGTTTGTAGGAAATGGAGCGTTTTCTGGCGGCGAACCGGAACTACCCAATGAAATTTCCGCCCCATACGAAGTGCCCCAATTCCCCATTGAGCAAATTGAAAAGAAACTGGCCATACAACGACAGATTAATTACAAGTAAGTTTTTAGCACGCAACCAACATATTTCCTTATTTATTGAAATAAAGCAAATATTAAAGGAAAAATGTCGGTAATTAATGGCAATTGAATAAGTAGGGTGGAGGGTGTTTTTATATTGGCTCGATACTAGTTACACACTCAAGATTAGTTTGTGATGACCTGTACTGCAAGGTGCGGCGGTTTATTATAGTAACTTGTTTTTATTTTATTTTCTTCTGTTCTGTTCGGCATTTGAAAATGATGTTCGGATCAGCTTTGGAATGCATCGGATTTAATCGGTTGTAATACTAAATTAATAATTGAATTTGTTTGCTTTTCAGAAATTGGTGTTGCCAGTTTTGTAATTGTTTATTGTGTTGCAGAGTTTTGGAAGATAAGGATAAACGAAGTCATTATGAAGCATCGATTGTTGGACCGTTTCAGTATGAGGAGCTGGACGAACATGATTTGTATGTGCCCCATTTTCAAAGGGTTAGCATTTCAGGCGAAGATACTAGTGGTGTAAGTTTATTTTTAATTATTGCATTGAGAAACCTTAAAATTACTTATCTCGTTGGTAATCTTATAACGATTTTAATCTAATTATATAAAAATGTGACGATTTTGATTTCAAATTAGGCGCTTAAATTTGAAAGTACTGTGTCATCTGTTTAATTGCCTACTTTTACGATTTGCTTTTCAATTTCTGAACGTTCACGGCCTCGCGGGGTGTCATTTCGCCTTTACCCAAGATCATATTTATAATATTTTTTAACTCTGCCACCTGATAATACGATAAACAAGTGTATATCTGGTTGCCTGTTTTTTGGCTTAATTATTAAACAATTGCAAATTGTTGTCAAAAAAATGAGCAGAAGGTTTTTGCCTGCTTATTTCGATAGTATAAATGCAAGTAATGCCTATTGGTAAATCCTTATTTTGTTTGATATATTTTTTAGGTTCCTTTAGAGGATCTGGAACGAGCGTCTAAACTTTTGATTCAAGCATTGGAAATTCGAAGCAGTTATATGCGAATGTCTCATCAAAATTTCTCGTCAACTGCTGCTCGATTCTTGTATCCAGATGACGAACAAAGACACCACGATGAAAAGCAATCGATCGAAGGTAAAATTGAAAATTAGTGCAGATTTAATTAATAAGTAGCCAAAATTTGAATTTTGGAACTAGAGCAACAATGATTGGAAAGGCCCTCATGAAAAGATGCAACAAGCATCTTTTCACGTAGTTTCACGAATTGTATTTTGTATACGCAGTATAGCTGTGCTATAGTTTTGGTAGGATTTTATTATTTTTTTGTTAAATCCAATTTGCATGTATTAGATGACGATTATTCTGCAATGATATCCCGAACGGCAAGATCTTCGTTTGATGATTTTTATTTGGATAATCCAATTGAAAATAATTATGTAAATGTTGATGGTGTAAATTTTGAAGGTAATTTTCAATGAATCATTATTTTCTTAAATTTTTGTTTAACACAAACAACATATAGAGGCAAATACATATAAATACACACGAAAAACCACCCGACTAGACAGGTTTGCAGTTAATAATGTTTCTTGTTTTTCCTATTTAACAACCATTGCAATAATATTGTGTAATTTTGTATATTATTGACATTAACAATATTCAGAATAGCCTACATGAAGTGTGCGTATTTCTAATTAAATGCCACTTACCTAGATCATGGAATTCATCCACCAAACCATGTGCCATGGGAAGTACCGGACATTCCAGAAACCAAGCACATTTTCAAAAACAATAACGGAGTTTTTGAAATATTTGAAACGGCTGAAGACTTCAAGAACAAGAAAAAATGTAACTATGAGTACCCGGACGTCATTAAATTTACGACCGACTTTTACAACATGTGTAACATGATTGCCGACGGTCCACTGTAAGTTTTTTTTTTGTATCTTAACTAACGAAGGAGCCATATTGAATTTGATTTTATACATTACTGCCAACTTAAATTGCGATTTTAAGCTGTATTACTGGTTGACTGTGCAAGGCGTCATTTTTATTTATTTTGAATTTAAATTTCAGTAAATCCTTTTGCTATCGTCGCCTCAGTTATCTTTCATCCAAGTTTCAATTGCACGTTTTATTGAATGAATTGCGTGAATTGGCCTCTCAAAAAGCAGTGCCTCATCGTGATTTCTACAATATTCGAAAAGTGGACACTCACATTCACGCAGCATCCTGCATGAACCAGAAGCATTTGTTGCGATTTATTAAAAAAACATTGAAGAACAATGCAGATGAAGTGGTGACAGTGACTAGTGGCAAGCCGATGACTTTGCGAGAAGTTTTTCAGGTAAACCAAAGTAGAGGGTCGCTTAATTGGTATTAATTTAAGTGTTTCAGTCGATGAATTTGACAACATACGATTTAACAGTGGATATGTTGGATGTGCATGCAGATCGCAACACTTTTCACCGGTTCGATAAGTTTAATGCAAAGTACAATCCGATAGGGGAGAGCAGATTACGCGAAGTTTTTCTGAAAACTGATAATTATTTGAATGGGAAGTATTTTGCGAGTATTATCAAAGAGGTCGCTAGTGATTTGGAGGAATCGAAATATCAAAATGCTGAACTTAGATTGAGTATCTACGGCAAAAGTATTGAAGAATGGGATAAATTGGCACAATGGGCGATTGTATCGAATGTGTACTCCGATAATGTGCGTTGGTTAATTCAAATTCCGCGACTTTAGTAAGTATAGTGCAGCGCATTTAATGGCAGAAGATTTGAATTTTATTTTTGCAGCGACATCTTTAAGTTGAACAAAGTCATGGATAACTTTCAACAAGTGATTGATAATATCTTTTTGCCTTTACTTGAGGTAACTGCTCGTCCAAGTTCACATCCGGAATTGCATCGCTTTTTGCAGTACGTGATTGGATTCGATTCTGTTGATGATGAGAGCAAACCGGAAAAGAATCCACTGTTTGATAAAGACACACCGACGCCAGACCAATGGTCCGATGTGGAGAATCCGAATTATGCGTACTATTTGTATTACATGTACGCTAACTTGGCAGTATTGAATCATTTCCGAGCGGAGAAAGGATTGAATACGTTTGTTTTGCGGCCGCATTGCGGTGAAGCTGGCCCGGTTCAGCATTTGGTTTGCGGTTATATGTTGAGCGAGAATATTTCGCATGGCTTGCTGCTGAGAAAAGTGCCAGTTTTGCAGTATTTGTATTATTTGGCGCAGATTGGCATTGCAATGAGCCCCCTTTCGAATAACAGTTTGTTTTTGAATTATCATCGAAATCCGTTGCCGGAGTATTTAGCTAGAGGTCTAGTGGTTAGTTTGTCGACCGATGATCCGCTGCAATTCCACTTCACTAAGGAGCCGTTGATGGAGGAGTACAGTATTGCTGCGCAAGTTTGGAAGCTTTCCAGTTGCGATATGTGCGAATTGGCCAGGAATAGTGTGTTGATGTCTGGTTTTGCGCATAAGGCGAAGCAGTATTGGTTGGGGCCAAATTATACCAAGGAAGGAGTGGCTGGGAATGATATAGCTAGGACGAATGTACCGGATATAAGGGTAGCTTTTCGTACGGAGACGTTGCTTGATGAGTTATCAAATATTTTCAAGTCGTTGCATGCAGCGAAGGAGTAGTTTGGATTAAAGCGTTTGGATTGAGTGAATAATATGGAGATTAATATCAATGATTGTGATGCAAAGATGAGCCTTATTATGTGAGTGTGTTGTCATTTTATTCCTCTATTTTATTATGTATGTATTTTTATACAACTTTTACACATTTTTAATTTATGTTTTTAATTGTTTACAATCTGATTTATATCAGTTGCCATCGTCCGTTTTAATGATTTACATTTTTAATGATTAATAAACTATTTACACTAATTGGCATGTACTAAATAATGCGCTTGACTATTTTGATTTTAAATATAGTAGCAATAGAGTTGGACGATGGTAATAATTTGAAATTAAAACCTTACAACTTCATTTTATATTTTTATTATGTGAAATATATTGTTTATAAATAAATAAACTATACCTGTAGATAGCTACTTAAATATTATAAATATATATAAATTGTTGTAAAAGTAAAGAAATATAGTTTTTAACTGTATCAAAAACATAAAATTATTATCCAATCCTAAAAATTATGCAATAATACAGATATTAAGCACCATGTATTATTAAATTATTTATTAAATTAACATAATGACTAGTCCACGTTTTTAGATAGTCACACATGACTTTCTCCTTGCACAATAATAGTTTTAGCTTAATTACTAGAAAACAAAAATAGTTTTAAAGATGACTATCACTAGTTTTCTCATCATTTGCATCCGCATTATTGTTGCGCTGAGTTTTTGGCAATGCAGGTACTAAAAGCGCACTGAAAATATTCCTGAACGGAGCTTCGATGGACAGGTACAAAACGAATGCAGTACTAAAGGCCAGTACTATATCAGACAACGACAAGCAAATCTAAAAAAAGACGAAAAACAACCTCAATGCTAATGTTCAACAATAAGTATTACGCAACTAGCAATACAATGCCATTTCTATTTGATAGTTTGGCTGGCGGTAACCAGCAATACTTACAATATCGTAGTAAGTAACTGCATCTGCTCCAGCCTTTATGGCTAAAGACCTCATTTGGAACTGCATGTGCACCAAATAAGCACCATACACTAATTTACTTAAAGGCACCCAAGGTTTCCACGACAAAAAATTATAAATAATGCTAGAATATCCATAATTGGCTGTATAAAACACTCCAACAGTCCCAATAGACCAAACAGTTCGATGCAACGCTGCATACAATGCCGATTCAAACGCATTATACTCGTATCCAGCATCATAAAATATTGTGCCAGTCACAATTGAACTTGCCATCATTACCAGACTGATTGCTACTAACAAATGCGAATTAATCTGGAAATAAAATTCAATAATACATCAAGAATATTATTAATAATTAAATATTTACTCTATTCATGCGTTTACCACTATCCTTAATTTTGTAGAATATATACCCCGCTATCATGCCCACAAAATAGGGACTAGCCCTCGTATGCGATTTGGAATACATAAGTAGAAAATCGATGCTCTGTTTCGGAGCCCTTAAGAAATCCGGATAGAAAAATAAAACGGCAGGTCGTTCGTAGATGAAGCCGATGAGGAATGGCACTAAAACTGAAAGCAATGTAACTGCACCCAGCAGAATTAAACCTGCCTTTTTGCTTTTATGAATAAGCAAGCAAATTAAAATCGCTGTTATAAAATAGTGGAAGTCGCAAGGTAAAAACCACGAATGCACCATACACTGAAAATGATTAAATTTCTCATAAAAATATTTGTGCGCTACAAATAAATGGTTACCATATGATCAGGATTAACATAATTGCTAATGTAGAGCAAATTTGTCCACCAATTAGTTCTGCAATCCGCAACTTCAGGAGCAATAATGGTCTTCCACATCGGTCCGAAGCCCACATAATTGAACAAACTTGCATAGAAGAAAATAACGAATGCATAGACCGGTGTCAATCTAAATTCAAACATCAGATAGCAATTAAAACTACATTGCAGCCAGCTAATTATTTACCTAATGTAACGCATTAGAATTACAAACGCTGGGTTAACAAATTTTTTGTCGTATTGCAAAAGCAGACAATACGTTACCAGTAGACCACTTAGAATAAAAAATGAGTCGACAAATAGGTCACCATGGAAGAATAATGTACCAAATGCTGATCGATATTGCTGCAAAAAATTAATTAGTTAAATTATTGGATGCTAATTAAATAATTACTTCTTCGACTATGTTAAAATTCAAAACGCCTGATGCTAGGTGAGTGCCAAACCGATGGTCCATTATTACCATTAGGATGGAAAATACGCGAACGCCGTATAAAATTGTCAAAGCTGGATTGGCTTTATCATCCATTTTTGCCAATTTTTTGAAGTTGTCTTGAATACTGAATGCTAAAAGAAGTTTTTGGGCTGGAGTGGCTATAACAAAACATTTAATCCATTAGAATAACCAATAAAAGTCCTTTAATTCCCAATGCATAATTCTGATTGGTTGAAAATTTAAATTCAATCGTGCCGCCATATAAAGTAAAATGTACTAACTTTTTTCTTCCAAATGAAACATGGAAGCAATCGAAGACATTATAATTAGCCCAGCAATAATGGCAACAATTAGACAAAACGAATAGTCCACATAATCAAAATCCTTGATTTCGTTTTCGCTTTGGCAACTTTGCTCATCAATGTGAGCAGTGTAGGTAACATTGAATTGGTTTAAATAGAATTCTTGGGATTGCTTTTTCAAATAGTTGTCCAGGAAATTGTTCAAGTCCTGTGGGCTGCAGGAAGATGGGACGCACCAGCCTAACAGGGCCATATTTTCAGGTTGCTGCGAAGAGTCCTTGTGATTCTGGTGTTAAATTAAAAATTAATTAGCATACATTTTGTTGTCCTGATGATATTACGTAGGTAGAAGCAGATTGACCTACTAAGAGTAAAAGTAGGCAAACTATTCAACTTGACTTTTATTTTCGATGTGATTGTGTAATACGTGCATTTTTGTTTGTTTTTTGTGCAGAATAATTGATAAAAACTAAGGAAAAATGCGGAATTGCATTTTTGCTTAGCCGTTTTAAGTAAAAGGACTTTTCGCACAAAGAGATTAGTATTCCATGTATCATGTTCATGGTCTACAGGATAATTAAACTAAAGTGAACCATAATTATTCATAATATTTTCTTTCATCACCATATTATTTAAAGCAGGTGTAATGACTGATTTACTTTTCTATAAATGTCTATTTTAATTAATCATGGCACAATTACAAATATTTTGCAATTTATATGGAATAAATTACAATCAACAATATATTTTGTTCAAAAAATGTATTGCTAGTTGTCTAATCGATATTAAAATTCTTACATATATTTTGCGAAGAACAGACTCATTGGGCTCATATATCAAAGATTTTGGGTCTCTAGGTGGATTAGGTGGAGGAATTTGAGCAGTAATTGCTACCATGCAAAATTGTGTAGGAAACGGAGATTGCGATTTGAGGCATTCTTCAAATTGACCGAATTGTTGAAAAGATCCGCGTAAAACGCCAACAGTGTCCTGTGCAGTGGAGTCTTGCACTAGAATAAATTCAAATAAATGGGTAATAATTGTTATTTATTTTGCGACAAAAAACTTAATTTATGCTTTGGCAATATTAACAATGTTTTTATATGTGCTTTTATGGTTAGCTGCTTATGTAAGAAAGTATTCGTGCCAAATATCACAAGCATAAAACACTTTGAAATTTTGTGATTGTTGTAATTACGAAGAAATGATCAATAATTACGTTTTAATAAATAATATTATATCTATGTGGTGCAATGTAGAGATTTGGTAATATTTCACAGGACGTTTACTTTACCAATAAACATACACGAAAGTCGAAAAGAAACCAACCACACCTATTATATAACTTAAATTAAATATTTACTTGCGTTTTTGTGAACAGGAATTAAATTCATATTTTTAGGAGCAGTCTTCATTTTAAAATTATCGTTGTTTAAACGATACAAAATTTAGATATTTATTTATTTTAAATTATTATTGAACAAAATAAATAAAGCGTGTTATGTTAATTTGAAGAAGTGGCTTTTTGGTGAGAACAAATTAATTAGCGCAGTAGTACAAAGCAATAAATTTGCGAATTTTAAATTTGCGCTGTTAATAATACCGTCAAAATATATAACCGTTATTTAACCGTTAAATATTTTGATTTAGCGCTTTTTTAATTACTATATAAAAATTAATATTTATGTCGTATAATTATTAATATTCCACGCACTTATTAACATTATCCTAATGAAAATAAACATCTTATATAATTTTCAAATTAAATATTTTTGTAAGAAGAAATTAATTTAACAATAATCCCTCATTGAATACATTTGTTACATAATTCAAAATTAAACTCAACTCGTATTGTCTTATTAAATTCTTCCTACTTTATATAATATAATATTTTAACGAGCAATGAACAAACTTACTTTCATGCGCCCATAGACTCAAATTCTTCAAATGTTCAAAATACATCCGTCCATGCTCATTACAGACACTGTTACTCGTCTCGCCAATCTGCACTGGAAGCTGCGGAAAAAGTCGAAAATCCCGATTTTCACCAAAAACGGAACTAAAAAAGTACAACACTAATACAGCACAATATTTGAACGACGACATCACGACGCCTTTCGCATCAAGACTCGATAATAAAACTGAAAGTATCTCTTTACCGGTTGCAGTTGCAAAGATATAATAATTTTGGCCTTCGCTCTACTCGCTGGTTCCATTTTCCTCCTCCATATCACTTCATTTCCAACCCCACAACCTGAAAAGCAAACAATTGTGCGCCTGCTGATGGCATTGTCCATCTCAATAAGGAAGAACATGTTTCGATTGCAAAATATATTTTGAGTTCAATATTATAAAACGTAAACTGTTACACAGCACTCAGAGTTATATAATCATGCTCAGCATACATTTATAATAGAATAGTTTAACCTGCTTAAGATCAATTCAATACCACACGGTATACTTTTCTTAAATAATCTGTTATGTATGATTAAAAGCACAAAATGCATAACAAATAGAAAGTTTAAATTACTCCAAGTATTATTAATAAATCACAGTTAGCAAAAAAAGTTCTCTAAAATAATCAAAGTCGACTATCTTGATTATTATTAATAGTAACGTTCTCTTGCGAAGCAGCAGACTTTTCCACCCCATTGCTTCGCGAAGGTATTAACAACTCACGAAAAATAATCCGAAATGGTGCTTCGACAATTATATACAATCCCAACGCCGCTAGAAATGCAATTACGATATCGGAAATGCCTAGACTAATCTGCAAAAGAAAATTTAAAAATGATTTACTGGTTGCCTAATCCACTCACAATATCAAAATAATCAAACTCTCGTGGATTAATAAACTTGGCAGCCGATCTAAGTGCAAATTGCATGTGGATCAAATAAGCTCCATACACGAGCTTGCTTAATGGGATAAAAGGCGACCAAGTTAGGATAGAATAAATAAATTTGCCATGTCCATAACTCGCAACGTACAGTAATCCAATACTTCCTAATGCCCATCCTGGTCGATGCAATGCAGCATAGCTAGCCGATTCGAATGCATTATATTTATGGTAAGGATCGTAGAAGAATCCGCTGGTGAAAATCGTTATGACCATCAATAGGATTGAAGCTATTGTGATCATCATTGATTTAATCTGGAAGTGGTGAAAAGCTGTAGGTATACTTGGTTGTCTATCTTGCCAAATAAATTAACTAATTACCCTTGTGATGTGAATATTGGAATCCTTTAATTTATAATATACGTATCCTGCAAACATGCCAATGAAATAAGGAGTAGCTCTAGTATGCGATTTGCTGTAAGTTAATTGGAAGTCAGTGTGTGTTTTGGGACCAGTCAGAAAGTCTGGATAAAATTGTAAAAGTGCAGGCCGCTCGTAGATGATGGTAATTATAAATGGAATTGCCATCGAGATGATTGTTAGTAGAAGTAAAGCAAATATGCCGAGCTTTTTCTCTTTTTTGATAAGTAGACATACTCCGAGGCCGATTATAAAATAGTGGAAGTCGCAAGGTAGATACCAAGAATGTGTCATACACTAAAATAAATTAGTAATTAGTTTTTATAAATATCGGAGAAAGTTCATATAAACAGTAAACATTATTTCAAAACTAGGATATTAGCTATTAGCATATACGAAATTGAAAGTGTTTCCCTGTTTAAATTTTTATTATTTTTCATCAATAAATGAACTTGACCCTCTTTGTCTTTTTTTCAGTTATTTAATTGCTACAGATTATGCAGAGCCCTAATAGATTATTGAATAATATCTATATAAGCATTTGAAATTAGTTCCACACACATCTTATGACATAATAAAGCAAAAGCTAATCAAACATTTTAATTAATAATTATACGGAAACGTGTACAATTTTGTAACGTGCTTACTATATGACATGATGTAAGAAAATTGGTTCCAAATCAATCGCGTCTTCAAATCATCGCAGCAGCAGCCAATTTGATTTAAGAGAAAGTTTAAAGCTATAAATGCAATTAACTGCACCAGTTACAATATAGACGACCAGCAATACATTGTACGCTTTTCCACTGCATCAAATTTAAATTATGGATTAAGGCTATAAAAGTGTCTATAATTTTTTATTTTGAAATCAAATTTCTTATATGTGTTGTAGAAACTTTGATTGAATATTTATTGTTTGTTATACACAATAATAAATAAGTAAAAGCGTGTCCCTAATCATCATAGATATTATTTAATAAATTAAATTAAAAAATCTTACCATGTGATCAGCATTAACATAATTGCTAATGTATAATAAATTTGTCCACCAATTAATTTTGCAATCCTGCGAATCTCCACCGGCTATGACTTTCCACAATGGTCCATTTCCAGTGTAATTAAAAATTGTTGCATAATAGAATATTACAAATGCATAAACTGGAGTCAATCTGAAATTACCAAAATTTTATTTTAATATTTCTAATTAACAATTAGTGTTAAATAATTGATTGCGTTTTATTAGCGTTTCTTCATTATATGCACTTATTTTGTCGTTCACAAATATAAACAATTTAATTATTATTATTGTAATTATACATAAATTTTGCATTATTACGGTTTGATCATGGATAAATAATAATAATAGATTCCTCTCACTAGTTCAAGGCTGCTAGAACCATTTGCATTTTCATTTTTATGGAAAGTACAAAATATATTGTTATATATTTTAATAATAATCATAATAATAATATAACAGACACGTAATTAATTAATAAATAGAAAAAAGTTTGTTATACCAATTCTAATTAATGTCTATTATTATTAATTAAATAAATCCTACTAATTGATTACATTTTCAGGATGTATTTGTTTATTTTAGTGCAATTATTTATTCAATTTGATTCTCTTTTGTAAATCAAGCAATTATAAAATTTCTCACTTGTTCAGTGTAAACAATATAATTAATTACCTGATATAGCGTAGGAAAATAATAAAACCAGGATTAACATATTTCTTATCAAACTGGACCAGAAGCGAATAAACAACCAACAACCCACTTAGAATAAAAAACGAATCAACGAATAAATCTCCATGGAAAAGAAGGCAACCAAATTTGGATCTGTATTGCTGTAACTCAATAATTAAATATGTCATACATAATTAGTTAGATTAGGTACTAATAGACGCACAGTTTCAATATAGTTAAAATTGTACAGCGCCGAAGAAACAAAAGTGCCAAATCGATGGCCCACAATAATCATCAAAATGCACAAAGTCCGCATTCCATATAAAATCATCAACGCCGGATTCGATTCATCTCTTTTAGCCAGATCGACAAAATTCTTTTTAGCCGAAAAAGCCATCACCATTTTAAAGCCAATCGATCCTAATAAATGGTAATGAAATCACTTGAGTTAGATTATAGGTACATTCCTACTTTTTACAGGTTTTTCTCTTGGTTTTTCTTCTGCATTCGATAAATTATGATCGTAGATGCTCGATACCAAAACCAGAAAAACCAAAATACTCGTAAACAAACTGAAAAATTACATTTACTTGCATAATTTCAAGTTCCATTTCAATTTCAAAATCCTTTTTTACCAAAATCCTATATCAGCAGCAGTGTAATTCTCATTCTCATTGTCAGTTTGACAAAATTCAGGTTGAAATTGTGCTTGGTAAGTTACATTATCGTCTTGGAAATAATTGTGGTCCATTTTTTTGAAATACTGGTTCAATGCTAATTCTAAATCGCTTGGAGAACAAGAAGCTGGCACACACCAGCCCATTTTAATCGCGTTTCTTGCTTGTTGCGACCTATCATTGTAATACTACAATACAATCAATAAGAAATTAAGTAAAATCGCCGATAAAGATCTATGCTGTTGCATACATAAAGCCGTTCCAATACGGTAGTTTGGGGATGAAAGTCTAGCGATAGTTCATCGCGAGTTAAATTCGGTCTTTGCACGTTAGCTATTAGAGTAGCTGAACAATATTGAGTAGAAAAAGGAGCTTTTGATGATAGACATTGATGGAAATGGCCCATTTGAAAAACATTTCCACGCAGTACTCCGGACGACGATTTTGCTGTTGCATCCCACACTGAAAATTAATTCATGAAACAAAATTTTGAATACGATAGCAAATAATTCTCAATCTACATTTCCATTGACAAAATTGCATAACAAAACTGAGTTAAAAAAAATCTGAAGAAACTGCTATTAGGTATAGATAAATCGCATTATTTATCGGATAAAAATGAAATCAACAATAAATATAAAAGAGAGAGGTATTTACAAATATGACCCTCAATCTAATTCACTATAGTTACACATCCCATTGATATTTAAAATTTTAGGACAAAATTTGAATAAACTTTGGAATTTTTTTCCATCTTACTTTCATGAGCCCACAATGTATTATTATTTAAACTTTGCACAAACAAATCACTATGCTCTTGACAAGCTTTATTGGCACTTTCAGGAACTCCTATTGGCAAACTAGGAAACAGAAGATTTTGCGAAGCACCAATTTGAAAATACACTACAAAAAACAGCGAAGGAAGTATGATCCACATCTTTAGGTACTGTTGGGAAAATTTGTAGGTAAGTTTCGGGAAGAAAGAACTGGATATTTTTGTTATAATTTACTGAACGAAAATATTAAAGATGATGAACCACAATTGAAAATAATTTTTGATTTGTAGAGCACGAAAATTAAAATTGTCTTTCATTCAAGTTTTTTCTTTTGATATTACACAGTAGGTAATAATCAATTGCCACTTTGAGAATGGATTTTCTTGCAAAAAAACTATATTTATAAGTTTTGCGATTGTACATATGCTAAGTGTAATTCTTTTTGTCCTTGACAAACAATCTCTAATTAACTTGCAAAATTACATTTTTTAATAGGAATAATTATAAGAAAAAGCACAATTACAAACAATGCAACGCCAAGATGATAAATTTATCACCCACATGATAACCAATCAAAGAAATCATAGACAGCCAATCAATAGCGGCAACGCTTATAAAAGTCAAAATGATCACAGATTACGACGATGCAAATTTACTGGGTGAAGACCACCAACCACCCAATTACGAATCCGAGTTCATCAATGCCAAAACCTTCTTGCAGAAAACTAGTGCAACAACCGGCGATAACTTATACGACCACTTAACCGACACCTTGGACAAAATCCTTGCGGAAAGACCTGAAAATGTCATCGACATTTTCGAAGAGTACAGTCGAAAGGTGAAGGAAAAGCGCTTCAAGCCCTTAACTGACCACCTGGAAGACATTTATGTGCCTCCCGAAAGATTAACTAGCTCCACGCATATGTTGGCTCTTTTGAAACCGATTGCTAGCGAAGGTCCTTCTACTGTTGATCCAGCCGATTTGGAGCTGGCTGATATGAGCAATAATAATTTGATGGAGTTGCTCTATTACTTGGAGCAAGCAGGTTTAGGCTTGCCTAGAACCGAAATGTATTGCATTTTATTAGCAATGAGGAAATTGGTTCACACTGAGCCGATTGCTTCGATTCGCTTTTGGGGCAAAATCTTTGGGAGGTTCAAGAATTATGTAGTTTTTGAGACCGAATTGAAGGAAGAGGAGTATATGCGACGCAATGAAGTAAACATTATAAAAATAATTATTATGTTACTTATTCCATATCTATAATATTTTAATATTTATGTAGTTTTAAGTAAAATTAATAAACTAGGTAAATATAACTTATTAATTACATTTAATCAATTAGGTTTTCCAAAAAGAGCAAGAGGAGCTCCAAACTGTACCAAACCCCGTCGAAAAATCAGAAGATGTCGTCCAAGCTGCTTTGGGCACAATCCAAAAGGAACAAGAGCTCTTCGGAGAGGATTCCAAGTACCCACGCAAGTTACCGGATGCTCCCAAAATTATTTTCGAACCACCTGCAGAACCACCGATTGAACTGTCGGGAATTGGAGTCAATAAAAAAGTGTACTACGTCTCTAATGGAATAGGAGAACAGTTTATCCAGCTACCAGACGCAACTCCAAAGCAACTTCGAGTAGCCAGACAAATTTATTGCGCTTTTACTGGCCATTTGGAGCACGAAATTCAAACATACCCGGAATTTCCCGGCAAAGAAAATGCATATCTACGTTCACAAATTGCGCGGATTTCAGCAGGCACTCAAATATCTCCGCTGGGATTCTACACGTTTGGCTCGGGCGATTTTGGCGAAGACGCAGAGGAAGAAGAGGAAGAAGCAGCAGGAGGCGCTTCCAAGTCGCATTACAAAATTAATCCAAAATATGACCCTGTCCCTATAAAAGATCTACTAGACAACTCGATGTCGTTCTGGGTGCATCATACGTCCTATATTCTACCCCAAGGTCGTACCACTTGGTGGAACCCCAGCCCACTCCCAGACGTAGACGATGAAGAACTTGGAGAAGAACTAGGCGAGGAAGAAGAAGATGAGGAGGAAAAAAACAAAGCGATGCTCATCGAACCGGAAACTGGTCCAGCGCTTTTGACTCCCTGCTCAGAGGATGCCGCTTTGGAAGCAGTGCCTGCTTGGACTGTACGTTGCACTTCAAATGCAGTGGAAGAGTTTGCTTTGGCTGTTGTTAGGTCAAATCTTTGGCCTGGGGCTTATTGTGTTGCCACGCAACGCAAAAGGTTTGATAATGTCTATTTTGGGAATGGGCAGAAATATCTGGAGCAGAATTTTTCGCCGTTGCCTTTGCCAGCAGTTGAGCAAGAATATCCTATAGGTCCCGAAATATTGGAGATTAACGATCCGACTGGAGCTGAGGAGGAGCAGTGGCGCATCGATCATTTGCCAAAGCCGAAAGCACCTGTTGAAGAAGAGGTGGAAGAAGCTGAGGAGGAAGAAGAGGAAGACGAAGAAGATGAAGAGGATGATTAATTGATTATAACATTGTTAACAGTTTATATTTACAAATTTTAATAATATAATAAATGATGGTTCTTTTATTATTTCTTTAAAGTTTGCAACTTGGGTGCAGAAAGCTTGACTTTTCCTGGTAGATTTCGTACAAGTACTTCATCCTTGACTGCTTTCAAAAGGTCCTTTTCGCGTTGCGTGCTTGCCCTGTCTTTTAAAAACATTGCAACTGCTGTTCGAGCGGCTTTGCCACGTTTTGCCGTGCCTGGCGTTAGTTTCACTTTGAATCTGAACAAAAGAAATTAAATGGTAAATTAAGATAGACAACTGACAATACACTATATGTACTAAATAGAAGCCAAATTTCATAAAGCGCAAAAGAATATATCGCATAAACAACCAGTAATACACTTACTTGTAGTTTGCGAGTGTGTTATACGGTGCTATTACTGGAATTGCAAATAAAAGTTCGTCTTCTTCAATTGGTGTGCCAGTTAATGTGTCAATCACATCAATGTCCACTTGGGCTTGTTGTTCTTCATCGTCAACTCCGTCAATTTCAGGTTTAGGTGCTCTATTCGGCTGCACCGGTTTGGTAACTTTCGGTTTGTCGCCTTTAGCATTATCCTTGGATTTTTTGTGCTTCTTTATTTCTTTTGGCAAGCCAGAAGACTGTAGAATTTCCATACGCAATTTTCTTTCTTCTTCATCTTGGTCCTTATATTTTTCTTTTATTTTCTTTAGCTTGCTTTTTTGTCCCCGTTTAGAATGCGGTTGTTGCTTGGTTAAATCCTTGGTAGGATCAATTATCGGGAGTGTATGTTTACCTTTCGACTCGCTATTGCCGCGACTTCGTGCAACTGACTTCATTACTACTGGTTTATCATCACCTAAGTAGAAAATATTTTCATCTGGCTGCTTCTCCTGACTAATATCAATTGGAACCGAAACGATGTTAACTCTGAAATTAAAATGATGAAAAAATGATAATTAATAAATCAAAAAAATTTACTTTGTGCCAGCAAAATGTTGAATTTTAATATGCGTGTCCGGATAATTGGATTCACTCTCCGAATCACTTGCCACCTCCGTTTCTTCCACAACCTTCTCTAACTTCTCCTCCTCATCACTATCATCCAACAACTCAATTTCAACTTCATCCTTGACTTCAACAACTTCTAAACCATCTTCAACCCCAACAATCTTCCTCTCATCCTTATGCCTCTCCACCGATGCATCTTCCAACTTAAATAAAAAACTTAGCCCCAAAATCAAATGCGACGGTGGCAAAAAATTCTTCTTCCCCCTGATCATAAAGCTACCAGTCGTTAAGTACTCTCCTGTAGGCGCAGTCTTGCTAACTTGCTCACCCCACACCCAATAAGCATTAGTGACAACCTTTGCCTCCCAGGCCACACTATAACAAATGGCCATCGTACCTGCCTCATTCGTGCTCTTTGGTGGCACCGCCTGCCCTGTGGGATTTTTAATTATAACGCTACTGGCTCCATGGATATCTGCATGCACGTAGACGTCGGTTGGCTTCATATAGCGCTTCACAATTAGTTCGTTCTGCTGCTGGTCGCGACCTGCTATAATTAGATAATTCTCCGAGCTAATGAACCAGTAGAATTTCTCAAACCAAAACGTTTTCCTTGCTTTATTAATATTGGTTATTGATTGGACCTCTTTTAGAGTTTGCTTGGTTTTACGTTCAGCTGACTTGAGCGCCTTCGATTGTGATTCGATGGTTTTCTGCTGCTTTTTGGCGGCTGTGCGTTTCTGATCGTAAAAGCGGCGTGCATTCGCGTAGGCAGATAGAGCCAAGTCAATGTCGACGGTCATTGCTGGAATCGGGTCATCTAAGTAAGGGTCATTTAGTAGTAGAGTGAAATGGTTCATTTCAAGTTTGAGTTGTTTGATTTGCTGCGCAATTGGGTCGCCTTTTGCAGCTGCATCCTTAATGTAGTCATCAATGTCCGCCCAAGAGACTTGGTTTGCTAAAGCGGTCTGTAGGACTAAAATCGCGCGTTCTACTAATTCCTGATTGCGCGTTATTAATTCGGCTTTTTGCTTGTCAATTTCTTGGGTTTTTTCAAGAGCAACTAGACGTTGATCATGGTCTTTGCGTACGTTTTCGAGTTTTTTCATCGCTTCGCGTTCCTGTTGCAAGGATTTTAGTTCAATTTTTTGACCTTCGGCAGTTGAGTAAAATTCGTCGATTGCTGTGTTGAATGAGTCGAATTCTTTGTAGGGTAGGTTGATGTGTTGTTGGAATAAAATAGGGTGAAATTCTTGGTTGGAGTAGAAATATGGGGTTTGGTTGGTTTCAGTTAGAAGGCGCTCCTCTTTTTTTTGAATTATGTACCCCTGTAATTAGATTGTAATTTATAATCTACAAGGTTTCAAATTAAATTTAAGTACTTTAGACTGCGTTTTAGCACTCTTAAAAATATCTTCAGCCTCCACCATTGCATGAACAATTTTTCCAACGTCTTCTGGAACTTTTATATTTTTACCAATTTTTGTCGAGTTGCTAAATCCTTCTTTCAATAGAACATGCTCAATAATAGCAGGACCATAGTCTAAAATTAATATTAATTAATTAGTCACTTAATTATAATCATTGATTTTTTTTAGCAGAAAAAGCAAAACTAAATTATTTATGTATGCAACCAGCAATAAACAAATATATCCTTATTTCAATTCAACGGCACCGATAAGAAATAAGCCCTTACCCGAATTGGAAACTAATACTTTTTTTAACTGATCATTCGCCTTAGCACTTTGCAACAGTTCAGCAATACGTTCCGCAGTAAATTCTTGAATCTCCCTCGCTCGATTTTGTGGATACTTTTCGCGAACTGCAAATTTGACTTTATCGCCTTCAGTGTGAGGTCTCAACACATTTAAAATAGTAAACTCATAATCCGTTAGCAAAACATTTCCTCTGTCGTACATCTCAATTATAACGTGGTATGCGGCTTCACTGGATCCAAATTGCAAATCAACAATACGATCTGTGCCCAATTGACTGATATTTTCCAGGCGTTTATTTTTAAGATGTTTTCGCATCTAAAATGTATTAACAATTAGAGTTTAGGCATGTGGCTGCTGTATATTTGCAGGACATTACTTTCATGCTGAAACCTGACGGTGCGATGTTTTTAGGCCATTCAAAGCCAGTTGTATGAAGCCTAGTGCCTGATTCAAAGAGGATAATACATTTTTCTTCGCTGCGTTGCAGCTTGATTAAATAGGACTTGTTGTCGATGTCGTAAATATTATTGACACGCATTCCAACATATCTACAAGAAGGTTATGACGGGCACAAATATCAAAAACTATGTTAATAATTTACCTTTGTAATTCTGCAATCACACATGCTATGTCGAATGTACTAAATCGAATCTTCATTTTCAATTCAGCTGTAATAATTAAAAGTGATTTACAAAAGTACTAACAACAATCTTTTGACGTGACGTTTTGCTACGTTTTCTAGTGACTAAACTGTATTACTGGCTGCATACACTAAAATTTGTTTATAATTTTCTAATTATATAACTAATTATCACAAACTCGGTACGTAAAGTGGTAAACAACTTATATAGAACCTATTTATATAGTGGCATTGCAGCAATGGTTTCAAGATGCATTCGTACTGCTCTAATCCAGCTGAAAGTCTGCAAAGACCGAGCAACTAATCTCAAAAATGCACAAAACATGATAGCGGAAGCCAAATCGCAAGGTGCTAAACTAATATCTTTGCCCGAATGCTTTAACTCGCCATATGGCACCAAATTCTTCAACGACTACGCCGAAGTGATTCCATCAGGTCCAACCAGCAACATGCTATCAACCGCCGCCAAAGAACATGCGATATATCTGATCGGTGGCACATTTCCAGAAGTAGACAACAACAAATTTTACAACACTTGCACCATTTGGAATCCAAACGGCGAACTTATTGGCAAATACCGCAAAATGCATTTATTCGACATCGACATTCCGGGGGGCATTACATTCAAAGAGTCGGACGTTCTAGCAGCGGGTAATGAACTATTTACTTTTACAATTCCTGAAGCTAAAGTTAAAGTGGGCTTGGGAATCTGCTATGATTTGCGCTTTGAGGAACTGGCGAAATTATACCGATTGCAAGGATGCGAATTGCTGGTTTATCCAGGCGCCTTTAATATGACTACAGGTCCCTTGCATTGGGACATTCTGCAGCAAGGCCGTGCTTTGGACAATCAGCTATTCGTTTGCGCTGTAAGTCCAGCCAGAGGTGAACAAGGGTACATTGCATGGGGACATTCGCAAATCACGAATCCGTGGGGTAAGATTATCGCAAAAACCGAACACGAGGAAAGCATTGTTGTTGGCGATTTGGAATTTAATGAGTGCGATCAGATTAGACAGCAGATTCCTATTTTTAAGCAGAGGAGAGTTGATGTTTATGATACGGTGATTGTCAAGTAGATGTCAGAATTTTATTTCAATCATTTCATTATCATTTATTCATTGAGCATGGCGCTCACAGCTTTCGAGTCGATTTTATTGACTTTGGCGATTGTTGGTAGCGTACATTTTTTGGTTGATTTATTGGAAACGTTGGAACTTGACCCGGACAATGATAATAGAGCTGTGATGCAAGATTTGGCCAAGTACAAGTTTTTGCGAGAGCATCCAATGAAATGTAGCAAATCACCTTACTTTCATTAAATATATTCTGACAACTATTTGCTGTTTTATTGTATTGCATTTTTGATAAAACCTATTCTTGGTACACTGTTAGGTACATAAACCAACATATTTCAATTAATCATTTTTATATTCTATAATTAATTACTATGAAACCATAAATTTAAATATGAATTCATTTAGGTAGGCAATCAGCGATACACCACCAAACCGCAGCACCCTAGCACCAATTTCAAAAATCAAGTATACTAAAATGGTTAACCAACTGCTATACATAGCAGGCTGTGCTAAATCACCCTTGGTTACGATAAGGGCGTTTGCAATTCCATATTCGTGTAGCACATTTGCATAAATCCCAGCAAAGATGCGTGAAATTGTTCATATTCAAGCCGGCCAATGCGGAAACCAAATAGGCGCTAAAGTAAGAACCATTTATTGATAAAAAAAAACCCAAAAAATAACAAATTATCTAAAAATCGACAGTTCTGGGAAGTAATTTCCGATGAGCACGGAATTGATCCCACTGGCACCTACCACGGCGATTCCGACCTCCAACTGGAACGCATTAACGTGTACTACAATGAAGCAACCGGTGGCAAATACGTGCCTCGTGCCGTCCTGGTCGATCTGGAGCCAGGAACCATGGATTCGGTACGTTCGGGCCCCTTCGGTCAGATTTTCCGGCCCGACAACTTTGTGTTTGGGCAAAGTGGCGCTGGCAACAATTGGGCAAAAGGCCATTACACAGAAGGAGCCGAACTGGTTGATTCGGTGCTCGACGTCGTCCGAAAGGAAGCAGAAGGCTGCGATTGCATGCAAGGCTTCCAATTGACCCACTCACTAGGGGGCGGCACCGGTTCCGGTTTAGGTACGCTACTAATTTCTAAAATCCGCGAAGAGTACCCCGATCGCATTATGAACACGTTTTCGGTGGTACCGTCGCCGAAAGTTAGCGATACTGTGGTTGAGCCATATAACGCGACCCTGAGTGTGCACCAATTGGTCGAAAACACCGATGAGACCTTTTGTATTGATAATGAGGCTCTGTACGACATCTGTTTTCGCACATTGAAACTTACGACACCCACTTACGGTGATTTAAACCATTTGGTTTCGGCGACCATGTCTGGGGTGACCACTTGCTTGCGATTCCCGGGGCAGTTGAATTCCGATTTGAGGAAATTGGCGGTGAATATGGTGCCATTTCCGCGATTGCATTTTTTCATGCCCGGTTTTGCGCCCTTGACTTCAAGAGGGAGTCAGCAGTATCGCGCTTTGACGGTGCCCGAATTGGTGCTGCAGATGTTTGATGCAAAGAACATGATGGCAGCTTGCGATCCGCGGCATGGGCGGTATTTAACGGTGGCGGCGATTTTCCGCGGGCGTATTTCGATGAAGGAGGTTGATGAGCAGATGCTCAATATACAAAATAAGAATAGCAGTTATTTTGTGGAGTGGATTCCGAATAATGTGAAGACGGCGGTTTGCGATATTCCGCCAAGAGGATTGAAGATGTCGGCGACTTTTATTGGGAATTCGACGTGCATTCAGGAGCTGTTTAAGCGCATTTCCGAGCAGTTTACTGCCATGTTTAGACGAAAGGCGTTTTTGCATTGGTATACCGGTGAGGGTATGGATGAGATGGAGTTTACTGAGGCTGAGAGTAATATGAATGATTTGGTGTCTGAGTATCAGCAGTACCAAGAAGCTACGGCTGAGGAAGAGGGTGAGTTTGATGAGGAGGAGGAAGCTGATGAAGGAGAGAATTAATTGGTTGATTATATTACCAAAATTATTTGTTTGCAACTTGTTTGTATGTAAACTTGAATAAATTTATTGCCTGATATATATGGACTCTTCTAAGCGTTTATAGTAATATTAATTTGTTTAAACATTATGCAAATAATTAAAGATAATTAAATATAAGAAATAATTATAAGGATTCAATTAATTTTAATTAGATATTAATATTAGGTATCTATACTCTGCTCGGAAGCAGTAAAAGACGGATATTTACACAAATACATCCGTCAGTATTATTTCTAATTAAACCATACATGTTCACTAACAGAAATTCCGATTTGTGGGATTATTACGCAAATATTCAAGGCTAATTCCAAAAATAACTATTCAACGGTTTATATTCTACGGTTACAATTCAAATTTGAAGTTGTTTTGCGCCACTACCACGCGCCCCCTACGCCAGAGTCATAGTACTATTCTTTCAAATATTTGACAGTTGGTTGAAGCTACAACGGTTCTTCAGTGTTGATGTTATTGTGCCTTGTTCTGTGCCTTAAAACTTGGAAATATATTACAAAGATACTCAAACTGTGCATAATTACCCTCCGCGCTACTATACAAGATGGATTCATTTACTGAGGCAAGTAGAAACCAAACCTGCAATTACCAGATAACGCTACAATCCTCCCATTTACAGAACATTCTAGCGCGTGCTAGAGAACGCCAAAAGCTACTCGAAGGCTACTCAAGCAGTGATTCAAGCGAAATGCCTCTGCAAGAAAAGACCACAGTGTCCCAACCAAATATATTCCAACTTGACAAAAGTGCAGACAAGCCCAGCCGAAAAGTAATCGGTTCGGACTCGAATATCCCTACAAAGGTGTCAACCTTTGACTCGTCGATCAAACAAACCGTATCCGAAGGCAATCTGCACAAACTGCAATCCAGGCAGAATTCCAGAACGCGTGTGTCATCTGACATTCCAGGGTCGCCGCAATCCCAACTAAAAACTTTAAATATCCAAAACGACAATTTCAATATGGAGATTAAGGTGACTTCTGCCGACAATATTCGAGTCGAAGTGGAAATTGAAGAGCAGGATGAGGGAAATGATAAGGAAAACGAAACTGGTGGTTTACGAGAAGAATCGCGAAATCGCTTGCAACGTTTGGGAAAATTGTATGCTGGCGGCGATGATGCGGATATTTCTTCGCCTATTCACAGAAGCGAGAATAAATTTTGCCTGAACGATGCAAAAGTGGAAGAAGTTGAAAAAAATGGGGCGAAAAATGGTAAGAAAGGATTCAGTCGTTTGGCTGATTTGGCTGAAACTATTAATCAATGGGAAGATGATGTAACTGTAAGTATAAACTATTTAAATTTATTGATTTATTACAAATTGATGGTAAATTAGAATCGCAATGTGGTGAGCAAGGCGACGCCCAAGCGTGCTTGGAAGCAACAAGCGCCGCAGCCACCTACAACTCCCAAATCGAGCCCTGTAAAACAAAAAGCTAAGGCTCCGAATCCGCCGTCGGAAAAGGCATTAGAGACGACATCAACGCCTGGTAGTCCAGTAAAATGTCATGCAAATGTTGTGGCCGTTACTCCCAAGCAACTAAAATGGGATAAAAATGTACTCGATACTCTTGTAAGTGAAAGTTGCTTGCTTAGTGGGCATTATTATGCATGCGTTTAATTTGCTTTATTAGGATATAAGTAACAGGTGCAAGTGGTGAAAGGTCGCGGTAATCTGTAATTATATCAATTACAAAAGAATGTGTTACGAAATTATTTTATTAGGTAGCAAAAATATTTCCTTGTGACGATAAGTTAAATTTAATTTTAAGACCAAACTTAGCATTATTTCTAATAATATTAGCATGCGCAATTTTATGATAGGATGTAGTGGCCCCAAAAGAAAAAGTAGTTTTAATTTAATTGTCTGCTAAGTAATTACGAAAACGCTTTTATATTAAAAAAAAAACCCTGTGATTCTTGCAACTTATTTGCCTACTAATTAATAATTCTTTAACATTTTCCAGGAATCACAGGGTTTTACTCGAACAACATCCAGTTCGCGATTAGTTTATGCATATAATCATTCGCAGGACAAAGATTTGGAGAAAAAAACAACACCTAAACCAGTAGACCCTGCGTTAATGAGTGTTTCGGAGCGCAAAGCTCTATTCGAAAAAGTGAAAGGCGAAGCTTTAGTGCCGAAAGCTGCTTTTGGAATGGCAGCTCCAATGAAAAAAGCAACGCTCAGCACTGCAGTAAAGAAACCACAAGCCCCTAAACCACCCGTAACAGCTGCAGCTGTTTCTCAAGCTACTGGAATTGCCAGTAAAGTGGCAGCTTTACTTGGTGGAAAATCAACCATTTCTCAGTCGCAGATTGAAAGCAACGTTAAGGAACAGAGACAAAAAGAAATGGATATGTTGCTGAATCGTTTCAATAAGAACACAGATGTAAGTATTACTGCTTGATTAGTGTAACTATTGCTGGTTAGCTGAAAGTTTGCTGAAGCTGCTTTGTATATTACTGGTTGCATAACTACAATGAATTTCAGACTCAACAGGTGATTGAAGAAGAATCCGAGGAAGAGGAGGAATTTGACGATGAAGATGAAATAACTGAAGAAACTGCGATGATTAGTGAAAAGAACGCGAAAATTATTAGTAAGCCAGCGGTTGTTGGCGAAGCGCGGACAAGTGGAGGCAAGCGATTAAGTAAGAAATAAACATTTTGTTTGTAAATGCTTATATTATTGTAATTGTATTGTAATTAGAAAAAACAGACAGTCCGAGGGTAGTGGCAGTGTTGGAAGAGGTAAAGAGAATCCGTGTGTCGCCGCCAAAAGCTGGAAAATTGTACCCGAATTTGTCGGATATTGAGGCAACTGCAACGGAAACGGAAACCGAAAATCCATCTCCTACACCAAACAATAGCAGGTGCGATAAATTTACAGAGTGGGTTTTATTTTGTTTTTGCTTGGCTTAACTCATGAAAGCTTGATTGCTTATTATTACATATTCAATGCGGCGCGGGACTTTAATTTTAGTAATATAATTTTAAAGCTAGATTTTAGATTAAATTAAGTTAAGGTTAAGACTTAATTTATTGTACTGTGATAAATAAATCGAATTTTATTTAGTAGAGACATTTTATTTACCTAAATTAATTGTTTCAGTTTCGAAGATAATGTGTATGAGTCGGACGATGCAAACACGAGTTTCGGTCGCGATATATTGCAAGCTGTGTGCAAAAATCAGACGCCTCAAAAAAGGGTAAGCTTAACTTATTATTAATTTATTAAATAAATAATATGTTGTTGAATGCAGCCTATTTATGATGAAAGCACTGCGAGCGATATTTCAAGCGTGTTGGACGAAATGGATAATTATTTGGACAATCAGGATTCTAGCACTGGGGGCCCCACTCCACCCAAGCTTGGACGCGCTAATATTGTAACCGTAAGTCCAACTATATATATATTACGTAATTTATTTTTTATTCTGATTTAATATTGTCTGCAGCCAAACGCGCCACAGCCATCCAACTCATTTCATTACAAAAGTTACACTCCGAATAAAAAATCGCCTAAACCTAAATTCCAATCGCCAGTGCGCATCAAGACTTCTCCAAGGAAATCCAGCGATTTGCCCAATTATGTAGTGGAAGGCAACGATGTTCTACCCTTAACACACACTGTCAGTTTTTATCGCAAACAACAAAACCAAAAGGCGCAAACGCCGGTTCGTCAAATTAGTCGACAGCCCTTAATCGAAGAATCGAATCAAGAGTCTCTGGACGACACTGAATCCGTCGCAGTGCGAAGCAAAATGAAGGAACTCCAAACGGAAGTGAACAAACAGCAAATGATTATTTCACAAACCAGCCAAGCTTTGAATTTGTGCTACTGTACTCCAGAATTTTCCGGCTCCACTGAGCAAGTCGAGGCTGAAAAAGTCCTATTAGTAGCAACACACCGAAGACTGGGGGCGCTAAACGAACTGCAGCGATTGGAAGTCGAAGGAACTATTCGCCCGAAATGCGAACGAGCCCAAAATTTTCCAGCAGAAAAAGGCATGTTGACCATTTCAAATATTAGTCTCCCATTGAAGCACAACTACGTGAAAGCCTTGGCTGCAGCTGGTGGTAAAGGCCATCATGTCGTGTGCCTAATTAAATGCGGCGAACAGGTAGTGTCGACGAAATTAGTCTCGACGGTGGCAACAAGCAGCAAGAATCCAGACGTGGATTTGCCAGTGCCTGGCACAATCACTTTGAATAATATTTACAGTGATTTTACTGTTACACTTGAAGTCTACTGCCTACAAGCACAAGAGGAATATTTGCCCCATGAAGTTAAATATCACATTAATAATAAAAAGGTTGGTAGTTTGTAATGTGTTTGTAGCAAAGTAATATTAAATTGTTAAAAACATTTTAGAGCAGCAATAAGCTTACCCCCAAAAAGTCGAAGCAAGATTCTCGATTAGTGCGACCAATTAAAGAGAGTCCAGCTGGACCGCAAGCAGTTCGTAGTCCAGCGTTTGCGATTAATGGATACGTTATTTTCTCAGTGCAAGCTGGTAATAAGCGACTTTGGAGTTTGAACAATGTAAGCAAGCAATTCGTTAATTTGTAATTTTTTATTAATGAAGTTTGTTTTAGACTCGCCCCATCAGTCCGTTGGAGGGCAGCGTTGAAATGCGCATTTCATGCGATTTGGCAGTGAGTGTGGAGCAAAGGGGATTCCTTACAATGTTTGAAGATGTGTCTGGATTTGGAGCTTGGCATCGACGATGGTGTCTTTTAAAAGGAAGCAATTTGAGTTATTGGAAGTATCCGGATGATGAACGCAAAATGGTATGTAGCCGGCGTTTGAGTATTTTTGTTTATTAATTACTTTCATTTAGGCGCCGATTGATACTTTGGATTTGAAAAATTGTGTTACGAAATCAGTGGGGTTGGTAAGCAGGGAGATTTGTGCCAGGTTGCATACTTTTCTATTGGAAAGGGAAAGGATGTCGTACCCGCAGGATAAGGACACCCTTGTTATGGTTTGCAAAGGAGACAAGACGGTTATTAGGTGACTTCATTTTGATTATGTTTGCCTAGTGAGTAGCTAATCATTTTTTTTTTTGTTAGGCATTTACTTTCGGCGGATACAAAGGAGGAGAGAATTGAATGGTGTGCTAAGTTAAATGCAGCCTTAGCAGCTTTGCAAATGTGTGCAAATTAAATGTGGACTTGGTTTTTTTTTTTTTTCTATTTTTTTTATACATTATATATTATATTCAGTACTTAAGAGTACATAATTAGATACGATGTAATCAGGTAGTTTATTTATGCTACGCAAATCTGTTTTATATATCCAATTACTAAATAACTTATTGATTGATAATGAATTAATTGATTTCTAAGTTATTATATTCGCAATTATTTTAAATACATACACTTTTATTAATTTTGGTTTCGTTTCAGTGGGGCGTTTACTACCACTTACCAGTGATAAATAAATAACTTGTACTAAGTTTACTACTTAATTAAATAGGTAAACCAACACCAGATTAAACTCTTGACTAATTAAGTTGTACATCTGAGGAACTCATAATGTGTTTAGACGATCACGCTTTTCGATAAGAAAGACAAGGCCAGGGGTTGTAGGGTTACACTTTTAAGTGCAAGGCTGCTTTAAAAGGAGCTTTTAACGGTAATACTGCTTTCGTGTTCATAAAGAAAAATAATTACAAAACCACTATATATAAATTATTCATTAAAAAAACATCTTTCATTAAATAGATTTGTTACAATACAAATAAAGTTTAAAATTTTAAATAAATATTAATACCATTAAAGCTAGTCGCTTGATAAAAAAAAACACACACATTTACACATATTTGCACATAAAACATAAACAATATATCCTCTTAATAAACTATTTAAACAAAGCTGCTAGATGGCTGTTCAAGAAACAGCGCTGGCTCTGTATTCACCAAGTCATTCGGTTTATGAAACCCATTCTGTCCCCAATTGGGCGGTTTAATTGGCACGATTTTAGGCTTAGGTGGTAATGGAGGCGGCTCACTATTCTTTGTCGGACTCTCTTTTCTACCAGCGTCTCCCGCAACATCCATTCGTTTACTCGGACTCGAACTTTCTTCCGAACCAAGCTTACTAGACGAATGCTTCGTTAAAGATTCGTTGAACAAAATACTTCGATTCTCATAATTGGACTGCAATTCTAAATTGAGATTCTTCGCCGATGCCACCACCGGCGGCACTCTGTCAATTTTCGATGATTGCACTTGTTGCCTATCCATCAAATAAAATCGATTATTCTCCACTTCCATTGGCCGCCGCAACGTTTTAGGAAATCTATCGTTCTCCTTATCTTTAAGAAAATCAGGCAGCTCGAAATTAATTTCAGTTCCCCGTTGGTCTTCCAGGCGACATCGTTGCGCTCTGGTTAAACCCTCAACTAATTCTGCAATTAATTTTGTTTAGAATAAATATGCTGTTCAGCTTATTTACAAAATGTTTACAAATGTATTACCATCACTTTCACTGCAGGTGACTTGTAACTTATTGGCTCCTGCTTTCCATTTAGCAATCAGTGGTTTTTTCATTTGATTATATTCAGTATTATTAGTATTATCGTCAGATGGATTTGTTTGTACTGGTGCTGGTTTACTGCGCGGTATGAGCGATTTCTTTTTGCGCTCGTAAAGTGCAGAGTCCCTTCGTAGGAATTTACCAAAAATTCCTGATGAATGTTCCGAACATAAATCTTCACTCTAATTTAAATTGGAAATAAAAATAAGTACAAAAACTGTAGCTATTAATAACGGGTAAGGAAGTGTAATGTATTTCTGGTTGCATGTTTATAACTAATTCAACTTACTTTTACCGAGCCTTTATCCGACTTGGATCCTTTCATCTGCGATGCAGCATCCGACTTCTCTTGGAGAATTCCCTCAAATACTTGATTAGTTATTTCTTCTAAATGTGTGACTTTGTTATTTATTTTAATAACAGGGTTTGCAGAGTGATCACCTTTGTATTCTGCAAATGCATAACAAATGCAATTACTTTTAAAAACTAAACCACATAAATTAATTCATTTAGGTACCTGATAAAAGCTCAATGTGGAGTCGAGATCCATCAATTGAAGTAACCGGTAAATGCACATCGACCACTTTACTTGCAGTAGTAACAACAACTTGCTCCAAATTGTATTGATACCGATGTAAAATAGGCCGTAAAACATCCACTATTATTTTCGTGTACTTGGATTTGACCGAAATAATTTTCTTATTCGGTAAATCCAACTTAAACACCACACGTTGCTCGACACTCACTTCACAACCTGCCAGATTAGTCGAAGGCTCACCTAAATCGACAGCCTAGAAAACAAGCAGTTTTATACAATACAATCTACAAAATAATAATTTTTAAATAATTTACTTTTGGATGTTTATTGGTGTAAACTTCAAAGGACGAATAATAGATTCCCCGCTTTTCCAACAATCTCGCCACTAATTCCTGTATAGTTTCAGCCTGTTGTTTAATTTGTACTACAGTAGTGCTTCCATTACTCAAATTTACCCTGCACAAAGCCACTCGCGAACTCAACTCTTCGCTTTTCGTTTTAACACCATCTTGGGACGTAATCGCCAAATCAAGCGAAGTCAAAGACGACCGACTACTATGAATATCGCAGCTCTTGCTCGTTATACTCTCACTCACAATCTCCTTCTTAACATTATAATCATTCTCACCGCGATCCTTTGATTTCGATCGATTCTTTCTATGCCAAGGCAACAACGATTTCCTTCTTCTATCCTCGGCATTGCTAAGCGATTTCTTTAGTTTAGAATTGGTTGTGCTGGACGGTAATTGCAACAGCAATCCAACATCTAATTGCGGCTTTTCCAAATCGCCAGAAAGACATTGCTTGTAAATATCGGATTTTAAGAATCTAGGATAACTATCAAACTTCATTAGATTGAAGATTTGCTTTTGGGCCAAGTCGAACAAATTAGTTTCAGGCTGAGGAAGTGATTGTTCCGTGCATTGACGGCCTTGCGAGTCAACATTTACTGGTTCTGGAGCACCAACAGCGAGATGTTGCTGGTAGATTCGTTGGGCTTCGGTTGAACGCTCACTGCCTGCTGGTAAACACCGATAACGTTCACATGCTGTCCAGAAGTAGATGTTTTCAGCACTGAATTCTTTTTTTAGAAATTCCTGCAAAATAATTTTTGTTAAGAGTGTACGTAACCGACAATGGAAATGTATGTATTGTTGGTTGCATGACTTTCTGTAATCAGATTCCGTTCTTGGCGAAATATTATTTTCGAATTAATATTTTTTCCAGTGAGATTTTACAATTATTTAACTTCTCTCTGGACGCCACAGAATAACCTTGCTCTTCAGCGTTATTTGAATCCGCGACCTCCAGCTGCGAGGCAGTGTAAACTAGCGCTCGTCCACCGTGGTCGACATAAATGAATGATATTAAAAATACTTACTGCAAAAGCATGAAGTCCTAGAGGATCCTCGAGCAGTTTCTCAAAAGAAGTCGCCCATCCAGCAGGACCTTCATTATTGGACTTGATTCCATTCTGTTCACACTGTAGAGAAAACCAGCAATTAGTCTTTCAATTTAATTCTATTTACAGTTTCAAAGCACTTAACTACTTAAACAAAACATGCATCTGTCGTACAGAACAAAAAAAAAACCACACACACTCAATTTAATTGGCTTGAATTAATTTACCCAAAAAACGAATCGCATTTAAAAGATATACCTCAAGACCAATACTATCAGGTGATGCAAGAAGAGCGGATCGTCGAGCAAACACTTGCGAACTTCCACGTCGAAGCGAATTGTTGAATCGTTTGAAAGGAGGTCTGAAAGCCGTCACCACAAGACCACTGCCCATACTGTTTCCATCTCTAAATACAACACCACATGCAGCCCTTATCAATTAATTCAATTAAACATACGGGTGTTTTATTTAGAACTACACTAGACATCTAATGAGAAAATATGGAATTATCGGAAAAATATGCAAATAACAGCTATAACTTTAATATTTGGATCTAATATGTTACCAGAATCACCAGATATTTCTAATTGCTACTGACTTTATTTGTATCTTTTGATTAACGCCTTCTATAATTAATTTCCAATTCGATATATTCGACATCTTATCTCACCCAACCAATATTTGATTTGTAACGAATTGAATTGCTTATTTAGATAAGAAATGCATCTGCAGCAAACTTACGTTGCATTCTGATAAAGGATTTGGCAAACAATATTGTTGTAAACTTTCGATAAAGTATCCATTACTTTCAGTTGATTCTCTTGAAACTTCGTCATGAATAGTATTGAAGGGACACGAAGTAAATTAAATGGAAAAACAGGGAAAAAGCAACCGGACTATTTCCCAGTTGCGCACAAACTGACTAAACAATGTTAAAATAAACACAACTAGAGATATACAGGTACCACTAATGAGGCGCTAATCTAATCATAGATAAATTTACACTTTTTTTTTCTTGTTCAAACAGAACATCATAAGTCAGAATCGTTTCTTATTTATGGCTTTATCTTGAAATAAATATTTTTTTTTTCAATAAACTTATTATGAAAATAAGCAATTTCTAATTTACATCGTTAATGAGCCACGCAGGCACGTGTTTTCTATCTGTCACCTAATTAAACTTGAAATCAATGAATGAATAAGCTAAAAAAATAGCAATCAGGATAATCGTTGCCACCTGAAAATGTTTAATGTTGATAATCGGCCCTATCAGATATGAATATTAATAATTATTCTAGCGGTACTTTCCCATTAGAGTTTCAATTAAACTTATTAATATAGTAGAAAACCATTCCCATATGGATGGACACTTGTCAAAGTGAATTACTCTATCGCTTAATCTGCTTAAATTGAATAATGTACTGTTGTTTTCCGTTGTTTATACAGTTAAACTGAAATTAAGCGTGTTAAACAAACCAATTGAAAGCCTCAAAATGCACTTTTTTCGCAACGCAAAAATTCCACTTCAATAAAAAAAAATTACTGAAATAAGTAACCTTTATATTATGCTATAAAAATAGCATGTTTACGTGTAGATTTGTAAACAAAATGATATGAGAAATTCCTCACCGAAATAACAACATCATCCCACTAATTTATCGCGTTTCGTTCCAAAGACACTCAAACTAAGTAATAATTCAATTAAATTGAACGGAAGTTCAGTTCATACTGGCCGACTCAACATCGGCATTTCCTACTTAAAAACGGTTGAAATGGTAAGGCTTATGGTATTACAAAGTCAGGTGCAGCCCCATTCAACGGCATTTCAAATCATAATAGAAACAGGTGAAGGACATGTGTGTTGTTCATAAAAAATCTGCAAAAAACCAAGTTGCTTTCCATCCACTGTATTAATTATAGTCTATACACAGCTAATTGTATTTGAAAAATGCTACATAGATAAAGCAAAACTGTTTGCATATCGTAAACTTTTGGAAAAACCGTTCATTTATTTTCAGAAAATTCTCAATCTACAAATTTGCTGAAATCTTTGAACATAAATACTAAAATTGAATGGATGACCTAAAGAACTTTGTTGCAATCGAGCATATAATTTGTTGTTTATATCATTTTACTACCATAGTATAAATAAACTGTGCATATAATTGAAAATAATAATAAATGACACCGAACGGGGTCATGAATGAATTATACATTTTGTTGTTGATACACAAGACTGGTAATTATAATCATGTTACATATAGATAGTGTTAAAAAAGAATCTAAACAATTGTCCTTGTGCGATTCACCTGTTTGCCTTTGCCTTTCTTGTTCTATTAGAACTAGCGGCGGCGGGTTTCAAATATCTTGAAAGTTGGAGGAATTTTTGCATAACACTAGAACAACATACATACGCAAATCCTAATCATAATCTGATATACATCTATAGTAAACTAATTTGTTAATTTATTTTTGCAGATAACATGTGCTGCTAGTATGCTTTGGCTTTCATTCACTTATCACGTGGATTAATATCATCATATCGTTGATGATCGCAGCCTGCAATACGAATTTTAATTATTAATTTATTTATTGCTGCCGATGATTGCTAAAATATACAGCCAGAATGACGTAAAATATATACAAAATTCGAACGTGCGTAAGCAACGCTTGCAAACGGGCATAATTGCCTCTTTCATTCTTATTTGTATAGAAAATAACAATACATTAGTGGTACCTAACCCACTCAGTGTAGTAGTGTTGGTGTTGCCTACTATTTTGCGGGAATCTTGGATTTTAGTATGGCCAGCAGTATTTTTTTATTTTTAGAGCAAATGCGATTCAAAAATAGAGTGGATGCGGTACAAAACGAAATAGGTACATAATAATGTGGCGCCAGCTTGTCAAGCATAAAATGAATCATCATGTCCAGATTACATACATCGTTTTCTAATTAAACATGAAATGATAATAAAAAAATAAATCATCCTGATTCTAATCAGAAGATTCCTAATAAGTCGTAAACACAAAAATAAACGGTGCGGTTTTTTAGTAGAGTGTGTAATAGGAAATGAATTTCCTTTATAATTTAATTGTTTAAAAACATTTATGTTTTGCACTCGAAATGGAAAAGTTTTTGATTGAATTCCATCCCAAACAGTCAGACACACGTTCGAAACATATTAATTCATTTCAGCTAATGAATAATTTAATTGCAATGCTCATTAAAAAAAATAAATCATTTCCGTTGATTAATTGCCAATAGAATTATTCGAAAACGAATGCATCGCAACTTATTGAAATGGAGACGGTTTATTTACACTTGCAATTAAACGTGCTATTGTTTAGTTCAATATTGATAAACAATTAGCGCACCAAATTCAAATTAACATAATTTGCAAACTTATTTTTAGATTCGTTCAAGTCCTGCACGTTTTCTCACTCTTTAAATAATATGTATATTGTAAAGGAAAACAGAAAAAACGCAAGTCTGCTGATAGCAACAAATAATTATGAGAAACTTATGACGTCACGTTTGAAATATTATACAGAAAAAGTTCGTCATCCATAATAATCATACACAATGCCTTAATTAAATAATTAATAAACAAGCATAGTTATTTGCTATTGAAAGTAGAAAATAAAAACGTTAAGAATATGGATTTATAAATGCACGAGTAGTATCAGAAACTTTCACAGTTCAAATATACTGTTTTAAATAGGTGTAAGTTCAATGTACTACTTGCATTATTAGTCTCATTTTCTGTACTATATGGTACTACATATAAGTATTTATTATTTATTTATAGATTTAGAAAACGCTTCTATTTATATGTCAATATGTAATTTTTTGTAGCCTTATTTCGTCAAACCCTATATTTAAAATGAAATACATAAAATAAAACAACATTGTCAAAACAATATTACTTAGCGGTAAGCCAGTAAAGTCTGGTGTAGCAGCAAATAAAAATCTGCACTTATTATTGTTATTGATTTTGACTGACGCACTAAATTCCTTGTTAACGACTCATTGCACAATTAAAAAAGCCATTAAGGCAATTAAAATAAAAATGAGAGTAAAGGAAAAATTCCTAATAATTTTTGATGAGAATAAATGTCGAACAAGGTCCCATGCCCATATTAAGTCATCATTTAAGACAAAATTATCTCAATCTAAAGTGAATTTATTACAGCCCTAATTAAATCCAATTAATCAGTCAACTTTCAAGAATAACTTACATGCATATTTCCATGTCGATAGAAAAATAGAAACGCCGCAAAATACAGCCACAATTAAATTAATTCACATTTGTAATTCAAATACGAAACACTCCCTAATAAAATGCAGTCATAGAAAAACTAATCACCTCAATTAGATGAATAAATCTATTGAAAATGACCTCGAAACAGCTGAGTTTCAATTTTTCAAAGATAAACTTATTTTGCGCTTAATGAAGAAAAATAATATGTTTAACGAGGAGAAATGAATTTTCTGACTGCACTAAACCCCGACGACGTTGATTTGTTCCACTCTACACACATTCATTCAGACAACAATTTGAAACTTGTTATTTAAAGAGTGGGGCTCACATCACATTTCTATAGTTTATTATTTAAAATTTAAATGATTCAAGCACGCCAGGCTTGGAGAGATTCATTTTTCACTCGCTTTTATCTTCGCTCGCATGTATTCTTATTATTAAATTCTAGGTGTAGGTGGGATGTTCGTTCTCCAACCAAACCATAAAATCATATCGTTTTCTTGCGATCTTTAAAATAGTACCGCTCTTTTGCAACAATGTACACGTGTAGCAAACATGAAATGCCTTTCAAGCAACATACTCGACCGTTATTCAAATTGTTGCTATTAATTATGTAAAATAAGAACATAATTAATTCACGTTTGATTTGCTATTGAGAAAAAACCATGATCTATTAATATTATAATTTATATTATTTAATTACAATCATATAATAAAACAACTATTTACTACAATGATAAATTATGATTATGCAAATTCAATTGGTAATATATCATGGGCATACCAACACCCTTGCAAATTCAAATCGTAATTCCAGCAATAATTAATTTAGTATTTTTTTTATAAAATTCAAAACTTACGACTCCTACTTTATCTTTAAATATATTTTACTACACATTTACGAGCTTTTTTATTGCTTTAAGCTAATTATAGAAATGGCTCAACTCTTTTATTATAAAACAAAGTCTAATCTCATTGTTTTATTGTTTCATTTTGAAACTTTCATGTAAAAAGAAATAAATTTTCATCCAAATGCTACAAAATTTCCCTGTGTATAGGCAACCAAACAAACTAGTTCAAACGGACGGACACGCCCCTTTTTGTTAGTACTATACGCCACCACCCCAAACCTACCGCAGAAAGTGCTTTTGCTACATAAATAGCATTAAAAAATTCTTACCAAACTAGACTTCCTAGAAATCCTAACATCAGGTTCACTCTGCGCTATAGTTTTCCTATCATTTCTCTGTCCATTCCAGCTGCACAAATCCTGCAAACTTCCATATCCATACTTATCAATCGAATCCAAATTGTTCAATTCCTCGCAACTGTAATTCGGCTTCGACAATCCAAACACTTTCGGACTAAGCTTATAAATCATAATGTTTTCGTGATATTTATCCAAATTATCACAACTGCTCACCGTTTTTAATTGCCTTTTATTCTTCTTCACCGAACTGGGCGCTTTGAATACATTCATCAAACTTTTCGAACTATGTATCGATACATTATCAACCGAACTCTTGAAATCCACATCGTCAGGTACATCGATCGGCCGCTCCATATAACTCATCGCATTGTTATCATCGCTCGATGTCGAACTACCGCGACTTTTCTTAACCAAAGGCATCGCTCGGCAAGTCAAACGACTATCATCATCATTATTCTGCTTCGCCAAATAATTCTCGGCGTGCAATAAATGGTTTTTGATATTACTCACACCTTCACAAGCCCGAATGTTATTTAAATTATTAAATTGCTTGCTTGGTTTAGTGGATTCGTTTGGAGACAAATTGTTCTGCTGACATCGCTTATTATTAAGCTCGTCTAGGTTCGAATCACCATTGCTTGTATTATTAAACACTGGTAAATCAGCTCGATTTGTAGCCGCAGGGAATTCTACGACCAATATTCGATCGCTGATATTACCACCGCAATCGTCGCGAAACCCAATCCCCGAGTCGGAGTTGCTAGATGCACTTGGTTGCGGCGAATTAGCAACCACTGCATTTAAATTAGGTTCGTCTGCAGGTTTGATTAACGAATTCTGCAATTTGTACATATTTTGCACTAAGCTTACAATATTCAAAGCATTAAGCGGAAATTCGAGACAGTTTCCAGTCACCAAATCGGGCGTGCAAGTAATTTTAAAGTACTCGGCTTTCTTCGCATGGATATTGTGCTCAATAATTTTCGGATCGGTCACAAACACATGGCAGCTATTCGATATTTCAATACCATTATCAATGTTATTAAACTTTTCGTTTTGCCAAATGTTCAATTCACCGTAGCGTTTCTGCAAGTTCTCATTATTACGCGTATCGCACACTGCACTTGTCACTAATCCAAAATAACGTGAGTCTTTATCGATAGTCGAACCAATATAAACCACACGATTAGTCGGATAAATCGCTAAAATATGATTAGCTGCATTTTTTAAAGTTAGACAAGTTGGCAGCACTGTCATCAAGACAGCTGTAGGCTGACGTTTCTCTTGTCGCAGCTTTCGAATGCAACTACAAACGGTTTGCAAGCGACTGTTTGGCAATAATTGCTTAGGCATTTCAATCGTACCTAAATACCCAACCAGAGCTTTATATTCAATTGGACCAGCTTCGTCTTCCATTGGCACGTTACCCAATTCCACCTCTTCCAACTTGAACTTAGGCTCAATCTTATTATTGTACATTCGATGTGGTCTAGGTTTATGCATATATTTTGGTTTCCTGCTATTCACTTTAACCATACGTCCACAATCCATCTCTTCATCGCTGCTGTCCGAGTAATAGTTCTCAGCAATTGTCATTCGGATCGGTCCTACACAGTTACCAATTAGTGTTACCACGGCATCGTGTGCTAATTTCGACACCGAAACGCCGTTCACTGAGATTAGGAAGTCGCCAGCACGCAATCCAGCCTGATCGGCAGGCGAATTTGATACGATGCACGATAGAATACATGGTTGTTGCCCCGAAATGGTGAAGCCAAAGCCATGTAAGCCGCGTAGAACTTCGACGGTACGTATGCCGTAATTCGGGCGCTTTTTACGCCGTCGATTTGGATGCATTATTTGTTTCGGTTATTTGATGAGACACTTTAATTGTAACACGTCATTTGAGGTTGTTGATTTCTAAACATGCATTTTTAAATGGCCGTTGGAATGTGTTTGGCCCTCTAGCGGGGAATTGTTTTATTAAGTGTAGCATCCCACTTCTTGGGTGAAATTCTCTCGGCCTACATTCCAAAACTGGTTTTGTGCTTATGTAAAAGTTGTATTTGGAATATATTCAATCAAATCAGATAATAAAATGTGTGTTTGGTTTCTTTTGTTTATAGGTTATGCAAATTAAGCGCCACAGAACAACTAGTATTGCATTAAATGCTTTCAATAGACATGTAATTCTAAATTATATATTTAAATTAAAAGGGGGGTATTTATTTATGTAAAACAAGTGGTTTATATAAATTAACATGTAAAAAAAATCAAAATTAAAAACTAAGTTAAATAAAAATTGGTTGCTAAATTAATATGAGACTTGAAATTTGTATTTATTTATGAATAAAACATTTCTTAAACATTACTCGTAAAAGCATTGTTAAAAACTAGGAAACTTATGCAACCATTTGAAACCTGTATTTCGCAAAGAAACACTTGGTAAAAATAAACAAAATTGAATTTGGCGCTGAATCAATGTCTCTTCTTCTAGAACATTACATTTGAACTACTTTTAAGCGGGAATGAGCAAATAAAACATAAAACGTCACTAATAAATGCATTAAATTTTAATAAGAATGCTTACAATTTAAATTAGCATTTAAAATTATCATAATTACAATTTAAACACAATAAAGCAATAATAGTGCCTAGGGACTTTGATTTTGTTAGATTAAAGTTGGCAACAATTCTCAAAGTTTTGTCAAATGTCAAACAAAACATTAAAAATTTATCAAAAACTTTGTAATCAATCCTATATAATTTATTTTTCTAATTAATTAAAAGGCTAACTAAAATTAAGTGTGTACTCACAAATTTTTCTAGTGCAGTTTTTATTTACAACTACAATATTTTCATTAAACTTGCTAGCATAACCTTATATGACCTGTCAAATAAACATTAAATAAGCTTATTGTATTATGGTAAATTTAATTACAGAACCATCAGTCGATTAACAGTAATCATCGCTTTTTAGTTTTCAGCTTCATCATAGAATCCTACATTCTACCGATGCAAAGCACCAAACTTATGATGGTTTATTGTTATCATTAGTAAAGAATGGCTAGAATACATAAATAGTGTAAACTAACAATTAGAAACCATAAGATGTTCAATTCAGGGATTAAAGGAAATCAAAGGTAGGTTACCTTTCCTCAGCCAAACGATCCCTACTTGATTCATTCATAATTTGTAGGTGTAACGGGCTTACTTCATCTTCTGTTGATCAAACGAATAAATTAATAAAAAAATTAGCTTCTAAGGACATTAAGAATAAACATGGTGATAAGAAACCAATTGAGCCACTTGTTAAGGTGAAACTGGAGAGCAATTTGGATTTCGAGGAAAAAATAACTGCGCACAGTATTATAAGTTTAGGTGAAACGCACAATTCATTTGTCAAGCCCCGAGTGAAACGTGAAAACGTTAAAGCCACGCATCACGAAACGCTCCAGCGGATAGATAAATCGGACAAAGACGTCTCCAACCACTACCAACATCACTGGTTCAGTGTCAGTCTCGAAGTAAGTTTTTGTTTTCACATAACCAGTCTCTGAAATTGTACTAAAACAAGCGTGTGGTTAGAAATTCAAGTTGGAAGACCGATCGCGCGAGGAACGAATCGAGATCACACGCCACGAGTTTCAGCGGCATATTCATCAATTAATGCGGAGCAATGTGGGACAAGCGAATAAATTTCCCGACGTCTCGGTGCAATACATTCGATCAGTTAAGCCAAAATATCGGAACAAGTATCAGGTGGGGTACAATCGACTGGTGGCGCCGAAGCGGTGTGAAGTTGCAAAGTGCTTGCAAAATGCATTGCCCTGTGCTAAGCATTGCACTTTGCACATTATGTGCAATACGGATCAAGTGTTGTTTGATTATTGCACGGCCAAGTTTGCCGACAATACGCAATGCTCGATTCCGGTCTTTGATATTTCGCATGAGTTGCCGTTGTGCCCCGAACATGCCAGGAAAAGGGTAGGACTTGATTATAATTCTCCTTTTTTTTATATAATGAGTGCATATTTGTTTAGGATAATTACAAGCTATACCAAGAAGCTAAACCAAAGAAAATTAGAAAAAAGGTGAAACCGTCTGCAATGACTAGGCCCCAAAAGCGAAGCAAAAAGAAGCGGAAACTATTGACGAAACCGGTTGACATTCCAAGCTTATCAACTGCAATAGTAAATGTCCCTATAATGACAGGTATTTTATATAATTCTGAAGTTAGAATTGTGGTTTACATCCTTTTTCTTGTAGAAATCGAGGACGATTCGAATGAAGTGGTTGAGGAAGACATGCAAATGGTCAATCAAGTGCTCGGATTGAATGAATCTGATAATTTAGAACAAGTATTAGTAACGCAAGCTCATCTTTTAGAAGAAACCGATATCAATACAGTGCTCAGTACGATACAAGTTGATGAATTTAACGACTTCTTTACAGGTACGTACTAGTAGATTTTCAATTATTAATTATTTGCTAATTGAATATTTATTCAGTGAATCGAAATGGTGAATACGAGCCGTCGCGTGAAGATGCCGAAGAATTAGAGAAAGCTTTAGCAGCAGTGGACAACCACGTGAAATCGTTGGAAAAACTGTCGCAGTCGCACGGTTTTGTCGATTCAGTGTTGGACGATCACACTTTGCTCGCCGAATCCTTAGTGCAGATTCCAGAAATGTTCCACAATGGTCACACACCATGTGGCGATAGTATGGTGACACAAACATCGTCGTATCTCTTGCCCATTGAACCTCATTCTAATTCTTAACTCGATGCAGATTAACATTCACCTTTATAGTACAATTCTATTAATTATATTAACGAAAAAAAAGACAAAAAAATTAGAAGCTTATTGTGTAACTGGTATGTAAATGAATCGAAATACGCTTACGCTTTTTTTTACTTTGCTTTTTAGTTTTGTATTTATGTTAAGGGACCAAATCTGCAACACATTAATCTCTTTGGCAGCTCGAAATTAGTTAATTGATACTTTTAATTGTATACTTTTTACCAGTGAAACAATGTTTGAGCCAAAGATGCTAGAATTAGTTTCCTTCCAATCGCAATTGATGAACGAACGAAAGTTAAAGAAAGCAGTTTTAATAATGCTATGGTATTTCCAACTATAAATTAAATTTCTGTACATTTAAGTTTAATTTATTTAGTTGTAATTTAAATTTAGTTTTAATTTATAGTTGAAGACTGAGTAGTATTTTAATTGATGAAAGTAACGCCCGCGTTTGTACATATATTGATTAGTAGCAGCGCGTTTTTTAAAAAAAAATTTAGATACCAGTTATTGTTTACTAATTTTCTTCGAGTTTACTAAACTAATGGATTAGTTAGATTAGTCTGTGTAAAAAAGTAAAAATCATGTGGCGAAAGAAATGAGAATACGGTGGTGTAGTGATTTTTTGTTGTTTGGTTCCTCTCTGGTGTGTTTTGAAAGTCGACACAGTGATTTTTAGGTTTATTTTTGTTGTGATACACAGTTTTAAGGAAAATTCATAGATTTATATTTATTTCGATCATGATTTTTATGTAAAAGGGAGAAAATCTGCTACAATTGCACTATAGAAAATGTTTGGACGTTATTTTTGTAATTTTGTAGGTGTAACTAGGATTTTTATATAATAATATTTATACTCTGTAAATATGACAAGTAATGATTACTTAAATCACGCAAAATGCATTTTTGTGTGTGTACCTTCATTCATTCAATTCAAGTTTGTATTTGTGGAAATGGCCTTTTTCTAAGATTTAGACTACCAGAAAATAGCAAAAAAAAAATTCATGTCAATACATTTTTTGAATAATCAATGTGTATGTAATGATGAAATACTATTCTTAAGTTGTTTATGTGTAATATTTCAAGTTGTAAATATTCTCAGGTTAAAATGTTAATAAAAAATACTGTACATCATAAAACTGGCGCTGAATTTTCGTATCGCATTATCTGTAGATGACACACGTGATGTTAATCAAAAACCATTTTTTATAAGACATTTATTTGGATATAATTAGTATTATAAAGTGGATACATAGTTTGAACATAATCTATAAAAAAAATGAATAGAACATAATTTAGCTCAACAATCTGCGCAAATCCCTAATCGAAATGTAAACATAAATCCTAAATGCTAAAACATTTTAATATATCGAAATAAGCCAAACGAAAAAAAAAAAATATATAAAGTAAATGAAAAAGAAAACCTTAAAACAAAATGGACACAGTTATCATTTTATTTCGGGCTCGGATGAGAGTGGCGACTAACTACGATCCTTGCTGATAGACCTCGAAGGCGAACGATGCTTCAAACCATCATTATCTTTGGAATGTGATCTAGATTTTGATCTATGATTACTACGGGATCTAGAACGCGATCGCGAATGCTCTTTCGACCTGGACCTCGACTTCGAATCGGCTTTAGATCGGCTACGCGAACGACTGCGACTTCGTGACCTCGATCGAACCCTAGATCTGGATCGGCTACGACTACTCGACCTAGATCGCTTCCCACCTCGAGGTTTATCTTCCACCAACCGAATTCGACGGCCATTAATTTCGGTATCATCTAAATTCTGAATTGCATTTTTCATGTCCGAATATGAAGCGAACTCGACCACACCTTCGTTGACGCATTGCTTATGAGCATCTGCATAAGTGACTTCACCTGCTTTACGCATGAAGTCTTTTAAATCTTGCCAACTGACTCGACTTGACAAATTTTCGACAATCACTCGGTATTCGGTTCGAGTTGGTGGGCCATACTTGTCTCGACCTCGAGAACTGTCGTTATTTCGACCGCCTCTCGGTGCGCCGCCTCGTTCTCCACCATAACCTCTACCTCCGTCTCGTGTCCCGCCAGTTCCGTCTCTGCCGCCGCCATCTCGACCACCACCACCGCCGCCGCCGCCGCCACCTCCATCTCGGCCGCTTCCACGCCATTGATCGCTGCCTCTTGGAGTACCTCTGGCACGTTCCACCGTCACTCGATCGCCCAGTAATTCTTTGCCGTTCATTTCGTAAACTGCATCGTCTGCATCTCGGTAGTCGTCAAACTCAACGAATGCGTAGCCGTTCTTCATTGAAACTTCCTTGATTCGCCCATATTTGCGGAAGAACTTTTCGATGTCTCGTTCGCGGATTTTGTAGGTGAGACCACCTACGAATACACGGGTGCCCATTACTTAGTGGATGCGGTTTGCTTTGGAAGTATTTGCGTTTTTAATTTATTGAAAATAAACACGTTAGCACGTAGTGGATGAAAGATGCACAAGCGGTAAAAACGGTCGGCCTCGGCAAGTATGTAAATGTCAAAGTTTCTGGGGCTATCTTCAGATAGATGCGTTCGTTTTTGTCTTGAAACTTTCAGAAAGTTTAATTGTATTTGTTGGAGTTTAATTAGTGTTTTTTAAATAGCATATAGTGTATTATAATTTAGACTTAAATATGGAATGATATTATTGCAATGGACAGAGGGTTTGTTAACATTTGTGATGTTGTATAGGCAATCAGCATTACACTGGATTATAACACGTTTAAGGCATCTATCGGCATAGCATAGCACTAAGTAAAATAAGTTTGTACAATTTGTTTAACCTGTGGCGCAAAATTCAAATACATAGTTAGTGCAAAAAAAACTTTATTGGAAACCTTCTTTACACAATTATCACATAATAAAATGCTCACGGCCAATTTTACTATTGCAACAAAAGCAATCAAAACTATAATTGAATTGAAACTCCTATGCACATACAAACAAACCCATTTTTTCTGTACATAATCATTAAAAGAGAATTACAAAACAATTAACAACAATAAAAAAAAATGTATTTATTAACTACCAACTGCTCTCCTTCAATAAATTGAACTACTGCGGCTTCGTTGACAGTCTTTTCCCCTTTACAGTCACAGGTTTATTCTTGATCGTGCCCTTTTTACGTCTACTGCTCTAAAACCCCCCCAAAAAAAACAAACATTAACCCACTAGAACAACTCAATCCCATAAACCTACCTTCTTCGAAACAAAACTAGGCGACTTAACCACTCGCTCAGCCACCGGAATCCTCGGCCTGTTAAACTCATCCGGCTTCTTCACCCTGTACACCCTCACTAACCAATGCTCCGTCGTATACGCCTCCTCCAAATAATTCAATTGAAAGTCCTTATTTCCAATAACCGCATTCCTAGTCCGATCGAATCCAGCCGGCGTACGATAATCCAACTTCAACTCTCCAAACCGATAATAACTCAACTTGTACATCAGCGAATTCAACAAAACTTGTGAACCTTCTGCGTCCACTCTAAACTCGCCTTGCTCCGTAAAATAATCGCTTTCTCGAATATCCTTTGGATGCTCGCCTTCCGCAATCCTTACCATCCACAAAAACTTATTGATATCATCCCCGGAATATCCAATCACCCCTCCGAAAATCACCAAAACGTAATCGACATCCAGCGCAGTCATAATATCGTACGCCGCGCTTTCGTTCGACGACATCGCTTTCCCCACCAAGGCAATATGACTGTTATTCCACGTATTATTGTCTACTAGCGTTGTTCGATTGGCCATTCCTGCTATTTGATAACCATAATCCCACCAACTCATCACTCTCGCATCATCAGCAGTGTTCTGCGACAGCCAGAAATACGCTTCACGGAAATCGTCTAAGATTTGCCTTGTGCCGTCGCTTCCATACGACGCCAACACGATACTTGGACTTGAATATGCATTACTGGTCACCCAGGTACAATGTACGGCAAACAGCATCAGTAACAATAAAATGACGACCGTTACAATGCTGCGAATATTCTGTCCAATTCCATTAGATTCCTTTGATTGTTCATGCTTCATTTTCGGCACACGTCCGGCTTTGTCGTACAATCGTTTGCTAGGTGTTGATGGTTCTTCCGTTTCGCTGTCTTCGCTGCGCACATTTTCGTCTTCGCGTAGGACTAATTCCAGTAAGCCAGAGAAGGCAATGCCGCTCAGAATGCAAACAACGGGAGTTAGCGTGAGCATTAGTCGCACCATAACGCCAGCAAAGTAAACGGCACTCAAGGCGTAAAGAACAACTGGAATTTAAGTTGGGTGTTGGTTTACCAATTTTAAACAAATACATCTGGTCTACAGTTTCAATGACCTTAACATTATCCAAATGTTTGTAAATTAATTTTACTCACCAAAAACACGTTCGTCATTAATATTCTGAATGCAATACCATAATCCAGCTGGAAAAGTGGCAACTAAGATGTGCAAATCAAAGAAGAATGAGAACCAAGTTGTGGGTTGATGCTCGGAAACTGATGCAATTATGGGAATATGGATTTTTGCATAACCTGTGTCCCACAGGGAATAGAATCTTCCACTCCATGGAGCAACATAACCAGCATATGTCAAAAGAACGACAGTTAAAAAAACGACTCCAGCCGATACTAAACCGCCGAAAATAGCGAGCGATTTGAATTCGGATTTGGAAAGAATCGTTTGCAGGTACTTTAAAGCTGCGACGGCGAATAACAAAGCAAATACCCCTATTCGTAAATGAAAACGATTAGCAAACAGAATTTATTCGAACAAGAGCTCACCTGAAGCCGCCATATGTTCACTGGTACGAATAGGTTGAAAACCAACAAAAGGAATCTGCATTGAGAATATTAAACCCAAAATGTAAAAGGTGGTGTAACTAGTGAACAATCGATGCGAGAATCGACCCATTAATAGAAGTACAAACACATGTAGCGGAATTAAGTTGATGATGAAAACGTAGCCGCCCCAAGCTGAAACCTGCAAATATAGAAATAATAATCAATCACGGTTCACGAATCAATTAACGAACAACGCACCATATAAAAATAGGATAAGGAAGCGGCAACCGCCCAAAAGACAGACCCAGTCTTAACCGATTTGATCCACAAGAAATAAGTGAACTGCAATGCAAATATAGCAATGCCTTCATTGTCGTAACTTCCCGCGACTGAACGACTGATGTAACCAGGCACAATGGCAATGAAGCAGGCTGCAAAAAGTCCTGCACCCGATGACCACAATTCTTTGGTCAAATAATACGTAGAAATCGACGTAAGCCCACTGTGAAACGTAGTAAAGATACGAATTAAATCGATTAATGCCGATGCACAAATAGACTAACCTGAAGATAGGGGCCAGAAAAACGCAAACATCCCGAATGTGGACATTAATGTTGAGTAAATGTAGCAGGTAGTGTATGCTACCTGATGTTAGCATCAAGCCAGGGTACACTGTACCCCCGACAATGCGACCTAGCGGGTACCATGCTCGTTCATCGAACCAATTCAAAAAGTTGTAGAAGCCATGTTTTACCATATAAGCAGTCGCTCGATAATTAAACCTGCAATCAATAATCAATTAATGTTTGATTTTATTTGAGTTGTAGTGGTGTGATTACCATGGATCAAATTCGTGGATTATACTTTCGAAGCGAATGACTGCAAAAAGTCGCGACGAAAAGCCGGCTATCCATGCTAATAAGAGGACAACGAAAATGATTAAACTACTAATGCCGGTTTTGTTGTTTAGTTTCTGTATCGCTTTTTTCGAGCCGGCTTGTTGAGCAACTTGAACCATTTTTGACAACTAAAAACATGACACGCACACACACTCGATGGTTACTTCATTCCTGTCCAGTCGGCCATTTCTGATTGGTTGCAGTGTTGGCATGGTATTTAAATAGATAGGGTGGGAATATAGTTTTCTATTTTAATTTTATAATTAATAATTAAGTATAACATGATTAGTTTAGTAATGTAATTATGGGTATTATTAATTATTAGTTTTTTGTATTTAACTGAAAACAACCAAAGTTTGGCAAACTCAAGATTACAGAAAACTGAAATCTTACAGATACTAGTTTGTTCATATTGTAAGATGACGCTGTTCTTGTATGTTGCTACAATTTTAAAGTTTATTTTGATAAATAGTAAAGTATGTAATAGAGTGAGCAGTGGTGCCTAACAGTAGAGCCGTGAAACCGTAAACAAAATAATTGAACTACAAGTAGTTCGTAAATGGTTTTGAAAATAAAGATGTGATGCTTAATTAGCTGATGTACTTATTGTTTTATTGATAAAATACTTTAATGAACACTGTTAAAGCTAACTAAAGGTGGCACATAACGATACTTCTTCGGTGCTACTGGAATATCTTTGGTTTTGTTCGTAATAACAACCACTGTATTAGTAACATCTTTTAAAATAGTAACAGGCCTAACCGATCCAAAAAAATCAGTAATAGGCACATGATCCGGGTTTCTTTGAAATAAATCCTTACGTACTCCTACTGTCGAAATACAGACACTTTTCGGGCAAACTTGCAACTAAAATCCAAATCATTAGCCACAAAAACCTTCAAATAAATTCTACCTACAAATTCGCCCATGGATTTGTTACTCTGGGCATCGACATGCTCAAGAAAATCCAACGCGTAATAAGTATATCGATCAATAATGTAAACCCCAATAGCTGGATCAACATGATGCTTAAAAAAATCCATGTCACAACCTCAGTATCAATGGTCAAATAAATACATACCGAAAGAGAATCTTCGCCGACTAAACTGCTACCAACTGCCAAAATATTTGGCGAATAAAATCTCTCGTACATCGAAGCCGCTTGGCAGGTATCAATCATAAAAAACGTTTCATGATACCTCTGCTTCTGCCACATTTGTTCCAAAGCATCAGCCATTTCATGACTAGTAATCTCCTCCGAATCCTGAAACTTCAAAAAGCCATCGCCCCCATGCCCTGTTAAATAAACCAAAACGTTGCTGCCTTCGTCGGTTAGAAGCTGCTTTGACCTGGGTGTGCCGGGCGGCAATCTGCCTGTCAAAAGCCGTACAAAATTCTCAACAGTCACCTCGTAGCCTCGATAATCAACTTCTACATCGTCGCCGTAGACGTTGATGTGTTGATTGGCGTTGTTGAAGACGGTAGCTGGTCTTGGATTTCTGGCATTGCAAGCCATATCGTCGGCTATCATCAGAATAATTTGGCTGTCTGGTATGCCGAGACGTTTTACACTTCGGTAGATTGATAGAACATTCGCCACATGGCGATAGTTGAACCAGAACCGGCTTGTGTCTACTAAGACGGCCCAATTGTTAGTGTGCCCCTTTTTCGGAAAGTCGAAATTAAGCTGAAATGTTTATTATAATACAAGATGAAGTTAGGATTAGGTAAGGGTTACCTGCGGTTTTGCTTGTACTAGTAATAAAGCCATGCACGTTATAATTAAGTTTGTAATTAACATTTTAGTGTAGAAAGTTCTGAATTTGAGGTTATAAAACAAGTACCAGAATGGGCAACCAGCAATACATGAAACTGAAAGTGTATTGCTAGTTGCTGTTAAATGCACACTATAATTTTTCTCAGTTGGCAATGAATTAATTCAATTATTTTTCAAATTGTTTAAACAAATTATTTATTAGTAAACAAGCACTATTAGTAATAAATAATTAAAGACAATAGTAGCTAAAATAGTTGACCATAGCTAAGAAGTGCTACAGTATTTGCATTCAAAAAATTATATATTTAATGACTGTATATTAATTAAAGTTAATAAGTTCAATTTTGAAAAAACGGATTTTGGCTGTGACATTTTGGATAATACAAGTTAAGTTTATTTATGAAGAAATAAATGTATTGGTAAGTTAATTTAGATTTGAAAGTACTAGTATGAAATGCTGATAGAAATTATATTAAAATTGGGTTGAAAAATGCTCTAATTGCTTTTTGGTGTAAATTAGAAACAGAAAAAGGAAAAAGTAAAATTCGCGCTCCTTCTTGAACGGCATAAAGGAAACAGGTCAAATGAATGAACACGCTTGCGCATTGAGTGTATCTGGTCGGGCTTCTAATGCGCGCAGTACCGGTTTTTCATCTTCCCTTGCATATTTTACAAGTGTTTTATTTTCTTGCTACAGATCTGACTCGAATGTGGTGTAGTTTTTGTGAAAAGCAACCAATCATCTCGAAAACGAATACCCTCTAGTAGCAAGCAACCGTTCTAACAACCAGGTAAGAACAAACTATTTCTTAAATAGCAATGTTTATTGTGTCAAACAGCAGCACACAAACACTCTTGGCTAATGGTAGGAAATAAACACGTGGACTTGAACTGTAAAAGTCTCAATCTCACTCAAAATTCAACGAAAACTTGCCAATCCACCCAATTTCGCTTTAGTAACTAATTAACGATGAAATGTGCTCGCATTTTTTACGCCGCATTCTTTATCGATTTGCTAATTAAATCAATTGATTATTGCAGGTTCATACTAAAAGCAACGAACGATGAGTTCAACAAGTATATGCTACAAATGCAACCAGCCGGGGCATTTTGCACGCGAGTGCTCACAACCGGGGGGCCGTGATGGCGGCCGTGGCGGGTTCAATCGAAGCCGCGACAAATGCCACAAATGCAACAAAATTGGGCATTACGCGCGAGACTGCAAGGAGGACTCTGCCCGTTGTTACCGGTGTTATCGTGAGGGACACTTCGCCAAGGATTGTCATCAAAGTGCCGACATGCCGTCCTGTTATAATTGTAAGAAACCCGGCCACATCGCTCGGAGCTGTCCTGAAGGCAGCGGCGGCATGGACCGCGTTGGCAATGACACATGTCACAATTGCCAACGGCCGGGCCACATGTCGCGCAATTGCCCGGAAAATTCAAAGATTTGTTACTTATGCCACAAACCAGGCCATCTCAAGAGAGATTGTGCAGAGAATGATTATAGAAAGTAGTGCTTGGCACACGTTTTAATTTTGTTGTATTTTATATATACGTTATAAAAACCTGTCTGTTTTTCTTTTGTTCTTTTTCGAAATATTATGTAGTTGGTCGATTGTGGAATTGATTGATTCATTGTATGCAACGCAGTTCCGAGTTTTGTTTCTCTGTAGAGTTTAGGCGATTATTGGATTTTTGGAAAAGTTTTTTGAATGTATCCCTACTAATGCAACTAAAGGATTTAATCATTATTTGCTGTGCCTTTTATTTTCCTCGCTCGCTCGCTCTTTGTGTTAGTTTGGAGGGTTTTTATATAAAGGCTGTACAGTTGTATCAAATTTAATAAAAATATTTTTATATCATATTAAAAATATTTTTTTCCAATTCGCAATCCCAATCTGTAATTCATTTTTAATGTATATATACGAAATGCAACTAAATAGTTAAAATTATATCTAGGCTTTTCATTTATTATCCTTTATTTTACTCCTAGCAATCTAAATATAAGCACATTTCAAGATTACTTCTTGCTGTTTTCATTCATAATGTTCACTTTATCAATAAAATTACACAATAAATAGTATTTTTCCAAGTTTATCACAAGTAAACAACTCTGAAAGCACATTCTTTCAGTCAGTCTACCTCAAATAAACCGTTCTACTTTCAAAACAACTCAATTTTAGCTAATTTTGAAACGTAGTTAATTCAAATTTCGCGCAAATTCAGAAACAGCGTGCTTATTCAATGCGCGAGTCCGACAAATGTCAATATTTAAGGCGCTTTCCAATTTCATGCGTTTGAATTTGGTGCACACTCCAGTAAGTGCTTTTCATTCTTCACAATCAAATAATGTAAACATAACTCAAAATTTCTGATATGGTAATGCACCAACCCTCTATTCAACAATTGAAATACATCAGATGATTAATTAGCAGTATTTTAAACAAGTTTCAAAACCTTGTAATCGAAATTCCCGCGCGTATTACAAAACAAGCGTGGGTCACCATCGCGCAAGTCACGCAGATGTCACTTTTGTTTGACCGCCATATAAACTGTCAACCTGAAGCACGCGTGAATTTCTTGACATCAATTTGCTTCAACAATTCAAACAACTCGAATCAACAATTCAACAAACAAGAACCACTATGAAAATGGAAATACGTAAGTACTAAAACGAATCTCACAATTACCGTCATCATCCCACAATCTAAAACAATTCGCTAGAATTTGTTACCAAATCGCATCCAAACATCATCAAAAACCACATTGTTGTTTTGAATTGGCACCGCATTTATTTATTTAAGAGTGAAACCACGAGGTAGCCATTTCTGTCACTTGTCACTTGATTGTCATCAACACACATGAGAGGTGATGCGATTCGAAATTCAAATCGCAATACCGATGAAATAATGAACGAACTCCATATTTGTAAGTAACCATGGCGATAGATAATAAATCCGCAAAAATCAAGTCGCCCATCCTACCAGTCACTTATTTATACTCGAACAAAGCAACGAACCAACTTCGAATTGCTAACCTAAAACATGTCGTCCAAATTTGCAGATCGCGAACGCTTTAAATCGAGCAGCAGCACCGACGAGAACGAGGAATCCGGCTCCGAACAGGACGACATCGGCCAGCAAGTCGAACGTCAACTCTCCAGTTTGTCCAACATCGGCACGCCGGTACGTAAACGACGCGGCAACCTGCCGAAACATTCGGTTAAAATTCTGAAACGGTGGCTTTACGAGCATCGTTACAATGCTTATCCGAGTGATGCCGAGAAGCTAACGTTGTCGCAAGAAGCTGGTCTCACTGTATTGCAAGTGTGCAATTGGTTTATTAATGCCCGGCGCCGCATTTTACCGGAAATGATCCGCCGAGAAGGCCATGATCCCTTGCATTACACCATCTCACGACGTGGTAAGAAGATGTCGGCAGGCGTAGGTGTTTTGGCGGAGCAACCACGCGCCAATTGGGGCGACGATTTGCCGACTGCCGGTGGTAAGAGAATTAGACTGGACCATGATTATGATCACGACAACATGATGTATCGCTCGGAAGAGGACAGTCCGGATTACGAGAGTTCCAGTCCGAGTGAAGAGGAGAAGTTTACACCTTGGCAAACTGTTATTCGCTATAATGGGAATGAGATAACTCATCCGGCGGTTCGAGGGTAATTATATTTGATTTTGTCATTTCACTGGCCCATAGCAATTAATATAAATTGCTTGTTGCCTAATTTACTATACATTTATAGTAAGTTCTTTGGTTTTTGACAGGTCGGATGCCAATCCTAACAACAAATTTTGGTGCGCTACTCATCCGCAGTTGGCACATTTGCCGCAGATGCCGCACCCGATGATCGGTCCGAAAGTGCAAGTGGTGCCCACTCATTCGGCGATTGGTTCGGATGAGTTTACTTCAGACGGTGAAGATCGCGATAAATTTAAATGTTTGTATTTGTTGGTGGAAACGGCAGTGGCTGTTAGACAACGTGAAAAGGAACAAGAGAATGCTGAGCCGTAGCTGGTGGCGGTGTTGTCGTCGTCGTCGTGCCAATTTGTGCCTTTCGCATTAGCTCAACTCAAATAGACTTTTGTGTAGGTTTTGTATTAATTCTTTTGCAACTTAACAGGTTTAAGTGATTTTTTGTTCAATTGGGTTTGTGGCTAATTTGACTTGTTTATAATAATGTTTGTCGATTTGTTATAACGGTTTTATGATTTTGTTGTTCAAGTGTTACTAATAATATGTATGTTCAGAAAATCATTCAAATTGTTTTGTTGAGTGATTGAAATTTTATTCTAATTTAGTATGTAGGAACTTGTTATGAGAATCGTTTGTGAAATGGGCTTGAGGTATTTTTGTGCGCAAACTTATTTCAAGCTGCTTTGTAAATGGTCATTGTCTATTAGGTTTAAGCTTGAAAGCTTTTACCTAGCAGATAAAATTGTTGTATATTTTTAAAATGGAAGCAGCTGATGTGCTCCTTTAATTGTGTGCCATATAATTACACTTAACGATGGAGGTGTACTTAATTGACTAAACTATGGAAATCTCGGCATTCATTTGATATTATTTTTGAATCCAAATGGGCAATTTTGTTCAGATCGATGGCAAAAGAACATGAGAAAAATTTTAATTTTTGCAACTATGATTTTATTGTTACATTTTGCATGCATATTTCTTCTGTTGTGTATATTTTAAATGGTTGTTATGTAAGGCATGATCTGCACTAATACTAATTCTATTTTTACTACGAAATTATATTCTCTTGTATATATAAATATATAACAAAACGAGTTTGCTCAAATCTTGTCAGTACAAAGAAACAAAATTTTACTATCGTTGTTGTTGATGATTATGGTTGTAAATGCATAGATATTTAAGCTCGATATTAATTGATAGAGATGTTCTGTGAAGAAATATGTGTGCCAAAATTTTCACTGCCAGTTACGTAAGTGGCTACCTTTTAGGACAGAATTTCGATTGTTCTTTGTAAATAGGTAGAGTTTGTTTAATAAACAACAAACATTATTAAAAAAACTCGTTTCATTTTATTTATTTAAAACAAAAGCATTTATTAAAATGTACAACTATTTACTTGTTCATTATCATGTTCCTAAAATCAGCATTACTCTTCTTGACTGCCTTGGTGCTCCCGTTGGCACTTTCGTCCTTCTTAACCTGCAAGCTTCTAGGAATCAACGGTATCTGCAATCTGCTCCTTGCATTCCTAAACGGAACATCATCTACACTACTACTGCTACTAAAACCACCGCCAGCCTTCTTCTGAGGAGGTGCACTAATCGCCACTGTGATAACATGCTCTTCAAACTTCATTTGATCAGTCTTGATCAATGCTTGCTTAGCCGCTCCCTCAGTTTCGAATTCCACGTAAGCCAAACCTTTCGACTGCCCACTTTTGTGTACAACCAATCTTACTGCAATCGCTCCATATGGCTTAAAAACCTCCTCAACCTCGGTTTGTCCAAACTTGACCGGCAATCCACGGACAAACAGCTTCTTATTTTCAAGCTCCGCTGTGTATTTAAAAACCGGCTTGCGTTCCGTTTTTTCTTTGCAATTCGAAATGAACATGGGACGACCATCAATTGGCTCGCGGTCGCGTGCAAGAGCACTCATCGCTTCTTCTTCGAGATTAAAGTGTAGATAACCGAAGCATTTCGATTTGCCCGATTTACGATCGGTCACTAAATCTACATGCAAAGCATTAGGGAATAGTTTTTTCAAATCGTCCTCGCTTACACTAGGGTGCAGATTACTTAGGAAAACTGTTCGGTGTGGATCTTTTTCCAGGAATTTTTTTGGGGGTAGAAGCTCGGGTTTTTCTGCTTGCGATTCATATTTAGTGCGCTTTGAAACACTAGCAGTTTCTTCTATTTTGCGCTTTTTCGATTTATTGGTAGTGGCTTCGTTTGCGACAATGCTTTGGCTTTCAACTGGAGTGTAGGTTTTAACATGTTTGCATTTTTCAATGCATTTTAACACATCGTCCAACGTGCCAAATTGTCTTTCGTACATTAGCCATTCTTCAGTTATAAGCTGGGGCCAGTCGGTTGAAGTTGTAAGCGCCCGCTGGAAAATTGCACGAAGTTGTTTGGCTTCGCCGTATTGGCGCTCCAAATTCGCATATTCCAACCATACAACAGAACTACTTTTATTATGAGCGTGTTGCAACAAAGTCCCCCAAACTTTCCTCGCAGCCACCATATCGCCCCGTTCAGCCAACAACCTTGCATGCCATTTCTGCAGCTTAGCAGGTGCATCCAATTGACTTGTAGCTTGCTCAAACAATTTATCCAACTTCTTGGGATCCGATTTAAAAGTGCGATGAAAATACTCTAAATAAGCCGTCCACAACTCCAAACCGGGCAACGGCGATATACTACTCACACCTGAAACAAACTTATTCTCAATCACCGATCAGAAAGAATTGCTAGTTGGGTACCTTGCTCAAAACATTCCAAAACTTCTTGGCCGTTTTTACCAAGATTTTCGAGAATCCTCAACCGAACCACCCACAGATCCTCACTCCAAGGACAATTCCGCAACGATCGTAAACTAATAGTCAAAGCCGCTTCACCTAGTTTGAAGGCATACGTGCAATAATTCAACCACAAACTTGGATTCAAACATAACTTAGCTATGGCTCTTTCGTAGGTGCAACGCACCGCTGATGGATCCGTTAGGCTTGAAATATACTCAGTATAAATTGCGTAAAACTCTTCATCGCTACTAGCCGCTAAAAGCTTGTCTTCAAACGGCTTAATCACCTGCAGAATTTTAAAGGCCTTTTTGTACCCCCAATCGACCGACTTCAAATCCACTAAATCTGGGGGCAGAGTACTACTCCATTCTTGCCACTCATTATAAGTATTTTCCATGCCAAGTAGCGGTACAGAAAGCTGTCGCTTGAACACATCAATTAATTGCTGCACTAGCGCCTTCCATTTTTCGCTTTCAGGTTCGTGGAGTGCAATGTTGCCGTGTACGTATTCGCGTAATGTGTCCCACAAGAGTGATCCTTCACTGGTGTGCAACCCGACATCTCGTAGTCCTCTTTCTAGGATTTCGTGCGTTAAATTCGGTTCATTAAAGCTCAAAGAGTAAAGGGCGTACTCGCTCCATAGTTTAACAGATTGGTAGTCTTCGACTGCACTATCGAATAGTTTTAGTATAGCTCGCTTTTCTTGCGGGGTGGTGGCCAGTTTCATTTCGTCTTCCATCCAAGCTAGCCATAAATTGGTGGTTAATGGGAAGGTGTCGTGGAATCGTTGGTATGTTGCGCGCAATGAGGTTAAGTCGCCTAGGTTTTTGTAAAGTTTGACTAGTTCGATGTGGACGTCGTATAAGTATTTGTTGGTAGAGAGTTGCTGTTCTAATTCTTCGGCTTGTTTGAGCCATGCCTAAAAAATAAGGACAATATGATGATTACAATTATATGCTTGTAGATTTTTGGATATAGTACTTGTTCCTGGGCGTCATCTTCTTCGTCGTCGGAGCTACTTGAAGAATTCTTGGAGTTTTCTGCTTCCATTGGGTCAGTTTCCATTCTGATCGAGTATATGCTTATTAAAATTGCAGCAAATGTTTATAAACAACTTCTAGTGACGACTGATGAGTGGAATCAACTATATATAACTGTATTACTGTTTCATACTGTAAAAACTAATGAATTCGGCAACTTGTAATTCATTTATTATGCAACCAGTAATACATTAGTATGTACAAAGTAGAACACGTTCAAACATGTTATAGGAACACATGTCCTGCCATGTATTTTGAACCGGATCGAATCGGTCACTTGTCATATCTCGTCATAATCAAATGTATTGTTATTCGAATGTCCTAATAAATATACGAGTACTTATAGTCCAGTGTATGATTTCATTATCTCTGCAAGGCAGGTATTAATTAAACTGAAAGTTCGTGGGGTGGAAATTTAAATACAAGTAATGTTAGGCCTATTTTTATTAGTGGCATTATCGAATAAAAACACTAAACAATTGACAAAATATCTGTATCGATTATGTATGCTATATGTTTAAATTATTTACATAAAATTATACACAATAAAAATGTTAAAAAAGTAATCCCTACAGTCATATAAAGTAATACAAAGTTCAGTTGCTATATCAAACCCCTCTTTGCACAGAGATACATATAATATAAGAACGTACAAAGTTAATCCTAAAAAAATAAACACATTTATTATCAATATATACACCTAACTCCGTATGCAGAATATCCATCTCCTTCAACAAGCAATTTACATTTTCTTTGAACCCAATTTCATAGGTCCAGCAGCCACTGTCCTATTCGCCTTACGTGCCTCCAACTCCTTCTGTCTCAACAACTTTCTCTCCTCCCTCTTTTTCCTCGCATCTTCCAACTTGGAATTAGCACCACCATGCACCTCCTCTTCCAACGGCTCAAAGTCATTATCCTCCCAATTCGACTGCAATCGCTTGCTCATAGTGCCCGCTCTTCCTTCCGGCGCAATAATCGGCGTTACCTCACTTGGACTCCAAGCCTCCGGCGTCGAGATCAATTCCACCTCCTAAAACCAATCAAAATTTTTATATTTTCCTCAATTAATTAAAATTATCGCCTCCGTACCGCTTCCTCCTCCAAACTGCCCCACTCATCATTATCCCAGCCATCAGTAACTTTACTAGGTACAGAAGGTGGGCTGGTCGGATCACTCAAAGTGGCCGCACCGCCCCCGCTGCTGCTATTACTCGCCATTTGTCCCCCAGTCTCCATATCCCCCCAATTCTCATTATCCCCCCAATGATCGTAATCGTAATCCGACACCGAATCATTCCCCCGACTGCCGTCTTCATGTTCGAGTGAGGTCATCGAGGTAACACTCGAAGTGGTCGTCGATATACTGCTACTTGATGGTTGTTCTACAATTTAATTAATATTAATTTTAGTCAATTAATTAGAGTTAATTAACTAACCAAGCGAGCCCGGTTTACTCAGAATTTTACTGGCCATCGGATTCATTGACTTTACGGTGTCTGATTGACTGCGGTAGAATTTGGCGGTGACAGCGGTAACTGCCCAACCGGCCCACGTGGCAGCAGCATTGCTCAAACTTGGGGTTGCGGTGTTTACATCCGCCTCTAAAATTAAACAAGTTGAACATTAGATTTTGAATAATATATGAATAAAGAAACGACGAACCCATGCTTTCGCGTAAACTAGGATCATCCGACACCTTCTCCAACTTGCCCAAGAAGCCCTTAATCGTGCGAAATGCCGATTCGCGCACCGACTTCTCCAAATCCATCGTCAACTGACACAATGCTGGCAAAATCCGAGCCGACACCTCATTTAGCAAATAATATTGCTGCGTAGCCGCCAACGCCAAAATCCCCGCATTCCTAGCCGGCGGGAAAGGATCGCGCATCGCTCTAATAAACGCGGAAATTAGCACTTTTTGCCTGATTTGCGGATGTAAATGTTGCGCAATCTTGCCCAAACAAACCGTTGTATTCGTCCGAATGCCGCCTTGATCATCTTTGGATTGCAATCGCGCGAAATGTCGCAACACCTCCACATTCAAATTATTATAGTTTAACTTAGGAGCTAGATGTATCACAGATTTTACAGTCTGTTCTCTGATAGTGGGATTGGTGTCCATAAATCCATGAGCAACTTGTGGGAAAATCTGGTCGTTAACTGTTCCACTTTGCAAGTGATTGATAAAGTGCTCTAACTGTTGCAAAAGGCGGGATCTAGTTGCGCGATCGTTGCTGCCGAATAGTTTCACAACGCATGGTACGATTTTCTTTTGGTATTCGGCTTCGTCGAGTAAGCGGCCCAGTTTGAACATTGGGGACAAAACGGCGGAGCCTGCGTCGCCGTATTCAAATGCTGTGATCAATTGCGGGAGAATTTTGTGTTTACAGACGTTGTCAGGGAAATTGTCGAGATGCGGCGTTAAGTTGGAGAAGAAACGATTCTTTTCATTTTTGTCTTTTATTTGGATTTCTTCCAGGAATAGCAGGGTGTCTACCAAATCGTTTTTAAAATAGCCGCCTACTTTCCGACAGCGTGTGATTATGTCGGCAGGATTAGGCCGCGATGCTGGATTAGCGCCCACTAGCTCGCAATACAGTGGCCCTAATTGCTTAGGAATTTTTTCCAATATTTTTAAGCAAGATTGTTGGTATAAAGGCTTATTGAAAACCTCCCAGATCAAGCAACCCAAACCCCACATATCAGCCGAGCATTTCGTGATTGTTCGTTGCTTGCTCGCGTCACTCTTTTCCGGTGGATCGTATAAATCCAAGGCTGGTATGATTTTAATAATAGGATTATTTTCAAGAGTGCTCGACACATATTCGACACCGCCTAATTTCCATTCACCGGAAGCATTCACGAAAACGGACCAGACGTTTACGTTGTTGTGGCGCAGATTGCCATCATTGTTTAGAAAAGATAGTGCCCTCTGCAAATTGTGTGTGAATTAAAATAATTATTAGTTTTATAGACGTACAGTGATTTGAAAAATGCCCCAAGCAATGTACAAGTCTCTTTGTGCGCCTTCGAGTATTAGTTTTTCCAAGTGGTTTGCCAACGTTTCTACTTGTTCGGTAGCTAAATATAGCACCTTTTCCGATTCCAGACTGTCTAAGTAAGTTAAAACACTGGGATGGCGTAAAGTTTTCAATCGTTTAACTGCTGCTTTTCCAATTTCTAGTTGTGTTTCGGAGCCGTTCTTAATGTCGAATACAAACACTGATACTTCTTCATTGGAGCCCTGCAATATACTCTATTAAATCTGCACTGCATTGCAGTGGTTTAAGCAATACTAGCCTTTCTTTTGCCTTTATGTAAAGTCCATACACTTTTTTCCTGTAAGCCAGAAATTAATTCGCCAATTTCAAAATTAAAATCTTTTGAAGGATCCCTCGAAAAAAACGACCACATTTTAACTTAAAAAGATTACACCGTTACCTTATAATTACAAGTAGGTACGTGTAAATAAATATATCATAAATGTTTAAAAAACCTAACCTAAAAATTTGACGTTTACTGACAGTTAGACTGCAGCGCTAACACCGGCAAATCAATATACTAATCATAGTTGAGCTAGTGTCCGCTAGATGTAGGTGTATGGCTGGTTGCCTAAGTAAAATCTTTAACGGTCGTTTTAGTGTAACTACTGTCCGCTAGATGTCCATATTGTACATGTAATGACACAACTTCGATAGTATGATAAAATATTAAAAACAATGTTATTTAATTAGCAAAGAGTATTGTAAAATATGCTTATAGATGAGTAAATTAATAATTAGTAATTTATCACAATTTAAACAGGCAAATTACTAAGCTTGCATCTAATTACTAAAACGTATCTTAAGCGAACATACCCGAACTAGTCGGTTTTATTTTTTCTAGACACCTATATAAGCTTTTTCATCGCCATTTTCTTTTCATTTAACCGCTCAGTTTAGGGCAGGTCGGTGTTCACAACCACTTTTTATTGTAGTTCATATTGTGCAAGTGTGTGTTCAAGCTAATAATGCCGGAGCTGTGTCGAATGTGTTTGAAGTCCTCGAACTTGATATGGATCTTCTCCGAGGAGCACAAATCCATGCAAGAAATAATCAAAGTTACAACAAGCGTAGAGGTATTTATACTGTTTACAAGTGGCGACTGTAAATATTAGTCATTGACCTTTTGGTACGGGAGCCATTTTGTAGAATATTTTACGTCAAAATGGCGCAAAATATTTTTGTTATGGCTTGATCTAAGTAATATTTACGAAAAAGTGTTCCGATTAACTGTTTTCACTTCTAGATTAGCGAAACGGACACCGTCTCGCAAAAGGTGTGCCGAAAATGTGTAGCCATCACCAAACAGATGTTCAAGTTTCGTCAGACTGCTGTCCAAAACGATCTTTTTTTAAAGGTAAGCTCTAGTTGCATCATAATTTTACGATGTTCATACTTATCAATTTATAGAAGAAAGAACAGAATGAAAATGCAAAGGCAGCAGAAACCTCCACGTGCATCCACTCCTCCGTCGTCGAAATCTTTTCTAATTACAAAAACATAAAACTACCCCCAGTTGCATTAAACATGCATCTCCTACCCGTCATCGACCTACACCGACTAGAACCTAGCATCGTTTCACAGGTGCTCAAAAAACGCGACGAGGCACACAAGGAACAAATCGAATTGTTGCTCCAAAAATCGAGACTATCCCTCAAACTGCATCGCAAACGCAAGAGCGATGAAGTTTCCACCATTCCGGCCAAACTACAATTCTTTGAATCGGTGGGCATGCGACCTGTAAGCAGTGACAACGAATTCGAGGTAAGACCAGAGATAGCTAGTATTCCCGAATCTCTCAATGAGTCTCAAGATATTATTGCAATGGTCACTAATTCGGTGGAAATTTTGATCTGCGAGTATTGCAATGCAACGTGCGCTACCAAACGCGTGCTGCAGGGTCACATCAAACGAAATCATTCAAAATGCCAGTTTTGCAAACGGTCATTTCAAACAGTTGCTAAGAAAACTGAGCACATTAAAAATTGTTCTGCAAAACCGGAAATAAAATCGTTAGTGATTGAACTGCCTAAAATCGAGTTTAATAGCCAGATACGTGAAAAGTATTCGGATAGTTTCGTTTCGTTTGCACCTCTTAAGAAAAGTCTCAATGCACAAACCTCCGCACAATCGAAAACGGCAGCTTTTAGCGAAGTAACTCTGAGCGAATTGATTAAAGAATTTTTATCAGAGGATTCCGAGTCGAAGTCAACTCAACCAAAACCACCTGCTGCACCATCACAATCCAGTCAGTTATCTTTTTCCACACTTCAAACGATTTCTCCTAGGGTGGCGCCCCCTACCGAAGTTGTCTCGAAAACGCTCCAAGAACAAGCAATGTCGACTTCAATGCAAGACATTGTGCAGAAAATATTAGCATGTCGAAGGGAATCCGAGGCTTTACCATCCACGTCAAACTCATCAAATAGTTCCTCAACAATGGATCCCAAAAAAATACAGCAATTCAAAGACAGTATTGTAAATAGTTCGACTAAAGCTGACTTTACAAAACCGAAACAAAAAGATTTCGGGGATTTGAGCTTGAATGCCAAACTGAAAAGCATTTCCAAGCCAAAACCAAGATCTGCCATCCTAATTGATACTCCGACTAATCGTTCCACTCAAGAAATAGTGCCCGTTATTGTAAAGCCGAGTGTCAAAAGCAACGTGAAAATATACGATACATCTTCAGTTTCGGCCGTGCGAGCTGAGATTAAAATCAAAGGAAACGATCTGCTTGATCACATCGATACCAAGCTAAATGATATTGATATTATTAAGTACCTATTAATGAATAGTGAGAAGAAAAAGTACCACGTTGATCAATGTGTGCAGACCACACCGCCTCCAACTACAATTAAAATGAACATTAAGGATAAAATTTGTTATTTTCACAATTTGAAGCACAAATTGCACTCGTTCATCCCTGTGGACATTCAAACTGGAAGTTTTTCGATTACATTCAGTGAAAAATCAAAATTGCAGAATAATAAAAAGAACAAACCATGGCGAACTTGGGTGAATTTGAAGAAACAAACGATTGCTAAAACGGATCGCAGCTTGCTCCAAGTCTATAATTTGCAACCGGCTGCCCAACCAAATCCCAGTCCGTCGGGTGTTAGTTCACCGGGAATTAATGGGATGGGTGTAGTAATCAATCAAGCGTTTCAGCAAAGTCACCCTGAAAGTAGTGGGTTTCAGAATATTTGCAATATAGGATCAGCACAACAACCACAATACAATCTGGTTTATTCGCATCCTACTGGTCAGATGCAGCCCACTTTGCAGTTCATGCTTGCAGAGGAAACAGTTCCACCTCCGGTCACGCCAAGTCAACCTGTGTTGCAGTTGCAGACCACGCAGCATTTTTCGTTTGGGCCAGTTGTTGGACCAGTGGTGCCCAAACCGAATCACCAATCACTAGTCAACATCCCATTTCGTCGACCAGAGTATTATAATGTGATTAGCAATAGCACTCAGTCTGCAAGTTCGTCTAATAGTTATCAGTCTAGGAGTCCCATGCTAAGAGTCAAGAATATTACAGAGCTTCAATAGAATATTTTGGTTTATCTTTAGGTTTCATGTGAGTTAAAATATTTTTATATTTTGTATATATATATATATATATCTCTTCTAAATACTTGATAAGTCTACTTGTTTTGTTTGTTTCCGCTAGTTATCCTTGAAATACTTACAGATCGGTATCTGCATACTTGATTGCTTGCAAGTGTAGTATCGCTATTGATTGATAGAGGGCAATGCAATGCATTTATTGTTGCCTGGTTACGCCTAGTAGTGCAGCGCCCTCTATCAATCAATAGCGATACTACACTTGCAAGCAACCACGGAAAACCAGCAGGTTTCCCTATTGAAACAATTTTATACAAAATATTTCTTTAATATTTAGAAAACTTACAAACGTATTAAATAAATAACAAATTAATTTTCTACCATCGCCAACCACCTAGCCTAGACTTTCGTAAAGCTTCTAATGATTTGTTCGCTTTTAATTTAGCCTCGGAATGTATCTTTAAGCTTTGAGTATTTATTTCGGGTTTAACAATGTGTTCATGTTGTAAAGCTCCCAAAACACCTGAAACACATTCATTATATCCACCAATCCACTAATATTTCATAAATACCTTTCTTAGAAAACAAAGTTTCTAATATAAAATTATCCTGGCTTTCAGCCGCGGTTTCTTTAGGTTTTTTTACTTTTCTTCGTCTGATTTCACTTTTAACTAAGCCTTGTATAACTTCACCATCAATCTTACCAGAAATATCAACATCAATATTACGTTTCTCCGAATTCTTCTTTCTTTTAGCAGCCTTTTCATCTTTTCCCTCATCAAGCTTGCGTTTTTTCGATATATCAATTTTACTGTGATTCAAATCCTGATATAGTTTGGCTGTCTTACCAGAATATTCGAGTGCCTTCGAAAAACTGAGGCTAGTCCCAGAATCGTCAATAGAATTTTGAACCTGTTCACTTTGCACCTCAGGCTTGTTTCTATTATACATCATCAATTCTACTGGCGTAAGTTTCTTCAGCTTTTCTTTTTCCATCAACTTTCGCTTGCGCTCCTCTTCAAGCTCTACTTGAAACGAAGATTTACTAGTCGAACATTCTTTTTCTTTATTTTCTTGCGACATCTTCTTCGAAATTTGGGCAGCCAAATTTTTCATTGCTTGTATTTTGTCTTCGGAGAATTCAACAGTTTCCAACATTGCTTCTTTCTGCTTCTTTTTTTCTAGCAGTTGTTGTTCAATCTTTACCTAAATTAATTAAAAATAATTAATGGTTTTATTAGACTAAATAAATAATTATTAAACGTACGCGTGATTCGTGAAAGATGTTTGTTGACTCTGGGTTGATATTTTGCGAATCTTGCAACGAAAACAAATCGTAAAGATCGGAAGACTTGAAGAAACGTTGTGTTTTTGGATCAATAAGCACCTTATTACTCAAAAGCTGCTTCCAAACTTGTCTTTGATACATCTAAAAAAACACCACTAATCATCCATTCAATTCAAACAATAAAAAAATCATACTTTTTCTTCAATTGTACCAGAAGACAACAATCTATAAATTGTTACTTGCTTCTCTTGGCCAATCCTCCAAGCTCTTTCTCGTGCTTGAGTGTCAGTAGCAGGATTCCAATCCGGATCGTAAATAATAACGCGATTAGCGCCAGTCAGATTCACCCCTAAACCACCCACTCGAGTCGTCAATAAAAACACATCAACGCTAGCATCTCCATTAAATTTATTAATTAATGATTGACGAGTACCAATTGGAGTTGACCCATCTAGCTTCAAATAGCTGTAATGATTTTGCTCCAAGAAGTCTTGAAACACACCAATCATTGCTCTGCCTTGCGAAAACAGCAAAACACGATGCTTTTGCTTTTTCCAAATTTTTAATAGAGCCGAAACTACTATCATTTTGCCAGATCTTTTGTAGTAACCAAAACGGTCTTCAATCGAAAGACTCGCTTCATCTTGCTGCAATACTAATGTTAAGCGACTTAAATGGCGGGATTAATTAATTTACTGACTTGTTCATCGGCCTCAACCAAATACAAATCAGGATGATTGCAAATTTTACGCAGCGTAGTAATTGCTACTAGAATATTTCCTTTAATATAATTGTCAGAGTGATTTTGAGTGCCTCGGCCCAAAATAGTATTGACATGTTCGCTCTACAGTTAAAAGTATCAGCGAAAATAATTAGGCGCTTTCAAAAGTACCTACCATTAGAAATCCTTTATATAAATCCCTCTGCTCGGCTGTAAGCGTACAAAACAAAACCTGTTCGGTTTTGTGCGGCAACTTAATGGAACTTTGCACTTCTTCCTTGGAACGTCTCAAAAGATATGGCGTGATAATACTTTTTAAGGTAGTGGCCACCGATAAAGCGGTCGCTTCTTGGATTTCATTGGCATTTGCAAAACCTCCTTGCAGAATGGGACCAGCAAAATGTTCCTGGAATGTATTAAAGTCGCCCAACATGCCGGGATTCGTAAAATCGAACAAGCTCCACAATTCACCTAGATTATTTTGCATTGGACTGCCAGTCAGCAACAATTTGTGCGGTGTTCGAAATTGCTTTACTGCAACACTCATTTTTGACGAAGCGTTTCGAATTTTATGTCCCTCATCCAATATCAAGTAGTGCCAGGAAAGGTCTAGTAAATGTCCTTTGTATTTTGAAAGGCCTTGATACGTTGTGATAAGAATGCCTTTAGTTTTGTGGATTTCTTTAATTAAATCTATTTTGTTTCCTGGGAATTAATTTTAAACGTTCAGATTTTTGACCAATTGAATTGCGCAGATGATTGTTATAATTAAAAAATTAGTAATTATACAAAGTATTACCTTGATAAGTGCCAGATTGATGCAAAATAGCCACCCGAAACTCTGGAGCCCATTCATAAAAATGTTCTAACCACTGATGAATGACAGTGGCTGGACATACAATGATTGATGGTCCCAGTCCAATAAATTGGCCAGATACAATTTTGCTGTATTCAAGTGAATGTAGAAATGTAATTACTTGGACGGTTTTGCCCAAACCCATTTCATCTCCCAGTAAGCCTCCAGTGGGTTTTTGATGCAATTGCCACAACCAATCGATGCCCTCTTGCTGATATTCATATAAATTCTCCCAAAGTGGTAGGTATACTTTAAGCCTATTTGAAAGTGCGTGGTGGTCGACTTTGCTTTCTTCGTTGCTGCATTTAGTTACCAAATTTTCTTCTTCTAGTTTACAGTAGTATAAATCTAATCTAGCTTTATATAATTTAGCACAGCCATCATCGTTTAGCTTTGTGAGATTGGTGGTGGACTTATGTCTTGGTTTTCTAGGCGTTAGATGTGAATCTTGCCATTCATAATCACTATCTGCAATTATTAAAATAATTACGTAGAGTGTGTGAATAATAATAATATAGTAATTATTTATAGTACCGTAATCACCCTCAGAAGGTTCGTATTCACTTTCCGAATTGTTTTTAGTTTTACTTTTAGCTATACAAATTTCACTTGATGAGGATTTTTTATTTTTAATTTCTCTGTATTGTTGGTTTCCAACACGCTTTTTCTTCGTAGTATTTGGTTTATCGTTGACATGTCTGTACTGATTGCAAATTTTATCAGCAACTATTTTGCTTTTACTGCTTATAGAGGAAGACCTACGTAGATCGTGCTGTTTTTTGAAATGTTCCTGCTGCTTTATAAAACTGTCAACATCCAAAATCCCATTACTTTTTGTTTTGCACGCAAAACGATTTTCAACTGGTTTGGTTTTCTCTTTTTGAATACTTTCTTGAAATATTTCTAATTCGTTCAAAGCCTGTTTCTCCAAAATATCTTGATTTGTGCCCCAAACATTAATTCCTTCAGGTAGTTTCAATTGTTCCAATTCTTTGTTCTATAAAATACTGCTATAGAGCAAAACACATTTAATAAGCATAAATAAATACGTTACCTGTGCAGAATTATAGTTAGAGCAACCAGCAACACTATCAGTTAACTCAGCATTCATACTTTTATTTACAAAAATATATTCGTTAACCTCAAATTGAACATAAGAAATCAAAGCAGGGGAATCCCCACAACCAGCAATACCTCAAAAAATTATTCGACAGTTAGTAGCGCCATCTATTAGTAGGAGACGTCAGTTAGTGGCGCCACCTGTTAGTGGGTGGCGTCTGTTACTGGCGCCACCTATCAATGGGTGGCGTCTGTTAGTGGCGCCACCTATTAGTGGACGGCATCAGATAGTGGCGTTTCAATGACAACTTAATAATGACAACCACTAGTACCAACATAACTTTCTAACCTGACAATCTGATGTTTCGAGTAGTTTACGTCAACATTAAAAACAAATAATTTGTTTAATAGAAATGTAGGGTTTATTTCGTATATATTATGTTTTCCTACAGTTTGCAAGTGTACAAATCAATCATATATAAGCAGGAAAATCAATCAACCAACAGTTTCGATATGCAAACTGTTATTGTGCACTAAAGTTGTGATTTGTGGTTTAAAATAGAGTTCCTTTAAAGATGTTCAGCAAGAAGACACCATTCGACCTGAAAAAGTCTACTCAGAAACTGCAGGACTCAAAAAAGGACGTCACCACTCGGGTGAAGCATTTGAAGATTATTTTAGGTCAGTTTACCTTATATTTATTAACAAGATTGTTATAACTATAGATCTTTGATTTCTTATTCTAGACAATATTGACTTAGCTGAAGCAAAGGGTTTATTTGAGGCAAACTTTAGTCACATCTATCATCTGCTCTACGAAAGCTTTGTGCAAGCTGAAACCAATCTGAGACAACGAGGTAATAAATTGGCTCTGGCTACTACTAGAAATGGTGAAGGTGTTAATTTGTTATGTAGTCGATGCGAAACGATGCAAATTGCACATTTTTATTTAGATTTTGACGGTTTCAGTTCAAGCTATAATTCCTTTCCTTATAGTTTGTTTTCCCGTAATTATTTGTTTAATTGTTACAATTTGCTTGTGGGTTAGTTAATTAGTGTTCGCACCCTTCTGTACATAAACTAATAAGCTAATGTTTTTCTGTTTTCTGTCTATGTCAGAGCTGTCTTTTCATTTGGGTAAGTTTAACATACTTAACCTAGCGTCTCTTAGCCTCATTAACTATTTTAATGCTTGAATATTACAGTGCACAAAGCACACAAAGAAGAACTGGAATGCGCTCTGTGGATCCTCGAACAAATTCTGTGCTTGCTACCGGAACTAATTCACAAACGATGGCAACATCACTCACTCGGTCGACTTCTCTCCAAACTCTTGCATCCCGGCAACGCCATCAAATTACACAAACAAGCCATCCGTTATTTCCTAATGTGGTATCAAGCTTTGAATGAAAACGCACTCGATTACGTCCATGAAATGTTCGCCACATTAGTACCTGGCTTCAATTACTCGTTTCAAACTCCCCAACCGAATTATACCACTAATTCCAGCAGCGTTTTTCATGACACTGGTATACAGCAACCAATTACTGCACTGGATTTGCTTCCGATTTTGCCGCCTTCCAGTGGCGAGAAGCCGCCTGAACATTTGAGCAAGTTTTATTTGGAAGCTTTGCTTGACTACATGGTGCAGACGGTGGTTAAATTGGAATGGCATGACAAGACTTCGCATCATCATCAATGCTTTAATTTTCTTTTGGAGCGATTTAAAATGTACTATTTGCCGAGGATTTGTCCAAACTTTTCTTTGGAAACATCACTCTACAGACCTATTTTAGGTGAGTATCACTTTAGTAGGCCTCGATGAACTCTGCAACCGGTAATACATGATTATAATTGTGCAGAATTGCCGCTGTTGAGGAAAATGGAGACGGAATCTGAGTTTCTTTTTTGTCGTGTGACATTAATAATGTGGATTGCTAATTATATGCATCAAACCCGCAAAAATGCAGATTTGCCGTCTATTCCCGCTGTGGCTTCAACTGATGATGAAGGTCAACAGCAGCAAGATGCGTCGGCGCCTCCTAGCTTAGATTCAGGTAACTAACTATTAACAAAAAGGCAAATAAATATTCATTAACTTGTTTCCTAAAGCAATTTCGATGCAAACAAATACAATATTAATACCAACTGACGAAGAATTGGCTGCAAAAATAGTGCGCGATGTCTTATGCAGTACGCGAGACAACGTCAATTTCATCCACGAAATTTACCGACAAGCATTTCTGATTAACTTTACTCATGTAATAGCTGTGCGCAAAATTATCGCTCTCTACAAGGATTTAATTCATGGCAACGTAATGGAAATTCCAGCCTACGCTCTTGAAGTACCCGAAGATGCACCTCGTGTAACATCGGAGGAACTATCGAATGAGACCACCGGCCGATTGAATCGTTTACGAAACGATTCGTATCTGGGTGCAATTCATCGCGAAAACATTCTAGTGCGTGCAGGCATGCAAAATACTTTTCAATTATTTATGACACATGCTGCTAATGTTTTTCTTCTGGAAGTTAATCAGCAGATGCCGAAAATGTTAGAAGAGCAAACTGATGCGTGCAAGAGAGTGTTGAATATTTATAGATATATGGTTATGAATACTAGGATGGACAGCAATACTTGGTAATAATTCGCATATGATAAGCTGTTGCCATATTAATGATTGTTTTAGGGAGCAACTTCTAGTGGTTCTGCTGCAAATTACTTCGCTAGTGTTAGGCGAAACGCCACCTAAGCGAAAAGCTGTTACACTTGGTGGAAAATTAGCGCCTGCTATTTTTCAAACGCTTATTGTGACTTGGATTAAAGCGAATTTGAATGTGCCCATTTCGAGGGAATTGTGGGATCGGTTCTTGCATGTTTTGACATCGCTTACTAGTTGGGAGGAATTAATTAAGGAATGGGCGGTAAGTTTTATAATTGCGATGCGACAAAGTGTATTGCTATCGGGTTTTTGTTCTTCGTTTGTCGTCTTATTTTGCTGTTTAATTTAATAAAGAAAACACTGGAGACTTTGACTCGCGTATTGGCGCGTCAAGTGTACAATTTGGATCTGAATGATTTGCCATTGGATCGATTAGCCGAACAAAAATCGAAACGTGGACGAAAGACTATAAGTAGTCGACCGGAGAGTCATGTGCCTTGCAGCACCGATTCTGGACATCCATCTGTATGTCGACAGGATTCGTGTTTGCCTGACGGGCAAAGCAATACGAAAAGAAGCAGACCTGGCTTGTCACGCAGTTATAGCGAAACTAGCTTAGCTGTTAAACGAAGAACAAACCATCATAATCAACGACAGAATGTGAGTGGTTTTTTATTTTGTTAATATAAATAGTTAGGCAATTATTATGAAATTTCCTCTAGCAAAAAAATAGAAGATCTCAGTCTTTAGAAACCTTTCCACCACTACTATCGAACGAAACAGAATCGACTGATCGTACGAGATCACCAAGTCCAGCGCCATCTAGCGGCATAGAAAATGCCTCATTGAAAGACTCACCAATTCCGTTGGATATGTTAGCCGCCGATAATCACAGTTTGGAACATTCTGGCGAAAATCGCGGAGTCGTTTGTGGGGGTACAGTGCGTGGCTGGTTGCCTGATGTTGCTGTTATTTTATGGCGACGAATGCTGGGAGCACTAGGTGACGTCAATCAAATTGTCGACCCGAAATTGCATGCCCAAGTGTTTGACTATTTAATTAAATTAACAGACACTTTGATTAAAATCCAGCAAAATCAAGGTGTATCGATTGATAATCTAAGTACTCCGCAACCACCCGAATTGGTTCCACCCATCACTCTGATTTTGCCTTGGTGTTTCGGAGCTCTTATGCTAGACGAGCAGCAATTTGAAAGTGGAAAATTGAACGCATTGCGATTGTTATGTACGATTACTTTGAATTGCGATGCAAAACATCGCAGTTATTTGCCGCAATTCTATCGATTTATTCATGGAGCTTTGACTGGTAATTCAAATCGTGCGCTTAATATGACACTTAGGCATTTGGGACCACGATTTCTGTCGCTGCAATTGCCAGGGGCATCATTGTTGTTGCTTGACTTGGTGCAAGCTTGCAATGTGGTCCTGAATAATAACGAAGCTTTAGATCAGTCGCCTAGGACGGAAGCAATCTCGATTTTGGCTAATTTATTGAGTGCCTCTGATGATTTGAGTGCCCTTTCGGTTTTGAAACCGGAGCAAAGTGTGCATGTTGTGTCATGTCCAGATATAAAGGAGCATGTCGTCAGCATTCTGTTGCGGGCTGGCCGAAGAGAGCCCAAAGGGTATGCTAGATGCATTGCGCTTTCGGCTTTGGGTATTTTTGTTTACAAGGAATTAACGAATATGACCTTTCATTCTAAGGTCCCTGATGCAATTAATGTGATTCTTTTGGCATTGAAGGTACGTTAAGAAGAAGGTTGATGCCCTTTTAATTAGTAGTAATGGTTTTTTAGATTAATAATAAGCTAATTGCTCAATTGGCAAGTAATATATTGTTTTTATTGTGCGATGATGGTCCACTATTATGGAGCCACTATCCGAAACTAGGAAATGCTGTAATTCGAACATTGTGTTCGGCGTTGTTTTTACATGCCCCGCTCGATTCAATTGCCGGCGAAACGGACAAGGCCTTGAGTACAGCGCTTTTACTATGTTTGGGAGAATGGTGTATGAAATTAGGACCGGAACGACTGCTTGAGGATTCCGAGAATGGAATTCCTTTGATGCTACAAGTGTTTACTGTAAGTACCTACATAATTTATTAATTTATTGCATTGTGCCAAATTTACAAGTCCATTCTGTATATTTATTGCAATCGGTCGATGTAACGCATGGTCGGATTTTGCTAATGGCCAGTTTTATGTCATTCATAGAAATCTTGCGCAATTGTTGGAATCGGGTTTTCTTTTGTTTGATTTGTTGGAGTTTCTCTCGAACTAAAGTCATAGAAATTTCCTTGCAAGCCACTTTCACGTCGCAACCGGAAAAGTTCAACGTTAACGTATTGAATACATCTTTTTGGAAGTAAACTTGTTCGTTCTCGCTGGTTTCCAGTTTGAATTTGTCGAAATAATATTTAAACAATTCCATTTTCTCTTTGATATCCGGCAAGGCGACATAGATGCGTTTGTCAAATCGGCGTAACATTGCTTTGTCGATATTCCAAGGCGTGTTTGTAGTGGCTAGAATGAATATTTTCTTCTGTATATTATGATCGGAGATGCCATCAATTTGTCCTAATAATTCGCTTTTAAATCGCCGTGAAGCTTCATGATTGTAGTCAGAATTGCTCGAAGTTAAAGCGTCTAATTCGTCTATAAAAATAATGCTAGGCGCGTACATTTTCGCTAATTCGAACAAGACCTTCAGCATTTTCTCTGATTCGCCGCGATATTTATTGACAAAAGTGCTGCTAGATAAGTTGAAAAACGTGTGTTTGCTTTCGCAAGCTAGCGTTTTTGCCATTAATGTTTTCCCCGTGCCTGGTGGTCCGTATAGCAAAATACCATTCCAATGCAAGTGGTTTGGGAAGAATTCTGGGTATAAATCCGGATATATTGTGGCTTCTTTTAAACTTTCGATTGGCTCTTTTAATCCTATGCAATCATTCCATTGGTAGTTTGTCGTGTTTGGTACTATTTCGTGTTGGATTTGGTGCGCAATTTCTTGCCAATCTGCTGGCTGGTTTTTAAATTCTTCTACGATTTGTTCGCGATTGTAATCTTCTTCTTCGGTGGCTGATAGGGAAATTACTTCAAATTGTAGCAGCTCATCTTTTTTGTCAGCCGTTTTTGGTGCAATTTTAGCGCTACTACTTTTACTAGACACAATTGGAGTGCTTCTAGCTTCCAAGTCGCTTATTTTTCTTGTAATTTTTGGGTACTTTTGGAATTTCGTATAGTAAAAGCTTTGATATTCTTGAAATATGATGTCCAAATCGATGTTTTCACAAATTGTATACGTGTTGCTTAATTGGGCGTCAGTTAATAATGCGTCTGCAGCGATACGCAAATTATTTTCAATTAAATAGTTCAGAATTAAATGTAATATATTGCGTTTACGTTCTAATCCATCTTTTTTCATTTTATCTAACGCGTTTATTGCTGGCTTTAATAGATTTTTGGACATTTTGTATTCAGTCATTTTAATTATTGACAAACGTGTTTATTTATTTCGTTACTATAGCAACCACGTATTGATCAATATTTACTTTAATGCAGGTCTTGCATAAGATCATTACTGGCCAAGCGTCCTCAGACAATCCAAGTGGCCTAACTCAGCCTAGCTGGAACGATGACTTTGATCCAAACATTCTATGGGACGATTTGGAAAAGTTGCCATCATCGTCTCAGCCAATGCCCTCGTCTAAAAATAGTCAATGCCAAAAGGCAATCACATTGTGTGCCAAGACTGTGCTGGCCCATCTAGTCACCCATTTGGGACATTTCCCAATGGCCATTGGAGCAGCCAGACTTAGTTCACTGGTCGTCGAACAGGACGATGTGCCCAACATGGCATCCGACGATTTATCTACGAATATCTTATCAGCACCCAATATTCAATTGTTTATTTTGACTCGGAATGTAATCGCTAGTTTGGTGGAATTGCCTGCGCTCGATTTGCCCGGAGGCGGTGTGACTGCCGGTTTGTCAACGGCGGATAAGCAGGTTCGGGTACTATTGCGGGACTTGGCAGGCAAAGCTTGTTGGGATGCGTCGATTTTGTATCGTACGCCGGATGATGCCCAATTGGAAGTTAAAGGTGCCGACGATTTAAAATTGGCATCGATGCAATCGATACAATTGGAGAGTTTGGTTGGGAGTGGTGGGCAGATGCAGAATTTGCCTCAGCGTGCTATGCGGCATCGTGCACCGACGGTTTTGCCGCATTGGGAAAATGCCGCGCCCGATTTAGATCAGCTGGACGACTTGTTGCAATATTTGGGATATAGTAGTCCGGAGTGTTTGGAGGATTTGAGTAGGAAGTTGAATGAGCCGGCGGTGGCGCCTATGTCGATTGAATTGGAGCAGGAAGCCATTACGAATGTTATCAGTCAGAAGAATGTGGAGTTGGATGAGATGCGTTTTGTGCAGCATTCGAGTAGTATGTTGAGTCAGCCGATTGAGCGGCCTAGTAGTCGCAGTTCGGCCGATTTAGTGGTAGCTGTGGATCAGCAGGGTAAGTTTTTATTGGGTAAGGTTGGCAACTTGTTGTACATAGCTGTGTATAATATATTGCCCTCCTTTTTTTCGGAATTTATTGACCCATGTCTTGCACTATTATTGCCCCAGGTATGGAACAAAATGCATTCCAGCAATGTCGACTATTATTCTCGCAATTGGGTTTAGCCGGTTGGGATAGGCGACAGCAACTGCATTTATTAAATAAGACTGAACGATTATTGAGAGAATTGAGGAATTTGGATGGACAAAGTTGTCGCGAGACACACAAAGTGGCAATTATCTATGTGGGTCCTGGCCAAGAAGATAAAACTTCAATTCTATCGAATCAAGGCGGTAGTGCGGCGTATGAACAATTTCTCGCTGGGCTTGCTTGGGAAATTGAGCTGGAAGGACACACTGGTTTTCTAGGCGGTTTACAGAGGCAAGGATCTACTGGTTCGACGGCCCCTTATGTGGCTACAAGTTTTTTTGAGTCGATCTTTCATGTGGCTACACGAATGCCGGGCGACACGGCTGAGGCTGTATTGAGCAAGACCAGGCATTTGGGCAATGATGAGGTGCACATTGTTTGGTCGGAACATTCAAGAGATTATCGCCGCGATATTATTCCGACGGAGTTCTGTGATATTCTGATAACGATTTATCCGTTAGGCAATGGTTTGAATAGGATTACAGTCAATTCAAAAGTGGATGTAAGTAATTTTATGGTGGAAGAAGAGGTTTTCTTATGTTGGATTTGTAGGTGCCTCTATTTGGTGTGGTATTCAATGAAGCAATTGTGGAAACAAATATTTTGGCAGGCTTAGTGAGAGCTACGGCCATGTGTGCTAGTCGAGCTAAGCGAATGACAATTCCGTTGTTCCAGCAATAGTAAGTGTTAATATTCAAATGAATTGCATTCGTTTGATTGCAAATGTTTGTAGTTACGAAGAGCGAGCCCGATCTTTGGACATTGTTATCTCGAAGCATAAAAATAGTACCACTTTTGAGGATTTTATTTCCCGTGTTTATAGTCCATCTGCAGTGTCTACCAGCTCATATTACAATGCAGCGAATGTGGGAACTAGTGCTGATTCGTCGATGCTAGCCGCCGCTCTATTAGATTCGCATGGCCACACTAAAATATCGCATCGAAATGAACAAAAGTTTAGAGGTAACTTTATTTGCTTCTTTGTATTTAATTAATTATGTTTTTTTATTTAAATATTGTAGCGTCTGCAAATGATGCAACTGGTCGTGGAGTGTGGTTTAACGCCGATATTCAAAATATGGACTCCAGCATATCGCCTAGACCATTGAAGAAGATGTCGACGAATTTAAAATCGTCCCGTCGATCGTTGAGACAGGAATCGTCTGTGGAGTCGCCACCGGAAAGTCCTTTGCAAATGACTAGGCGGAAGTAATTTGGTTGTTAATTACGGTATACTTTTTGTGTTTCTTTGTTTTCGATGTTTTTCTACTGGCCTGGGGCAAACATATTTTGGTACAAATGATTTTATTGAGGAATTGGATTCAATAATAGGTAGGTATCATAGTTTTGACACTTAATTAAGTAGATTAAATGAAAGAAACACCAAAATGTATTTACACACATTTGTTATTTACATGTTTATTTATACTGCGCGACTGTTTGATGACTAAACGCGTAATTTGTTTATTTAAAAGTTCAAATATTTACTAATTTATTCCGAATCGGATATCTAATTTATTGCATTTATTTAATTATAGGGTTTTTAAATAGTCCAACTCTGAACTAAAGGTTCATTCGGATATTCGGTTCGGCAACACTTTCAATGAATATAAAAGGTGTTTTTTGTTAATCGAACCGAATAACTGAACGCACTTAAAGTAGACAGTGTTAATTTACGCCACTTTTAAAATTTACTTCTCGGTTTCCTTCCGTTTTTTCAGTATTACTTATATTTTTTGATTCTGAACAGAAATTTTTCTTTATATTAACCATATGATGGTTTGTTTTTACATTTTTTCTTTCTATATTAAACTTGTATAATGTAATGTTTTTAAAATGTACTTATCTATATTATTTTAATATTTAAAGAGCTTTATTACTAAAAAAAATGCATTTATATTTATTTACAACTATGGCCCTACAACCCCTGGCCGTCTTTCTTATCGTTTATAGAACGTTTATAAGAATATGCAAAACAATCATCTCCGTAACCGTAAGTGTGCTTTCCGAGGTATCTACTAATGAGGTGACAAGTGTTTCATAACCTTTGCATGTGCATTGTACATACATAAACATAATCATCTGGACAAACGTTACACCAATTCACATATATGGTCAAGTCGACAACGTTCTACGCTGTGCCAGCGCTTACAGTATATGCATGATTTATTGAATCATGAGTATATGCTAAGAATAACAGGAACGTACGTCTGCCAGGGCTGCGACATGACTTCCCAGATTTTATAAAAACAATCAATGTGAATGACAAAGAATTTTTCATGCACGTATGTCTTTCGTCTTGTTCATCACCATTCTTTTATCAACGCGGCTTTGGCTTTTCCGTTCTTTACCGAACAAGCCGACAAACAAAATCTCTTAGGCCGCTGACAATACATTATTGCATGTATTACAGGTTGCCACACATATTGTAATTAATTATTTTCTGATAACCTAAAAGTGTAGTAAAAATGGCAGATGAAACTTTATTTGAATTATTACATGCTGAAATCGTTAATTATTCGTTGGAGGGGTATGAAGATAAAGAGATTAAGGTAATTCCAGTAATATTTCACTTGTATTAAATCATCCACTAATAATATATCATTTGTAGGATGAAGACTTATCGAATATTGAATACATTGGATTTTCCACTGGCTACAGATTAATTGAAAGGTATCAGTCTATTCTCCTTGAACTTCAATATCTAACCGCATGTTTTCGTAGGTTTACAAAGGAAATGCCGCGATTTAAAGATGAATTGGACACAATGAAATTTATCTGCACAGACTTCTGGTCCGCCGTTTACAAGAAGCAGATTGACAATTTGCGTACAAACCACAACGGCGTCTACGTTTTGCAAGATAATTCTTTCCGCTTTTTAGCTAGGCTTTCCAATACCAAACAGTTTTTAGAGGCAGCACCCCGTTATGTGGCTTTCACCTGCGGAATCATTCGCGGTTGCTTGGCCAATCTGAACATACAATGTCTGGTCACTGCTGAAGTACAGAATATGCCTTCGTGCAAATTTCACATTCAAGTGCAGAGAACTTAGGCGAACAGATACGAATTCTATCGGAATTTTAAAGTACACTTTTATTTTACACTTCTCAGTACATTCTTGATAAGGCATATATTATCTAAAATATTTATTTATTACATAGAATAAATCAAAAAGACACTAATCTTTTTTGTTTGTAATGTATTGTAATAAATCGACTGGTGTCAAAATTCCTATCAGTTTATCACCAAGCTCTGTTTTCTCCACAATTAACACATACGCTTCCTTTTCCAAAATTCTAGAAGCCACTCCTAAACCAGTCGATTTATCCACTTTTGGATAAATACGACTAATAATCTTCTCCAAACTTTCCTGTCCCTTTACTTTACCTGAAACCAAACCCTGCATCAATCGCTGAATAGTTACAATTCCAATTAGAACACTGAAAAACCATTAATTAGCATCAAAATAATTATTACGGACATGACGTATTACTTGTTAACATTATCTGTTACAGGAATCTGATCAACTGAAAGTTTTTTCATAAGCTGGAACAATTTATCGCAGGTCATGCTTAAACCAGCCGTTTGCACCTTTTCCAACTTCAACTCCGTTACGTTCTTGTTCCACCACCAATGCCCATTAGAATTAACACTCTCCTGGAAGCCTCTAGCCTCCATCCACTGATCCGAAATAAATTTGGTCATGTAATTCCGAACGCTATCAGGTAAAATAACGACCACCGATTGTCCCGCTTTCAAATCCTTGGCCGCTTCCAAACAGGCAATCATAGCCGAACCACTGCTTGCGCCACATAGTAGCCCCTCTTCACGAATCAATCGACGTGCCATCGGTAAAGACTTCTGATCGTCGGTTTTCACCCAAACGTCGACCACTGATCGATCAAGTATGGTTGGTATGAAATCGTAGCCGATTCCCTCGACTTCGTAGAAGTTAATGTTGGTTTCATTGACGATTTCTGGTTGGGCGAGAATTGATCCGTATGGATCTGCCCCGACTACAACGGTGCTGGGTGAAGCTTCCTTGAATTTGCGGCCCATGCCGCAGATGGTGCCGCCGGTGCCGGCGCCAATTATGATCATGTCCACTTTGTTGTTGCATTGATCGAGGATTTCTTCAGCTGTTGTGTCGTAATGTGCTAGTGGATTTGATGGATTCGAGTACTAGGAGCAAAATGAACGGGTTTATAGCTTGTATCCATCCTGTGTTATTAGCACAAGTGGACAGACATACTCAGTGCGACTGCACCAGACAAACTAATCTAATTTTTTACCTGATCCAAAATAATAGAGTTTGGAATCTCCTTTTTGAGACGATGACTGACCCCAAACATGCCATCTTCAGAATTTGAATCTGCAGTTACCGGTGTACGTACAATTTCAGCGCCAAGTGCATTCAATATGGCCACTTTTTCATTCGACATCTTTTCGGACATTACAATAATGCAGCGATATCCTATATAAGTAGGTAACTTGTTTAATTTTGCATTCTAGCTCCGCTTATTACCTACCTTTAACAGCAGCGGCCAACGCCATACCAATTCCAGTATTACCTGAACTAGGCTCAATAATTGTATAGCCGGGCTTTAAAAGTCCCTGTTTTTCCGCATCTTCCAGAATCCGATAAGCAATACGATCCTTGACAGAACCACCGGGGTTAAAAAACTCACATTTGACATCTACGACACGTAAATAGAGGTTAGGTAAGGTTATGTTACATTAGAACTGTCACTCCAACTTACAAACATCACATTTCAGGCCGGCACTCTGCGGTATTTTATTCAATTTCACTAAAGGAGTATTGCCAATGGTGGTGAGAATATTGGGTTGAATTTTTGCAGTGTTTTTCCTAAAATTAACAAACAATTTAAAACGCCAAACAATAAAATAAGTCATTAACATTACCATTGTTGCACTGAATGAGGAGTGCTTACAGCATCAATTTTCTTATGCCACGTGCATTTTGATGCCTTGTCTGGCAGTGCAAAACCGTCATTCAGCGGTGACCAAAAGCTGAGATTTGTTTTCAACTGCTTTTTAGCTGGAGATCCATTTTTGTGGGACTCGGAATGTTTTGTTTTTCCACTCATTTCACTATAATTAACCAATTGAACGACCACGTGTTTTTACAGACGTAAGGTGGAAATAGAGTGAAGTTAGTTAAGTTAAGAGTTTTTAGATGCTCAACTTAAGAGGGTCTCTATTAAAATAGCAAGACAAGTTCAGTCAACTCCGTTTTTATGCTGAATCCTGATTGGCTCTTTGCAACAGCAAGACCACGAGTATTTCAAATTTGTTTTCTTACTCGATGTTGCATAGCTTTTTTATAAATAACTTTTAATCTTTTGTTTATGTAATATTTTAATTGCACATAATCGATGTTTTTGTGCCTTCTTTATAAACAAAGATAACGTGTTTTTACGTAACCCACTTGACGGGTTCATTTATTCAATTAATTCGCTAATTAAGATCCTTGAACTTATTTTCCTTTACATTTTTTTACCAGTCATTATTATTGTAAAATAAAAATAGATAACCAACAAATCCTTTTTATTGATTACTTATTACATAATAATTTTCTACTCGTTGCCTAGCAACGCTCAGATTAAGTAATTACCCCCTCTACAATTGAAGGGTTGAAGTTCACGTAGGTTTCAAAAAAATATAAATGCAATTTATAAAAAACGAATAAGGATGTCATTTATTAGTAATTAAAGAGTTACATTAATTGAGTCTTATCTAATTGATTTTGGACCCAAAAAAACCTTGATATTTGAAATGATAACGAGTATAAATTAATTTACAAAAAAGCACAGATGCTGGTTATAGCCATATATCCAGTGATGGCGTATCCAAAGAAAAATGAAGCGGCTCTAGCTGGTTGAGGAATTACTACAACTGCATAGACGAAGGTGTGAGCGAAACGGGCGATTGTGTAAATTCGGAAAAGAGTCGTAGCAAGGGCCACTGCTGGATTGGTTAAGACGTAGATTAGTCCAACGACGTAGAACAAACCAATATTTTCCATGTCATTTAAATGAGCTCTGAGAGAAAATAAAGTTTAATTTATGAATAATATTTGTAAAGAAATTTGGATTGCTATACCTTCGTACACGTTCCACGTCTTCATCTACCTTTGGTTTAAGTTTCCTAGGCAGAGCATCCTCAGGATTGGCAAAGGCCTAAAGTCATTTGGGGTAAGTAAAGTTATAGATTAAGTAAAACGTGGCTTTTGGAAGTACCTTGTTTTTGAAGCGTTGAATACCGGTTAAAACGCTCATGGCCATCATTTTTAAAACTAAAATTGATGCGTAGAACAAATACGCCCTTAAAACAGGGTTATTTAATGATAAAACTTCAGAAGCTTGTGCCATTTTGACGGATTTGAGAAGGGCTAATTTGAACAAATTGAACTGACGCGATTTGAAACCGAATTAAGAATGATAAAGTTGATTATTGTTACTACATATACTCTGCGTTTTACAATGTCATCGTTACTGGTTAGAATTTGTACACAAATTGTTGATTAGCCACTGGAATAATCTTTTGAAAGTCATCGCATATAATTTTTCCAGTAGGATATGGCACCAGTAATACATCTATTCAAAATGGTTGATCAATCGTTGAAAATCTCTACCATAAGCAAATGTATAAAAGCAGACTACTAATAATAGCGTGCATATGATTACATTAATTAATTAGCAAATGGATAAACAATGTTTGGGAATTGTTTAATGAACCAATAGTGTTCAAAGCCAAGAATCACAAGGCTAGCCAAAATACCAACAGCAATGGACATTAAAGCTGGGTAAAACTCCGGTAAACCGACACCAAATTGCCCTGATTTCGAACTCTCAATGCATTCGGTTCTTGCAGGATGCCAATAATTGCGCTCCCTTATCAATTGACCATTTTCAGCCAATCTTTGCAAGCTTAAAAATTATTCTAAATCCCTCTAGCGCAGCCATTTTTATTTTCTTCTACTCACCACGTGTCAATCATGTCCCTGAAAGGCGAGTGCTTTTGAAAATTCGCATGCATCGGTTGCGTTTTGTACATCTGGACTTCACGCAATTCGCAAACTGCTCTATCATTAAAACTAGCCCGAATTATAGGATAAGCAGTTGCTAATTCTACATGAAAAGCATAGCCACCTTTTCGAACCAAAGTCAAACCATCCGCCGGTGAGAGAAAGTTGGAATTGTTGTTTGCTTGCAGGATTTTCTTTAGGTATAGTTGCTTGGATGGAACGTCGGTTGTGTACTAAAACTTGCCAAAATTAATGAGAGGGTGGTTTTTAATTAGGCTGATGTACAGTAAAGTAGTCTCGATTGTAGAGGATGTCTTCGCAGCCGGCTTTCATTGTTGACAGTAGAATGTCCAACACGTTTCGAATTAAAGTAGCCGGTTGTTGGAGCAGATTCGAAACGATACTTGCTGAGTAAAATTGATAGATTATTACCGACAGGGTGAATAGACAGAACAAAACTATGCGGCCACATACTAGTTTGGGTGGACAGGGAATACCTAAAGCAATCATAAATAGAAAAAATTTGAAAATTGCCAGAAAACTTGAAGCCGAAATTTCAGAACAAATACCTTGTTGACAGAAAGCTCCCAAAGTGTTCAAAGAAATAATACTCCATGACATATCCAATTTGGAGTGCGTTCCATCAACTCCATGGAGCATTTCATAAAACAAACTGGCTCGTAATGCAAAAATAATGACTATTGCCATAAGAATTGTGCACAACCAAATGGACCAGGACAATGGCTTGAGGAATATCTCAATAGAAGCTTGGGCTTTGGGGTTGCGAAAAATAAACGCCGCTCTACAATATTATGGTAGAATATTGAGTAGTTTCCATGTAGAAAGCGTTAAAGTACCTTAAAATCCAAGTCAATCTACCGTACTCCATAACAGTAGCTCTGTCTTCACGTACAAATAAACAAGAGTAGCCAAAATCTACTCGCTTTCGCTCTAGAGCGCCCACCAAACCATCAAAGCTCGAATTCGATATTAGATAGCCCCATGATTTTGATTCCGCTATATCAACTCTAAAATGATTGCGTAAAACTATATTGAAATTCTACATTGGTTCACATCATACGAGTAATTGTAGTAATCTCTGCAGAAGCTCATCAATCTGGCATGAAATCTGTTGAAAGTGTTGATTTGCCTGTTCTCGTTATTTGCCAGATAATCCATTAAAGTACCATTAAAGGCTACTGGCAACTAATTGAAATGCAACATTATTTTGTAAATTTAATTATAATATCTGACTTTCAAAGCGCTATAAGTAGCGCCAAATCAAATTTTCAAATTCACTTACCACCACGATGCTTTTGAAATTAACCCCTGTCATGTTTTTTCTAATCCAATATTTGGACTGCAATTCTTTAGCTTTCCAACCGGTGGTCTGGCTATAAAGTCCTAATTTGCTAAACCGCAAAGTACCATTGTGATTATAAGCTTGATTGTAAACATCATAAATTGTAAAGATATTATTGTTCTCGGGTACCGCAACATTTATATCTGCATTTAAATTGGTTAAAGTGTTTTGAAACAAAAGAGGAACATTGTTGGTCAAGCTTAGAATTAGCCAGTGGTGTTTCACATCAAATAAATTATAAGTACCACACTGCAATTTGGAAAGCACATTTATTTATCTTTGGTCTATTGGATGAGTGGACCTACTTCTTGTAAAAAGCTGATGGTCTTTTCACAATCACCATCAACAACTACACTTATTTGTTCGTGTGTTGATTGAAGAGCGATGGCGGTAATGCTATTGGCTTGATTTAAGTTCAAAATTGATACTTTTCTATGTTTTCTCATCAATGCGTTAGCCAGTTGCACTTTTTCTGCAATAAAGCTAATGAATTTGCTTCAATATGCGCTTGTAAAGTGGTTTACCGTATTTTTGAAAACATCCAATAACCGATACTTGAACGACAGATTTCTCTTGAAAGTAACTCTCAATAATAGGCAAATCGAGAAAAGCATCTATGCCAATTAGATGCATATAAACGATGACTAAGATTGAATTCATTTTGTGACAAGAAGCGGATTTACATTCGTATAAATACGAGTGGAATCAAGTTTGATATGGAAATTGTTCCGTATAAATGTTTAAAATATTTGTGGTCATCTGAAACTTGAATAATAAAACCAACTGTTTAATGTTCGTCATATTTAATAATCTAGCAAATGAAAAAAAAAAAATAAAACCACATCAAGTGGCTTATGCTCTAATAATTTACTAGCCATTATATTATTAATTTGTGTACTCAATTATGGCATCCTTAGCAAAAAAGTTGTTATATTTAAGCTTGTAATTTGCGACTATAAATTCGAATAGAATAAAAACTAAACTGAACGATATTCCATACGAGAGTACAATTAATCCAGAGGAAAACTCCTTGAGGCCGACATGAATTTCAATTTTCCGTGTTTCTTCAATGCATGTTGGTTTTCTAGCGTCCCAATGATGTCGCAAGCGGTACATATTGCCATTTTCCAGCAGCTTCAAATTACTGAAATAAATAATTAATATAAACGTATAGCAACATTTCAAATTTGAACTGCGCGCTATGAATCTAGTAACTTTTGGTCGTGGGGTTGGCAGGTAAAGCACAGGAAGCGGACAGTCTGGCGTCTTTCTGTCAATTATCATTAGTGTGTCGAATATAATAATATATTATGCAACGTAAAGTGGTGTGAAATTACCAAAAATTCATCATTTCCCGAAACGGTGAATGTTTAACCAGATTAGCATGCATTGGTTGAGTTTGGTACATTTGCACCTCCTCCAATTCGCAAATCTCCTCATTAGTGAAAGTGTCCTCTATAATTGGATAAGCTGTGCTGGTCTCCACATGGAAAGCAAAGCCCCCCTTTTGCATCAAAGAGACCCCTACTTCAGGCAAATAGAACCCGGTGGAATTGAGTTCGCCTCGAACTTTTTTCTCGAACAGTTCAATAGCAATCGGATCGGTGGTAAGCTAAATAATCAATTGTTACACTATAATAGTAATATAGCGACTTAAATATTCACTTGAAAGTAATTTCGATCAATCAAAATGTCCTCAATTCCCACATGCAAATTGCTGTCAAGCAAATCCTTCAAATTATTAATGGTTCGTGGTGGATCCATTAATAAATAAGAAACAATACTGGCCGAATAAAACTGGTAAATTAAAATGCAAAACAGGAATACGAAAACTGATAGAATGCGACTGCTGAATAGTTTCGGATAGCAAGTAGCCCCTTGTTGGCAAAACGCCCCCAAAGTGAACAGAACCAAGAAGCTCCAGGACGCGTCAATCTTATCCTCAATTGTCTCCATGTACCTTCTCTCGATGCCAAACACTATTTTCAAAACCACCATAACCAGAGACATGAAAATTACAATTGCCAGCCATGTGTTTTTTGTAAACGGACGCATGAATATCTCCAAAGAGCGTGCTATTATTTTAGGACGGCGATAAATGAATGTTGATCGTAGAATCCAGTTTCCAAAGCTGTAATCTACAAACGGCATGCGATCCAATTTGTATATCAAAGGAGAACTTCCAAAGTCGATTTGTCTGGTTGCCAGCAAACTGACTAAGCCATCGAAACGTCCGTTGGCTTGAATGTAGCCCCACGAATCGGTCTGCTGCATTTCCAAACTGAAATTGTAAAGTGCTTTGCAATGATTCACGGTGACCATTTGGAATCGGTGCATTGAATTCATCTGACGGTTTTCCTCACTCGTTGTGTATTCTTCCAAGCTCTGATTGGTGCTTAAAGGAATCTGCAGAAATTCAAAGAGAGTAGCCGTTTTTATAAACCGATTTTTATAAACCGGTTTCTTAAACGGTTTATAAAATCCGGTTTTTGGTAGTACTACTTATTACCACTACCGCTGATTTAAATGTAACTCCACTTAGATCCTTGCGCTTCCAATATTTGTTGGTCTTTGAGCCAGATGGATATAATCCTCCCTTATTATAATAGCCTCGTGGAGTAATTAAAAGTTGGCCGCCATGTTTTGAAGCAGGATTGTAAACATCGTAGATTGTAAAGGAGGATTTGTTCTGCGTGCAAATTAAATGAACGTCGCAGTTGATGTTGAGCGCAGCTTCTGAAATTTGCATGCGAATAGTGTGCAATTGAGCGGAGGAAATTATTAACCAGTGATACATTTCAAAAAAGTACTTTTCAGGTACTGCCTAAAATTATATGTGGGCAAATAGAAATGTTTAGAAAATTTGCTAGCGTGTTACTTGGCTGAAAAAAGTGGTGCTATTCGGGCAATCAGCATCAAGTACTACCCCAAAATGATCATGTACTCTTTGCAAGGTTGTGTCCAAATCGCTTGGTTCCACTGCAACCTGCACATAAATGAATCGCAGGTCGTCCTTCATCAGGTGTTTTACTAAATTAACCATTTCTTTCTTATTATTGGCACAAGTGAAAATCGTGCCAATACTGAAATGCTTTTCCCTGGCAAATGCTGCGATTAATTCAGCATCTAAAAAACATGTAGCTAAATGAAATAGCAAGTGCAGAAATAGAGTAGCAAATGCAATGCGATGCATCCTTGATTTAATACTGAGTAGGAACGATGATTTGTCTAAAAGGCAAATTATAGAGAAATAAAGTGCAATTGTCCAGCGCATGTATTTATTTATTTTTTGTTAGGGATATAATGGTGTAGCCATTTGAAATAAATACATCTCTTTCCATAGTTTTGCATTAAATGTATGCAAATGACCAGCTAATTCGAATCCTAAAAATGGTTTGCGTACAAATATTTTATCAAGTCCATTATATAAAATAATGTAGAAAAACTACACATTACTACAAATTGTCAAGTATAATATTATTCCATCATCATCATATAGTACAAGGTGTCGTCTTTTATTTATTATTCCAACTGTGAACGAAACGAAAAGCAACTATGTACAGAACGTGAACGAAACTTAGTAAAAAAATCTAAAGGACCACTCCAACAGCAGCCTGCTGCTTTCTTTATGTCTAAGCAGTTTGTATCACATAAAATTTGCTCTCACCCACCTTGGTTGTGTGTAAAATCCTTCTTCATTTCAATTAAATTTCATATATTTGCTATAATTAAACTTACACAAACAATAGAATAATTAAATCTAAACTAACGGTACTTTATAAATTAATTTTTTGTAAATGCTCGATAAAAATTCAATCAACCCTCACTTGCTTAGTTTAACTCTTTAAAATTTATTGAAATAAGGGAATGTGACAGAAAAGTAAAATTATCGTTCTTCTAATATCACAGTTTCTTGAGGACACAATTTCAAATCTTTTAACGTCTGATGAATGTCCAGCGCTGTCAGCTAAAACAACCAACAATCAATCAACGCATTCGAAACCGAAATAGATAGCCAAACCACTTACATCTCTTCGAGGCCAACTGGAGATTACTTTAAATTCCGAACTAGGATACCCTTGCACAATTAAATAGTCCAACAAAACTTTCAACGAATTAACAGCATAAAATCTTCGTTGGATATTTTCACCGTTCGGCAACCGAAATCGAATTTTGGTAATATCGGCTTGATTCACCGATGGCTCATCGGGCAAACCGGCCTCGACTTGTACACGATATGCTTCCCGTTTCGCTTCCTCTTCCGCCTTTTCGCTCTCAATTCGCTGCCGGGTTTCCGTTTCCGCTTGCGCTTGCTTCCGTTTTGCCTCCTCTTTTGCTCTAAAGTGGAAATACTTACAACTTGTTGGTCGAATTATACCCAACTTACCTATCTGCTTCTAAACTTTCGCGGAACGCCTGGTCTTGTTCCCACTTAACTAGTTCACGTTCTGCTCGTTCTTGTTCTTCTTTCACTTCGACGCGTTGATGCTCGCTGAACACGTCTACAGCTTCTATTAAGCTTGATAATAATTCGTTTACTCCCACGTTCCCTAAAAAATATAGAATGTTGGTAATCTTAATGAGTTGCGAGAATAAAAAATTAATTACCGTGCACGACGCTATAAATATCCGTATTTGAGCGTATGCGCATAATAAGTACAACACAAGGCAATCGATCAATTGGTATGTTTCTTAAGCTCATTGCAGCAGTCGATCCTAAATTGTTATTAACAGTCGTTTGCAATCTAGTGCGATTACTTTCGAAGGTAATATCCCAACCCCAAAGAACAAAATTCTTCTCAAATACTTGCATCACACTTTCAAAGCCCAATAATTGCGCACAGAAAACGTTAGTTAGCACACTGGCATCATGGTGCATGTAAATGGCCAGAATTTTACGCTAAAACAATCGAATACATTACGTAAAATTACAACTTTAAATTTATTTATTGAATACTTCTTTCGCTGGTTTGGAGCAAGCGGTTTTAATTGCATCCTCGAGAGTGCCCTGATAGAATTCCGGATGAATGTGACCATAGCGTGCGGAAAATTGCTCAGAAAATGTTATGCTGCCCAGTAATTCGTCTGGTATTGTTTCTGGTACTATACAAAAATATTGTTAAGTTTTTATTTAATTTTTTTCAACTATTAATTATATACTTAATGGTTCCATTCGTTTCGTCGCCATATTATCCACAAAATACTCATCATCTACAGTAAAACTTTCAGAAGCATCCTCAAACTCATCATCATCGCTATCGATCTGAATAACTTCGTTGTTCTGTTTCTTTTCACCTCTACTATGATTCGCTGAACTTTTCCGCACAGTTAAATTATGTTCGGGATATCTATAAAATAAAAATTTAATTAGGCTACTATTGCCAAATGCACTAAACTATAAAATTAATTACGAAATTCCAGACAAAGCAAGCATAGTTTGATCGTCAATATTGGGAGGCCAGCCGCTCCAAACTTGATTACGTACATGCACATTAGTGCAAGTGTAGAGATCGGATTTGACATCCAGAATCGTTTTGGTTCCTGGGTACTTCAGATTATAAGTGGTACCGTCGTATTTTACGTTCAACATGTAGGTACCATTCAATTTTTCAGTTACATCAATACTAGAATATAATAATGAAATACGTGGGCATAATTGTAATAGTGTTACTTACTCTTCATCAGCTGTAAGGCCACCCTCACTCGCTTTTAAAGTTAATTCCATTCGATTTTCATAAGGTAGTTTCAATTCTTTGAAAGGTTTGTTCTCGTACTGTTTCATTCGAGCCCAGCCACTTAACAATTGACGACATGTAGCCACTTTGAGCTCCTTGTAGATTTTCATTTTCAAGTCAACTGTTATGTGTAATATTTTATTATGACACTAGATATTATTGCTAGGACGTAACACTTACTGACACTGGCGTTTTCCGACATTAAAATAACGATTGGCGTTTCGCTGTTGTAGTAGACGTTGAATTTGTATGATTGACTGCTCGAAGACGTCGAAGGCATGTCGTGGTTGTTCACGACATGCAGAGCAGCCGATGATCGCTTAGAGGCAGTCGGATGTCCCACATTGTTTCCAACGTCCATCATATCGGTGGCGGTGTCGATTGGTGGTACCTCTGACATGTTGACATCGTCGTCGACCAGCATCACGTTTGGATCATTTTGGGGTTGAAACGACTGCGTGTCTGGCATAACACGGCTGACAGCACGCTGTAAATTGTTACTCGCTAATTTAGTCGGAAGCAGGCTGGTATCACACTTACCAGTAAATCCCAGTTCGTTTCATTTAGATGCAGAATGGCCTCCTCGACGTTTTCAATGCCAGTACAAGCCTATGGAAAACCAATGAATTATATTTGAGAATAAAGGAAAATTGTGTTTGTCATTCCTATAACGTAACCTGACAAAAACGTTTATTGTTGTTTTTATAACGGTTAGGAATGTGTGGCGATGGATAGATTGAGCTTACCTGAAAATCGGCTAGGATCACTTCTCGAACTTCGGGCATCACTTGAGCTGATTCAATTTGGTTCAAGCAAACTTGCTTAAATACGATTCTATTCAAAGAAGAGCTAATAAAGAATAAAGGTGCTATTAGTGACTTGTTCTTGTCTTCTTCACTTCACTGTGGTTGTTCACTGCTGTCACTTGTGCAAAACAATGGTTTGTACGCTTGCGCAAATGTATTGCTGGTGGTCTGTACTAATTGAATAGTCTTCAAATTAACACTAATTAATGTTACAGAAAACTGTAACCTCTGATAGGTATTACACATACTAGTTTTTGTTCGTATTGAAAGATGGCGCTGTTGATGTATGTTGCTACTATTTTTGTTTCAGTTTTGATCAACACGAAAGTATGAAACAGAGTCAGCAGTGGTAGCACGTGGGTTCTATGGTAGCACGGCTGTGAACTTCAAACGAGAAATCTAATTCAATTCAACAAGTAGTCAACAGTGAATGAGTGTACAGTGTTTAGTGTAGTGTATCGCATAAATCATAATTCATATTTGAAACGTTAGTAAGTAAGGGTATTGGAAGGCCTCTTGCACCTTGACCAGCTCGAAGTACGGTCGCTCGTATATTCTTGTAAGATATCTATAATTGTACCTGTGATAATAAAGTATAGTATAATCAACCATTGAATCTATATATAATTAATCCTAAACACAACATTTAGATCCATTTTCCCGACTACCTTCCACCTAGTTACCACGAAGTCATCTTCGTGGAACTAGTTCACCCACTGCACGAGGTTGCCGTGGAGGATCGGTGTAACATGTTCTATGAGGGTGATCCACGAATATTGAAAGACAACTCTATTAACTCATACAAAGTGAAATCATTTATTGGTAAATTAGTTTTATAAATAAATGTGTATGTAATAAAAATGACTTTTATTGTTCCTACACACATATAAACTCAAGTCGACTACGTTCTGACCTGTTGTTATCGAATGCGCTAGACGTACTTTTTTATTGCTACGCTGTATCTGTCAGCGCTGCGACATGACTTCCCAGATTTTATGAATACAATCAATGTGAATGACAAAGAAGTTACATGCACGTAAAATAGGGTGGAAATTATTAGGGTTTGGATTTTTTGAATATAAATAATTGGTTGGGAATTGTTTTACAGTCGATTGCATAAACATTAATCAATTAAATGCAAGGCATCTACCCGCTAAATAATTCAAATACATAAATTAGAGGAGTTTTGGTGGTTGTCTACCTCCATTCGTTCCAAAGATCTGTTGCAATAGAACTACTGTCAGATTTAAAAATGCCTCCAATATTTTGTACATAGTATTTTGGAAACAAGGATTAAAGAATGGAATTAAATTAATGGAACAAAATCTCAAACTCAAATGGCAGTAGCTGATTGTATAAAACAGAATAGAGTAAGTGTAAAACATTACAAAGCCTCTCAAGTTTGTTTCAATTTAAAATTATATGTACTAATAGATTTTGGCAATTCAATTTCAGGCTGTTTTGACTTGTAAACCCATATTACGCTACTAATTTTAAAAAAAGAACTTGAATATTTGTAATCTAATTGAAAGGCAATTTAAATTAGATGTAGACAATTATATTTCCTTATCCAATTATCGTATTTATTAATTATTTGAATAAATATTTATAGCAAAAATTATGCGCATGGCGCAAGAATTCTGTCCATAAAACAAACACATTGAGCAGCAGGAGTAGCGAGACTAATAAAAGCAGTTGTGCGGATTTCTTAAAGTTTAGTCGGTGTTTCGGTTTCAAATTGGGAAAAAAGAACGCTTTTTGAGTGACCTAGAATAATTGACAGAGTTTAATAGATTTTACCACCTAAATAATTAGCACGATTAAATATAAGCTATTATTGGAAGGTTCTAAGTGCTGGACAAACATTATTATTGCCACGACAAATAAATAGTTAAAGTGCTTGCTATTTTCAATTCTTTATTTGTAAGGGTAAGAAGTAATATTTTATTTTATTGTGTAGCTTAGCTAAAAATACGAGTATGTTACTTGAATGCGAACGATGGATTTCTTTTTATTATAAACAATTATCCATTTGCATTCCCTTTCAAGAACTAATTAATTTACATTTAAATCGAGGCGCACCAAATGTATCTTTATTTTATTAGGCTACAAAGAAGGTACGAGTTCAATTCTTCGGGCCTGCTATTAATACATATTTTAGAAAAAGACTATATATTAAAACCAGTATTGTCTATCGGTAAACATGTTTTGGTAAATACTTATTTACTTATTGTATCAGAATAAAGATTAACAAATTTTTCGGTGTAAAAGCAAACAACAAATTACATGACCTAATATAGGACGAGCAATTTAAATCCATTAAAAGAATAATTTGGAAATTAAAAGACAATTATTTAGCGCAGTATCGAAAAAAATTACCATAGAATAACCTTGAATATTTCGTTCAATTAATAAATACACAAGTATAGATAATGAGTTTTATAAATAACAAAAAGTCGTATTAGCATATTAATACAATCGACTGTTTTAATAATAAAATTCCGTTTGATTGATTGCAATCTAGATGAAATATGTCATTGATTAGCAAATAAGGGTGGATTAATGAGCACCACTCGAAATTGCGACATGGAATAAATATTGATTAATTCATTGATCCAGATGGCCAATTGCAAAATATTTGCGTATTAAAATGCATTTCATTGAAAATGTCGCACCGGAAGGAAAAGTTAATGTGTCTAGAAAATTTCGCGTTCTTTCAATTAAGCATAGTGCTTCACGAAGGGAAAATTCATAAAAATGTCAATTTTTATTTGCCCCATCAAATAGGATGTCACATCAATTTCTCTTCAGTTTAAGCCACTCAATATAAATTGATATTTACTATGAATTTATTTAAAATTAACAAAAAGGCCTTCACTCTCGATCTTTCAGCGAGAGCAAATTTAGCTGGTCGCACCATTAATCTGAAATTTATTGCTGGCAGTAAAGTCTTAATTAGACAGCGAGCGAATAAACCGCGCATTAATTAGTATGATGCTCTTTTTGTTGCAGAGAATGTTGAAATTGTTGCTGCTTATAGCAAGTGTATCGTCAATAATAATGTGCCAAGTAATGTTGCCAGAAAGGGAGACAATTTTCGTTTCGAAAATGCAATTGAAAAAGCAGCAAGCACTTGAAACATTCAAATGCGAGTGCGATAAAGTGAATGAAGTGTATGGAATCGAAACGGAGTGTCGATGTTTCGGGAAGAATTTGTTGGAAATTCCCAGTAATTTGAGTGTGAGTTTGGACAAACTGGTCATTACCGATGCGGATCTGGAGAGGGTGACAAAGACTTGTTTGGAGCCATATCGAGACCGATTGAAAGACATGTAAGCCATTTGTGCGATATACGATGAATTAATTGTTGCAACTTTAGAACAAATTGCAATCTGTGCGGAAATGATGCGATGCGATAGCGTTTGTAATTCGACGCCGTATTTTAATTAATCAGAGAAATAATTAATTATTGTACAATTCGAAACTTGCTGCTTTTATTATCACTAATGTTTGATGAGAATTTATATTAGCAAAATGCAGGATTGCTCTCAACTCAAATCAAACTAATGTAATAAAATCCATTTTTTTATTGTGCAAAGGAAAGTCTTGAATTTTATTTAACATCGTATTACATTCTTTGTTTTATTAAAAATGCCTAGGAAATTGAAATGTATGTAAGTTCTATTTTCCAGTCATTTTATCAACCTGCCTTTCCTGAAAACAATTGAAGAGGCCTCTTTCAGCAACATTCGAAATCTCAGAACAATGTACGTAGATATAACGACGGAATATAATTAATTAATTCTCTAAGATGCTTTTTTCTTTCTTTTCAGATACATTTCCCATGCTCCTCTGCTCACCCATGTTCCTGGCCTTTTAGTTGGAGTGATTTCAACGAATTTTCTCACATTGTAATTATCGATAAGTACTTTAATCTAAATTAATTAATTAATTACTTTCCAGAAGGATAATTCATAGTGGCTTAATTCAAGTTCCAAATTTATCGCACATACCAGCTAGCAACACTTTATTTTTACTGTAAGTATAAAATATAGATGCGTGGCAAATAGAATAGAATTGAATTTGAAAAGTAATCTTTACTTTACGATGATTTAATACAAATATTAATTTGCTTCGCAATTGTTACTTTAGTGATCTGGATCATAACAAAATCGATAGATTACCAGCAAATGCCATTAAAATCAAAGCGGAACAAGTGTACGTATTAATTAACACTGTTGATTAATTAATTTGCCGTTCAATAAAAATATGATTTAATCTAGAACTCTGAATTTCAATCAAATCCGAACAGTAGACGATAGTGCTTTTAATGGATCTCAAATTGGAAAACTGTAAGTATCCTTTACACATACCCGATTTCGGGGTAATTTTTTTATTTTTGTGCTTGTTTGTAGAAATATCCAAGGAAATCGTCACCTCAGCCACTTGTCTTCAACCGCCTTCCGTGGACTGCAAAGTCTGCGCGAATTGTGAGTACCACGCATTGCAAACTACCTGATTTTTAAATGGCAGCAGTTTTGTGGTTTCAGGGACTTGTCACAATCGGCCCTTGAAAGCTTACCAGTAATAGGACTATCGGAAATTGAAAGTTTACGCATAGAAAAAACGCCGTCTATGAAAACCATCCCGAGCATTTACGACTTTCCGGTAATCCACCAGAAAAAACAAACGATATAAATGCAGCTACTTTCTTACGTATAATTAATTAGAATTTGCAGGAGGCGAAATTAACCCACCCGTTTCATTGTTGCGCTTTTAAATATCCCCAACAACATGATCCCGAGCGACATGCAAAGTATGCCGAGACAATTCGCAAACTATGCGAAGGGGGTGGCTTTTCTTTGGATACAGGCCAGCCGTCGAAGAAAATTAAGCGCCAAGTTTTTGATGACTACGGTCTCGGATATGAAAATCTGCCAGATGAACATGTTTTGTACCATCACAATAAAAGCCATCCCCGTGGGCAGGAAATTTATCATCACAATCCGATCAGAGGCGAGACAATTCAGCATGAAAAAGGCCGACCAATTGAGGAGAGTGAAGATGATGGCTTTTTTCATAGTCATACTGCTAATCTTAGCAAGAACAATTTTGTCACAGCATTTTGCGGCAATTTTACTATACGGTAAATATTCCATTAATTAATTAGTAGTATTGCAATTCGTTTTTGGTATTTTAGCAAATCCTCTGTCAAGTGTAGCCCGGAACCAAACGCACTGAACCCTTGTGAAGATATCATGGGTTCTTCATGGTTGCGCGTTTCAGTGTGGTTTGTGGTTGTGCTCGCAATTCTGGGCAATAGCGCTGTTATTTTCGTTGGAATTTTTAGCACAACTGAAATGTCGGTTTCCCGTTTCCTAATTTGCAATTTAGCCCTTGCCGATTTTTGCATGGGCATTTATTTGCTTTTCATTGCCTATATGGACTTGCATTCTGTAGGGACTTACTTTAACTTTGCATTTAACTGGCAATACGGTATAATAATGAGAGATATTTTCATTGTTAAAATAATTGAAACCGTTTTTGTATGTATAGGACCCGGATGTCAAGTGGCAGGCTTTTTGACCGTATTCTCTAGTCATTTATCAATATTTACTTTAACAGTAGTGACGCTTGAACGTTGGTTTGCAATCACAAATGCAATGCATTTAACTCGACGAATACGGATAGGAGCGGCAGCTAAAATTATGTTTGCTGGCTGGATCTATTCAATTTGTATTGCCATGCTGCCGCTTTTTGGCATCAGCAATTATAGCAGTACTAGGTAAGTTTTGAAAATGTTACAACCAATAGGTACTACATAGCAAAATAATTTATATATGCAGCATTTGCTTGCCAATGGAAGTGAATCAGGTGGTAGACAAGGCCTATTTGTATGCGATTCTTCTAATTAATGGAGTCGCTTTTGCCTTGATTGTCTTCTGTTATGCCCAAATCTATCTCAGTCTTGGATACGAGACTCGACGGGCTAACACCCAGGGCGAAATGACGATTGCAAAGAAAATGGCTTTGTTGGTATTTACTGATTTTGCAACTTGGGCCCCCATTGCTTTTTTTGGATTAACAGCTCTGGCTGGTTATCCATTGATTGATGTTACTGAATCTAAGATTTTATTGGTTTTCTTTTATCCACTCAATGCGTGCGCTAATCCATATCTTTATGCTTTGATGACCGCTCAATATAGACAGGATTTATTAGTGCTACTTACTCGGTGATAATATTTTTTATATCTTTAAACTAGGAAAATAATTTAACTTTCATTGCAGATGCGGTTTCTGCAAACGATCAAGAAATCAAGATACTATTACTACTCCTTTACCATCCAACAATGCACTGCCATTGCTCGCAAAAATCAATGGACGCAGCGAATTAAAGTCGAAAAACAAAGTACCAGACACTTTTGTGTAACTAAGTTCCAAAAAAACAGACTGATTTATTTAAGTCTCGTAAGTATTAGCTTTATCTCACGTTGAGATTGTATTAGGTATATCATATAAAATAATATTTAATCTTAATTATTTAATATCACATAGAATTTGATTCCTCAAAGCTTCTAGCTTTTTGAAAACATCCACCATTTCCGGTCTGTGTCCCGCAATATCAGCTACACAAAGCTTACCTATTTCAATCAAGCCGCGAAAGCAAGTCTCGCCGCCCTCCATCCTTCGATCCTTCAAGTCCAATAAATCACCTTGATAATGAATTATGTAATCACGCAGCGAAATGTATTTTGGCTTGGAAATCACATACAATGCAGTCGCAATTTCAAACAGTACAATTCCGAAACTGTACGTGTCCACTTTAGGCGAGAATTGATTAGAGCGCAGAAATTCGGCAGGCAAATACGGCCGAGTACCTTGCACCCTGCTAACTTTCACATAGTTGCTCAGTTGGCCTTCTCTTGCTAATCCAAAGTCACCAATTTGTGGAGTGTCTTTTGAGTCTAGCAGAATATTTGCGGGTTTTATGTCACCATGGATTAAGGGCTTGTGGTGCAGAAATTGCAGACCTCTAAATTGCATTTAACGTTAATTATCAACCAGCGATAGAATATAATATTTTACCTGGCTGTGCCGATTGCAATATCCAAGCGAGTGTGCCATTTCAATACTCTATTAGCGTCTTGAACATGCAATCTTTTATCCAAACAACCACCAGGCATGTATTGATACACTAAACAGGGTTCAGGACCACCTAAACTGTACCCATACAACGATAAAATATTGTCATGCCTATAGGTATTCAAACAATGCAATTCTGTTATCGATTGTTTGATTTGCTCATTTGAATTATCTAAACGCGTTTTGATTTTTTTAATGGCAACTTCAGTAAATTTCCATGTGCCTTTAAACCAAGTTTCTTTAAAATCGACTTATAATTAGAATTTACTCAATTTACCTTTATAAACAGTTCCAAAGCCTCCTTTGCCAAGCTCAGTAGATTGGTCCCAATTCTTGGTCGATTTTCTTAAGTCTTCGTAAGGAATCAGAGGAATCCCCCCAGAATCCACTACTAAGGACATGTTAGAGGTGGCTCTCGATGTAGAAGGCTCTCCTAGATGCAACTGATTTACACTGTTTAGCATGATACACGACGTGATTCAAAATTAACACAGTACTATCCAACAATAGAAAAATAATTCAACTTACCAGCATTCGTGGCAATGATGATTTTGGTTTGTGTTGCAGTAGGCTTTCGTTGTCTTCTCGACTTACGGCATTAAGGCTGCTATCCACATTACAAATTTTGGCACTACTATTTTCAAAATGCAAGTTTTTAATTGGTTCACTTTTCTTGGGAGAATTCAAGTTCAAATTGGCAAGCGTTTGATGATTTTTCTCTAATTTGATCAAATAATGAAACTTTTTATCAATAAATGGTAACAATATTAGCATTGCTTGATAGTTGTTCATTGAATTTAACAATACGAATAGCTCCAAGACGGTATGATTGTAAGTGTTGCCCCAAATATTGAACAGTTCCTCGGTTGGAGAACGTACTCTTTTCATTCTCTACCACCAATATGCATAAAAATATGATAATATAACAGTGCAAACAACATACTTGCATCTCTTGTAGTTCGAATTTCATCAAAGTTCCCAATTCCAACCATTTTTCATCCTCATTTAGCATAGAACACAATGCTTTATGGGCTTGATAAGGCAACTCGTGAAGATACATTTTATATAAAACTTTTACACTTAGAATAAAAAACTATAGATTGATAATTGGGAAAACCCAAGGTGTAACATAGTTATTAACAATAACAATTAACATTTTGATTCTAACCTAAAATTGGCTCATACTAAATATTACGATGCGCATGCGTTTACTCAACCCAGAAACGCAACAGAACGTTCACAAATGTAGTACTAGTTGCCTAGTAGTCAGTACTCAGTAGTAAGTGATACAGCTAACATCGTGTATTCAGTTTTAAATCTGCTTGTGTTTATTTTGTGTTTGTGAAAATAGACTCTTGTGACGTCATGACCAACTGCAAGTACAGCTGTGCACGAGGAGGCAACCTGTTGCAGTAAGTTTTATTCTAAATTTCTTGTTATCTTGTTTATGGTTCCCGCAACTTGGCGTTTTGTGCAATCTAGCTTTTTTAATGTCTATTGCTATCTGCGGTATTTTGGCTAGTTTTGTGTATTGTGATTATTTGCTTGGAACGGTATTGGTTTGTTAAACAATTGCCAAGCATTGTTTATCCATTCGCTAATTAATTGATGCAATTATAATTATAGGCACGCGATTATTTATAATCGCGCCATTTTTGTATGTGCTCGCATGAAACTTGTTTAGTAATTAGCAGTTTTCTAGTAAAATCGTATAGCATTTTGGAAATTTCAGTAAAACAAACACTTTTTGACTTTTAGATTGTGGCAACCTTTATTGTGAAGGTTTATTATACATCATTATAATATTAAAGGCATTAATTATCTTTCTAATAAAATATGGCCATAAAATAAATCGGTTCAAAAAATTGCAGACTTGGAAATGTCAATGCCTCAAAATGCTAGTAATTTATCCACATTTAACAAATTGTATAGAAAATTATTATAATTATGAATAATTACATTATCTTTAGACATGATCGTCTCTCGCGCAAATATTATTATGAATGTACATGGTACATCACCGTAATTGGTATTTATTCGGCAAAATCGGGTCAAGATTATCCACTATTAGTATCATTATTATTTGAAATTAATAACCGTTCCCTTTTCCAATCTCACTAAGCTCTACTACTGCAGCATATGTTTGGAATTAAATTAATTAAAAATGTATTTCATAATTGTCATCGTCTCACTCCGCACTCGACATTGACATTGTTGTTATTATTTTTCAATTTTTATTAACACTTCCTATAATCATTTCAAACAACAATCCGACTCACATGAGTGAGCACAAGGATTTTTGGACGATTGATTTTCCTACAGGAACTTTACCTTGGTCGAAACGAGTGCGGAAGGAAGCAAATAATCCTTTTTTAATTAAATAAATCACACCTATTAATAGGAATAACATGACAGTTTAATGAAATTGTTTGATTTTTGTTATCAAACAATTAACACTTAATTAATGCTATACCCGGACTTGACGATATGTTTTATAATATAATTACCAATAATGAATCATTACCGAATATTATTAGATGACTAATTAATTAAGTCCAGTACACGAGCTTGTGAGATCATTTTTGGTTTTTCATCGCTTTTCTGCCTTTAATTGTATAGCTTTAATTAAATTATGCATGGCAATTTTTCTTCAACCAAATTAAATCAATTTGTAAACAAACAATGATCATAATACGTTAATTTAATACATCATCGATCGAACAGTTCGATCAATTGAAGTTTAATTCTGCAAGGTCTGCCTATGGCCTACTTTGAATAGGTTTGGCTATAAAATGATTGTGACCTTTTCAAGGTTTCTGTTCGCTCGTTTAGATATCACTTCAAGAACATCATTGTCTTTAGTCGGGTTCTGAAAATGTTTTTTAAAATGCACACAAAACGTATGATAAACACCAAACACTTGAAGGTCCTTAATGAGTCTTGTATGTGTGTGTGTGTGTGACGGTCGCTGTCTTAATGTTAATATAAATTAGTAGCCTTGTTCGACTTCCGGAGGCCAGCCACTTTATTTCCGATTTAATTAAAATTGAATAAGAAAAAAATTAAATCGAGATTAATTCAAGGCTTTTCTGTTATATAATGATATTAATAAGACGTGGTGTATGTGAGCACAACGTTTGATTGCTAATTAATAGATATATCTCGCCTGCATATTTGGAATAATAAATATGGCCCGCCTAGAATTAAATAATTCTGCCTTAACTACAACCAATTAATCTTAAAGTTTAGTTCCGATTTTGGCCTTGATTTTTGTTTTAATTGACGCAAAATGATGAGCTTAGCTGATTACGATTCTATTATTAGCGTTCGAATTGAAAAACAAGCATTGACCGAGTGTGGTCAACATTGCGAGACGCATAATTAAAATCTTCAAGTGCAATTCATCCAAGCGAAAAATCAAGTTCAAAGGAAAAATTCCATACAACACACTGATTATGCCTTATGTAACAAGGATTTCTTATGCTTCCGTGTTTATAACACTTGTCCAAAATGTTTATTAGCGACTATGATCAAATGGGAAAAAGTTGAAGAATTGGCTAAAGTTAGGACTTGTAACTAAAATGAGCCTCCTTGAGCTTGTGTTTTTTTTTTCATTTGATTTGAATCGATTGATGCCATCCTTGGGCAGAAAAAAGCGCCGCTCCATGCCGGTCCCTTCTGGGTCGCCTTGATCCTATTTAGCAGCAGGACAGCAGTTCGAAAGACTGCTTATTGGTAAGGTGTCGTTGCGATTTAAAATTGCGTTCCAAACTGGGTTGGGTCTGGTATTAACCCACAACAAACACCAGCTTCACCTCGCTCTCAAAACCACCTCACGAGTCAATGACACTTTCTTGGATAGATTTAGTGCAGTGCCAAAATATTAATTGGATTTATTAGAATAGAAGCGGCGACAAAGTACCGGAGGTACCAATAATAAGTAATGTTTATTGGAGAATGTATTTTATGAAAGTGTTATTCTCCTCATGCTCTACTAGAGAATTTCACATTAAATATATATAGGGAAAGTCAAGTCCATCAACAGTCCGTTGACAGGTCAAACTATCTAGATTTATTATATATGTTGCAGTTTGAATACTTTTTCTTTTCTGCCACTGAACGATTTCAATAGAGAGGATTAGTGTTGGTGCTGGAAGGAAATTTTAGGCTTTTATTTGCTATTATAAAAGCGACAAATGATTATTAGCATAATTTAATTTCATGTCTAATTATAATTGCATATTTAATTCGACTTCCTTTTCAACTAGTATTGGGGTCTAAAAAAGGTCCAACTTTCTTCTATTATTAAGAACAAAACAAAAAACAAAAAATAAAAAATGGTTCAATGATCTGATGATCAATATAAAATATCGTTAATTTTGCATTCTCTTTATTAACTTTACTCTACAACTGAAAACTTTCTAATGATTCATTTTTGGTCGCAAATTGACGCAAATCAATTAAAGCAAAAAAAAACTTAAGCAAATTCAATTAATTTGATTAGATATTGAAACAATAGCAACAATAATTGTTTAATTGCTTACATGCTAGCAATTATACTTGCCAAATAACTTAATAGCAGCAATTTAATTTCTCCTTTTTTAAAAAGAATCACGCATATAGCATTTGGCATGCAAAATTAATTAATAAGATTTCAATTTTCTGAAAAAGAAATTCCGAGAAGCAGCAAACATTGAAAGAAAGAAAAAAAGCGGTGAACCTTGCACCGTTAAAAAGAAACGCACCGCTGATGTTGAGATAGGTCATGTTCTCGACCGTGACACCAGTAGAGGTGAAACGGCATTAACACTAAAAGACTTAAAACCCGAAACCAACATTATGGCTCTGATCCGATTAAGTCGATTAAAAGTGGGGAACAATTTCATTTCGCGAGCGAAGCCCCACCGACCGCATCTATAAAACCGCCGCTCGCGGACACCATAACTTCAGTAGTACGCTAAAAGCTAGGTCATAAAACAAGTGTGTTGTGTGGCAGTAGCAAAATCAGATCACTACGCGTGACCCACATTCTAGCAAGACTGACATTAACAACAAAAACAGCAACCAACAAAAAAAGTGATAATTAATTAAGTGAGTGTGTGATATTAGCAATAAATTAAAAATGCCCGAGTTTATCGACGAGGAAAAGGAATTAAAAACCAGCTCCAAACTGCTGGAAACACGCGACAGTATCTCATCAATCGACAGCGACGTGTCGCTCTCATTCGACCAAACCACCCCCTTAAGTGAAGAAAATGGGGCGGAAAATGAGGACGAAGGCGCGCATATGGCCGATTTATCGGACAGCGCGTCCGACACCGGTGGCAAAGATTCCGGCTGCGAAGTCACCCCGGAACTGACCGAACCCCCTTTCACGCCACCGTCGGAAGAACTTGCGGACAAGATAGTGCAACAGGTGGAATTCTATTTTTCCGACGCCAACATCTCGAAGGACGCTTTTCTACTAAAACACGTCAAACGCAACAAAGAAGGCTATGTCTCCCTCAAATTGATATCTAGCTTCAAACGCGTCAAACATCTGACAAAAGATTGGCGCGTAGTAGCGCACGCTTTAATGCGCTCGAATAAACTCGAAATTAACCAGCTTGGTACCAAGTTGAGGCGTTTGGACGCCTTGCCGCAATACGATGAGACGACGCCGTCGCGCACTGTCGTCGCAGTGCACATGCCAATTGATAAGCCGACGATTGAGAATGTGGCTGAGCTGTTTCGATCGTGCGGCGAGATCGCTTTGATTCGCATTCTGCGGCCAGGCAATCCGATTCCAGCCGATGTGCGACAGTTTATCAATAAAAACCCATCGTTAGCTGGGATGGTTTGCGCTCTGGTTGAGTTTGTACACTCGGAAGCTGCAAGGAATGCTATGCAGCTGCAAAATAAACTTGGTGAACCGATTCAAGTTTACGAGTTGAATAATGTGCCGCATCCCGAGCGTAAAAAGAAGACGAATACCAAAAAGAATACCACTAATAATAGTAGCAAAGCGTCCGAATCGGATTATATCGCATCGGATGGGGATGATGCACGTAGTAAGCTCGATAAAGGTTCCAAAATGCGTCGCGGAAGTTCGGCCCATTTCCCGTCTAGGTTTACCGAGCCCGCAGCCTGGTTACAAAGAAGATTGTCTGCTTCGAGTACCGAGGCTAATTTTATTTATATGCCACGTCGACTTTCGTATAGCAGTCGTGATTCTAGCGATTCCAGTCTTTTTATTCCTCGGCGAATGAGTGCTTGCAGTATTTCTAGCGATGGGTATAATAGGAGATTGTCTTCGGCTAGTCAAGGGTCGGATTATAGTAGTCCACGATCGCGCAGTAACAGTACTGCGTTTCAGAATAGCGAAAATGTGGTCAGATTGCCTAGAGGGCCTGATGGGAGTCGGGGATTTAGGCAAAGGTCGGTGTTGGCGAGTATCGCACAGTAGAGAGCAAGGTCAAGCATGTAGGTTGGTTAGGAGGACCTTGTCTTGAGTCAAATTGATGTTGATCCGAGCGAGCGAGTTGATGCTAACGGTTGATCTTTGAGTTTTCAAGTGAAGTGGACATTTGGTTCACGTTCCACTTTTCATAATTGTGTACTTTCACCGAACGCCCCATTCGAATTTATTATGTGTGCTTATTAAAATATAGGAAGAATTTAGAAATTTCTTCATTATGAAAACGGTTCAGTTATAATTTGTTATGCTTTTTAATTAACGTATTAATATCATGTAAAATAGGTTCAGTTTTGAATTTTTATATCAAATGTTATTCTTTCAAGCGGTTATGCTATTTCTTTACTTATTGCTTTTTGTTTAATTTAATTTAATATCACGCACTTTCTAATCTAGTTGTAATTGCTTTTTTCGTTTAAATCTATTAGTTTAAGGTACTAATTAGTGATTTTATTAGTTTCCAATCTTGCAATGTTGCACTGTTTTGTTTTAGAAGCAGAATATTGAATTATATTTATTAAAAATTGTATTTTGTAGCGTTCAAATAGGTGGAAACCTTGAAACTATTTTTTTTTACTATGTACAATATGCATTTTGTTTTGGTATTTAAATTGTTTATATGCAATTAACGTTTTGATGGCAAATTATGTTTGTTTCTCTCCATGTACATACAATATTTATTATCTTATTTATTATTTTTTTTTCAATTTATTTATAGGTACTTTTAGTAATAAAGTTGTTTTCAAATAAAACTACATTCCAATAAATGTTTAAGCAACGAAGAAAGACTAAATTAAATATTGCTACTTTCTCCTCTTACACTTTGCTTCATTATAGATTCTAAATAAGTTTAGCTACAAAGTGTATTGCAGGTCAACGGTGCGTAGCAAATGGTCTTCATTCTTGACTTTCATCGCATAGCAAAACATTCAAGTTCAACGTTTTATTGCGCTTGACATTGCACACGCCACACTCGCGGTCGCTTGGAACAGCTAATTTTACGAATAATTCAAGCGATAAATATCACGAAACGTGCAAAAGGATTAGAAATCTAATCAAATTTGCAATTTAAACATAATTTAAATCTAGTTAGACAACCAACAAAACAAATGGTTTCAAAATCACCTTATTTATGCAACTTTCTACAATATGTTTGAACAACTAGTGTGAGGCTGGATCAGTGGCTTTACCATATTGTTGTTCATACCATTTCACATATTCCTTTTTGCGTTGTTCTCTACGAGCAAAATATTCAGGGTACTGAGCTTTTTCCAATGGATGCCAGTAGTCAACCACCCAATCTGGAGGAATCACTTCTCGGGCATAAGCCACACCACCTGGTGAGTCAACGACTATCGAAAAATATTAAAATTAGTTCAGTCCAATGTAAAATTTTACATAATATCTCTTACACTTCCTTGGATGCCAATGTTGGGTCTTGAACAGCTCATCTTCACCTTGTGCCATCAGTACTTTAGCCACTCGCATATCTGTAATGTTTCTATTTTTCTCGAATCTACTTCGCATTAAAACGGCATAGTACCTAAATACTTCTCTAGAAATTCATAATTTATTATGTAACATAACCTCAAAAGCAGTATTTACCTTCTATCATAATAATTCTCCAAGGCTCTAACAGACTTCTTGTACAACGCTTGCACTTTTCTTGTATGTGAAATAAGACCAGTTGGTAAGCTAGCCATAGTGCTTCACTATCAGTGTCACTATTTAATTAAATTAAATTAATTAGTAGTGAAGTATGGTTGTGTCTATAGCCACTAGACTTTCAGCTGTCAATCTTTGACGTTTAACGATTTTTTCCATAAACTTTAGCCACTACAATTTAATTTATTATAGGCTTTTTCTTTAAAATGATTGTATTTAAATTAAAATGATTGTAAACTGTTGGTAAATTTGTGTAATTAATAATTAATTTCTATTTAGTGAGATTGCAATGGTGAAATAACAATACGCATGATCAGGAATAATGCACCATCTTGCATCTCTGTCTAGTATTATTTTGTGCCAGTTCGTTGCTTGAGGTGTCAGTAGAAAATAATTTAATTGTTTGCCAAGTTTAAATTAATTGTTGCTGTTGTTTTATTAAAAAAATTGTTGGTTGCCAATCGAGAATAGCCAAACCACGAACAATGTCCGACAAGAAAGGTACGTTTACATGTTTAGTAGAGAAATAATTGTGTTGAAAAAACATGGTGGCTTTGATACTGATCCCAAAAAAGAAAATAAAAACAAGGCGAATTCGTGGCAAAGGGAAACCGAAATAGATTGATTTTCGATTGCATTGCTTTTACGCGAGGGTATTTCTTATCCGGGGGCGAAGACACTTGCATAATAATATGCAGCGAGGCAGGATGTGTCCAATCAATAAACTAACATTAGGTTATCTTTGTCTGCATCAGGTAATTGACGATCTTCCGACTCACTTTTGCAAAAAAAAGCGAATAGCCTTGCCCTACATTATTTTGGTGAAATGTTTTGAAATTAAAATCTAAATGCTAAATTTCACTCTTTAGGGATGATGAATGAAAATGTGTTAGTTGCAGCAGCTGGTTTATTACCGACAATAGAGGACAATCGCCTGAGCTCGGATTCGGACTTCAGCAACAAACAGTACCTATTTATTTTCATGTGTTTATACAGTGGCTGATGCTTGTTGGTTTACCCGCTCAACGATTTACCTTCACTAGATTTTTTTGGTTGATGGGATTGCAAATGCAACTCTGCATTCCTTTCATCGGGGATTAGGCAACTTACAATACATTGTCGGCCAGTACCATTATTGTCAAAGCTTGCATGCAATGACTAGTTTGACCATACTCAAAATTGAACATTTCTATAATGATCAACAGAGTGGGCAATACTGGAAATTAAACACTAAATGCTCTTGGTTTGTTTGTGTGTACATAATTGATTGGCATGATGTTGAAATCAAAATTGAACAGAATCCAGGGTTGCATTATCAATTTACTGTAGCTGAAGATGTATAAAAATATCTCAATGGTCCAACATTATTTAGACAATTTAATCGTCTAATTATATTATTATTATTATTCACTGCATGATGATGAAGTTGATGAAATATGCAACAGAATTTATTATTAGGCTGAATCAATGTTCATAATATTATGACGAGTTGAAATTTTGTTGCATATTTTTTGTTGTGTGGGCGTGCGTGGGGGTGGTACCTACTGTGGAATTCACCCAATGTTTGCTACAATGTTGGCTATACTGCTGCAGCACATCTACGTCGCTAATATAATGTTTACATCTTTTTTTCTGAACCAATCAATTGCAAGTTGAATCGCAATTGTTTGGTACAGAACGTCAGGTCGACGGGATTTTTATTTATTAATATGTGACTAATTAAGTGAAATCCTCACTCTTGTTAATAAAATGTAGAAACTCCTGCGGCATGCATGGTGTTTGAAATGGTCATTTCCGACAAACGGAAACATCATGGATGTTGGAAATTTGCATGTTTATAGTGTACAAAACGAATACATGTAGGGGTCGGGCATGTTGCCAATTTATTTATTTATCTACATATTTATTTGGATAAACTATCTAAATCTAATGTAATAATTCAGTCTTCTTGCTGTATTCGATTTCAAAACCATAATTTGCTGCTTTAATGTATTATGAGGACAATAGGCGATTCAAATTAACAATCACCGTCGCTTGGCGTCACTTTTATGCGCTTTTCTAGGTGGCGCTGTTATAGAGATTATATTAATCGATAACCATGTGCTACCAATCTCAAAGTCAATTAGCAATCTCAGCCTTCATTCTATTTAATATACCGGTTAATATAATTTTGATCCTTGCGCCGTCCAAGGAAGTTAGGGGGACGGGGGGTGACACTAAGCGCAAGAAAATGGTGCCAATTGTTAACTTGGTTCGCCTATACTGTGAAGTACCGGAAGACGGATGCACTTGTTTAAAATAAACTAATTAATCTACATATTATATACTATTAGAATCAATGTTGGCAAGTGCATTCGTACTCTTTCACAAAACAATGTCAGTTCGAGTAATTTGACAGACACCACTTATAAACAATAACATCAAATCAATTTGCATGCTTTTGAATGTTGTTTCTATAGATATTTTGAGTGTTTTTGAAATAAAAAAAAACATCTACAAAAACAACGCGATAAATAGAAATTCTATCTAATTTAATGCATGCTTTTTAATTGAATTTTCATTAAATTTTAACCGTCTAATGAAATACGTTTGATTTGCGAAACGTGTTTTTAAATTATGCATTATTTTTGCACGTTTTTTTTTGTATGATTTGATTTTCGATTAACTTTCGGTCAAGATTTATTTTGTAAACTATTTCAATATTGCTTAAAATAAATCTTAATAAATGGCATGCTACAAAAATAAATATATTATATTTCTTACCTAAACAAATAAACCAGAATAAAAAGAGACAATATTGTATGTTAAATATTACAAAACATTAATTTAGACGAAATTAATTTTCGGACGAATGCATCTTCTGTAATCACAACATACTTTTAGTTCTCTGCTTTTCGTTCGTTGTCAAAATTAAAAAACGAATCACAATTTTTCAAAGTAGTATTCGCAAAGGAAAATGACTAAAAATCTAACACGTTTATTGTTTTCTTTTGGTTTGTTACATTAAATTAATTAACTTATTCATCGATCTAAACCACCATGCTAACCACCAACCGAATTTCCAGCAATTGGTGGTGCAGTTCCGCCACAATCTGCAGCGCCATCCTTTACACCTCAACCGCCACCGCAAGCTAATCAAGCCGTTCCACAGCCCCAATACGGTGGTAATGTAAAACAGACCCATGAGTATTATTCGTATTAATTGTTTGATTTCAGTGATGCCTGGCATTCCTGGTGGCAATCCTTACATGATTCCTGGACAAACACAGATCTATCCCCAGGGACCGCCGCCTACCTACGATCAAGCGCTTACTCATCCAGCTGCACTTGTGGGCCAACACGTTTGTTAATTTGGCTTTTGTTTGATTATTACTATGTAATTTATTTATCTCTAGATGTATCCACCCGGTACGATGTATGCGGCTGCCGCCGGTTATCCAACTTATTTGGGGTATCCTACTTATGCGGCACCGATGCAGTACTATCCATCGTTGGGTGCCTACTCTTATGCTATGCAGCCAGCGCAATTACGGCCAACCATCATGATTCCCGTTAGTTGAAAGCAAAAATTAGCTAGAAATTGTTCAATAGTTTGTTTTCGATTTAGAATGGTTACGATGGTGGCGCTCGTTTCGATGGACTTGGCCAGCCAGTGATACCGCCGGCACCGCCAGGTGTGCCTCCATCTGCTGCACAGTTGGCAGCCATGGCAGGTCATCAGGTAGCGTTAGGTCAAAAGAAAAACTCGTTTCTTACAGGCGGCTCAGATGGGGGCTATACTTTCTGGTAAAATACTTGGTTTTTAGGCAATCATTTATTAAGAAGACAAAAACAAAAGTAATACGTAGGCTAACCGAAATATTTGATTCGTTGTTTTACTTGTGAACAGCCCTACACTTGTTGGGTTTATTTCGATATCGGTTTAACTAATTAAGGTAAAACAAATGCAACATTATTATTATTGTTTGTTTTATTTTTTACTCTTTTATTTTTTTGAACCGCAAAACTATTTTGATCGTTTCTAATAATAGTGCAATAAAATTATCTATTATCTTGTTACATATATGTATATTTATTATTTTATTATTGTTGAGCATTTTTTCGAATAATTAATAATATTTATATAATATAGGCAATAAATATGTTTTTTTTAATTTGAAGCGGAAATGAACGAGATTTTTGATAGAAAACTATTTTTGTTTTCATGTGTTTTGAATCAGATCGAAACTGAACGCCTCGCTCGCTATGTTTTAATAAAAGTTCTGACATTATTATGCCATTTGACTCTTTTGGTTGGAAGTGACTAGTCAATCAATCATTTTGGTTTTTCCTTTTGCTAATTAATAATTATAAATGCATAGATTTATTACTCAAAATAGGAACACCAACAAAATGTCTATTGATATATTATTCTTGCCATCATCATCATTATCGTCGTTTTGTTGTACTGATACTTTTTTTGTTGTTGTTGTAATTCAGTCTTTTACGATGAGATTTACTACTGTAAGGACTGTAAAGTAAAGATCTATTGTAAAATAAAAAAAATGATTAAATTTAAAAATATGTGTGATATTCAAATTTTAAAACTTATCACCTAACAAAAATATTTCTTTGAAACAAAGTCTATTTTATAGACATACAATAACATCGTTGGGTATGAAATCATCAGAAATATCGTGGATTAAAATGGGTGAAGGCGCCTTCAGAACCGGATGGCCTCCTATTTTTACAGTCTTCTTCTCTCGTTCCCTCGCTTTATTGCTTTTAGCAGAAAGGCACCCCTTCAGATTTTTAAGATCCATGTTTTCCCAATAAGCCTCGGACACATGATCGATTTTATCCAACTCTACGGTAAGTATACTTTCTTTAGCAGTCCGTTTCTCACAGCAAGACTTATTCTTCGTTTTAGTCAATTTCTTATTACAAAACTCGCACTTGTTTTGTTTCAGTTCGCGTTCGGTGCAATTGTGTTCTTTCCACGGACGTTCCGACACGAAATTTTTTGTGCACAAACGACAGCGATAATGTTGCCGTTTATGTTTAGCCAATTGCGTTTTATTATTACACACATGATTGCAAATCGAACAAACCTCGATAGACTTGGACTTGTTTATGTAAGAGAGCAGCGGATCTGAGGAAGACTTTTTGCGTGGAGGTAAGTCTGTGATCGCTACCAGTCCCACGGCTTTAAGTATATCATAGTTTGGAATATTTGGCACAATAGCAGCTGCTTGTGGTTGTGGCTCTGGAGTCACAAGCACAATACAAGCTTGTGGTTGAGGCACTCGTGTTCGTGTCACCGTTAACTGTGGAGATGAGAAGACTATCTTCGATTGATGTATATGCTCACTGGGTGCATCACTATCACCCACTGCTAACTTAATGTTCTCTTTTAAGTCCGTCGTCAAATCGATGCATTCGATTTTGTTTTCGAATCGCTCATGCAAAACATGTTTTTGCTTTTGTCTAAGTTGGCGTTTGCAGTCATTGCTCACAATTCGCACACAATTCTCTTTATCCTCGCAGATCTGAAATTAATGTAGATCAGTTTGCATTGCATTCTGATGAATGGGAATGGAATGACAAACCTGTTGATCCGAACTTTGTTGTCTTTTACTCGCTAATTCAACTAGCAGCTTATTTGTATTTTCCAGCGCTTTTAGTCGAAAAAAATACATCGATTTGGTCACTGTGATGCATATTTCACAGAGACTTTTACTGATGTCATCCTTCTTGGTCATCTATAAAAAATTAAAAACCAACATTGGTGTTATATTGCCAATGGAAATGGTGTTATATTGCCAAAGCATTTTACCTGAATGCCGGTAGTGGTAGCAACAATGTGCACTATTTCATCTGAATCGGATTTATCGAAAATGTTTTTTAGAAAATCTTTGGTTTGATTGTCTTGCAAACATAATCTGCACACTTCTTCAAGCTCCATGGCTTTTTTGAAACTGAATCGAAATTGACAGTTGACTAACTATTGATGACAACGAAGAAACCAGAAGAAACCATAGAAGCTTTGAACATTTACAAGCTTCGAACTTTCCAGCTTGCTAAATCTTATTCTGTGACAGTAGTATCTTATTGTGATAGTCACAGTATCTTATTCTGTGACACAGTATCTTATTCTGTGACTTTTGAACTCTTGCGAATTCGAACTTTTGCAAGCTCTTAAACTCTTACGAGCTTATGTCATTTCACATTTATTTCTTTCAGTATGAATGTTCTGTGGTATGAATTGAACATCGCCATAAGCAAGACATACATCGAGGAGTTTAAGCAACACATACATCAATGCGATGTCACTGCGTATAGTGAACTCCTAACCAAATATTAGAGATTAGCAAGAATTAGGCAACCACCAATACAAATCAATAAGACTGTTTTCGTTCTGAGCCGTGTGCTCCCAGCTGATTGCGCTTGCACCAAATCAATTGAAGGCCATGCTAAATTTTTACCAGTAGCGTAACGTAGAAATCTTAGTTTCGGTTGTATTACAAATTTATTCAGGGAGCAATCTAACAAATAGCATTTGTATATTGAAAATTATCTCAATTGTACGGGATTTTTAATTAGATTTCATTAGGTAAGGATCCGTGTCAAACAGGTAGGGATCAAGCATGTTACAACTTATCTCTACAACAGCATGATATGAAATTAAAGGACCTTGATTCCTTTCATCCAATTATAGTCTTTGTTGAAATAATTTTAATTCAGTATTTAAACTCCCTTTTAATTATTATTAACCATTTTAAAAATAGAAAGTTCAATCAAATTTACGTAGTGGCAAAAAGATAAATTAAACTTTTAACAAATTGAAATATTTCCGAACCCCCTAACTTAGATTCTCCATAAACCCGATCAACAAATGTAATAGGCACTTCGCCAATTGTAAAATTAAGTTGTCGTGCCCTAATAATCATTTCCATTTGAAAAACGTACCCTTTCGACACACAGCTTTTAATAAGCTTTTCCAGCACATTCTTCTTGTACAATCTAAACGACCCAGTTAAATCTGACGCTCCAGGTCTTAATAAAAGTTGCGTTAAAAAATTAGCGCCGCGCGAAATGAGTTTTCGTCTAAAGTCCCATCCGTAAACGCCGCCGGTTCCCACGTAGCGCGTCCCAGATACTACATCCAAATCTTCGGATTGCTGTTTTGCTATGAATTGCGAGATGAATTTTGGCTAAACATAAAACATTTGTAAAACATATATAGTGTAGTGGTGTTTAGAAAAGTTAAAATTACGTGATGGCTTAAATCTGCATCCATTATGATGATAAAATCACCAGTCGCTTGCTGGATGCCATGAATGTATGCCGTTCCTAAGCCAAGCTTAGCTTTTCTTGGCCTAAGCACGATTTTGTCTTTTCCATAAATATTTTGCAGTTGTTGGGCTATTTCTAAGGTACCATCAGGACTTCCATCGTCAATTATAATTATTTCGTAGGGGTATCCACTAAAAGCAAGCAACCCTCAGAAAAATAGGTTAGAAGTGTAATTTTTTACTTACGATTCATTCATGTGTTTTACTAGCAGCCAGACAATAATGGGTAGGTTTTCCACTTCATTATAAGTAGGTAAAAGTATAGAATACTTACTTTCTGTAGAATTTTGCACCATTATTGGTGATAAATTATAATTTGTTGACGTTTTAAAAATCCAGCACGTCTGCACCAGAATAGCCAACACAATAAAAATGTACCAGCTCATGAACTGCTTTATATTTCTTGAATTACCGCTAATCTGGGTTAATTTAATTGACTTACTATAGAAGCATGGAGTTTATAAATTAAGTAATGAATTAATTGAATATTTGTTCATTTTTATTGAATTGTACAGATAAATTAGGTATTTTTTGTTGGATAATCAGATGTCAATCTGTCATTTACTGACATGTTCGTAGCTGAAATAAAAAATTGTAAACAATGAAAATGGAATGATAAACATCTAAAGAAATAGTAGTAAATTGAAGGAAAATGGGAAAAACATCAAAAATAGTGGTATGTGGAATGAAGGCTGTAGGGAAAACTGCGATATTAGAGCAAGCAATTTTTGGCAACATCTCCGAAAAGACTGTAAAGTAACCTGCAAATTCAACCAAATAAATTCTAATGCAGTGCTTTTAGGAACTTTACTCGACAATTGAAGATATTTACGTGGCAAATGTGGAATCGGATAAAGGTACAAGGGAAAAAATGCGCTTTTATGACACAGCTGGATTAGAATACTCGCAAACTGCAACCGCTCATGGAACCACAAATCAACAACTACCACGACATTATTTGGTACTGGCTGATGGATATATTCTAGTTTATGATGCAGAGAAAATTCATTCTCTCGAAGTGCTTGTGTCGCTTAAGAAGGATATTGATAAAAACAAGGATAAAAAAGAGGTACACTCCTTACATTAGATGACAATTTCCTAATTTGTAATAATCAATGTTTTAAACTTTTGTAGGTTACAATAATTGTGATAGCTAACAAAACTAAAGATGGGGAGAGTCCAGAATGCGAGTCGACTATAAGTAAAGCGACCGCTTGGTGCAATAAAGAAAAGATTCGACATTTTACATCGTCAGCTTTACAAAGAATCAGTTTGTACGAGCCATTTGTTTATATTACAAGCAAATTGAATCCACCACCGAGTAAAAGTACGTTCACACCGCTTGCTATGAGTAGAAAGGTACTCAAAGACAACAACATTATGTGATAGATAGATTGAATCTCAATGTGATTTGTATTTTATAAAACTGCAATTTAATTCGTTTAGTTCCTTGCAAATTGTACTTAGCGCTTAGCGTCTAATAATTTATTAATTTATCTCCATTAAAGAATTTATTTAATGATTTCTTTTGATTGAGTAAAAATTTAGAAAGTTTGCAATGTCTGCAACCAGTGATACAATTTCCAATCCAGTTCAAATCGATTTAATTATTTCAAATCGATATGGAATTAATTGCTATACTAATTTTTGCACGCTTTCTACCGTATGGTTTAAGACATAAACATAATTTGCTCTTAAAAGTGAACAAAAGGCAAACAGCAACAGGCACAGTCAAGGTCTGCGGTGCAATTAACAAAATAATGTGTTTTTAATTAAACGAGCAATAAGGTATGTATGTACTGTACCAGTTTGTTTGGTTTTCAATGTCGTAATTTTTATAAACAATTAGGCAAACGAAAATGATACTAAGGCTTCTCTTGATTAAATAATGCTCACCCTCCACTGATTTCCCATGAATTCTGTTATCGTTAATATAAATAAATCTTGGTTTTGATAGCAATGTAAACATATTGCCCTAAAAGCGTAAACAAAAAAAATGGTTGAAGAGCGTAGTTTTAATTATTTTTAGTTTAGTTAGGTCAAACGTTATTAACTTTTGAGCAAAGCGATAAAAACAAAAACTTGTCACTGCTTTTATACTTATTCTTGAATCAATATTGTCCACAACAGTTTAGATGATAGCAATTTGAACTGATTTTTCTCGCATCAACAGTTTCTTACTCAGTGAAGGCTTGTGGAAGAGTGACGATTTCGATTTTCGGGCCAGTTTAATTCAATTTGATTGTAAGTAATTTAATATTAAAATGAAGTGACCTTCATGTCCCTATAATTAGGTTGATAACTTAGCGACTCATTTATATTTAGATTTATTTTATTAATTATTCAAAGGGATTAAGTAGTATTTTTGTTTTGTTTTTCTAGATAAACGATGACGATTTGTGCGATTTTGCGAAGGTAAGATCAAAGTATTAACAAGATTAATTTACCATTGTTCGTCATTCGGTGCATATTATTATTAAGAAAGTGCCTCGTGCATCCTCAATTAGTAAATACGTCTGTTTTCGAAATTATTGACTACTATTTTTGATAATCTATATCTAGTAAACAACAGATGAATAACATTTTTCATTAGCATATTGTAACTAATCTAATTAATCCATTGCCAATCTATGTTTTATGAAAATAGCAAGCAAGATAATAATTTGCTAATATAAACCACTTTTTACAATATATTAAATTGCAATTTATTTAAAACAGTTTCAATTACAGTTTAATTATAAACATTGAATGCCAAGCCCCTTAAATGTGTTTTTTGCACATTTGATAAGCAATTTTAATCGTTAATTAAGATAGACTATTGAACCTCGGTCTTATCTGTGTTCTAATTTTGGTCTAAAGAGGATTCAATGCAATACAAAGTTCAAAAACACCTTTTGAAAAGCGAATAAATGTAACAATATCGTTTTTTCGATTTGCATATGGTTCTAGTAGAATCATTGCAAGAATGAATGAATGTGTCATCATTCTTTCAATAAATAAACTAAATATGAAGAAAAATATACAATAATAAAAGATAAATATACAATAATAAAATACAATTATAAAAGCCGATTTAAAATCTAAGAAAAAAAATAAACAAATATGGATTAAGAAATTATTAAACAAACGCCAAGCAAAATTAGTTCTAGGAAAAGTTGGTATAGTGTTACTAGAATTCAAAAATATGTAGCACCTAAAAGATTTCTGCAACTAGCAATACTGCACCAGATACTTTTGTTCTTAATACAGTTTTTTTAATGATGCAATTTCTATGCTTGATTGAATGCATAAAGCGATTGGACTTTTACCCCTTTAATTTGAACAAGAAATGAGAGTTATTTATTAACAATTTAAAATTCAAATTGTTTATAATTATACCAGAAACTGGTATTTTGAAGAAAAAAATCGAAATATTAATTGATTTCTAAACCAAACAGCTGCTAAAATTTGTTTTTCTTTTAAATCTACCTATATAATTTTATTACATGCATAAAAGTGTTTCCCACTTGGAAATATTACAAATTTTTGCGCTTATCATTTTTGCAATAATTCCGTTATCAACTCTATGCCATGACGTGCTTTTGTTTTGTTATAATAAACAATTTTTTCTTCTGAAGCAATGCAAATAATAAGCATGTGATTCAGTCAAATTACAAAATGTTAATTTAATCATCGAATAATAAATTTTAACAAACACATTTCATAATATCCGCGAGATGCTTTCGGACTCGGGACCAAATTAAAACAACAATAAATTGCTTGTTTATGATAGATTGGAAATAGATATATTTCAAATTGATAAAAAAACGCACAGTTGGATTGACCTTTGATTTTTCCGCTAATCTTTATGTAGAAGGCCAAATAAGAGGCTTGTCTCTAGGAGGCAAATGATTGGCTTTGGCGATAGGTGTGTTTGCTGATGCAATATTTATTACTAATAATACTACGTATACATTCAAAGTTTACTATCCAATTTCAAATGCACCTGGTTCAAATATTTTGACACACATTTACTAATCGAACAAATAATTGCCTTTTAATTTCACCGTTTGTCTGATGCATCTTAAGAATTTTAAAAAGAGCGCATTTTTAACAATTTCAAGGAAAACTCTGTAATTAAGCTGCTTATCAAAACGAATTTTTTCCTTTGCCTTCTTGTATCCGCATGCGATAACATGTAATAATTCCAATCAAGTTCAATAAAATTAAACTAGTTTAAAGTTGAAATACCTCAAAAATTGAAGTAAACAATTTTTCTGAACCAATTATTTATAATGAGACCAAAATTTGGATCAATATTTGTTTGCAACTGCTATTTTCGTATGAAAAATTGCATCATCATAAAGTCCACGAAATTTGAATTAATATCGAAAAAATAATAAAAATGCCACAGTAAAATAAGTCTCCTACTCCGAGGAGTGGGGCTGAAGTCTAAATATCGAATATCCTATATAAAATCACGCATTGTACCGATATTGTCACTTGTGCTTCAGCATAAACTGAAATACAGTAACAATTTGTGAGTGCCTTTCCAAGAATCTTTCATTCTGGCTAAATTCAAAAAACTCATCGCGAAGTACCACAGAGCTAACTGTTTCATTTCCAAATCAGACAAGTTTTACTTGCAGTTCATTTTCGGTTTCTATTGTATGTACCATAAGAGTTACACTTAATTTTTTCGAAGGACATTTTTTCGCGACAAAGACAAAATGCCAGACATTGTATCTCAAGTTAAAAACACGTAAGTACCTCAACCATTCATCGATTAAAATATAACAATACTGCAATGGTTAACTAATTTTTTTTTCAATTATTCACAGATACTCAAATGAAATTGGAAGATTTGCCAATAAGCTGAACCAACCCAATGTAGGATTGTTCAACCAACTCAGAGGAATCAGCGTGGTGAATGGAGATCTGAAGGATCTCTCCCCAAAAGTACGCAGCTACTTGGAAGAAAACATCCATCTATGCCAACCAGAAAAAATCCATATTTGCGATGGAAGCGACAATGAAAACAGCCATCTCCTTAATTTAATGCAGCAACAAGGGGCTATAGTACCTCTGCCAAAGTACCAAAATTGGTAAGACATCAAATCATTACTACTATTAGCAAAACTAACAATCTATTAATGAAAATAGTTGGTTGGCTCGTACCAATCCAGCCGACACCGCTCGAGTAGAATCCAAAACTTTCATCTGCACACCCAAACGCATTGAAACCATCCCAACCACCAAGGAAGGAATCAAAGGATCTCTTGGTAACTGGATATCTCCAAACGACATGGATTTTGCTGTCCAGGATCGCTTCACTGGCTGCATGCGAGGTCGTACCATGTATGTGGTACCATTCTCCATGGGACCAATTGCATCCCCGCTTTCGAAAATTGGAATTGAAATTACGGATTCTCCGTATGTGGTTGCATCGATGAGAGTGATGACGAGAATGGGCAAGCCAGTTTTGGACAAACTCATTGACAATGCGGAGTTTGTTAAATGCTTGCATTCTGTTGGCACTCCAGCCAGTGGGTTCATTGAGATGCCTAGTTGGCCTTGCGATCCTGAACGCACAATTATCTTGCATCGTCCGATGAATAATGAAATTGTGTCGTATGGCAGTGGGTATGGAGGTAATTCCTTGTTGGGCAAGAAATGTTTCGCTTTGAGAATTGGAAGCACTATTGCCAAGCGAGAAGGATGGTTAGCTGAACATATGCTGGTAAGTCTTAATTCTTCTACAAATTTTCTAGTACTAAACCAAATGAATTTAGATTCTAGGCATAACCAACCCCCAAGGCAAAAAACGATACATTGCCGCAGCATTCCCATCTGCTTGTGGCAAAACCAACCTCGCAATGATGACCCCTAGTCTCCCCGGCTACAAAATCGAATGCGTGGGCGACGACATTGCTTGGATGCGTTTTGACGAAAAGGGCCAACTCCGAGCCATCAATCCCGAAAACGGCTTTTTCGGAGTGGCTCCTGGTACTTCCAATAAATCCAATCCAATCGCTATGCAAACCATCTTCAAAGACACTATTTTCACCAATGTAGCTTCAACTAGCGACGGTGGTGTCTATTGGGAAGGCATGGAAGATGAAGTCGATCCAAACACTAACATCACAGACTGGCGAGGCAACAAATTCACTCGTGGAGGTAAAACTCCGGCAGCTCATCCAAATTCCAGATTCTGCACTCCAGCAGGGCAATGTCCAATCATAGATCCAGCTTGGGAAGCTCCAGATGGAGTCCCAATTTCTGCTATTCTATTTGGAGGTCGTAGACCAAGTGGAGTTCCTTTGGTTTATGAAGCTCGCAATTGGAAACATGGAGTGTTTGTTGGAGCTACAATGCGATCTGAAGCTACTGCTGCTGCGGAGCATCAAGGGAAAATGATCATGCATGATCCATTTGCAATGCGTCCTTTCTTTGGATACAACTTTGGACATTATTTAAGCCATTGGTTGAGTATGGAGCAAAGATCGCAAATGTTGCCGAAGATTTTCCATGTGAATTGGTTCAGAAAAGATGAGAATGGCAAGTTCTTGTGGCCAGGTTTTGGCGAGAATTCTAGAGTATTAGATTGGATTTTAAGGAGATTAGACGATGAAGACTGTGCACAAGAAACGCCGATTGGCTTAGTGCCAAAAGAGAATGCTTTGAATTTGAGTGGATTGAATAATAATGTTGACATGAAAGCGTTGTTCAATTTGCCGAAGCAGTTTTGGGAAGAAGAAGTGTTTGCGATTGAGAAGTATTTCCAGGAGCAAGTTGGAATGGATTTGCCTGAAGAGATTAGTCGAGAGTTGAAGAGTTTGAAGCAGCGTATTAGCTCAATGTGATTATATTTTAATTTGGTCTAATTATTGCAAGATTGTTTTATTTTAAGTTTTAGATGGGTATTATGCATTTTTATACTGAATATTTTATATATTTTTTTTAAGTTTGATAACTAGCTGTTTAGTTTTATTAATCATGATTATGATTTGTAACTTTTATGGAATTATTACTGCTATATATAAGATTGAGATAAATAAAGGTATTTTTTTAAATAAAGAGTAATTTAAATGACTTACCCTTATAAAGCAGCATAAGCTTCAGCTAGAATACGTTTCTTCCATACTTCATATTCCTCAACTTCGTCTTCAATCACTTCCTTTTTATTACCATTTTCTTCCATCATTTCTACATCATCTATGTCTAGCACATTTTGCAGATCCTTTTTAGTGCCTTTCTTCATTTTTCCAACACCCAGAGACTCTGCATACTTCTGGAACTCTGCAGTGAGTTCTTTCCATTGTGACGACTTCAGTCTACTAACTTGCACAAATTGCTGGTTTTGCACTTTAACTCCTTTCAACCTAAAATAAGTAATAAGCATCCAAACAAATAACTAATCAAATTATCAATCTTACTTGCAAGCAGTAAAAACTGAGGCAGCTACATATTGGGGATGCAACAAATCCGTAATCTTATCCTCTCTATTGCGATAACTTGTCCAGATTTCCTCAGCAGCATCTTTAATTGATGTGCAACTAAATTGAACGCAAAGTTCAGAAATCGAGGGTGGTTTATTTAGTTCTAATACATTTTCTAGAATGTGCAAGCTGCGATTATATTCAGGCCTTTTTAAGCCGGATAAAGTCAAAGCTGTATCCTGAGTATCACAAATTTGATCAGTTAAAGTTAAAAAAAGAATAAAAATCGTTTACCTTATCAAATGGGGTACCCAAAAAAGTGGCGGCCAAATCGAGACAAATAACAGTGCGTGCAATGTCGTTTAAAAACTTTATTATCCCTTTATTTAAGGATACTCGAAGAAATTCCTCACTTTTCCTGGAAAATTATCAATTTATTTGTTTGTGAAAATAACTATGGACAGAAATGTTTACTTAATTGTTGCAGGATCATATACACTCAATCGTTGTGCAGTATTTGTTAACAATTTATTTTCTGTACACATGTTGATGATTTATTTATATTTATTTACTAAAAAGTTTGGTTATGGTTTCAATTTTTTAATTAGCACCATCTAGTCGTAGGTGCGCAAAACTAACTAACGAATAAAACAGAATTCTGTAATTTTGCTTTGATTAATGTAAGTTAGTTTTGTGCACCTACAACTAGATGGTGTTTGTATAGTTTAATTTCAAACAGAAAAATTGCATAATTATTTATATGTATTTTTAAATGACCTAAATCTAAATCTACTTATATAAATAAAAGTTATTAACAAATTGTTGCAATTTCTTACAAATTATACACATTACTCTATTTTTTTTAAACGAAGAACTTAAAAGTGTAGTTATTTGTTGTAATTGAAGGAATAGATAAAGATATGGTTTGGAAAAACCGTTTTTCGCATAAAATTCTGTTAATTATGTACTAATGGTAATGGTTTTAACCACGCAAAGAAAGGACTTTATCCTCCATTCTATTTGATCAATTCGTTCCTCTCTATTCGTCGCAATTCAGAATACACTGATTCAAGGGGAGGCTGGCTCAAAGAGATGTAACTCTTCAAACTCCGCCTTTAATGCAGCATCCAATGGCTGCATTCGCCCGTGACTTAAAATCCTCGAAGTTCAAAACTTCTGATTAATTGTATCTCTCTGACGTTTTGCACACACGCTAATATTTTTTTTTTTTTTTGGTTGGCATGACTTAATTTCAGGAGTTCTAAAAATGTTTGGCCAACGTTATAATAAATAAACAAATATAAAATTGGAGTAAATAGTTATTCAATAAAGTGATTTGTTCGTGAACTAGGCGATGTTCATCCCTTTATCTAAAACGAGTTACATAAAAGTATTGATTCCGCATGCAGCACCTAATCAGAATTGAGAGCTAAATCAGCATGCAAAGCAGGTCGCTTTTCTTTGAATAGAAATAAAATTCTATTCTCATTTAATATATCGTGAGTGAGGAGCAAAATAACAGCAACCAACACACATACACACCTCCCGTTAGACATTCCACGCTTTTCCAACATTATTCTTTTGGAGATGTGCCAAAATTAATCTCTACACCTTTTTGCCACCACGATGACACGCCTTTGAAAGTTTTTGGATGCTTTTGCTAATTTAGCTGATTAAAACCTTCACACGCCTAAATAAAATGTGTTTGCGAGCTTTCAAAAAAGAATTCTGTGTCACTCATCATATTCACATGCACGAATCATCGATAAATCGGCGATGTATATGGCTGGAGGAGAACAGAGAAAATTTTGTGCGTGAGTATATTACACACATATTTGTGTTTGTATCCAAACAATTCTGTATTGGATTTGTGACAACGCAGAAAGCGATAAAGTATTCAGGGTCTACAAACTCTCATGATTATTAGTATTCACAGGCGGTTATTGTTTCTGCTCTTTTATTTTGTGATGAGGCTACTTGCTGAATAACCAATTGCCCGTTTCCCAATTTTATCGACTAATATGATAGATGTTTTCATTTTATTAAGCCAAACATACCATTATTCAATTTTATTGTCATACTGATCATCCTTTTATCTCAAATTCAGGTGACTAACAAGAATTGGAGACGATATTCTTAGTTTCTAGAGATAAAGATCACTTTATCTAGAAGATATCTTCAAATTTAAGTGACATAAATCCCGTTATCTTTAATTTTAATGTCTTATGATCACTTTTTGTCTCAATTTGTGAGAGATACTTCTATGTTCTAGTGACTAAGATCACTTTATCTTTAATTTTAAGAGATATACATCACATTATCTCAAATTGGAGTAAAGATATGATAGATAGAGTGGTGTCCTGAATGAAAGGTTGACGTAGAATGATTGTCCTGGTATGTAGGAGTGTTGTGCAGAGTTCGTCCTTTGAAGGCATCAGAGGTGCGTGGTGACCTGAGCTAAAACTAATCAATATGCAGGGGCCTGGGAGAGATCGACCGCTCGCCGACGGACGTGCAGGTATCTTGGCCACAGCCACTGCAGGATTTCATATATATATTTCTATATAAATTGTATGCGAGGCCCCCTCTCGACGCCCCTTTTGACGCAATAACAATTGTGCGCTTTGGACGCCGTCCATAACTGTGGATTACTCATTAATATTTCCATTTTCGTTGTTGGAGAGAAACTTTTTTCTATATCGATAATTACTCACACATTTTGTCACTTGGTCAGGTGTGGTTTCATATTGGCGGATCATTAAACGTGATTGAAATCGTTTAGCAGTTATTGGAGATGTCGTATTATATGCCAAAGAGAAAATTATCAAGGAAAATGCTATTGTCTGTTTTGAATAACAAGTCGTGTATTTATTTATATCAGCATTCTGCGTTATTCTTATCTCTCTATTTCTGGTATCTGTCTAATTATTTATTTTCAACCAATTATTAATGATAATACGACCTGCATTTATATAAACACTGCATACATTTTTTGAGATAGAGGACTCTTTCACGAATTTGAGTGAACACGACGATAGGAACAACAACGCGCAGTTATATAGAAAGTAAATTCGTGAGAATTGATTTTAATTTCAATAAAAATCATGTACCCATGAAATATTAGATTTTTGTGAGATATTTTGGGCACCACATACTACCGTTTGCGTTTGGTTGTGGTTTGGTCCATCGATGCGCAAAATAAGAGCAATCTGAATTTATCGCAATTCGAAGAACATCATCAGAATAAAAAAATGTGTGATGTTCGTCTGCAGGTAATTGATAGTTTGCTGGCGAGTATTTAGCTCATATATCGCAGACATAGTCAGCAGGAGAATCCGTACAAGTTGGGAAACCTGGTAGATGTGGACCTAACATCCTATTACCTACATCCTGGCTCATCCTCTTACAGGAGGTCATTTTATACATACATTATATCATTCTTCATTTATTTGAAAGGCGAATATAACTTTCAATAATGAAATCAAGTCATTTGGTACATATATTATTAAATTTCGACATGAATTGCATAAGCACAGAAAAAAATGTAAACATTTAGTGAGGCATTACGATAATGAGCAAACTGCAAAGTTTCTCTCATTTGGTGGGATGGACGTACGGATGAAGAGGTTCTTCCTTATGATAGACGAGTGACCAATGAACTCGACCATGTTGCAAGTAGTCGCATATTTGTCGAGTTATCGAAGGATTGCAAATAGAGGATGAGTACCTATATATTGCTACATATCACTACTATACATAGTTAATGACATTTCCGCCTTTCACCGTCCACTGGAGACGCGTGCCCGCACTGCTAACAACTATTTGCTTCTTATTCATATCATTAGAGAGATATCTTGGTCACTGGAGGATCACACCGTCTCATTAGTTGCCGACCAAGCGGGCATTTGGTACTTTATCTACCGTGTTGTTGTCACTCTTTGCTCTAGCTTCTACTTCCATACGGTACTTGATCAAATACCTACATTATGTTACAACGTCGAGTCGGTAAAACCAGCCACCCAATACGTACCGACTCTAATTCATCCAACTGCAACAATTCAACAACTATCATCAACCAGATAACCAGATTCATCTATAATATGAAGGATGAAGCAAGCAAGCAAGCGGCCGGCTGTTCAAGTTCTCTCCAGCTGTCTCAAGGCAGTACCAAACTCTCTCTCGCTTCGCTCATAAAGAAGCTGCTGCTACAAGAACAAAAAACAGATATCATCACAGACAGCACGTGCCCCAATCAGCTGATTGCACATCTGCCACCAACAAGTCAATCTTTAATCAACTATTTCACTGTAGTACCATTGAGGATTTTCATCTTTTAATAACTCTTCTAGAAATACATTAAATGTGGAACGAATGGTACTGAGATGTAAAGATCACTTTATTTTCTTAACTTGAAGTAAATATTCTTATGGTCCAGAGATAAAGATCACTTGATCTTAGAATCATGGAATTTACTTTACAGTAAGCATATACGTTTAAATTGAATTGGAGATTTCAATTTTAGATTAGTACCGTTAACGAAATTAATATTTCGATGTGTCTTCTATCGATAAATGTTGAAAAGAAGATACTTTATTAGCGGTATTGTCCTCTGCTTCCTGGTGTTAATACATTAAAACGCAAAACACGAAGTAGTACTCTCTGCTGGTGCTCAAGAGGACACAGGACGTTAACGGTACTCCTTCGTGTGACACTCTTCCATCAACTGTGCGTTCGAAAAATTCATCGATAATTAAAATATAAATTAGTCGTAGCAGCGGCAGCAGCCGCTGAATAAAAATAGTTTGTTATTCAGTAAGAGTCTCCAGCCAGCATCCCTTTGTATGCCTGATTTAATCTTGGAGACACTTTTTTATTGCTAATTTTGTATTCTGGCTACTTGTTACTGACGAGATGCAGATGAAATACCAAGTAGATGCTCTTTTATTGCATCTTATCAATATTAATATTTCCTTTAAATATATTAGGTATACCCGCAGTGAGTTTTGTCTTTTGGGAATTTAATTCTAAAAATAAATACGTGTATATGTTGAACAAGTCCATAGCACATCCACGGTCCGCTGGACATCTCAGGTGAAGATCACTCTCATCCTCCTCTTAGCGGATGTACGCTGACTCACTCACGCACACAACTGTCTGCTTTTGTTAATCTCAAGAATCTCGAACAAAAACATATTATTGTTGTACCAAGTCAAATACGTATACATCTTTATGAAGAAAATGTTTCATTTCCTTATAAATATCCAAGTCGACGCGACAAATGATTGAGATTTAAGTAAGTGCCAGTCTGGTCGAACGGATCAAATGCCCAGACGACTGGATGGAGCCTGCCTAAGACATCAGCGTCTCTTCTCTTCGACATACTCCAGTTAATCCACCATCTAATTGCTTCTCACATCTACATAGATGGATAATTTCTCTTTAATTGCAATTTAATTTAATTTTGTGCAAGTATCGATTTATTTTCCTGCAAATGTGCATTTAAAAGTCTGCTGATTCTCAAATAAAGGCTCGCTCGTATTACCGGATGCTGCAAACTTGTTGTATTTTTATATTCAACCTAATATGTACATTAATATAGTCAGCGTTTCTGTTTATTTCTTAATATCCTCGATTGATTGACCAAATGGTATCAAAACGGTTCTTTTGGGACCATATTAATAAATATAGTCAGCGTGTCCATTTAATTTCTAGTATGAGCCATTGACCAAAATGACGTGATAACGTCTTTTTAGGACCCTCCCGAAAATTCGTTACTATTAAAACAAAATTAAACAAACAAACTTGCCTTCGCTTATAGAAATGATGATAAACGACGTCGATTACTATAAGCAAAGTCAAAGTTTTTTTGCTTTAATAAAACACGAGTCATTCTTTAAAAACCAGTTTTCTGCATCTCGGGGCTGACCGACTGACTGAAGGGGTCACTTTTCAGACAAAAAGGGGACACATGAACTGAACGTGCCTAATATTTTATCTTCCTTTAGTCTTTAGGCATATTATACCTGTAACCGGTTTTGCCATAGTAGTCAGGGTGTCGAAGAGTCAGTCTATGCCGGAAATAAGAGGCACTTCCGTTAAAAGATTAAATGGTTTCTTTCGTCATTGTTCCTAGACCATGTAGAATTCGCCCTTTGTCCACCTCTTTTACATCATTTTTCCAATGTTTACATTACAGGATTAGCTTATTACATTAATTCGTAGACAATTAAACAAAGCAAAAGGCAAAAGATCAAATTATTTGGCGCAACTGTCCATTCAGCAACGCATTCATTTGACGATTAATAACCTTATGGTCATTCACTTGTATGCAAAGTGACTGTTATTTACGGAAATCAATTGTCTGGAGGATTTTTCCATTCACAAATAGAATTGGTCTACAAATGGGAAGAACACTTTCTTCCTTCATAAAGAGCTATTTAACTTCTGATAATGTATAATTTCTCATCAAAAGTAAAGCGATAAAGTTAAAATCTATCGACTAATATCCTTTTCGCTTGTTCACTTTAACGCAAAGTGCAGATATAAGTTAGGAAATGAAATTAATAAAAACCATTTCCACATTATAATAGAAAGCAGAAAAGCCCATGCATAATTGACCATGTGGGTGGGGTAAGCTTAAGCAGCGCTTGTCCCCCAGGTGTTAGTCCAGGACGTCTCCATAGCTACCGTGGAACGATGCTTTCCTCTCTCGCACTAGGATATCGACCAGACCAGACCAGAGCAGCATTAATGTCCTTTAGCTGGGTAGAACCGCCCCCCCAAAGCCAAAATGTTTAGCTTTCCAGAATTTTGCGCTCTCTATATGTATCCTTGGGGTTGCCAGGGGCAACCTGGACGGCGTCGCCGGATCTCATTGGCCCCCTTTGCGATTTTGCAGCATATTGGTCGTCTTTGTTAGATTTTTCTCTGTCGCTGACTCATCTCAGGTAAACAGAGAGAACGACGAGGACGACGAGTCGACGACGACGGAGGGGGTGGCTCCATTGTTGACTATGTTGCATGATTTAAGAAAATTATTGATCTGTTCTCCGGCGCTGAGCTGTTCCAGGAAAAAGAGTGAGCGTGGACAGGAAATGGGGGGGCTGCCTGCCTGCTTGCCTGCCTGCCGATGGCGCACGTCGATAATAATGCATGGGATTTATTCGATTGTGCCAAAAAAAATGTTTCGTAAGATTTTTGTTGATACGCATGCATGTATGCAAAAAGGATGTGGCTGGTGGTGAATGCACTCTATGTGAGTTAGTAAGCAGAAATCGAAGAAGAAGAGTTTGCGGCGACCAAGAAATGCGTGCGTAGTAATTATTACAACATCCTATACTAGTTGTAATAATTCCGAATTGAACGACGCATACCGTGCTGATATTATAGTATCAATCGCCGCTCATTTATTGCTACATCAGCTGGCCCATTCCATTGACTTGCATAAATAATTTAAATAATGCATTTTTCATCCGCCAAATTATTTATGCGCATAAAAGCGACAATACAATGATTAACTGGAATGCACAAACCACGATCTAAAGATGATTTATTTGATAAATGAATCATGTCGTGATGAATCAAACATCATCATCACGCCACCACCACCACCATCACTACCGTTCTTTTATTTTTAAAACCATTTACGCACCAAATTAATTTATTAACATTGATTTGCATAATTATTAAAAATTCGAATAAATATAGACCATCGGTCATTAATTATGTATGCGCTTTGTAAAACTGCAAAATAATACCACATCACAAGCTATTCTATTTTTCGTCGTTCGAATATAATGTGGCTAAAAAAATAACCTTAATTAAATTGTTGGCACGATAATAAAGTGTATCAAATGTGGCACGACCCCTCATCTCTCTTTCATTTCGATGATGATCTTTTTAATGTATTTGGGCGCGGTGCATGGTCCCTAAATGCCAAGTTAAATGTCACATTTACAGCTTCACCCTCATCTCAAATTACCAACAAACAATCATCGTGAGAGGTGCAAACATTATTTCGACTTTTAATTAACTCTTATTATGATGGACCAAATGTTATTCCAAATATAAGAGCAAGTAATTTTTCAATTAGGGGTGGTTATTTTGAATATTTTGACTCATTGACCTGAAATCTATTTGAATTCAGGAAGAAACATGCTCATAATGCAGTTGGTTTAGTTCTTTAGATAAAGAAGTCGATTAGTAAATTTCTTTTAAAGTATAAGAAGATAATTTTAGCTTTAGATGGAATGGTTTTTCGTTGAGAAGACCTTCTAGCGAGGCGGATCGGAAGTCATATGTAAGGAAATGAGTCTAACGGCCAAGTCAGCTCAGGTGTGTCCCGCGTCCATCTCACCTCACCTGTCCATCGGACAAAGACACAACTAGTATAAGGGCTCCACATTTCCATGACTTATAGATGTTGCTCCATGCTCCGGAAATGAATTCTAATGCACACGTGAACTCCATCAACATTGATGGCTTTTCCGTGTTGATTTGAATCCTGAAACAAATGAAAAAATTCTGTTATTGATTTCGATATGATGCGGAAATTGAAACATGTGCGTTGGTTGGTATACAATAGTCTAATTGCTTTGGGGATGAGGGTGTACAGTGCGTGCACCTTGCTGCATCTGGTCGAAACGCGGGAAAAAACACAAGAGAAAAACATTAACGGTTGAATTGCACTCAACCAGAACAACGCCGGCCAGACCAGACCAGACTGAAAATAGTTTTCGATCAAATTTTACATAATTAATTATCAACAGATTTTCGGTTGGGCATTCCATAAATGCAGCGAAAACAATCAAGTGTTTGTTTAGGGTGTTAATCCAAACAATGAGATTGGATGGATTGTGTGGTGTCGCTAATACTATGATCGTATCCGTCCGTTGGTGATTTTCAATTGACGAAAAACCTGTTTTTGCAAATAAGCCTTTAGAAAACGTTTAGGCAATAAATTACGATGGTCCTCCAGCTCCAGCATCTGCCCGTGGACCGTGTGACCAAAGGGCATCTCAATATTTAACCCTTTCATAAAGGGGGAGGTCAGTCTCTCTCAACTTGTGGATGCACCATCATCTCTAGGGTTGTAAGAAGGAAGTATTTATTTTGCATCAGTAATGAGCTGCTTGCACAAAGGGATAATGAATGGTTTCATTTATCTTTTGCATTATTATAAAGCAGAGAAAAGAAACTATACGTTAAACTCTTAATTACCTCAATTATTATTAATATCCAAAAAAAGGAAGCTTAATCATATAGTTAAATAGGAAGGAGGCGAGTTATGTTAAGGTAGTTGCTAAAATATAGGTTTGTTATACTTAAATGTAATATAAATGTATCTGTTAGAAAGCGACAACATTTACAAATTATTTAAATTATATAACCAGAAGCTTTTGTTCTTTTCGAGATTCTTGACGTGAGAGATCAAGATTAAAGGAGCAATTTTCAGGGTCTGCAAATGAGACAAAGTCGACTGACTACCTGTAGACAGCATTAAAAATTATCTTCTTCTTTCTAATCTGATATCGATTTATCAAAATTGTAAATTAATAAAAATCAATAACAATTAAAAGCCAGAAGAATATTTTCTTCTAAAGATGAAATTAATTAGTTTATATATAGTAAAATAAAGAATTAATTTGGATTAAGACACAAATTCGCTTAATTATCGTTAAACACATTTCAAGGAACCGTTGAATTCTTCTTCATTCATCGAAGATCAAGATTAAAGGAGCATAATTTTGAGTCGACGACTAGACTACCTGTAGACAACATTAAAAATGGTCTTTTTGTTTCTAATCTGATATCGATTCATCAAAACCATAAATGATAATCGATACTTTCTAATAAATCACATGTAATTACAAGCAGTTGCACTAAAATACTAGTTGGTTGGTTGGGAACTATAGTAAAAGTCGTTAGAGAACAACACGTGCTAAGAAAGAGCATTACTGACCCCCCATTCAGGTGTTTGAAAAAAAGCGAGGTAATTTCATTTGCCACCACTTTGGTGGTGACAATTTTCTTCGTTTTAGAGAAAAATAATAATAAAAGTTCATCTTGTATATAGTTAAAGTATTAAAAATCCAAAGACGCGTGCCTTCTGTCTTCAGTTCAAGACCATCTGCTTCTGGTGCGTCAGGGATACATCTTAAGCATCAGCTGTTTCACACACATGTTGTATCATATTAAATATTTTTTCACAAAATAACTAACAATTTTATATAAATTAAATCTTGTCTCTTATTCACCCAAACGGATGTTCTGTGTTGTTTTTCTTCCTTTCCCGAAGAGAGACGGAAATGGACAAGTGAATGATCATGTACTCATAAGATGCTAATTGTTCTACACATCCGATTGCTTCCTTCAACGGTCAAACCACTCCTTATTCCATGCGTGGCAGAACAATCATCTTTTTTTTCATGTCCATTAAAACCCTTTGTCTCTAACTAAAAGGAAAATTTAAATAAGCGAGCAGCAGATCATTTTATATGGGAACTGAGGGAAAAACTAAAGAGCGTGACTAGATCTAGTTTCCCTCTTAATTTTAGTCTCCCCAATATGCAACTCACGGACGGGGTTGATGTTAATGTGTGTCTGTCTGTCGGTTAATTAGCCAGAGTGTCCACTGTGCTGAGGGGGTGCCAACTGCAGAACGACACGAATCTACTGCTTGTCCACACCAACAATAAAGAAATCGTTATTGGATTTGCAGTCCAAAAAAAGAATATGAAACTACAAAAGCCTTTTTTGGACGGTATGCCTTCTTTCCAACGGTTGAAAACTGATTCAAAATTATTTCGACATGAAATGAAATGAGTTCACATGTCCTTTCCAAAGCGAAAATATTCTTGATGGACATTTGGTGGTCGTTATGGATTTGCGGCTCGAAACGGTTGGAAATTCAATGAGCAATTGAAATTAGTTCACATATCCTTTCTCATGTATGGTCAAAAGAAGCAAGCAACCAGGTATAGAGGTACGTAAAATAATATTTTCCACTTAAAAGAGCGTCTTAGTATGACCATTGAGCCATGGTCACTCTCTTTATAGATATACCCTTCCGGCCGTCGTAAATTTACCTGCCTACACCTCGAATGCGTTGATACCCTCTGACCTATTGCAATCTGACCTAATTTAAATATGCCTTGGTCAGAAAAGAGGTAGCTCTGGAAGGACCGATGGTCATAGTGGCATTGTCTCGAAGGGAAAAACGACCACTGGCCGCACATTATGGACCATGGTCGCTATTTTTATAAATTAAATAGACCGTGGGTTGATTTTTCCCATCAAGGATTTGGACACTTTTTACGAAGGTCTAAAGCTGAAATTGAATGCATAATAATGTGCAACGTAACGGTTTTGGGTTTCGTTTTCTCATAGAGTCGCATCGCAGAGCCAATAACATTTCCATAATTTTCATATCGCAATTAAATTGAGCATTTTATGGGCCAGAATTGATATTATGAGAAAAGGACCGATGGAATACGGTTGATAAAATAATAAAAAGGCATTTTAACACAGGCAAGTCGCATTTTATAGATCAAAATCTTGGGTCAAAAGATTAAAGATCATATAGGAATAGTCTGAATTAACAATTCTAATTAAAAGCATAGATGTCAACGGATGTTCCAGAAACAATAGCGAGAATATGAGTTGCATTGTAAAATTGCTTATTTTATGACCATTTAACATAATTTCACAGATTATTGAATATTAATTTATTAATATAAGTCATCCTTGCTAGAAGTGCATTGCATTTATAAGTTAAACACCATTGTTTCGTACTCGAATATTCAGTAATTGTAATTATTAAGTATAAATGTATGTATGTATGGAAGTAATTACGAAGTCAGACCAGGCACCAATGCACTGTGCAGGTGATAGTAGTACCTCTTTGAGCACTATTTATGCGGGTCCTGGTGATAAAACGCATTGGACACCAACCGTACCACCGGTACAGGATGTCCTCTTGCAGATAATGACCCACAAAAGAGGGCCCTTCTTCCTTCACTATCACTCTCTATCTATATCTACTCACCACTTGATAAATTCACAATTGCAACAAAATGCAAAAAAATTACCTATACTTAATTAATCAATTATTGAAAATACATACACGTGCAACTAATTAACTCTATAATTAATATTAGCCATCATCATTATTAGGAATATGAATTAAAAGTTTAGAAAAAAATTGAACAAGATGAAATTTTAAATAAATTATATTTATTTATAGATATTCTTGTTTTATTTTTTGAGATATAGTAAGATAAATCCTGCGTGCTTTGCATTTCTATGATCATTATTGGAGATTGATTGGATGATCATTGTGAAAGAAAGACATTTTAAGATAATTGATCACAAACTAAATTATAGATTCCTGTTGATTATAATTGCATCAGTGCAAAAATAGTTTAATTGCTGAGATGTTGATCATTAATTTAAAAGTAATAGCTGCGGTGACGATTGTAAAACATAAAATTTAACTAAATTTCGTGTCAATTAATATAATTACTGTAATATAAGTAGTAAAAAAGTGGCGTTATCTGAGTCCTTCCATGTGCGTAGAATAAAAAGTGATAAAAGTACAAATGTATATGTGGAGAAGTGTATATAATAATGCCGAGTAAGCAAACAATTTATTTGCTATCATATCATTAAGCATAAAATGCTAAATTACCTCTGCCTGGAACTATTAAAATAGTCAAAGATAGGTATGACATATTTTCTCGAATAATTAGCTGATAAAGTCGACTTGTTTTTCCCATAACTTCCTTTTTATCAGAAAATATGTAAAATTATGAAAGCAGACCTCTTCAAATGTGAAATGATAATATGCCACTTTTGTTTGGATAACAATAACTTTAAATTTAAATTTATTTCAACGAATCACAATCTAATGCATATCATTAAACCCTACCATCAGAAGAATGAACTACGAACCCCCAAAAAGTGCAACCCTTTCGCCACCAGCGGCATAAGACACTCGCTTTTTTATGCTAATTCGAATTTGGTGGGCCCAAATTTGAAACCGAACGTCTTCCAAGATCAGTCTAATTCTGACTTGCAAAACTGCAACAACTATTTTATTTATTTATGTATGATTTATATATAAATAATTCATTATCGATCGATGCAATTGCATCGACATTCCACTAGTGTAACTCTATAATAATTAGAAATTAAATAAACAAAATTGTTGTATAGTTTTGCATCTCTTCTCCGAATCCATTTAATAAATTGTTATAATATTGTTTGTGTTTGAAATCGAAACAAAACGATACTTGTTTCTTATCATCGGAGAGAGGAGCAAGGCACGTGCGTCTCAGAATAAACAGAAACAGTAGCCACCTCATCCACAAGACCAAAAAAATGTTTACTGGTGAGTATTTTATCTCAAAATGCATTCCACGACAGATTTGTCGTTATTTACAGTCATCAACAAACCATTGATACTGTCTGCCACAGATGAGATTAGAAAACCTTTTATTTTCTTCGATTGCATTTTAATTACAGATTTTGTGGAAATGTTTTGCTGCAAATTTCCAATACATATATTACACCAAACTAATTGCATTAATTATGTAAGATTTATTAACGTTAATAAGTTTGTCCTCGATCTAATTACGGTTTATCTCACCTCACCTGCCGCAAACCTGCTTAACATACAAAAATTTGTCTTGTACGACTACGTTCCATATAGTCCAAAAATCTACATCTCAGTGGAACTAGTTGTTTCTTTATACATATTTTTTTTTCTAAACGTCCACTTGACTTGACCTGTGAACTTGGCAATGCAGGTTTTTCAACACTATAAGGTGCTTTTCTATAAGCCTTGACTTGAGCGTGTGGTGTACCGTTTTATAATAGAGTGGACACAGGTCAGTCTTTGGACCCTCTTAAGTGTGGTGAATTAGCTTTATTATTACTTCACCTCACCTGTCTTTAACTTGTTGGTAATTGTGCAATATGAGTTTTTAATGCGATTATATCATTTGCTGAGTATGAAAAAAATTGAGCTTTCTTATGCAAGAGTTTCAAAACTACAAAATTAATTCTGAATGCGATGTGTTTACTGGAAAAGTAGAAAATATAGTATGTTTGTTAAGAGGAGATATTTATGATGTTAATGCAAATAAATATTAATTAAAGCGATATACAACCGCAGGTAAAGATTCTTAAAAGTGAAATTGTAATTTTTCCATCCATGCTTAATGATACCTTAATTACCATAGAAAAACCAGTACAATGCTCAAAACCATTCATTATAACTAATTTGATTAAATAAATATTAGTCAATAATAACAATGTTTCTTCTTTGTAAATTATATAGGTACTTTGTTGCTAAAATCAGAGTCACTTTATATTTTTAATTTGGAAGGAAGAGAGAAATTCGAGATAAATGATCCCAATCTGGAATTTCATTTGATTATAATATAAGATCAATTTAATAATTGTCGTTTTTAGTTGTGTTCTTTGCAATTTCATAAAGAAAAAATAGAAAAGAGCTAAGATGCACATCATAGAACAAAATTTCCTTGAAGCAATAACAATAAAAATCTGTGTCCTCATTAAATAAAAACAAACGTAACATGTCGAGAGAAAAATCTCGCATTATTCATAAAGCGACGTTAAAATTAAAAACACAAGAATATAAACGGGTCCATATTATTATTATACAACAAAGTAGTACCAGGAAGGACCAGTTTTCCAACGTCACTTGCTCTGGATTTCCTTATAATGTGTCCGCCTAGCTATTCTCCCACAGTTAAACTGAGAGTCAAAGGTTAACACTTAGGTAAATTTCAGCAAGAAGATTACTACTACTACTACATTGGTCTTCTTCTTCTTCTTCTTTCTGTGAAGTGGTACTTGGCTTGCTTGGAAGAGTTAGAGATGACCATGTAACACTTGTCGTTTTTCCATTAAACCTTCGTTAATGTTATTGGGATGACGACAATAATTGTTTGTTAAGTGCTTCGAAAAGTAGGATTCCATATCAAACGTTTTAAATTATTGCTAATGAAGCAATTTATGCATCAAGGTGAAGTTTTTTTTCTGTCCTAATCGCTCTGTCTTATGATACGACGCCGTTTTGCAAAATGCTTATCATTCCATACATTCTAGTCGAATATCCTAATTCCTAAGCTAAACTAAGCTAAGCTGCACTAAGCATATAAGTTAATCCCTTATTATGCGGTGACTCCAGCCTCAAACCCTCAAATAAACATCATCATGATACAAATGAGCCTTCCCCCTACTTGTGCTCCAGTTAATTTGACCTTATTGCCACACCACACCACAGACCGTGTAAAAGAGGGTGTCAAATGTTCAATAGCTCTATAAGAGATGAATGTTCCAAGCACCACTTTTTCCCATTGTTACGTTTTGACTCTACATCTAAATATATCCAAACAATAAAAGCTCTCTCTTCTAAACAAATAGCCACTATTAAGTTTTTAGATTAGTTTTATAATTTGATTTGCAGATTTTTATTACTATTATTATTAGCCCCTATAGAGCTTTCAAGTATCAACGGTCACTGATCGTATTTTTAGCTGCCCTTAGTATGTAAGTACAGGTAACAAGCAATTGAATTCGTATTACAAGGGCTTTCTTATTGTGGGGAAGGAGGGTTGACCAAGGGTCAGAGGGTAAACAAACCCTATATGATGTGTTTATTGTGACAATACAATTAACATATCATAAGTATAATGTAAGGTATAAGGTGGATGATCACAAACTGGATATGAGAAGGTAGGTACTGGATTACTGGTTTTTATCAGATAATTTGGTTTGAATCATAAAATAATAATGGTTTGAAAGCTATAAATAAATCCACACTTGCATGATTTCAAGATAAGTTATCACAAACTAAGGTAGAAACACTAACAATAATATTAAGATATTGATCACGATCAGGATAATTTTAAAGACTTATTTTACAACCCCTCTGTTCTTATTCTTAGTTGTAGTTTTTTTATGGAGAAGAAGAATTGACCAGGGGTCAGAAGGTAAACTAACCCTCTTTTATTAAATGATGAGCTTATTATGACAATTCAATTAACATATCATAACTTCAATAAGATAGATATGAACACAAAAAAGGGAATATTTGTATGGAAAGATCTCAATTACCGTTTTTTATCAAGTAATAAGATATTGATCATAAATTAGAACACCTTATATTAATATTTTTTAGGAAAAACCGAGAGAAAAACTAAAACTTTAGTGACCCTGTAATTACCCCGCATTCTAAGATAAATGATCACGAACCGGATTTATGATTTTAATGAGCTTTTTGAAAGTGATTATTGAAATATTCTTCATTTAGAAGGAATTTGAATATTTGTCTAAATAATTGTTAAGGTCGTCACATAGGTGCAATTAACAATAACGTAAGCTTTCACCAAAATTATGCTATTTTTTTGTGGAAATGGAAATTAATTTGAAGTAATGGGACGTGCCATGATGAATCTTAAAGTGTTTGAAAACGGCATCAAATATCTCTATTTATTTATTTATTTATATATTTATTTATAGGACGCCTGTTTATTACAATACAAACTTAATACATGAAAGTACGTGACACTTGATTTAACTGTTATGTTTCTATTGTCTTTTGAACGATTCAACTTGACTCTTAAATCTATTAAATCTCATCATCATCAGCACTTTGTTAGATCATTTAACAATTTCTCTATATTTGTTTATAATTTATTTAACTCGATAAAGCTATCTCGAATCTTAATGCTATAATTATTGGCGTTGTTAATTGCTTTTACGCTTCCAATTAATCTCACACGTATGGACAAAAAAACATCGCAATTGTTTCGTGGTAGACGCATATTGAAAAACATGTTAGACGTCAGTCAATCAATCTGGTTTTGCTATATATGCTAATAACAATTCTATTTAAGTATTTAATTCATTAACTTTTATTTAATCGGATGGGTTCATTTCCATCTGTTGTGAATAATGTTCATATTTGAATTTGATTTGATAATTCAATTAACCATCAGCATCAGCGCCACTAATAGCATGGTGGATGTTTTAGAATTGGCGTGCGCCCTCTTAATGTGCAAGCGGTTTCAAATGCTCATAAGTTTCACTAAGACTGCATTAAATAATAATTAATTGAGTGTTATAGTCTATTGTAATTAGAATTTGTTGATTAACGGTATAAATGCGTTTTCATTTTCAATAGTTATGTTGAAAGATAATAATAATTTTCTCTCTATATGAATAGCTAATATCTGTTGGCCTGACGTGAGATTCCAATGTTCAGATGAATAATTCGATTTCTCGTAAGCATTTGCGCGTAAAAATTGAAAATTATGATAATTGCGCAGTGTTTTCTATTATAATACACGGTTCTGCTAGTCTAAACAAAAGCATCGATTGCACATAAAATAAATAGTAAATAGAAAAAGGCTAATTTTTCAACTAAATGCTTTTAGGCATCAGATAATTAGAGAGACAGAGAGGAGAAGATAAGATTTTAGACAAAAGTGTTGTCCTCTCTTAATGTGGAAATTATACTTAAATCTAAAAGATAAAATATCTTTGCAGCGAGACTAATATGTCAATTTAGATAATTGATCATAATATGTCTGGAAAAAAGAGAGATTTACTTTATGTTTAGATGAATGAATGTTGGGAAGTTTTGTACATGTCATTATGATAAAATATAATAATACTGTAATAACACTATTACTTAGCATATATGCTGCAACAAATGTTGAGAACACCAAATTACTTCTCTTGGTTCTTTGCGTTCTTCTACTTTGTATTATATATTTAAAATACTATTTTGATAAACCTATACATAAAACAAACAATTTTAAAACAACTATTATATTTTTTAATCATTAAAGTGATTGTATCTACCATGCATGCACTCATTAAAAACAATAATAATATAGTACAAAATACCACTAATATATGCATAAGAAAAACAATTTTATTGAAATTATATTGATTAGAAATTTATGATTTGCATCAAAATCTACAAAACAATTATTATGATGTTATCTCAACTGAAGATAATAATCCATAACTAAAGTGTTTCAATAATATTCCTAAAAATTTGTTAATTCCAAGTATATTATGTAGACATATTGAGGAAATTATTTATCAGTAACGTAACTCTTAAATTATAGCACCTAATAAATAGATAATGATCATAATATGATCTAAAGTACAAATATTAATCCAAGTTCATAAAATAAAAATAAAATTGGTAGAAATTTGAGCTCAATCAAGGAAGAGATCCTATCACTAAGATACTGATCATATTATGGACAAAATGATCACTATCTTCCCAGCCAGAATTTCCAACATCCTGAACGACAAATGATTATCGGATATTCCTAAACATATCTCAAAGAAGGTGATTGCGCCAAAGGAAAAGGGGATTTGTTTGGTTTTTCTAGTAGCTGGCAACCATAAACTAATGATCAGTAGAATCCAATAAGAATTATTAAGAAAAATGATTCATCATAAATGCATGAACTCTTAGGAGCAATTAAAGAAAATGAACGGTAATTTGAAACTGGTGCAATTGGAAAGTTAAGTTTAAAAAGCGATATTCAATAATTTTATTGCAACTTGATCACGACGATTTTTATTTATATGCCTTGTCAACCTATTATGTGCAATTTTGTTTAATAAGCATCATTTAATTATGTTATGCTTACGCATAGCATTATATAAAATATGCTTTAATTACCTCACAAGCAAAAAAAAAGAAAAAAGTTGTATGGCCAACAAATCAATTTCTATGATTATTCAGAGATAATGATTACGGAGTTAGTAAACATGACTCGCTGGCTAGCATAGAACATACAAACTGTTCTGTACGATATGAAGCATGTGTCTCTCTCAAGCATCAAGTACGTCATCTCCGTACCTTGTTTCGATTTCGACTCCGGGAGTCTCACCTAGCTCCCCACCAAAATCGAATCCGACCAATCACAATTCCCTCCATAGAACCTTTACAAGAGCACTTGATCTTTTTATTATTCTGTGTTTCAAGTCTTAAGAGAGCGCATCTCTCTGCTTTGAGTTTCTGTTGTGAGTGAGTGACTCCTATTTTTATTTTTTTATTTTCGTAATCGCTTGGTGAGTTCTGCTCCTTTCTTCCCATCAAGTGGTCTAAATAGGAAGAAATGGATTATCTTTTGGGACACACTTTTTTGAGGTAAGATTTGCATTTTGATCTTGTTAATTAATTTGCGAAAGTGCGCTTGCTTTAATTGGTGTGTAATGTATCAAGCATTGGTCTTTTCTTCATTTAATTAACTGCATCATGCTTGGCCAAGTTTAGAGCAAAATTCCTATTTTGGTGCAGGAAATCTTCCAATCTCAAAAACCTTCCAACCTCAAAAAAGATAAACGTTTGAAATTGTTGCGGTTTTTCTGGTTTTAATTTGGAAATTGTAGCAGGAAAAATTAATGATAATGAAAAGGGTGTGATAACGGAGCGGTGTTCTGTTCAGATAAATGCATGAGTTATATATGCAAAAGGAAAAAAACACCCGCTCGTGTTTTGTATAAATGTGTGTACCTAAATGTCATGGCAACGCAACCCTACATTGCAGGGAAAAAATGCGATTGTCATACGCAGTATTATGATTCCAATAAAAAGTAATTTTCAAATCATCAGATGCTAATTTTCGCATGGCTTTTTCTTCTTCTTCCCTATATAGCTTCGCGGTAGTAAAGCGCAAAGTCAATATAACAATAACAATCTGTACCAACCCCTGTCTTTGTACGGACGGGGCTCATCTCATCCATACAACATATAAAAGGCGTCCATTCATCACATTTAGATTGGATTTTGTTGTAATATGCAAGGTGAACTTTTATCTAATTTTTTCACCCGACAGCTCATATTTAATCATCCACCAATATAATGCGGGGGTGACGAAGTCAGATATATCTACCACCTGGAGATTTATTTTATTTTATGGACTCCCCTCTAGTTAATAACGTGTACGTTTTATTTTCTCTCTGCTTTGCTTTTCCAATTTTTAATATTTACATGCATGTTGTAGTAAGACTGATCTTTTAGTTACGCTTCGTGAAGATAAACTATTCTTTTATATATCTATATACAGGGAGAGATTTCATTAGAATCTGCATTTGGTCACGCAATGTTGGCAACACTGACTGCCTTTCATAACATTCAGACTCTTAAATTTTGTTATTGTGACGGAAACTTATGATACGCTCTTATAAAATGCTATATTGTTGTGTAACATACACTTTTGATTATTTTCGTTTTTAATTATAAAAGTCTTCTTTTTCTACTTTCAATACTGTATAATTAATGTAATTATCTTTTTACATTCCCAATTATATTAAAGATTTTATGCGTTTATAATCCAATTATCATATTTTTACCAAGACCAAGCAGATTAATAAGGATTATACCGAAAATGATGAATACTAGCTGACTTGGAATGGAATCATTGTACCAATGAATATCTTAAGTTTCTCTGATATTTAATCAAAATATCATTTTTTTAGTTGAATAACTATTATAGGAGAGCTTTTCAGAAACTAAATGGGAAAGCTTCCTGAAATTTTGCAGGTTTTAGTGCAGGTCTTCAATCACAACTTGTTTTCCTTCACAACCCCTATAACAAATTATGATCCAATTAAGTTTTTATTAGATTATATATCTAAATCTAAAAAATCGTCAGCCCAAAACCATTAGAGCTTTGTCAAATTGACCAAATCTGCTTGGATTTATCACGCATATTGCTTCCATTTTATAATCAAATTTAACTGAAATATCAGATATTTCTAGTGATAGCACCTTCTCGGAAGCCAAATTACTTGCAAAAGCTTCAAATTTATAAGTAAAACGCTTGATTATATCACTTTAAATGGTGTATATCTATAGTTTAGCCTTGTTATCAAATTATTGGATCATATCATTGTCTTGTCCTTTAATGATATCTTCATTTATTCGAATTGGGATTTAAAATCAGATCACCAAAAGCAAGAAATCATGTCATAACTTCAACGATTTCTTTAAAATGTTATCTCATTTCCTCCCAATGCTCAGATTTCTGACGAAATTGAACTGATCTCAGCTTCATTGCTTCAATTATTGCTCCAGTTTCGTCTCCAACTAGTCAAAATTTCTTCCCCAACATGGTGCATTATTTGGCAAGCAATGCTTGCTATCCTGCTCCATTTTTGTTGACCACCATAAAAACTGGCGAATGAGCGTCATTCGTAATTCCTGTAACTCGTTGAAACGGCGATTGGGGGTGGAGGTGAGGGGTGTGTTGGCAGGTGTCTGTGTGTGATATGTAACTATGGTGACGCAGGTACAGACTCAGCAGATCAATACAGGTGGCGACGCCATCTTGGCCCGCCTGCTCTCCTGAGATTGCTTGGTCAGGACTGCATGGCACACCCACATCTACTCCTCTGCAGGAAACAATTCCCTGCTGCTGCTGCTGTTAATTATTTTTTCACAAATAAGGGGAATTACCTAGGTACTTGGCTATTTTGTTATCGCGTTGCAATATATGATATAATATATATGAATCGATTATTATTGAGATTTGCTGTACCAAAAAAGGAGTGGATTGATAAGTTTCTTGGAAATCGTAGATATTTGCACAAACACATCAAACAACATAGGAAAACGTTGCATTGTAGATATTTTTGCGCGGAATGATAATAGATTTAATGGGATAGCAAATCTGAAATCAATTAATTTGATGTGTTTTCTAAAAAAATGGGTATAACAAGTTCGCCTTGGTTGGCTGAGCAAAATGCTCAAGTGTTTCATCTCGGAATTAAGAAAGCGTATATAACACAGTGCGTCTTCTCCTTTTATACTATATACCTATGTTGTAGTAAAAATAACATTTTATGTAATTATATGAAATCCTACACATTAGTTTCATATCTAGAACGGAGTAAAGTCGCGTCGTTTGTTTTGGAAAATTGAAGAATTAATCATCCATTTAGCATTTTGTTGCAAACATTCTTTCATTAAATGTATAAATATTGTTAATTAAATTCCGATTAAATATTATACTCCTATTTCATCATCATACGCAGTTGTGATTTATGTAATCAACATACTATATGCATTGGTTTGTCAAAAATTTTGTGCAAAAGAGAAACTTATGGGCCAAAAATTTCCGGTCATTAATAATATTATGCTTAAAGTTTCTTTCTTTGTAATGTAATCATAATAATTATTACGAGACCAAATGGGAACAAAAAAAACTAAAAGAGTCACGCCCAAATCATAATTTGAGTCAAAGATCGATAACTATACATCACGTAGTGATGCTTTTTCCGAGAAATTTCGATAAATAAATCTACAATTCATTGATTCCAACTTTCCTCTCAAACCGAAATCATTCTTATCAAGATATTTGATAATAGTTTCTATTTGTGAATATTATTGCAAATTTTATTAGTTTATCGTTTGTTATCAATGAACATTTCCTATTTTGACTATGTAGCAGCAATAGAAGAAACATCATAATAATTTAATAGTACCTCTAATTACCAATTTTCTATAGAATAAGAGATTTATGTATTCTTTGAAAATTAAATGCAAATTGTTTATATATTAAGAGAATGAATATAATTAATTAGTGTGTTAAACATTCAAGCCATGGTTAATGTGCAATTAGAATTTTTTAAAGGTATGTTCAATAGATAAATCTTCACTTTTCTTATCACCATAGAAAAATGTAATTTGCACTAAGTGAAGATTGATGTACAAATTGTAAAACATTTTTTATGCATGCAGTAAAATTATTGCTTGTTTTTTATATCCAAATTATCCGTTCGTTGTTGTGTAATAAAAAGGGGTTCCAAGGGGTTCCACAAGAGAGGCACACGCCAAGCAGGTGGCTCGGTATTAACCGAAAGGGCAGGTGAAATGAACATATGCTGCCACTATACACAAGAAGAGATATATTCAAATTCTCTTCTTTTTTTTGTATTACTCTCAATTTCAAACAAACACATTTTTTATCTGGAGATTTATCTCGATGAAAAAAACTTTATACCGCTCGCTTATTTGTGTTTCATTCATTTCAGAAGATAGCTTCGCAATGCAAGGCGATATTTTAATGCCACACTCACCGCCTCCGAATATCAACAAATCTTCACTTGGTAAGTTTTTTTCAATTATCTTCGTCATTGAAAATAGTTTTACTTCTATTTTATCAAATAGATTTAGTTGAAAAATATTTTCTTGTTTTGCTGAACGGAAATTTAACCAAATCCTTTGTGGTCCATGCATATTTAATCATAATTTCCGCCTGAGACAAAAATCCGATTAACATGTTGTTGCTCTTGATGTTTACCAAAGATGTGTGTGTGTGTGCGTTATCTTTCTTTTTCACTTTCCTTCAATAGTATTGACTCTCCGTATTTATTTATAATAATTTTTTAATTTCCCGTTGTATGAGAACAAATAAAACAAATTGGAATAAGATAAAAGGCGGAAAATGATTAATGCAACGCAAACATAGACACAGAAAGATCTCAATAAAAGCCAGATAAAAGAAATGAGTTACATTTCGGATCGCCTAGAAAGAAAAAAATGTATCGATAATAAATTCTTTGTCATTCCATTGACTTGACCCAAATCACTTGTATTGTTAAATATGTGTTGCGCAAACAAAAAAACATCGTCATCATCACTCATTTAGCAAACAATTGTTCCAGTTACCGAAATGGAAGTGACTCCACCACCATCCTCCAAAGATCTAATCAACCAAAGCGACTCAGGAATTTTCTCTTCGACCACATTAGACCTAAATCGCACGTCCGATAATTGCGACACCGATACAAGGAGCGATTGCAGCTCGCCAGAACGCAAATACGTTTGTCCGATTTGCGACAGAATGTTGACATCGCAACATGACTTCACTTTGCACATTCGATCTCACAACAACGAATCAGAGATCCAGGACAACGAAAACGGATACACTTGTCGCATCTGCAACAAAGTGCTCAGTTCCAGCTCCAGCTTGGATCGACATGTCCTGGTGCATAGTGGCGAAAGACCTTTCCATTGCAAATATTGCGGCGATACGTTTACAACGAATGGCAACATGCATCGACATATGAGAACACATTCGCAGAAATCGTCCGATAACTACGAGTCGGATGGTAGTGTTGATAGCAATTTGAGCAGCACCAAAAGTATCGAATATAACAATAACAACAAGGTCGACTTGAAGCTTAGCAACAAGCGCAAGCTTGAACATTCTGATAACAGCACGAATAAGCGAAGAGAAATTTGCAGCGATAACGAAATAGCCACATTGTTCAAGTGTCCAGTTTGCGAACGGGATGATTTCAATTCCATCAGCAACATGGAGACCCATTTGGAAGATAATCATCCGGAATATCCAGCCAAATGCAGTGATTGCAAGCAGGTTTTCCTCAATAACAAACTGTTGACCGCACATAAGGCGACGGTCCATGAAAGTCCTTCCAACAAACATCCTGTGGTCGGATTCAAGAACTTGTCGTTGCTGAATTTTCCAGACTTTTCCAGCAATAAGTTTCCGCACGTGGCACGACGAGAATGTGAATTGAATCGGTACAAAGTGGCGAGTGGATTGAAATTCCAATGCAAAAGTTGCATGCGAGCTTTTCCTTGTGTGAACTCCTTGGAAATGCATGAAATCGAAAAGAGCTGCATTCCAAGTGGAGAAAACTGCAATGGATTAGACTTGAGCAAATGCAACAGCATTTCTGATACCTTCAAGCGTATGGATTTCTTTTCTCGCTTGGATCTTCACGACAACTCGCCTGAGAAACCTTTGCTACACTTATCGACCGAAACCTCCATCAAATTAAAAGACCATTTGGTCAAAAGCATCTGCAACATCGACAATACTAAAGATCTAGCTGACATCCAATCGATTTTGACCAATATCAATCTGCAGCAATCGAAAACCATCTCGAATAAAAGCAACTACGAAATTTCGCCGTCGGATTCATCCAAAAACGAGCAAGAAGAGGAATCGCAGGACTTATTTGCAGTCGAGTTTCGCAAGATGAAATTACGCGGCGAGTTTCCTTGCCGACTTTGCACGGCAGTGTTCCCGAATTTGCGTGCATTGAAAGGCCACAATCGTGCTCATTTGAATGGAAATAATAATGGAACGTACCATTGCAACATGTGTCCACATTCTTCAATTGATAAGGCAGCCTTGATTCGCCACATGCGGACCCATAACGGAGATCGACCTTACGAATGTTCGCTTTGCAATTATGCTTTCACGACCAAAGCAAATTGTGAAAGACATCTCAGGAATCGTCATGCCAAAAGCACCAGAGAAGAAGTAAAGAAGTCTATTATTTACCATCCGTCTGAAGATCCTACTAATGAAGACTTGAATAAGCTGACGACCAAAGATGATAGCAAGAAGCTTAATTTAAGCACTTCGACTGATGCTAGTGATATTACTCCGGAGAAATTGCATTGCTCCACACCAAAGATATCTGATCACCATCGAAGCATTGTCGCGGAAGAACTATTGAAACCAATCATTCCAGACTTGCAGTCACTTAAACCAAATATATTTATCAACGATATTATTCGGAATGAGAACCTACGTTCCATTAAGGAGCACAAACTTTTCCAAAATAATGCAACAACCTTATTTCAACAACACTATAAGAAATTGCCAAGCAGCAATGAATCACTTGCTGCGAAAATCCAAGTGAAAAGCATGGAGTCACTGAAAATGGGAAGCAGTTACTACAGCAATAATAATTCGGACGATGAATATGCAGACGAAGAAGAGCAACCAATGGATTTAGTGTTGGACTTGAGCAAAAAGAAACCAATAGTCGAAGAAAAGAAGTTTGAGGAAGTAGAAGCTCCACAAGATCTAACAAAGAAGTCGCCACCAATCACACCTCAGCTGAATATGGGTGAATTATTTGCTCCACAGATGAAACTCGATCCAGCCGCTTTGTATGCTGCACAGTTAGCCCGTTTGTACCATTCAGCTTGGCCGGGCTTTCATTTAAATCCGTTACTGTTGCCAGCAATTCCATCACCTGCTGTTTTATCGCCCAATCTACAGGACATGAAAGAACGCGGACAACGGTATCAATTATGCGGCGGATCTGTCGTCCCAGAGGAATTGAAGAATTTCCAAATGCAACAGCAACAAACTCTGCGGACTCTGAATGGATTTAAAATGGACAACAAACCAATGATGGACAATGCCTATTCTAAAAAGGATGAGCTGAAACCATTATCATTGAATGTAGACAACGCTTTCCCTGACTTGAAGCTTCAAAGCCCAAGCCAGAATAAATCCGACATGATGCAATCACCCAATTCAGTCAAAATGGTGATCAAAAACGGCGTACTAATGCCCAAGCAGAAACAAAGACGATATAGAACAGAGCGACCATTCACTTGTGAACATTGCTCAGCCAGATTCACTCTTCGCTCGAACATGGAGCGACACATCAAACAACAACACCCACAATTCTGGTCGCAACGTCAACGAGGGAATGTGGGCAATCCAGGTCGAAAAAGTCATGGATTATCGATAAAATCCAACTATTGCGATCTCAGTATACCAAACTATGAGATACCAAAGACACCAGACTATGACGAAACCAAAGAGCAATTAAAACTAGCCATCTTGGCACAGCAGTTGAAAGCGAGCCAAACTTTGTTGCCGGAACTTAAGAAGGAAGATGATGATGAATGTGCTTTGGTCATTGATGAAAACGAGGAAAAAAATAAGACTGAAGAATTGAACCAAAGATTTGAACGGACTAGGATTCTTGAGGAGAAATTGACTGAGTATCAGAAACACCATAAGCAGTTTAAGAATGAAGAAGATTTGGTGCCAGTTTCTAGGTTGCTGGATAATGCTTCTCAGCAGCAGTTTAAAGAGTACTTTAAGCGTGAAAGTGAAGAGCAAGAAGTTGGTGGAGTTAGTGAAGAAGATGAAGAAGGACTAGTAGCTAGTGGTAGTACCAGCGAGGGGAATGTTTCCGGTACTGATGAAAATAGGTGAGTTTTACAATGCTTGATAATTATTTTCCCATATGTTTCATTCTTCAAAGAAAAATCACTAATATTTAATTTTAAATATTCCAGATCAGAGTCAGAGATTGCTGCACCAGCCAAGAAAAAGTCCGCCTATTCACTAGCCCCAAATCGTGTAAGCTGCCCCTATTGCAGCCGCAAATTTCCTTGGACCTCATCATTGCGTCGCCATATTTTGACCCACACTGGTCAAAAACCGTTCAAATGCAGTCACTGTCCATTACTATTCACCACAAAATCCAACTGCGATCGCCATTTGCTCCGCAAACATGGCAATTCCGCCACCACTATAACAAACGAAACCTCGAACAATAACGGCAACTTCCTAATCCGAAACGTTCCGGAACGTCCTTTCAAATGCTCCAATTGTCCAAGCAGCACTTTTTCCACCTACTCTAACCTAAAGAAGCATATCAGCTGCAAACATTCCACCAACGCTCAAGGAGACGACATTAAAGCTCAAGGATACGAAGCTGGAAGCTCCGAGGACGAGAAAATCGTCCTGGAGGGAAAAAACGACTGGGAGAATCAGTTAACCTACAACAAACTAAACAACGAGGTTCAAATGCAAGTGCAAAATTCGGATCTTCCGTTCAAGTGTCATCTATGCGAAGGATCGTTCAGTGAGCGTCAAGACGCTTTGGACCACATTCGTGATAAGCATGCCAGCGAATATGATTTACTTATGTCGAAGAATGCTTTGGATAGTAATGCGACGACGCCGGACGACGCCAGCCATCAAGATGACGAAGAAAGCGAGATTCGGGGTAAGTTCCCGGACTACTCGAATCGTAAAGTGATTTGTGCGTTTTGCATGCGTCGTTTTTGGTCTGCAGAAGATTTAAGAAGACATATGAGGACCCATACTGGAGAACGGCCGTTTAGTTGCGATATTTGCAGACGGCGGTTCACTTTGAAACATAGCATGTTGCGTCATCGCAAGAAGCATAATGTTAGTTTTGAGAATGATAATGTGAATAGTGACGAAGAAGCTGCTAGTTTTGATAAGTTTGTGAATACTAAGAGCGATAATAATAATTTGAGAACTGATGAGTCGGATGGTAATGAAGGTGGTGGCGATTTAATTAGTAATTTGCTGGGCATTAGAGATCGGTCGATAATCGATAAGGTACTTGGGGCGTCAGCTGATGATGCTGCTAAATTGTTGGGGATGAAGAATGGCGTTAAAGAGTAGTAGATTTTTTTGTTATTTTAGATAAAGTATAATATTGTTGTTTATTTATGTTCTTTGTGGGTATTTGAATTCTATTTTATTATTTTTTGTATATTTTGTAAGATATGTGGTATTAGGGTTTAAAAATGGATTCGTTCGTATAAGATTGTTGTATCAGTCTAGTCAATAAAATGTTGGTCCACTTTAGTGGAGACATTGAGCATTTATAAAATGCTTGAAATCAAATGAGTATAGACTAGTTACATTTGTATCATAAATTGAAATTAATTGTTAAGTTAGATGGAAGAGTTATTTTATCAAAGAAGATTTAAATTATTATTATTATTTATCATATTTTTGTACATTGTAAGAATTATAATACGGTCTAGAATACCAAAAAATAATGTTAAATTTGTGATGGCTTTCGAATTTGGTTTTCGAAAGCGCGTCGCGATCAACCAAGTCTAAACGTACTTTTTGCCTTAAACTTAGTAAGATGTGTCTTAATTATTGCCTTTAGGAATTAACTTTGAGAAAATTTGTACACTGTATAAAAAATAAGCAATATTTGTAGGGAACTTGTTCATATTCGTAATTAATGCAATTGATTTGTTTTTTGAGTGCTTAAAGTATTTTGTAAAAATATAGGATTCACGATTTTTAAGTTTTTCTTGCACTTGATGATATACTTGATTAGTATGGTATTATTCACACATTCACGCTGTGTCTTAACAGCTTTTGGTATAATCCAATTTGCAGAAGATGATTAATTCTTCTGTGATTATATCTACAAAGCGATTTTTAGCAATTTTCAAGCAATTGAGTGACTTATATATTCTAGAATTTAACTATAAATATAAATATATATGAAACTTTTAAAAATATATTGTTATTGCGGTTTTGTTCTTAATTTTTATCGATTGTATGCCATATTTATGTAGAATATAAGACTCATGTTAAAACATGACAAATATTCTTAAATTATATAATATTGTATTTTTCTTTCTCTCATCTGTTTTATTTGTTCATTTCAATAAAATAAATGATAATGCTCATAATATACGCTGTTTAAATCCTTCCTATAATTTTTAACTTTGCAGAATTCGAATAATTATATGCGATAATATTTCAAAACGGAGAAAGTTGCAATCAGACTGCATTTTTTAGTCAGATTAGGCGCATTTGATATCAATAAATACTAAATACAATCAATCAGTGTTTAATTTAAATAATTAATTTAAAATAGTGCAAAATGCAAGCTTGCGACACCTGTTGAGCTATAAGTGAACTACTCAGCATTCTGATTACAGTAATCTATTATTTAAACAAGAAATGGTTATTAAAAATGTATAAACACATTACAAAATTATAAAGATAATTAAATAATTGATAAAAAGTGTGATATTTTGGTTCTAAATTAAAATTAATAAATAAATGCTGTATTATTGGTTGCCTAACATTTATATTTTTTTAAATTTTAAATATAATAATTTTCACTGCGGTAATTACAAATTATTTCAATTAACCACTGATTGACTGTTTTCTTCATATATCAAAGTAATGTTATAACACTTACCAGTCAATTATAAATCAATTAGGAAGTTTGCTTAACTCTGGTTTGATTGAAGCCAATCCAACTGGCGGCGGCGATTCCAATCTTGATATGATGAAATTCCTAATCACCGCTTGAGCTAAAAACAACCTTATTACTATAAATCAAACATAAAACAATCAATTAAATACCTAAAGAGCTATGATTCTCTATCGCAATATCATGAGCGGTCACATCATTGAAATTAACCAACGCAAAACTAGCCCCGTTTAGCAGCAACTCTTGACATGTATGCGGATGATTACCTTTCGCTGCATACATGAGGGCTGTGTTGCATAACTAATATAACCAACAATTAAACTAACAAACTAACTAATAATTAAAAGAAAACGCTTACATGATCCGGATGATCAAGCTCCGCACCGCGACTCAAAAGCAGGCGTACCACTTCATGATGGCCGCCACTCGCTGCTAATATCAGAGCGGTTTCTTCTTCAGGGCCCAATTTATTTACTTCGGCATCTGCATCGAGCAATAATTGCACTGCATTATATTGCCCATATGCTGATGCCCAATGCAAAGCAGTCAAACCATTACTATCGCAAACATCCACGTCCCTTTCGTTCACAATATCTGATTTTGTAATTTCACCCTGACCCGCTCGGGTGTGAAAATTAATATCTGTAGCTTGCGGCACCGGAGTCTCTGCTTTAGTGTTGCCCCTTTGCAAATTTGTCAGCACCGTGTTGCATGTGAAAGCCTGTTTGTACGGCTGGAAAGCGCTTTTGCGATTACCATCGTGAAGTAGGCGCGGAGACCATTTTTTAGGACTGCTGGAGTTTAGGGTTTTGGGGGTTATATTGGGAAATATTATAGGTTTTACGTCTTTTTCTTCATTGGAAGAATCGTTTTCCATTACTGAAAGATATTTTAAATAAAATTATGCATTAGTTTTGAGTGAATTTATTTTACCTGATGTTTTGGTGCTGTCTCTTTTTAATGCGTTTTCAGATCTATCTTGCATCCTCTACTAGTATGGATGTCATCGACAGACTTTGTACTAGAATATTGAATATGATAATTTGTAATTGTTTCAAGTAGTTACATCAATATTATAATGGAGACTTTAATTAAGCTTAACAATCAAACGGCTGGACGGGATAAAATAGCAAGGTAACGTGAAGAAACTTGATAAACTGTATTCTAACCAAGCTTTTTTAGATTGTTGCAGTATTTGAGCAGGATTTTATGGCACAGATTGCAGCAACAGAATAAGAATGGAGTTAGTGGCTTGAAAAATCTGGAATTCCAACTTAGCACTTTCAGAAAATGTAATTAAACCCTTGTTGGAACACTATTGTTGTCTTTTTTCAATTTGTGTTGTTGACACAAGATGGACAGAGATAGATAGACAGATTGAACATGCACCACTAACTAGATGAATTTTTTTAGTGTTGCGGTTCGGTAGATTTGCTGAGAGTTTGTATGCAACTTTACCATTAATGCACCATCCAGATGCAACAATTCGCTACACTGTAATTCTGAGCAAAATATGCAATTCGTTATTTTTATTTGCTGATCACTTTCTTTGGTTGGGCAGAGCCGATGTGGCTGGTGTAAATGTGGAGAAATGGAGCCAAATTAGCAATAAATACTGGTTGTTTTCAATCACTATGAATTTAGTGAGAGATTTCTACGAGATTTCGAAAATAATGCAGAGTCAGAAGTGCAGTATTTTGCCTAAGAATGGCATCAGGGAGTTTCGCGATGTCTTGCAAGTGTTTTCAAAAATATACCTCTTATTGCAATCCAATGACAATATTATGATTGATACTGTTAAAAATGCATGTGATTTTTTTATTCCATTGACAGCTTTAGGACATGTTAAATTATCGCCAACCAGTGTTGGTTTATTGGGAGTAGTGTCTTCAGTGGCTGGAATTATGGTTATGGTGGATCCAGGGAAGAAGTTAATTCCTTCATAATGTTTTATTACAAATATATTTTAATACTTTTTAGAATTTAAATGAGTTGTATTATTAATTCCCTTTATCCCGGTGCGGTATTTAGATTAGTTCGAATTTAATTAGTTTAGCAAATGCTGATTTAAATTTCGTTTAGTATTGCAATGAGTTTAGTGCTAGTAGCATGAAACAACAAGTTTTTGATTGCTTTATGCTTATGGGGACAGTTTTATCGCTAAAAAATCCCCAAATTCAAAACCAAGAAGTGTTTAGACCGCTTTTGTTGCAAGATGTTTACACAACTACTGTGAATATATCGTTTACAATAGAAGAGATTTATTTTGTTAATCCAAAAAAAATGGTAAAGCTAGGCTAGTTACAGTTATTTAAATTGCGATAAATTATTTTTTGTAGGAATTAATGATAAGTGGTTTGTTAAACCAAAAATGGTTAGATCCAAGACTAGGAGCAAATGTTCGTACTAGAAAAATGGCAGTGGCAGGACAAATTTGGAAGCCTAAAATAATAGCATTAAATAATAAGAACATAATTGCTCCAAGTGATGATTTAGCCTTTTGGAGGGGCTTTGGGGAAGAAGCGTCTATTCTTTTGAGTGAAAAGCTACAAATAATGTTAAAATGTTCTGAAAACTATCAAGACTTTCCGTTTGATGTTCAAAATTGCTTTATTAAAATTGGATCTTGTGCGTTTGATTTTTTTAAAATATTTTTTGTATTAAAATAATTTGCTGTATATTTTTCTAGATAGATTTCCTTCTGATGAGATTGTTTTGCAATGGGACAATGATATACCAAAAAGTACTATGAACAATGAATTAAATAGCAACAATTTCGCTATTTTAAATATTTCAAAAAGCTTAGAGTACCAAATTAGAACGTCCGGTAAGTTCATTCAAAATTTAGTAATAATTATTAATTCCTTTGGATTCTTGCAGGAAATTTTAGTGTAGCGATCTTAAAAATTAGTATGAAACGCAATAGTTTGCACTATATATTTTGCACTGTGGTTCCAATTCTGTTATTGAATTGTTTAAACTATATTGCGCTCTTTATAAACAAACGAACCACCAGATTAAATATTGAGCTATTTTCTTTCGTGGGTTTGCTCTATTTTTATTATAACTCGGTTTGCGTGTTGCAACCTGTGCCTTATTTAAAAGCTATTGATACATTTAGTGCAATTGCAATGGGCTTTTCTATCGTTTCCATTTTGGAAACATTGTTCATTGATAATTATTGCAGAATTAAAGAAAGGCTGTATCATCTGAAGTACGATTATTGTACAAGAGAGTACGAACAATCTATCTACATGATTGAATACTTAATGAAATTGACTTACCCATTGTTTTATACACTTTTTGTAGCACTTTATAGTTATTTGTATTTGAACTAGATATTGTTTAAAAACGCCATTTTGGATTTGACTGGTTTGCCGTCTATATAGTAAAGGTCGAACTATCTGGGTAAAACTGTAAAATTTAATTAATTTAATAAAATTTACAACTATATTAATTGAGTATTATTTACAATATAATTAACTAATTAAATTGTATAATCGCAATATTGATATTAATATCTGATCTTCAACAAAAATTCAGCTAAAAATCAAGTGTGGCCTCTGACCGATAGATGTCTACAAAAACACTTGACAGCTGTCAGATGTATTACATGACAGTTCACATGACAATTATGGTTCAATCTTGAACTGTTGTTAAAATGTACAATAAATACAAATAACGAGATAAACAAAGCTTTGGTTATTATCACAGCAATCTAATAAGTATGTGTATAGACTGCTCTACATAGTTCCTGAACTGAAGGTAAGCTAATCGAATCTACCTTGAACCTACTTTCAAAATGTCAATGCAATTGACAACAATTTTAACCATATTTCCATAATACTACGTCAAACGAATGATAATTTCCATGACCGCTATTTCTGCCCTAATTAATGAATTGCTCTATTCCAGAATGAATTTTAAATTAAACGACTAACAAGCGATGTCCGGAAATATACCAGCCGCACCAGAAGGTGTCAATCCAGAGAACAATCACTTGGCAGGCGGCGGGCCCTTAATTAACACGAACCGTATCCGCAACAACAACAATCAGAACCCCCTTTTCAATGTCCGCGATCGCCTTTTTCACACTTTATTCTATCGTGCCGCTTTGGCCTATGCCCGAACATTCCCGAAACCAGTGCGACGGTTTATAGAATTCGTAATATTAATTAAGGCATTAGCCGCATTTTTCGTGCTAGTCTACATTCATATAGCGTTTTCGAAAACGCCCGCGACTTGTTTGCAACATGTCAAAGACACTTGGCCGCGAGATGGCATTCTTCGTGTCGAAATCGTCCGAAATGTGGACAAGGATTATAATATTGAACATAGCTATGCCAAAGAGGAGAAGCTCAAACGGAGAGAAGAAGATTTTTCGGTGCTAGGATTGCTAGCTAGAGATGGGTTTGTCAACATTGAGCCCTCAGCGGTTCAAGATAACAAGAAAGTTACGCAGCCTTTGGAAAAGGAACCACGACAATGTAAGTTTAATTATGTAATTTAATCAGGAAGTGAAAGTATTGCTCAACAATACTACTTTCTAATCGAGAATTGGTGATGACGCTCTTAAATTATACAAAAATAATATAATGGTAGAAATCAGAGGTCATTCATTTAGCTAATTGTTAAAAGCAACCCCTAAGTTAGTTCAATAGTTTGCCGCACGCAAATCATGTTTAATTTTTTTTTCTCTAATTTATTTAGTGTACGCAAATGAGTCGACCAGCAAATTAAACGTAACAATTTACGAGTTTAATGTCGAGCCGTCATTCAACGTTACTAAAGTTTCTTCGACAATATGGGAAGGCTTATTAGCGTCGACCAAAAACGTTTTCACTTCGGAGGCGACGCCAGCGCCAACGGCAGATGTTTACAACGAGGAAGAAAGCGGGGTGCTAAATGAAGAAACTGATCCTACTATCGAGCTTATTAATGAGGTCAATGAATTGAATAGTAAGCTAAAAGGTAAACGAATTTTTATTTAAAATTTAAATACACATATTCTAACAAGCTAAATATTTTTGCAGCGTGGACTGAAGATGAGTACATAGTAGAGTACTCTTTAGAATATGGCTTTTTGCGATTAAATCCTCTAACAAGGGGACGATTAAAAATCCCGGTGCAAATTGTTACATTAGATCCAGGGAAGGATGCCTGTTTCGGGGATACATTTAGTCGATTAGTGCTACAAGAATTTCTAGGATACGATGATCTGCTGATGGCTTCCATCAAAACCCTAGCCGAACAGGAGGATAATAAAGGCTACTTAAGGTAGTGCACTTTATTTACTATTTAATTAGAAAATTCTAGCAAATATATTTTTCAGAAATGTAGTATCCGGCGAGCATTATCGTTTCGTCAGCATGTGGATGGCAAGAACGTGCTACTTTGCTGCTTTTTTCATCATGATCGTTTTTGTAAGTAGATTTCTATTTTCTTTATGATACATTGTTAGAAAGGCACTATATAGATGACACTAGCTATATAAGTAGATATCTGTGTGAATAAGTTGAGGGTGAGTTACACCTAGATGTCGCTAGTTTAAATTTTGAGGGTGGAATTTAAATGCGATCCATGTCATCCGATAGGTGACATAATTACGTGATAGTAGGCCACTGGGAGCCTGTTAACCCCTCAACTGTTGATTTATACACTCTTGGAAATATGATCGGTCTGATTAACACTCGAGAAGCATGCGATGGCACATTTCCCTTGCTTGGTTTATAGAATTACAGATTGGCTCCGAGGAGCAAAATAATAAGTTTGAAATAAATAAATACGTTTATTGGCAATGACATCGTTATAACAACTGTCTCTGTTTGTTTGGGCAAGCGGAAGCAATGTGCACAACATCCGGTTTAGTCCTTTTTAGGTAGGAAGTGAGCAACGAACCGAATGCGACACACGTCATAATAGAATGGATTCAACGTGATCCAAGAGTCACGTGGACCAAAACAGAATTTTAGATGACGGTATTTTCAAAAATATTGGTTTATTTATTTTGTATTGATTTAATATGATACTAAGATATCATACTTTAATATGATAAGATAGAGGAAACAATAATTAATTAACAAATTATTATTTAGGCTTATTATAGTTGTACAAATTACGAGGGGGGTAAATTTATTTCCAAGATGATTTGAGATCTTCAAGGTATTCCTAAAGAGTATTAAAAGATTGCCGATAAATGTGCCCCTCGATAATTGAATTGGATATTTTTTGAATATGATTGTTTATTTATTTTGTTGAATTTCAGACGGTGTCTGTGTCCATGCTGCTGCGCTACTCGCATCATCAAATATTCGTGTTCATCGGTGAGTCTTTTGATTTAAACCAGCTCACGCGCGGCCCCGGGGACACCACTCTGGCCTGTTTCCGGTCAGCCATTCATTTGGGGGGCAGCTCGGTGTTGCCAATGATGATGATGATCATGGGGCTGCCGCCCGCCGCTGCCGCCGCTTGCACATATATATATAGAAAAAGAGGTGTGCTCCCGGGGCTAGTATGTGTGCAGCGCAATTTTCAAATATTCTTTTATCTTTTGGGGCCGCATAACTTTTCGCCTATATACCGACTATTCGTTTAATAATGTCGAGAGTGATTTGGGTTTATTATGCACAGTCGATTTCATTCGCATTCAATTTAAGCGAAAAACAGTTTCAATTTGCTAAAATCAAATAGAAAAATTAACCGGTTTGATTGATTTAAATATATTAAGCTTAGTTTTTATTCAAGGGGGGAAAATGAAGGATGGATTGTCATTGTAGTACAGAGAGAGGATATAATATATTTTCTTATGTAGCCTCGAGTTGCAGCTCGGTCAACAAGAGCAGTTGTTTGCTGGTCTGTGGTGGCTGGCCGAAGGCTTTTATCCTCTAGAGAGATGGCCATGTTCACGGTTTTAACTTTAACCAGAAATATAAGAAGTCACTTGGCAATGTGAATGTCGGTTTCTCTTTGATTCACAATCCAAAAGGGATTAGAAATAGTTTTCGTGTAATCTCATCGATGCTATAGACCCTTAATTTTGGTCAGTTAAATCGGAAGAATTAAATATTATATACTGTACCAAGTTTTAGTCTAATCGGAACCGCAAATATGAAGAAAACAAGCAATTTGAAATATTTACGTACTGATTTGGTTGTTTTTCTTTCAGTGGATCTTTTGCAAATGTTGGAGTTTAATGTATCAGTCAGCTTTCCAGCCGCTCCATTATTGACTGTAATTTTGGCGTTAGTCGGTAAGTTTTTGTTTTATTTTTCTATTTGGTGGCGGTGGTGGTGGGTAAAACGCCTTGTAAAGCTAATAAACAAGGAATTATTAAACATTTGTTGATTTAAGTGTAGATCATTAATATCTAGTGAAGGAAGCCAGTTTCTTAGTCAACTCATTTTCCATTTTAAGTTTACCCACGTTCCCTTTTTAAACGACAAGTAATTTATCTGCCACATAAATTGTACTTGTACAAATTAATGTTTGTACTGGACGCGAATGCAACAAGGAAAAAAATAATGCGCCGCTTGCAAGGCAAAACTGTGCCTGCCCCGTTCTGTTCTGTTAGGTAGAAGGAAGATGATTTTGTTTTGCAACAAATTGGATGACGACAAAATGTATAAAATATTGTTTTGTGTGTGTGCATTATATGTTTTTTATTTTTTTGGGGTCGAATCAAAGGCCATGTTTTGTTGTGCCATTGAAGGCGAAGCCCTATCGAACAATAGCTTCGTTATTCTTGTGCTTTGTTTGGAGTTATGACACTTTTTGAGAGCACTAGAGCGGTATCCTTCTGCTTGCTTGCCTTGAGGCCAATTAATTATTAGATACACTGCGATTTTGCTCTCTTATTCTCTTTTAATTCAAATACCTAGTAGTAACTTTTGTTGTTAATTAATAACATTAGCTGTTGATAGCCAAACAGGACAGGATAGTGAAAAGGGGGCGGTGCGCAGTGCGGGGGCAGCGGCGGGGGGGCCACCATCATCATCATTGCTATGATGATGGAATATATACGCATCGCAATCGAATTCGGGAGAGAGGAAAAAAGAGCTCACTTGATCAACAACAACGTCAAATCGATTCCATTTTATTTACTCACGGTTAATTAACTATTAAAAACTCGTTGCGCTTAATCCCAACAAATAACTAACGGGAATAAACACCCAAATCAAACTACCAATCACGTAGAATCTGGTGGCGAATGTCTTGCAGGCATTTTGCAAGTCAACTCAATTATTCTTGTACATAAACATCATTAGCAATTCGAATGATGTCACACGGAAAATAGAAAACAGAAATTGTATAAGGAAGCCGTAGTGGTGTTTTTTCAGTTTCCACTTGCGCTTCGCTCTTTTCTTTTCGCCGTCATCGTCGTCGTCGGCGTCGTTTTCCTTCTTCTTTCGCTTCACTCCCATGTTAAAAGACACACACACACACATACATATTCTTTTTATTTTTATTATACGTTTAATTCCCAAGCGTATCTTCAGTTTTGCGGTGACAAGGCATAATATTGCTTCGCTTCTTTATGTCAAATCTGACCGCTCCAATCTGCGCTACAAATATTACTTTCTTTGAGCTGCATCACTTCTCCATCCTCCGTCTCTGCCTCCTTTTTCTCGTTTGCTCTTTTCCCAGAAACGTATAAATGCAAAGGAAAACATGTTTGTCGATGGAGGCACTAAAAGAAATGCAGGGTGTGCTGAAAATTGCCTTTTTAGTTATTTTATTATGGAGCAAATTGGCACCTGGTTTTATGAAATTGCTCCTGCTAGAATCATGAGCTTTGAGGGATGGAGTTGAAGTAATGCCATGAACGATTTGGGATTTGTCCGAGTTATCATGATGACCCTGTTGATATATGTATTTTTGAAGAAACTGGCTTTGATTTACTAAAAATGATATTATACAATCAGTCTTTTTGTGTTGAACTTTTTTTGTCTTATACATATTGTTTGAAAATGAAAAATAACATTTTTATTTATAAAAAAAAAATTGATGTGTAAAGAAACAACTGTTTGGAAATTGAAGGAAAACATTTATAACGATAATAAAATATAAATGCTTTAGCATATTGGAGAACAAATGCAAATAAATGATGTATAAGATTAGTTGCCTTTTACATCAGCATTGAGCATTTGGGAATAGCAAGGCAAAATGCGTGGCTCATTAAACATGCATTAAACATAAGTACGATGCCGATGTGGAAAAAATCAAATAACACATCGTATAAAATATAGATATGTTTATGTTTTTAGTATTTTTGTTTTGTTTCGCAATAATTATTGCTGATTAAAATTTGCCAGCAGGAAGGAGGAAGTGCAGAGAGAGATTACTTTGTATTTTATATCATCATAAGCTGCAAAACTAAAATAGTCGAATAAATAAAAAACTTTTCTTCGGCTCAGCTTTAAAGTTGTAATAAGTTGCGCTGTTTTTAGTACAGTCGACAATATTTTTGTTGACTAGAGAGCGGAAAAAAAAGTGCTACAAGAAGCGTCGAGTCGCATCGTCCAAAGAGGAGCATTCTCGCCGCTTTTTTTTCTAATTAATTCCGTACAATAATTACAGCTCGGGAGGTTTGCTGCTTGCTGGTGCAAATAAATGTATGATATTAAATAAAATGTTGCACTGCACAATGAATTGAAAGGTCGCGTCGCGTAATGAAATTGACGATGTCATTGGGTTGGTTGGGTTGGGAGTGAAAAAGGCATAAAGTGAGTTAGGTTTATTAATGAACATGTAACAGTGGTAACCCTATATTACATTACATAAACACACGTCGGTCGGTATGAAATTGCAGCCGATGGATATAGGTTGATTAAATAGCCGGTGATATTGTGCTCGTTCGCGGTTATATTAAAAATGGCATGTCGAACTCGGATGACTGATGGACGCATCCATCAACGGGCATGACAAAATGACGACATACGACCGCTGTTCTAATAGATATTGCTCAAATCACGCAACCTGAACCAATATAAACTATCTATCTATGTTATTGGAACTAATTTGTATTCGGACCAGGTACATACAATATATATCTGCCTATATATGCATTTATATAGAGACGTTGAAACGTGTACATTATACACACATACACATACATCATCATAAACCACAAAAACAGATCTATTTTTTCCTTTTCATTCGGTTTTATTGAATGTTGTGTGGATTATTAACGCTACATACTGAATTTCAATTAATTTGAGGTATTAAATACCAAAAAAACCTCATTTTTACGCATTAAAACTCAACATAATTGGGTCTAAAGACTAAAGTAGATCTTTACTGCCGATTTAATAACGGTTTAGTATTTTATGTATGCAACCACATATACATTTTAATATATACCAAATTTCCACCTAATCGGATCGAAAGCCTCCTTTGTTTAAGTTATCCTTAAAAGGAGCTTTGACTTGCAGCTATTTTTGGTAAAAGCTCTTGATTAAAGTCTTACCTGAATGTAATATGTAGTTTTTAATGAATGCATATGTTTGGTATTGAATTATCTTGATGTTTATCTCGAAATAAATTCAGCCAACAGGATTTATTTTGCTTCTGTATTTTTATAATGATGTTCCGCTCCCACATATATGCATTTAATTTGTTGTTCAGTTAATACTGGAAGAAATATCCACATTGATGGAGATTTGATGAAATGTAGTGAATAGCGATTAGTAAATACCGGAAATTAGTGTAGTTTGTATTAATTTCAAAATATAATTAAACAATGAGGAGTTTGCTAATCGATGTCAATGCGTAAATGCACATAATCGGATTACATAAATAGTTCGATAAAAATTCTTTAGAATTATAGCAGCACATTGTATTGGTTTGGGGTGATCCATTCAATGTGCCACCAAATTATTAATCTCTTTCCTAAAACAATTGACAAAAATATAAATTCGTATTCCGTCGCAGCCTCATTGATGTTTTTAAATCTAAAACGATTCATTTTTGCTTCGACGTGCACGTTTGATGATGTGAACGAAGTGAAGACATCTTGTCGATTAGAGCGAGCAATTTGAATATAGCACAATTCGATTATGACTGCTCAATGAGGCGACTGGGTAATACATGTCTGAGACCTAATGGCTTAGAAACCAATCACATCAATGACCAAATGGCATCCTCACTTCATTTCGTCGTCTTTGTCGCATAATTATTCATTTCTATTGGCAAAAAATTGAGTGTAGCAACTGGTTGCAGAGCTAAGGGGGTTACTTGTTGATCTAGTTGGTTTGAAAACCCCTTTTTGTGTGCCTGTTGCGCTCTCAACGAACGACCTCTACTAGTTGCTTCGCTCTACTTGTTGCACCAGGCTAGACCCGACGCCTCCACCACCTCCAACAGATGTCGACAGATTAGATTTATGACCTAGGGGATGGAGGTTCGATTCAGCTCTGGCGCCGCAACCGATACTCGGATTTACATTTCAATGTTTTGCAATTGAATTTTAGTATTTTCTTTAAAATGTCCAAGTCATTTCCAAAGCGCGATCATTTAAATTTTGAACAAAAGATGCAAGTCAAGCTTCTTCTTGTTCTACGAATTAAGTTGTATCCATTTAAATAGGAATTTTTAATTCTTTTGCAGGAATGGAAGCGATTATGTCAGAGTTCTTCAACGACACCAGTACCGCTTTCTACATCATACTAATTGTGTGGATGGCAGACCAGTACGATGCGATCTGTTGTCATACGTCCATCACTAAACGTCACTGGTTACGGTAAGTCCGTTTTGAATTTCAAAATTGCAGTTAATTTTGTTATAAAATGTGCAGCAAGTTTATTAGCCGGTTGCAACGAATGCAATTATGCAAAAATCCATTCATTTGATTATCAATATGGAGCATTTTATACATCTGCAATTATAATTATTATGCAAATTATATAAAAAGGGCTGTCGTATATAAAGTTGTCGTCGTTGTCGTATCTCAATTAAAATTGGCCAAGTAATTAGCAGTGCAAATCCCTCTGACTGCACTGATAATGACGGCGGGGCCACCGCGTCGTCTGATATCAGGCCCCGGATTATAATTAATTAAATGTCAGCAAGTGGCATCGACACCCATCGTTACCAGCAGGAAAAGTCGTTTACGAAAAATAATATAAAATCGAATTGAAGGTAAAATTAAGTTAAATGAGCGGGAGAGGAGATGGAAAGTGAGTGAAGAGATCAACGGGCAATGATATGCAGGAATATTTAGTTGTATTAGATGATAATTTTATAAAGGGTGAGATGAGAAATGGCAAAGGGTCCAGTAATAGTCGAGCGACGAAAGAGAGATTATCAAACGACTGCGTCAGCTAATGGCCCGAGCAATGGCTCACATTTGCATGATTGTTCCATAGGACATGGATTAATAAGATCCTTGACGACATTCAACACAACCAACCAACCCTCTTCTTGCACTTTTTCACGAAACATCTAATAGAATTTTAAAACACATATTTTTCGTTCGTAGAAGAATTTTGCTTTGGGGCTGCGCTATAAAAATAAATTACGTCTACTTATTTTACCAACTAAATTTATGTGAATTATTGGATGGGTTAAAGTTTAATGGTGCCAAATGAATTTGAATGAGAATTTAATACTTTGCTGTGCGAAATATTTTATAATTTACTAGTAATTAAAACTAGTTTTCGAGATCGTATTCGAATTAATAGACCAGAATAATTAATTTGATTTTACTTTCGCAAAAATGGAATATAGAGAAGTCTTCTTCTTTAATCCGGAATGTTTTATAGGTTTCTCTGAACAACTTAATCAGTCCAATGATCAATGCATTCCCAATCTCAAAGACCCAATTTAACTGTTTGATTTTTTGGTCATATCTCTCAAAGGCACCAAAAATGAAGACATTTAATTGGATACATTTCGCCCCTTTGCTTCTATATTGACTTTTGTACAGAATTCCAAACTAGTTCTTTAGGTCTACGATGGTTCTACTAATTATAAATGAAAATCAATATGTTTTGTTGGAAATACATGGAAAAAGAATGCCCTAAATGGCTTAAACGAAACGATTGGCAGTCGAAAAAATAATACACCCTGATTTTTGCGCGAATCCTACCCAGCCAAGCAAATTGATTAAATTGTGTTGGAAATAAAATAATTTAGAAACACCAATGACAGTTTGTTAATGGATTAAACTGAATAATATGCAATTTTGTATTCAACTGTGCCATTGGATTTATCACAGGAGATTTCCGTAATCTCTTTTTCCTCTCTCTGGAAAATTATTTTGTGTGTGGTGGTGCTGATCTGCTCTGCTCCGCTCTGCTCTGTTTGATCCTCATGTTTGCATCCGTGCACGTTTGTTGCGACTTGCGAAACAAATTAACCGAAACCGATTTCCAATTTTTGTTTATTATTTATTATCCACTAAACTTTTGTTCTACATTATTCCAAAGCTCCACCAGATTAAATGACACACTGCACAATCAAAACAAACTTGTATGCAACTATGATGGATTTAACCATACAAAGCAACACGAGTTTGTGCAAAGTTTAAAAGCAAGTGTAAATTTAATACTTGGTCTCTAAGAAACAAATATAATAGATTTTGATTCGTGGAAGTTTAGAGATGCAAATCCTGCCTTGCCTGGGCCCAGGATAAATAAAGTGATCCGCTAGACATTTCTTATGTGGAAACAAACAAATAGACTCTCTCTCTATTTATATACCATGTTGTGTTGTATGAGAGCTAAAAATGTTTGACAGGTTCATAAGAAAGCAATCAGGGTCTAGAGGCCGCGGGTTGCGATCAATTTTGCTTGGATACCAATCCGCCCGGCCCTAGAGGTGGATATAGACCATCCTCTCGCCAACTCCGATTCGCGGCGGGCAGCGTGACCACCGATACAATGTGCACAGGATTTCGGTCGTCACTTGGTTACAACTTGGATGCCATCTAACATGTTTCGACAAGAAGAAGAAGAAGGAGGAAGGATGGATGAATGGATAATCCTCGTATAAAGGATGTATAATTATGTTTCGTTTGTAATTTGCATTTGGGTATGGAGGAAAGGAAGGCAGCGTCAGGAATCCTGAGGGTTGATTTGAGCGACGATGACGACCGACGACTATGTGGCGCCGGTCATCATCAGGACACTTGTCCTTGCCGCCCCATATATGATTACAGATAATTTATGTGGGGCTGTGCTGTGTGTGTATGAGTGTAAACGCAACGAGACTCACTCTCATCTATCATTAGCTAATGAGCATGAATAAACCCTAATTTGGACAAACTGATCCTCTTGTTTGTCGAACTGAAGCGTTATTATAATTTTGTTTGATTTGTGAACACGCGTTGCGCCCATATCATACAATTTGCTCAATAAAACTGACGGGCTACAGTGATTATGGAACACTCGAAGCGTACATTATGGATTGGACAATGTAAACAAGCGATGCCGTTTGTTTTATATAGATGTGAGAGGGCCAGGAAAAAAAATGCCAATTCCATGTCACATTGGATGGACATTAAGTACAATCGGACTCTTTTTTTTTTAAATGCGCTGCTGATGTTCAACCACGTTGAATAAAAAAAAATAATACCTATAAATGTTGATCATTGTTTGATAGAGGGAAGAATTGGGTAATTGTTTCGCGTTTTGTTGAATATCGATTCAATTGTGTGATTTAAAGTGCAATTTGTTAGGGGTTGATTTATTGAGAGTCTACTTTTAAACTTTTAGGAGGATTGTTTTAAATTTGCCGCTTCAAATCTCAAATTTGTAATGGATTATCCGGTTCGTAACCATGGTTACTCAAAATACAAGTTTGAGATTTGACGCGGCAAATTTAAAACGCGCTCCTTCTAGTATAGGAAGTTTTTTGGAGATACATTGTTGTTTGTATTTGAAATAGTTAACATTCGTTAATAAATAAATTAGTTGAACAAGTTGAAAGTCAGTAGGCAATTTATTATGGACCACTAGCTTCGTTGTTATTGATTCCCATAGCATCAATAATTAAAAGGCCATTGTTTTGCTAAAAGTAAAACAAAATAATTTTGTTAATTAGTAGATCCATCCAATATAATTAGCAAGTACATTAATTAAAACATAACATTGCAAATAAAAGATAAATTATTCTAAATTTAATCCTGCAATCGCACCTTGAGTTAAATTGTACATTGTATAAATTAGATGCAGTCGTAGCATTGCACATAATTCCAAGAGGAGCAAAGGACAATTAGTATAATTCTTGGAGCTGTATATAGAACTAATTAAAAATAATTCGGTGTGTCGCTCATCGGATTTGATTTAATTGAATCAATGATAAAAGTATGTATGTAGTATCGAATAAAACAATCCATCTTGGTGGGGCCCCCCTTTTCTTTCCCGTTTGCCGCCCTTGCGTCAGCAGGAGCTGGCTAGAGAAAGAAAAAGGAGCTCGACGAATGCATTGATGTACGCGCGGGAAGGGCTATCGCCGCGGGATATGGGATTGATTGAATTTCGGGTAGTATTGGTATCAATAACACAGTCATGCTGGAAAAGTGATTACAGTATAAAGTATTAACAGAAGGGTTGCACTCGCCTCCCCCTAGAGAAAAGAAAAATATATACGACGACGACGGTGACTTTTCGATATAAAAGCATCCTGCCTGATGTAATTTTCGGCGAGGAAATGCTTTTACGCAACTTAATTATTTTGGCTAATGATTGTCTACAAACCAGTCTACATGATGAATATTTTGGATGCGATATGGAACTTGCAATCACCATCACATGGACGTATTTTAACTTGGAATAAAGTTTTTAATAGAATTTTGATTAGCATTGCCCCGAATCCGCCAAACTTATAGATGGAGGAGGAGGAGGACTGGATTTACATGTGAGGCATCACAAATTTTGAATGGAATTTGAGGGCAATTGTATTCGAACGAACCTACCCAAAGAAATTTGACGACAATCCGCCGCTGCCGCCGCGCCGTCATAGTTGCTGTTTAATTATGTGACACGTATCAGCAGTCAGACGAATCCCAAATTTTCGCTAAACAATAGGACTTGGTTAGGCTCGAAACTTGATGATTTAATTACATTGAATTTCGTGTATGCAGTCGGCTTTTTTGCATTATTCGCCTCTGAAGTGATTTGTATTTATATAGATTGTCACGTGTGTTGGCCAGGTGACCAGTTCACGTGCCTTCGAACATGTTTCCGTTTATTTAGGTAAATGTTAAACAAATGGTCATTATCTAAGTGGAGATGGGATATTTTTGAATGTTGCTGACATCATTTCCTTTTTTCTCTCTGTTCTTAATGTAATTCACATTGCATTAGCTTTGTGTGGTGCTCAGCCATGTTTTGATAGGTTTATATGACGAAACAAAACAGGCAGAGGAGGAAAAGAGCAACTCTTATAAGGTACAAAAAGATATCAAATGAGCTCTAATGTGATTTGGACAAAGGAGGAGGACTTTTTTTTTGTTTTTGAGAAATATTTTTAAGGATTCTTGGAGTAGTAGGTCTTTTGTTATTCGCTTAGCGACTTTGCCATCCTTTGTTTTGCGTTGCGATCTCGGATACACGGGTAATATGTGGTGGGTTGCTGCTTGCTTGCTTGTCGTTTTCAATTTATTAGACGATGATGATTATGATGTAAATCATGTGTAGTGTAGTACAGATCATGTTATGTTTGGATTTTAGTCGTAATGAATTGAAAGTTGGTCATCAAAGAGAAACATTTTGATTTGGTTTGGAGCAACCATATGAAAAATCTTTTAAATTATAAATTTCCAGATACACGAACGAATATAAATGAAGAGCAGAAACTATTTTTGCTGATGCGCGGTTCTAGTATAATACTTTAATTGAAATATTTTCCATAGACACAAGAAAAGAAATATTGAAAAGCTCCTCTTTCTCGATGATGGCACTTTTTAATGTAATGCACTTGCTTGCTTGCCATGCTTATAATAATTAACTTTTCCAGCAGCAGTAAAAATACAAATTGTTTGTGCTCTAACTAGATGTTGCGCTCTTTATATTTTCTTCCTTTTTTCGGCTTTCCTTATTCATTGCTGTTTAATCTTTATGCTTATTATAAACCGGGCTTAGATTTTTTAATTGCAAAAGTCACTTTTGTCTGTTCCCTGAATGCAAAGAAGCTTTATAATGGAAAATGATGGTAAATCTGTAACTTTGAAATTGTTGCCTCTTCTATCTCGTCCCGACCCAAATAGAGCAGCATCATTTTGTACTCGTCCTTATTAAATCTAATTATCTTTGATCTTGTTTTGGTACGACATTAAAAATACAAAAGAGCCTGCTGCTACTGCTACTGCTGCACTGCAGCTAACTAGTAATAAGCATGTGGAAAAATTCACTTTGACTTTAGATTATGAGCAAATAGAGCATTAAAAGGACGCGTTTGGAGCGCAAAACGAGCTAGCTAGCTGGTCGTAGTCGTAGGTGTTGTGGAGTCGATGTTATAATAAATATAATCCCGTCTAACTCGCGTCTGAAGTGCAAACAACACACACTTCATTAGTCCGGAGATGATCCCCAGGTTATAGTGTTTATGGACAAACAGAGCTTGGCGTTGTCACGTCCGCCACAAACGTTCCCTGATTGCTTTCAGTGCCTCGACTCTGGATGGCTCTGGATGTCGCGACATGTCACAGCTCTCCTCCTCACTCGCTCTTTTCAACTATTACCTTCCAATTCTACGCTCGACAATACCACATCGTAAAATTTCATACAATTTACACTGCTTACTTTCTAAAGTGTCTCAGTAAACAAATAAAACCTTCATCCCCCCATATATCATTCAAGTCGCGCTATTATTTTTATCTAGCCAGACAAGTCTGACACAATTGCAGAACATGCAGGAATATTGAATTATTTAAGAATGTTGAGTAAAGGATTAAATATCCAGGGCACAAGTTGTGCACTTTCAATTGTTTTCCGCCATTTAAAAAAATGGCGATTGTCCAATTTTCAACACTAAAGTGAAGTTAGTCACTAAAGCTTTATTTCTATCAACGCCATATTGATTTAATAGCGTTCTTTAAAGCTCTACTTCAATATTGTTCTTTAAATATCAAGTCAAGATATCTTAGACTTGCTTAAATATAAGTAGTTTGAAATAAACGTTCTAGATTTAAATCGGGAATAAAATAAAGTGGTTGTTTTTGTGATGAGCGGATGATGAATGGAATGAAACATCAATCGGATGTTTCTCAAATATAAGCAATACGATTTCTGTGTATGCGAAGAAGAGGAAAATGTAAGAAGCGTGGCCAAAGCGTGGGGATTAGAGTTTTGCTCTCTCAAAGCATGTGTCTTGGACAATGGCATATAGAGCCCCCTGTGTCAAAAGCATATTTAAATCACACACACACACATACAGGCATACAGCTCTCTCTCAACAATGGAATACATATTTTTCTACTTTAACAGGAAACGTGAACATCTCTCTTTCGGAATCAAACGAATATAATACGTTTGTGTTTACTATGCCCCATGCACCCGGAACAATATGCAAAAAGATTTACTTGTATGCGAGCTTTAAGCTTATTCCAGCAGTAGCAGTGCTTATCCGGGAACAGAAAAAGCGTTTTTAGGTGGTGCATACTTAAATTAAATTGCGATATGGCTTATTGTTATCAAGAGCGGCAAACAACAACAACAACTACGTTTTGTCTCAATTAAAATGCAACAACAAAAATTCCTAATGATAGTTGAATGGAAAAATGTGGTGTTGGACGGGGCGGGGTGGGTATTTATTTTGTTTCGTTGTTGGTGCATTATGGAAAAACAAAGCCAACAACACATGTTTAGGAAAAAGTGTTTAAGAGCAGAAGAAAATGCTCTCCCGTAGCAGCAAGCAAGCAAGCAATATGGAAGGAAGGAATAAATGCTGGCGGCGTCACTCCCTGCGGTTAGGTAAACTGCAACCCCATTTATCTTTATGCAGCATTACATAGCATTTCGATTACCGGCCGCAGTGTAAAGCAGTAAACATTCAAACCCCGATACCGGCTCGATGCGACCATAAAAGGCATTTGGTTAGACATGAATTTGGTTAATTAAAACAATAACCGTTTATATGAAACAGTTTTGCAATTTATAGCGCGGCGATTTTTAATTTCAATTATATTGTTGCAGATTTTTCTATCTTTACCATTTCACGTTCTACGCTTACCATTATCGATTCAATGGACAGTACAGCAGTTTGGCTCTGGTCGCATCTTGGCTTTTTATTCAGGTAAGAGTCACTTTTTAATTATTCTTTGGTAGATGCATTTTGGCAACTGGCAGATCGGATATTGTATTTATGATCCGTTCAAAGCGAAATCCTTCTTCTTTGCTCAAAATTTGCTATTATACATCCCATAAAGAACCGCATGCGAACGGAACGTTTCGAAACAAATTAAACTGGCAAATAAATAAGGATATGTTGGTGTACGTTGACCGGAAAACGTCCTTCGAGACCGTCTTCTCTTCTCTTCTCGTAATATAGTTGGCCGGGAAACATGTTTGCTTGATTCCTAATTGGAAAAAACACAAATTTACATTTAGTTGTTGTTGCCGTGGTGAATTAGCATAAAGTCAAAATGTGTAAAGTTTTTTGCTTCGATTAGTTTGCTGTTGGCAAAAAAAATAATACGGGAAAATCGTTTAAGCTTGTAGGAGGTCGACGAAGAAAAATAACATTTTGTGTGTAGGAAACACGGACAGCTGAGCACCCTGCAGTGTTTGTTATTTGCGTATCTGAATCTGACAATTGCATGATATTGGCACGTTTTAAATAGTGTTGCACACCAGTGGCTCAAGCAATTTCTTTAAGCAAACATAGCAGAAAAACTCGGGCGTTTCATTGTTTTGACGTGTTATCCATTTTCAAAAAGGAAACTGTCAACAGATTGAGAGCTGGGTAATTTTAATCTATCCTTATAAGAAGCCAGCTTCTTTAGACTTTAGCCCCTAAACAACATTTCTCTTCTCTTAAAGCATTCGATGGTCTACTTCTTCCATCATTACGAGTTGCCAGTGATTCTGCAACAAGCTCATTTTCAGCAGTTTTTGTTGCGCAGCACGCAACAGCAGCGGGAAGTACGCGAAGCTTTGCAACAGCAACGTGGAGGTACTGCCGAACCTCGAGACGCTTTCCAGATTTCCCCATTGAGAGCCAGAATCTCGCAGATTATTTCAGCGGTTCGCCCATCGGTCACCACTCAGACTTCCACGGCGGTCAGCCAAGCTGCGACGTCGACTTCTACTTCAACCAACACCACGACTACCTCAACGGTTGGAACTTCAGCGCAACCGGTAAATTCCAGTCAGTCTAGCCAAACTATACCAGCAACTGTTGAATCGGCCGAGTCGCAAACGCATACTGAGGTTCCAGCAGCTGCAACTGCAGCAGCTGCTGTGAGTGCAACAGTTGCTGTTGCTGTGAGTGCAGCTACTGCAACAGTTGTTGGACCTCCAGTGGTTGCGGAATCGCAGACTAGTGAGGAAGATAGTCGAAGACTTCCTTCAGGGGGGTCAGATTCGCCATGATTTGCCGCCATGGAGTTGTTTAGGGAATTCGTTTGAGGGATTCTCTAATGAATTGTATATAATATGAACTTATTAATAGTTGGTTGTCTTTATTTCTATTGAATATATAGAAAACAATGTAAATAATGTTATTTCTTTTCGTTTTTATGATTGTAATTATTATATAGGTGGATGATGTTTAATTTATGATTAAAACTCACTAAAAAAAAACAAAAAAGTATCCAATGAATTAAAGCGCGGCTGGATTTTTTCTCTCTCCTCCCAAACTTGATTTTCATTATTTTCGTTAAACTAATTAGCGGCAATTGAAAGAATTGGATGATGCCCAGGTAGGTACAGGATGTCAGAGTCGCTATGGCAACTATTTCCTGCGGCCAACAACAACGAAACCTTACATCATCAAAGTTTCCAAGCATATTTAATTTTAGGTTCTGTTTTTGTTTCCACTTTTATTTGCTGCAGGCACAGAGAAGCAACTCATACTATGATGATGAAAGGTGGATTTTTACATTTTGTTCCATTTTGTATTTTTTAAAGTTCGCAAAAAATCATCTATTTCATCTGATGTATATTTTTAAATGTATTTACCTTTCCCTATATCGCGTATATTTTTTAAATAAGCTTAAATTATTAATGTGGCTTTCTAATATTAGACTGACTGACTCAGTCAGTTCAGTCTCTGCTGATGGATTTAATTAAATTTGAATTGGAAGAATGGTAATCTGCTGAACATGTAGGTAGGTAGGTAGATGCGATGCAGGTAAATTGAAGTTGATATTTTAGGAGGAGAATGAAATACACGAGCGAGATTGAAACGCATGCTATTCAAATTTTGGTTGGGGGATGTTTAACAACAGCCGCATTGGAAATGCAGGCATCAGACTTGATTTAACGAATTCAGAACTACTAATGCCCCATTTTCCTAAACAAGACTACCTATAGGTAGGTATGTTTTTCAAGGCGCGCATTCTACGTCTATTGAAGCAGCTCTAAGGTATCTTTGTCGAACGTAGAATACAATCGCAATTTGTAAGAAAATATCAAAACACAATCGTGTGTGTCTGGAGGCTGTGCACTATAACCTTTATTGAGACCTTACAATGGCACCTCCTCGCTCGCCGCCTTCTTGTGCATGAGCGAAATGTATCAAGTTGCCAAGTTGCAAGCGCATAATTGAAAAATGCTACTCGCAAATAACATTAGTTTGCTTGCTTCTTCTTTGGTAAAAGGAAACACGGCACGGCGGCAAAGCTTTTAACAACATGGGTACATTTATTTACAAAACATTTACATAGTTAATTATTTCTATTATTTTGGACCAAAACTTTCATATGATGAACTGCTTGCTTGCTTGTTTGCTTGATATAAAGTTACTGCTCGAGCCAAATCTGAAAGAAACGAAATTAATTATTATTAAAATTATGGCAAACGCGCCGAAAAACTCGTCGTACAAATCAATGCAAATGAATTCCGATAAACTGAAACTGTTCAATGGTGCGAAAGATTGTGTGGTTTGAACAATTTGTAAGATGTTCTCGAATTTCGCAATGAATCTGCAAGAAAAGAATGTAATTAAGCAACGTTTGGTTTCTTTCTCGGAAAACTTGACTCTGAAATCTATATTATATGAAGAAAGCTGTTAAGATGCCGGTGTACTAAAAAACACTATGAAATCTTATTAATAGAGAGGCAGTCGAACAAGCGAGTTTTGTGTCAGAGTTCAAAGAGGTGGCTGGAAGGAGCGGCAGGCGAACTGGGAGCAAGGAGCAGCGTCCTTTGACAGTCATGCCCGCGTTGTCCTATCAGCGCCCCGGGGACCAGGATTAAAGCAATATTGTGTCTTTTCCTTCCACGGATTGTTGCGCATTATACAGCTTTCTGAAACCCCACCGTTGCCGCCGCCGCTCGTAATTTCCTTGTACATTGGACCACATATAATTGTAATTAGTGCCAACTTAAATTAGTTGAAATATTGATGCACTACATTATATTTGGGCTGGCGATTTTTATTTAGTGGTGGTGACGGAGTGGAGCGAGATGAAAGCGAGAAGGAGGCGGCGACGGCGGCAATATCATTTGTAAAAGTTGAACAGAAGAGGCAGCTGAGCACAAACCGATTTCTAATTACTCCGTTTGCCGGCTGGCGTTGCGATGCTCGCTTGTCTTCTCTTTGAACCACATAATTACCCACAACACCCTCCGGCCTTTCACTTCTTATATGCTTGATGCGCTCAATATCTTTCCTACACGCTCCTCTTCATTACCAACTTTTCTTTTTCTTTCAAAAGTGTGGGCGCAACACTCGCATGTTTTTGAAGCATCATCATCTTAAATGTATTAAAAATTACAAGAAATCTATTTACAAGTGGTTGATTTCAATTAAGTGAAAGTTTTATTTTTGGTGCGGGTGCGCTATGCGATTGCCTGGTACTTTGTTATAGTGCCCTTTTATAAAAGGGGGGGATACGACGGCATTTAACACTATCTGCAAGCAAACTGGAAACTCCAAATAGCGCAGGATCTTTAAATAATACATTGTTCGGCAAGATTGAGACAAATGGAGCAGAGAGAGATTAAACGCAGTGCAGGTCTGCAACAAAGTAGAGACGATGTGTTAGCTTTTGAGATGGAGAAGGAAGGTAAATAAGAAAAGCAGGTTGGGGGATGAATGACAAATAAACCGGGAAATCCCATGAATTACAAAGAAGTGTCTCCGGTTACTGCAATTTGGCTCAGGTTGCTTTTTCTTTAGTTTGCTTAAAACCTGAAAGAAATTTAAGTAGAAATTACAGATGTATTTGCAGCTTGAGTTGAATTTTTCCTTCTCTTCTCTCTTTGCTGCTCCTCCGCCGTTCTCCGTCAACTCAAATAGGACACTTGAGAACGTCTAATTTTTCTAATCAGTCTTTATTTTCAACTTTTCTTTTATGTAGGCGATAAAGCATCATCGCAGCATCGTTCAAGAGAGGAAAAAATCATTACAATTGCCTGCAGGTACGGCTGTTTGTTTTTAATCATCACAATAACAAAACGTACTTTTTGAATAAATAAACATTGTATGTTGGAATTAATTAACAGTGGCAAATCGAAATTAAAAATATTGCCGGCTATCCATTTACATTTGATCGGATGATGAAATAAATAGTATATATATATATTTTGTGTGTTTCGTTCGAAAGTCTTACGATACGATAAATTAAAGTGGTCGGTGTATTGTATTTTTCGTCGGAAATATGAAGTTGATGATGGAACAGCGAATTGATGTTTGCATTATCGGGAAATGCAGGCCTTCCAGATCAATGGTTGGGGAATAACACTTCCAGCCAACGAACTAGCAGAATTACTGATTGACGATACCGAAACTTCGCCACCCTTAAAAATCATCAATACGACGGGCGAACGATGTCCCTTTTTCTTCGGTGCAAAGGACCAAAGGAGCAAACCGCAGCAGCATTAATGCATCTGAAAGAAAAATCATGATAAACAATGCTCGGTCGGAAAATATGGCAATGAGAAGCATTTGAAATGCTCAACTAATGAATGAGTTACACTGAAAAGAAATTCTACATTAAAGGGAGAATCTGATGGAATTTAAAAAGGAACTCATAAAAATGTTTTTAAGAATAAATAACATTTTTATTTTCCTTTTCGAAGGAAGAAGTAGTAGAAATACATACCTGAGCGGTGGCGGCGGCGGCGGCGATGGCAAAAGGAGAAGGAAAAGGCGGTTGAGATTGTGCATATTAGGATCAGTGTCAGCTAGCAGCATAAGGCCAAATGTAAAGACAGGCCCCCATGCCATGCCATATGTGGATATATATCTGAAAAGCGAGGGGCCTAAATCAGGACGTGCGAAGGATTCGGGAATGCGAGGACACTGCGGAATGTAGATTATATCTGTCGCTTTATATTCAACAGTGTTGCTGCTGGTCCCGGTCTTCAATATGAGACAACGCGTAAAACCCTTTCAGCATTTTTGAATAAATAGGAGCTCAGAAAATCATTTTATCATCGTTAAAAGTGCACCCGCGCTCCACTTCCTGGTCGGCATAGATTTCATCAAGTAATGGCAAAACAAACAAGTTGATCATGTAATTGATCCCTGGTAACCGGAAGAAGCACTCGGGGCACGGAAACACCTCAACATTGTATTCAAACAATAGCAGCTTCTATGTTCCTTCCTCCTCCTCATTCTCACAACCATGTACATACATGGATGGGGCTAGATGAAGAAACCTTTTATGCACCCAATTTACCCTATACTAAAAATACTTGACATATTTGCTTACAGCCAAATATTGTAGTTAGTGATGGTGCACAGGAAACGCCAATATTTGCGTGTTAGAAATGGAGTTTCTTGGATGTATACTTTTGATGAAACTTCTAATTCATCAAGTATTAATGGAGAAAATACATCCTCTTCTTTTGGGGACTTTAGATGCTTTGACAGATGCTTTTGAAAAGTTCTAGAATAATAATGACGGATGTAGCATACCAACATTATACAACTAAAAGTAACTAACTAAATGATGAGGCCATATTGGTTTTATAGTTTTGACAGCCAGTTTTGGGCAAATTGTTTATTATAAAAATTTTACATATTGGAAGAGACTTTCCTTCAAAAGTGCCACGTTCCAGTCGAAGAAGCATATTTTGTCTTCCAGTCAGACATGAAAGCATCCAAAAAAAGGCAATATGGTACTTTTGGCACGCAGAGTATGTGCGTGTGGATGCTGCTCCTCGGGGGCTGTATTTAAAAATTCACTTTGGCTCGTAAAATGAGCGGAACAGCCGTAACAGTATCGTATTTTGTCCTCCTGCTGAAAAGTGCGCGAAGTGGATATGGTGTGGAAGAAGGAGCGAGTGAAAGAGGGCGAGGGTGAGCTTCAGCGACACAATGGGTAAGTGGGCACGTAATGAAATGTGAGAACGATCAATATCCCACAGCGGGCTGATTAAATAGCAGCGTTAACCGGATATTGCCATCCAAATTGTCACCGCTGAGACTTGCTATATGTTTTTAAGAGCAACGGACATATTGTATAGCCGGAGCGGACCCATAAAAATGACGAGGACACCAACACAACATTTTCTTTTACGATTGTTTGTGCAAAATTGGAATTTCGTTCAAGGAACATGAATCATTAATCACCGTTTGGCATTGGATGGCCACACATATGGTAAAAACTTTTGCTTTTGCGGGGCAAACTCCATAAGTCATTCTCGCTCCGGTGTTTTCCCGACGCTGACAAATCAGCGTTGGATCTGTAAATACAATCCAGAGAAGAGTCTGGTTTAATTTTCCAGCTTGTTGAGATTGTTATGGGACTCTTGAAAGTTCCACCGCCCGCATATGACAAATATCTCTCTACCTACCGAAATGAAATGTGTGTGTTTGCCTTTTATTCTAAGTAGTTTATGGAGATTCAATTAAAATAATTGCTAATTTATTATATTATGTATGGAGAACTAAGTGGCAATTATATCATCGTGTTAAGGGTAGCTGGTTGTAGTGGCAAGTTGGTGATTGATGTTTGTGGCAGTAACGGTTCATCGTTTTGGTTCACCTCGAAACACGATAACCAAACGCATGATGATGGATCGATTCCTAACTTACGCTCCACAAGAAAAGTATTCGATATTTATCTAAACTAAACTGTAAAATCTCAACAAAAGCTTTTGGTTTCATTTAAGTTTACCACCAAACTGATGATATCATCCACGGAGAAATTGTACAGACCTACGACTGCCACCAAAAATGTAAGTGTTTCCATTGTTAATAATGTTAGGAATGATTAATATTTAATTTTATTGGATTCCATTATTTTTATTAAAATTCCACTTTAGACTTTTCAAACTTATGATTCATAATTGATTTAGTTTGCGCTCGAATTCAATCAAACCATGAACATGTCTGCAAATAGACTTTCCTCAACTTCTCATATATACTTAACATTCTTATTTTCCTAACTAAATTAAGCGACTTATTAATTGTACATTCTGGTTGTTTGTATGCTGGGGAGTAGTAATAAGATGTTATTGAAACGTATTGCATTCCATTCCATAATTGGATACTAAATTTATTGGTATTGCAGAAAAATTCTTGTCAATTAGGCTTTTCCGTAGATGGAACCTAATAAATAGTAATCTAATGGATGATGTATACAAATATAAAGAGAAATATTAATTTGGTTTCAAGTCAAATACAAAAGTTGGCTCGCAACTCATATTTTCCAACTGCAAATGTTGGATTTGATTAATCAATAAGATACATTATTAATCAGTGTCTTATGTTGGCTCGAATTTGCATTAAATATGACCCAAACTTCCCAAAAAGGAGTAAATATCCTTGACATAATTAGTGTTGAGCTGATTTTTCGTATTGTAAGTTGCATTTAATCTAATGATGTTGTTTTGCGGTTCTTTGATGTGCATAAAACGTTCTCTTCTATTTTGGGCGGGAAAAAATGTTGTTTGCTTGGCGAGCGCTTTAAAGATTTGCCTCGTTATAGAAATATATAATATTAATATTTGATTCATAAGTTTATTTTGTAGTCTCCTGTATATTTGATATGATACTCTGCTGTGTAGTGACGGCATACATTTCAATAGAATATTTCGCGTATAGAATATAATTGGGCAACATGAATTCAGCGATCGCATAACGAAAAACCTTTTGCTCTAATGCGTCTTTTATTGGAGACATACTTTTTGACAACAACAATACTATCTTATACATATCATCTAATTGGGTATACAAGAGAATCTTTTTCTTTTCCAATTGGTTTTCAGCAGCTTGTTCCTCCATCAGTTAGTAGTAGTCGTAGCTCGCAGTCCCAGTCAGTCAGTCAGTACGATGAGGAAAAATGTTTACAAATAAACACTCGAATCGCTGGAAAGCTTGCCATTATTTTTATTTAATTTCGCTGGATATTAACTTTTGTTTTGGACATTCCTTTCGGATAAAATGTAATAATATGATTCCTTTTCGGTAAATATGAAATATATATATTTCTGCAGCTCTGGAACAAATAAATGTTTGTCTGATGCTATGGCTTTATTTATATATATATATATAGTAGGTAGGTTTATTAGCGGGATTGTTATTTTTATATTAGTTTTGTTGCTTGCTGCAAACAGAATTGCCAAAAAGAAAACAGCAGTGAACAGGATTCGATTTTTGTACCATCGTCCACCCTGCATTCGGTTCAGCGATTCTCTCTTCGTTCTTCTCCTTCAAATATGCTGCTGGCAAAAAATTCTTCTACAACTATAAATCCAATCAAAATTCGATTAATTAAACTTATAAGAGTTTCAATTTCAATCATAACTCATGTTAATAACTAAATCTACTAATCCTGCGACGGGATTAAACTCAATTTGCACACGAACTTTGCTTGCTTGCTTGCTACAACTGGAACAGATTAACTATTCTTAGACAGTTTTACACAAAATAATTAACAAAAGTGTCTTTAATTTAACATTGAATATTGTGTAGATTTTTGTTAATTTCAATTAATTAAACGCCAAGATGCTAGTTTCCTGAAAAACTTTCCTTGATTGCTATACAACTGAAACTAATTAACTTTACAGACAAAAATAATTAATTGGCATCCAATAGTGTGATACATGCAACTTGGCCAAAAAGTAAACAAACAATTTTAAACAATATTTTAATGTTGAGGGTTGATTGTAGAGTGAATGGTTTGGTTTGGTTTGGCCCTCGATGTCGTTGTTGTTGTCACTTGTCAGCTACGTGTATTCTCAAGCAATAACATCCCTGAATATGTGTTAATTACCCAAGAATACACGTGACCAACCAAGTTACTTGGTTTGCGGTAGATGTAGAGTAGAAGGAAGGAATCCCCTGGTCGAATGTGTTTCTCCATTTCCACATATACAGCCACACATATCAGCTGCAGAAATGCTTTTATCATAATATCGTGTGATTCGTGTATTTATGTACAACATCATTATTTCTCTTTGTGTGTGTATGTGTGTGTGTGTAGAGACTGAATATATGTGTTTCTGGTTGCTGCAACAGCAGCCTTTGACTCTATATGGTTGGTTTCAGCAACACCCTTAGGTGCTGTATTGTTATTATAAACTCACCCGAAAAGTATGGCTACATATTAGTATCAGGAAAATGAAAATTTATACACAATTAGTTAATGAATAAAGTTTTCTTTTCGTACCAAAAAAATATTAGCCAGAAAGTAGCTAGATAGGTACAAATGAATTCGTTTCTCCTCTCTTCTCTGCTTCACTCGTCTGCAGCAAAAAACTAATTTATAATGGAATATTCAAATTATGTTTTGCTCGATGACTTTTCCACTTGTGATGAATTAAATTTGCTCGGATTCTTCACAGTTGTACATATTATAAATGGATTTATAATGGTGATACATAAATCAAAATTGAATGGGCATTTTTCCATTTGCAACCACCAACCATCATATGCCAAAAGGGGAAATCAATAAACGAGGAGTTTTGGTAAAATTTTATTTACGAGTGCCACGACACGGGGACACTCAATCATTTCCCAAACTGAGCAAAAACGTCATACGAAATCGAAATAAATTACATCCTGCTATTTCATATCCTTTTCCAAATGCCATCAATAACAAATAAGAACTATACTATAAGATGAACTTGTCTCAATCTCCCACATGCAATAAATAACTTATATATCAGTCTAACAGTTCTTGATTAAAGCTAAAATTTCACATGATGATCAAAGACACCGACTTTCATCTTTTCCACCATTTTTTCCATTCAAATCAAAATCTAATTAACTTTCAAAGCCTCAATTTTTACTTAAATTTCAAGCAAAGACGCTGTCTTGTCTCATATATCGTATGCAGAATCTAAAAATCTACCACACTAGTAATTTATCTGGCTGCATAGTCAATTTTCAATATCTAAAGTTTGAATATTGTAAAGCTGCTGCTGAAATTTGGTAGGTACATCCCATGCAGATTAGTTCAATTATTGAGGGTTGTTGCCTGTTGGAAGTATGATGTACAAGTATTAGTTTTGTATATCATGCGCGCTTGTCCCTACAGCAATTAAGATTAAAGTCAAACTATAATCCGTACAAACATATACATAAAACTAATAGCAAACTTTGCAAGTTAATTAGGCACATTAAATTTAGTACATTGTTTCGTCGATGAAAAAGGGGGTGGTTCGGCACGGCGGCGGGGGCGGCGGTTGTAAAAGTTATATTGTTTAAGGATAATTAAATGATTTTCGGGGGAAGGCAAATTTTATTTATGTCGGAATTGAAATTTAAATAATTTTCAAGTATTTTATGGAGAGATAGATATTAAGAGGGACGTTCGGTCGGTCGGTGGAGTATGAGAGAAGAGTCGGGTTGAAAATTCAAAAGCGAAATGCTAATTCGGCCGTGAAGCCGAACGCAACATATTCTGAATAATGGATTTTTTATTATCGACTAGATGTCGAGATTACATTATAAGTTAATTTGATATTCTGTAACTTTTTCATTTGGATTATAAAACGTGCCCCCGCACCGGCCGCCCGCCCGCCACCGTCTCCACCGCCAACTTTTTAAAACGGCATAAACATCTCTTTCTCATTGCTTTTACGGGGCACTTGTTCCATTTATTACAAAGCTCAAATTAAAATTCATTTACTACACGAAAGGCAAAAATAATATATTTTAAATCGCGCATTTTAAGCATCACGAACAGGAGGAGGATGAGGAAAAGCAAGAGAGATCTTACTTTGATGACTGCTAATTCGGCTTGACTTGCCTTTGGATTATACATCCCTTATTTTCCAGCATACTTGAGTCCTCTCCGCATTTATCTATGCAACAATTTCCTGCTTGTTGCGAAAATTTTGGCCTGAAATTTATTTTTTCCTTTCTTCTCTTTTGCTTTCATGCAAAAATCTCAACTCCTCCGCCCGCTCCGCTGTCAAGACAACTTGTTTTCGGCTTTATGGATAAATTTACCTGTCTCAAAATTAAAGCAAGCATCATGGATTTTAATTCGACCCATTTATTGTTATTATATAGGACTATGCTAATTTATTAAATTCCCTCGCAAAAAATCTATTGTTTATTTAAATTTATAAATTATTATTAGAGAGGTGCATTTGTTTTGTTTATTTAGTGTTTGTTTGTTTGTGTAAATATGGAAAACAAATTACAAATTCCGGAATTGATGGCGAGAATTGAATTATATGATTTCGATTATTGATTCAATCCCACATTTTATTTTGTTAGTTTTAAACTTCACCAAAATTTCAAAGGCAGCTTTTTGGGTGCCACGATTTTATTTGATGCGATATTTTACGGATTCATCTTGATTCTATTTTTGTAAATTCCGGCAAATATTAAATTTAAATGTTTTTGGCGATTTGTTTCGATTTTCTTGCTATAGAGAACGTAGCTAGTAATTTGTATGGTAATTAATGGTGAGGCAGGCATAAAGTGAGGTCGATTTCATAGTTGAAAGAACAAGATAAAAGGCAATGATTAACTGGGAAATATATCATGTATAAATCTGGGCAACCGTTTTAGACAATATCAGTGTAATTGAAGCGAATGATGGCTGCCATGATTTGATGCGTATACACCTCTGTATTAAATTACCAAATGCTCAATCAATATCCATGGTCCCTTGCTTGCTTTTACAAATGACACCCTGAATATCCTAATTAAACCCTTTGCCTTGTTCGAATGTTTTCATAATTTGGGCAATTGTTCGATTGCATTATATCGCATCGAACCAGCAAGTTTGACATCAAAGTGCAGAAAACGACGACGATGATGATGATCGTGATTTGGAATTCAAAGCGAGTTCATCATAATCTTGCGCCACAATATCCGACCATTTCCAACTCTACTCAACTTTATATAGACCGAGATAAACATGGAATATAATAATTGGAGAAAGGTCTCGCGTGGAATGCCAAATATGCGACCATTGCTACGCGACGCTGCTCTCATTACAGCCCGACGTCGACGCCGCCACCGTCGACGTCGACCTAAAGTCGCACCATGGCCACATTGCCCACATTCATCCAATACGATTGTTCCATCTTTATTGTATCCGATACTCAACAATGTTGAGTAATTTTCTTACAAATTATTTCCACAATTCATTTTTTTCTTTTCCACTTTTTTTTTCGCGCATCCGGAATTCTTTTATTTATTGTTACGGACATTAATGGCATTTTACTGTATGTATGCTAAATATTTATAGATTTCAGCTTCATTTATTCGATGCACAATTGATTTTATTACATTCATTCCGCATATACTTGATTGCAAATTTAATTTTACTAATTTAATTTGCCTGTAGTTTTTTCATTTTTGAGTGCAAAGTAGTTTCAATATTTCTTGTCCTTTAAATGTAATTCGCATAGAGAGCTTTTTTTGATTTATCAACTCAATATACTAGTAAAAATGCTTTCTACTTAGTAAATATGATTTTATTAAAGTAGTAAATAAAATGTTGCTTGCATTAAAATAAATTTGGTTCGAAAGCTTCATATATAGTAATATAAAAAAGCGATTGTAGATCAAAGCACTTATAAAAATACATGTATAAGAGAGATAATTATGTGGAGCTTTCACCGTTAAGCCTTATGTAACATGTATTTTGCTGAGCTGCAAAAAGTATACGCTAATAAAATTTTATATGCAGACATATTTTTGCGTCATAAAATATGAACCGTCGTCACTTCCATTTCTTAGATATCAAAAACAAAGCAGTGAAGAGAGAATAAGGAAAATTTTTAGGTGGAAATGTGCTGAACCGATTTTTTCGCGAGTGTAATATTAATTCGCGTTTGAAAGTTTTAATTGTAATTGAATAAAATGAAATGAAAATTTTTCGCAAAAGTAGAGGTAAAGTAATTGGAAGAACTGGAGAAAATAGAAGTAACTTCGTTATGTTAAGCGTAAAAATATCACCCCTAAATTCCTGCAAACTGGTTTAGTTATCTAGTAAAATTAAGGTAAATCCTCTTAACCGAATTTAGTTGGAATTCTTCACAATTTCCACACCCTTCTTCTTATTCACGACGATCATAATTTCAACAACTTTGTTTTAATAAATTCACTCGAGGCATTTTGTTTATTGTATATTTTTGTCAAATATAGTTGTTCTTAGAGCCAGGAACATTGTGTTTCAACATGGCCCACTGAATATTCTGTATAAACATCATTCACTGTTTCGAACCCGGACTCTCTTTGCCTCCGGTTAAATTGCATAAATTTTATAAACTTGAGTAAATACCTTTACAATTTGTTTTTATGTTATTATTATTATTATTATTTCATCTAGTCTCGTGTACTTTATTTGAATATTTTCCTAATTTATGCCTTATAATTACAAAATGGCTAGTTAACGCAATTCTCATGTCTTTTGCACCATTTTTATATTAAGACTTGCAAGTGCTGAAGGCCAAAGGCCATCAGATTCTGTACGAGCACTCTAATCATGCTGAACGTGGTTCCATTTAGAAAAACTGTCTCTGATATCACAAAGCTCATTATTTATTAACTGTCTAATTAGAAAACAAAGTTTGCAGTATATCATTAAGCATCATCAAAAGGAGGAAAATTTACCGCAGTTATCCTTGTCTGTATATGATACTCGCATAAATTCAAATACCATTAAAGTAAATTACATTAGTTGCACCAGCTAAATATTTACTTAGAATACCTTATATTGCTTTGTGTGTCAATTAAACAATGTTAATACAATTCCAGACTCTTAGAGATTGAGCAAAGCTTTTGTTAAGAAGACTCTCGCTCGCTCCTCTTCAGTCTAAATTTGTCACATATTTTTCCGATTTTTTTATTTTTTAGAAAATTTCTAATTAGTTTAATGGGATTTTTATTTTGCCAGCCGGTTAAATTGTGTTATTCCTGTAAGCGAAAGGCAAACAATCGTATTGTTTACTTTCGGAAATAATATTGGTGCCATAAAATATTGCGTCAAGGAAAATTCATTTGTAAAGTGAACCCAATGTAACGGTATTTTGACAAATGTAGTATAGTGTTGTGGTTAAACAGTGGACAAACACTAGGTGTGTCCATCCATGTTCATGTAGTACAAAGTGTACCGCACCCTTAAAAAAAGCTCACTTGCACATATATTCGCTCGATAGCATTTTTATAAAGTGATATTTCAATTTCATTACTTTTATTATTTCTTTATCTTTGTATATGTTTGACAATTCTTTCACAATGACGATGATGAATTGTGGTGCTTGCTAGTGCTATATGCACAAATCAAACATGTGTCCCAGATAAGTTGTTCGACATACTACTAGCTAATACATAATTTACGATATTAATTAGATTAGATTGTATGGCATGTCGTTCGTTTCGTTTTATTTTTTTTGCCTGCCTGCCTGCCTTGATGCTCATTCTATTTTCGTTGGGTCATTAATTCTGTGGTGAGCTGGGGCTTCCTCTCTAATAAATTGAGGCGTTTCGAAATGGTCACATTTTTTTTAATCGTCAATTTCAATCTAAATTGCAATAGAAACGAGACGGTCGAGTCTAATTAAACTAATTGTATTTGAATTGCATTATAGTGTCCCGGTTGGAATTTATTCACGTCGTTTCCTTGATGCAAATGGAAAAATTAAGTGATACACATTTTATGATATCCCACAGCAATTAGTTAATGTACGTTCGTGTTTTGATACAATCAAAGACATAATTTGTCGAAGAGTAGTAGGTACCTATTTTATTTTGCCAATACTCTTTTCATTAGGCTTACACTCTATTAATTCCTTTCGGATCATAATTCATTTTTGAATTGAATATAAATTCCGCTCGCCGTGAAGCGCTTTTCCGTTAGAAAAGAAGGCGGAAAAGTCAGAGTCGAGCCGAGCTGCTGGAGGAGAAGTAAATGCAATACACATAGTATCGTAAATGTTATTTATATGTTTGATATCCGGTGTGTAAACCTACAAACCTGTGTATTTTATTTTCTTGTAATCTTTCCTCCACATTTCTTCATTTGTCTTTGCAGATGTTACTTTCCCATACATCAACTTCTCCTCCTCCTCCTTCTATCGCCTTCCTTCCAACAACTACTCGAAAGTCACACCAACCAACCGAACGAAAAAGAAAAGTTCTGGAGGTCTGGAATTAGAAAATAAGCGGCATTAAGTTGGTATTTTGACAAAACAATTTGCTTATTAATTTTGGCGAGAGCGCACAGGTGCGGGTGGGTGGTATTTGATGAAAAATGCCTAAAGATACGTTTAGTAGATAAAAGTGTCACCCTTTAGTTAGTGCATATATAAGAATGTGTTCCACTTCGTTAATATTATCCCTGTTTGTCAAGTAAACCCAGCTGCGCTCCCTCCCGAGTCCCGACTTGTATATCTTCCCTCGGGATAGCAGCAGCAACATTTCGCAATCCGGCAAATTCCTTCTTGCTCAAGGTAAATATCGATTGTCTCTTCTCGACCATAGAGAAGAACCTTATTTGCGACCACTTTCACTCTAATTCAGTCTAACCCAAACTCAATTCTGATTAAAACAGTGCGCGCCACGCGTTTACCCCATATTACATAAAACCACCCGAGGCTACCCTTTTGCCAAGCACAAAGTTACCATTTCAAATGCCTGCCTGCCTCCCTTCTTCACTATCTCTGTGTGTGTGTGTGTTATTATGCAATAGCTAAACTAAAATGTAGTGCAAACATATTTGTTGGATAAGAAAAATTACGAATGCCACCTGCTCTACTTCTACTACAGCCTAGTACGAGTGTTATATACACCTAAACTCAATTATCCTACTCGAGAAATGTCATTATCTCAATTCCCACAAGGGGACGGACTCTGAGTCTTCTTTCTCTTTGCATTACTTCATCAGACTGACCAACAGATTGAGTTTCTTAATAAACTTTCCAGGATAATTAGCTTTTTCTAAGTGGAACTTGTTCGCTAGAACGCTTTGGTCCATTTGCTCTTTCTGGGTGGAATTTGTCTCATCCGCAGGCTTTTGGTTGATTCCTTCTTTTAGTGTCTAAAGCTACTTGCTACTATATTTTTGTGGTTTTTGATTTGAACAATATTTTTGGGCTGCTGGATGATGGGCTGGAATAACTTTGGCAGTAGTCTGCAAGTTAATGTAATATAGAGAGCGAGAGAGGATCCAAAAAAGCACTTAAGGGGAATATCGAACATGCTGTTTAGGGCTGGTTCTCTCATTAGTGGAGCGTGCCCAGACATGGCAAGAAGGGATTTAAAGAAAAGCGCCCTCTACGACCCCGCCGAATAAAATCAAATCAGAAATGAAGGTTTCAAGATTAATAACGGAACAAAAATAGATTTTAATGAATTTTTCAACATCAGAGCAGGAAAAATTAAGTTGCCTTGCATTTTAGACGTGTTGCGTATTTTGTATACGAAATCCTCCTCTGCCTGTCTTAATATTTCGAAAGCACTGCGCGAGTATTTCGCTTTCAATTACTCAAGACGTGCAATAAATCTTATAGGAATAAGCCTCCTCATTTTTATCAAAAAATATATCTAGTATATTTTATTTATAATTAAAGTGCACATGGATGCAACAAATTCATTCATTTATTTTATCATCCGCACAAGGAGATAATCATCATAATATTAAAAGGGATGTTCTCTTCATATAGCATGTAGTATGTTTGGGGATTGCATTAAATTCATCTAATGCCAACAATGGAAATTGTAATTAATTTGATGTTTCAATGCAAATTAATGCATACATAAAAGCGAAACAAATTTAAGCATCACATAAAAATAAATCGCATTTTGTTAAAAGGATTTAGAGATTATAGCTAGTAGCAATCATTTAGCAATTATTCGGCGAAGGAAGGAGCGTAGGTTTTCGGTAAATAATGAATAGATTGCGGAAATCTCTGGGTGTACCGGAAGTTGGCCCGTCACAGCCACTCTTGCGCCAAGATTCTCTTCCGCTCTTTTATCCTCTACAGGATAAAAGATCCGTCTAATTTCAAACTGATCCATAAACCACAAAACGCTTTTACTTTGCCCAAATCGATAACTTATGGCCAAAACAAACTTTCTACTCCTCTCTTCTTTTTTTTTTCATCTTCTGGGTATTCCAAAGTATTTCGACCTTTGTGCTTCTAATCCTATAATTGGCAATTTTTTTCAACCCAATATTTGGTATTTACGAGCCAAAAAAAAGTCATGTCCATCATAATGATCCGAGGGTTGCTTAGTCAATCTTATCTCTCTCTTTCAACGCTCAATCAATATCAAGTGTAGGGCTCGGAATTTTATGAGAGTCAGCGGGCGATTATTCGGATATTCGGAAAAATACTACGTCCGCTGGTAATAAAAATTTGGCTCCATTTAAATTCCTCTTAATGGACCAAACTAAACTAGCAACAATTTTTTAAAGATCCAGTAATGGCACTTGTGCATGGAGAGCGGTAAATTTATAACTCCCATATAATTAGAGAGGAGAAGGAAAAGAGTGTAAGTAATGAAGCGTTCGGGGAGTAATTTGGGACACGTAGGTTGGAAGAATGCAGTCATTATCAGAAATGACTTTGCCTGTTGCATTAAACATGAAGCATAACATATTTCAGGATATAACTTTCGACACGTTCGTACGTTGGGGGCGCGATGAATTTTATCGCCGTCGTCGCTGTCGCCGCCACTCAAATTCATTTTCTCACTGATTTCCTCCTCTTATAGAGTTCCTTTTGTTTTTTATTTTCTCCTAATTTCATGCGGCTATTTGAATTAATTGTGCGGTCCCATTAACCACATCCACATATTACATAATATCGATTTGTGTGTTTGATGACGCATTACTAATAAAGCGAATAGTAATTTGGGAGGCCTCTTAACAGTGGTTAGATTGCGGTCGTGTTACCTATAGATACCTCTAGCTGCAAAGCTTGTTGATTATGCAATTTCCTCGGTCTGCCAATTGATAATCGCAATATGTTTGGACACAAAGGACCTAATCGCAAAAATCTCATTTTAATTAAAGTGAATAGAGCAAATAATTAACATAATGCACCATTTTCATACAAGCAAAAGTAATTATAATGCAATTTAAATAAATTGGAAATTGCACAGTTGCTAATTTAGTGGAGGTAATAATTTTATTTTGAATTTTTAACCAGAATCCAATTAAAATTGTATTAAATAAAAATGATGGGTTGGTTCATGCAACAAAACTAGAAATTAATGCAAAGGACAAGTTGGCTGTTGGATACGTGTGTATATTGCAATGACGAAGTGCTTGTTGGCGATGTAGAGAAATAAACTTGATTATTGCAACACTTAACTCCTGTAAAACAGTGCGAGAGTGTATCGAGTTAGTTCTGGCTCACGGCGCGAATTAATAACTACTGTGTCAACACGGAGAGAGACAAACTCTCAGCATCTGTGGACCAGACAGATATTCGACTTCCAAATGAATATTAAGTCATTTCGCTTTTAATTCAACCACCAAACCACCGTTTTTATGCCACCACCGCACTAGTATATTGAAAAATCGATGCAAAGGGTGGGCTTTTAACTACTTTCCAGGGGGTTAGTTAAGAATCATCGATTGATTATATTTTTATGATGGAAGAGCGCCTCGAAATGTTTTTTTATTTAATATAATGGGAATTTATTGGGCTTTAGAAAAGTTTTAGCGTACTGGGCTTTTTTGCCCCTCTATTGATTCCATTCGAGGGGATTTATTGCACACGATGTGCTAATTAAGAAGAACTAATTTTTACAGTAAGGAGCTTTTCAATTTTCGATAGTAGAACCAAATGTGATAGTGTTTAAAGTTTTTGGCAAAGTTGCCGCGACTAAATACATAGTAGACGAACGTAGTTTGGCGAGCCAGAGAGAGCCTAATATTGAAGCACCCGGAAATTTTCCCATTTGTATAAAAGCAAAGTGCTTATAATAAAACTTTTCAATTAAATAAAGTAAGTGTATAGCATGAAGTATAAATGTTTTTACGTCTATTAGCCACTAAACTTGATTTAGTCATATAATGGGAGTTGAATAAATTTTGATAAATTACTTTTTCGAATCGATCGGGTCGAGCTAAGCCTGCAACAGTAAGTAACATGATGCATTTGGGAATATCTAACAATGGTCGGTGTGATGTTAAGGATGTAGTCGGTAATTAAGTGTGATAAGGGCCTTGTTATACAGGTGTCGCGTGAAGTATTAAGTGGGGTATGGATGATCTACAGCTAGACAGATAAAGTAGCCCAGATGATTTACGATCAGCAAAACTTTACACGCAGCTGAAATCCAACACGTTTTAATTAAATTACAAAGTTTTAAATTTCATTATGTGGAAGATGTTGTTTTGCGACGCGATCAGCGAGAGAGAGCGAAAAAAAAATTATTAGTTTAGTATAATTAGACATAGTAACAGTTTTATTAGGACAGTAATCATTAAACTACAATCTGTTAAAATTTAAACTAGTTGCACAGACTTAACAATAAAAGTTATGAGGGCATAAAAAGCGAGAGAGAGAGAGCTTTAATGTGCTTTCAGCCAATTAAACGTGCATTTAATTTCATTATATTTATGGCGATAAATCAATATATTAATAAAATTGAAGCGCGGCCAGAAAAATTAAATAAATCTGCGATAGGGAAACGGAGCGCCGGTAATGCTTACTCAATAGTATAACAAATGCTTCCACAAGCTTGAAAAGAATCCGGTAAGTGGCATTAGAAAACATCTGCCAACCGGAACTGAGCCGGAGAAGTAACTACTCCATTATCATATCGACTTGCGAACTTTGTGCCATTGTGTCTCACATTAAAACTTTATATTCAACTCAGTTAAGGAGATTTTGTTTTGTGTATAAGAAATTTACTTTTATTTTCGCCCCTCTTAAACACAACACAATCATTCAACTCGAAATATTATTCAAATTTTCTATATTTTAAATTCGTCGCAAACAATTTGTAAAGATTTTTGTTAAGACACTCATTTTAAGTGTTTTAAGTTTAAGAGTATGACCTTAATTTTGACATAAGTGCTGTCAAATAGATGCGCACTGGTTCAATTTGACTATTAGTTGATTAATAAATATTTTGATGTTGGAAATTAAATTTTGCAATATAAATTCAGTGGGATTTGAACATCAAAGGTCCGATTTGTTGTGTTGCGAATTCTTCAATTAAGCGGCTTTTTGTGTGCTACATTGTTTAAATAATGTTGGTTGGTTTAAATCATCGTAATTTTGAGTTTGATTGAGTTAATAAAAAGTGCAAATAGAAGTTTTCTGGTTAAAATTACTATCCAACAAGCTAATAAAGTCTATAAATCCGTAATATCGAAGCGTATGGCGGGGCGGATTGAGACATTTGCATTTTAAGTGTTTTCTGCACATATTGCCACTGCATCGAATTCGTGTCATTCTGAACGAAATCCTCTGGCAGGCTTTATAGAGGGTAATATTACTGAAATTGTACACGTTTACATGCCTTCAAACGACACCCAGTCTGATCGCGATTATAGCACTGTGTGAACAACGAAAAATGTTTTGTTTTTTGTCGTCTCGAAACAATACTAATAATAATCCATAATAATAACATTTTATTTGACTGGCAATAACCGAATATTCATTGCGCAAACTAATTTCAAAGGAAGCTTTTATAATTTTGGCGGAGTTGCCTGGGCAAGATGTTTTTTCCACTTTTGGTGGAGTTGCCAGTTTTAAATTGTAGTACATGTGTGTTTATCGAAAAATGTCTCACAATAATCCATAACAATAACAATTCGAACCGAAATAGACGTAATTAAACAATGCATGCATGAATATATGTATTTCTAGTTTTGTTTGGATCTGGATGCAATGCAATCATTTTTTATTTTATTAGCCATCGAATGCATGTTGAATATTTAACCTTTAATTTGGATTTAATTAAAAATGGTTATAAATTCGGAATAAAAACGGAAATTATTTTGATTCATGTTTGATTGCGATTTAAGTACACCTAATTAACAATCACTAATTTGGCGATATTAAATTCGGAAGAGGAAAATCATTCATACAACAATTATCTAGCTCAATGTGAATTTTATATTTGTATACATGAAATAATTTAGTCCGCGATATTCTATAATTAGCAATTAGTAAAACTCGATGCAACGGTGTGAAATATAATAATTTGTGCTTGATGTGCTTTAAATTAGCAATTTTAATTAACTATCATTCTACAGTTCAGCAGGAGTAACTCGAACATTTAGAGCCTGTTGTTTCATCACTCGCTGTTAATTAAACCAATAATGAATTTGCCTTCTTTTTCTCTAAGATATGTACAAAGAATATTATTACAAAAATTATAATTGTACGTTTATAGAGAGACACAAGGTGCTAGAGCACTCAAAACAAATTTTATATTGATCCAACTTAAAACTCTTTAATTAAGTAGTGCTTTAAAAAAAGGATCAATTGTTTAGAATTTTCTTTGCATTTATTTTTCATGTGCTTTATTATTAATTCGTTGGTTCATTAATTTATAACTCAATTAAGAGAGATAAAATTGAATCATATTTTGTGATGATGAAATTAATAATATTTCGAAATGAATTTAAAATGAAAATGTGATTATTGCTTGAGAATACACGATAAAAATAGCATCAGAGTAAATTGTTATTTAAGTACATATAAAAATCTAATTTCTCCACGTCGCTGTATAACAAAACAATATAAATATAATAGATAATCTAATTTTTAGTGGAAAATAAGACATAAACGAATCGAGTTGAAATACATATTGTTCAAAGTGCCTCTATAAAAATCCCGTCTAATACAATGCGTACCATTTTTAGTGTTATACATTTTATGAGCGCATATTCACATTTCACACACACACCTACTACATTTTTTCGCCTTTTTACTTTGATACGTCTTGCCTCGAAACAGTTTACTCTCATTTTACGGTAAACCTATTAAATATACATTTATATCCATTTAGCGTCATAAAGCTGCCGCACTTGGACTATAAATATTGCATTACATCGCACTTGCTTTTCTATGCGCACAGCCCGCACTGATTTATCCTCGAACGTTCGCGAATACGCTACTTTTTGACATTGACGAAAGTTACAATGCAAAAGGTGACGTCACATTTGCTCCACAGAGACCGGACCCTCTTATTCTATATACCTTCATTCAATTGTTTTCTTATTTCTTATAAATTGTTTCGTATCTATAATGTGGTCCTATGGGAGGAAAACTTTTTTTTGTTATTCTTAGAGCGAGCGTGAGGTTTATTTTTTATTTTTGCGGTAAAATAAGTTAAATTATCTCAGTAGTCAGTAATATTGGTGCTTTACAACAATGTTGGATGTATTCTGAACATTTACAAGCAAAGGTTCTTGAAACCGCGCGCTTCGTTGCTAAGAGCCCTTAAGCGAAGTTGCGTAACAAGTACAGTTATAGTGCACCCTTATATAGATGTGTGTATGTGTATAACATAATATCATTGGGAAAAAGCTTTTTAAATTGTTTAACTTTCCAAATGAATTATTAAATTTAATGTGATATAGGAAGCTCTTCTATTTTTCGATATTTAATGCCATCATCAGAGGAGGACTCGAGATATTGAGAGTTGACTGTGAAACCAGTGCGTTCGTTTAGTTTTAATTTAAAAGTTTCAGGCACTTTTGGTGGAAGGGAATAAATGACGAAAACATTTTTATTCAGTCATACTTTTTTCGAGTAGAAAATTTGAGTTTGGAAGTGTCTGTTAACAAATGCGCTTTGAAACTTTTCCACATATCGTCTTTGTCGTCCAGCCAAGCTGGCTAACAATGACTTTCAGTGGATGGCATTTATTAACATGGTCACTTGTACTCGTTAGATATGAGGTTTTGTACGCTGGCACATAATTGCCAATTATTGTGTAACAGATCCTTCCTCTAATGCATAGACTAAAAATTTAAATTAAACTTTCATTACAGTGTGCATTATTAAAAATTGAATACAGGTACATTTTCCATTCAGATTTTGTTGTTTGAAAAACGTCTGCTTTGATTATGTAAATTAATTTGCCTTTGTGTTAATTAATTGCGCCAATATATCTGTTCGCGCGCTATTTTCCAAATTAATTTAAGTATTTTAAACAAATTCATCATTATTATATAATGTCAACTTGGTAATGTTTTTGATACCATTTATGTAATTAAATATAATATACAAATTACATCTATATGCGGAGAGTGTTAAAAACAAATAATATCAATTAAATCAATAAATAATGCCATTTGTCTGTTGTACAGTTTCATTATCCACTAGAATAATTATAATGGAAATTATTAACTAAAACTAAATCCGTAATGCTGGAATAGATATTTTTTAGGAAAACCATATTAATCACCAATTAGGGTGTATATTTAATGAAATAGTGAAGTTAAAATGTGTAACTATTTTAAATCTTTCTCATAAAATAAATTAGAGTGTACTTATACCAGAAAACTGAAACCCTCTTCTCGAATCCCTTTTAAAAAACATCTAAATATTCGCTAAAAATTAATTTGGACCAAAATTCGTACACAGAGTGTTAAAGTATGTTTTAAATCCTGATGCATTAACGAATGGCTTGAGGTGTGTATGGAATGGCATCAGAATGAAAAAGAAAAGTATAATGCTGCAGCATAATTGAAAATTAGGGGGAAAAACTCATAACATTCCCCGGACAACAAGGGTAATAAGCTTAGTCTGCATCTAATCATCAGGCCCCCGCCCCCGCCGCCCGATTATGCAGTGGTCCAAATCTAATAAATGTAGAGCCAAGTAGTAAATAATGAAGCATTTTGTTAAGCTGGCCGATTACACTCTGACTTGCATTTTGCAAATTAATTCATGGTCGATATTTAAATCAGACTTTATTATCAAGGTGTTAAATTTTGTTTATGGCGCGCCTTAATTTATTTTATATTCTTTGCTAGACTATAAATTAATTAGATATTTACTATTTTTATGGGCCGGGGAAAAGAAAGTTTGCTTGCTTGCTACGTTCGTTGGAAGTTTGTTTGTCCTATATAATTTTAAAAGTGGATAATATGTAATTGAAAGTTTGTCAGAATGGAAAGGTGAAATAATAAGAGTGGCGGAGGTTGAAATGGGAAAAGAAGCGGAGAGGTCGGAAAACTCTCCAGTAACTGTTAATTCGGTAAAAGCTTTCCTATAGCAGGCTAAATGCGACTATGGAATGGCGTTTGCGTTAGAAAAACGACACACTTTATTCACCCTAACTTCACTAAACAGGACACAAAAAAGTTCTTACACAAACGAGATCTCCTGTGATGGTATAAAATACTTTTATACACACAACAATACAAATCTATCAAGCACTTATCGAAAAAATGCGATTATTTCTATATTTTTTTTCTTTCGGATTTAGAAAAGCAAAAGTGATGCGTGAAAAATGCATTGAATAAAAACCAATATTGCGGTCTTTGCAGCATATGATCCGATTTCTCGCAATTCACTTACTATTTGGAAATACGATGGCATCGCGGGCGATGTTTACTTGCCAAAGTTTATTTACATTTTTAGAAAGGGGGGCTTCCATTCAATTTGCTTTATTAACGCGAAAAATTGCACAATTCCAATCCTATCCCGGTCCGGCCAACCGCCCTCCTTCGCCCAAAAGTATTTGTTTTCATATAATTGAAAAGTTTGTTATTCGCTCCACTAATGGATTTAAATTGAAATCCAGTGGCGTTAAAATGTTTACAAATTTTTAACCAAAACATATTATATGTACCTACATTCGCTCTCTAAAATACATTTTATATTTTATGCGGAAAAGAATCCACCTGCATGTTGTAGTACGTTTACTGACTGGGTGCTTAATTATGCATTCATACCTACTACCTCTATGCAATAAAAAAAGATACATTTAAATTATAAAATTTGGGCCAGCTTATCATAGGCGGGATAAAATCAATTAATTATTAATTAATTTAACAATTTTATGCGCAACATTTTGCTATAATATTTAACAATCAATTGCGTGGATTAAAACGGGAATTGAACAGATGTTCGAACAGCATGACACGTTTCAATCCACACGCTTTTGTTTGCCGAATATTTGATAACGAAACTGATACGCGACGCCCTACATGTACAAAATTAATAAAATCACCTGTCGCCCGCCGCCCCTTATTCATAATATTTCTAACAAAGTTACGAAGAAACTTTTTTATATGATGATGGGCGCACACTTTTTCTCATTCAATCGAAATTAGAATTAATTTGTTACGACTTACCGATGATTGTGCGATGATGATGATGGGGGCAAAGTTTTTGGCGTCGCGGTAGCGCGTCGGATGCAGATGTAGCGTTGTTTGTTGAGTGGTTTTTGTGGGATAATCTGTCGGTGGTTGTTGTTGCTTCGAATGACACCCGAACAACTGAGATGATAGAAAGAGCCGGCGCCCGCCACACCCCAACGACGTCGACGGCGCCGGCGTCATTATCCCCACTGACATGCCATTTCACCCCAAACCTACAAAACAACATTATGAGCACTTCTAAATGCAGGTGATTCGACTCTCTCCAAATTACAATTGCTTTTTTTTATTGTTCCAGCTAGGTATAGGTTACTATGGGATTTTTCAAAATTACCGCTATGACATATGCGCCACCTATTTAAAGGTTGCTGAACTTGAAAGCTAACCTTTCAAATTTTTGACATAATATTAGGTTGGAAAGTTGAAATTTTGGCTTGATTTATTGGGGTACGAAGTGAAAGCCCTTAATTTTCCTAACAGTTATGAAACATTGCATACGTAGTTTGGCGTAATAATCAGGAATCGTGTGATTATTATTCTGCCGACTTCAGAGAGAGGATGTTTTGGTATTAAAGAGACGGTGGTTTTGAGTTTTCTGTGGTATAATCATAGAAATGTTCATTGAAGTCGACTTGCAAAACCGACTCGTTTCCAGAGATTATCCTGTTGCGCTGTTTGCATTTCGGTTTTTGACGAATCCTTTTTCTCTTGTGTTGCTTTGGTATCTTTCGTTTCCGATTTATATTCCCCGCTGATCGTGTTTTATCCATCAAACAGCAGAGAGTAATGAAGAAATGCATCTAATTCGTTTGCCATGCAGTTTATAATCCGCAGCAATAGGCTTAATAATGCACCATTATTTGCTAGTAATATTCGCGTGGAGGAGTTGTTGTTGACAAGCGGCTGAAGCCTACACTTTGGTTTCTCCAGGAATTTCACCTGGTTTAATCCGGAGGAATTATGATATCGTTATGAGTGTATTTAGTAGCTGTAAGTAGTTCCGGAACGTATAGGCCTCTTTTATGTGCGAGAAACTTAAACACAATGAACAACCTCCTCGTCGTCGTCGTCGTTCGTGGTTTTACTTTGCTCTCTAATGTTCTATGTGTGTCTTCTATTTTATGGACGTGAGTATTAATATTGTATGCAAAACTTACAGAGTAGAGACAGGTAATCAAAAATGCATTTTCTTGAGGATTTTAACATCTTAAGCGAAATTGCTCCACTTTTTGATACAAAGTGGCAAAGAAGTGGCAATAATTGAATCCGTAAATAGGATTAAACTAATTTCTAAGGAGTCTTTTACGAGAAAAAACATGTTTCAACTGTTTAAAGTGTTCAAAATGTCTCAAGAATGATGCTTTACCGTTTCCCAAAAGGAAACTCCAATTTGGAGCTTTTGTTATGCAACAAAAAGAGCCGAAAATTGAGTTGGAAAGCTAGTGTTTTAGTATGTTAGTGTATACATGGATGTGGATAATAAAAAGCGGTGATCAATAATTACTAAATTACGGACGATTAGCGTCTGTTTGCACTTGTCACGTGAAACCGGCCATTATGAAATTACGTGGGAGCGGCTCCTGGCTTATTTCCATTGCAATAATGTTATCGGTGTGCGGGTACACGTCTCCTATTCACCTATATACACATATTTGTCTACTATATGGATGGATTGAGGGAGGAGGACTATATCATTCCCTTCCCTCTATCATTATAGTTAATGTATTCGTTTTTTTAATAAGCATGTCAAGATCGATTAGTCGATCCATCCGACCATTGGTTTGATGCTAGAATGATTAATTAAGTTATCCTTATTTTTTTCACTTGTGAAACAACTGAATTTAGTGGGTTTATTGGCAAACAAAAAGGTCGAATGTAATATCTGTCTAATGCAGATTTGTTGCCTGTCGTGAATGAATGTTCTTCCCAAATCTCCTATTCTTAGGAGCGAATGTTGTTGGCTTAATTACAATGAATTCGTTTTCGATCGACTTTGGAAATGGCTTTCTAACTAAAATTGAGATTCGTTAATTGCCCATATAAATTCATTTAAATTTAATTGGATATTTTATACCGCACCGCCGCATCTTCTCCAAAATTCAGTTAAGTGTTTATATCGTCGTCGTCGCCTTCGCCAAAATTTTAACTAGTGCAAGTTGGAAAACAAACACTTGGTAAAAGTTTGCGCGATGAAAATGATACGGAATAGTTATGAGAAAGATTGTTCCTTCCTGGTTGGTCCAGGATTGGCACTGCATTGCCAAACGTCAAGGTATAGAGAGGTGTTGCATTCCTCAATCGATACCACTCTGGGGAAATCACTAAACAGGACGGTGTACACTACATTATCCTCCTCCGCCCCCCTTTTTGTCAACGAGACTTCATTCAGCCCCCCCATGTGACTTACTTAGCGTCTAATTATTCCCGGACGCTTACTTTTTAAGTTTATTAAATCTGCATCTATAGAAAAAACGTCTAGTCTTCATTATCTGAATCTATAGCAAGCAAGCACTATAGCTCTATATAAGAATGAGAATGTCGATATGATTTTAATTAGTTAGCATCATAGAGGATCGATATAAAATTGCATCAAAGTTAAATTATGTTGCTGTAAAAATTACCAATTTAAAATTGGGATTCAAGTTAGATATTTTCGAAATTGATTAACATGCAAAAAGTTTTTGCGCTACACGAAAATATATATAGATGAGGTGCAAGCAAAGGGGGTAGGAAATAGACCAACCCCTAAACGAGTGCGGCGTATGCATAAATAAATGGAAAACCGCCAAGTGAAGTATGTAAATGAGTCAACTTCTTCGATACATAATCAGTTCTTGTCAAAAAGATGACAACGCGCTTCGGTGCACTTAAAAGTATTGACAACAATGTCAAAAACATACTAATTGAACACGAGGCATGAAATTAAAACAGAGCAGGGGTTCGCTGGATTAGTATTTTGTTAGTAATTAATTAAGGACAAGGGTTGCTAGTTGCAACTATTTTTTTATCGACTTGCTTTGCAATTTTGTTCCACGAAAAATCGAATAAAAAATGTTCAACAACTCGCGCCACGTATTTTTGGCGGGAAAAAGCAAAGATCCAATAAATATGTACTTGAAATTTTGATCGGACAGAATATCTAGTATGGATAAATATTTTTCCGGCCGGCAATAAAATTTATGAATTATTGTTTCGCTGAGTTATAAATATAAAATATATAGGGGATTGAACCACCTGGACTCTCTCGTGCCATTATGTCATCTTTTTATCCGTTATCTCCAATCGACAGATGACGTTGAATGAAACCAGTTATCACTTCATTTGGTGCAATCTATTTTTATATTTGTTTTCACACAATTACATGACGCCGTTTTGTCAATTCGAATAAATGAAACAATCATTAAATATGACACATTTGAATAGGGGGTGGGCTTTAGGGTCAATTGCATTGCGGGCGCGCGGCTGCACGATTATCTTAAAATATGGATGAATTAATTAATTATAGTTATGGTAATAATTATAAGCACACAGTTTTAATTAAGAATGACTATTCCAATATTAGCTGAAAGCAACAAGCGAAATTCTTTATTACAATCGTTTCCTTTTTCATTTTTCTAAATACATAAAAGTACGTAGGTATAATTTAAGTAAATGGCAAACTGGCTTAAAGCTCCGCGTGGATGATATAAGCGAAACAAACATTCTTTTAAGATACCGCCTGGGGAAAAATATAAAACTAATCCCAATGCCATATTAAAAAAGCCAGCTTTTAACGTAAAAAAATGTTTTAATTATTTCTCCAAGGGAGGAATCTTTTCTTGTAACGTAACAGCCAGCCCTCCTTATTTTTATTTCGTTACATCATTTTCAATTTTTGTGTCGTGGTGCATCATGGACCATGTGTATGGAAACTTTTGCCTTGCTAGGCAAATTATTATCATTTTTCTTCATTTTTATATACCGCGCGCCAAAATTACCCCATATTTGTAACTGGAACTTATTTTCCCATTTGCCTGCTTTCATTTAATTATCGCAATAGCCGCAGCTCGTTCTCTATTGCAAAATGTGAAAAATTCCAGCGATAATTAAAACACTAAATTAATTTCAAGTTTTTTTTTTGCTTTCTAGAATTCTAGACAAATATACAGGGCATTTAAAAATTGCAAAAAAATTATAAATTCAATCCAATTAAACGTAAATGTGACCGTTTAAAAGTTGGTGGATATTTTCTCGCAGGCTTTTTGTTTGTAGATTGGTTCGATGTTAAGATTATGAGATTGTTGATTAATAATTTGATGTAAATAAGTAATTAAAACCGTGCTGGTATAAGATGTCATATTGTTGAAGGAGAATAAGAGGGTGTAAAAGACGGCGGCGTTAAAGATGTGGTTTGTTTGTGACGAATACGTAATAAAACCACCTGCCAACTTACAAAGTACCTGTCATGGTCGAGATCGTGCTTCAAATTCGTGCTTTTATATAATGAGTCCATGTACATAAGCTTTTCTATTCATGTTCATATATGTTGACACAAATATCTAAATAAACAAACATGATTCCTCAGATTTCATTCACCGCTCATTAATTTAAATCTGTTTCGGAAATTTGCCTAATTATATTTGATGGGGAATGCAAACTATTTGAAAAAATGTGGTCAAAAGGGTTAAAAATGTTTGAAATTTTGCGAGCGCCGAAAAAATATCTCGGATTATTTAGGCATTTTTTAATTATTTTTTGCAATAACTGAATATTTTCTGAAGGATAACTAATTTTTTTCAAAGTATTCCGACAATATTCTCGTATAATTGTTCAAACCGTTTAGTGCACGCATAAATATTAAATGAAAATTCTCACAAATTTGATTGCGCAGAGTTTGCTGTATATAATGTCCATTATTATATTTGATAGTTTAATAAAGTGCATCTAATTTAATGAAATAATACTCTGGTGGAACAATTTAAATGCAAATTGTGTAAATTTTAAAATCGCTCGATTTCATATAATGTTCGCTCTCTCCATGCATCAATTAAAATTTCCATAATCACACGCTTTGATATCACAGCAAATTGAGCATCCACTTGTTTAGTACTATTTAAAATGTGCCATTCAGCAAACAGTCACAACAATTTCCTTCGACCTCATTGAACACGTCTAAGCTGCTCCAAATGCAAATGCGAAAATATTATTATCGCGGACGGATGGATAGACGAAAGTTTAATTTATAACAATTTCCGTGAATTATTTCGAGGGAAAATAACGAAACCGGACAAATAATTTAATTCCGTACACAGTTTGACGCCTAATTACGAAGCCAAGTAATTGAAACCCCGCAAACAATTAGACTGTCACTTGTCTTGGACGGTGGGTGGCGGCGCCAAATCGACGACGGAGAGCGTCGCATTCAAAACATACACGTTTCGACGTTATGTGCAATCGATAGTGAGTGCGATACTAGGAATAGAATGTTTCGTTTTCATATTCGAATCGAATAAATGCTTATGGGTCATATCAACAATAATTCTTTGAAAAACAAAAGGAGTTTTGCCTTTTGCTTTGTTAGTACTATTTTTTAGCATTCTTTTAAGGATTTAATATTGTTTCTTACCTTATCTTCTAATTTGTATTTTGGTCAGTGGAGATTTCTCGCAGGAAATTAATTTAACCCCCAAATTTAGATGTAATTATGCAACTTTAAGGATTCCTTAGAAAAAATAAAGTTTGTTTTTCTATCGATGTATTGAAAAATTGGAAATGTACTTACTAGGTTTTCCTAAAAATGTGTGCCAGTCGGAAATAATAATAAGCCATATAAGATGAAAATAAAATTACTTTACATTTACTTTACGCCATTATAATTACGAATTACCATTACTACCAACTTATAATGGGGTATTACGTGTTGCCAACTTTAATTAGCCAATGGCTTAGAAAAATTATATTTAATCTGTATGTATAAAAGAAATTACTTTGTATTGATAATATTCATTTACAAAGTTGAGCTTTTATTGCATTCCTGGAAAGATTGAACTTATTCATCAATAACTTTTTCCAAATAAGAATAGAGAGATCGCTTCCGCCCTCTAGTTTTAGATAGTTGAATCAACAGATCCGCCACTCTAAAATGTTAAAATTTCCTGTAAAAAATGTGTTTAAAAGTGAATTGATTTAAAATGAGATGGTAAGTGGGAAGTAAGATTTTAATCTAATTCAATCTAATCATTCATATTCATATCTTATCATAACTTAATCTAATTAAATCTAATCATTCATATTCATATCTTATCATAACTTAACCTCACTTTGCTTATCTCAGTTCAATACGTATTTACCTATTAGATAATGAAACTTAGGCTGAGATATTATTACTGAAACATTCATCCCTCCAATTTCAACCCTTAACAAATCAATAACTTTCATTGTTTGTTTCCGCCAGAAATCTGTTTCCACGATATTGCTAAGCGGAACGAACAGATGGCGACTGCGTTTTATTTTCAAAAATGAGAACTCTTCTACAAAATGGTCGAAACGCATCGAAGTGCAGTCTAGATGTCGGTCGGATGCCTTTGAAGGGGATAAAGAGAATGAAAAAAGCAGCTGTTTTGAGGAGGGGCAAAATGGTTGGTAAATGCATCCTAAACTGTCAGTATACAAGCATTGAACGAGATGAGAGGGTAGTCGATTGTGTTCGGTGTTTATGTGTATGGTACCCCTGACAAAATTTCTTGAATTAACCACTAGATTATTCATCGTCTCATCTCCATCAGGTAAGATTGTTCATTTGTATGCATTTTCGATGCAACTTTCAGTTATCAAGTTTGAAAAGCCCATGTGCAAACCCACTACTACTACTTACTATTACATATATCTGAATCCGCCTTTACAAAAGCCGGTTTATATTTTCTACGTCCTCTTCGTCGCTCTTTCTGCCAAACGCACCCTCGCTTCTTCTTTTGTACCAATAAGGGGTAGATTTTGCTTTCCTTTTACCCTGCAACCGTCGATTTTATTATTTGAGCACCAGGTAGATTGCTACTATTTTTCAAATCGGTTTTTCTATTGATGGGCTCGGCGGTAATGTGATATGAGGGTGGGTGGGTATTTAATTATTGAGACTCTAATTAATACTATTGAAAAAGCAGATGTTTTTAATTGAAATTGATATATCAATTATCGCTCTATAGTGGAGCTTAAATAAATGGGCAGAATTCTAACCTATAGCACTGTCACATTTTACAAATTGTAACCTAAAACTGTCAAACAATTTTTGAGTCTGTCTGAATTTTTTTTTATGCAACATGCACTTTGTAATTCATAGTATTATTGAAATAGCAGATGCAAGTTGATCTATAGACACCTATGATTCATAAATCATAAGATAATTAAATTAAATATGTGCATTGTGTGAATAAAATAATACTATTAACATGAAAGTAGGTTCGCAGTACTCTAATGTAAATAATGACGGTTTTGTTTGGAAATTTTAATCAGTGGTTTATTTAAATTACATGCCATTTGAATTACATTGCAAATCGCTTTTGTTTTTTAGTTTTAATCGCTTCTGTTATTTAACAGGAAATAAGTCACTTTTCTCTGCACGCAAATTATTTAATGAGCCTCTAATGTCCATAAATAATTCGAATGGGAAACAATACTTGTCAAAGTTTCAACCAAACCTTGTCAAATTTCGTGAAGCTAACCTAAGACTGTCAATTATTGTTGACCCAAACGAAACTCGCGCGTTAAATGAGAGTTTAAGAATTTTTATTATGCAACACATAGGTCGTAAACCTAAATAGAAATATGGCTGTACACGGCCATAATAATTCTTTTTAATAAAGCTGCATACCATGAAAAGAATAATAAAGAGCAATAAACGTGTTGCAGCAGTGAAACAAGTGGCTTTTATTTTCTCATTGCGATTTTAATTAGTCGAATAGTTTTTTTAGTTAATATTGATGGCTCTAATAATTCTTTTAGTATAATTAAAGAAGTGATTAGTTTGGTTGACAAAAGTGGAAAAGATTTGTAATATTTACGCGCGACGTTTCGCGAAATAAATCAGCAGCAGCCAAATTAACGCGAATCTGAAGGGCGTATAATTATTTTTCTTGTCCGTCCAGAAATAGCGACACAGAAATTCTTATTAATTTTTCAAGGCGCTTAGACTTTTCCTTTTCCGTGGAAAACTGAATATTTGAATTAATGAGTCAAGCATTTGTTTATTTTTTTTCTTTCTTTGGTAATTTTAGATGGGGTGTGAAAATTAGTCTTTACATAGTAAAGTAAAAAAAATCTTGTCATCAGATATATTAAATAACATGTTATGAAACCTGAATATGGGGTGGCTAAAAAACGGTTTAATCCCTAATACAGAAGGAATGTATTGAATTAACTGGGAACCAGTCTAGACGGGGTGGGTTTTCAATTTTTGTAAAATAAAATTAGCTGAACCAATCGCAATTTTTATGAAACTTTTAACTGTTTCAATGTTTAATTCAGACTGAAGAAAATTAATGAGCTCTTTCAGTTTATGTCTAGACGTGTCAGTTTTCTCTTGGAATTGCTATCGAAAAAACCACATGCAATTATTTTATCATTTTATTTACTTTGCAGTTCAGTTTGTTTAAATAATACATTCTTCTATTAATAGTTGTTATTTTTAATTTTAACTAGCCTTTTTCATGACTCAATATACGAAACGATAACAAAATAAATGATTCATTTTAATTTAATATCGAAATTATCACTTTGCTTATGATTTTGGCTGTAAATTGAGCCTCTTAAGTGGCTTGTTAATAAATTACAAGTCAATGATGATAGTATCCCCACTAAAAAGTCATAAAGATAAAGGGGATAAGTACATGGGATTTAATCGGACCGAAATTAAATGTTCCATAAAATGTTTAATTAAAAATTCTGTCGCTCGAATAATAATAAAAACTGGCCAGAATTTTGTTGGTTTGTTTAGTTTTGTTGTCCATATGTGGTGTCGTAGTTTTTACTTAGTTGACTAGATCAAATAAATAAGAGCGACAGTTGATGGATTAGGTGTGATGGAATTTATTTAGGGTTGAACCCATACAAGCAAGAAAAGTTAAAAATAAATTTCCTTCCTAACCCGTAATTAGTAGGTTCAATTAATTAAATTAATTGGACAATTAAAGCGCTATATTAAAGCTTCTTATCTCATTGTACTTCTCTATGTGTGTATGTGTAGAATAAGTGCACTCAGCCTAATTGCTTCATTATTTAAAACTTTCGCTATGCGCCATTTCCATTTAGGAAAATTGCGTTTTTAATTTAATTTTCTTGCTTTTTTAAAAGCTCTAAAAGCCGCGATTAAACCTCTCCAAAGGGAAAGTGGACACTCTGTATGAAAATGTAAGTGCATCCAAAAATACCTACATATGCTGCAGCAAATTTTTGATTTAATTGTTGCAAATGACTGGCATGCATGGCATTTATTTATTATTAGTTGTTTGCATCATGCACAATTCTAATTAAAATAGGGCAAAATTAGAACCAGAATGAACTCACATTAGGATGAAATCTATATGGTTGGTTGGTTGACCGCAGAATAGTGACTCATTGTGTTAATATAACATTGTTTGGGTTTTTGAATTCGTGTTATACTTCATTTGAGGAAGATAAGTCGCGTATAAATAAATTGCATCAAAAGTTGATTAGTTATTCGAGCTTTGAGGCATTTTGTGAGCAGATGTATTTGTTTATTTTTATTTTTTCCGAAAGCGACAGTCGGTATTAATTAGTGTTGCTTGTGTTTTTGGTGGAAGTCGAAAAAACAAATGTAAGAGAGTTAGTTTATTTTGCTTGTGTGCCTTCGATTTTTTACCCTTTTTTTGAGAGACGAGAAAAGCTTTCAGATAATGATTTTTGACGTTATAGAAAATGTTCTAACAGTTGTAAAGCTTTCTTTGAAATATAATTAGATATTTAGTTTGTTATTGAGTGAAATTCTAAAATATCAAAGCTTTCGGGTATTATGTTCGTGTATGTGTGTGGTATTATATAAAAAATAAAGTTTAGAAATTGATATTTTTAGTGCGATACGGTTGAAAAGTTTTACAGTTCATTTAAGTTTTTTATTGATTGTTCGATGGATAGATAGATAGATAGATAGAGAGTAAAGAAGAGGAAAAAGTACCATCGATAGATTTATAATGGCAATGGCTAGAGCTTTAAGTTTGAACTTTAAAAAATGTAAAACTAATTGAAAGCTTTTACAAGCTTTCAATTTATTCTTGATACAAGTTTATTGAGTGGTATTTACTTGATATATTGTTCTCGCCTATCTTGTTCTGCTAATGCATTTAACATTAATGTCATCTATATGGCTGTTTGAACTTTGCGCCATTCAAAATTTATAAATATAATATAATATACTAAATAACTTATCGGAGTTAGCAGAAAAGCTGGCGAGTTATTAATGGAACTAGGTTGAAGGTGATTATTTCCAAAGCAAATAAGCGTAAAATGCATTTCTCTCGCTGATGATGATAACAGAATGCAAAGTTTGATATTATATCCAGAGAAGAGAAATTTTTTGCTGCTCTTCGTACTAATGAACAAGTTGTAAGCTGCTGTAAAGTCTATAAATAATTGCGATTCACCAAAAACCGCCTTTCTCGAATTAAGCGGAAGTTCTTGCTTGCCCTATTAACTTCCGATTGTCCGCCGCGTTTCATAATGACTATTATCACCAAGCAAGCCACTCCTAGTTAAGCCACCGAAAAATCTAGGAAAATCAATCGGAAAATAATATTCAACGCCGCGATCTTTTATTTATAAACTCGTTCAAAATTGCTTGACAGCCTTTTCACAGTCAATGATCACAATTAAATTTAATTGCAGGATTGTTTTATATGTCGACGATTATTGGCTTAAGTATGCGGCTCGTTATTTATGCACTTTTATAGGAGTGCTTAAAATTAAAGGAAAGGAAAATTGGAGGCAAAATTTGCAAGATTTTCTAAAGAATGAGCGCATAATTCTCGATGAATTGTAATTTGTGCGTCAAATGAATTCGATTTTCTTTTTGTTCCAGATTATCGAATTGGGAGGGAACGCTAATTTTGTAAGTAACTTTTTGATGGATGCTTATTTTACTAATACATGAAAATATTCGACCTTGCTTGCGTTTGGTATCGGTCTATAAATAAATTTGAACAATTTGTTACGACACGATGATTATCATAATCGAATTTGTTCAGTTCGTATGTTTATTAAAACAAAACCGAAATTTATAATATTACTTTTGGCAGACTTTTATACATATTAATGTCACGTGCCGTCATCTACGACGGTGATTTGTGAACTTCCGGCGAGGAGCTGCATCAATCACACTTGAATAGCGTTAAGTTTCCGTTTCATTTTTGTATTTTTTTTTCTACTACTACATTATGACGCTGAAAAAATATTATGTAAATTGTACACACGATATTTTATTCAGCAATGTTGCACGATAAAGTATAATTAGTCTGCATGCCAAACGCAATTATGAAAAACTGATTTGCTGATGTTGTTTAGCGAAAATTAATTCAATTTTAGGCAATTTTTATTCAGATTATTTCGATTTTGTTTCATTGAGATTGGTTCAATTCTGTTGAATGATTGATAAGTGCATGTATAAAATTCCTGCTGCATTTCTATTTTCAATTCGCACATAATTGTGAAAAGTCTAGACTGCTTCCTCTGCTTGCAATATTAAATTTGTTCTTGTCCTGGTAAATAATTCAAAAATCCTTCTCTATTATTAAACATACTTTTCGACATTTTTCATCAAAGTGCAATGTTGGTCTGCAATATGCAATGGTGCAATAATATGCGGCTTGCGCGCTTATTTTAGTCTGCCCGATGACAAATGCATACGGAGGAACGGAGGTGAATGCTCGCACCAGACCGACCGACCAGTCCATACAATTATTGTAAGCCACTATTTAATTATTGCTGTTCTGTTAGCCAATTAAAACAATTTGCGACTTCATTAACAAATCCATTATACTTTGATCCCGAACGAACAACGTAAACTTTCTTTTATTTGCTATTTTAATTCCGACACTAGCCTTGAGTGGTTTTTTTCGAATCGGAACTTTGAGTTCAGGAAATATTGAAGACCCTTGGGGAGTGCACGTTTTCCATTGTAGAATGCATAGGTACTGATTATTATTCAACACTAGCACTCTAATTTATGTGTGGCTTTTTGTTTAGAGACTGCTAGTAGGTGAGTGAACGATTGGAGCTTTGGTTCAACATGCTTGCATGGTGTCCCAAAGGTTCCTGGTTCGAACCTTGCATACCTACTAAGCGCGCACTTTTTCTCACATCAGCATTATATCCCATGCAGGACAGCATCTCTCATGGCTGATTCTGTGCAACAATGCTGATAGATTAAATTTCTGTATATCCTCTTGCTTGTACGCTTCTGTACTTGTGGGGTTGGAAACGCAGAAAACACATTTTTATCTTATTGTTAAGGCACTAATTAATATTGTGACCTTTGGTGTGTGTTGTCAAGTTGTGATAAGATCTATAAATAAATGGAATCGTCTGATAATGTCACGCTTTTTGCACTCAAGCTCCAAATGTTTATGAAGGTTTTCCTCATTTTCTCCTCTTTTATGGCGCTAATGATGCGACTAATTATTTTCGTTTTGCTTTTCCGCTGCTGAAAATATTTACTTTGCGAGAGAAAATCCAATCAACTTGGATGGATGATAATTGATTTATATGTCCTGTGCTTTCTCTAGTCTAGTGACATCAAAATCCTTATTCGGAGCGCTTTTTGCAAATGCTCTTTAATTCCTCCTCGTCCTCCTGTCCTGTGCATTATATTAAATTCGATAAATCACAGAATTATGTGTGTGAGTGTGAGTGTGTGTGTGTTCGGCGAGGGTCCCCATTTAGTTGTCATCCTAGCACTTCAAACAGCCTGTAAATTCCCGGATAAGTACGCAGTATTCGTCTCTTCAGCTTTCCCATCTAAACGGGAAATTTCGTTTTCGGTTTGCCTGACATTTATTACCAAGTTTCCTCTCTTTTTGGGCTCGTCGAATGGTGGAAATTGCGCAGATCTTATACAATAAAGGCCACTTCTTAAATGTTCTCCGAGTTGTAGATCCTTTTCGAGCAAATTCAATTGACACGCGTTTATTTCGTTCCGGCTTCAACCACGATTTCTTTAAACTTCGAATCGATCCATTGTGTTGCTCGATTTTTTATGCTAACAAATTTTACCTAGATTTCTTTCGTCTCTGAAGAAGATTTTCGGAGACTGACTTTTGTTCGATTTTTTTTTGTATGGGTTTTGAAAAGTTGAAGAACAGCTTTTTGCAGCAGAGCAGAGTATTTAAAAATGCAAATCCTCGACATTCTTTAACAGTTATTCGGAATTAAACGAACTTTTCTGAAAGAAATAAAATAAAAGTTGCTGCTGCGTTCCTGTTGATTCCCATTTCATTTGATCTCATTAAATTGTGTTTACTGAAATGTTTTTTAGACTTTACAATTTCGAAAAAGTATTCCTTGTAAACATGATGCTTTTAATACATTTACGAATGCTGTTTGTGATCCTGTTTTCTTTTGCTCGTACTACTACTAAAGCGATGGATTAAAGTCGAATCTGAAAGTTCGTTAAATAATTAATTATTTTCTGTCTTGTTAGCTAAATGCCCTTTTGTCTTTGATGTTTATTAATTACAATGATAGCGAGAAACAATCGAATTACTAATTTAATTTGCTTTGGATGAAAACTTTTTCGTTATTTAATGGCACGACAATTTAATTGCTGGAAGGGTTCAAAATATGTTACTATATTGATCCATCATTTCACGCGTTTCAGTGGAAAACAAATGCATAGAAGAAATAAAAATTAATGATCTACTCGAAGGAATTAAGATTCTGTAGAAAAAAACATTTGAATTAACTTGGCGACAATTAAATCCGAGTTTTCTTTCTTCTAGCAGTAGCAATAAACCCAGTTTCATAGATTTTCTCTTTTGAAAAGAAAAACTCTTTGCTCTAGTTTTGGTGAAGACTGAAGGAAGAGGGTGCAGATGTCTGGCTCGCGCAGTTTCCGAATTAATCCCCATTCAAATTTATTTAAGTATTGTTGTTGTAACTGAGAGCAATTCTCAACATCTGCCACCTCGCTTTGTGCAGCGAAAATCTAAATTCGTGCGGTACAAAAACAAGCTGCTGAATTTTTTCTTTTAGTTTATTTTAATAACAAGGATTCGATCAAGGTTTGATTGAATTATTAAATATTCCAGTCACAGGGGAAACATTCATATCGGCAAGTTTGTGCAACGTCGCGAACCGAATTTATGGGCTCAAAATGAAATTCCTCCCCGATTCCAGCTCATTATTAATTTCGCATGTTATGCCAGCTCTAACTTGTAAGACATTTTCAATTTTGTCCAGTCCAAATCGGAAATTCCTCGATGCCCACATGGGATCGAGGAATTTATTTTATTATTTGAACTGAATGCCATATGGCAGCTATTTTAAATATTAAATTAGGAATATGGCACACATTGATGACTGAAAGGCTGCCGATGAACGATAAATCGTTCAATTTGCTCAAATCGATTTACCAATTAAATGGCTCTGAAGTGACTTATATCACTCAGCTCCACAAAAAGTCTATAGTGTAATAAATTGTGGATCTGGAGCTTTTTCTGATTAACTTATTAAATTGTAATTGTTTTCGGGAAGCCATCACGTTCTCCACTGAACACTTAACGTCTTCATCCGGGTTGCAACAATTTTATTTACAGGAAATTAATTTAAAATTGACGACTTTATGTACCAAAATTCAACACAATTGGAATTTATTATCGAGTTACAACTCAATCGGGCCCAATAGGTGTCAAACCAATTTTTTAGCACAATTTATAGGACAGATGTAAATAAAATTAATTGATCGTAAAAATAAAAAAGCATTTGTGGTGCAGTTTTGTTTAGTGCACGAACGTGTCGAGTCAAATTCAATTACATGTTGGAACAATTGGATCAAATGAGTGCGTTTCGGGCGATTAAAATTGTTGGACGTCCAGCTGCGACATTTATTATGTTGTTGTTTTTTACGTTTCGATAAATCAATGAATGCATGTTGCATTATTTGGATTGGTTTGGAGATGGAAGTCGTTCGGAACTTGTCTGTAGACGGTTGGTTTTGTAATGCAAGCCGTAAAATGCAGATATAGCCAACATTAAATCGATATTGGCCGGTAACGTGCCATCATGGCATTAGGGAAGCGGTAAGCGACCGAGGATCGACATTACTAATAAAACACCATACAACTTTCCATCCAGATTTTCATTATGATTATGAGCTTTTGTTTAATCTTGCGCACCAATATTTTATCCGTGGCTACCGAAAATAGAACGGGATGCATGTAAATGGATTTGATGGAGATTTTTTCATCCTCTTTCCTTAATTAATTAATCGTATTCTAGTCAGTAGCAAATTTTTTTTGCTGCAATTCTATTTTATATCCTGTGTTAGGTACGTCGACCTCTTTTCCCTTTTGGTGTGCGGAGGAATCGATATTTACCTGCGTGTGAATGTCAGTTTCCTCTTCCGACTATATCTTATCCCGAAGTGACTGTGCAATCCAAATATGACCTGGAGGGCTATAAGAGATAATTAAGATGGAAATATACACTTTGTAGATTTAGTAGTGTATCATGCAGAAGGCAAATAGACGTTCTAACATCTCTCTGGTGGATTATCACATGAACTTCGAACGCATTTTCTTTGAGGGTTCTTAAGATAATTCACCATTTTTTGTGTGTTTAGAAAAACAAAGTAAAATGTCTTTGTAGTTCTACTAAAGAGCCTCTAGACGTTGGGCATTGTTTTCCTATATATAGACTAAAGGAAACAAAGCATTGTGTTGCCTTTAACTTTCCACACTGACAAGTTATAAAACATTTGGCACATTCATTCGTTATGTTTCGATTAGAATAAAAGCGCACCAGACGTTTTGTTTGACTTGAAAACTGGAAGGCAAGTCTGCTGGTGTTTTAACTTTCGGAAGGAGTAAATAGAAGGAAAGCTATAAATGCACTTGTACACATATACTTCCGTTATGTTTTAAAGCACTAAAACAACGACGTTGCGGTATATACTGAGAATGTGCTATATTTATTTTCTACCTAAACTTTTGACTCAAACATTTTCCCATAGGGCTTTAAATTATGGCAATAATACGTGTGGCGCCTATTTATTTTAAAACAATTAAAGTCGATTCGATACCAAGGTTAAGAAAGAGTCACCGATTATTTTCTTTATTTATTTATATAGGGAATGGATGATAACCCTGTTTGCTCTTGCAACTAGATCATGAAATACAACAACAATAAAAGTCTCTCGAAAGTAATCAGACCAAGTTTATTTCATTAACTGCATTTTATTAGATTATTTTCACTTTGCTTTGTATAATGCTATAATTCCAACGAAATCGGGTCAAATAAGTGTCAAGTTGCAACTAAATCGGGCTCAATTAATTTTTGCAACCAATACTTCGAGTAAACTGATTTTAATTCAAGCCTATTGTAACTGAATCTCATTTAGAAATGTAGTACATTCTAACTAATAATAATTAGTGTCGAATTACCATTTCTAATAATATCAAATATCTAAATCTATTCCAGGCAATGTTGGCGTGACCTTTTTGCCAAAACGATTAAAAGCAACAGCAATGTCTTCCTTGTATGTGTTTGCTGCACTGCTGGCAGTGTTGGCAGCACATTGCATCGCCCATCCTGACGACGATGATTTCGCTTTCGACATCGACGACGACGACAACTTGGACTCAGCCAATTTCATGTTCAGCGACGAAATCAAAGCGACAATTGGTCGAGCTTTTCATTTGCTCATCGAAAAATACCCGTTTGAAAAGAATGAGCAAACATACGAGGTATTTCACTCTATTAAACTATGTTAACATTTCGAGTTCATTTCGAGGATGTTTATAATGCACTTGTACTAAAATTTTATTCATTTGCGTAATTGGAAAAACATCTGGCTCGTGTGTTCTAGGCCAGAAGATACAACGGTAAGAGTTTGCCTGCGTGGTTGCTGTTTGATCCGAGTTTGGGCGTTTTTTGGGGAGTACCATTAGCAGCAGACGCCGGCACCATTCATGTGAGCGTTCGCGCTGCTTCGCGAACGCAACAATTCAAAATTAAAGTGGTCGAAGCGGATGATGTGCCAGTGTGCGGCATCAACAAGGAGACCACTCTATTGAACTTGGTCTTGGATAAAAATCTGCGAGCCATTAAACCGAGGCAGAGAATAATGGCAATTGTTAATGTTGCGAATTTTTTTGGCTTGCCAAAAGTAAGTCGCTAAAATAATCTAAATAAAATTGGTACTACTTTGATATTCTCTTAAAGAGTGCCTTTACATTAAAAACTCAAGTGGGAGCCGATGATATTATGGACAGTTCAGTAATTCTAGCAGGACCGGGTAATGTGAAACTACATGCATCGCCCGCTGCGCTACTGCAAATAACAGTGGGCTGCGATGGAAGATTGTGGACAAATACAACATCACTTATTCACGAATTGAAACGGCAGGCTCGTGATGGTGTTATTAGCGAGGTACTTCAGTTACCTTTAATTGGATGGCGTGTAAAGACTGAGCTAACAGCTGCAAGACCAAAGCGACAAGTCGAGGATTACGGTCCGTAATTTGCATTAATCTAATTGGTACTAATAGTTCGGTTACAGGTAGTGGCGATTATGATTTGGAGTACTACGACGATGATTACGATGATGAGTACCCGGATGATTTGGATGAGGATGGCGGGCCACCCAGGAAGAAAACTACTAGCACTAGCAGTACAAGCACTACTAGTACTACTAGCACTACGACTAGTACTACAACTAGTACGACTACGGCAGTTCCCAGCACTCATCCACATCGACACCATCATGGAGAAGCTAAGAATACTGATGTTAGTTTGGAAACCTTGCCGATGACAACGAGTACCACTACTAGTACTACTACAATAGGAACAACGACGAAAAAGGCAGCTGAAGACGAGTACAATTACGAAAACTATGATGATGAAGATGAAACTGGATTGGATCCGGATGAAAGTATTACGGTCGTACCCCAAGTTAAACCTGCAGTAACTCAAGAAGTGGCCAGTACTACTCCGGAAATGGAGGAAACAAGCACTGTTAGCAGTACTACTAGCACTACAACTGCTGCTACTACTACTACTACTAGCACGACTACAATGCCGACTACCATCGAAGAAATAACGGAAACGGAGGCTGAAACTACTTCAACGGAACCAACAACTATTTTTACAACTGTGGTAACGATTCCCACGACGGTAGTTACAGTTCCGGTGACTACTAGTACCACTACAACCATTCCTTCGACGACTACAATGACTTCTACTACTAGTAGTACCACGCAGCCACCACCAAGTACTACGGAAGTTATTTTGACAACAGTCCAAGAACAGGAAACTACAACGCCAGTGAAATCAACAACGCTCCGTCACGTTTCTACTACTCAGAAATCCACAACGACCACTCGGGAAACCGCAGAGACCATTGAGTACGACCAGAAGAATTATAAGCCATATATTGAGAATCGTTTGCAACAAATGTCGGTGATTGCTGGTAAGATCTTCCGATTTGTCATACCAAAGAATACTTTCAAGGATCTGGAAGACGAGTACAATTTGAATCTGGAATTCCTCGATGCGAATGAACAACCGGTGACTAAAACTTCTTGGTGTCAATTTAATCCGGTTAGGAGAGAAGTTTATGGCTTGTAAGTATTAGTATTTATTTTGTGTTTGTGTGGCTACAATATTTTGCAGGCCGTTGGAGGAGGATGTCTCGAAATGGATTTATTATGTTCGAGCGACGGATAAAGATGGCGATTATGAGCAAGACAAATTGACGATTCAAGTCCAGCAACATAAATTGGAACGCGTGGTGAATCATGAATTCTCGCTGCAAATTCGTATCGAGAAACAGCAGGAGTTTCCACATTTCGTGGATTGGTCGTTGCGGGTGTTGAGAGCTCTTGGTCGAATTTATAATACGAATATGTCAGAGATTACTGTGCGGCATATTAATTACACGAGTGAGCCTGTCGTCTTTACCTGGGCTAATGATTCGGTGCCAACGAGTTATTGTCCGAAAAGTGAAATCCAGACGCTCTTTAAGGTACGTATTTATTTTCAAATCGAATCAGTTTGTTCAATAAATATGGAAATTTAGATGTTGACTGCAAACGATCGCGGTGATCCGTCGAAACAATTAAATTTGGCATTATCGCCGGAGTTGCGAGTGAAGAAAGTTGTCTATCACGAGTTGGGAGTTTGCGAACAACAACCCCAAACACCGGTAACACCGCCAGTCAACTTTTCACCAATTCTACGAAATCCAGTGGATCAAGTTAATGCGACTGTTGGAGAGCTTTTAGTTTACAAAGTTAAAGATGTACGAGTTGACACTTTTAATACTATCGATTGATTATTTAATTCATTTAATATTTTAGGACACTTTCTACGATCCGGAAGATGTGGATCCTCGCACTTTGAACATAAGTTTACTAACGGGTGATCGCTTAGCCATTCCGTCAATGAATTGGCTGCAGTTCGATGGGAAAAATAGGGAGTTTTATGGGGTGCCTAGAAAAGTGGGACGTACAGTGTACCATTTGGTGTGTGTAGATAGTGGAGGATTGCCAGCGACTGATAGTTTGGTGGTCGTCGTGTTTCCAGCACCGAAGAAGAATTACAATGTGGAATTCAGCATGACGATTGAAATCGCGCACGAAACTTTTGTTAACAGTGCGTCGATGCAGAAGAAGTTTGTGGAGAAACTTAGAGTAAGATTTCGCAAATTGATTGGGGATTAAACTAATACGTTTTCATTTGCAGGATTTATTTGGTGATACAAATACTAGTCACATTCACTTGCAGCCCTACAAGCAAAAAATGGATGCAACCATCGTCTCTTGGTACAATAAATCCTTACCAATCGACAAATGTTCGAGCCAGGAAATCGCCCGATTAGAATCAGTGATGAACAACGTGAATGATCGCAGCATTTCCAGTCGAGTGCATTCGATCATGGAGCCAGAATTTCCAATTTCCACCATCAAAGTGCATTTGTTCAACAATTGCAAACGTAGAGATGTGCAGGTTTTGGCTCCCCCAGTAGACCGATCGCCGCCAATCGACGATTCCTCCTCCCAGTCGTCGGCCGACGAATATCTGATCACTTTTATAGTGCCTGCAGTGATCATTGCGTTGATGCTCTTCTTCGCAGCAGTGGCAGCTTGTGTTTTGTACCGCAGAAGGCGCTCGGGGAAAATGAACGTGGAAGAGGACGGCAGACAGAGTTATGGGAATAAAGGGATCCCCGTGATTTTCCAGGAGGAGTTGGAAGAGAAGCCGGAGCCTGGCACTAAAGTGCCGGTGATTTTAAAGGATGAGAAGCCGCCGCTTGCGCCGCCGGAGTATAGTAAGAGTGGGTCGGTCAAGTTGCCTGACGATTCGGAACCGTACCAACCGCCGCCTCCGTTTACACGTTCACAGGATAATGGGAGACAGTCGAGGCCGAAGCCGACACCGACTTATAGGAAACCACCCCCGTATGTGCCTCCTTAACAATTACATTTCACGTTTTTTCAGCAATAAGTTTTGGTTTTACAATTTACTGCCATGCCAATTTGTGTGAGGATAATTTACAAGTACCTATGCCAAATCTCATTTTTTTTACTCTCGGTTTAATAGATTGCCCACTTTTCATTTTATTTCGACGCGTTTAAACATATCAGGTATTTTATGTTGATGAAAAAAAGAAAATGCATAACTGGACTGTTCTGACCTTCCTCTGTGATATTCACTTATTTTTGTGGGTGGTTTGATTGACATCACATTTTTATATTTTATTTACACAGTTTGCGAGCATTAATAATATATTAAAATAATCTTAATTGTACTTAAGGAAGCTGCTAAGTGGATTATTTTAATTCGATATTTGTTATTTGTACTAATCAATTAATTAGTAGCGAGACTATGATATAAAATACTATATTAAAAATATCTTGAATATAGATTCTTAGAATTTAAAAATTAAAAATAAAATAAGGCTGTTTATGATGATGTTTCGATTGCTTTTTACAGGTTTGCGAGCATTTCAGAGCCGTTTGGGCACAATTTTATTTACGCGCTATACAAATCAATGATTCTCTTCCTATAAAATGAATTGTGAACAATTATTATCAATCATTTCGCGTTTCTGAAATGTTTGCAAATATTAAATGCATGTGTATGCACAAAAATCTTGTATAAACAAACAATTGATTTATATTTTACATGAATAATATTAGATGTACGTTTTTTAATATATTTTAAAAGTTACCAAAACAAATTGATTAATACAATTTATTGTAATCTTTATATTATGAGAATTTTATACCAATGCTTGGTGAATATTTTACACTTTTGTGTAGTTTTTTTTGATAGTTTTATTTCGAAACATACATTTCGTGTACGAATTTTAATGTATCCATATCAGTGCATCTCATTAACATTATATTGTCGTTTCATATCATACTTTTTGTATTAACCAGTCATAATAATTGTCAATAAAAATCAAAAATAGAATATTGAGTGTATTACTTGTTGCATATATAAACTAATGGTAACTAATCGCAATTCAAATATTCTAAACTAATTAATTCAAAAATTACCTTAAATATCACAAATATAAAAGACAAGAATGTTCAGCCTCTTCCCCAACTAAAAACGAGTACCCAACCAAATAAATTAAGGAGTCAGATAATCAACACCTCCAAGATGTCCATAATCTCTAGCTTGTTGCTGCTCTAATCGCTCTTCACCTTGCCCATCAACGCCCAATCCCAAACGTTCGATTGCCTTCTCACCCAGATACCCATTCAAAGCCTGGTACTGCCTCGAACGTTTGGCACCCTCATCAAAATTCCATTTGGTGGTCTTGTGCAAAACAGGCGGTCCAGCAATATTAAACTGCACTAAATCCCTGATTGTCGTCAATGTGCAGCTGCTCGAAGCAATTAGAACACACAAAAATAAGCCCTACAAAAATATTATAAATTTTAAAATATCGTAAAAAAATATAAATATGTTTACTTGAAGAAAATGCATTACTACTTGTTGGTGTTCGACTGACTGAAATAATATTATGCTGTAATTTCATTTCAAATTTACTGTTAGGAAAAAAAGTGAAAGCTGAAGAAATAATGACCCTGACTCGTTTAAGCAACATTAATTCCGACTATCAATAATTATTGGCATTAATTCATTTTACATAAAATTAACTGCTGCAGAAATTATTAATAGTCCAAAAAGAAATTGTACAAATTAGCTTTTGAACTTGGTGTAAGAGTGGGAATTAAATTACTTTCTCTTTCGTGGACGAGTTTCACCTTCACTCGTTAAATTCCTTTCGCAAGATGAACAAACTCATTTTCGTTCTGGTAATATTAAATTAATAAAAATAGAAATTAGGTGTGAAAAAATATTTTTGCAGCTTATCGCAGCTTTCTGCATTGTCTTAAGTGAAGCCATCCAGCCAAGAGCGCCGAATTTCCAATATTTTGAAAGGTAAGTGAATGATTTTAGTAAAAGTTAAATTAGCTTACAATTTTTGTAGGCCAAAGTATCGCTACCCCTATTACGATGAGAATGGGGTTGGTCGATTGCTTTACGGCTATGGGGATGACAAACTTTACCAGTACAAATCTTTTTCGCCCCTTGAAGGCATCCATTGAGTCGCCGCTATTTTAATATTATTTAAATACTAGTCATAATTGTATTTGCTGGGTAGCACATTGAATATTTTAATTATTAACAATAAATTTGGGTTAATTTCCACAACAATATTGTTTGTTTATTGATTATTTAAAAAGTATTGTACACATATTTAATATTTATATATTTTCCTCGCATAAGATAAAATCTATATTTTTGTACATCAATAGCAAATATTATAAAATTTATAATAAATAGAATATCTAGCAGTATAATATTTAAAATGTTGTACTGTACTTTATGTTGTAACAAAATGCTTCTTGGCAGTAAAAATACAATTTCATCTACATCTCAAGAACGAAAAACGCCTAAAAACTCTGTGCTTAGATATAAGATTAAAATGTAACACGCTAATCTACGAAAATCGTCGTCAAGTATAGGCAAGTGTCTTCATTCAATAAAAATGTTTACATCTACTAAATAATTAGTCACAATTTTTCAAGGCAACTGGTCTCAACATTAAATTTTTAAAGCAGTCTTAAAATGTACACGCATCCAATAACAAACAAATTGCGAAGAAATAAAATTCAATAAAATATAAACAAAATAAAATAACACGTTCTTTTTTAATTACTATCTGAATAATATATAAATAAAAATAAAATATGTGTGTAAAAACAAAAAAAAAGTGTTGTCCCTAACCAAAACAGTATACAAAGCGTTTCCGCCTTTCACGCCGAAACACCCTGTACAAACTTATACGCAAAATCCAATAATAATAATAATTAAAAGCTTATCGGTTTATTTTTGGTTTGATTTGTAACATAAGCTGTAAACCGTTTAAGAAACTTTGGATACTCCCTTTTATATACAGCCCTCAAAACTGAGGCAGGTGCCCAACCTCCTGGATTAACTGCAACGAGCAATACATCCATAGCACCAAAATTCAAATAAAATAATCAAAGAATAAACTTACCAACAGAACAATACGTTATCTTACAAGAGATATTATCCCTCGTAATTGGGGCGCCATCCTTCGGTGGATCAACACGCGTCTGGCACATTAAACAAACCGTTAAATAAATCCTCACACACTTACCAACATTCGCCTGCAAAACAAACTAATCAATATTTATCGCAGCAAAGCAAACAAATCACTTACAGGATACTCGGCAACTTCAGTAGAATTATTAACAACCGTCCAAATATCAGGACCATCCCGATCCTGATCATTGGGCATCTTTTTAATATGCGACCAGAATACTACGTCCCTTTGACTTGCTGGCCAAATGCGTTTATGTGTTTGCAAAAATAGCAGAGTGTCTTCTGATATTGTTTCGAGCACTGTCATTTGTTCCAAGGTCGCTAAATAATTTCCAAATTAGTACCAACATATAAAATTTGTGATAATAAATATTTACTTTCCCAGTCGTATCTGTATTGAGGATTGAAGAAGTAATTGCAAACTTCATTGCCAGTGATCCCTTTAACCACATGCACTGCTTTCAATGGATCCACAACCATTCCATCCACTTCTTCTTCCCGTCTGTACATCCGCATCTCGCCATCTTCAGCAAACAATTGCCACCCAGTGCCGCATTCACCCACCCCCAATCGCGCCATGGCCACTTGTTGCTTAACCACTCGATCAATCTGTAAATAATTAATTATTGACTTTGAGATTATTTTCACTGTTTCACTGTAATAATTAATTAGTTTGCTACTTGAATACTAAATTGATGACTTACTTCGGGCCAAAGACGATGCTGGAAGGCGGGCGACGTTGGTGGTGGAGTGACAGGAATGACTTGTCCACTCTTCAATCGGTCCCGTAATTCCTGCTCTTCTTCCATTTTATCGAAGCCAGATTCTACCGCATCGTAGAATTCATCGTCTGCCAATACACTGTGCGGACCCTCCTAATAACAAGCAAATTTTGATAAAGCAAAATCGCTTAAAGGTCAGATTAACTATGTACCTAATCTAAAAGTTTGTGTACAACGTATTTTTTGTTAAGTTTACATTAAATAATGACACAATGTTGTAATGTTTATATTGGGAGCGAAATTTAATTTGGTGCTAATTGCTGCTGCCTGCTTTTAAAATAAGAAGGTTTTCGTTCTATTTTAAAGTTATTTGAATAGTGCTTGATAAGAAATTTGATTAATTACTTCACCGTGAATCATACAATAAAAATACACTTACGAATATGTTTAATTTTCTGAACCGCATTATGCGCTATCTAAATCAAAACTAATTATTATTGACAATTGACTAGAACAGCGTCAATTAACATTTCAAACTAATAATCAAGCAAACTTGAATTGTATCTGTCTTGCTAAGGCACCACGTGATTAAATCTGGCCTACTAGATTAAAAAATTAATTAATCAGTAATTAAACCGTGTATATTACTGGTTGCATACATAAAATAATATCAACTTATTGCTATTTAAATATTTTAATGATCTAAAAACCACGTTAATTAACACAAATACAACAATATATGCATATTCGTTCTGTTTTAAAACGATTTTAATAGTGCTTGATAAGGAATTAAATTAATTGCTTCACCGCATGAATCATACATAAAATAAAAATAAACTTACGAATATTTTCAATTTTCTGAACCGCATTGTGCGCTATGTAAAACGAAACTAATTATTGACAATTTACCAGAGCAGAGTCGATGAACATTTCAAACTAATAATAATTATTATTCAGCGCGAGTAGTCTAAGCGTGTTGTCATCAATTTGCAATGATATACAAATACACGTAATGGAATTTCGTTACGAATTTTATGCAATATTATTTATAGTACATTCTACAAATGATTTAAATTCACTTTTATCCAATTTACATAAACGCCTACATTATTAAAAAGTGCAATTCATGGTTGCTTGTATTACTAACGTTTCTACCAATTGCATATCGAAATTTCGGTGACATTGACATCTACTTATAATAACACGAGCTATTTTTGATCAAATGATTAATTATAATTGATATTTACGAGTATGTGCTAATAATAGAACTGTTTAATTTTTCAATTGCTCTTAAATAGTACTTTTTGTTAAATAAAATTATTAATATGAGTGCTATCAGTATATTTTCCTAAAATTAATTTCACCAAACTTCCAAAATAATATGTAAACAATTAAATCCTTAACTAACCTCTAGATCCGGCCCTGGATGAATAGCCCTAATCTTCTGTATCTGGTCAAAATAATGCTTCGACAGCAATTCCATCCGTTTGCGACGATCAGTCTCCTTGTCCAAACGTTTCCTCCACGACTCTTCGCGTTGTGCTACCAATTCAGCGCAATGCTCCAACGTATCTATCACAGCTGCGGTTGTGGTCTTAAACGTAATCGATTCTCCTTTGAAATCAATAATTGGCAAGTTTTCTAAACCAACAAAATTAATAATCGCACCTCAATTAACTAATCACGACTGCAAACAAACCTTTATCAGACGTGCAGTTTTGCGCCTCATTCTTCACACAATAATCGAAATACTTTTGCAAAGTATCAGTTTGTATGACCAGAATATCCTTGAACGTTTCCAAAATCGCCAATTTCTCTCGCAAATTGCGCGACGACCGCTTGAAACTACTGCCAGACGCAGTGCTGAAAGTCGTCGATTGTAGACTAACACTCGACCCATGGCGTTTCAAACTATTTTCCGATCCATAGCCAGATTCAATCTAAAGTTACATTATTAGTAAACAAAATTCAAATATAAGCGGATTCTAACCTTAAAAGATTCCAGGGCATCAACCCATTGTTGTTTTGATTCCACAGATTCGGCTCGGAGATACCAAACGCAATCGTTCACCGACACATCGAACCTGCACTCGTCAAACTCATGCGGCTAGAATATAAATGATTCATTGCATTTCTGGGTAATTATAAAATTAATTGCCTACTTTGATGACAGCTTTCGCTAACGAAATGGCCCCACGGCAACCAAAACTGCTCTCCTGTTCGCTTTTGTAGTAGAACAACGTTGCGTTTTTAAGCACTATAAAACGATCTTGCCAGCCGTGTATGTAGTTGGTCCACTTGCTTAGCACTCCGGCGAAATTCACATGGTTTTCAAGATCGGAATCTTCACTGCTATGCTCGTCCGCCATTCCTTAGCCACTATAAAAACTGGATTTTTCAACTTGAATTTGAGTCGTTCGGCGCACTACACGTGATTTAATTCTATTGCATCACCATAATTAGAGAAACGGTCGAACGCATTTACGTTTGAATTCTTTTTTATCTGGTTCAATAACAACAACAACAATCTCCAACTAGTTTATTTGGAACATTTTAATTAGTCAGCGGCCATCATTGTTTACATGCATCGCATGCGCCTGACAGCTGACAGACAAATGTTTAACTGGTTGCCTCATCAAATTATTTAAATTTAAATAAATTTCCACCAATTTAATTGCAATATGATTAAATGTTGAATATGTATAAATAATTATATTTAATAAATTTGTTGACAAATGCCATTCGAAAAAAATTTTTATTTTTTTTTTTTTTTTTTTAAAATTTTTTATTGTTGTGAAGACATTGGTATTCATCTATATATTTTATCTAAATGCCATTCGGTTAATAATTATTATAATTTCAGAGAAATTGCAAATTTTTGTAATATTGCATTTGATTGCATCATTTTAATTAAAGTTAGTGTAGAATTAATTAACTTTTTAATTGTGTTTTATCTGGGACAACAACAATCTTCCACTAGTTTATTTTGTTACGCAAAATATATCTTCGCGCACTTTACCAATTTCAAATAGTTGGTTTACTGGTTGCCTATCCAATCTATTCAAATAATTTGTAATATTTTAAATTATATTATTATTATTGTTAATTAAATAAACAATATAATTGTTCTGTGAATAAATATACATAAATTAATTATATGATTCTATTAATAAATTTGATAATGAAATATATTAGCGTAATAAGTTATAATTAAGTGCGCGAAAGTTAAATATGACCAAATAAGATCCTATAAATCTATCTATTTAATAATAATTGAATAGAAGAAGCACCCCTCGTTAAAACTCACTTGCCCTTTTAGTGCTATTTGATTAAACCGATGTGAGAAAAATTATCATATTAAATAAATTGGCAAATGAATGAATGTTGCGAAAGACACAAGAAAGGGAATCGTCGAATTGAATGTGATAGTAATGGCTGACAATCTCTTTACGCCTGATCCAATTTGTGCCACTGATTTTATTTGACCCGGTAATTCAATCACAAACTCAGCAAGCATTCACTATAGGTTTTCACGTCCTTGTTGCCAGTCCTTTTTACTTTCTATCCTTTTATACATCCATCCAAATCAACGCAAATTCAATCAATTTAAACTACTACTCTTCTTGTAGAAGTGCATAGCGCAGTGATCAAAAATTTTGGCATGGACATCCAGTCCGAATATTTAGGACCCTTACAGGATTTCGTATGTGTTTGGTCGATTCTATCAGCTTTCCATCAAGACCAATAGAAATTACGTTCGTAAAAGAATTTTATCATCTAAAAACAAAACTGATTTGATCAAACATCCAACTGGGTTTTTATAGCAAGCTTCTTCGCTGTACGTGCTCGGATGAATTTCCAATTGGATGTTTAAGTATAAGGACTTATCTAACAAAATACAAATGACCGAATTGCATAACGCACAGAAAATAGTGAAAACGAGTGAAATTCCGCATAGTGCATGATGGAAGAGCAGCAACACATATACACACTATATAAAGTTTAATCAGTAAAGTCTGTTTTTGTGGCTGAGGGTTGAGGGATGGAATAAACGTGGCTCGGTAGGCGGCGTCACAAAAGGTCGGCGGTGGTTCCCGGCGGGGGATTAAAACAGTTGGCGGGCGATGCGACATGGTTTCGACATTACTGTGATTGCTAGAATGGGGAACGAACGCCACTGACGTGGGTTGCCCACATATCTGTTGCAGCAGGCCATCCCGAATTCGTTTATATTATTCGATCGAATTATATTTTATTTCGCATATTTTTTTTACTCCGCACTCGCAGCTCAATCGATGATGTGTGTTTTTGTTTGACTACAACAAGACACGTGTTTATCATACTTAGTCAATATTAATAAAAGTTATGGGTAGACAATGGTCGTCAGCAGATAGAACGTCAATTGCAAGAAGCGCCTTTTCGACCACCCGCAGTTCGGAAGTTCCCATTCAACAGAGAAGGGCTTTCTACTCCAATTGTTTCATTAACTTAACTCTCTTATGTAATGTCAATATTTACATTTTTATTATGCGAGATTGAATTAGAAGTCGCAATGTGTTATGCAGTTCAAATCTACTGACCTAAAGGCATTTGCTGGTGTAATTTTGCCTTTTTCAAGATATAACATCAAAATTTAGGTCCCTTTCATTTAAATCTATGCAGATTCGTATAAAATCGGACAAAACTTGCAAAGCTTTTAGGAATTGTGACTAGATTAGTCCATTAATTTTAAATTGCGCGCTATTTTTGATCAAATATGATATGGCCACTTCCGCTTCTGTCACTCAATGCGCCATCTTGGATTTTCCTAATTTACCTAAATTTAGCCCGATTTTATCAAACATTTGAACTTTTAATTATATATATCCAAAAATGTTACATTAAACCTAGACTAATATTTATTTTTGCGTAAATTTACAAGTCTACTACTCGATAATAAGATTATTTAATCTTGTAACTTTGTCCTCGAACGCTAATTCCATTTAATTTTTAACGAAGTGCCATGAAATAAGTGTACACATTGCATTGAAAAGGATGTGCATTTGGCTTTGAATTTGGAACTCACGCCGCGCCCTGTCGCTGGCAATTATTGACTGGTGCCAAGAACAGCTCCAGAATGTAAATTAGGGAAACTTCACATCGAATCAAAGCAACAAGCCGAGAATCTGCCACTTCGCAAATGCTTTTGTTCAACTATTCCTCATCCACACATTACCTCGGCTTAATAAAACAAACCCCTATTATGATGATCTTCCGAAAATCGGATGCAAATCACGCACTTTTTTTCTCATTAGCTAAAAAGCGTTCCGTTCCGTGCAAGGGTGCATATAAAATATCGCAAGACCATAAATAAAGCACATAAGCACATCAAAATGCACATAGAAATGAGTTGGCGAAATTATGTAGACGACAATGTATCATTCCAACAACGACCTAATCAAAGATAGTGCGAAATGGTGTCGAATGCTGACCCTTTTTGGCCAGTAACACTTTATTATGTCCCATACGACAAAGTGTTTTTGGATTAGACACTCTGGCGAATTAATTTTATATGCAATAAAAATTGGAATCAGGTGCAACCCGGCGAGGTTGGGGATCTTAAAATCTTAGCACGTTCATTTCGACAGGGAAAATCAAATGATGATTGAAGGGGGTCCTCTGGTGGTGCGGCGGTGGCGCAATCAGGATTTAACCCACCCTCCTCCGTTCGATAGCCATCAAAGGCGATTAAGAGCAAGTGATTGCTTCGCTCTAGACTAGTAAAAGGCCACATATAATTCACGTTATATGTTATGACAGAGGATTGCCATACATAACACGGTCTCATTTTCTGATGGCTGCAGAATTTATGATTGTCTCCAAAGGGGCGAAATGATTGATTTCGGATTATCTGGCATGCATTGCATGCGCGGCGCAAGAATATTAATTAATTACACTTTAAATATAAATTGAAATAAAATATAATAAAATTACGAGCAACTGTGCGTGAATGCGGAATTGTTCGCACTCGGTTAAATCGGTACGCAAAATTTAATAAAAAATGCTTTTTGAAATTCGTTTAATACGCTTTTTTGCGTTCTGCTTTAAAATATTTTTATTAACTTTGCATTTTGCGGAGCGAAAGGGTTTATTGCTGAAGCATTAGGGTAGGTAATGAATGCAGCATTAAATTCGAAATGGAAAAGCACACATATATGAATTTGTATCGTTTACATCTCCAATTAGATTTATCTAATGTGATGAGAAAATATTTCAAGTGGAAGAAAAATTTGGGCAACCGTCTATATCACAAACCTTTATTTATTTTATATGAAGTTATTAAAATATAGCAACAATTGGTGAATATGAAACTTTGCGAGAAGAAATTAATAAGTCCTTTAAGGATTATTAATTAAACTACCCTGTATATAATTATTACCAAATTCCATCCATAGATATCAGATGCATGAATATGCGCAACAATTAGATCTCGGTTGTGTGCTTGTAAACATTTCATTTCACAATGAACAGTTTGCTGGTTTTCAAATCGGTTTGATTGTATACTCATCTCATCAGAGAATGTGTCTGTTACAAATGCACACCGCAAATTTATGATCATCATAATGCAATATAAAACAGCGATAGCGATCGATCGATCCATTCCATTCTGTAACGGAAATTATTATTGCTAAACAACTAAAAATGCGATGTGCAAGGGAGTGGAAGCTCCAAGTCCTTTAGTCCTGTGTCTGTAGGAGAGCTAAAAAGCCAGAGGTCATCCAGGATAATAATGTATGGAGGGGCGCCAATGATAGCAAAGAGCACGACAGACCAATAGGATTAACGTGCACCAACCAATCGCACGAGCTAACCAAGCACCACACTTCACAAATCAACCCCCATAGCAACCCTTAAAACGCGACTGACTCGACTCTTCTCTTTACATCAAACGATCAGTTATACTTTAAATTAAACGCTCTACTTTGGAAAATTAATCCTCCAGCGCTATAAGAAAGTTATAGAATAAGTGTGCTTTAATTATTCAAGGGAGAAAATTACCCCTTTATAATATTTTGGAGAAATATGTATTTACAATATTTTTTTCGAGTGTAAAAAGGGGGTTGATTTGAAATAAAATAAAGGCGCAGCCGCGTGGTGCAACAGAAGTTAAACACAGGGTAGCGAGCTCTGATCCCGCCCCTGGATGATACACCACCTAATACACAACCCTACAATACATCGCTCACTTCTGCCTGCACCACCACTAAAGAGACATACAACCACTAAATGCCAATAAATTGTGATTAATAATAATAATAATATAAATATTAATAATAGTGAAAGAAGTTAATATTAATTATTCAGTAAGGGGGTGACTTTTTACCGTAATCTTGAGATGGATTGTACGATATCGCAACAAACTTCCCTTTTGTCCGTGTTACATCAACCCTGTTCACCTGAGCAACAGGGTATGCATCCCACTGGTAAGAATAGATAATTTGTTACCCTTTTAATTGCGGGATTATTTGTAGAGAGATTCAGTAATGGAATCCGACGGGGAATTTGTGTAAAAGTTTTGTGTAGAATTATTAAGTTCTTAATTGAAGAAAATTGAACGTAAATTAGACATGATTATTATATTTTCAAAAATAGTGCATTAATATATGGTTAAATTTTGGAAACAATAACATTTTGGAATATTAATTATAATAATTGGTAAATAATATTTATTTTGAATGTAGTATTTTTTAAATGTTGATATTTAGTGTAAATACAGTGCGTCTTCCAATCGCACAATATTTTTATAATATTTTTATCAAGTATCTCTTGTTTTAATGAAGATACAGTCTTGAAATTTAATACACCCTTATTAAATAATATGTTTTACAATGTTCCAAATTTGAATGATACAGAACAATTATAAGTAATTTTTCTAAGAAGATCCACCAATGAGAGTCAGAAGAGTAAGTCGGTTTAAAATAATTCCCAAAAACAATTCTAGAATCACGAAATTAGGAACAAATATAATAATTGACTAAATAAAACATAAACTTTCAGCATTCTTCCCCAATTATAACTGCCAAAAATTGGTCATATACTCACTTCAATTTAATTTCTACCAGCAAAATTAATAAATCAAATGCATTACCATATCAAAAACAATTTGCAAGCAAACACTATTAGTCTAAAATATCAATTACAAGTCACTCTAAATCAAACATCCGAATCATAACGCCGGCAAGCCCTTAATACCCATAACATTACACGCTATAAAAAACAATTTCCATAATAATACTACCCCTGCACGCATTTAGAGGCTCAAATTTGTGCCATATGTAAAGTGCTAAAAAATATTTAGCGCGCCCTATACCCAAAATTTTTTCACTCATAGAAAACTTTGCTGGTGCATCTCTTAAGAGCTTAACTAAACAAGATCAGCATGTACCCTCTAACCAAATGGCAACAACAAGGATGGCCAACCATCAACTACCCCAACCAAAGTGTCTCTATTTAATTCTGGTGTATTAATTTGTATTATATGGGGATAAAGTGGTGGAAGTTAAGGTCTCTCTATGCAAAGGGTGCAAACCTCGATTGACCCTTTATATGCTTCCGAAGGGTGTCGATTCTACAGATTTATTGATATTCCATGTAGATACACCATGTGGTCAAGCAAATTAAATATCTATTACCAAATCTACCGGGACTTTTTATCTTCCGGCAACTATGTTCCGAATAAAAAATACTATACGAAAAGTGTAACATTATAAAATGATCCCACTTAATCCAATCGAAGGGGGACACATCTGTAAACAAATAAGGGCATATGGCCAAGCACCATTCAAATGATAATCAAGCATCCTCCAAAATCAATTAGACTGTAACTGATTTTATTAATTGACAGATTTGCGAACATCTCCCGGCAGCTATTCACCGGATGGAGACCATCCACTTGCTCTATGCCTGCCAAACTCCCAGACCTTGGTCCAAGCATCGCGCACTCCTCCTCCACCATGGAGTGTCCCATCGAAGAAGGGAACACCGGGCTTGATTTGCGTCGTATGCGGCGACACTAGCTCCGGTAAACATTATGGCATTTTGGCTTGTAACGGATGCTCCGGCTTCTTCAAGAGATCAGTGCGTAGGAAACTGATTTATAGGTGAGTGGTTGTTCGTAGAAATAGCTTTCCGATATTTTAGTGTTGTTCGTATCCCCGGTTCGCCAGATGATTCCAACGCGGCGCGATTCTCCCCGGGGAGACACTTGCAGGATGAGCTCTATCGTCTCTCTATAACGTAAAGTGATTCTACTAGAACACATGTCCCAACTGACTCGAAACTTTGCTCGTTTCGGATTTTATTTCTTAATGAGAATTTTTGCCAGTGCACCCCTGGACCAATGAATGGTAGCTTTAAGACTATGAACTATGGAAGCAGATGGGAAAAATGGGGATTTGCGAAACGAGGGAGGGTCTTTGCTCTGCTTTTTCTTTCGAATTCCAAACGACATTAAATTGGAGATATACTGGCAAAATGATTAGTGCCTCCAAAGGACAATAAAAAAGAAGCGAAAGTAAAACCATTTAAATCCCGGCGTCGTAGCATCGTGCAGCAGTCGAACGAATGTAATGGAGAATAAAAATAATAAGAATCGATCGGAAAGTCGGAATGCTTTTGAGTGTTGATGGGATTTCGAAACTTTTAACCAATTTTTTCTCTGAATTGCTTTTCTTTTCATACAATATAGAGCGATATGTTTTATTTTTTCTGTCTTGGCGGAGCACCCAGTATGATTTTATGTGCGACTGTCACGAATTGAAAGAAATAGAATATGAATGGAAGAAGAAAATGTAAGTTTAATTGAATTTTGAAAGAGGGAGGATTTGGTTTTTACGATTCTTTGGTAATACTTTATGATTGCTGGTTTGGAAAATTTGCATCTGCTCGAACGACTAGGATTACATTTTTCCTTCTTTACCAGTCGCATAAAAAGTATGAAAAATAATAATCCAGAACAATCAATAGAATTGTGTAGCAGATGCGTCTGGTTGACTAAATCTAGCTACATTTTGATCAATTAAATACAGTGAGCTTTAATCAAATGTACAAACTAAAATTGGTTGAATTTTTGGTGAATTGGAATAAAACGGACTGAATCTAATAAGATCTTCATTCCATGGAACTAAATCCAGATGACTGAAATCAAATAGTCAGATTCTAAAGCAATATTTCCAAAAACCATATAAACTACCAATTATTGAACTATAACAACCCCTCAAAAACCTTGGAAAAACAGCAATAATCCAAAAACAATCAATAGAAGCAACGAGCAGATGCGTCGTGTGTTGTCCAAATGCAAATCCTGATGCATTAAAAATACGTTTGAGGGACATGACATTCGTCTATTTCATTATGATGAAGTGGAATGAGAGCATGGACTCGATACAGTGTGAACCGCAATCAATTAGGAAACCTGTAATCCGCCCTTTGTACTCTAATCTGGTTACAGAAATCATGTTCGCATGCTTGCTGACCAATCAATACATCCACTAGCGCAATTTTTTCCCTCTCATCCTCTTCATCTCATCTTAAACGCTTCATTGATCTCTCTTAGGAATTGTTCCATCTACTTCTACTTCTACTTGTTCTATTCCAGATGCCAAGCAGGAACTGGGCGGTGCATCGTCGACAAAGCTCATCGCAACCAATGTCAAGCTTGCCGATTGAAGAAGTGTCTGGCAATGGGGATGAACAAAGATGGTAAGTTCAAAATTCCACATACAATATTATCTCCTCCGGGAAACGTTAGTTTGGTCAACTATGCTTTCTGCATACTTAGTAGTTTAGTTTGTAAAAGCGAAGCAGCAAAACCCCTTTTGGTCTCTCTATCAAAAAGTGTCGCGTCGTTGGGGTGGAAAAGCCAAAAGCATAGCAACACCGATAGAGCAGGCGTTGGCTGTGTAACAAACAGCTATAGCCGGGATTTAGAAGACGCTGATTAATGGGATTCAAAGCTGGTTAATTCCCACCAAACGCTCTGCCAAAACTCCCGGGATGCGGTGTTTAGACTGTGCTATTTTCCATCGCAAAAAGCTTCAGTCTAACGTGCAATGTGGAGAGTCGCATGCGTATTACAAGCACCAGTGTAATTTACAATCTTGAATAGATGGGCTATGAAACGGTCATGGAGTCCTGCGATTTGCCAGAATGAAATTGTTTTTGATGCTCTCTTCGAACGGACTGTTTTTGCTTACGGATTAGTCACTGATGCTATTCATCTAAAATTTAAATTCCTCTTGTCTGGGATCTTAGGATGTTTTTTATTACCTAGTCGCTGTTTGTTTTAAGAGATTGAATTTTGTTGTTTCCATTTCAATTCGTTGAAAAGTAGAATTGAAGCTTGGTCAATGGGAGCTTTTCTATTTCTAGTCCATTCACATCCAGACCAATTGAAATAGTCAATAAATTATTGTTTCCCAAAGCAATTAAAAAAGTTCCATCTTCGATAAGCCCAAGATACAAAAAAGAAAAGGGGAATGATGGTGATGATGGCAAAGAAGCGCGATCATCAAAGTCAAAGCAAACTTTTCCTTTTGCTTATTACTTATTCAAATTTGGTAAAGCTTTGTGTCGTAAATCCCTCTCTTCTTACGACGACAAAAAAAATAAATATTAATAATTTCCACACCGTGTGGTCGACACAAAGCCGAAATAAAACAAGTTAAAAACACGTCGCCGTCGTCGTGTCGCTAACTAACCATGTACAAAAGACCATAGCAAAAGAAACATCCAAAAAGCAGCCACAATTTCGCCTTTATTCTGCAACTTTACCATTTTCGCCTTAATTGGTCGAGTTAAACTAACAAAGGATGATAAACTAGAGCCGCAGGCAAATGGGCTTTTCACACTGCCGTCGCTTCGACGACGCCTGCTTGCCAACGGCGTCGCGACGCTGTACCCGTTTGAATTATATTTTATTATTAACTTCGTTTACGTATAACGTGTAATATCTTGTCTTTAATGTTATATACTACGCGAAAATTAAAAACAAACTCGTCGACTCTTTTATCTTACGCACCATTAAAGGACCACAAATTACCGCTGCGGCGGCGGCGACGACATCATTTAAATATAACGCTCAATTATTTTACATACGCCGCTTTGCATGCGTGCGGATTTAAGGCACGTGCGTTCCAAAAAGGGGTAATTTGGCCAAATAGGCACCCCGCCGCGAAACCACACACCGCACTTTGCCCAAGAATATTTCATAACATCTTTTTAAAAAGTTATCATTTTAGCTGTACAAAATGAAAGGCAACCAAGAAACACCGCCACCATCCGACCAGAAACACTGAGGGACATGAGTGCCGAACAGGAACGCGCCCTTCGAGAGGCAGCAGTGGCTGTTGGTGTCTTTGGGTGAGTGCTAAACACAAACTATGTACTATATCGATCGATCGCGTATTCAGTGAACTATACTCTTACACCAAATTGAACATTGATTATTGTCTCTATATTTTTGAACTGGAAGCGAACGCTTTTTCCATATCAGACATTATAAACCTTCTGCTCTCTATCTATGCTGATGCTATATAGCAGAAATTTCAATCTTTTGATCATCAAAATCAAACATTTTTCCAGACCACCCGTTTCTCTAACTATGGCTCTAACACCTAATAGATATACTCACAGTCTTCTGCCGCCGCCAGTCCAACATCCAGCCGTCACCAATCGCGAGCCGACCCCCAACAAGGACCTAAACAGCGACAATGACGGTAATATTTTTACGATTAATTAAAATCTAAGCTTACCTCAATACCAAATCCTCTCCGTACCAATCCCTGAAGAATAATTAGTGCCAGTCAGATTAAATTTCTATGCATACCAATTTTATTTAATCCACTCCGCCGCTGCGACGACGACTAATTCATCCAATTTTACAGAAGAAAGCATAGACGTTACAAACGAGGAAGACGACGCCCCAACTTCAGGATGCGGAGTGTCGTCCAGCAGTGGCCCTTTAAGACCAGAACCCCATCCGGCACTAACCACCAGTCTCTATCCATCGAGCCATGAGACCATCTACGAAACATCAGCACGTCTGCTATTTATGGCTGTTAAATGGGCGAAGAACTTGCCAAGTTTTGCAAGTCTACCATTCCGGGACCAGGTCATCCTTCTGGAAGAAGCATGGAGCGAGCTATTTTTGCTAAACGCGATCCAATGGTGCATGCCTTTGGACGTCTCAGCCAGTCCTCTATTCAATTTAAACGAACATGCCAAAAATGGACATTCAACTACTGAAGTGCGAATTTTGGCCGACACTTTGATCCGATTCAAGTCGGTGCATGTTGATCCGGCCGAATTTGCTTGCTTGAAAGCGATTGTCTTGTTCCGAGCGGGTAAGAATTAATTATATTTAATTAGTTTGCTACCAAATGGTGCATTTAAATTCGGGATTCATGGGACTATTCTTCGGACATTTAAACACTTCCGCAAACTCTTGTGAATTACTTAGCACCCCTATTACCCGAAAAATTCCAGGAGCGTGGACGGAAGTCTTCATCCGACTTTTGGCAGTTTCTAGTCGTTGTTGGCCGCACCAAACTTGCGCAAAGTTTAGGAAAAATAATTGTCGCCCAGTAAAATTAAATTCAGGCAAAGATTCATCTGCTTCTGGATGGCTTTTCAGCCAAGTCTCATACGCGCGGAAGGATTGCTTCAATCCACCATTATCTGCAATATTCTCGCCCTGCGTTAAGAACCCATCTAGTGGAATCTTAACATCCGGTAGAATATATTGGCTGTATTGATCAATCAAGCATTGCGCCTTCTCGTAGAATTTCTCAATCGACGATTCACGCCACCATAAATGCAGATTTCCCAAATGGTCAAACAGTCTTCCTTTATCGTCAAATCCATGGGTAATTTCATGCCCAATTACCACTCCAATGCCACCGAAATTCAAGGCTTTCGGGAAGTGCCGATGGTAGAACGGAGGCTGCAACATTCCAGCAGGAAACATAATTTGGTTCTTGTTGCGACTGTAGTAAGCATTCACCACAGCCGGTGCGGTGCTCCACAAGGTTCTATTCACAAGCGTCCCAACTCTCGTCTGCTCCACTCGCGTTAAATGCTTCAATATATTCAGTACATTCTCGAAAAAGTAATTCGGGTGGATCTCCACGTCGTAATATCTTAACGCCAATTCGTGTTCACTGAGAATGAAATCAGGATATCCGATTTTCAAGTCAATTCTGTTGATCTTCATGCGTGCGTATTCCTTTGTATGTATGTCAAGCCAAGTGTTTTCTAGTAAAGTATCGCGGAAAGCTTCCTCGAGACGTTCAGTCATTTTAATCGTGTCTGATCTACTAGTACTGCTGAAGTACTTTTTTACGAATAGAGCGCCAAGCGCCATACCCATATTAGAATTGACTTGAGTAACGCAGAATTGCCATCTTGGTGGTTGCTGCTCGCGTCCAAATAGAACGAAATAAAACTGTTGCTTTACTGCTAGGAACCTGCGGTCCATATTGTTGGTACGATGGCGTACAAAGCGCCATAAAAGGTAGTTTTGCAGTACTTTTGGTGGAGTTTTGCTGATAACATAGACGAGTTGGTGCAAATATTTAGCGCAGTAGCAAGCAACTGGATTACGCATGTTTACAGTACTTCCTAGCGCTATTGTGAAATAAGAGTACCAATCGAATTGCGGGAAGAATAAGGATAGCGAAGCCAAATCAGTGCGTAAGTAGATTTCGGAAATGTTGCGCCGTTCTTCAGTCGAAGCCATAATGGCTGCTAGATCAGTTTCGAAATTGACGATGGCGTCGACTTCGTCCTCGATGGTTTCATCAAAGCCTCCAAGTAGCTTCACAGTGGCTTGTAGGAAGACTTTGTAAGCTCGCATGTATTTTATGTAAGTGTCTTCCAGGTAGTACTCGCGCGATGGTAGGCCTAAAGTCGTCTGGTCTATGTGAATAATATATTCGTTCGAGTTCTTCATGTCTGGACCAACCCATTGCGATATTAGTACGTCGTTGTTCAGCAATCGCAATTGAGCTAGCACCCAGATGAGGTCAAAATTATCTGCGGACCAGTTGTTGGAGATGATTGGCCATCCGCCTAGTTCCGCTAGGATTTTTTTCAGAGGTTTAGTACCGCGCTTGGCAATTATGTCTTCTTGCATGCAGGATTTGTACAAGTTTTTTGCTTTAATTGTCGCGTCAGACGTGTCATTTGCTTGCGGGTTGTTTAGATACGAGCGAAAACGCGTTTCGGGAATGTAGGATGGTTTATTATTGTCTTCTAATAGGCCATGCAAAGCGTAATCTAAATTTTCACGTACCATTTCGAAAGTGTCGTAGTTGGATCTATCTGCGGGGATTGTGTAGTACTTCTTCCAATTCCCACAGGAATATTGATAGAAATCAGTGCAAGGATCGATGTTTGGGTTGATATAGAGTTGCATTATTCTACTTTGTTGCTTACGTACTTCTTCTCTACTTTCTTCATTGTGCCAGAATTTTGGGCGACTATTTAACGACTCTGGGTTCGCACAAGTCAAATTTCGCTCCTTTGTTGGTTCCTTATGAACATTGAATAGTTCCTTCACTGATTTTATTAAATTGAAATTTTCTGGTTTCGTTAAATGGAATATAGGATCATTTTCGTCATAGTTGATTGCAGGAGCACTAATGTGCATTAAGCACAGAATAATTAGGACAATAGAAGCCACGATAAACTTGCTAGTATTTGATTTTTAAAGAAACGTCAGACGCCATTATTATTTAAGCGTCATTTGATTGTGGCTCCACCTAGAGTAACTTGATTTAGAACGGCAAATTTAAATGGTGTATATTTGGTTGCAGAAACACGAGGACTAAAGGATCCAAGCCAGATTGAAAATTTACAGGATCAGGCTCAAGTCATGTTATGGCAGCATTGCAGGACTCAATTGCCAGGACAAGTGGCAAGGTTTGGAAGATTGCTTTTAATGCTGCCTCTTTTAAGGATAGTGCCTGCTTCCCGAATTGAAGCAGTCTTCTTCCAGAAAACTATTGGAAATACTCCCATGGAGAAAGTATTGTGCGATATGTACAAAAATTGAAGACAATTATTATTCAGCTCTTGTAAATAGATTCACTTAAGTGTTCAATGTAATTAATAGTAATCACGTTATTTGATAGGTGGTTGATTTTGATAGGTTGAGGTTATGTATGAGTGTCAAACTGTCAATAATTGACGGTTATAAAACCGAAGATAATTCATCGAAATATTATTTTTGTATACTTTATCGTCTATTTAGTCATTATAATTATAGAGTCTTGTTAGTGACACTAAGAGAAATGTTATTATAAATATAAACGAATTTTCGTGTAATATATTAAAATGAAATCGATTAATATTCCTATTAAATTATATTAAATTGTGATGTGTAATTAATGTACCTAATATTATAAATGTATTGATATTAAATTACGAAATAAATTATTTCAATTAATTATGTTTGTGTTTTGCATAGTTCTCTAATGAATCATTCTAAATTAATTAAACAAATTATCATTTTCAAATTCAATGTAGAGCTTATGCAACCAGTCAAACTTTCAATCCTAGTGGTATTTTGATTAACTAAAGCATTTCAAATTTTCAAAAGCGCTTAATTTAAAGCTACTTAGAGACTGCGCGTATTTATCAATCTAATTTCGGTATTCAAATTCGTCTATTTTTAATTAAGAGTGCAGTGCATTAAGACGGCTGCAATTTCTCCAACTAAAAATAACTGAAAACCATACAAAAACAATGACTGGAGAAATAATTGAAATATCATCATCAGATGCAGAGAAAAAAGTCGTGATGAACGATCGTCCTAAAAACAAGGTAAAACTTAACAATTATAAACTAATTATACTGCATATTAATTTTAAATGTTGCGCTTTTAAATTTTTGGTATAAAACTGTTTTATGGCCTCAATATTTCGCCAAGCATCGAGACAAAAATATTATTTCCATATTTAAATATTAAATTGTAAACTATCTAGTACAGCCTATGAATTTCAAATTAAATTATGCATTAGTTAATTAATCAAAAAATCGGAGAAAATAGTTTCTTGTTTTAAAAGTATTAATTTAACTGTAATTCCAATATAATTTGCACCCAGATGGTTTTTTACGGTTATTGCGATGTTTACACAAAAATCTGCGGTTGTCTTTGAATTAATCCATAAATACCAATTTTGCATTGACCGATATTCCTCTATATGAAGATAATTGTGAGTCATACTCTGATCTGCATTACACTGTTGATTAGCGCACCTGCTTCTAATCAAAACGCAAAAATATTTTTTCCTATCAAACTGTACATTGCAGGAAAATAAATAAATTTACCATCTGGTACAATCATTTTTTTTTCGGCAACCAAGTTTAATGTTATAATAATAAACCGTACTCATTGACCCACTGACTTTCGTTTCGTTTACCTCAAAGAAATTCAATGTTTCTCTTTCTCTAGCAAAATTAATTATTCCCCCAATCGAAATGTGCACTTTTGCGCTATTTACATCTCCTTCAGTTATTAATGTGCTGTTGCTGTGATTGCATCGCTCTTTATTGGGATTATATTTAATAAGTGCAATATTTTTTAAAATGCCGCCATCCGCCATTAATGTAAGTATTGACGATTCAAATTTGGCAGCTATAGGCCATTCAAATTAAGAAAATTTTTGCACCCTTAATTTTGTCCGTTAAATATTATTTCCTGTGGATTTCAAATTTTTAGAGCAATTAAATCCGAGTGTTTTGTACCACATATCAAAAATTGGATGCGATATGTCTGATAGTTTTTTCAAAAATAAATTAATTACAAAAAATAATCGAAAGAAAATTTTCTAACAATTTAAAATTATAGCCGCAATATTAAATGCAATAATTTAATTAGAAAAATCAATATCATTGCAAATTAATTATTTATAGTCCATTTTTCCCATTAAATTTCCTGTTTCCTATTAAAAAAAGTCAATTAAAGGCCACACATATTTAAATTGAATTAATATGCATTGAAAAATCAAGTTTTCCTTGTACTATTTTGCAATTTAAGCAATAATATTGCTACTTTCTATCAATATAATTGTTTCGATAATTTTTAAAAAATGTTTGCGTTAGAAAGCTAATTAATTAATTACTAAAACAGGTAGCTTTGCCAACAAGCATGGATACCGAAACTGTGAGAGCGGCTTATGATGATGTGCGTTCCGATGGCACCGAAACACAATGGTACCTAATTAGATTACATCCAATTAATTAGTAAGTCTAATTAAAAATATTTCCAGGGCCGTATTTAAATTCGAAGGCGCCCGAATTGTTTGCTCGGCAACTGGAGCAGAGTTTGATGGGTTTAAAGAACAGTTTTCGGAAGGCGAACGCGCTTTCGGCTACATCCGCATTCAAACTGGAGACGAATTATCGAAACGACAGAAATTTCTGTTCGTCACTTTTGTGGGACCAGCGGTTAGTGTTTTGCAAAGAGCAAAAATGTCCACTGATAAATCTGTGATGAAGAATGTGATTTCGGTAACAATTACAATTTTTTTTAATATTATTGCTATTTATAATTTTTTTTAATATAGAATTTTGCGGTTGAGCTGCAACTAGAACAAGTGACTGAAATTGACTTACGCAACTTTGTAGACGAACTGAATAAAGCTGGCGGCGCTAATTACGGCACTGGCATCCGCGAAATTTAACTACCACCTATATAAAATATTTAAATAAGTTTGTGCAATTTTTACAATAAATTAATTAATTGGTTTAGCAATTTGAAAATAATGATTTATTGCAATTACACACAATTTATTTCTTTCGGAGCTTCTTCGCCGCAACTTCACTATTGACTTCCAAAGGGGGCGCAATGGATTGCAATAGTGGCTGTTCGGAAAAGTTCCCAAACAAAGTGGTGAGTAAAGCCACCCCGTATCCAGTAGCGCGTTCGCCCTGCATTCAAAACAAATTAATATAATAATTCTCACTAATTAAGAAGATCATTCGTACACAATGCACAGGTGTAGCCATATCCACATGGATCCAAGTGCCAGGATAATCAAATCCTAGATGCGCAGCCACAAAAAGGCCGGCACAACTTGGCTGGGCATTACTGCGATCAGACACTGAATTTTTCATATCAGCCAAAGTAGATGAAAATTCAGAGAAATGCAATTCAGGGCAATAAGGAATCGGGAAAACCAAATCCCCCGATATTAAACCTGCTTGTACCACTGTTTGCTCCCAGTCTTCGTTATTTGTTAGCACCGCGGCATGATATTTGCCGGTTGCAACTCCCTAATAATTAGAAAATAATTGTTAACATATTAATTAAGCATATTTATAACACTATTTCAAGTTACGTATCAAATTAATTCAACACTACTATATAAAAAACGCATTTTTCAAAATAGTATGTAATGATGGTTGCCTAACTTACTTGCGCTCCAGTCAAAGTAGCCATATCCAAAATAATGTTCGCTTTTAAATCCCGTTGGGCATAAGCAACACCATCAGCCAAAACTAGGCGACCTTCTGCATCAGTATTATTAATTTCAACAGTACGCCCTGAGTATAAAGTATGAATATCATCCGGTCGAGTTGCAATTGGGCCCACCGCATTTTCGGCCAAGCAAAAAACAGCGTGTAAATTCTGAGTAAAATTAGCTTTAACCGCTGCGTAAAAAGCGCCTAAAATTGCAGCGGCACCTCCACAGTCTCGTTTCATTCCCGGCATTGCCGTCTATAATTTGTATTTGTAATACTAGTCGAATAATATAAAGGATGCTTACTTTTCCTTTAAGACTAAGACCACCAGTATCGTAAACAATCCCTTTGCCCACCCACGCTACAGTACTATGCGCCCCTTTCGGCGTATGACTGAGTACAGCCAAAGCTGGTTGCACTACCGCCGCTTTGCCCACCCCGTAAATTCCCCCAAACCCACGTTCGGCTAGTTCCTCACCGCGAATCACTTTCGCTGTCAAATTTAAAGACGTACCTACAATTGCGATCTCCTGCAAGAAATGATCCACGTTCATCTCATTGCACGGAGCATCGACAATGCGTGCTGCTAGGCGAATACCTGCAGCTGCATTTTCCAATGCTTGCAGCTCGATTGAATTCAAATCCAGTGCGTGATTGTCGGAAGCTATAAAAAAGCGTTAACATAAGTATGCAACCAGTAATACCCTTTAGTAACTTACACGCATTATCGCTTGAAGGCATTAGTAGGAATTCTATTGAAACAGTGACATTCTCCGCATTTGAAGCGTTTGCGGTTTTTCGGGTGTATTGCGGAAACGCACGTGCAACAGCACAACCACTTGCATAGACGTCGCTTTTTTCGCACACGATCTGAATGCGAGTTTATGTTAGGTAGAGAAATAATGGGGATAGAGTCAAAAGTTAAATTACCACAATGGTTTCATCGACGCCGACTGAACTGATTTGAACAAGACGACTGATGGCATGGCTTCGGGAAGGTGTGTTGTGACGACTACATTTGATCGGTAAGGCAGCGATTGTGGCTAAATTCACATACAATGAGCAGCTATCGGTGGGTGATGGATGCAATCCCGCGACGGCTACTTTGAAAACTTCTTCGCTCACTCTTGGTTCGAGTTTGCTTCGGACTGCATTAAAGTTCAGTTGAGTTAGATGCTTGACTTGGCCGATTATTAGCACGGGGGTTTGTTGAGGGTCACTTTTGCTTACGCCGTGGCGGAAAACAAGTTTGGTTGACATGTTGATCTGTAATTGAGTTCAGATGTTAATCTTTCAAGTTACGTGTAAGATAAAGCGTAATGCTGTGATTTAATTATGCTATTCTATAAATAAATGATGATTACTTAAAGTACAGTTTGTTTGAGATGCAATTAGTTGATTATTATGTTGTAAATTGTGGTTGTAAAGTAATTAACTTACGTGAGTTTGATGAGGAAATTAATAATACATCTTATCAACTCAAAGAACTTCACTAAACAAAAGTTTAATCAAAATTTTGACAGATGATAAGGTTGATAACCCCGCTTTCTTCATTGTATAGGCAACCAGTAATACAAGTGTTTTTTAATTTATTGGAATTATCAATTAGGGATTAAACCAATTACACATTAGCTACTATTTAATAATCAAACACACTAATTAAACAATATTCATATTTATTTTAACATTTTTATCTCATCATCAAACAAGTAGTTGCATTGACCCCCGCAGTATGTTGTTATTTTCAACGCACAATATGGCTGCCACCACAATCCTAAACTGTTTACTAATCATCTCAATCCTAAGCTACACAGTTGGTAAGTGAAACTACCCTTTAACTAAACACAATCTATTACCCCCAACTGAATATTTAACTAAATTATAGGCGAAGTCGTTCGAAAACCGCAACTCCGCGACGAGAGCGACGACGAACCCACCAACCAAGACACTGCCGGTGAACCGCCCCCTTATAACAGCATCCGTACTCAATTCATCAAACCACGCTACAAATGCCACTCATGCGAACCCCCGGACTGCTCCCGCACCACGATTTGCACCGGAGCGATCCAGTGCTGGAAATCCAAAGTGCGCGAAAGCTCGGGCGAGGAAAGTGTTACTCGTGGTTGCACCACCAACTCGGATCAACTCCCATTAATCTGTCGCACGCCTTCGTTCACTACAATCCAACGCAAACGGCATGCTAGCGGGCAATTCCAAATCGATTGCTGCGTCGGTGATTTCTGCAACAACGGCTCGTTCCCTGAATTGCCACCTTTGTACAGCACGGAAAAGGTGAGTTATTCTGAGAGCTTGTATGCGTTGAAGATGACTGCGGCAGTCGTTGGTCCTATTTTCGTCCTACTTGTCATAGGATTAGTGGTTTTATTGTTGATGAGGCGTATGCATCGGAATCGGTTGTGTACGGAAACGCGATTGGATCAAGATAGTTATTTCGTGTCGGATGATTTGATTAGAGCCACTGCAGCTGGCGACAGTACACTCAGGGAGTACTTGGAGCATTCGATGACTTCGGGCAGTGGATCGGGGTTGCCTTTGTTGATCCAGCGGACTTTGGCTAAGCAGATTTCGCTGGTCGAGTGCATTGGGAAGGGCAGGTATGGGGAAGTTTGGCGCGGAGTTTGGCACGGCGAAAGTGTGGCGGTGAAGATTTTCTTTAGCAGGGATGAGGCTAGTTGGTCGAGGGAGACTGAGATTTATAGGTAAATTTAATTTGATTTCACCATTTAGGAATATTTAATTAATTTTTTTAATAGTACAATGATGCTGCGACACGAAAATATCCTGGGCTACATTGGATCCGATATGACTTCCCGCAATTCCTGTACGCAGTTATGGCTCTGCACGCATTATCATTCGCTTGGTAGCCTATACGATTATCTAAATCATACTACGTTAAGTCACCAGCAGTTGCTGCGACTGTGTTTGTCACTTTCGAATGGATTGGTGCATTTGCATACCGAAATTTTCGGCACACAAGTAAGTTAGGGATTTATTTCTTATAATCTGATTTTAATTCTGTGACACTTTAAAGGGTAAACCAGCGATTGCACATCGCGATATCAAAAGCAAAAATATATTGGTTAAAACGAATGGAACGTGTTGCATTGCGGACTTTGGTTTAGCAGTGACGCATTTTCAATCCACGGATCAATTGGATATTGGATCGAATCCACGTGTGGGCACGAAGCGGTATATGTGTCCGGAGGTTTTGGATGAATCGTGAGTATTATTTAAATTGCTCTTTTTGTCGCAATTTAAAAGTAGTGAGTTAAATCGTATTATTGGTTGCCTATCTTTCCAGAATACGTATGGACTACTTCGACTCGTTCCGTCGAGCCGATATCTACGCTCTCGGTTTGGTTCTATGGGAAATTTGTCGTAGGACCGTAAGTAATGGTATCGCAGAAGATTATAAGCCGCCCTTTTTCGACGTAGTGCCTAGCGATCCTAGTTTCGAGGATATGCGAAAGGTGGTTTGTGTAGACCAACAGCGGCCTAACATTCCTAATCGTTGGTCAAGTGATCCGGTACTAATTAGCCTGAATCTTCTACGATTTATATTCTAATAAAATTGAATTTGTTTCAGATTTTGAGTGGGATATCAAAGTTGATGCGCGAATGTTGGCATCAGAATCCGAACGTGCGATTGCCTTCGCTGCGAATTAAAAAGTCGCTCTTCAAATTGGTGAGTGGCGATGCTATGATTAATTTGGATGATATGGAAGTGTGTGTGTAACTAACAATTGTTTTTACTTGAGATCGGATGATGTTAGTGTTAATTAATTAATTTAGTGATTAGAATTGTTATCATTATCGTTTATTAATGTGCCAAAATTTATACTTGCAATACTTTTAAGGACAGTATTATTATGTTCTCTTATTAATTAAGTGCCATTTTATTTCATAACTGCAACATTCGCATTATTGCATTACAGTGATATATAATATGATTTATTATTTTTAATACGGAATCTTAGTTCTAATGTTTTACTCATATCGTAACGGGGTAGTTTTATTTTTATATTATCGTACTGATTTGTTCCATAATTCAGGCTTTGCGAATTTTTGTACATAGTTAGATCGTTTATGTATCTATATATCAGCATCATATCTGTTTAGTAACGGCTGGAATTTAATTAGTTAATTGTTGACTTTCAATTCCAGCGGTTTTGTATTGTTTTTTAATAAATTCAAGCAACAAATTCATATCAATTTGTTTATCAATTATAAATATATCTGAAACACATTCATCACTCATTGTATCTTTGTTTACAATCAATCATTTTAGTTCATTTGTAAATATCCTCATGATTTTTGACGAAATACTGTAAGCAATATGTTTCATTTCGAAATAAATATCGGAAAATAATGTTACTGCGTATTTATTTAAACACTATCATAGTATTTTAATTTTGATTAGACTTTTATAATAATATAACAATACTTTAACAAACTTACGGAATTAGGGGGTAGCATTTTCGTACCAATCGACCACCCTGCAATCAAACCATACAAATTTCCCTTTCAAGTTGGCTTCCAAAGCCAAGAAAAGCGGTGCTTTGGCACCTTCTTCAGTAGTAAGTGGGCCTTTATGACTCGTCATGTCTGTATCAACGTAACCAGGATGCACCGAATTGCAGGAAATGTTCCTGTTCGGTTGTTCCTCATTGAAAAGACGTTGTTGAACCACTGTCAGTGCACTTACGCCCACTTTGGACACCACATAGGCTGATTTGCCCCATCCTTCTTCGGTTGATTTATCGTCCTTCGCATCTCTAAATAAATAATTAGATTAGTACAATTTTTTACCGCAAGTAAACCAATAAACGTACTTCACAAATTTGTGCATGAGTGCACTCAAATTCTCAATAGATAGTTTCGGATCGCTGAATTGGGCACGAAGTTCGGCAGATGGAATTCGAGATAAATGCCCGGCAGAACTTGATAGATTCACAACTTTTGCATTATTGCGTAATAATGGAAACAATGCTTCACAAACTCGCAAAGTTCCGAAATAGTTAACGGATACTGTTTCGTCTGCTTGGACGCTGAAAGGTTCTGGTGCTTCATTCTGAAAGCATTTATTAATTAGTTTGCTAAATACCGTTTACTAAACAGAAAGTACTTTAAATGCAATTGCGGCGTTGTTAACCAGTAAATCGATTCCGCCGCTGGTGCTTTGAATGTGATCCTTGAAAGTTTGGACGCTAGCATCGTCGTTGATGTCCAATTGATGGAATACCGGTTTGAAACCAAGTTTCTCTAAGCTGTTAACAGCAGCATCGCCCCTTTTTTGATCTCGGGCTGTTAAATAAACAGTTCCTTGGAATTTTTCGCACAGGCCTTTGACAATGGCTAGGCCGATGCCCTTGTTACCCCCGGTAACCTAAATAATTGATATTTGAACTTAATTTGTCTATTAATTGCAAATTTTACTTACTATTGCAATTTTTGTAGACGACATTTTGTGTTTGGTTATGTTACAACGTATTTGTGGTAAAGTTTATATACTTTGAGGTTTATTTGATATACTTTGAAGATAGCAAAATTTAAGATATGTCTGCTATAAATACAATATATTTAATTAAGAATGATTTAGGTGATTCTAGATGATAACATAAAAGTGCGGCGTCATTACATTTAAAAAATCGGAAATTAATTTGCGGAATTTGTTAGAACTAATTAGTTGACATTATAGAAATCTTCTTTGAACAAGATGAATTCATCCCTTAATGTGAGAATTTAACACAGATGGCCACCCCTACAATAAAATGTTTAATTATATAGACAACCAACAATACACATTTAAATTCGAACATATCTAGAAACAAAGTTGTAGACAATGCCAGTCGTCAAAATTTAAGTTCATCAATTAAAATTCCTTGCAAAATGGAAATAGAAAACAAACTAGACGAAGATTTCCTGTTTTACCTAACATTCATCAACCCCTTACTAAAGCGAATCAGCAACCAAGAAGTTCACAACAAATGCCGCGTAAGAATTCAAATTCAAACCAATCTTCTAACAATTAAATTAATTTAAATTAAATAGCAATGGTTAAACAAACTATGCGGCGAAACCTGCAACGGAATCCAAAAGAAAAGATGCCGCAACATTTATTTATCGCGATTACTCGCTTGCATGCAAACTGCCAACTTGGATGCTCCTTTCCAACAAATTCCTGCTGAAGTTAACATCCTAGACGCCACTCAAGTATTCGATCCTGTCCCTGAAGAAATCGAGGTAACTTACAACGCTCCTTCATATTTATGTCTGTAAAAATCTTTAAATCCATCGCAGCAACCTGCATGGCTCGAAGACTCCTTTTTCACCCCACACAGCGAAGTCCCCCAAGGAGGCGGCCGCACTTACGTCGCCACCAGAACCTTACCGGACGGCCAAGGAGCTTTTGCTTACATCGGAATCTCCATGGAGGACGAGGACCAAATGTGGATGGGCGGCGGCGAAGGCGCCACCGGCTTCGACGAGCACCTCCAAGCACAATTCGCCGAACAAGTCCCCGTATACGAAATGGAGAAAATCTTAGCGAAGCGCAAAGATCCCGCTGAACGCGAAAAAGTCCTCGCGTTCTACGACGTGCTGTTGCAATGCGTCGCTGATGAAATTGATGGAGAAAATGTGACGGAAAACGAAACCGTGGAAGGGCTATTGGAGCAGTTAATCAACGATTTGAAGGAGCAGGATTTGTATGGAGCGTATGAGGTGATGGGCGATTTCCAACGCAGGATGGAGTTGCTGCTTATTTTATACGATCGTGTTAAGACTCGGCGGGAAAAAGTCGCGAAACGTGAAGAGTTGTTGGACGATATTGAGCAGAAGTTGACTCCTCCGTCTATGTTGGAGACTTCCGTCCAACCAGAGGATAAGTACGAGTTTCCAGCCGCGATGTGGGAACAGGCGATTAATCGAGTGCCTACCAAAAAGCAAATGGAGAGATTGCAGGGGATTTATCCCATTTATCTCATTCAGAAGTAATTAGTTTTCGTTTGATTGGATTATTTAATTAGTTTTGCTTTGAAATAGATTTTTGACTTTATTGTCGGACCACAAAGAAGAAATTGCAATGCGAATGCAACGACGACATGAGAATATGGTAACGCAAATGAAGAAAGAGCTGCGAAAGGAAGGCGATAAAAAGAAGGTGCGTTGCGAAGAAGCTCAAACTGCTTGTGAGAGAGCAATGGCAATTTGCAAAGTGGTTAAGGAGCATTACAAAAAACTGATTGATGCTGAAGAAAAGAATCGCGAGAAGCTCGAAATTCCTGTTGCAGATCATACGAAAAAGTACGAGGCTTTGAAGAAGGCTGTTTTCGACACACAGAAATTAGTCGAGGCAAGTTCTATTTATTTTGAGTGGGAAACTTATTTTGGGACCATTAATTGGCAGTAAAAAAACAATGAAATTTTTATTATTCGGAGCAGAAGTTTATAATCGAATGATTTTTCAGGAGGAGGCTCAAATTGGTAAATTCTTGGCGTCGCAAATTCACGATGTTAGCAATCAGACTGAGCAAATCAAGCAGGTGAATATAAGTATGGTGGAGAAAACTGAAGAGGCGAATTCGGCGATTTTGAGAAATATTAAGAGACTGAGTGCTGCTGTTAGATTGTATGAGAAACGAATTAATGATATGCAAACGCAAGTGGAAGCGGCCGGCAGTAAAGCACAGTCCGACGTGTTTTTCTTTTAGTAGGTGGCAAACAAAAGTAAATCAAAAAGCTATTTTGAGTGATGTTTTATGGTATTATTTTAATGAAATGCTTTAGCTATTTTTAAACCGAATTGTTTCCTCAATAAATTAAATCGCAGCAGAAAATGTTTCTATAATAAGCGCAGCGAAAATGCATTTCTTGGGCGGTGCATTTTTTGCGATAGCATAATGTATTGGTTTCTTATCAATAAATGCATTAAATTAAATGCACAATCGTAACATAAAAAATTACAACAAAAAGCAGACTTTTCTCAATAAAACTGCGTGATTTTGCGCGTTTTATGAACTCGTGCTCGAATGTAGCAAGCACAGTTTCATTCAACATCTCCTGGCTCCGGTGGTAAAGGAGGTTCTTTTGTGCGCTCTCTGAGTCCTTTTAATCCTGCATCACGCCAATTAATATTATTAGTGTCGCTTTGGAATATTTTTTCGACAAGAAGGTAATTTCTTATATAATTTAATTAATTTCGAAACTAATAAATTTATCGATGCCCACCTGATACTATCGATAAAATAGTTGAGTAATAAAATTATATAGCCTACATAAATTTTGCAATACTTTACGAGACACAATATATCCCAAAAAGGGTGCGTTTTTCATTGGGGCTTGTTAAGACTGTATGGACGTAAATTTTGGACCGTTTTGGGCTGTCGCTTTAAATTAAACTTAGTTCCTTCCGACCTGACAAATAAAATCGCCACTTTTGGTTAAACCTTGTCAAAATTTATTATCCTAGCATGGGACATATTTTTCTAATATTACTACTAAATTGATTTATGGTTATATTTTATTACTAATCATCGCATTGCATAATTAGTTGGCATTTTAATGTAAATTCGTATAGTTTTCGGTATTGTTCCGATGTAAATCCAGCACATAGAAAGCAAACAATTGTTAAAGAACTAAACACAGATTGATTGAACTAATAAATTAGAGCTAGTTAGGGCTTCCGTGTTACATGTCAAGTACAAGAATGGATGAATTTCCTCATTGTAGAGGCTTAATTTCAAATGCCCACTACAATAAATAGGAAATTATTTCAAAGGAAAATTTACTTAGCAATTTTAATTGGAAATTAAAGTACCTTCATCAGAATTGTGGGTGTCATCTATGTGGATGGATCTAGAGAAATTGCCTCTGGCTGGAAATTTACTTCTTTGCATTACGAGAACTGAGTTATCTCTATTATGCAAAACGTTGCATTCCTAAATTTGAGTAATTTATTCCTCCCCCATTTCAAAACTCGATCGACAAATTATTATCATTAATATTTAAAAATAAATACCAGTTGTCAGAAATTAATTGATTAATTGGGAACAAAAATTTTGTTGCACATTTGTTTGCATTTAATAATGAATGGAAATCCGAGCTGAGTATTATTTGCTTTGGTGATTTGGATAAAATAACAAATCTATGACTTCTTGGTAGTCATAAATCTTTTATTAAAAATGCAATGCATAAATTCGTATTGCTATATTTACATAACAGAAATATTTCGTGCGCGAAATGCATATTATTAGAAAAATAATACGGTATCGAATTTTGCCTAACTAAATTTAACTATATCTTCTTAGAAAATAGAAGAATATACTTTTTTTAAAGTCTCCTATTAAAATCCAAAAATAGATTGCGAAATTTGAACGGGTATTAATATAAAGTGTACAAAAGAAATAGTGTTGCATGATGAAATATCTGGAAAGGAAAAATACCATTAACAGAAAATTGCTTTTCAGATTTACAATTAGTAGAAAATTAATACGTAAAGGAGAAAATTTCAAAGCTATTAATTTCGTCCTTTTGATCGATATTAAACCCACCTTGCTGTTAACATTATTAACCAAATGCCCTTTCAACAGGTTGCAAAATTACTTTTGCCACGATCCGACATTAAAATAAAATAGCTCTGATTTATTATTGAAAACTGAATTGTTAATTTAAATTTCAAACAATATGAAGCATTGATCGACGAGCAAAATGCAATTAGTGCATGCAAACCAGACATCATAATTTTTAAATCACAATTTAACTAAATTAATATAATAAATATTGCAGGCAACATTAATTTTTCACTTGAGCTGCGCTGATTTATCAAAAGCGTTCATTGTAATCACTCGTATTACAACTAATATTTTGGAAACTATTATTTTTCAGATGACACAACGATAAAAATGAATAAAGAGCGTAAAGGAAGAGCGAATGGAATCCAGGAAACAGGAACATTAATTAATCCCCTTGTGAATTTCGTGATCGTTCTGATAATCTGTGGCGGAGCAAATTCATTATTGAGTCGTAAAACACATATTAATAACGATGGCAATTTTCCGCTGAATGCAGATCAAACTGATCCATCCGAATATGAAGACGACTATTTCCTACGAAACAAACGACTTTTGGCCGATTACGACGACGACGACGTCGGTAATTTCACCGATGATGGCAACTTTACAAATTTCGACGATTCCGATTATCTGGATTACATCTACCCGAAAAGCTGGACGTGGGTCTTGATCTTCTTCCATTGTGTCGTGTTTGTTGTCGGACTCGTTGGTAATTGTCTGGTTTGCGTGGCCGTTTATCGCAATCACACCATGCGAACAGTGACTAATTATTTCATTGTGAATTTGGCTGTTGCCGATTTCCTTGTCATCTTATTCTGTCTGCCGCCATCCGTCGTTTGGGACGTGACTAGCACTTGGTGGTTTGGGACTGTCACTTGCAAGATTGTGCTCTATCTCCAAGTAAGTGAATTCATCTGTTTATGAAATCGAATTTACGTCACACTAATCATTAATGCTATTTTTGCCACAAATTAATAAAAATTCTGTTCGAATTTACAACTTATAAACCAAAAACTGCCAAAATGATTGCCCAAACTGTCAATAACCGATCAACCAGAAATTGAAATGTCAAAAAACGTCATTATCTTAAATAAAACATAACCCCCAAATTGTGACACACCCTAATTCAATTTAAAGTTGGCAAATAGTTAAAGATAAAATTACACTTTGTGAAAGTTTTCGTAAAGGAGCGAAAATGGAAACGAAAATAAAGCTCGCGCGCTCATAAAACGTTGGAATTAATTTATTAAAAAGAAAATAAGCAAGCAACTTGACCAAAAAGTTAGACAAACATTACCATTTCATTTTTTTCTTAAAGCGCTTCAATTCGTTATTCACATCCTTTTTCGCCACCTTTATTGTTTTATTAATTTTAGTTTCCAGCGATTGTTTTTTTACATCCTCTGCCACAATTTCCTTAATCATCTCCTTATTAATAGTAATAGTAGCGTCTTGCAATTTTTCCTGGTTCTCCTTGATGGTCCTTAACTCCGCGCTATGCTCTTCCTTAGTCGCCTGCACAACATCCTGGATCTCATCCATCCTGCTTTCGAACTTTTCGCGACTAGCTTGATATTGTGTTGATAAATCAATGATAAATTTCTCAAAGTTTTCATTGAGCGCCTCCAATATTTCCCGCTGTTTTTCCTGACGGTCATCCATTGATTCGGTGTGGTATAGTTGGCGTTCAAGTTTTGCTTCTTCATTTGAATCCATCCTCATAATGAACTCGTTAACTTTGTTAATCAACTTTTCGCTCGCTTCTATTGTGTAGCATTTCCTTTCGATATTATTTTCCTGCTTTATCCAATTTTTGTCTAGTTGCTCCCATGGGAAAATTAATCTATAGCCATATTTCCCACTGTTGCTTTTTTCGCTCGCATAAAACGAGTCTTCACTTTTTAAATAAATACCAGGCTTAGTGAAAATGCTTGCAGTTTTCCAAGTGGCTTCACCCAGCTTCACAGTTTTCCCCGTTCTTTTCCTGTAATTGTCCCGTTTGGATGTTCCCAAAATTAGAGCTTCGCTGAAATTATTTTTGCCAAAATTCTTGAGCTCCAAATCATTGTTTAAAAAGTATTGCAAGATTCGATAAGCCGCATCGAGAGCTAATTTAAACATCGCTCGTCGAGGTCCTCCATTGCAAGTCACTTGAGCAAATTGCTGCTCGAAGCTACTAAAAATCTCAACAGCTGCTTCAATTAAAATTTGGCGAAAAGCGGTTTTATTTTCGTTGAAATAGAAAATGACTTCTGCTAAAGTTTTAGAATGCTTCTCGTCTATTTTGTTTAATATAAAAATTTCGCCACTGTTCATAGCGGAACTAATCCATTTGCTTTCGAATAATGCAGCTGCAGCTGATCCAATTGCGTTTGTCGCCACGGTATTTTTTCGCGGCGTATTTGGTTTATCCTCTAGAATATTCAAGTAGAATTTTAAGTTGTTTTCAATGTTTTCCACGAGATAAAGCGCGAATAATTTGACTAATTGATGTTTGTCGGTTACTTCTGCTATTTCTTTTGGTAGAATTTCGAATTCGTCTTCTATCAAAGGAAAATGTTTTTTTTGTAAGGAAAAAAATTGAATTGTATTTATTTTGTGAAACTTACCTTGTGGCTGGGTTTCAAATGCACAGGATGCCATGATTTAGAAGTACAAATTGGTTTTCTTTGTAGTTTGTATTTTTTTTTAAATCATGTATAACAGCTATTATAAAAATAGCGATGGATTTTTCGCTAGTAGCGGATTCTTGCCAACTTATGGATTTATTTATAAACTTTCACTTATCTTATCACTTACAGTTTAAAAATTACTATCGATTGTTGTTTATAGTGATGCTTTGTAGTCGACTAGCGACAAAATAAATTTATTTAAATAAATGATGATTCACACAAGGAAAGTCCCATTCTTTTGAATTAATCAGAATGTTGACCTTCCAGAAAACTGATATTGTTTGGAGAAGTTTGCGACATAATTATTATTATCTGGAAAAGTCGATCAGTATATTATATAATTCGATTTGGAAACTGGAACTAACTAAGTTGAACTATACATGAAAACTAAACTGCCCTTAAGTCTGTTATATGAACTTTCCAGAAAATCGCTCGATGGTATTATATTTTCGTTTGTGCGGTCATCATCCGCAATTTCATTAGGAGCAATCATTTTTTTTGCAATACAGTAATCCTCCTTTGGACGAAATTGAATATCTATTGAAATTGAAGCAATCAATAGTTGGTTTTTAATTAAGCAAAGCAAGCAGGTGTCGATTTGAATCTATAGCTATAGAAATTGGTATGGTTGCATATAATTTGAAATTTCTTTATCGTTTGTGCTGCGAGTTGCTATTTTCGTATTCCATAAACTGGAATTATCGCAATAAAATTACGAGTCATATGAGAATTTATTGTTCATTTAATGCCAGACGTGTTGTTTCAATAAGGATTTTTATAAAGTGTATAAAACTTCTTATAGTAGAGCATTTAATTACCTTAACATAAAGGAGTTCAAATTACTAGCACATTAAAATCTGACCATATAACCGACTCGAATTTAATGAGAAAAACATTTTTATAATTCAAATTTCATTTCACTAAAAGCTAAATTAAATTTAAGAATGAAATGCTAAACAAACCTAAAAATAACTAATTCAATCTCATAATTTAAAAGGCTTGCAATTTTATACACACAAATTTAATTACTGCATTTCATTATATTCTGTGGAACAATTTTTATATATACAGGGCGTAATTTAAATTAAAATTACTCTACCGAAAGTCATCGATTACATTTAAGCGGAATATTCGATCATTCGCGACTAATTTTAAGCGGGATATTTAAATTTGAATGTAAATAATTTCGTCTAATTCGGCTTAAAGCTTAATTAAGAAGGGAAAAATTTGAAATGCAGATGGGCTTTGATGAAGTGCATCCTATGCATAATAATTCTGGGTATAACTGGATGAAAAGTTCAAAAGCTGCAAGTAAATAACTGTTGGCAATAGGCTAATTAACTTGGCTCATTAGAGCTTTATTCAAAGAAGATCACTTTAAAGCACCCCTTTTCTAGCGAAAGGATTACAATTTACTTTCGCAAGGGTAATCTTCAATAATCGACAAGTAGCGAATGATGAAATTGGGCGTTAATACATTTTCTAAGCCGAATTTCCCCTGTCTCCAGAAGTGACAGAGATTTATTTGTTTTTGAAAAAAAGTACGGGAAGAAGAAAACCGTGACAGACGTGAAAAGAAGTTAATAAAGCTGCTTATTCACTGGTGCGGACATTAATCTAAATAGACAATTTTCAAATTATGGAACATGTAAATAAAATTGGTATGCTGTCGAAATATTAGTGAAATGCGATTTTATATTCATCGAATTTAATCAAGTGATGCGCGTATGTATAGTATGTGGAACCGGAGGAATGCGAAGGAATGGTGAAATTTCCGCTAAAATCCAAAAGGTCGAGGTCGAAAAGTAATATTCTCCTTGCGATAGTTTGAAGCTTTATCGTGGTCGGTTGCTTTGTTTCTAGCCAATTAGACAGAAATGTGGTAAAAGAAAACGAGATTCATTTTCTTTAAGACTGAGAGAAGTGAAACTCAGGACTCAGGAGTTCGCACATCCATGAAATTATATTTTACGTCTTCTTGATGCAGCTTCTTTTCCTTTTACTCTCTTTGTATTAAGATGATCGATACAATATTCTTTTAGTGAGTGAATCGTATTCAGGAAACATTAGCTGCGGATGTTTTTTTTTTTGCACGAAATTATATACCCTTAAATTTCGTTTCGTTTCGTATCGTGTCTTTCTAAACAAAACGAATTTTTCTGTACAAAATAAAGAGTTTTATGGGCGCTGCGGATGTTTTTTGAAATACTGTAGCCAGTTGAAAGTAATCCCATCCTGCACGTTCATTATTTTCCAAATACAATTTTTTAATAAATAATAATAATAATTATAAAGGGCGAGCAGCTCTGACTTTTCTACCTTCGATAAAGCTTCTCATTAAAACGGGAAATATTTGTTTCATTAGTCTAATATCAAGCTCATCAATCAAATTGACAAAAAAGAATAGCATTATTTATTTAAGCAATCAATCATACCATCGATTATTTCCTAATGCTCAAATAATTTCCATAAAAATATAATTAATTAGAAAAATTGCGATACAATAATTTGAGCAAACTTGTTATTTGATTTGCACTAATTAAGCTAAACAACAAGACGTTTGTGTGTGCGTGTGTGTACATCTGTTAATTCACTAGACAGCCAACCTTTGAAGGTAACTTATGCAAATGAGGCTTAATTTAGACATCAATGGTTGGATTTTTTAATTATCCCATTTGATTCCGATATAATCAAGCCGCTATTTGCATTTTACACTCAGATATTTGCCTCTAACAAACACGCTTCAGAAGTTATTGCAATCACACATCGAAACATTAAGCTATCAATCATGCAAACAACTATGCGGAAGATAAACTATAAATTAATTACTGAACATCATTTGGTCATGTATCGGAAATGAAAAATTACGATATGGCTAGGGATTTTCATTTTCAAAATCGATGAAGAATATTTTCCATATCAATGTGGAATTTCCGTATGCAAATTAATTAGATTGATAAAAATCTTCTCAAAGGGCCAAAGAATTTCATTTAATTATAGTTCTTTATAAAAGGATCATCCGCAAAAATTAGGAGTGAGATGAATCCTTAAAAAAGTTCTCATAATTTAAAAAATATTAAAACCACCCGAAGATATAATTTAAAAGAATTCTCTGCTACAATAAATGATAAAAAGATCGCATAAAATTGGAATTTTTGAACGCAAATGAATTAGTTGGAGAAAAATCTTCTCAAAGGACCAATAAATTAACTTTAATAAGAATTCTTCAAAACGATCGCACCAAACTTTTCTATCCGCTTTAAAAAACTTTCACCTATTTCAAAAAATATTTCCAACTCAAAGAAACAATGATTTAAAAAAAATATTCTACTGCGATAAATGATAAAGGAAATCTCATAAAACGCATATTTCAATATAATTACGTCTGCTTTCAAATATAATGTTTAGTAAATATATTTCAAATGTAATCCTCTTGAGCAAAGCCGTTTAAAGTTTGTTCAAGTAAAGTGAGAGAAGGAAATTTTCAGAGAATAAATTTAAAGCAGATTTGAAACCTCCATATATCTAGTCATATGAAAAAAGTTTGCGTATAAAAATAATTTGCAGTAACTAATTGCTTGACAACAATAATGAATTTGTTCGAAACAATTTAGTTGCGGAAATGAAATTATGGCATCAACAGCGTTACTCGAAAATGAGCTTTACACAATGAAACTCTATTTACTTAATTGTAAACTTTTGATGAAGCCGCTCTGTTATTTTGCACAATTAGCTCCTCAAACTGTCTAGCTCAAATTCAATTAATAATTTGATAAACCAAAATAGGCAGTACTTCGACGACTATCAGGACGTACATTTTTTACCTCGGAAAGCTCCAGTTTTTTCCTGTATCACCACAATAAAGGGATGTAAATACTCTGACAAGGGGATTTTTAAGGGAAGTGCTTTACATATTTGAACAAAGTAGACAAATACATGAAGCAGCCTTAATATGGTTGTGTACTTTCAGATGGAAATGGAAAATTAGGTCTTTACAAGTGAACAACATGCATGTTGAGTCGTAAATCCAAGAGAAAAGCTAGACGTTCGTCTATTCCCTGAGTTAATTGCTATCACATGACAAAGTAAACCCTTTAGCCCTGTTATAAACAGCAGTTTTGTAACTGACATGCATATTATTGAAAGCCAACATTTTTGAGTCTCAGATCAGATCATCACAAAAATAAAAAGCTCATGGAAACATGTGTGTGGTTTAAAATGTAGCAATGCTGACACGTTCCATTAATGAACCTGAATTATGAATACACGAAAGCTTTTTAGTGTTTGAAAATAAATCTCCCTTATTTTTTCTCCAAGTGCAGTAATTATGTTGAGTAAAATAGATGACATGGAGTGGAGCTTTTGGTTTAAATAGTCGAACTAGTAAATTTTAGCTTAGAGCTAAATTAAAAACTAGTTTAGACGGACTACAAAGCTTCGAATTTAATTGGCTTGCTGAGATATCAAATGCAGCTTATGCTATGTTTTATTGGATGGAAAAGTTGTGTGCGATGTTTTTAATAAAGCATTAATCAATATACAGAAATGAGTTCGTTTTGGGGGAAGGATCACAAAGTTTTGTATGCAAATTCACGGTTCGAACAAATTATATTGGATGCATGAACCCAAAATTGAATGAATGTTGCTCTTTTAATAATCAAAAATATGTTTTGCACTAATTAATCAATATTGAAAGCTGATAAAAATTAGTTGATTAATTTTTTTTGTACTATTTTATGAGCTTTATGTGTACTTGAGCTAATTGGCTAACAAAATTATCGTAAATTCGAAATATGTTGCTTTCGTTTCATTGAGCAAATATTATTAAAAATAATTCCAGTCACGTTTTGTGCGCGACTAAAAGTGCTCTCTATTTTTAAATGAGTCCTAAAGGAATTTGAATATAATGCGAATTCTATGTTGGTAAACTGAGAATCCTATAAAGCTCTATTAACTCCTTATTGTTTCCTCTTCGAGAGATAAATATTAGAATTCTTTGTAGGTATTTGATATGTGAATGCAACAACTGAAATGCATACGACTCTTCAAATAACAGATACATCATTCGATAAAAGCTTGAATGAAATAGAATTCAAGCATCACTATCAAAATACATGTAATGCAATATCACATTATTTTTTTCCACTAAGTATCGGCACAATTAAAAAATATATTTTTGATTCTGTGCGAGAAATAAATGTGTGTCGAACTAATTCTTCCAATTTGTGTCGCTGTTTCAATTAACTACCCTACTATATGTCTGGCAAAAAATATATAATTACCAGTTTTTTTTAATGAGGTCGTTAAGGAAATTTTCACGCCAAATAGCACTTAATAAATCATCGTAAAAAAATTAAGCAAGAAGTTGATGCATTTGTAAGTGTAGCGTTTCAAGATTTCGTTAGATTATTTTTATGGTCTTATAATTCGCGATTCTTTTGCAAACTTGCGATCGAGATTCAAATTTATTGCGCTGTCCAATTTTTTTTTTGGCTGTAACATTAATGCTTTAACAGGATGTATGTCATAATTTGCATTTTGATTACAGAGTGTATCCGTAACGGTGTCCATACTGACTTTGACTTTTATATCAATCGATCGTTGGTATGCAATCTGCTTTCCGTTGAAATTTAAGTCCACGACAGGAAGAGCTAAAACAGCCATCGCGATTATCTGGATTTTGGCTTTGGCTTGTGGTGAGTTTTTTTGAAGTAAATTAATCTCGTACTATTAATCTGGTGTCGATGAAACTAATTGTGGCAATAAATTAATAGTTGTTGCGATATGGAATGCAATTCATTTGATGAATGATCATTTGTACCAAGCAAGATATTATTTTGTTGTGGAAATAAATTCTGCAAAAGGTGTTACATATATGGAATAATATATTCTTTTAAACATTTTATCATCCCGTATTTCCATTAAGTTTGTTAACCACAAGACTCAAGAGAGATGTAGAGACTACGTGCTGAAAATGCAAATTTTCAAACAAAGCTAATGTTATATTTTGTTCTGCAATACTTGGAATAAAATTCGATTGAAAAAGTGCCAGTTTTTGAGAGGTTGGAGGAAAATGTTTGATTGAATTGGAAGAACAACTACTATCGAGAAAATTATGAATTTTCCAGGCTGAAAGGCCACTTTTCGTTAGACCTAAATGCATTTGTTCGCCTAGCTTGCTTTTATCTTTAAAAATAAAAAGTATATATGTTTTATCAAATTATAAAAGCTTCACATGGTAGAAAGGAAATTGCAAATTTTATACTAAAAACTTAATCTAAACTTTTAGGGCACTATGCTAATTGTTTTAGTTTGTAATAGGTAATTATCTTATTCAATTTGCTTGGTTGGATTATTTAGCGCAAAATACTAGAAAGGAAATTTCGCTAATGGAAAAGTAACACTTTTATAATTTGTTTCTATTATAATTCAATTTCTAAAGCCTTATTTCACTTCGATACAAAATGTTTGCTGTATGTGTAAGGTACCAAAAAACATCCCTGTTTGTTTGTTTGTTATATACACATACACTCCATCAATACAATTCTAAGCAAACATTAAGTGAATCCGAGTTTGATTTTATATTCCTTTGTGAAAAACTGTTTGCTAAAATGAAGATAGAGCTAGAGCCGTGAAAAATAAATAAGAAATGCTTTTAATATTCAAATCGAATAACGCTTTGTCGAAAAATAGCGCATGTTAAATGAAAATAATTTTCATTAAAATAAATCGTGTTTTAATTTAAAACAATAGCTTGATTGGCATGTTAATTATCGTCTATTGGAATTTTTAATGGAAATAAAATTCCTCTACTGTTTAATATTTGGAAATCGCCAATAATAACGGAATACAGTTTGGGTGGTCAATATTTACGCACCTACCTTAGGGATAGCTCGCCAATCTATATCCATTTATGAAGACCGATGAGGATTTGTGTACATTAATTGATTGGGTTGAGATTAATTTAGTTTTTCTATTCCAGATGTACCAGAGGCATTCTATTTGACTTCGGTGCCATACTCTGCAGATAATCCTTATTTTACACAATGCATGCCAACCTGGTCAACAGAGGCCGATATCGTTTTCATGGTGCTGAAAATGGTTTTATTCTACATGCTACCACTGTTCTTCATGTCTGTCGCATACAGCCAAATTATCCACGTTCTCTGGAAATCTCCACATCAGGCTATGGGTCAGTTATTCGCTTATACCATTTTATGCACAAATTCAATTTGCAATTCCATTTTTTATGTCTACTACACTATTGAACACTGAGGAACACGCACGACACTTTGAATTATTAATTAGACGCTAAATTAATGGTTTATTCACACTTTTTTAAGACTCATTTCGAATTGACTGTTTGAGGTTATGTTTTCAAGTTTTTACTGCGTGAAGTTAGTTACAATTCTAGATCCGGCGCCGCCATATTTAGTTTTATAGCACATAGGCATAGGCGTAGCCTGTGTTTTATTGTTATGGGTTATAAAAAGTTAATTAATAATATAATTACCAGCGGATATCTTCCCAACAAGATATTATAGGTCAATTCGATTCAATTTTCATTCAGAAATTCAATTTAAAATTCGTTTTAGTGTGGCCTCAAGTATTCGCGGCTGAATAATGTAAAAACCCGTCAGAGCTTAGAGATAAATCATTCAATCTAATTGAAATTCGACTTTTGCTCAATAATAAATTGAAACGGATCAAATTTAAGTTCGTTACCGATTAACATAGTAAACGGGATTGTTTTCCAAAGTGGCACCTTGCTTATGTTGTAATTTATTCAGCCAATCGATATAGACGAGCGCAAGAAATGAATCTCATTAAAATCCGACGATGAGTTTCTTGAGATGGAAATGAAACTACGGCGATGAGGTGCCAATTTGCAATTTATACCATTTTAAATTAGTAATTTACACGGCTACAGGAACTTTTTTTATTAGCGTCAACTTTGATATTTTTACGCAGCATAAAATTTTGAAAGTCAGCGTAAAATGCTGTTTGCCAAACAAAAGCTGGACGCTTCACAGAATTAATGTTTATTTATCGACACGCGTCCAATTAGGCATAATTAATTCCACGATTTTTTCGCTGCGATGCTCATCGTCGCGCAAATAAAAAAACAATTGTCCTATTAAACAATTAAGACTTGCTTCTCGAGGCATAACATCCTTGTATTTTTTGCAGAAATGTCATCAGCTGCAGCTACGACTGAATGTAGTCGATCGGGGACCAATACATTTGCCATGAACATGAACGCAAGCACTCAGGGCCAACTGCGGTCCCGAAGAAAGGCGGCTAAAATGCTTGTCGCCGTCGTTGTCATGTTTGCTTTTTGCTTTCTGCCGGTTCATCTTCTTTCAGTGCTCAGGTAAGATGGATGGGTCAAACCCTCATCATCCCCAAAAGAACAGCAATACTTTTTTGGATACTATTTCAATTGCGCTTTGTTTGTAAGGCGCTAAGTAGATTAAGTGGTGCGATGAATCAGTGGGAGCTTTACGAAAGCTCCTTCCTGCATATGTAAATTGCTTGGTGTTTAATAGTTTCCAATGAAACCGTTTACTAGGTGCTGTTTAGTATAGTCGAGGAAGTTTTTAATTACATTTAAAAAACGGGCTCGTAATTCTTAATTAATTAGAGCGAAATTTGATTAAGATTTTAGATTGTGGATGGGAAAAAATCGATGATGCAGCAACCAGTAAACGTGACCGAAAAATAAGCTTTTAAAGAATATTGTGTGCATTTATTTTGCAGACTGACAATGAAGCTGAGCAATAGCGAATCGAATAAAGCTTTTTCTCTGATCTCACATTGGCTTTGCTACGCCAACAGTGCAGTTAATCCCATTATCTATAACTTTATGAGTGGTAAGTAGCTGTTTTTCCTTTTTCACTTTTTACGTTCACACACACTAAACGTTTTATTAGACCTCTTATTTCTTAAGCTTAGTCTTAGTTCAAGGAAGCGCTTTTTCTCGCTTTATTTATTGCTAGCAGCGCAAAATCCAAAAAAAACACAATTAGTTTATTTATTTTATTCGCTTTCTTTGTTTTGATTACTAGAATACTGCTGATGAAAAACTAATTGTTTTTTTTTCTGTTTTGTGTAAGCAGGCAAGTATCGCAAAGAATTCCGACGAGCTTTCGACTCTTGTTGCCAACGAAATTCGTCGGGGGCGAATGATGGTGTCAATTATCGCTTCGGCACTTGTTACAATAAAACGGACAAGGATTCTGGCATTGCAACGCGCACTAACACCCGCACCGACTTTGAATCGTACAGACTTAACACCTATCGAGATTTCGAACCGCTCAATCGCAAACCCACTCGCACAATCGATCAGTAGACTTTTTTTGTTGTTGTTGGCCACCTCTTTATGTTGTTTTTAAATGTATTTTTGGGGAATTTAACGCTACAGTAGCCAATTAGTATCTACATAGTAATTAAATGTTTTTAATTGATGTATAGGTAAGTTTCGGAGAGAGTTTCGAGCGTCTTTTGCCAAATGCAATCAGCCCGATCTGGTTGATTTGAATGGAACGAGGACCAGCACTTATATCTATCGGTTCACCACCAGTCATCAAAGCACCCGATCGAGGACTGAAGTTATTCCGTTAGGTAATTTAAGGTAGATTAGTGTAATTGTGATTTTTGTACCTGATGATGATTATTAATTTCATTCAAATCAAATGTATAAATGCGATAATTATAAGTCCATCCACTTCTATTGCTTAACTTATAGCTTTATCACTGTTTACTTAATTAGTTACATTTTAATCCCGCATTTGACCACTAGAGCAATTAATCTTATTATATAAGCGATTAAATGTAATTTGTAAATATATGTTCTAATAAATAAAGCTGTTTTTCAATTAGGATTTTTTTCATTTGGATTCCGAAATAAGAGGCTTAAGTTATTAATAAATTTTAGTTTTTATTAAATAACAATTGTATAGTTAAATAATAATAATAATACAAAAGCAAATACAAATACATACAAGAATTATATTTTACTTAAATTGCCATTCGACGCTAATCTTTTATACTGGCGATTATAAAAGATGAGCTCAAAAAACAATTTATTAATCACACATCATAATATTCTTCATCGAAAAAAAAAAATATATATAACTAGCAAACAAAAAAAGGACAAAACTATTTATAAAACATTAATATTTCTTAACTTATATAGTAATAATAAACAAAGAAAAATAAAATGTTAGCCAAAAAAAAAGAGAATTAGTACATACACATACTAAAAAATAAAGAAAACGTTTTTGGATAGTAAAAAAATGGTCCCTTCAATGCCAAATAATATACAAATTGTATAATAAACAAATTTACAAATAAATAAATAAAAATTGCATTCGAATTTGTTATAATAAAAATATGGCAACTAAATACAAAATAAATAAACAAAACAAAATTCAAAAAAAACAAACAAAAAGGTGACTAAAACTTTAGATAGTGCAATTATTTTTTTAGCAATTGGCGATGGACTAAACTGGCGATTTTCGCCCATCACCAAAAATACAAAAATATTGATCTTGAAACGTACATTAAGCTTAAAACTTATCTTTATATGTCAGTCATTGTAAGTGGTTTTGGAATAAGTTAACAAAAGTAATAATAATTGAAAAATTACAATCTAAAAGGCTCCCGTTCATTTATGTTGGACTTTTTACGAGCTTGACCTGTTGGTGTATCGGAGGCTCCTGATGGCCTTCGTAGCAATCGCGAAACTGCTGTTGCTTGGTCAGCCGGTACGGGAGTATTAGATCCGGATGGTGTTCTGGTTCTAAATGCATTCAATACAAATTAAAATCACTCCCCCATTCAGCGATCGATCGATTAAATTAATTAAAAGCTATTCTATTAACTGAGGTGTTAAATTTGTTACCTAGATGCTGTTCGCAGGGTAGGACCTGTAGCGATTGTCACTTGTCTTGTTTTGGTCGGCGCCCTAGATTCCAAACAACACACATACATGCCATCAGTTAGTTCGGGTTATAAAATTCATAAAAATATAATTAAAATCCTTAACACATGCGATTTATGATCAAAAATCAATTACAGAACAAACAAGACAAGTTTCCAAACTAAAAGCATTGAAACCTGAAAGCAAATTTGAAAAGCAATACTTGAATTCGTGCATCTGCAACTAAGTGCATTTTAATTGGATTTACCTATGAATAGGTATTTTCGATTTGCTTGATCTGCTCGCCGAAGATTTTGTACTGTTAGTAAATAGAGAGAAAACTCATTAGTATTAAAATCACGCATCACACACGACAACAAATTTAAAATCATGCAGAATACTAGAAACAATTACCCAGAAGAGAAAGACATAGAGCAAGAACTTGAAGTCGATGGTGATTCTGGATCAGTATCGCCGCTTGCACCCCGATAAACGGGAATGCGGGACCTTTTTGCACAAATATCAACGGAATTATTATCAATTAAAATTTTATTGGTGCAGGAACGGCCAAATTAACGAGGGGGTAATTTTCTAGGAAATGTTTGGGTATTTTTTGAGAATTTTTTGGGTACCTAGGAAGCCAATTTGGTTGAAAAATTCCCCCTCGATTTGTTAATAATTTTGTTAACTCATAATAATTTTGTTTGAACTACCTTAATGATCGGGACAACAAGAATGATCATGTTCGTCTTTCAGTCTAAAAGGCACCCGTTCTTTTCGCCTGAAATTTTGTGTATCGAATAAATGTACAATCTAATAATAATAATTTTGGCCTGTCCCTGTTAATTTTGCTAAATTTCTACATTTACCCCGCCGCCCCGACCGAAACATGCACGATTTCCAAAAATTTTGAGTATTTTTTAATTGTCTTTTACCTGGGGCTTGCTATTCCTGTTAATGTTGGTATGCTCGATGCTCTGGGTATTCCCGATGTCCTACATCGGCGAAGGGTTAAAATGAGAACATGCCGAAAATTAGTATCAAGCTTATTCTTATTATGATTATCAAATATTAATTTACTTGAAATATTAAACTAATTACTTTGATTTTAATGAAATTAATTAACGATTTAAATAAGGGATTCTTACCTTAATGCTGGACTAGCAGGCGAAATCAATCCCGTGGGGGTACGAGGTCTGGATCCTGTAGTACCATTCGTTTTCCTAGCCGATGAAAGGGTCGAAGCACTTCGTCCTGTTGACGTGGGCGCTCTTCTGGGTATCCTCGATGGAGTATCATCTAATACCCACCAAAAAATTACATCTACTCGCTCAGAAAAAGTAGTACTACTCACCAGTACTATCCAAAGATTGATTAGACCCATAACGAGACGGCGGCTTGCTTCCAGGCCGACTACCAGTCCTCGAACTAGGCCTGGAATTATTCCTAGAACCACCTGGTGTCAAGGTGGATCTGTAGGAAGGTTTTCGTGGAGTGCGGAATGATGATCCTTCGGTATCTGAAAGGGAATCTGGAGTTCCTGCGGACAGGGATGACTTTGAAGTCCGTGGTAGACTTCCCATTGGTACTGATCTCTGCGAGCGTTCTCGGACCTGTGCAGAAAATTCGCTATAAGGATTGGGTATGGCTCAAAATTTGGGACTGGAGCTACTATGCCAAAAACAAAAGACAAACCACAGGTTCTACACGACTTGCACTTACCAGAACTGTGCTTACCTGTTCAGGAGATGTCAAAATGATCTTCAATAAAAAAATACTGATTGTAATTTGTGGTTTAATTGCGGAGCGATTTTTTTGGGTTTAGTTTTACCTGATTGATACCTACCATAGGTACTTGCGAGAGGTACAACAGTTTATGATGATCTGTCTCAGGTCCAATTACAGCAACTGCATCAATCAAACAATATGTTTTCCTATACAATCATACTTGATTCATTTCTTTTCAAAAGTGCTCTGATATTTTGCAAACAAATAAAAAAAATAATCACTCAAACAAGCAACATGCACAATCCCCAACAACAAATAAAATAGACGACAAATCGCAAAGTGTAGCTTATTATTTACCCAGTAACATGAATTTGTATTGACGTGGGCCCAATGTAAAGTGGGGCCCGCTGTTGAACCCACATGCAAAGGATATGCATTGCCTATATCTCCTCTGGCCCTTATTTGATCAAAAATTGGCATCAATTCCGCCATGTGTTCGTGAGCTAAACAGCACATGCCAATAAAAGTTATAGAAAATGTGTAACAAATAAATGTGTGTGTGTGTTTCCGAGAAGATAATTATTTACACCATAAATTGTGAATAGGTAATATTTTTGCTCAATTAAAATCAGTGCGTGCTGCCTTTTTCCAAATAAATAAAATAATAAAATAAAAAGCGGTGTATTATGCTTACGAAACAATAGAGCTTTGAAGAACACTCGACTTTAAAATTGTTAATTAACTTGTAAACTTTTTAGATTGTTTAAATCTGCAGGTTGTCACTGCGCTAGATTTAAGTTGGTACCAAAGTTAGTAACTGGCTAGTTCCGGCCGGCCGCCATCGCGCTTTTCATTTCGACGCTGTCCTTCAAAGTGCTCTAGTGTAACGACATAAAATGTATTTTCTCCTATAATAAATAACGTAACACGATGGTATTCAGGATAAAACCGCAATCGCTAATCTCCTGATTAATAATTCTTTCGGATTTACTTACCAAAAGCAATGCAAATGTAGATGATGTGTGCTAAAACTATAAACATGCAACAAAGTACTTACGTGAAGTGTCGGTACAAACAAACAAAACTACGAAAGCATTCAAATCCATAAAATCTACCAAAAGTGCAACGAAATATTGAATATTTAAATAGTTTTGCCGAGTTTCACCCATCCATTAAGAGTACATACTATTTACATGCCCAAATAAATAATAAATAAAATAGGGGGAGTGCATTCCGAGATGGTGTCACTGTGCAATACCTTTGTGATCGGCCCTTGAGGAGTGCGGAGTGATGATGCAGAGGAACCAGAAGCAGGACTAGAAGCCGAAGTTTTCGGCTTGAACGCGGTCATAGTCTGCGATACGCCGTCTGCGAGGATGAATTGTTCACGAAGCTCGATATTCGTACGTCCTTTTGCTAGTTTTTATGATGTTTATGTTCAAGGATCGTAACAAGGATTGGGTGAGTCAAAATAATTACAATTAGTATGAGTTGGAAGTTAGGGTAATTGTGGTTGAAAGAAAAAAAAAACAAACAAAACAAAATAAGCAAAAAATCATACTAAACAGAATACTAGTGCAAAATTTGTGCCACATAATTGACGTTTTAAAATGCAATTAAGCTATTTGTCTAATATTTTATTAGATTTCATAAAACGCCGGGTTTTATTACTTAGAGATAAAGGATATACTCGTGTATGTTTGGTTGCATACATTTGTAAGCAACCCCCACGTTTTTGAGCCCCAAATAGTGGTGTGTTTTGTACATTTTGTGACACAAATTGCAAGTGCATAAAATACAGTGAGTAAAACTCAAAAATAAAACTTCAAAAATCACCAAAAAAATAAAAAACGAGTGTACTTTGTATGTAAAAAATAAGTTAAACCATCACAATTCATGCATTTAGGAAAATAAATAATCGCACAACCCATAAACCAAAAATGTTAGTGTAGAAAAAATTAAAAACAACACTAACAATTAACATTCTCTTATTAATTAATAAGAAAGATGTTAATTGAAAGTGGCACGTGCGTTTTCTTACCAAGGGGGCACCAAGGCTCGTGCTGTTCAGGTATATCGGGATGAGGCAACGGTAACACTAATGTGACTATTTTATGAATCGCGATCAATAATATACATAAAACAATTAAAGCGCAACATAAATTAATGTAATGTAAAACGACAAACACATAAGTGGATAAAATTCGGGATTGTTATTATTTTATTTGTTTTAAAAGGAAAGAAGATGGACAAAAATAACTCTATTAGTAAAACGTGTAAAAAAGCATGTTGTTGTGAATGTATTCACAAAAAATATGAATGATGAAAGAGAAATTAATAATGACTATTATTCAGGAGACGCAGACTGGGTTATGTTTTTCTGATTTGTATTAATACCATTTATTAGAGTCACGAAAAGGATAATAAGCAGTGTTAAAAACAATTAATCTTTTTGAATCATTAATCAATCGCGCGCATTGTTAAATTTAAGTTTCCCATTATTTAAATTCTGGTGTATTGTATTTTCTCTAAAATGTTTAAATAAGTGTTTAAAAAAAATTGCAAACATACCTCTGCAGGGGTCGTTCTTCAACAAAAACTCATCCAAAGCCACCCAACCGCCTCCAACACGTACCATTACAGTACTGCGGAGGATACGTACCAAACGCAACTTTTGACTTTCGCCAAACTGTAAAACAAATCGAATTAATTTAAATTCCAAAAAAGTGTGCTACAATTTACCCTATATTTGCCTTCTCCAACTTGGAACACTCTGAATTTCTGTCTGCAAGTGCACAACATCACCAATCTCTTGACTTCGTCATGCAATTTCTGTGCATCCGTATCGGGTGTCTTTTCCTCCCAATCTGGACGTAAAGCGGCCAAGAATTTCTTCCAATCAATCAATCCACGATTGTCCAAATCGAACATATCGGCCACATGCTTCATCTCCAAACGGGATGTATCGAATTCTATTTTGAAAGAAAATTAAATAAACCCTTCGGGATTTACTAGAAATAGAATCAATCTAAACGTACTCGTTTTAATGATGCCATCGATAAAGTCATCCCGTGGGATAAGCTCGTTGTTATCCTTGTCCATTTTACGGAACAGATCAGTTAACCTGGATTTCTTGTAGTTCATGAATTTAAGGAAACGTTTTCGCCAATCGTCCCAGGAGAAGTTGTCTGCTTTTTCCTTTTCTTTCAAATAAGCCAGATGATCGTACAATTCCCGTTGTCGCTCCCAGGATAGCATCCACACATGACGCCATTTATCGTACAGGAATTTCACTCTTGGGGAGCGGAACTCGGGCTCGCTAAATTATTAATTGCATAATTAAATTGTGTGTATAGTGCGTTTTTTGTGGTAATTTTGTTTGATTTATGATTTTAATAACTAAACATCAACATGCTACAGAATTAATTAACTTTACTTGAATATTTTTTTAATTTTTGATGTAAAAGGTAAGTTTATTGAAATAAAAGTGTACAATATTTTGTGGGAAATTCAAGAATTGAAAAGATTGTCCAAAGAAGATCAACGACGTCCAAAGAAGATTTACAGAATGCTAAAGATTTTATAAAAAAATCAAGGATTTCCAAGAAAATTTTATAGAAATGTACACCAAATTTCATATAAATCTACCCCTGTAGTTGAAATGAAATGAATACCTTGCCGATGGTGGGAATCTTGGACCAATATGAGGTAATTGTGGATCCGGGCTGAGTTCTCTACCAGGGCTTGTACGACTGCCAAAAAATAACCATGCAACACTCAACATCACACAAAAATAAATAATATAAACAATAATAAATGGCTCTATTTGTTAATACTATTTAGTTAATCAAAGAATACTCCAAAGACAATTTGTTAAATAGTATTAGTAAATAAATTAAAGGATCTAACCTTCCTCTATGCGATAACATATCTCTAGATCCTTTGAAGCTAGAATAAAAAAGAAAAACAAAACGTCAAGCAAGACAAAACAATAATGCAAATGAATTTAAGCAATTGTTGATAAGGAATAGGACAAACATACCTTTGTTTGCGACCAAGAGAGCCATAAGTATCGGGTGAAGGTTCGCGAATATCATGCTGAGATCCACGTCTGGTGATTCAAGGGGTAGGAAAACAAGAAAAGCAAACACAAAACATTTAAATGAAGTGCAACACACAAAAAAAAAACAAATAATGTAGGGATGTGCTTGTTATGCAAATGTAGTGTGGAATGTTACAAAAATACAACACAAACATGCCCGGGATAATTTTCAAGAACTTTGGTGCAGCCCAGAATTTTTGAAACTACCCATTTACATTACCCAACAAATAGACTTACATTGGCGTTTTTCCTTTGCCGAACTTCTTGGGATCCTTTGGTCCTGGTGCGGCCTTAACCTGCTTGGCCTTGCAAATCCGATCGACTTCTCCTTGCCTCTTTTGCGAATTCTCCATGAACTCCTTATGATCAGCAATTAATTGCTCCGTGGCTGGAATATCCATCGGCAACTCTTCCCGTTTAAGGGCAATAAGAGTATTCTCTAAACCTAGCAACCAAGCAATCAACTCTTCCAGACTCTCATCCAAATCGCGCAAAGATTGCATATGCGTGGTCAACTTCTGATGGCGTTGAAGCGCCCATTGAGAAACTTCCTCCCATCTACTCTGAATCACTTTAATCCAATTCTTGATCACATTAATACTATCTGGATGCGCTCTAGCCAAAATACTATGCGCCAAGTCCAAAGTGTGGTTCTTCTCAATTTCCTTTTCACCAAGTTGCGCTCGGAACTCATCCAAAGCGCGCAACTGCTCATAAGCGGTTGCTTCATCTTCAGGCGTGTTTCCAACAAAGCGCAGCTTCATTTCAGCTTCGCTCAACCAATCCAGGATCATATTCACAGATTTATGGAGCTTTTCTGCATCACGCAAAGCATCCCTCAATCGATCACTTCGCAAATGAGTCAACTTGGATACAATCTCCCAAATATCATTCAGTTCGTTTAATCTGCTACGGATTTGGGCAGCGTCATTAGCATTTGCTTTGCGCTCCAATTCATGACCAGTTCGCACTACACTTTCCATTTGTTCATTGCGACGTTCCAGCTCTTTCTCAAAGTGGCGATGTGCTTCCACTAAATGGTTCACTGTATCTAAATCACCATGCACTGGACTGTCTTCACTTAGTTCTTTCTCTACCTTCTTCAACCATTCAAGGAGCGCTGCAATAGCGTCTTTGAATTGTCCGGAATACAGCAATGCTTCTTCCAATTTGCGTTGTCGTTCGACACTCTTGGTGCAAACTGACGTCCACTTGTTCTTCAGTTCAATCAGCATTTGCTTCAATACAGGTTCATCAGTTTTTGGCGCTTTATCCTTGAGTTGTTTACCAGATTTCATAATGGTGTCATAAGTTCCTTGTTTGGCAGATAGTGCGCGTTGGAAGTCTTGGTGCTTGGATAGACGATTTTTGATCTTTTCAGGATCGTTGCCTACATTATCAGCAAGCAGATCATCTAAGGATTGCTCAGTATCGTCCAGCCAGTTCATTAGACCAGCCCAAGCGTCATGGAACTCCTTTGCTTCTTTGTAGCCCAAATCTAAAGCACGAGTGCGTTCAGCTGATTTGGAAGCCACTCGTTCCCATCGATGTTGCACACTTATCAGTAGATTCTTAATCAAAATCACGTCTTGCTTCTGACTGAAGTACTTCAAATGAGTGCCTTTCTTGTCTAAGTTCAGCATTATCTCGCGATGAGCACCCACATCTTTCTGGAACACTTTATGGTCTTCAATTTGCTCTTGTATTGTATCCAAAACCCTGGACACTGGTTTCAAATTGGATAGAATCTTCTCGGCGTTGGTAAGCCAATCGACAAAGGCTTGCAAACTTTCATGGAACTCTGTTGCTTCTTTGAGAGCAATTTCCAGTTTGATTTTCTTATCGTTTGCTCGCGCTGTGACTGAATCCCAGCGTTGCTTCAACGTGCGCAAATTATGCTGAAGATTGGATGCAGCATTTGATCCACGCCTGAGGTACTCTTGGCCTTGTGCAAGTACCGTCTCAACTTTCGGTCGGTTATCTTCAATTTCGTTGTAGATTTCCATGAAGCGTTCAAGCTGTTCAGAGGCAGTTTCTGGTAAACCACCAACTGGTTTACTGGCTGCTATTATGCCATCGACATCTCCAAGCCAAGCGAGTAGGTCTTGGATTTCTGCGTTGAAGCGTTGTGCTTCGTTTAGTGCGTCTTCCAATTCGCGTTGGCGGTCTGCTGCTTTTTGCATCAGAGAACGCCATTGGGTGTTAAGGGTGTTCAGTTTTTCTTGCGTTACCGATGCTTCATCTACACAGAATTATCTGGATAGATTTTTTCCTAAAATAACTGAAAATTCACTTACCCGCTCCACTTTCGACGATTTGTCTTCCAGCATCGTTAAGAGTGTCCACACTGGTCTGATGGGCTTGTATATCATTGATGAGGACTTTGAGTTTGGCTAGTTCGATTTCCAGGATTTGTGGATCACCAGCAACTGGTTTGAGTTCATCCAGCGTTTTATCAGTTTTACCGATCCAAACCAAGAGTTCGTTAAGTGCATGTTGGAATTGTCCAAGACGAAGAAGAGCATTTTCTAATTGTCTTTGACGTTCCACAATGCCTCTTAACAAATCGTCCCAGCGTTTGTTGACCGCCAATAGTGGTTCTTTGATGGCGGCTGCTTGGTCGGCGGATGTACGTTCGGTCAGTTCTTGTGCTTGCCTAATTAAAACATTATCAATTAGAAGGAGGTTTTTATTTTGGAATTTATTAAGCTAAACATGGATAAGCAAACTAGAATTTGCTAAGCATCTGTAAGCGATTTAACACATATTGTTCAATAAATAATAAATCCAAATAAAGTTATTAATTTTTCCTTTTGCATTTTTAAAATTTGAAATAAAATTGATAAACAAATAAGAAAAAGCATGCACAAACAAAACTGCGTTAACACAATAGCATTTATTTATGCAAATGCAGAAATCTATAAAGTATTCTTGCCTGATAAGACTCCTGAAGTCCATTGGAACAGAAAATAATAAGAAAAACAGGTTAGTCAATATTGCACCAACAATAATAAATAATACTAGAAGAAACCAAATAGTAACAATAACAAAACAAACCTGTTTAATGCTTCAACTTTAACCATATGTGGATCCACCTCCGCTTTGAAGTTCTTCAACTGATCAATTTGCTTTTTAACAGCATCAATATCTGAACCCAAAGGTCCCATCTTCTTGAACTTGCTTTCAGCCTTGTCCAAGAATGCCAAAAGGTTCTAAACCAAACGAAAACCATCAGTAACAATCTTCCCCAAAACAAATTAATAAACTTACCTGTAAAGTTTCATGGAACTCCATAGCTTTCTCCATGGCATCAATCAAATTCTCTTCACGCTTGGCATACAAAGCAGTAATATTGTCCCAAGCATTATCTAGATCTTCAATATGTTTCTTCACTTCTGGCTTGTCAGGTTCACCACACAGTTTCATAAGTGTCTTTCCTGAAGCTCTAACATGATCGACTTCTGGCTTAGTCTGATCAATCTCCTGGCGAATTTCTTGCAACGCAACTTGCTGTTGCTGAATCTTCTTTGGTTCGACTGCTGGTGGTTCTTGACTCACTAGAGAATCCTCCAAATCCTTAAGAGTTGCCATGATTGCATGCAATTCTTTCCAGAATTTCTGTGCTGCAACCAAAGCACCATCCAAAGACTTGCCACGATCTTGAGTGGCTTTCTGCACATCGTCCCAAAGATTCTTCAGTTTATCCAGTTTGCGTTTGATGTCTTTAATTGCTGGATCAGCGCGATTGCCTGCCTTGTTGATCACATCATCAGCAGCACGTTTAACTGCATTATAAGCTTCCTTTCTCTTATTCAAATCGCCAACCAAACCATCATTATCTTCAATTTGGTCGCGTATTTTGGGGGGATGAGCACTTATTGGTTCTTGGTTGTTCACTTGATCAGCAGTGTTCGATAAAGCGCGTAGCATACCTTCCAATTTGTCCGAAAATAAGGAGCTTTCTTGCAGGGCTTGCTCTAAAGCTTCTTGACGTTCACGCAGTTCTAAACGAAGAGCATTGTAGCGTGCATTGTCGTTATCGAGAAGCTCTTGCACTTTGGTACCATCGTCATCATTGCACAGACGAATCAATGCTTCACCTGTTTTGTTAAGCTTATCCAAAAGTGGCTTATGTTCGTTAATACTTTGTAAGAACATCTCATTACGATCTTGCTGTTGTGCAATTAAATCTGGTCGCATCGATGGCATGGCTAACATTGACACTTGTTCTTCCATATCAGCCAACCAATTAGCGAGCACATTATGCGTGTCATGGAAATGCTCAGCTAATGGTAAGGCTTGCTCAAGGATTCCTAATCTATCCGAGCTTAAAGCTGAAACGGTGTCCATTGTTTCACGTAAATCTTCCATTTTCTCGCGAATGAGTGAAGTGTCTTCACTTGGTGGACTTTCACGCAGTACTTTCTTAGCTGTCGAAATGACATCGCGTACGCGACCTTTCTGACTGGAAATATCGTCGTTCAAAGCTTTGTGCTCTTTGAGTTGCACTCGGATTAAATCCGGTTCAGCTGATGGTTTATCCGCATCGCGGATTTGTCCCTCAACTTCACGGAACCACTCCAGTAGCTCATCAATATCTCCGGTCACTTCAAGTGCGCGTTGTTTGCCCAAATGTATGCGTTCAGCACGTCGTTGAATTTGCTCCGCAATGGCATCAAAGCGACGGTTATCACGACTTACAAGTCCTTCAATCGTCGCCGCGCCTTCTCCAGGACTTACTTGGGCTAATTGAGTACCCACGTTGTTAATAACCTCGAGTACCAATCGTACCTCATGCAGTTCGGTCTCCAAGCGAGCAATATCATTCTCATTTGGCTCAGCAGATTGTAAGATCAACTCAGCAGCTTGCATCCATTCGACCAAATGATTGTGATTGGTATGGAATTTCTGCACTAGTGGTAGCATAGATTGAGCATGCTTCAATAGATCAGCACCACGAGCAGTTAGCTCATTGTAGCGACGTTGCAAAGAGTCTAGTTTGTCTTTCAAAATCAGTGCATCGTCGGATGAAATATGATGCATTAGATCGACTCCAGCATCAACGGTACCATCTACATCCCCTTGGCGACTTGCAATGTCTTCAGTGAGACCAGTAAGGTCATCCATTTGCTCGAGGAGCTTTTCGGTGTGGACTGCAAGCACTTTGTAGCGAGCTAGTCGTTGTTCCATAGCGTCCATCCAAGCAGCCAAGTCTTGGTAAGTTAGTACTAGATGTCTTAAGCCTTGTCGCGATGCGGTAAGTAGCTTACCAATATGGTCGCTGGCTTCTACTAAATTACCATAGCGGTCAGTCACTTCGGAGAGTTTATCTGCTAGAGTACCAGCTTCATCTTCACCCACTAAAGACATTAGATTGGAGGCTACGTCAGCTAGTTCTCTAAAGTCGGGTTTCTTGTTGAGGATTTCATTGTGAAGAGCATCATGCTCGCGGATACGTTGTTGTATCTTCTCCTCATCAGTTGGTATTAGTTCCATATCCTTAACCTTCTTCTCGGTACGATCTAACCATTCTTGTAGAGGGATTAGTTTGTCTTGGAATTCTTTAGCCACTCGCATAGCTTGTTCCAAATCCAAAGTGCGTTGCTGTGCGCCTTCAGTAAGAGCGTCAAATCTACCAATAAGATTCTTCAATTGCTTCTCAATTGCTTTACGTTCGGATGGGTCTGCTTCCTTAGCAATCTCATTGCCCATGTTGAACAATGAAGACATGGAGTTTTGTCTGTCTAGTAACATTTTCTTTAAGAATTTCTGCTCTTGTAACTGTGCTTTGACCACTTTGTAATCAGCTGCTGGAGGCTTTTGATTGGCAACTAGTTCTTCAGTATCTGTTAACCATTTGGCTAAGCCATCCAAAGCTTCTTGGAACTTTCCAGATTGTAACAGCGCAACATCCAAACGCCTTTCTCGGTCGTTTAGCTTGTCTTTCAAATTATTCCACAGCTCATTCATTTTCTCCAAATCCTTTTCTAAAGTGGCTGTATTAACTCCAGATGCAGCAGATTGGATTAATCCTTGACCAACCTTGTTGCAATTATCAATATGCTTGGTCAAAGGTTCGATGGTCTTTGCTCTAAACTTCTTAAAGTCTTGTTGTTGCGCCCTGATGCTGTCCACTTCCGAACCGACCGGTTTAAATTTACGCAATTGCTCAGCAGCATCGCTTACATCATCCAAAACATGAGCGTGTACCAAATAGAAATCCTCCAACTTCTTTAGTGTAGCTTCCAAATCTTTTTCGCGGTTTTGACCACGATCTTCAAGCTTTCCAAGCTGCTTCTTCAAAGCCTCGACTTGTTGGCGAGTTTGTGCAGTATCCGGCGCAAAACCACTGTCTACTAAACGTTCTCCCGCTTGGATAGCATCGTGTACATCTTCAGTAGCTTTACCAATTTTGCTTAGAAGTCGAAGTACATCTTCAATTTGTCCGCGAACGGTCTTAATATCGCGACCTGGTGGTTTCATTGCATCCAACTCATTCTCCAAACCAGACAAATCATGAGTTAAAGTTTTTACTTGGTCGTTGAATTGAGTCACAGCTGTGGCTGCTGATTGCAATTCGGAGCAGCGATCATCCAATTTGCTTTGAAGTTCATCAATACGATCACCAATGCTGTCGACTTCGTCCTTCAGATGGTTGGCATCGATTCCATTTTCAGCTGCTTCGTTGATTAAATCATTCGCTTGCTGCCTGACTGCTTGCAATGGTTTTCTGAGCTTGGCTGTTTCTTCACGCAATGCTTTTACTCGGTCGAGTAATTTAGGATCGCGTGCTGCACCACCAAGAGCATCATGAGATGCAAGCTTATCTTCACACCGCTCTAAGCCATGCTGAAGATCACGAAGATTCTCGTTGAAATCTGCAAGTTTTCTTGATTGATCTTCAAGTTCTTGAGTGCGAAGAATCAGATCATTATTCAGCTTATCCCATCTTTCCTTCAAATCGCTTAATTCTCCCTTAACAATCTCCTTGTCAATATCGCAAGCTGAAACAAAACCGTCTCCTAGCGAACGGGTATTTTCATATTCGCCTGATTTTTTCCACACTTCATTGCGGAAATTCTGTAATTCCTTCAGCTGCTTCTCAATATGCTTCCTTTGTAGTGAACTTGGTCTAAGTGTGTCCAACTTATCTTCAGCTTGTCGCAACCAAGGCAAAAATGCTTCCAGTACCGAATAGTACTTGCGACAATGTTCTTTGCAAGTTTGCAATCTGGTCTGGCGATCTACAGTTTCTTTTCGTAGCTTATCCCATTGCGACTGGATTTTATCAAGATCTCTCTGCAGCGCTCTAGTATCAGTGCGGTTGTTCTTTGCCAAAACATCGCGACCTTTATTCAAAAGCATAATGACTTCATGCTCTCTTGCTAAAACATCGCGATAAATCGGTTCATGATGTGATAATTGTTGATCTAAAACATCACGATTAGCTGAAATCAGCAGACGCTCTGATAATGATCCAAGTTCATCAGCCAACCAGCCAAGAGTTTTGGCACAAGATGCTTCAAATTGGCGACCATCGCGCAAAGAGCCTTCAAGCTCCGCTTTCTTATGGTCCAATTTCTTCTGTAACGCGTTGTATTGGCGTCCAATTGAGGCAAGTTTGGCTTGGATATCTGCACGAGATGCAGGATCGCTTAGCACGTCGCATAATTGAGCACCAGCTGCTTCCAAATCGGCTAAAAGTGGACGTTGTCCTTCCAATTGGCGTTCCAAGTTCTCAACCTTGCGCAATTGTTCTTCTGGGTCTTTATCCAAAGGCAGCTCATCCAAATTATCGGAAATGCCTTGAAGAGCATCCCGTAATCTAGTGAGTTGTGCATCAAACTCTCGACTAGTGTCTGCAGCTGCACCAAGGGAATCAGCTCGTTCTTCCAGTTTGCTCAAAAGTTCAGCCCATCGTTTCTGAATGTTTGCCAATTTGGTGTTGATCTTTTGATGATCTGGTGTTTTAGGGTCGAGATAGGTAAGAACCGAATCACCAACATCGATTAAATGTTGCAATTGTGGCTGTTGGGAGCGGAATTCCTCGCGCAAAACTTGCACTTGCTGCACTTGCGATTGCACCATTCGCGAATCACTGGAAATTGGACCAAGCACAGTTAACATGCGGTCTTTAGCAGAAAGCCAAGATGATAGACCATCGTGAGTGTCATGGAACTCTTTCATATCTTCCATGAATTTAATGCGGTTCTTCAAATGGTCGCTTAAGTTCTTCCAGTGCGATACCACATCTTCCAGTTCATCATTTAGATTATCAGCACCAATTGCACCTGGTTTACGACGAAGTAGATCTTTGACTTGGCTCTTGGTCGAGTCCAGAAGGGATTGCTTTTCGTACATTTCCTCCAGAACTTGCTTGATTTGCTTGTTGAGCTTATCAGCCTCATCTTTAGAATTTGGAACAATATCTTTTGGTATTTGTCTTTGCACTTTGTCCAAAAAGGCACTCAAGGTTTTTAAATTATCCAAATGTTTCTTCACTTCTTCACGAAGAGAATCAATTTCGGCTTGCCTATCGGTGATTTTAGCACCTAATAGAGAGTATCTATTATTGATTTCGGATAGCTGTTGTTGAACTGGTGACAATTCTTCTAAATGGAAACCATCCTGACTAGATCTGCGTGAAGAGAATCCGCTTGAGCCACCTGGTGAAAGTGGACTCAAACCTTTAGTTGGTGATGGGGAGCGAGTTTCTTGTGAAGGTCGTCTGGCTAAAGATGGACGTTTGGCATTGTATCCACGTCGACGCGATGGTGAATCAGGGCGTTCGCCGCGAATTAAATTATCATACGCAATGCCAATATCGTTCACTTTATCAATAGTTGTTGCATAATCCTTGTACTCTTTAGCAATCGGCTTCAGCTCTTCATTTTGCTTCTTCAAAGTCTCGATATCCACTGCTACAATATCCAAGCGTGATACTTTAGTTTCCATGCGACTTAACCAATCTGAAACTTGCTCGCGCCAATTTTCGTAAGCAATCAATTGCTCGGAGCGTAATTTGGAAAGCTTCGCTTTTTCATCTAGCAAATTACTAAGCTCACGCCATTGGTTCTCCATGGCTTTCACACGATCGCGCACATTCGCAGTATCAGTAACATCGCGTTTCGTCAACAAATCCTTTCCAATTCGGATCACTTCTTCATACAAATTGCGATTATCATCACGATTGGCAGCAATATCACGCATTCGAACCGCGTAGTCTTCAATTGAAAGCTTGGAGATGTCCCGCGATTCAATCAGCTCGATAATTCCACTGTACCATTGCTCGAATTGTGTGGCTTGTCCATTGAATCCATTTAATCCATGATTGACTTCCTCCAAAAACACTCCACGCTTTTGCGTGCGATCGAAGAGCTTCTCAAATCGAGCTTTTACATCATTCAATTTGGTTTCAATCTTTTTCGCTACACGTGCATTGCTTGACGACACAATTAATTCGCTTGCTGACATCTGGACAGAATCAATAGATGAAATGTGTGTGTCGATATCTGATTGGAACACGCGATGTTCGCGGAGTTGTTCATCCAGACGCTCTTTAATAAGCGAAGCTGGTCTTTGCATGTTTTTGAATTGGCTTTCGGCTTGGTTCAACCAATCGATAATGCCATCAAGTGCATCTTGCACACCTTGGGATTGGATTAAAGCAGTGTCAAGTTCTTGGCATCGATTGGCAAGCGCGTTGCTCAATTGGTTGTACTTGTTTTCAATTTCGACTACTGGTACTTCCAAGCGCGAAATTTCGGCTGGTGATAATTGGCCTTCCAAAGATTGGAGCAATGAAATAGTTGCCTGAGAATTTTGCTTAATAAGTACCCTGCTGAAAATTAAAATAGGCAAAAAATACATACATGTTTAAGATTGTCGATTAGTCGACCATTAGCAACAAATTCATTGTTCAACACTTTGGCTTTGTTAAGTTGATCTTCCACAGTTTTTGGATCGCCGCCAATTGGTTCGTTAAGCAGCTTATTAACTTTTGGTTCAGCTTCGCGCAACCAATGTTTGGCTTTATCTAAAGCGTCGCTGTAATCTCTTTGTCTACCACCAACTCCTGATAGTCGATTCGCTAAGTTATTAGCACGGTGTAATAAATCGCGGTACTGTTGGGTAACGAGTGATACTTCGCTGCGTACTGGCGAATCTTGCGAAGGGATGGGTTCAATGTGTGGCAAACGCGAGGGCAAAGTCGTACGGAACTCATTCAGAATATTCAAATAGTCCTAATTAAACATTCAAAATATAAACCCGAGAAAAACTAAATTGCTGGATACTTTACCTTTCCTTCATCGACAAATTTCTGTGCAGACATCGTGATGAAGCGCAAATCAGCTTGGTGCGAGATAACATCGCTCACAAACTTTTGGGTACTATCAGCACTAGCATCCAGCTTTTGTAGATCACTAAGTGCGCGTTCTTTATCTTCCAAAACGCGTCGAGCTTTGTCCAACCAAACCGAAAACACTTGTAGTTCCGATTTGAGTTTAGAAAGCTCATCTCTAGCTGCTGATTGCTTCTTCAGCAATCGTTCAGTTCGATCTACTGCTTTATCATAGCGAGTTTTCAAGTTCCTTCCGCTCTTTTCCAAAGCAGAAACTTCGCTCTTTGATAGAATATCCCCAGCTGTAAGTACCAATTGTCGTACTTGATCACCACAATGCGCTACTTGTCCGGAATGTTGGTCCAAATCATCACGAATCTGTTTCATGGTGTTGATTTGATTGCGCAGTTCTTCCTCAACTTCGTGGATGACGTCTTGTGAGGCAATTCGATCCTCGACGTCGGCAATCCAGTGCAATAATTTCGACAAAGTCTCATCGCACAATTTGTATTTCTCCTCCACCGCTTGCTGCAAATTAGGATTTCATTTTTTATCACACCATACAAGTTAAAAGCGACACAAAAGCTTCTAGATGATTGTTTGCTTCATTCAGCAAAATCAAAAGCTCGCCCTAAACCTAACAACACATGCATTCACAAAGCTTACACTCTTTTTTATTATTTTTTGAGTTAGTACAAAAGAAAAACATGTTACCGTTTGAAATTTCACTGGAAAACAATTTTAATTAACACAATAACAATCGAAAATTTTTGCTACTGGTACACTCATTGCAGATGAAATTATTTTGGTCTAATGTTTTTAGAAAATAGTAGCGTGTTTTCTAAAAATGCTAGACATGGCCGCTAATATTCTAGATCTACATCTACAACAACAATAAAATGTGTAAAGCAGCATAAATGATTTTTGAAGATGTAAACTTAAATTCAGTACGAATTTACCTCTTCTAATGTTCTTAGTAACAAACTTAAAACTAGTCTACATTTAGCATAATAAAATAAACTGAAAAACAAGTTACATTTTAAAAACAATAATAATAAATTGGTATTAGAATTAATGTTTTTTAAAAAAGCGATGATGGAAAAGTCAATTTGGTAGACGAGTTAAAATTGTTGCAATTTTTAAGCGGTATGGTATTTTTGGAAAGCCTGCATTCCTGATTTATGTTTAGAATGTTATGAATAGGGTGTGCAAAACGAGGGGCCAGTCAAAAATGCCTTTTTGTATGCACATGTATGTAGGGCGACCAGTACCACAATTAAATGAAAAGCTCCCAGGGCTTCAAGCTGTAAAAAATTAATTTCATTTCAATACCAATCATTAGACACACGTTTTTTGCTCTCAACAAATTAATTTTGAATAATTTTAGTTTGATGAAAAACAAATCAATGATAAAGCGTGACGTGCAAAATATCTTCGAGCAACAATAATGCAGTTATTTCATGATTATAGCAAACACCAAACAAATCGGTGCAAAATAAATAAATTAGCAACACTTACCCTTTGTTCGGCTGGCAATATCAAACCCCTTTCAAGAGCTTTCGCAAAATCAATCGATTTATTTTCGTTTTTAATTCGGAGCTTTCCATTGATCGCATCCACTAATTGCTGTTCAATTCCATTCAAAAGTGGTAAAATTGCACCGCTTTCCACATCTTTAACCACGGTACTGCTCGGATCTACCAAGTTGTCATCAACTGCATCTTGCAGAGTTAACTTTTTCCTATCAATAATATTCGTGGTAACGAATGGATCATTAAAATGTCCGGTAGTAGGATTATAAATGCCATAATGGATCGTTTCGATCAATGTGAATCCCCGATTGGGAGTGATCAACAATCCCATATCCAGAGCAGTACGGAGTGGATACAATTTCGAAGTACCACTATCGACCACATTACCCTTATCGGCATCAATCAGGCCCTTTCTAAAGCCTTCAGGAAGTTTAATCAATTTCTTTTTATTCGTGTCTTTAATTAATACTGTATCAGGATCGAGATAACCAAACACTATCGAATCTTTCAAACTGAGTACTTCCTTAGATTGTGGACTTGTAAATTTACCGGTACTAACATTAATCAATTTCAAATCGACGGCACGGTTAAACGAAACTGGTTCTTCCAGATAAATTGGAACGTTTTGATCGTAGATCACGAGGAACGATTTGATCGCATTGTTATCAAAAACTACCAGCTTAGTAATTTCAATTTGTTTATCATCAATGGCACTTTGAATGGTTTTGAAAGCACCTGTGTGCAAATCTTTGAGTACAGCTAAATTGGGGTCAATTAGTTCGAATTTAATTGCTTCCTCTAAAGTGCATTCACGAATTGGTTTCGCTTGCACTGCAATAGAATCAGTTTTAATGCATTCATCCACCAAAGGTCTATCTAAAGTGACCAAAATACCCTCTTTAAGCGCTTTATCAAAATTGTATGTCTTTTTGGACTTGGAGTCCAGTACGCGACCTTTCTCCACATCGATCTTACCTTCTTGTATTGCTAACGGTAAAGATTTCATTGTATTATTACCAAGATTCTTAACACCAGTCGTATAAGGATTAATAAAAGTATTACTAATCGCTTGGGAGATATCATAAAACTCTCCATTAACCGGATCAGCAAACTTGCCAGAATCTGGACGATACAAGTAATTATTAACCGCTTCTTCAACAGTTAAACCCGTTCGCGCTGTTACAATTAAACCTTTTTCCTTGGCTTCTAGCAAATTCAAAGAAAGCCCATTCGCGAAATTGTATAAACTATTTTGATCGTCGATGATTTTCGATTCAACAGCTACTGGTAATTGAACATATTTATTGAGCTGACTATTTTTAACTAAAGAGGTTACAGGATTAATTAATTCATTCTCACAAGCCTCGCGTAAATTATATTTAGCACCCGATGAAGGATGAATTAAAAGTCCTTCTTCCGGAATATACAAGCCAAGTTCGAGTGCTTCGTATAGACCGAAATTAGCACTCTCAATATCGACGATTAACCCGGTTTTAAGAGCTTCGGATAATGTTATTGAAGTATTCTGATAAGGGATTTTAAAAGTGCCGTTGCACTTGTCTATTATTCCCAATCGGCATGTATCAGTTAGATTGTACAGTTGATTAGTTTTCCTATCAAAATAGCAAGGTAATAACGGATTGATGTTAAATCTGCGTATTGCTTCGTGCAAGCTAATTTTCTTATCTGTACTAGGATCGTAGATTTTGCCACTTTCCTCATCATACAATCCTTGATGGATAGCTCTTTGCAATGAAACCGCCGCTTTATTATCAACTAAAATACCTAAATCGAAAGCTTTAGCTAACGAAACCTCAGCAACTTCACCGGTTTTACTAAAATCTTTAACTTGTCCTGTATATCCATCAACATAACCGCTATGAATGGCATCAATCAATGTGATCTTCCTCCAAATACCCGCTTTGGTATCCTTTACAGTCACCGAATCTGCATCAATTAAATTAATTTCTATCGCTTCTATTAAAGTGAGATAATTCCCAGTTTGAGGGTCAAGGAAAAGTTGAGTTTGGTCATCATAAACCCCTTTAGCTATAGCTTCAGTTAAAGGAATTGGTGGTCGAACCTCGATTAATAATCCGCGTTCGAAAGCTTCCGAAAAGTCAAGCGGTTCATTAGCACTAATAAGAACTCCTTCCTTAGTATCAATATGACCATCGACCACAGCTTGTTCAAAGGTAACTATTTCCTCATCGATTGTCACCAAAGTCGAGGTGGTGTCTACATAACCGCGGTTAATAGCGCTTTCTGTGCGCAACTTCTCCTTATTAGCAGGATTAATAAATTTACCAGTACTAGGATCATAGTAACCCTTGAACACAGCTTCTGGTAAAGTAATCTGAGTTTTGTATGGGACAATTAATCCGCGATCTTGTGCATCGTACAAATTAACTGGTTGATTAGATTCTATAGCTTGTCCTTTAACTGGATCTATTATTTGCATTTTAATTGCATCGTTTAAAGTTATTATATCCCCGGATTGGGGGTCTTTAATGGTTAGCACTTCAGGGTTAATTAAATTCGTCTCAATGGCTTCGACTAGAGTAACATTTGCATTGTTGATGTTAAACTGACCCGATTTCGGATCGTATACTTTTTGAGCTAAGGTTTCTTGTAAGGTCCACGGTAATACTGTGCTTAAAATGTAACCTTTGAGGTAGGCTTGGTCTAGAGGCAATAGAGGACTAGTAAGGAGACCTTTTTCGGTGTCGAGTAAATTGCTTTGAATGGCTTGATGGACTGGAACGATTTTACCACGTTTGTCGTCTTTAATTTTAGTGGTTGCTGTATCTATCAATTGGCAATCGATTGCTTTTTGCAACGTGATTTGCTCACCGGTTACCGGATTGAGAATTAATCCGGTGCGTGGCATGTAATACTTGAGAATCGATTCGGAGAAAGTGAAAACAACTGGTTTCGTTTGGATTAATTTCATTTCCAACGCTTTGTTTAATGGAACTAATTGGTTTGTTTGGGTGTCGACTAATTTACCGTCGGTGATTAATTTGTTATCTAATGCTTCTTCAAGCGTGACAAATTTGTCGGCTTTGGTGTCTTTGATTTCGCTGATTTTGTCGTCGATTATCAGTCTGTTCACGGCTTCCTCGATTGGAATTAGTTGTTTTGTTAGAGGATCTTTGATTTGGTAGGTCTCAGTGTCGTATAGACCTTGATGGATTATAGGCTCAAGAGCAATTGGATGTGCGATGGATAAAATGTAACCTGTTAAAAAGGCTTCTGGGAATTGGATGGTTTCTTTAGTAGCTGTATTGATAATTAAACCTTTATTTGGATCAATAATTTTCTTGTCAAGGGCCTCGTAATAAGGAACTAACTGCATGTTTTTAGGATCGCGAATGGTAACAGATTTCGGATCAATTACATTCGTATTTAACGCTTTGTTTAATGGCAAATTACCTTCATCTACCGTAACAATTTCAACCTTGTCATAATCAAATTCATCAGTTTCCACGATTTCTTCCAAACTCAAAGGCACATACTTCTCCTTCGGTTTATCATCGACATGGATTATCCAGCGCAGCTTAAGCGCTTCGAAGAATGGTACTCGTTTACCGGTTTTCGGATCAACCATGTAACCCGTTGATCTATCAATTAGCGGTCGGTTTAAAGCCTCGTCTAAACTTACGTAACTTGGTTGCTTTGATGCCAAGTCTTTCACTAAAATTGTATCTGGATCACAAACGCCCAACTCATACACAAAATCGTTAAATGAAATGTGTGAGCCAGTTTTTGGATTGAGGAATGAACGCGTCTGAGGATCATAGTAACCAAGTTGCGTTAGTTTCTCCGGTGTTAATTGTCTGTTTATTATAATTACTTCAGGTTTCAAACTGTCTTCTAAAATCACTATCAAATGGTTCGAAAGTATCTCAATTCTGTCTAGCGGGCTGATTTTTTCTTGGTCTAAACCATCCTGTACGGTAAACGGTAATTCTTTGCCATGGAATATAATGCGGCATATTTTTGGTTCAATTTTTTGGAAAGCAATTGCTTCACCGAGCGGAAGTTGTTCATTTGTTTTCTCAATTATTTCAATCTTTACTTCTTTGACTTTCTTCTTTTCCGCATAGTCTTTAACAGCCTTAACTGCAGCTGCGCCAGCTAAAATTGGAGCAACCACGGGCAAACTTATAGCTCCAAGCACGGCAATAAGACCAGTTTTGGTCGCCTTTTTGAAATCAATACTCTTTCCAGATTTAGAATCTTTTACTTTACCGGTATTGGAATCTATAAGCCCTTTTTGTACAGCTTGTTCGACGGTGATTGGTTTCTGCGACTCTACATCGTAAACCATGGAATTCGGATCAATTATCTCTTTTTCCAAAGCTTCCTTGAAAGACAATTCTTGATCGCCATCTCGGAATTTATTGGTACTTTCATTGTAGATGGTCTCGAAAGCTTCAGCAATATTAAGCTCAGTATACTTTGTCTGCACTTCTTGGGATGTTTCTTGTACGGTTGGTGTTGCTGATATTTTTCCTTCCTGCAGCGCTTTTTTAATGGGCATTTTTTCTCCAGATTTTGGATCAGTATAAGTACCAGCATTCATATCCACTAAACCTTTATTTAATGCATCCGAAAAGGACATTTTCAACTCCTTAACAGTCGTCACATTCTTCACCTCATCACTATCAACCACAATTCCGCTTTTGCGTGCTTCTTCAATTGAGATAATTTGACCAGTCGTCAAATTCTGCACTTCCTTTTTGCTTAGCAAAGCATATCCGGAAACAATATTAATCGTTTGCGTGGTAACAGTATGAATAGTATTCACTGTTTCGGTAACAGTGGTAATAGGTGAAGAACTGCTTGGTGATTTAATTACAAGCAAGCCTTTCTCTACTGCCTCGGAAATTGGAATCACTTCACCAGTCTTCGGATCTTTAAAAGTACCATTATTCGAATCGATCAGTTTCGATTCCAAAGCGTCGTCTATTTGCACGGATTCCGGACTAACCGGGAACGGAACAGCCATCAAGAAATTGCCCTCAATTGCATCTTTAATTGGCATAAGCTTCTTGGTGATGGGATGTTTAATTTCTTTTGTAACTGAATCTACTAGACCGCGTTTAAGAGCTACTGGGAAAGTCATGCCCGCAGGCGGCAAATTTTCCGGGCCTAAAAGCACTTGAGGATCAAAAATGTTCTCATCAACCGCTTGCTGCAGAACAACGTCACCTCGTTGCGTCTTGACCAAACTATTTTCATCATCTACAGTTCCATCTTCGAGTGCTTTGCGCAATGTTACCTTATCGCCAGATTTTTCAATCAGGGTACTTAATGGATCTATAATATCACAGACAATTGCTTCACTGATTGTTAAATGAGCTCCAGTTTCGGGATGCACGACTTTCTGACTATCGGGATCAATTAATCCTTGATGGAATAATTCAGGAATTGACAGACTACGATTTAAAGGCACTAGCAAGTCATTTGTACCATCTGGATCTAGAATACCACGCGATATTGCTTCGTTGATGGTCAATTCATCGCCTCTTTGGGGATCTATTATCTTACCGGTAGCACCATCAACTTTATGAGCCTCAAGTGCTTCTTGTAGCGTCAACTTTTCACCATCAGGAGCTGTAAAAGTCTCCTTCTTTTCCAGCATGTTAGCTGTAGCTATATCAATTATCCCCTTTTCGACTGCGTCTTTCGGTTTGACAATCTTCTTTCGTAATTTTTGCAAGACTACTTTCTTCGCTTCGCGTTCTGGCGTAAGTGATTGCGCTCTTCCTATTTTTACCTTGTAAGTCGGCTCGATGGTAATGCGCGCTCTAGTTTTCTCAGCTTCGGATGGAATATCTTCATCATCTTCTACGATTCTATCGGGATGGCTACTAAATGCTTCTTTAACTTTTTGAGCGGCTAAAATAGGCGCACCTACAACTGTTAAAATACCAAACTTGGCTGCGTCTTTGAGCGATATTTTGCGGCCAGATTTATCTGTGTACTCTTCTTTATCCTTATCGATGATGTTCCTGCGGATAGCTTCTTTGATATTCATTTCTTTGCCTGTATGAGGATCGCGTACTTTAACCGAACTGGATGGAATTTTATTATCCAACACAGCAGCGATTAAATTATCACTTTGTTGTAGTTCGGGGTAAATTAACTCGGTTGTAGCTGGATTGTAAATAATACCCGGTTTAATTTCGACTGGATCTGCAGGTTTGGGGTCAGCAATTTTTACCTCAACATAAACCGGAGGGTTCTTATCCACTATGTTTGAAACTTCAACCTTTGCAGGTCTGCCATCAACTTTGGTGATTTGCAACAATCTTTGACTTGTCTGTTCCACTTCCATTTGGTGCTCCATTAAGATCAAATCTTTGCTAATTGCTTCCTTCATTGTAAGCTTAGCATTATCAGTTATATAGTGACCAGTTGAGTCAAGGACTTTCTTTTCCAAGCTACGGGCCAAACTAATCCTGCGTTTATTCACTGGCTCAATCACAAAAGCTGATGAAGGATTAATCAATTTCAACTGAACGCATTCTTCAAAACTCACCAGTCTATCTGTACCGGGTATAATATACAATCCAGTTACGGGATCAAAGAGCTTTTGGCTGATGGCATCTTTCAAAGGCCAACCTTCAGGCGGTAATTCATACACTTGTTTTTCCAAAGCACTCTTTTCCATGCTTACAAACTCTTCGACGTGGAATGGGGTATCTTTTTTGCTAACTATGGTAACTACTGTGGAATTCTTAGGAATAGCACCGGTGCTTTGGATGGTTTTAGTGGAGCTTTCGGAATCTGGAGCCAGTTTGCCTTCGCTAATTGCTTGGACTATTGGTATGGATTGTTGGGTTTCTGGATCGGTGAACGTTTGAGCCTCATTGTTAATTAAACCGATTCTAAGAGCTTCAGTGTAGGTTATTAAATTATGTTTAATATCTCGATTGGTTACTGTAACATAGCGTTGCACATATTTGCGCATAACTTTGCTAGTTGCATTCAAATTTAGTAAACTGTTTAATTTCGAGGCGCCTTCAGGTGTAATTAAATGCTGCGCGATTGCATCGTTTAGATAAACAACTTTATTTTTGCTAATATCAATTAAATTACCAGTAGCTGAATCAATATATCCGCGAAAAACGGCCTGTAATACATTGAGCTCTTCTTGGTTCTCTATAATACCGATTTTGTACATCAACATGTTGTATAACTCCGCACGTACTTCCCCTGTTTCAACACCTTGCGCAAAAGGCAACAATTTCCCACTTTTCTGACTAACCAACAAACTACCATCACTCTTTTTACTGATAAAACCTTTAGCTTTGGCTGCATTAAAACTAATATGACCGGATTTATCTGGTGGTTGGAAACCATCTACATCGAAAATAGATTTGCGCACTATCGAGATAATATATCCACGACTTACAGCTTCTGGTACTGGAATTATTTCGCCAGTAACAAGATTTTGGAATTGACTATTGGGAAGAATAATTCCCACCTCAAGAGCTTCCTTGAGAGTAACTAAATCATTAGAGCGTAAATCTAAAATGGATTTAATGGTACTTAGATCAAGAATACCACGTTCGGCTGCTTCGACTATAGTATAAGTACTTTGGCTGAAAATGGAAGTAATCCTTCCATTTTCGTCCATTCGTTCTTCCTCAACTATATCTTTAAGCGTTTTGGGTTTGACAATTAATTGTCGCCGTTTGGCTTCAAGGAATGATATTTTCTCATGGCCTAATACATATTTGCCTAATTTCGGATTAATAATACTTTTTTCTAAAGCTTGGATAACTGTAATACGATTATCGTTCTTCGGATCTACAATTTCGCGCACATCGCCATCGATTACATTCGTTTTAACCGCCGCATCGATTTGGTACTTATTCCCCGAATTTCGATCCACAATCCAACCAGTTTTATCATCGATTAGATGTTGATTGATCGCGTCCGTTAAAGGTAAAGCACCCGTTTGCAATTTAACTTCCGTATGCTGAAGGAGGTACCCTCTTTTGTATGCCTCTTTAATGTCGATTATCTCGCCAGAGTCTAGGGTGTAAGTACCCGAATTCAAATCGACTTTTCCATCAGCATCACTATGAGTTACCTTGATCCGTTTTTCGGATGGATCCAAAGTGCCTTGCTCCGCTTCGTATAATTGTCTTTGGATCATTTCGAGCAATGTTAAATTGCGTCCGTTCTCTTTAATACCGCAAGGACCTTGCAACTTTTCCGCCAAACTCGGATCGATCAATCCACGTTTAACCGCTTCATCAATCGAAATTTGAGTACCATCGGGTGTAGCTGTAATTTTCCCCGATCGTACGTCGAGGATTCTCCTATTAATCGCTTCTTCTATTGTTAACTTTTCGCCAGTTAGTGGATTAATAATGCCGGCGAGTTCAAAAATATCAGTACCGATATTTTCGTTTACTTTATGCACCCGTTTAAGCGATTTAATTTCGGTGAATTGCATAGTACTACCCCAATTTGGTTCTTGTATTATATTTGTAAGGGTGGTATGTTTATCGGGCGGTCGACCGTTCGATATATTATCCGCTTCGTCCGCATATCGATGCGTTTTATCGTCGACGAATTTTATGGTGGTACCGTTTTCGGATCGCGATGATGATTTCGTTTGAATATATCTAAGTTAAGATTAGAAAAAATGTTGTAGGTACGAACGCGAAAATAAATAAGTAGTAAAAAGGAAAAAATTGACTTACTGTGTGGTGGTTGTCGAGTAGGAGGAAGTTCTTTCGCTAGCAGTACTCATGTGTAATTCGGTTCTGTAGGTTCGGAATGGTTGGGGCTCCATTTTTTCAACCAGCCTCTGTAAGAAAGTTGGTATTGGAACATAAATTATTGATTGGAATTTATTTTCGCGAGGGATAATTTAGTGGAGATAATTTTGGAGTCCTGGAGATTTTTTGGGAATCAATAAAAGTCCAGAGTAAATTATTTTCCGATTTTCCGATCGTTTATTCATAACCTTAGACAACTCCCAAGGATATCGATTGCGGCACCGGTGTCGAGACGCCGGATGCAAACCGACGCCGCACTTTTTATTATTCGTTAAAAAAAGATCATTTAAATAATGAGTTATATTCTTAGAATCAGATAAATCGCAGTTAGATTTCATGTCATGCCTCATAAAAATAAATAAACATATCATGGTTATTTATAAATATTAAATAATTAAAGTATAAAAGATGTTGCCCAAAAATCTACAAGGATGCTTCGTTAATTAATTTGCACCGGCTGATATATTGCTTTATTATGCATAATTTGAATGTCGAAATTAGCATAAAATAATTAAATAGTTGAAACTAACCCCCTTCCAAGGCACCAACCCCAATTCGAAACGATAATCATAATTATCGCCGTTTGCACTCATTCTCACTCAATCCAACAATAATAATGAAACTAATAATAAATATTGCGTAATTGGAAATTTATTTTTAGACGTCACACAAAAACTGAATCGATAAAAACTGGGACAAATTAATAATACACATTTAAATAAAACAAAAATAATTGCCGGTCGAAAAATAATAGAAAACTCAATCGTGATCGCGATTTCGCGACATACTGACTGAGCTCCGGTTGAAAATTTCAGCCACGTTCCATAACGACCCGCTACGATTCACATCGAAGAAGTTCAGCCTTGGCTAGAAAGCCATTCAAATGTTGACAAGTTATATTTTTAGGAAATGATCGAACATTTGCTGATTAAACAACAACACTACGAATTTTATCACACGCTTTTATTCAATGAAGAAAAACAACGCTGCGACAATCTTGTTATCTTTTTCGAATATAAACAGATAAGCGTATATTATATCAAAATCCATATTTTTATTATTGCGATAAAGTTAAGTCAAGTAGGCGTATCTCAAGTGGGTTTTGTTTTAACGAAGTGAAACGTAGGCCTTGAATTTAAAATTCACCTCTTGCGCTCCCTTATTTAGAAAATATTAACGTGGGTTTATGTAAAAATGCAGAATAAACAATAAATTATTAATATCCATAAGTAATATTAATATCCCAGCACAAATCAATAATTCAATAGCATAAATGCAAGTTGCGCTCCTCGAACGACTAGCCACCGTGTAAACGTACTAAAATTCATAAAACGCGCGCTAATCGATTAGAAAAAATTTGTCTAGCCTCTCGCAAATGTAGGACATGTACAACTGCATATTTTTAACACTTATGTCACCTGTTTTTAAAGGATGAGGTAATTCTTTAAATAGAAAAATTGAGCAATCAATCTCAAATGCTTAATAAAAATATAAAAATTATGTCCCAAGGCTGACAAATAACGCGGTCAAATTACGAATAGAAAAATCATATCGTCCGGTTTTAAATCATGAATGAAAGTATGCAAAAATGCCAAGGCAAACTTCAAAAGTTTTTTTTCTGCTCCGGGAAGTTTTATAGATATAAAAATGTGTGTAAATAAAATTCGACTTACCAAAGTGACAATATCCCCGGGACATTTATCGCTGATGTCTTTCAGCCGATAGTAGAGCGAATCCATCAGGAACTTGTAGCGTTGATTGAAGACGTCCAGTTCTTGTTCCACCAAATCCGTGCCCGATGGCGCTCCTGCTGGATGAGTGCTCCTGAAGATTGCATTGACATCGAGTGATGGCTGAGCCTCCAGTAGAGTTTCTCGGTACTTTTGCAGTCCTTTGCTCCATATCTAATGTTAGGGTTAGAGAGCAAGTTAGGGGATGTTAGTTCAGTCAGTGCGCGTGGTCAGTTTGACAATATTATGAAGCTTGTGATGTTTTTTTGTAAATCGTGTGGATATGTGTGTTTGTGAAATGAAATGTTACATAATTATAGGACTTGTGCTAAGTGCGCTAACAGAATCTTTTACCAGACGTCTAATAATTATGTCTTGGGGGCAAACTTTGGTGCTTTGGTTTTTTAATAGAGAAGTACCAATTTTTGCGGAGTAGTCGTGAATGATGAATGTAGAATGGACGTGTACACATTTATCAACTATGTTCTAATACAAAGAGTAAAAGAAACTCGTAAATAAAAAGTGAACATAATAATTTGATAGAAGAAAAGCAGTCTAATATTTAACTAGATGATTCTACTAATTTACAGAAGGAATAAGTAAATGAAAAAGAGCCTTCACCAAGAAAGGAGAATATTTTTAACAATTTAGTTAAGTTATCAAAATAAAAACAATGAAGAAACCTACCAGCTGAGCGAGAATTAACACAAATATCAATAACAAAAGTATACTATAATAGAAATAGAAATCATTCGTTCACACAATCTTTCATTCCTAACTTAATCAAAATAATGACCCATGAACTTAGCATCATGCTTACCTTTCCATCGCGAATGAACTTGCTCCCATTCACATTGACCTGCTCAATTTTCGGCTTACGCTCGCAGACGCCCTTCAATAGATTCTGCAACCCCAAAAAATAATTACCAACCACTCTTCCAATTATTTAATAAACCACTTACTCTAGTAGCATCTAAGTGATCCTTGGCACGCTCCTTAATCGGCTGCATCGTCTCAAACTTGCCATACTGCTCATCCATCCAATCATCTTCAACTTGCTTAGCTTCTCCATAATTCTTCAGCATCTCATATGCATCATTGCACCTTCTCAATCTGGTCGTAATCTGTTCGCAAATATTCGCCCATCTATGGTTCAATTTCTGGATATCTTTATCCAGTCGCTCGACATCGGAATGTACGCCACGTTGATTTGGTCGCGACTTCTCAGTCAGATTCCTAGCATTATCAAAGTCGTCATTCAACTGATCCATAGCGATTTGTTGCTGACCAGCAGCCGAATCCAACTTCAACAGATCGTCATGCACTTGCTCCAAACCTTGTTTCGTATTCGGCAATTCGTCAAACAGAGATAATTTGTGCTCGAACTCGGAAATAACTTGCGAAGCATCTTCCATTCCGTTAAGTACAATTTCAACACACTTAAGTCGCTCAATATACAAATTGCTAGTGTTCCAAATATGCTTCCATTTGCCCAGCACTTTTTCCAAATCGTTGCGATGTTGCGCGGTTTTAAGCGTGATGGATCTAAATGTGTCTTTAAGTTGTTCGATCTCAGGCTCCAAATTCTGCAAACGCATTTCGAACTCCTTATGCTCCAGCACTAAATGTTGCAAAGTGTCTGGATCGCGTGGAATTGGCGCAATCACTCTTTGATTGATAATGCGCTCGTACTCATCCAGATTCAACTGGAGCGAAGCAAATTGCTGGGCGAAGATACGCGCTTGATTCTTGCTTTCTTCTTCAGCGCGTGCACGTTTCTCGAACTCATCGAACAATCGGTTCACTTCATCCATCTCGCGCTTCAATCTCCGCAATTGTGGATCTGATGGATCGCCTTCCGTCATCAGTTTATCGGCGTCTTCATTCAAAGCGCGTCTGATGGCGTTTCTTTGCTCAGCACCGATGGCGATGAATTGTGGTAGATCCCATCCTTTGACTACTTTGATGGTGGCAAAGATCATGTTTTGCCTCATGCGAAGTTGTTTCTTTTGCCATAAGGAGATGGAGCGGTCGTATTGGCGACGAAGGCGTTCGACGTAGTCTAGAGCTTCTTTGTCGGGAGGTGGAATGACAAAGCAGACACCAGGGACTTGGGATTCGATGCCTTTCTCATTGTGGACACGCCATTTGATGCGGCCGGAGTTGTCTGTTAGCGTGCATTCTTTGTTCTTTTCAATTACAAACTGGAAAAAAAATTATTAAGTTGCTAGGAAGTATTTAATTGAATCCAAAATGTGCTTACATTATTTTGTTTGTAGTTGCAGATGGCTGTAACAGTAATAGGTCGCGTAACAGGCTGCCGACGTTGCTTCAAAGGCACCACATCTTGAGCACGAACCGTTAAAGTTTGCACTTGGTCGCCAAAAATGTTCAATTCTTCGCGAAGATCTTGCATTCCCTTCAATAGACGCTCGCCGATATCGATACTAAACTCTCCTTGACTGAATTCGTTATTCATCACTTCGTCTTTTTCTTTGAGCCATTCTTCAGCAATTTGAATGTCTTTGAAGAATTGTTGATAGACTCTGGTGTTTTGCAAATGGGTTTCAAGGCAGTGGGTGAGTTGCAATAACCAGGCCCATTGGGCATTCATAGCAGCCATGTGAGCTTCGATTGCTTTGGCTGCTGGATGGTTTTGTAAGACTAGACTTTCACCTCTTTCCAATACGGAGTTGAATTGGATCTCGCGTTTTTCCAAGTCGCTCATTAAGTGCTATAAAAAGGAGAAATAGGTTTAGATTAAATTTTAGAAGATCTCCGAAGATCTAGATAGATTTTTAGTGCACAATCAAAGCAAAAGTGAAGACAATCAACATTATTACCTCATAACCAAATCCATAATAACGCTGTTAATTTAGTAGGAAAATAAATTAGAATCAAAATTAAGGGTACTAAATATTTGTATTCAACTTACTTCGTAGTATTTCTCAATGGAGCGCACATCAATTTTAACATCGCTCCAATCTCTGGTAACTTCAATCTCCTCTTTCTCATTCAACCACGACAACTCCTTACTAGCCGATTGAATAAAATCGGCCAAACTATCCAAATCCGTCATACGATTAGTGGAAAACGACAATAGCTCCGCATAAATCTTCTGCAATTGTCCTAAATGTTGATTATAGAGAGTCAATTCTTCTCCACTGAAATGTTGACGCGCTTTAACACACGCCTCCACTTTGGAATGATAATGATCAATTTGCTTATGTTCACGTAAATGGAATTCGCGCTCAGCTTGGACGGATTGCAAATCACTACCATAATCAGCTTTCTTCAGCTGCTTTAACTTGGTCTTGCACCATTCAATGTACTCCTGCAACGACCGGAAATACGGATTGGTGTCCACATTCCTCGTCTCTTGCACGGTGCGAATATGCTTGGTAACTGTTCGCTCCTCAACTGGGAAACTCATATTGGCCAAAGGCCCTATGATTTTATTATGCAACAAATGTCGCAAATTCACCCATTTCTCATGCAGCTTATTGACTCGCTTATCCAAATCGCCAGCTTGTGGATAGCGTCCATGCCGCAAAGTCGCAACATCCGTCTTCAAAGACTGGATCGCTTGTTCAGTTGCCGCCAGATCCTGATCAATTTGATCAGCGATTTTCTTGGCATCCAATGGATGCATTCGATCAATTCTCCTCGCTTCGCTTTCGATCATTCGTTCGATTGTGTCTAGATTTCCATCGGTCAGTTGGATCTCGCGATGCACTTGCTCAGCAAGTCTTTGCAATTTCTCCAGACGCTTAATTTCATCGTTAATGTGACGATCGCGTTCTTGGTGCGCCACCATCAAACGCTGCCAGTTGCGTTCGATGTTGTCAATATACAGCTCTGGTTCCACTTCAATCTCGCCATTTTTGATGTGTTTCTCCAAATCGCGGAATAATTGGTTGCAGTAGTGCTTTTCGCGCTGTCTTGGTGGCATTTCATCAGAGCGGAATCGCATGGATTCATCTGCCAGTTTCTTCATGGCGATTAGAGTGGGTGGGAATGAACGGTCTTGCATTAAGCTGGTGTTTTCGCGGATCCAAATGTGTAAGCTGGACGCTATTTGGCGGTATTCTTGTACTCGTTCTTGTGCCATCGAGTCGAATAGGGGATGGATGGATGGTGGTTCGGGGAATACTTCGTGTAGGGATGAGATGTAGGTGATGAGTGACTTCTCATCTGGTTCGTGAGTGTCAACATCTGCAAGAATATAAGCGATACTTAGAAGTTGGTTTATAATTGGGATTATTAAACGATTTGCTAAAATTACTGTAATAGAAATCGAGCATTTCAAGGAAACTCTGCATCATAAATTCAGAATGTATATAATTTAAATTCCATTAGAAAAAATGCTAATGTCTATAGTGACATAATTCTTTTATTTAAGCCGCAGCTATTATTACATAATTTTAAACGCTTTAATCGCGTAATGATCAGGTGCTATATAATTTGTAAACGCATTTGGTACAGGGATAATTTTCAAGGAAGTTTCATGATCTGGTAATTCGGGAAACCGGGATCTTTTTTGCTTGAAAGAAAATACATTACCTTCTGGATCCAAGAGTCTGGTAACTCCATATTCCTTTTCGGCAATGTAGAAGGCCTGCTCCATGCGCTCTCTTGCAACTTGGCCGCGTGCTTGTCGCCAGTCAATCAAGTCAGGTCGATTACGATGAATAATCGCACTGAAAGCCAAGCCATCTCGCCAGGACTTGCTAAAGTCCTGCACTTTAACGCCAGGATATTTGTGTGTGGTCTTTTTGGCCCATCGTAGGAGATAATCCTTTGCCGAAATGTTGGGTTCATGGCCCGACACGATATCAGAAATCTAGAAAAATATATTTGAACATAAATTAAAGTACTGCATAGAAGAAGAAGGATCTGGTAATTATGTATTGCAAATTGGTTGGTTGAACTCATTAGAAAAATTATCCAGCGTGCCTTTGCAGCGGAGCGAGATGCTTTTTTAGCGGTTTTTCTTTTTCTTGTTGTAGAATGTTTTCTATTGAATTTTTAACACACTATTAATCTATTCATAATCAATTCATGCAAAGTGTATTTATAAAGCTACCGTTACTCGAATTAATCTTTAATGCTTCATAATATCAATTAAATTCTAATAAATTCTAAACATTCTTCGGATTCCTTTCATATTTAAATCCAACACTTTTTTTTATTGCAACAAAAGCATCATAATTATTGCAAATAAATTAAGTGCCATCCGATAAAAATAGATACGACTTCCTGGCCAATTTAACTGTATCTCGCCAATCCGAGAATATTAATATTTATGGTGTGTGTCTATGATGTCATTTTCGAATGGCCGATGAATATTCAAATCCAGAGCTATTAATCAAAAAACACTAGAAATTTATGTCCAATTGTTTTTTGTTTTCTTTCCACTTAAATTATGATCCAATTTAAATGTTTACCTTCTAAATTAAAGTTCTCATTTAATTGTCTAAAAACAGTTACGACTACATGTTTTCGAGCGTAATTGCTGAAGCATTAATCTTGAAGAGTGTGTCTAAATTTTTGGTCGTCGTTTGTAGGTTTTTCCATCGCGGCTAAACTGAATTATCATGGTACTACATGAGATACCAAATTAACAAACTAGATTTAGATTCAATTGACTGGTAAATTTTTGAAAAAAGTCTTGTGGGTTTGGTAACTAAAAATAAAGTCAACAATCCATCTAAGGATTGGATGTTTAGGTGAGGCTGTAGGTTGTAACTATGTCAATGTCAAATGTTTATATGTATAAACAATAATAACAAATATTTTTCCAGCCACACACAGACACATGTTTACATTTTTACGTTATTGATATTAATAAATGGATTTTCTTGTGCAGTCGTCGTCGGATTCCCAAAAAAGGAAAATCTAACTTTCTCTCGCTAGATGTTACATCTCCAATATAGAAAATTGTTGAGATTAGTAAATTTAGCACGATTTTATTTCAAATATCAACATGTAACATTTGCGAAAATAATATTAATAATCATAAAATAATCCATTTGAAAGTTGCGCTCCATACAAACACGAAATTAAATAATTTCTTGTTGATATTGATTTTTCCACCCAACAAACTACGCAAAACGCAAATATTTGTTGCTAACAACACGAAGTAATAAAATCTGCTAACCATATTCTAATTATCTAACCTTGACTCTTTTCGTTCTAGTTACAGCACTATTGCATGCTACATCCTCTGCACTTAGCAGACTTTTCGTAGCAGCCCTTTTGGTCAAATCCTCAGTGGTACTCTTTTCCTCGCCCCTAGTCAAAGTAGTCACTTTGCGCACAATTTTCGTCGTAATCCTTCGATGTCCATCCAACCCTTGTCTGCTGGTCTTGGTCGATTCGAAAGAGCTGCCAAGCACTTCAGTCGAAAGATGTTTTTTCGTATACACCGCTTGCAAATTATCAATTTCATGTTGCGCGCCCGATAAATTGGTCGTGATCGGTGGGCCCAATTTACGCGACGAAGTACTACTAGTACCCTGCACGAAAAGTCTCTTTGACGCACCTTGCGGATTATTCGAATCCTTTACGAAACGATACATTTTCGACTAAGATTGTTCCAACATTAGATTAGATTCGTGAGGTGTAAATATTTGCACTGCTTTTTTGATAAAAAAAAAATGATGCACTCATTTAAAAATTAAAAATTTGTTTATGTTTGTAAATGAATTTGAATTAAAATAGTTGCGCAGGTGTTGTATCAGGTGAATACCGGTGTATACTGAGGACTTCGTTAGCCTTGTTCTGTGGGGGATTCCATTGTGTGGGCACAAATCCAGGGCCGAATGCAGGCGGTTTTCTAAAGCGAGGCCCCACACTCACTGAATTATTATCCTATCGATAATTTATGCACTTTTCGCGCTTACCATACATGGTACTCCGATCGAAATGTAACTAGATTCGAATTAGATGACGTGAAGCCGCTCAAATTAAGCCTGATATCACCTGCCGTCTCCATATAGTCGGTTGCTGAACGAACGAACGGATATGTGCACGACAGACCGGAAACAACTTGACTGTCTCTACATTAAAGCATTTATTATTTCAAAAATCATCATTCCCTTTATTGATCTCATTGGCAATGCGATGCACTCAACTTAACTGTACTTTTTTCATAAATAAATCAGCAACAATAGGAATATTTAAAATGCACCTTGCTAAGAAGTTCTACATGGTTAGTAATGCATACTACTCATCAGCAGCCATCCTTTGCCGAATTATTATGTTTTTTTCAATACGAAATTTAAATATCATAATTAAAGGAACGGCTCCACCTTCCGTTTTGGGGACATCAATCAATTTTATGATCTAGTAATCATTCGGGAAGTCTAAATCCTCTTTATATCAAAATATTTTTGTCTAAAACTTCTCGACATGTGTTCTCCAGACCTCCATCGTGATTATCCATTCGTAAACATGAATGTCAAACGAGTTATTAATATTATTGCAGGTCAAATGGCCACCCACTGAAATTGCAAGACATTTCTCCAAGAAAAATATTGTTACCATGATGTCATCATGATATCATTATTATTAAAATTATTAAAAGGCGCCTATAATAAAATTTGACCAATCCAATCATGGGATTGGCTTTTTATTATCATATTAGACAGCACTTAAAACAATCCGTCTTGTTATTAATTAATGACAATCAAAGCGCTCCAAGCAATTTTTTTTATTCATCCGGAGCGATTTTGACTTTGATTAAAAGAACAGCATGATCTAAGCCAATACAAAAAACAACAACAACAACCAGTCCCATTTGATTCTAGATGGTGATTTTTCTAAATGCTAGATGCAGATCGTGACCCATGATTTTTTCGAGTCGTGTTTCCAACCTTCTTATCAGATTAAACTTCTTGGCATTGTTGTAATTGTAAATATGGTCATCCTAATTTTTTTTGAGAGGCTGGGAACAATTTTGTTTTGATACCATTTGTCTCAAGAAACGAATTCATTTAACTGGAGGAGTAGAGGTCGTGAGAGAAGTGTGCTTGATGGTTTCATTTAATTCCATTATTTAGTAGGTCACAAAAAAGGCTTTTAAGCTGGAATTACTATGATTACACAAGCTAATTCGATAGGTGTAATTAAAATGGAAATATAAAATCGGTAACATATCGTGTCGTATTTTCGTTGACCATATGGTGCGAAAAATTTGGGTGGGCTTGCCCAATAAAATATTGCTAAATTCTTAATGCAAGTATCTTCATTTAAGTCGCCTTAAATGGCGACACATTCAATGTAGATGTGGGTTTTCAACCAAAAAAAAACATACAAATAAAAATGATACAATACTTAGTAGTATGTTATTTATTCAATAAACAAATAAATTGCGCAAAAAATGTTAAACAAATAGCCATAACAAACAAACAAAAAGTAAGTGAACCATGATTTGTGACAATAGATTATTGTTAAGAAACATCATACTTATGGCGTCTTATGTAACAATGCAACTGTGTAACTACATTTTTATGAGCATTTTAAATTACAATTACAGCAAATAAACACACACGAAAGTGAAATTGAATATAATTTGTTCATTTTGGCCTAATTAGATAACATACCCGAAACAAGTTAGGTAAGGTTATGTACTTAATTTTTCAGCAATGATAGCATAGGGTTTTATAGCGTCTGTAAAACTAAGTGTTGTCATTGGTTAAAAATTAATTCAGTCGCTTAAGCTTCGCCATCTTAAAATCAATGCTCCGCCCTTACGCGCAGACTGGGCTAAGTCCGATTGTAAAACCATGAGAGCCATCTACATTGCATTTTATTATCTAATAATACCTTTGACCGAAGAGATTACAATTAAAATTTAACGAGTACATTAAGATTTCAATTAATTCTCATAGATTATTATCGGACGGTAATTAACAAACCCACATAGCGGTTTAATAATTTAAAAAAATGGTATAGAGAATAAAAATGCAGTAGTAAAACCGTCAGAGCCATCTACTTTGCACTTAATGTGACTTAAGTAAAAGTGCATTGACGCACTACTTTACCACGCGCGTAAATTTAAAATTCCGTTGTTTAGAAAGTTACATTTACAATTTCTAAATGCTTACCTTACTAGTCTAGCAGTTTGCGTAAGATAGAAAAATCAACAATTAAATTGAGTGTAAATTGATACACATGCGCAAAATTCTACAACCAACTCAAAGAAATCATATATTTGCAATACATATCACTAACAATTGTTATAAATAAAGTGTCTAAAAGCGCACTGACCTGGAAATGCAGGATAATCGTCCAAATCAGACCAAGGATCAGCTTCGGATTGCCATCGACAATATCTTCAGATCGGATATTGACGATTTTGATTTTTTTGAATCGCATAAAATTCAAAACAGTATCGATGTTGTGCAGCATATGGAACCGCATCTGTCCTTTCTCTCTTGGCTGCAAAAATAACAACAATACATTAATTGCCTATAATTAATTAATTAATTACAGCGATTTGAATTTTTTCGACCAAAAAAGCCTTGAATGGAAAATCATTCCGAGAGAGACGCCTAATTTAGGCTTCGACATTGTTGTAAAAGAATCCATTTCACTTTCACTGTGACGTGACTCATATCGAAAAAGGATATTATATATTCGTTAGGAAATATTATTGCAGGTCATTTCAAAATCGCGTACGTGTTAATTGAATCTGAATGGCTCAACTTTTAAGAAGTTACTTGAAAACCAAAAAAATCGTGTTTTGCATTCATTCATAAAATGATGCAGCGTCATTCATTGAGTGAAGACAGATTTAGTTCAATGTGACCATGTCCTTGGCTTGGAATGGATAATACTCTCTTAGCATATTAATTTCATTTTGCATTCGGTTCAACCACGAACTATTGAACTCTAGTACGATAATAGAAAATCCAATAAGACTTACAAGTTGTTCGCCAGTTAGAACTTCCAAAAGGGAAATCAGATTGCGTCCATCGCACAGATCCGTGAACAGGTCCTTGATCTGTCGCCGAGCCTAGAAAAAACCAAAGGAAAATATTAATTATTGGAAGCATATCCTGAAGATCCTGAAAACAACAACTCCAAAAAAAAAAATCAAACTCCATGCAAACGCAAAATGTAACAACAATATCCAAAGAACTTACTGAAGGAGGACAACATGGAGAATTGTTGATTACTACACAAACATGTAGACATGTGTACGTCTGCAATTGAAATCAGGAAATGATTAAGAGCCAAGGAATACTTTCCTAATATAGTTTAATTAATTTGCAGTACAAATATTTAATTTAATTTATTAAGATCCTTCGTGGATTTTCAAATCGAAAAAATGTGCAAGCAAAATGTAGACCAAGGCTTTCTTATTTCGTTTTTTATTTTTATTTTTCCACGTCCTGCTGCAACTTTGTTAACAATGCACACACCGCTAAAAATAATGTGTCTGTCTAACTATAACTTCTGTTTTTAACCTCTTGAAAGGCCAATGTCGTCAACTTATTAAAATAACGAAACAAGAAAAATCCTACTGACACATATGCAATTATCTCTTCTAACGCCGCATGGATTAAAAGGATCTGGTGCGACAAATGGTGATTACCTAACCAGACGTGCTATATCGGAAGTGGGAAAAAATACACCAAAGAGGAAAAAATTATTTGTAATTTTTCTAATTAAAATATTTGGTAAACAAAATCCGAAACTCCAATTAAGCATTATTGTTGCATCATCAGCAGGTACGAGAGTATAATCCCCATGTATGTGCAATTGGGTTAGCCAGTCTAAGAAAACAACGGATCAATGTTATCAACACGTACTGCTGCCATCAGACTAACATAATATACGATGTGCATATAAATAAAATGCGCAGGCTATTTTAATTGCACGCATAATTACGATTATTATTTATGGGAAATAATTGGGCCAACATATAGTAATATATTTATAGTTATGGAAATCCATAAAGTTTAGAAATAATTGCATACATGTTAGCGATTTTTTTTCGGAGCCAGAAACACATACCTTCATATATCTCCAGTGCTAGGCCAAGCATGAAAGTTAGACAAAAATGGATAAATGTTACATACAAACGTATTAATTACAGGATTTAATAATCGATTTATTGCAGCAAAAAAGAGCAAGGAAAATTTAATGAAATCAACTTATTAATTGCCCCAATAAGGAGCGAAATTCATTCTCTATCTCGACAATTATCCCATAAAAGCCTTCGATTCGAATTCCCATGGGTGCATTAGTCACACAAACCAGAAACGTTCAATTCCTTCCCGAACACCCAGCTATACTTCCATAATCACTCAATCACTCCAAATGCACCATCAACCGTTTGAAACGTCGTTTAGATCGGGTAATAAGCCATGATAATGACCCGTAATGATGCGATAATTACTGCCAGACCACTAATCCGACTATCATAAACACTATATCCAATCCAAAGCCCTGCCTAGAATATTAATTGACAATTGCGCTGCTTGTCGCATTCATAAAACAGGAGTGCCTCAAAATGCAATCCAAGTAGGTTGCTTGGTTGTCTTTTCCTTGGTGGTGTAAGTATGCATGTATTACACAAATTGTGACTTGCATCTACTTGGCACACCACGCCTAATGGATTTGGCAACTTGCCACTATTTTTCATAACCGCAACAATGTTATAAATTACAATGAAAACAAGGAGCAAAATTGGCCAAAACACACGAATTTCAAGGAAGTTTGGAGTATGGTGATAGAGTAGGTTGGGTATTCTTTGCGTTGAGAAGTCTAGAAGTCTAGTTTTTGGGTGATCTGGTGATATTTGAAGACTTTCTTCGATATTTCTTCGTTCTGATAGTTTATCATCAAATTTTCCTCTTAATCCAACTCAACACCAATTGTTTATAGATAATTCTTAGTCATAATTTTGTTTAAACGCACAATCATCAAACAAAACACTCTTCCTCGTTTGTTAATAGCTCATAATTAAAAGTGCTTGCTTAAGTATTTGCAGATTGAATGTTTCACCACATATAAAATTCTTTGTTTATCTTTTATAATTCCTTTTGTCGTTATTCATTTTCGAGATATAAATAAGTTTCTCATCGCGTCTCAGTCCACGTGCAATCTTGAGGAAATAGTTCAACCAAACATGGTAAAGATTGAATTTTCGAAATGAATCAGCTGCACTCATGAATCACATACTGATAAACAATGGAATTGGAAGTTTTGATCGCCTACATGCTAGTATCTTTTACAACTACAACAATAAGTGCTAAATAAGTACATAAATTCGTTCTGGTGACCTCCAAGCAAAAGAGAAGACGCGGAGAGGAAAAAAAATCCATATCAATCAGTTACGGGTTTGTGCTCGTTACAGGAAACAATAGTCGTGCGAAGCAAATAAATTATAATCCTATTAAAAATGTAAAAATGCAGAGCAATTAGTGTCGACGTAGTTTGGCTGAAAAGACGCGACTTACACAAATATCTATTTATATTGGGGCGTCTATGTCGTTGACACCGCAGATACAGTTTTGCTTGAACTTCACGACGATGTTTTAAATAAATATTTGTTCCTGTTTCAAGCGCACATGTCTAAAAATAATAAGTCCTGATTGTTTTACAAATTGAAGGAAAAACCATCATGCATAAGACCAGAGAGATTTTATTAGCGGATATGGCTCACATATTCTTCAGGCTATTTTCAGGCACGCGCTCATTAAATATATTGTCAATGTTTATGTTAAGAACATGATGGTCGTTTGGGTAAGTCTTTCAGGAAGTCTGAATTTTTTGGGAAGTCTACAATTTCTTTGGATAATTTCTTGAGAAGTTATGAATTCTTCAGACAATATTTAAGAACCTGGGAATTATTTCAATGACCTAAAAATTCGTTGGCTAATTATTCCTAATAGTTTCTCAGTTGGTCTGGGTATTCCTTGAATAGTTTCTTAGGAAGTAAATAACGTTTATCTACTCTTAACACGTAATATACACTTTACGCGTGCGTTTTCCAATACATAACATTATACATTATGTCACCTATGCGGTAATGAATCATTACTAATCAGAAACGTCATCATTACTAATTGGAAATGTCATATCGATTTTAATTGCACCTTTGTGTTGTTGAAATAGTAATTGTTTGCAACCAGCAATACTTACATTGTCAATTATTATTTTGAAATCTATTAATTTTCCATTTTTTTTTAGCTTTGTTGTTAAGAGTAGATAAAGTATAGTACTCTACTCGTTAGTAATAAGCCATTATTCTCTCGAATGATTTACTCCCCTCGCTATCGCTCGGGTCGTAAACTTCATTCTCAAGAATAATGACTATCATTACTAACTCGTTGAGTAATATACTATAATGTTTATCGACCAAGTTATTAACACCGACAACTTTTATTACAGTGTTTAAACAATAATAAAGATTGTTATGGCAAATATAATTTGATAAACTATTTTACGATTAAATATTTCCGAGTTCAAATAACGTTGCAAAAAAACCGACAAATACTTAAGAGCATACTTAAAAATTAATGACTATTAAAAACCAATCAACAAATATAAAAAGTGTCTAACGATGAGTGAATACATGAATTTAATCGCGTCTCCTGCTGCGGCGAGCCGGAATTTAGAAACGTGTTAGATGGTAATATATTTTCAGGAATATCGTGCTGGGATTCATTTCTATCAGCAATTTTTTCATATTAACCCAAGTATTTAGGTTAAAAGCGCATTTAGGAATTAGTTTGCATGTTACATTAATTCATATTAAATCCTGCAAATAATCATAATTTTTTTTCTAACTAATGAAGTGCAAGAATCTGATAAATTGATGTAATAATTTACAGTTATTTCAGTCATATATGGATACTTCAAGTGTTACAATAACTTATTAAATGCACAATATAAAGAACGACGTTTTACCTTTTTCAGATGTTTGTTGACCCATTTTGTGAACGTTTTCTTTTGTACGGCGTCTCGTTCATCTGCAACACAAGAAACCAAACAGGAAAATTAATACTTTTTAATTATATTAATGATGGTAAATTTTAAGTGTAATTAGCAGCAAGTGCATTTAAACAACGAAACACTTGTACGTTGTCTGATGGCGGCATTCCTCTCAAGCCTTTCTGATTAAACATACTGACTTCTTTTATAATTTCCATCAAAAGTGGCTACTACTACCAATTTATCTTGATGCAGCTTTTAATTAATTTTCCCAGTCGAAAAAAAAACGACATAAAAATACCATGATTAGCACATTATCAATAATTCCTATTAATATGGTGACAAAGTGTAAGATTTAAAAATAAATATTACCTACATATTGTGAGAAAGGCTCAACAACTATTCGATAAACAAATATAATTTATAGATAATTTAGCGACAAACAATGACGTATGACTAACACATTAATTAGTAATTATTTAATATTAAAAGTGATAAGCTATTAAATAATTAATTTGCCGATTTTTTTTCGAATCGCTTATTACATAATGTTCAACCAAGTATGAGAAAGCAAACACAAACAAACACAGCTCCTGGATTTCAATTAACAAATTGTTAATAAGGCAAAACAAACTCAATTCCATGCTTAGGAATAAATTGTATCCCACCACCATACCTGAAGTAGCCTCAATAAATAAATCCCAAATTGTACCTTTAAATTTGGTCAAATTCTCCTCGTATCCATGAGGCTTATCATTAGTGCGCCGATACTTTTCCGGTGGTCCATCATTTCCCGGATCAAACCCCAACTTATCTTTGTAATAATATTGTGTTGACATCTTTTTTACCACTTCATTTAACTCAACTAATCTATTAATTAATTAATCACTCTTTGTTGTGTGATTTTCGCCAGAAAAACGCACAAGTCTCTAGAAGTAGGAAGAAAAACTTTGCTTTCAAACTCAATTATTTATTAATTTATTTATTAATAATTCGTAAAATGTGAAATATCGCACGCCCGACCGATCTGCGACCTATAGACTACTAAGTCGACGAAAGCGCGACTGCTCGTATGAAAGAAGCGAAATGGTAAAGCATGGGCGGATTCTGACCAGTTATGGGACATTCGAGTAATCAGGTAGGATGCGATCTACATAATGTAGGTGCCAACCAGGGAGTAGGACTAACCTATGCCGAAAATTTTGCCAATCGATAAGAATGAGGATTGTCCATCGACCATCAAGCTTTCATATGTAAATCAAATAGAGTACTTGTGGTACTACACCCACCATTTGCATTCACTTTTTTTAATATGCATTAGTTGGCATTTACTTTGCATTATATGAAAAAAAAGGTGTAACAATTAAAAACCATCTGGTTTGGAAAAAATGCATAGAATTGGTGACGTAAGAAATTCCTGGTACAATTTCTATATCATCGCACGTTTTTAAATAGCGATCAACCAATCGAAACGCTTTATTGTGAACAACTCGTCCTAGTTGGTTGTAGAAAATCCATGATACCCACTTGCTGAATTGAAAAACGCATGTTTTGGTACTATGACTAGAAACCCACATCTTGTGACGTTATCAATCTATTTTACTTTCCATTCTATACAGTTGCTTTTCATTAGCGTAGGTGGTAAAGGTATTTATGTAAAAACACTTCCATTTCTGGTGGGCGAGATATTACAAGCAAAATCATTAGTGACATTTGATTGGTTGCTACACGATCTGGTCTGGTCCAAAATTTTCTCTTTGACTCTTTCGCTGGATTTCCAAATAAATGGTAAAATAGTGCTGATATAAGAATAAGAAGCGTGGGCAAAAGACTGGTGACCAGCTTACCACACATTGTCCATTTAGGGACATTTGCAAGAACCGCAACTTCAGCGTCATCAATTCCAAAAGATTATAGTCTAGTATCAATAAAATTTAGTCAAATATTTGGATTATTTGTACGAAATTGATAACTTGCAAAAGAGATTGTCTGTTTATGGGACTTGTGTGGATAGAAACACCAAACATCTTATATGGTGTTACAGATTGTGACAAAATTCAAAGCCGTGGGACGTAAAACTTGTTATGATTAAAGAGTGAAACTGATACTTTCCTTCTTCAAAATATCTAGTTTTTCTTATCAAAATCATCAATTTGCTAACTGACACACTTACAGACTTGTTTTGGTGCACTTTTGGTTGGTCTTTGCATCTTCGTTCTTGGGGACCACGAAAACTAAATTAGCAACTGGTGCCAAGTCGCTAATATAGAAGAGCTAAATGAAATAATTGGCCCAAAAGGTCAAATCGATTCTATTCCTATTAATTATCTAGGAGAAGTTAAGTAGGTAATTGGTTCTATGTTTGGAAACCAATTTTTGTGCCAATTTGTTTATTAAAAATTCCTACAGTCGTATCGATTGGAAGGTAATCCAATTGTGTGTGGTTAATGCGATAGGTGCGATTAATGGAAGACATATGTTGGATTAGTGATGATAACAATGGAAAAAATGCATAGAATTGATTCCTATTCGTATTAGAACAAAAAGCAAAAGAATTAATTTTTTCCCAGACCGATTATGCCTCTCACGTCCCATTGTATCATCAGCATATAATTATGACCTAAAGCTAATCTGACCCAAGAGCTCCAATACGAAATCCTCCAAGGACGACTACTAGGTAGTTTTTACAAAGCAAAATTAATAATATTTCGATTTCCAACGCAAAGGAAAATCCAATTCAATTAATACAAGTGCTAATATTCCAATTAATTTAATTACAACTTATACTATAATATAGTTATTTATTAATTCATTCAAGCATGGATAATTACAATAAACTAAAAATTGAGTCTGAAGGCAAAGTTTTGCGATTGCGGCAAAATGCAAAAGAATTCGTAGGCGTAAATTACCAACACACTCGCAGTTACGGTAAATTCCGTACCTAGCCTACACTTTTTCTCAAACCAAAAAAAAAAAACCGAAAAACGTTCAATCTAGCATTCCGCGACACAGATACTTCTAATTCCGAAAAAATACATCTATCTATCTTTCAATCACACTAATCTAAATTCGAACAAACACACCGAAAACATGGCACTGCATTTTCACTTCTCAGCGAGTGTTTATTCCTTCATTTTGCCCACGTAGATGTTATTCTTGTTACCGTCCGCAGTCAACTACTAGTCACCTGTGTATTACCATCGAATCGCATGCGCCGCTCTTACATAACTACTACCTAGCAGAGAAACTACTTAGCTTACTAGCTTAGTAGTTTCAATTTAGTCGAGTTCATATTGACAGACTTGGACAAAACGCTCTTATCTATTGGTTTATGATAACCTAAGCAAATATGTAGCATTTTTTCCTCCTTGTATGTAGTAAGTCCATGACCACGTGCCTGCAAAGATATTTCCGAGACGAAGACCTCCTGGTGAGGTTTACATCTCCATCAAGGTTGTTGTCCTCTTCAGGTACGACCTCAACTTCTTATATTATTGGCAATGTGATGGAGACACATTCGAACCAAACGGTACTTGTATGATGAATGTGCACTGCACAGAAGAGGACTAGAGGAGATTCCAATAGGTTGGTTATATCTAGGTACTAATTCAAATGTTGCATGTCTAAACATATACTATTGATTTTATCCGTCGTTTTAACCGTAAAAATAACGGATGATTTTTTTCCTCTTTCGAAAAATGTTTCCAATCACGTCCAAAGCGAGTCTTCATATACCGCTCCAGAAGACTTTTAAACCTTAGTACTTGAGTGGATTTTGGGTTCGTTCGATGGTGACAACACTTTTGCACTTTTTAGATTTATAAGCGCAGTGAGATATTTAATGCAATAAGTGATATAAATTACATTTCGGTTCTTATAAGGTAAGGCTGAAAAAATATTATTTATGGTTTAATTGAAGAAAATGATTAATAACTGACCTGAAAATGCAAGGAGACTTATTGCATTAATATCGTATTTGTCATTTTAAAAGCAGGAAAAATTGCATAGGATGATGAGAGCTATTCAAATTTGAATAACATATGCTTGGGCAATTAGAGTTTAAAATTATACCTTCCAGTTGTCAATCATTAGCAGCATAATTCAATTAATTCCAGCTTGTAATACAAGATATTTACAATTTAAATATAAACGTTTTTTTCAATAATCCTGCAAGAGTTAGAAGCAAACGCCATCTGTGTAAATGCGCGCAGACTTTCAGTTAAAGTGGCAGGAAACTTGATTAGTGTTGCAGGAATTTCAAACATTAGTAGTCTTTCAAAATTCAATTTTTGGAGCGCCAAGTTTATTCAGAAATTGGAAGAAAAAAATATTTATTGAATCTAATATATGTTTTTCGTGTGATTAGCCTTTTGATTAATAAATAAAATTAATTAATTAATTTTTACCAACTCTTAATAGATTCAAATCAGAAGCCATTTATTGCGAAAACCATGTTAGAATTAGAACCAGTCAGGTTAGCGCAAATCCTCCATTTTTTCCCCTTCTTTTAATATGATAGGTGTTATTTATGCAATAACAAGTCCTATGGAATTGGAATTTTGTTTTGACAATCTTGAATTGCGCATACTTCTTCTACACGAATCATTCAGTGGCGTTGGATTTTTTTGCACAAAATAACAAGTGGAAGGAGATCAGAAGCATGTGATATGTTATTGTCAGGTAGAAGCACGCCAATGCGGACACGTGGGCAAATCAACTACCCACGTGTATTCTAGCCGATTCTAGCCAATAGGAGCGTCTTAAAAACCGAGCGTACGAACTTTATCAGACATTGCCGGTGACAACAAAATAATCTTGTTTTCTGGTATAAAAATAAATAAAAAAATCCTATTACTATTTTAGTATTTTATATGGATAAGACTAATCCTTTAATCAACAAGATAAACTGATTTGGGGGAATTTGTAATACGTAACATTTATTTTTGTTTGATTTAAAAAATAGTTTTGATATCTCTTATACAAATTTATCCAGACCAATCTATTTGCCTAGATAACATTGAAAAACTTCTTTGGTGCACTATAAGAATTTACTTTTATAATTAAAATTGTTTAATTTTTATGGCTTCTGCTTTTGGGTATATGTAGAAACTACATGGTTTTGTCTAAATGGAGTTAAATATTTATGCAAGCAGAAAAGTTGCACATTGGCAATGCACTAATTCATTTGCAATTAATTATCGTTACTATTCTATAAATAAACAATATCGATGTCTATAACAATTTGTATGCGCAAGCAAATTACCTTCAAAAGGTCATTTTTGCATTTTAATTCAACACTATTAATGAGAAAAACAGTTTTATAGACTGTTAATCTAATTTCCCCCCCATAAAGAAAATACAGATCAATAAAATGTATATCCCCCTATCCTATCATTGAGGATCGTGTTTCATAATACTATAGCATTGTGTAAAGCAAAGACTATCAGCTGGGAAAATAAATGCACCATGCTCACACTATAGAAATGCACTTGGGTCCTTGACCTTGCACGATGCACTTCTCCACTCGACCAACTTGCTTGATAGAATTGGTGCTCTTTATTCTTCTTTGCTTGCATTTTTCAAATTTAAACAAAATTAAACGAATTCAAATTTAATTAAATGCTGGCAAAATGTTGATAGTAATTGATATCAATGCTTTGACCCAAATTCTCATTAGCATTTTAAATTATAATAAACGACTAATTTATACAAAAATAAAAAGCAGCGACATAAATTTGGCATTCCTGCAAATATGCAAATCAAAAATTTATAATATTATTGCAGTAAATTAGCTCGAGTGGTATTTAAAAGTTAACGAAAAAATATTTAATAGTTTTATGATCGTACAATAAACGGAATTTATATAATTTTGCGGCAAAAAAAATCCCATGACATTGAATAAAGTAATTCTATTTAATAAATTCTAATGGCTTTATTTAAAAGAGCAAAGTGTAGGAAAGCGATAAAAAATTGCATAATATAGTTTATATTTTGTGATTTTTAAACCAAAATTGGTCAAGGCAAATAGAAAAGATTTAGAAGCACCTGTAAGAGGTAAATTCAACACGCTTCAATGGTCCTTAAACAAAATAACGACCTGCTATCCTTTACCTTATAGATTATACACCTGCATCTTTATACCAGAGAGGAAACGATTAAATAAACAATTTCACATCATAACTATAACTAGACTAGATAAATTACTGCCTGGAATTTATTTTAATTAATTAACTAAATTAATACACTTGTGTATTATACTAAATGAAGATGACAACATCGTTGGAAAAAAATAATAACGTGATTTGAATTACTTAGTAGGTGTGGTAGTGTTTTATTTAAAATATCATTTCGCTAGAACCATTCTATGCTAATAAATTGAACAATTGAAGGCATTGAAAACAATTAACTGACTATTTAAAAATCTGACTCAATCACAAATGGACAAATAAAAAAAACGGCTACGTAAGAGGACAATTATTTAAATTAATTCGAATGTTTAGGTCGATTTAATTGCATTGGTCGCAGGACTAATTTTCTTCCGACCGGATATTTTCCTGACGCAAGATTCTGTGAGAATTTTTATCTTCACACAATTTTTTTGTGTACATTTTTTATTTTGAAAACATGCGGTTAAGTAGTTTCTAATTTAAGGTCATTCGACAAAGTTATTTTTAATATTATGATTAATCCATAATTACATTAATATTATTTAATAATTATTATAACCGGTAGCAGATTCCTAGCATGCTCTGTAAAATATTTACCAACTAGAAAAAATGCAGACACACATTTCTCTACAAAATAAAATATCTCGACATGCAAAAGTTTAATAATACCGTGAAGTTTTGCGTGTTAATTGTTCTTGCACCATCAGGATTATAAATAAATATGAAGTGACTATTTTTTCGAAAAGGTAAAATAAACAAACAATAATTAAGATTTAAGAAGGTATCTAATTGGTAGAGCAAACAGTGAAGGAGTTTCGCAACATTTTATTCCTTTATAAAAACGGTTTGTTTAATTTATTAGTGACAAATTGCCAAACGAATTTTGGTGGTCACTTAATTTAGTGACTAAAAAATTCAAGGATTGATGGTGAAACGACAGCTCGTAAAAGTGATATCTTGCTAGGAATCTGAACTAGAAGCTTTCCAAGGAACATAAAAACCTGTACGATTAATTCACAGAACGTATAAAGTACGGTGCCTTGATGTCCGGATTAAAATGCGTCAAGGCACCTTACTTTTTCCCAATTACGTACTAATTTTCCTAATCATTAGATTCTAGCCAATGTTGGTCTGGATTATAATTGAATTCGATTGAAAATTTGCATGTTATCGAGCACTAAGGTTTCTATTTCTAATTATCTTCGTAGTAGGGAAAGTAATTTTAATTTTAATGGCTCAATTTGTAGATCAATCTACTCAACAAAAACAAGCACTTTTGTTATTACTTAAACGCTAAGTGTAACATTTATAAGCTGACCACATATTATTGTTTGGGTTAAACCACAATTTTTTCGTGTCATTTATTTATAGCAATGCAATTCAGATTTCATCTTGAAGCAACGTGCTTGTCTTGTTAGTCAAGTGTCACGTCATTTAAAAATCAACATGATGCTGATTGCGCATATTTCGAAAATGTTTCTACTGTTTGCTAAGCACTTTTGCCTTTTACAATTATTTTAATTAATTTGTTATGCATTTTTTACCTGCTATTCGTAAAACAGCCCTGTCGGCACTGTCCAAACGAAGAACGGATATGGGTTGCTCTTTGGTCCATTCTTGTAGTGTGGGGTCTTTGTCAAAATCCATTTCTTCATCCCTGTAACAAATCAGCCAGAACTTTAATGGTTTGTAGATATAAACAATTTTTATTTTATTTAATAAGTTCAATGGTAATTGCGAGGGTAATTGTTTTTCTCTGACTGATAAGAATATAAATAAACTATTTTGCTTTTATAATATTTGTTTACTAGTTAAATTTAGTAAGACTGTAAATTAATTTGTAGTATTTGTTACTAAAATCTGATAAAAAAATGTGAATAATATTTTTTGGAATATTAAAGGGACCAGAATTTAATTTTTAATTGAATTTAATAATTTTTTAAATAGTAAACATTTTCCAAAATACAACGTTGCCATATAAACATCTATAAATGCGGAAATTAAACTATAATTAAACGAGATAATGTTTGCCTGCTAACAAGCTGATTAACAATTTAAGTTATAGTTTATTGTTTATGCACCATAAACAAAATTTGAATTTGATGACGTCAAAAATATTGGAAAATTTCGCGCTTCACGCTTTGAATAAATCCGCCATTGATTTATTTGTTCGAAAATGATGTTTTTACATTGAGCGTAAACTACTAAAACCATTATCAAAGTATCAATAAATAATTTTACGACTAAACTTATTGAACCTCATAAATATAAACTTTTGCGGTTAAAAATAAAATATTCCAAAAATTATCATTCATTCGCAGAGAGTTTATCCTCGCAAAAAGCGCAAAAAAGCCGAATTTAAAAATAGCTAACCTACCATACGGTCAACAATAATAATCCTAAGCATAGTTAACTATTTATCACTCAATTAAAAATATCACTTTAATAATAAAAACATATTTGATACGAGTATCAACATTCACACCCGTTCATCACGCAACCAGTTCAAAATTTAAAACCCGATCCCCATCTAAAGTCCGTGCCCATATGTATTAAAAGCACAACTACATGGGGTAGGTAGGTTTATTTTAAAAAGAGGGTGATTCACACTACTACCAGAGTTAAGGTTAGGTTTACAAAAATCAATATCACAAACAGAGCACGTTTAATAATTCGTGGTGCGAGGCACAATGAATGGGGCAAATCGTGTGCAGATTTTTTCATAAGCTTTAATTCACAAAATTTACAAAATTGGCATTAAGCGGTGCTTAGATCGGTTTTTCGGTTGCTATGGCTCGTTCGAGTAAGGCTTTGTTTATGCAATGCCGCGATGCCGACGCTAGCCTTACCAATGCGACTACTAACGTGAATTGCAATGGCAACGTTGCCTCAAGGCGATACCGGATGTACAGCGCCACCAACGCAATACAGTCGTGCCCAGCACTAGTCAAAATATCGCAACATCACTGTATCGGACGTGGAAGATACTGGTCACTTTTGAAGATCACAATTTGATCAAGTGATAACGTAACGCCGAAGAAGTACCACTTAGTGATCAGTGATAGGGTCACAATTGTTTTGACAAGTCACAAACTGTCACTATTGTGAAGGATCGCCGGTCAAACGTCACTTAATCATAAGTGATACTGATCAAAAGTCACAATTATCACTGATGATGCTGATCAAAATTCACTGAATGATGAGTAATACTGTTGAAAGTAGGGTTTAGAAGTATCTAGTAAATGCATGAGACGAAGAAAGTACTGACGACTGACTTAAGTGTCCTTTTTCCTTAATTTTAGGTATAATTAAAGAATTATTATCTAAAATTACATAAATATGAGCATTTAGTGACGTGTAAAAAATAATTAAAGTACAATCAAGAATCTTATGTAATGATAAATCAAGATAACGATTTTCAGTCGGCGCCTACTTTCTAATTAAATCATCATTTTGTAGATGTATTATTAGAAAATTGTCAATTGAGTGTAATTGAATGCACTTTACGTTGCATTCGAAGGACACCGTGAAATTAAAATGCATTTTGTATAATTATTATGCTTAAAAGTTTAATTTCATGATTGATGAGACAATTTGCAATAGGATCCTTATCGTATTTTTTTATCAAAATATTTGTTTTGTTTTGCTATCAAAAATAATTCTCCCACTCAAATTGTTTATTACAGAACATATTGCGATAATTAGCATTATTAATTGGAAATGAATAGCGGGTAGGATGCGATGAACATAAACAATTTGTGCAAGAATGGTACTAATTGGGTTTCGTATGCGGTAAAGGATGTCGATAATTAAAAGGAACTTCATTTTTAATTTCTATATTAACCACACAAAATGCAACAAAATTAGATAATTTCTTGTGTAATATATAAAAAACTAATTAATACTAGAATATGCTTTAATTAGCGCTGTGTCTTAGACCAAGTGTGTAATAATTTTTGTATTAAATAATTATTAGTTACATAGTACCACTAAGAAATTGAACGGTTATTTACAACTTCCTTTCTGAATCAGCTCCAGTTTTTTGAATTTTAATTAATAATTCTGTGACGCTGGAACTATATTTTATTACCCGATCACGCGTAATCAAATGATCTAACAATCATTTAAATTTAGCAACAATATTTCATCGAAAACAAATTTTAATTAATATAATTAATTAAAATTGAACACGTTACGTTGTCCAAAAGTACTAGTACTACCATCATCAAAACGCTTGCGTTCAGTTGTTATCAAGGTATTAAAAATGATAATAGTTATAATTCCAGTTGTACATCTGCAATACAGTAGTGCTCAACAATTATTATCACTTAAGCTATAAGGATTAAGATCATCAGATTATCTCAAGAGCAGAGTGGCGCAGTGGAAGCGTGCTGGGCCCATAACCCAGAGGTCCGTGGATCGAAACCACGCTCTGCTAAGTACTTTTTTGTCATTTATATTCAAATTTGATTTTTTATTAGTAATATAGTAATGATAAGATATTTTTTAATTACTTCTCGTTATCATATTTGCACGAAACATTGATGTATGGCAAAACAGGAAGCCTAATTAATTTAGAATGATCAATCGTGCAAACAACTTTTTTTCTCGCCAACGCCAATAAGCAATAAATTAAACAGTTTACTAATTATATATAATTTATTGGTTGAAACATAATAATTAAACTTGTAAATTGTATTTGTCTTTGAATAATAAATACTGTGGCAATGGAAGATTGTCGTTTTTCAATAAAATGTTATCCTCTTGTTTTTTGATAATACTCTTCAACCGTTCAACCTCCTCCAAATGTTCCTGCTTCATACTGTCTATTAATTCGTCCTGCTCCTGGATTCGCTGCTCGACTGTTGAAAACTCTTGCCAAGCCGTTTTTTGCACGTCCTATAAAAATATTCAGAAATTATCATCTCATCCATAATGCACTCATCATTTAATTAGAACCTTCAATTGGCTCTTTAGTGAGTCCATTTTTGTCGCCATGTCGGAGCCAATTTTCTTGACAGCTTTATTTTCCAGATGCCTCTGGTTTAATGCTTTCAATAACGTTTCTTGCTCGGTCACCATATCTTTTGCAAAGTGCATCACTTTGTGCAATTGTTTGCGACAAGCACTCCGCGACAGCTGTACCCCGTTCAAAGTGTGCTCCAGCTCCAAGAATTTCGACTCAGATTTCCTAGATTCAATTTATATCAATCCTGAACTGAAAGAAATCAATTTCCTTACTTGATATGCTTTTCAAGATGCAAATTCTTCTCATCAGCCAGTTTTGTTTTTTTATTAAGCTCCTCAATAGTTCTCGACTGGCTCTCAACATTTTCCTTCAATTTGATCTTCTCGTTTTCGTACTGCACTTTCAGTTCTTCATACCATCTAAAATAATGAAGCATAAATAAGCGAGTTAAGACTATTAAAATAGCTTTATACTTTTTGCATTCATTAACACTGGCATTATGCACCGAGACTGGAATGTAAGTTTGTCTCTCATTTCGAAAGTCCTCTTGAGAGTCAATTAGCGATTTGTTCTTTTCTTTCAGAGCAGCAGCTTCACTTCGGCATTTAAAGTATTGATCTTGAGCCACTGTGTAATCTCTCTTCAATTGTTCCACTAAAATTAATTATAGCGTACATAAACCAGTAGCTTCAAACTTTTTTGAGGAAAACCCAAATACTACGCAAACTACTCAAGAAATACCTTTATTTTCGTAGCATTTCAGAATTTCCTCCAATTTATCCTGCTTCATCGCACATTTTTTAATAAGAACATCATTTTGTTCCCTTATCGTCTTCAGTTCACTCTTAGCATCTTCTAATTGTACTTTAAGTTTACTACTACATTGGTCATCATTTACTAACTTCTCATGCAAATTATCATTTTCTTTAAGGACTTCTTTAAGTTTTCCAGTAAAATTCGAAATTTCTACCTCATAGCTCAAAATAATATCTTCTTTTTCGCTTATAGTGTCTTGATAAGCATCCAAAAGTGGTCCCAAGGTATGACTATTAACACTTCCCCAAGTGATGGGCGTATGACTATGATCTTGATGCGCCTCTGACAAAACAGCATCCGAGCTTTCGACTTCAATTTTCACAACCTGTAAATTATCCTTCCGCAATTTTTCCTGATATCGCTCCATCTGGACGTTCAATCTGAAAATCACCGTCTTTAACATATCCAAATCCTCAACCAACTCCTTATTCGAAGTTCTCAGACTGTTATTTTCAGTCGCTATTTTTTCAATAGCATTCTGAAAATCCTGGCAAACTTTACAAACGCGAATAGCTTCAACTTCGAGCTGCAGCTGCTCCTTCAAGCTTTCATTCTCACGCAATACTTCAGCATTATAATTCTGCAACGCATTAATTTTCTCGCGCAGCTTGGTGATTTTCCTCACCGAAAGCTCTTCCAACTCGCTGAATTTTAGGAGCAACTCTTCATTTTCCTTCGCCAGCTTCACATTTTCTTTCTGCAATCTTTTTCGCTTGCTCGGCGATCTTTCCTGCTCATTTTGCTCAGTTTGCCTTCGATGGACATGCACTGGAACTTCTACGACTTTTTTGCGACGTGATTTCATCACAACATCACTTGAAGACATTTTTCCTGGAATTTTTGGCGTAATGATTTGAAGAAATGGAAGCATTTAATTGGATTTCAACACATTTATTGAATAATAATAGGCGCATTGTAGCACATTATTATTTTTAGCACATCGATTATGAGCATTATTGACTTAACAAACTAGTTATTAGCGCAAAATGCCACAATTTTCACAAGTTTGGCATTGTTTTCATTTTTGTCTCGTTGTCATGGTGACTATTTTCAAATAAACAATGCAGGTGCGATGCGACTGCAACTACCATCTGTGTGCAACTGAATTTAAATTATGGCGGAGTTTCCTGTTTGTAGTGCAGGGGGAAAAATGTAGGTGGCACAAGGATGATAGGCATATTTTATAGCGGGATTAGTTCAAAAATTCCGGGATTATGAAAGGAGATAATTTTTATTGCATAATAAACTTTTTTTATTATTGATAATTAAGATCTCAGATAAGGGAATTTTTGATAAAAAAAACTGTATAAATGATGGATTTTTTTTAATAACAATAATAATCTAGTCTAGTGTACAAAAGAAGCAATAATGGGTAACAATTTTAATATATTTATCCAAACTAAAGCACTTTAATTAAATTGCTTGTCTATTATTCAAGAAAGAGTTGTTTGTCCTTTTAGATCTGATAATAAAGTAAATAATTCCTCAATTGTCTAGACGAATTTCCAAATAACAAGCATTGCGAAAAAAATGTTCGGAATCGAAAATCCAATCAGTTTGTGTAGGTGATTGAAAAAATGAACACCTTAATTGTTCCAGGTGGCTCTTGGAAGCAACTGATGGGCCTTTTCAATTTATTTTTGGCAGTTTCGATGGCCATAGACCCAAACTGCGATTATTATCAGCAACTTAGAACGGGAGAAAAATTTTACGTGTACAATCCACAATATCCAGGTAGCTATGGAGCAAATACAGCCTGTAGATGGATCGCCCAAAGCGAAGTTGGTACTCAAATCGTAGTCGCTTGTGATGAAATCAACATTCCTGCCGTAATTTATTAATCAAACTACTATAATATCAGTTAATTTATTGCAATTTTAGTCCAGCAATTGCAACCAAGATCATCTCGCTATTTCCTTAAGTGGTAATCCCGATTTTACCGACTCACATAATTATTGCGGACAAGGATCTGTTAATTTGGTCACCGATTCCAATTCCTTGAGCATTGGTTTATTTTCAACTAGTACCACAAACGGTGGTCGATTTATCTGCACCATCACCGCAGTAGGTGATAATAAACCCACTACGACCACCGAAAGACCAAACGTGTGTGATTGTGGCTGGAAGAATGGCAACAGAATCGTTAACGGACACGAAACTGGAGTGAATGAGTTTCCTTCGATGAGTGCTTTGATTGATTTGGAGAAAAGATGGAACTATTGTGGTAGTACCATAATATCAGATCGATATGTGGTGACTGCAGCTCATTGCTTGACCAATAGACTAGCAGCGAATATAGCAGTGCTAGTTGGTGATCATAATGTTAGCTCTGGTTTGGATACTCCGTATTCTGCACTCTACCAAAGTTTGCTGCTGATTGTCCATCCGCAATTTGATGCCAATACCATGGCAAATGATGTTGGTCTGATCAAAACTACAAGTGCCATAAGTTTTAGTATGTACGTTGGACCAATTTGTCTGCCATTTAAATATTCCGGAGTTAGTTTTAATGGGCAAATGGTGACGGCGCTTGGTTGGGGCCAGCTCCAATTTTCGGAAGATCAGTCTGACGTTTTGCAAGAAGTCGATTTGAATGTGATTGATACGAATTTATGTCGATCTCAAGTCAACCAAAACACCAATCCTGTGACTGATAACCAAGTGTGCACTTATACTCCTGGGAAGGATACTTGTCTAAGTGACTCTGGAGGTCCTTTGGTTTGGCAGGATCCCAATATCAATCGCCTGCAATTGCTGGGGATTATTTCCTATGGGTTTGGATGTGCCACTTCGCAACCTAGTATTAATACCAGGGCTACTTCCTATTTGTCTTGGATTGTTAGCCAAACAGTCGATGCTTCTTATTGTATTAAATAAATAAATTGGTTGCGTGTTATTGGTGTATTATTTATTAAATTAAGTGCAAGTTAATTAAAAAATTTCCTTTCAAAATGTAGATAATGTTGAATTATTATCGTTCAAGTTTTTAATTTTTTTATCACGACTGTTGTTACTTAACGGTGGTAAATTTAATTTTACTGGTAGTTGGAAGTTTTTTGCAGCACGATGGGTAAGTCTAAGTGTTATTGTTTCCATTTCTTGAATTTGTTGCCACTCAGATGTCGAGTGAGCTTTATAATTCAATTTCAATAGATATAGGATGGCCTAAATAATAAATTAGACACTTTATAGATTTTTACTACAATTGAAAGATAGTCTAAACGTTTTATAGATATTGTAAAAATATTTTGTTTATTGCAATCTATTTTTTTTAGCCACTTTGATAATCACTATACAATTACCAATTTGTAGTAAAATACGACGAACAATTACAATTAGCAATAATCTAATCTCGCAACGCTCGATTATTCGTAATTGCAATTGTATAATTTCAGGAATACAGCTGGCTATTTGTATCGCATTATCGATATTGCTATTTGCAAGCCAAACTACTTTGGCTCAATATTATGGAAATTGCGATTCCTATCAGGAGATACAACCAGGAAAGATATATTACATCTTCAATAAAGAGTATAACAGTACCTATCCACCAAATACTGCTTGCAGATGGGTATCAAAAAGTCCACTAAACACGAAAATCCACTTATCCTGCCAATTAGAAATCCCACAAGTAATAAACCATCCAAATTTCAGCAATCAATAAATTTTATAATGAAATTTTCTAGTCGTATAATTGCCAGTTGGATAAATTGCGAATTTCATTATCTGGCTCAGAGAATTTAAATGATGGACATAATTATTGTGGAACTGGTAGGATTAGTCTGTTTTCAGCCTCAAACACTGTTTCAATAGGCAAATATAGGATTTAATTTTGCCACTTCATCAATACTGTAACGTCCAATTGCAGGTTTATTTTCGGTTGACAATTCACCTGGGGGCAAATTTGTGTGCACACTTAAAACCACTGAATCCTCCTGCGAATGTGGATGGAAACCGAGCGTAGATAATTAAAAATGCCTCCCATCCTCATCCATTTCAATTAATTTTTCTTGTAGACCAAAATAGTCGGAGGCCACGAAACGGGAGTGAATGAATATCCATCAATGGTCGGCCTAGTCGATTTGGCAAAGCGGTTTGTTTATTGTGGAGCTTCCCTAATTTCCACTCGCTATGTTGTAACAGCAGCTCATTGTATACTGAACAGAGATCCGAGTGAAGTCAGCATTTTGGCTGGCGATCATGATTACAAGAATGGTGCTTTTCAAATTAACTAATTAATTTCTCTTCTACTAACAATTGTTTGTAGGACATGATACTCCTTATTCTGACCTCTACCAATGCGACATATTTAAAATCCACCCAAATTACCGGACCCTTACCCAATTGAACGATATAGCTCTGATCCGAACCAAGACGTTTATAAAATATAGCGAATTCGTTGGACCAATTTGCTTGCCCTTCAACTTTGGCTACCGGAGCTTTACCAATGACAAAGTCACCATCCTAGGTTGGGGTCAGGATGAGTTTTCTGGAGCGCTTGCCGAGAAATTGCAAGAAGTTCAGCTGGATGTAATCGATAATTACGACTGTGCTTCCAAACTGGACCCTCAGAAGAACCCGATCACTTTTGGACAGATTTGCACCTTCACTTCAGGGAAGGATGCTTGTCTCAGCGATTCGGGTGGTCCTTTAATTTGGACACCCGAGAATAGCATTCGCTTGTACTTGATTGGGATTATTTCGTATGGAGTAGGTTGTGCTACTCCAAAGCCCAGTGTTAATACAAGAGTCAATAGTTATCTTCCTTGGATTGTGAGCGAGATTCAAGACTCTACGTATTGTCAGAAATAAATTATTTTTGAAGTTTTGTGCACTTGTTTGGCCCCATTTATTTTTAGTCCATTCGTGAAAAAATTAAACCTTATAGGGTCACATTTCTAGGTCGATCAATAATTTAAGGGAGTTAGAGTTGCACAGAGGGCGTCAGTTGGGGTTCATGCGACAGCTTGCTTTTCAGTAGTTTTAGTAATATAGAGGAGAATTTCAAAGGAAACTTTTTATCCTCAATTTCCTTTTTTGGAGCGTCTACGCTTTCATCGAATAGTTTATTAGATTTTTCCTCTATAGCATAACTAAAATATGTATTGCATTCTTTCAAAATGTTATTGAATATTTATATATTTGGACGCAAAATTGGAGACGCTCTAAAATCATGTCGCCCCTCAAAAAAATGCAACTTCGTCCAATATCTTCTATAAATAAATAAAATAATTGGTAAATAACTGTTTGCATCTCTTTCGGATAGACACAGTGCATCCATTATCGATTGGGAAGGTTTTGGAGGCGTACGCTGACGTCACATTGTGACGCCGCACAGACGTCCTTAGCGTCGTTGTAAATTGGCACTGTACACTGGCATGAATCGGGATTGCAGCCCAATGTAAACCTATGCCATTGTACATGTTTATAATTTTGGATTGATGAATTAAACACGTTTACATTTCGTCATATTTTCAAGCAGAATTAATTTGCTTTTATTAATTAATTCTTAATTGACGTTCATCGATAACGACTTGTTCCATTAAGATATTGTTTTGTTGTTGAGGTTCTTTGTCAACAAACAATTAATATTATTTGTTAATTCACAAAAGGATTGATTTTGAAAGGAAACTAGTTGCCTTCAGCTGGTTTTGTGTGAAGGGGAGAGTGGCCATAAATGGAAACCTTAACCCGATTTGGTTCCTGATCCTCACAAACCCGCTTGAAATGTCTGGGTCCGAGGAGCGAAGAAGCAAATCAATAAAGTACATGATTGTGCTCTTTGCACATCTAGCAGTTCTTAATTTCAGAAAGAAGTTTCGATTCACTGGTTTATTTTTAACGACGCATATTTCAGTTATACTATTCATCTAAATCAATTATAAATAGCTCTTCTTATTCCTGGTGGACTTTGCTGTCCCAAAATTCGTCGAAATATTGGTGGCTTATCAAAACTTGCATCCAGAGTATGCGTCGACGTCGACGTCGGTTCAGGAAACGTGTAAACGCCGACTCTTCTATACCTCAACCAATTCCTGTTCAGTCTCTGGCAAGTCTCGTGGCCAGTTTGTAGTGTGCTCCATAAACTCCTCGTCCTGGCTCCGTAAATAAGGTTCAAAATCGTAACAAAAGCACATGCCACACAAATATTGATTTAACTGCGCGCACTTTTTTTGTTTTCACAAACCGGGCCATCATAAGTGCATTTGTTGATGTATTATGGGTTAAGTCTCATTATTTTTGATCGAAAATTTAATTAGTGCAACCAAAATGCCAGGAAAAACGCCAGAACTAAGCCGGAATGGGCATGAATTAGCGCCGTTGAATAAGAACGGCAATGAGGGTGGAAAACCAGGAGTTACGATCGTTTTGCAAGGACCTAGAGGTTCCATCATTTCGCGTGGTAGTGTGAACTTGGACCAGGACCCAGATCGCGCAGCATGGTCTGGCAAAATGCAATTCTTCTTGTCAATTATTGGGTATTCAGTTGGTTTGGGGAATATCTGGAGATTCCCCTATTTGTGTCAACAGCATGGTGGAGGTGAGGAGGAAATCAATTTAAGAGCAAAAATTTTGCCGTTTAATTAAATTTAATATCGGAAAGGTAGAGGAGAATGAAATTAATGGCTTTTTCGTGTGACATGAGATGCGATTCAGATTTAAGAATCTTGTTAGTGCAGCTTTGACATAAAAGCTTTTTATTGATTACTATTATTATTGCGCACCCTTAAAAATCGTGCTAGTTAAATCCCGGCATAATTGTTTTTGCTAAATTGGCTATAAATATAATTTTGTTTCGCTTATCAATCATGAGCCATTAATTAAAGGCAATCCGGTAAGCTTGGAATCATTAAAATTGGATGGATTCCTCGAAATGAAATATATATGTTTTGGAACGACATGCAAAATTCCAATTTGGCGTAATCCAAAATAGAATTTCAATACAAAATACATTATGTAATAATTTAAATGCGATGTATTGTATTGATTTAATACAATGCTATTTTTATAAAATTCACTTTCGCAAAATGCGTTCATTTTTTATGGATGCGGTAAAGAAACACAAAAGTGCGAAATAAAAATAAAACGATTCCAGAAACCCTAATTCAATTTCAATCTTCGCATAGCAGAATAAAAAAGCGCACATTTAAATATATCCAAATTGATCATATTGATCCACTATATAAATAGATGGATTTATTTATGTAAATATTTTATAAATAGTTTCTTGTAGGTGCTTTCCTAATTCCATACGCAATTATGCTGATTCTGGAAGGAATTCCTCTATTTCTGATCGAATTGGGCATCGGACAAAAAATGCGACTGGGATCCTTGGGTGTTTGGAACACCATCCATCCGTGGCTTGGTGGCATCGGGATCTCCTCCTGTATAGTGACGTTCTTTGTCGCTCTTTATTATAATGTCATCATTACATGGTGCTTTTATTATTTCTTCAATAGCTTTCAAGTAATTATTATCAAACAAATTAGAAGGTACTTTAATATTTCCATTGTAGTACCCATTACCATGGGAAAGCTGTCCAGTGATCAACGGTACTGCAGTACCTGAATGCGATAAATCTTCAGCGACTGCTTACTTTTGGTACCGCGTCACACTGGATGCTTCATCTTCAATTGATGATCCTGGATCTCCAAAGTGGTGGATCGTACTTTGTTTACTCCTATCCTGGATCATAGTCTTCTTCATTGTAATGAAAGGAATTCAAAGTTCAGGAAAGGTACATTTAGAAACACTAATAATTCTCTAAACTAATACCCAAATTATTCCAGGTGGTTTATTTCACTTCCATGTTTCCTTATTTGGTCTTGACCATTTTCTTCATCAGAGGTATTACTCTGAATGGAGCCAGTTCAGGGTTAGCACATATGCTGACTCCTAAAGTGGAGAAGCTATTAGATCCAAAAGTATGGCTCGATGCAGCCACTCAAGTCTTCTACTCTTTTGGACTCGCGTTTGGTTCACTCATAGCTTTTGGCTCGTACAATACACCGAAGAATAACTGCGTTAGAGATGTTATTCTGGTGTCTATATGCAATGCCATCACTGCAATATATGCAAGTGTTGTAATTTTTGCCATTCTGGGCTTTAAAGCTGTGAGCAATGTAGAGAAATGTATTGCAGAGTAAGTACCTTTACTTACAATCTTTAAGTATACTTTATTGGGTATTTTGTAGCAACAAACACTTGCTTATGAACCACCGATTCATCGGCCAAATGGATGTGTCCAAAGTTTCGGAAGAAATCTACTTAAACGCCGTAAAACAAGTGAAAAATAATTCCTTGCTTGCCGATTGCGCACTTTCAAAACAACTAGACGATGTACGTCCACTAATCTTCTAAATCTAAACCGGTATTACTTTTGCTATAATTATTTTCAGGCCGCTGAAGGAACAGGTCTAGCATTCATTGTCTTCACTCAAGCAATCGTGGAGCTACCAGGTGCTCCATTCTGGGCTGTAATTTTCTTCATGATGCTCCTATCTTTAGGGATTGGTTCACAAATTGGCATCCTGGAAGGAATGCTTTGCACCGTCTTTGATATTGAAATTTTCAAACGCATCAGCAAACAATACGTTACAGGTAGTACTAATTTAATAGGTACCAAATAAGTTGGGTATTTAATCTGGGTTCCTTATAGCAACTGTTTGTGTTATCTGCTTTTGCGTTGGAATAATCTTCACGACTGGTGCTGGCGAGTACTGGTTGAGCATGTTCGACTCTTTTGCCGGTACTATTGGCTTAGTCGTGGTGGCATTGATGGAAATGATCTCGGTGATTTACATTTATGGGCATGAACGGTTCACTAAGGACATACAGGATATGACTGGAGTGAAACCTGGCATTTATTGGCAGGTTACTTGGCGCTTCTTGGCTCCTATTATAATGGTTGTGATTCTGGTCTCGTCGATTGTCTCTATGTGCATCAAGCATCCGACTTACAAAGCTTGGATTGCTGAGAAGGTACCTTTTTATCCTTGTTTTAGACCTTCCGAGTAATTAATTTTCTTCTAGGGCAATGTGGTGAGCACAGCTTACCCAAATTGGGTCCTAGCCATTGCCATATCGATGATTCTGGCAGGAATCCTACCAATACCCATCGTCTTTCTCCTAAGACGGTACCAATGTCTGAAGATGGATATCAATATACATGAAGGTTCCATCAGGAGAATTGATACCACTGCTTCGACCAGAGAGATGATCACTGATGTAGACGTAAGAGTTTTATATTCATTACTTACCCCTTCTTCATAAATCCTTACTGCACCCCAAAAAAATTGTAATGTAGATGCTAAGATCCTAATATTTTTAACTAATTGGCTAGGAGCAATTAACGAGTCCCGATGGTCCTTGTGTCACTGCCACCAACACACTCAAAAATAAATTCACAATCGGAGACTTTGAAGTATAAAGTAAGTGCGCTTTGTAAATGTGCTTTTAGTTTGATTTGTTTTGGATGATTGGGTAATTATTTTGTTTGTTTTGGGGGAGTTGCAGGTTGATGACGATGAAGATGGCTTAGATGAATACCATGACGAAGATTCCGACTCGGACGAAATAGGGCCGCAATTAAATAGCAGTTTTGGTCGTAATTTCCGCATGGAAGTCCTAGACGATTAGCAAAAATAGATGCCTTATTTATTCTTAATAAATATGTGATAAACATAATATTTTTGTTAATTTGTTCTTCAGATCAGTATTGCCGTAATAAAATATAATAATGAAGCCGTCAATTTACAGCAGGCATCTCTTTTTGCAAATCCTTCAAATAATTGTTATTAGTTTTAGGCTAGTTGTTGTAAACAATTTATGTACTTGTACATATTGTACATATTGTCGGTGAAACATTTTTGCGCAGTACAGGGATTACAAAAAGTGTCTCAAAACTATTTACAAATAGACTTGACCTGTTCAAAAGAGGAAAAATAATTATTTCTTTATAGTATAGTGCCAAAATGTTGTATGATAATTATATTCCAAATGTTTGGTTTTGATGAAGAATTTATTTAACAGTTATTTAGTTGTTGTGGGCTTTAAAATTATTAACTAATTGTAACTTTTACTTTTAGTTATTTGTCTAATAAATATTTAGATGTTTTACAACATTGGCTCAATACTATAGCTTTAGTTTTTTATTAAAGAAAAATATATTGCTGATACTAGACTTTAGTAAGTTGCAGCCTTTTCGATAGGTTGATTAAAAAAAAAAGTGAAATCTAGGCCAATTAAGGATCGAAGATCAATACAATAATTAATATTAAATGAAAAAATACTCTTTATTCATAAAGGTAGTTTTCTAATTTTATTTTAAATCGAGTTGAAGCTGATTTCTATTAGAAATAAAAATAAATACGTAATGAAAATCAAAATGCCTAGAAGTTGAAAACGTAGACGGTTCAAGTTTCTAATGGAAATGACAGCCTTAACGACAAAACGTTCTTATCAATCACAAACAACTCCATTTACTTCAACTCACACTTTTCTATACATTTTTTTTATCATACTATGCACATTTTGAAACCCATTTCGTTGGAAAAAATAATAATTGTGTGCCTCTATATTTACAATAATTACACTGTTAAATTAGAAAGAAAACGGCTTAAATTATCCAAAAATAAAATATACGAAAATGTTTGTTATATGTGTCGTTTGATGTATAATAAATTGTATCTATTTTTTCGTTTTGATTTGCACAGAATTTATATAAAATACTATAAGCACACAATATGAATTATTTTTGATGGTTTTGATTGATTCATTGTATTTTTATAATAATGAAATAGTACAATTAAAAGAAAATGCTCAGAGATTTAACAAAAAAGAAAAGAAATAAATTGATTCTATATGTATTTTCTTAGAAATCTATTTTGTTGATTACTAACTAACTTATTTGATTCGAATTTAATTAATTTAGTGGATGGTATACAAAAATTAGTTGTTCCTACTGCTAAAAGAAAAATGTGATTCTCTTTGTTTAACAAAAGAAAAATTGAATGAAATGTAATATTATCAACTAAGAATAAAACGAAGTAAGACTGTTGTATCGGTAAAATGAATAAAATAAAATGTTCATAGAACAGAAAATATTGTATTTAGAAATAAAAAATTCATGAAAAATGTTTTATCATTTTCAAGTCATATTTTTTAACTCTCTTACCACCAAAACTTATGTGTCAGCGATGATTCGCACTCAATGCAAATGCAACTTAATTATTCTTATATCGAAAAATTAATTTAATAAATTTCTAGTACTAATCTAAATTTTTAATTTGTTAAAGGACGACGTCTATTCGATCTGTATTGGCTAAATTATATTATTAAAGAATTGTATTGCGCACTATACGAATCATTTCAAATATTCTATTGCTAGTTTTATGGTGCTTATCTATTTACGATCCAAAATTTATGAACATATTGTTTAAATATAAGAATATGACGAACACAGGGTGAGCTTTTGTTTTTATCGCAATCGCATCGCTTCATCAATTATTAATTATTACGAAAAAAATTGTTGTATTCAATATTTAAATAAGAAAAATATGAATCAGCTCAATAAACAATTCGGCTTTTTGAGCTATGAGGTGGGGCCTTGACAAATAGCAGATGAAATTCTATTTGAATAACGAGATAAGATTAGAAGCCTACATATATCTAAAAAATTGATTATTTCAAAAGTGTAAAAGTGCTTAGTAGTTGCGTTAAGTGTCAGAAGTATTTTTTGAAATTATTACAGGTAAAAAATTATTAGCTAAATAAGTTGCAAGTAGAAAATAAATCAATCCGATAAATTGCATTAGATATATCAATACTGGACTAGTAGGTAGTTATTTTACTGCATAAATATGTAATTGGAAAAGAGTAATAGTGCACTTGTTTGATGTTAAACTGACCTCGACTGCATGCAAAATTGCACCAAAGTAATCGAAAGCATATTCTATAATTTATGATCTTAAATAATTAATTTAAAAAATTGCTACTTCACCAGCCCAAAGAATTTTATTCAAAAACAAATTCTCCTCCACTCTATGCATTCATTCAATTTAATGCACATAAATTCATCAATGCTACAATGATTTAAATTTGAATCCAATTCATATTGTTCTATGAGTTGAAGGTAATTAATTCACAGATTTTTATTAGAATTACTTGTGTGTGGCACCGAAATAAATTTATCTATTGCATGTCAATAATGATGAGCGCGAGTGATTATTATTGTGTATCTGAATTATTCTACTATTTTTTTATAAAATATAGCTAAATATTGCATTCGCATTGAGAATTTTTCCCAGTGTTATTGAATATTCCAACTAAATCGTCTTTATAAACATTAGTGATTTGTAAAAACCTAATAATCAATTACATCACTGATAAGTGACTTATCTTAAGATATTTTAGACATCAAAATCATGACAGAAAGTGACTTTAAAGTCACTTATACAAAAAATGACTACGACATAACAGACTTTATAAAAAATCACCCTGGAGGTTCAAACTACATCAACCCATTCAAAAACAAAGAAATTGCAAATCGGATGAAGGATACTCAACATTCGGAAGCAGCCTATTATTTATTAAGGGAGTACCAACAAGGCGGACGCGATTCAAGACAAAGTGAAAGCAGTGAAGACTTGGAGGTAATTTTATAAGCTGCAAGTAATTTTGATTAAATTTGTGCAAAGCTTTTAGTCGACTGGACTAAACCGATGCTTAGTCAAGTTGCTAGTTTGGGTGCTAAATATAAAGACTGGGTCATTTTGCCTGTTGATAGAAAACTGAAATTGTTTGGTAGTCCTATTTTGGAAAGCTTGACCATTACGCCTTGGTATGTTGTTCCTTTAGTTTGGATACCGATTATTACTTTTTTTATTATTTATGGAACTCAAAAGTACATACAAATCACGAATGGTAAAACTTTGGAAGACTAATAAAATCTTTAAGGTACTAATTGGTTCGGTTCTAGATCCTTCTCCTATTTTTCAGTCGGTACTGAACGTATCTTTAGGAATTTTTTTATGGACGCTTATAGAATATTCATTGCATCGATGGGTATTCCATATAGAACCAACGGGTAAATCGAAATTAATGATTTATTTCCATTTCGCCATTCATGGTCTTCACCACAAAGCAAGTTCTAGTTAAAAATATACCACATTTATTATAAATTATATTTTTTAGGTGCCTTTCGACACAAGACGCCTAGTATTTCCACCCTTGCCCGCAGCTTTAATTACCTACGCAATCTATTCGGGGATTAGTTTAGTGGTACCCGAATCCAGACTTATTCATGTGGTATCGGGGGGTTTAATAGGTAAGTGTCTTACATAAAAATTAGTTTAATTTAATTTATAAGTATTTTTTGCTGTGGTAGGATATTTAATTTACGACATGATCCACTATTACTTGCATTATGGATCACCAAAAGAAAACAGCTATTTTTACCACCTTAAACGCTACCACAACCATCACCATTTCCAACACCACAATAGCGGTTTTGGAATTAGCAGTGTGTTTTGGGACAAATTGTTGGGGACGACGATACATTTGAAGAAATTAGCATATAGTATTAAATGGTGACAAATTAGTCACGTATTTCGCAGTTTGTGTTCATTGTCATTGTTTACGATTTATAATCAATATTTTAATAAAACGATTTTAATTAATTACCTTTTGAGGGATGGGGGGGATCCGGGGGGGTTCGAAAGTACTTGCAGTGAAAAGTTGAAATTTTCATAGAGTTTTTCCAACCAAAACTCCAGTCCAGTGTTTAGCATTACGCTGGTAGGCATTTTTCTGTTACATTTCAACCCTTTAGCACCTTTTAGGGGTAGATTTTGCTTAGCTCCTTCACATTTTGATGATTTTGACGTAAATGACAGAAATGTATGAAGTGGTTGTGAGTGGGGGGATGGTTCTCATTCTAAAAGCAGGTATACCAAAAATGTTTCACAAAGGTTGCGAATAAATTAATAAAACAATAAACAAAAACATATAAAATTATTTAAATTATGTAACAATGTACAATTACATTAAATGTACCTCTTATTACATTTTAAATGATTAATAATGCATGACATATTAATTATATAATCGAAACAATTGGCAAACATGTTTAGAACTGCTGACATGCAAGCGTACCAACCACTTCAGTCGCATCTGTCAAGTACGAATGTCAAACGGTTGAGTTTAAATTAGCGGCAGTTTATTATGTTTTTCTTAATTAATATCAGTGCTAAGACAAAAGTGTAAAGTGATAATAAGTGTATGAAGTGTGTGGACAATTTGTGGATAATAATTTCTACGGGCCCAAACAATGTACTTCGAAAATTTCTGCACTCTGCTGTAAGTACTTTGCCAAGTATACTATGCGATGCGAGCCGTCTTTACCGGTTGATACTTTATTACAAAATTACAAAATCCTATTTAAATTATTCATCATTAATACTAGAATCATCTGCAGTCTTCATTTCGTTCACGTTCACCAATTTCTCTTCCATTAATTTATCGCGATAGTCACGATCGAAAAAGTGGCACTAAAATACATAACCTCAAATTAAAGTTCAAAATTGAAAGCGTAATGTTTACCTTGTACAAAATAAAGACTAGAAGTACAAGCAAAATTAGCCCAGAAATTGCTGCGACCACATAAATCCAAATTGCAACCGGCTGCTTTATCTTCACGTAAATCAACGATGTTGCATGACCGTAAATTCTTAAACAATATTTCTTGCATAAAAAGTGTGACAAACAACAATTTAAATCGACTTACAGGCTGGTAGAATTATAGGAAACAGCCGTGGTAGTGAAACTAATAATTTCCTTCCCTATGAGATCGTTTCCATATTTATTTACTGCAATCGAAACTTGTTAAAATTATTTTAGCGGCTTTTAATTGCAGAAATTTAATTACTTAAAGCGTCATAATTAATAGTGAGTTGAATATTGTAATCGGCATGCTCAAATTTGTCGAGATAATTTCCCTTGCAATAATATTGTAGGCAATTTGCATTATTTGCCAAGCAGTCGACTGAAACCGACCGATTCTTCGGCACGTTCAAGCTAATTTCCAACAAACTCTGCCTAACATTCGTACTATCATTCAATGGAATGCAATATTGCTCCATATTTTGATAGGAACTTTTCGCATCCACAAATGTAAACACTTGAACTTCGTTTGGTATCAATATAATTATATCTTGGTGTGCTGGACTTGGTCCTTCATTTCCAAGCAAAAACGTGTGCAGAATGCCATCAGTTTGTTTATTGGAGTCGTATTCCAAGTTCTCAGGTGTTGACTTGCTAAATAATACATCAGGAAAATAAACAACTAGTTAGGAATTGAAATGCAATTTACCCTTCGATATATGGCAAGTTGGAAAGCTCGACTGGAATAAAAATAGACGAAGCTTTAACTGAATTGTTTCCTGAACTTTTCATTACGAAATCGATTTGTATTTGCCGCAAATGTGGCGGGATTTTGTTAATGTCGAACTTTAATTCAACCTACAGCATAAATACATTAACAAATTAAATTAAGAAGATATAGTATTCTTACGTTTTTAGCGGTGGCTCTTAGCACATTTGCTACAGGACAAATATAAGTCCCATTCTTTTTATTGCAATTCAAGATGTTGCGTAAAATAATTGAATCAGTCGCATTGATGATTAATTCGCAATCGTAAGCTGGTTCGCCAAAGTTTTCCACTGCTACATTAACATCCAACTCGTTTGTTACGCTGTGGATTATTTTGCTTCTAAAATATTTACGTTAGTTACTTCATTAATTTTAATAGCAAAACTTACGTAGAGGACGAAGTTGTGAGCGAAAGATTAGTTTGGCAAATTCTATCATCGCCGCATCCGTGCGAAAATGGAATGGCTAAATCAGCATTTTCGCCAAATCCTTCAAAATCAAGATCAGTTAAATTACAACTAATGCCGATTTGGAATGGTCGAATGAAATTCGTCAATCCAGCTGATAAAGCTACAGGAATAGTAAAGCACTTTTCACGGAGCGATATAATATTGATGCTATTTGTAATTAAAGCGTCCGGCAAATATCCGCGTTTATCCAAATTGATCCTAATTTTGAATCCGACTTTAAGAGTGTCTACCCAATTCGCTGTGGTGTTTATAATTTTTCTAAAATTAAATTGAATGCAGTATTTTACGTTGAACGTATGAGTATCAATTTGGAGATCTTTGGATTCGCTTGATAGGCGCAGTTTGTAGTCAATTATTGGTTTGGATTTGATGATGAAGACTTGGTCGCTTTGGTACGCTCCTATTGCCAAATCTGAAATCAGTTCGAATAGAAATAAATTGCTTGGTTTAGATGTATTTTTCGTACCATTATAGCCATCAGAATTAATATCAACGCCTTTTGAGATGCCGAAACCAAATCCACGCACTCTTCTGGATAAATGCAGTCGGAATTGGGATGGCTCTATTTTTTGGCTGAACTCGTTACGTAAACCAAGTGGGCTACCCTTGTAAATGTACACTGCTCCAGCTCCATTATTTTCATACGGGGCTGCTATTGCTACATCATTGTATCCATCGTAATCTAAATCGCCAATGTTGCTGAGCACTGAACCAAATCTGGAGCCACTTATTTTGGAGCCTTCTAGTTTACTGATTTTATTAAAGATTGTCTACAAGTATTACTGCAAGATTAATAAGATAAAAATGAGGATAGAGAAATACATTTTGATGCGAATAGTAATAAACGTAGCCTTCGTCGTAGGATTGTCCCGCACCCATTGGCACTCCAACTAGTAAATCTTTATAACCGTCAGAATTATAATCACCAATTAGTACGCTGAATCCAAAATAAGCTCCAATTTCATCACCAATCAAATTGCTGATAACTTGATTCCCTCCGGATTCAGGAGCGAAGATTTTTACAGATCCAAGCAATTTATTACCTCGTGGCTTGCCAGCCACAATCCAAAAATCTACTGGATTATTATTCATATAACCCGCAGTCACTTTGTATCCTAAGTAATCAGTATTTAATGCACTTTTCAATTCAGTGTATTCGTGATCTACACTGCTTTTGTTAAAAATGCTTTGCTCCACCACACCTCCTGCAAAATGAATTAATAAATTGTGGACTATTTGGGTTACATGGAGATTAATTGGCACCACTCCAATTCAAGTCGCCAGGAACTCCCAAGATGAGGCTGTTCCTTTCTTTAATGAATTTTAAATCGAAACCGACTTCCGCATAGGCTGCAATGTAAAGATTTCGTCTGGTTTGGTCTTTATGCTTGAACGGGGTATACATTTCGACTCTGCCATAAAAATCAATGGTGTAACACACTCCGTTGGTGAAATAAAATTCCTGGGAACGGAAAAGTGCTCGAGGTGCACACGTCTAAATAATTTATAAGAAACAGAATTCAAGATGCTAGCACAGAATTAATTATTAAATAGAACTTGCATAGATGTTGTGCGAGTCTACGTCCAAAACCGCGCCCAGGAAATTGCCATTGGATCTTGTATCTACATCATCATAAGCTGGAATAACATTACTTATTGAAGCTAGTTGTGTTAGGGGAGAATTATGTTACCAGAAGGTGATATGAAATATTTCGAGCAATTTAAATAATTTAAATCACAGCGAAAAATTCCTCCGCCAGCTTCCGTTGCGGATATTTTTTTTGGCGCGCCCACAATGACGCTGAAATTTAATTCAGTCTCGGATTCAACACAAACACATCATTAATCATTTTGAGCACAAACTTACGCGTTATTTTGGAGAACGAGGGAGTAACCGAAATATGAATGCAGATTCGTTAATGGATTTTCAATTACGCGCACTGCATCAAAATTAAAGGAGCATCTACAAAAAGTAACGCAGATTAGAAGGATTATTAGAAGTTGGTGCAACATTGTTAGTTGCTGCTGGAATAACGATTTTGGCGAGGATTTGAGTTTTAAAGAGGAAAATAAATGTCTAACTGGAAATACCACAATTATGATATTGTTTAAATAGATTCTTGTGACGCATTCACAAATATTGTGATAAGAAATCGTCCTACACATATTTCAAGAAGGAAATCTGTTAAGACAATACAGCTTCAAATTATATTGAAAATTTTAGAGTCTTTCGGAATACTTTGGATTGGAAGAGTTTTTGCCAAATTTCAACTTCTTACGACCAGTTTGAAATATCAACACTTATAATTTTTCACACTCACTTTTGATTTAAAAATCAGATAACACTTTACTTTGGCAAAAGTTCAAAAGTAATTTTTTTAAAGGACAATCACCCTTTAAAACCACAAAGTCCGCATTGCGCCAAATAAAAAGCCCATCCAACATCAAGGTTCTTTTTATTCACAATTGTACAATACAACAATAATTAATTAGATTGCTTTCAACTATACATTATCTTCAAGAGACAAACTAAACAATAAAGTGGATTTTAACAATAAAATGGAATGGCATAAATCGCTAGGTATAACCATATATAAAGATAAAATTAACAACATATTCTACATAAGTATTTTGTGTGTTTATAACATCGAAACAATACTGCACATTTAACTATAGAAAAGAAATGATTATTGCTTTAATTAGCTTCGACTCTGTAGTTCTTGTGGATCACAGGCTGGATATCGTAGACCAGCTGCAAAACTTCCGTGATGACTGGACTCTTCTGCGAGACAATTGCCTTGTTCATATCTTCAATACGAGATTTCGTATCGACTTCGATCTTAGCAGCAACATCTTCTCGGGACCCCATATGCTTGGATTCGAATTCGCGAAACTGGCGTTCGCGTTCTTTGCGATACTTTTCGATTTCTTCTTGGGCCTCTTCCTTGGCCTGCTTCAACCTTCTAGCTTTACCTGCAATTACACAAGATGTTAATTAGTGAACAGCGAAACTACAGCGACAATAACACAACTCGTGATTAGTTACACCCAAAAGTGAATCGAGGTCGACGATGTTTTTTTTTCACTGCGGCAAAAAAATACTTACGTTTGCGTGCCTCGGAGACTTTTTCAGCTGCACGCTTTTCAGCAGCTAGTAGCTGCTGAATGCCCTGCGTTTGACTTGCCATTTGATGCGGATGAATTTATTATTTTATCGACCAAGCACTGAATGCGAATGCGACTGATGAATAGAAGGAAGTCATATGATTTGAGGTTTGGTTAGAGAACGTGAGGGCGCTTGGGTAGGGGCTACAGTGCTGCATTGCGGTGGAGTGCGGTTATTGCATTGCTAGTTGCCTAGTTACGACGTGCAAAACAATATTACAGCTATGTAAGCCATTGACTTTTAACAATAATTTTGCAGTTCAATACTTTTTTAACTCAAGCTTCCAATTTATAATCGAATGGAAGCATAAAGTAACGTAGTAACATATATGTAAAATAGACAACTATTATTGTAAGTCTAGTATGAATGTTCAGGAGGTGGCGCCACTCTCTGTTCATCCGCATTATGGTATAAAAAATTTATAATTAATTAAATGCGCCTAGCTAAGTTGGGATTTTGCTTCTATATAATGTGTACTTAATGCTTGACTGTGTTTCATTAGTAAATATTAACAATTTACAGGCATTGTAATAACTTTAATCTAACATTTTCATTGACATTTGCTTTGATATCACAAGCATTAATTTTTATTCGGTTGGCAATAATAATTCGTAGTACTAGTACTCGAATAATTTTCATTTGCATTAACTCGATAAGCGTCTCATTTCGATGTGTAGCTCGCTCATCCTGATTAAATTCCTAACAATAAAGAATTAGTAAACTTTTTAAATTAACAACTTTCGCAAACTTTATTTCGAAAATATGCAACCAACAATTTCCTTTCATTATTCCAGAGTTCAAGTTCAAATACTACTATCATGATGATTTAAACATGTTATCGAATTTGAATTGCAAAATCCAGTATTTATTTTAGTATTAACGTAGCAATCAAGTTAAAAATATGCTTTTTATAAGTTCGTACAAATTCTTAACTAAATTTCAAAGTAAGCTACAATTATTTAATCGCTTTTCATTCTTTATAACTTAGTGCATTTTTAATTTAAAAAAGGCTCTATTTGCTATACTTTCATTTTTACCTTGCAGCAGCTTTCAGCTATTTTTATACCTTCTGTTTACAGTACGAAATGCCAGCACTATCGGGTTTATCGGCTTGGGCAATATGGGTTCCAGAATGGCCAATAATCTCATAAAAAAGGGCAACACCTTAAAAATTTACGACATCTCTCCAAACACCCAAATAAAGGGAGCACTAGTTTGCAAAACACCTGAAGAGGCTTCAGAAAACTGCTCCACTATAATCACAATGCTACCAGATGGCGCTATTGTATCCAAAACAGTTTCAAAAATCCTACCTAACCTCAAAAACAACGCAACTTTTATCGATTGTTCTACAATCGAACCACATGTAGCCCAATCTTTGCACCAACTACTAGCCGAGCAAAAACAAATCAAATTCCTAGACGCCCCAGTCTCCGGCGGCATCAAAGGCGCCGAAGCTGGAAGTTTGACTTTTATGGTTGGAGGTTATGTCGAACATTTCAAAGAAGCTGAACCAATTCTGCTCCAAATGGGATCCAAAGCGTTGCATTGTGGCAAACCAGGAGCAGGACAAGTGGCCAAACTATGTAACAATTTAATACTAGGCGTCACTATGATAGCGACAGCTGAAGGTATGAATTTGGGGGCTAAATTAGGGTTAGATCCAAAATTGCTAGCTTCGATTGTTAATTGTTCGACTGGCCGAAGTTGGTCAAGTGATACATACAATCCAGTGCCTGGAATTATGGAAGGGGTACCGTCTTCAAATGATTATCAAGGCGGATTTGCGGTTAAATTGATGGCAAAAGATTTGGGTCTTGCTGAAAATGCGGCGGTGCATTGCAATGCTGCGGTGCCTTTAGGGGCGATTGCACATCAGTTGTATAGGACCATGATGGCTAATGGTTTGGAGAATAAAGATTTTTCGGCAATATATAAATTTTTGAAAGGCAATGAAGTTTAAAAATATCAAAATTTGAATAGGTACTTGCAATTTAACTACCTCTGCATCCAGGGAACAATAGCTTAACTAGTATTTAAAATGTAAGTCAATTAATTATACTCTCTAGGCAAAAAGACGATGAAAGTCCATAGCCGATTATTTTTGTGACAATAAAGATTTAATACAACTCGTGGTAGGAGTGACTAATAGCAGTGAAGTAATGCAGATAGGCGGTTCCGCCTCAAGTAACAAATGGTTCAACAAGAGTTCGAAGGGGTGATAAACTTCCTTTTTGTAGGCAACCAGCAATACAATGCTCATGTATTCTTGCTGGTGGTTGCTCGCGTTCTTTTGTCGCCACGTGGTGCCAAACATCAGGGCCATCTAGCATCCCCTAGCGAATGTAACGAAAAATAATTTAAATATTAGAAACTTGATTTAATTATACTTTCCATTTATAAATAAACAACTAATTAACTTCCATCGCAATAAATTATAATATATTATTCATAACCTGAATCAGAAAAGTAGTCTTTTCAAGTTGGCTCGATTTATTTTTGCTCTCATTTTTTCACCATGTCTATTTTCAATGACAGCAGCATCAGATAAAATATTTCAAATAGTTTAAATACAGTGCAAACATCAATGCCTCTGCAATTAATCATCAATTCGGTGAGCATAATTTGTGCAATTCTACCACACATCCGCAATGACAATCACAATTATTAATATATGCTAATTAAGCTATTTTAGGTTAGCTCAACTAAAGTTGCCCGAATGTTTTAAAATACTTGCACCTTCAACATGGGACTGATCATTGCTAAATTTAGGGTGAGTTCAACCTCCATCTACACGCATAAATATAACTTGAGCAAACTTGCAGAGAAAGGCAAAAAGCACTTACGATGTACTCGAATGTTTGGAAGACAAAATCAAAGCCATTGAAGAATTCGGCAAAGACACTGAAGAGTCACGCAAAAAGATACTATTCCGCTTTCTAATATTTGCTGTATTTTTCTATTTAATCCTGGTCGCCACCTTTTATTTCAACTACGCTAAAATCCCCACTAATTGGAAGATCTACTCGGCACTGCTTTTGCTTCTAGCAGTTCCAGTCATGTAAGGCCCATTAATTTTGCTCGCTAAAAAATACTAATAATTCATAAACACCGGCAGCATATGGTTCATAAAACGCATGTTAACCTGGTATTACAACCGCAAATTGCGACGCAATCAAGCAAAGTTAGCATTGCTCAAAGAAGAGAAGAAAAAGATCATTGATAATGTTATGGAAACTGAGACTTATAAGGTAGCCAAGAAAATTTTGGATAAGTTTGGTGACATTAGAAAACCACTAGCGACACCTATGGCACTTACTCCATTACGACCAGCGCCGGTTTTTCCCCGTTCCAACTTGCAGTTACATCAAACTCCAGGTATTTTGAATTATTTCATTTAAATTCAAAAACTAAGAATTCGTTCTGTTAGGAACGGTTGGTTTAAGACAACGAAATTTACCCGTGCCGAATCAACAATTGCGAGGTCGCATGTCGTTTGGTCTTCAAAATACACCGCATGCAGCGATTTCTAGCACTCCTTTGCCCATGCCAAGGAATATTTTGTCTAGTGAACGCACAGTTTTAGATAAAATGGTCGATTTCCTAATTGGAGATGGACCTTCGAATCGATTTGCCTTAATTTGCAATAAATGTTTCAGACATAATGGTAAGTTGCGCCTGAAAGGACAGGCAACTCACAATATACCAGATGTTACTAAAGAATTCCACTAGATGGCGCTCGCAAAAACTTAATGCTTTTTCAATTAATTATTGCAGGAATGGCTCTTAAAGAGGAGTTTGAATACCTGGCTTTCGCTTGTTGCTATTGTGGCACTTTTAATCCAGCTAGAAAACAGCGATTGTCTGCTCCAAAGTTGCAACTGGAAGCCAGTCCGCAACGAGAGCCGGATTCAAGTGATACTTCGGATTCGGAGAAAGAATCTGTCGCTAGTTCTGATTCGGATAAGCCAGTGATTACCGAACTGTGTAGTGATTCGCCTGAGGAGAAAACGGATTTTGACAAGTTGTCCGATTTGGATCAAACGCCGCCGCAATCCGACGAAGCAATGGAAATTGCATCAAATTAAATTTTTCGATGTTTTACTATTACTGCCAAATTGAATGTTAAATAATACATAAATAAAGACTGACTAATATTTTAATGTATTAGTTGTAGTCTGATTGGTGGCCCGGGATTGTAACATTATTATTTATATTTATTAATCATTTATCATGTTTTTACGAGTATGTCAATTTTTCGAAGCAATATTGTATATAATTGTACATTGGAGTGTAATTTGCTTATTTATTTTCTGTTTCTAGGTGCCTTTTTATTAAATAAAAGCTTTACTAAATTATCGTTTTGTATCATTGGTGTGAATGTAGTCAAAAAAAAAATATTCCATAGAAAATAGTCATGTTTAATTTAAATTTGTACCCCTTTTTATAAATAAATAATTTATCTTCGAATTTTATAAATTGATGCCATTTAAAATGATTCAATTTTGAGCAACATATGCCACCAGCAATACATGCCATTACAGGCCGACTAGATTAAATTTTTTGAAACATCTCTACCATTCTCTTTAGGGTTTGCTATCCGAGAACCAAATTGAAAAGCCCTCTTTTTTAATAAGGCCGCACCTTTCAAACCTAAATAATACGCTAGACTTCTCAAAAGAATTTTTTCACCTACACCTTGCGGCCAATCAGACGAAGGACAAGACCTGCCCGGCAAAAATGCAATTCTTTTCATAAATAGGAATAAAACAATAATAGGTACTTACTTTTCCCAAGAGTGCAAGCCACGTACGAACTGCACAACATCCTCATCCAAATACGGCGTCCGCAATTGCCGACCATGATCCGAAACCACCCGATCGTCTCTCGCCAGGTTCCTATGCGACAAATTCTGCCAATCTTCCGCTAACACATCATGCAAGCCTTTCCATTCATATTTTTTTAAAGCAGCTCTATGTCGCGTATAACCGCCAAACAGTTCATCCGCCCCCATTCCTACAAGCAAAACCTTCAATTACTTAATAAGACTGTAATTTAATTATCTTACTTTGCTGTAAAATTGGTGACATCCCCTGCTAGCAAACCAAAGGGCGCAGCCTAAACTGTCGTCCAAAATCGTATCTAACGGGTAAATTAGATCCGCGATACGAAGTTGTCGCTCATTTCGCAATTCCTTGAGTGGAATGTTCAGTTCGATTAACTTCCATTGCCGATTTGGTCGCAAAGCCTCCAACTCAGCTAAAGTTTGCTGGGCTGTTAAGCGATCCGGCGTCTCATAGTGATTGTTTTTCGGAAAGGCGACATTCAATAAGTCGATTGAGCGAGTTGAGTCAATGAATTGGTCAGCTAGAAGCGCTAATATAGCGCAATCTACGCCGCCGGAGAAAAGAATGCCGGTAGGGTGCGCTGCTATGCGTTTTGCAATAGCAGTTTCAAGAAGCGCTTTCAAGGATTGGACCTTGTTCAGCCATGTTTGGTTTTGGAGCAATAAATCGAAAGGGTTTTCGCAGTTTCGTAAACTATTTAGCAGTGCTAAATCGTCGCGTGTTGGTTCGCGGTACGGATTTGATTCGTCAATTAAATTAGTGTCTACTTTAACAATTTGAATGTCCAAAAATTTTTCAATTGATTGCAATTTGTCGTTATAATTTTTGTTCCTATACTTCCAACTAAAGTTAGTCAAACTTAACTCACTTTTAGTCAAATCCAAGCAAAAGGTGCCAATTGATGGTAGCTCCATGAATTCGAAACCGGTGTGTCGTTTGGCGACACTAGTGAGGATGATGGTGTCATCTAGTTTTCCGATTAGTAAACTTCTGCGGCCGTAGATGTCTCTGCCGAAGTACAGTTTGTTTTCGCATTTGTCCAAGTAGACGAAAGCGTAAGGACCTTGAATGTTTGCTAAAGTTTTAGCTTTATCTTCGCTTTGCTCTAATACATCTAGGAAAAGTTTTGTGTCGCCAACTTTAGCGCGTTGTTCGTCGGATATGATGCCGCCGAATACGTCGCCGTTATAGACAAATATTGAATCGGTGTTTTCGACGGGTTGGTTTGTAATGGTAGGACCTTGTAGCCATAATACGCTAGCAGCAAAAAAAAGACTGGAATTATCTTCTAGTTTGTAGAATTTGGTTTCTGAGCTGTCAGGGCCACGATTGGAAATAACTTGCTTGAAAATCTGGAACTTTAATAGAAAATTAGAAACTATTGTAGATTAATAGTTCATTTGCTCACTGTGTCTAATAGTTTTCTTTCATTGGAGCAGTCTTTTGAATAAATACAAAATATTCCACACATTTTTAGTGACAACACATGAGGTTAAATTATGACAGCCAAAGTATGCGACCAGTGAAACATCGTTGCTAGGAAATTATATTTAATAATTACTCATTAAGGCTAATTTGCTACTGCTTGCCTTTAAAGTTGAAGTAACGCCATAGATCTACTAAAATAGATAGGCAATTTAATGTATTTGACAGTTAGGAGTTACGCATACCCATGCCACCGAGCATCTTTAATAACTTATCTTATCATCCCTTGGCATTGAATGTCCTATTATGGGAGGTCTTACTAACGCAGAACTTCGGCAGCCCCGTACCACACAAGAATAACCCATTATTAACACGTAAAGAAGTGTATGTTATAAAACACAAATACAAAATTAGAAAACACGAGGAAACAAATAGAACAACAAATAAGAAGAACTAACAGAACAAGAATAAACAAGAGAACGAACAACAAGAGTAAACAAGAGAACAACGAGTAACAAACTTAATAACACGAAGCAGAGATTATATAGGGAGATTATAACACAAAGTTATTATGACAGTTGACAGAACAAAAAGAACATGGTATCGCTACTTTTTCGAATCGAAAAAAATGGCGATACTAGCGCCCCGTTTTATGGGTATGAACTAAACACATAAAATAAATACATTTTGGCGAAAGTGGGAGAATTCCCACCCCCTGAGTAAAGCACAAAATAAAAAAATAAAATACAGTTGTAAAATTTCTTTGTATATTAAAAAAATTGACAATAAATCATTATATATATAACATTGAGTTCGACAAAATTGGCGATACTTGATACAATCAATATTTTTTCCAATGCATTTAAGCTATTATATTTGAATGAATAATTTCAAAGAGGTTCTAATATTAGACAACCCCTCATCAACTATTGCCTGCCACATCCAACAGAGTAAGGCACCAGAATTGTTTATACAATAATAATATTAAATGATATAATTGCAATGGAAAAAATATTAATGTTTAAATGATAGTAGTAGTAGTAGATTGGTGGCACTGATATTCTTATCGAGGGACATCACCTAGCGGCCAAAAAAATAACTATTAAACAAAAACTTACACAATCCGAATAACCCACCTAGTCACTGCTGCCGTCAGAATCAGTTTCCTCTTCAGCATTTTGAAGCCATTCAACAAATTGCTTCATCTGGTCGACAAACATCATTTTGCCTTTGACGTTGTAATCCTGCTTGTACCATTTCAAAATGGCCTGTTCAGAAATCACGTCGGTCTTATAAAACAGCATAATTATCTTTTGAAAGGCTCGCATAAACGTCATATTAGAGTAGCAATATTCCTGCACTTTTAACAACAGGCTGATCTCGGCACGAGCCACAGTGGCAAAGGCCGAGAACAGGCTGGTGTACTGCTTCAAGTGGCGCACTGCTTGATCAGTCACAAGTTCCTACAGGACAAATAATTAATAACATAATGATAAAATTAATTTAAATGATTGTAACAACGCTTGATAACTTTCAGCTTACAAGCCAACTGAATGCCAGTATAGGTGTTAATTTCTATCATCCAGAGTGTTTTAAAAATTAAATTAAATTGAATTTAATTTCGTTGATCTCTGGACTTCTGTAAATATTATTAGTTGTTAATAGTTACCTCTTTTTTGGACCATTCCGGAATATCCATAACGGTCATCCAAATAATACAAACAATATCATGCTCCTGGATGCTCTCCTTCAAAGCAATCTCACGCAACTCGGTAATAATATCGCGTTGATTCTTGCTCTCGCCCAAATTATCAGCTAGCAACACTTGCAGTTCCTTCTTCGCATTCTGTAGATGTTGGTCGTTGTATAGTTTGAGTATTTCCTCCAGACCGTTGTCTTGAAAGGCATTGCGAAAGTACACTTGGGACTGTTTAGTGTCTGGTATAAAACTGATTAAATGTGACTCAATGTTAGATTTTTTGATCGCCGAATACAACGAATTTACGCCACGCTCCTGACGCCAATATTTAAACATATCAATCAGAAAATCGAGTGCCAAATGGTCTTTGACTAAATGCGAATTGTTCAGGACCAGCACGGCATTGAATGGAATGCTGCCATTGGAAATCCACAATGACACCATCACTGCCAGCTTTTTTCGATCGGCCGGATCGAAATATTTGACAAACATTAAGATTTTCTTGATTTCATCCTGCAAACAGCACGAAAATCTTACTATCTATTGCGTCCATATTTGATTACTGATAAACATGTATTACTGGTAGCATAGCATCAAATTAGCTAATTTAAATTTACACATACATTTTGCATGATTTGTTTAGTTATGATAGGAAAAGTAAATATTATAGATACTGCTTACTTGGAATAGTTTTTCCAAATACTTGTAGCGACGCATAAGTTTAATAAAAACTTGTTCCCAGCTTTTCATTATTTCCATGTTGATTTCGTCGGGAGCCGCAAAAATGCTTGCCTCCGTCTTGCTCGGCCCCTCACCATCCTGAGACAATGTACCTCCGGGAACTGTGTGCCCCAATAAATAATTAATATTGTTTCCATTTGAATTAAGCTAATTGAACATACCCAAGATGCCTCCCGCAATAAGTATATCGAAGAGACCCTCTCCATAGCGACGATAGTCTAATTTATTACCTGCACCGTCCAAATATCGCGAAATAGCTTCAAAATCGTTAGAACATTTATCGAGTCCAGAGATTATCGCATCCCTAAACCCTATTGGATCATACCTCTCCTTTTCATCTATTACAGGAAACGTTAATTAAGACAAAAATTTAATAAAAACGGAAATATTTACCTCTTTTTCTGGTCTTGATGCGTTGACCGGATAGGACTGGTTTTTCTACCTTTTGACTCATACAAAAATTTCTGCAACATCAAAATTATTATTAATCATATTATAATTCGAGCCAAGTTCATACATGCACTAAATAATTAATAATAAGCATAGATTAAAAAAATGCAAACAAATCGCAAATGTCATAAATCAGGTGTTTGCATTTAGTACATTGTTTTGTTAATAGATGGAATTAACGTGATTGCTAATTTATAAACAATAAGTGTCGCATTTTCAAGACAAATAAACATGCAAGGTCATCAAAAAGAGGCGTAGAATTGAAAAATACATTGAATTTAGTGTAAAGGTTGGCAAAAAAATGGCACAAAAAAAAACGTGTAAAATAACGGCACAAAGAAGGGGGGTCAACGACTTACACTTTTACGTTCGTTTCAATAAAACCCTAAAAATTAGTAAGAGATTATTAATAAAATCGATCGATTCAACGAAATATTATGATTGAAATGAAGTTATTGTTAAATGAAATGTTGCACAATGCGAATGGAAGCAAAGCAACCACCATATTATAACAAAATTCGAGTTCGAACACATGTCAATGAAACGTTCCGTGCGGTTCGAATCAACTCGATCAAGACAAGTGGAAGCAATTAGATTGATTTAAATCAGTTCTTATTAATGATAGCATTAAATATACTTACGTTTATACTGTTTTAAAAAAAGCACCGCACACGAGCTGAGAAGAACTTCAGATGCTTCGTCAATCAAAAGAAATTATACGAGCGCGACTGCGCGTCCGTGGAATATGACGGAATCAATAGAATTTCTGCACGCGGGAATTTTTAAATTGTCCTTCGACGAGACCGAAAATTGAGAAAATACTGCAACAAATTTACTGAAACTACAACAAACAAACAGATTAAGCGATTGAGAAAAATTATCTTTGTTTAGGCTAATAAACAAAGTACTAACCTGCTTTGAAATAAGCCAACTATGATTTTAATAGGCATAATTCAATTTAGCACGGACTGGTACTATAATTAGCAATGCATTAATTGTTGATTTTATTAATCAACAGCATTTTGCTAATTGTATTTTGTAATTATATTAGAGAATATTGAAAATTGAAATAAATAGTCTAATACAGAACCCTGGTGGATTAGTTTAGAACTACACTCAAATATATCATGGTCTCCTAAATAATATTCTAGCTAGGCAACCAGTAATACTTTTTATAGGTCAAATGCTGTTAATTTTAAAACGCAATTAATTAATTGTTTACAATGTTAAACAATAAAATATTGTTATTTTTAAACTGTAACAACAGTTGCCTAAAATTATCTTCCATTTCAATTAAGAAATAAATTGATAAGGAAATTAACCTCAATGATCCCCACATTCTAGCATGTCTACCAAAATTAAGGTAAGCTCTACAAACTACACTCTAAACAAATCTAACAATTCATTAATCAAATAGATAGGAATAATCGGCGGATCCGGCCTAGACGATCCAGACATTTTAAAAAATCGAATCGAAAAACAAGTCACCACTCCGTACGGCAATCCTTCCGATGTACTAATCCTAGGGGAAATCGAAAACATCCCATGTGTTCTTTTGGCACGCCATGGTCGCCAACACAACATAATGCCGAGCAACGTGAACTACAGAGCCAACATTTGGGCCCTTAAAGAGCAAGGTTGCACCCACATAATCGCAACCACCGCCACTGGCTCTTTACTGGAACGCATCAAACCAGGTAACCTATAACTGTCACTTTTTTTGACATGTGTCACTTTTTTGACATTCCGGGACATTTTTTAAAATACGAAATAAATTTAGGTGACGTGGTCATTCTCGATAGCTTTATTGACCGTACCACAAAGCGCCAGCAGACTTTTTACGACGGCGAAGCCGGGCATCCACGTGGAGTCTGCCATATTCCAATGGAGCCCGCATATTGCGAGCGTTCCCGTCAAATTATAATAAAAGAGGCCGCCGCTATGCATATTGCAGTTCATAAGTCTGGAACGGTGGTGGCCATTGAAGGGCCCCGTTTTGGTAGTAAAGCTGAGAGTTTGATGCATCGCCAATGGGGAGCGCACTTGGTCAATATGACTGCGGTGCCTGAAGTGGTGCTGGCAAAAGAATTGGGCATTTGCTACGTGTCGATTGCTTTGGCTACGGATTATGATTGCTGGCGCGATACGGAAGAGCGCGTTAGTGTGCCGGAAGTGATGCGCATATTTAAGGAGAATTGCTTCAAGGTTACGCAGTTGATTAGGGAAGGGGTTTTCCGAATTGCGGAGGAAGATTGGGACAAGACGATTGAAGAGTTGCAGAACACTGTTAAGAATAGTGTCATGGGATGATTAAGCTACGTTACCAAAAAGACCGGAAATATATTATTGCTGTAAGTGCTAATTTGGATTATTTTGTGTATTACTGGTTGCATAACTATGCCATAATTAGTAAATAAATTGAAACCATATAATAACAAAGCTTTATTATATAGTCTTAAAAAGTATTTTACACTATAATACAGCAATAGTATTAATAAATCAACCCGACACCAATAATCCCTTGAAAATAAAATCAATTCATTCAACTTCCGCTCATCAATCAATCATACACACAATTCGAACACACAATAAATTAAATTCGTGATATTCTGTACAGTCTTATAGCATCTTAGAGATCAGCATTGCCTTGCGACTTTCGCCGAACGTACTTATTAAAGTAATCGGGTCGCCAGCATTTGCATGATCCAGGAATCAAGAACCAGTCGTAATAAAGCCTAACCTGGAAGCAACCTAAAGCGTCAACGCCGTCGCAATGTGCCGGCCTCTGAGTGGTTGGCTGATCCACCGGGGCTGCTTGCAATCCCGCCCTTTTATGCAAATACTGCTGATAATTCTAGGAAAAACAAATCATTAGATCAAATTAAAAGTCTAGTAATTTAAAATGTACCTGGAAGTCTTGTACTGAAGGAGGCTGAGACGCAGCGACTGGGCTGCGTTGCGGATTCGCGGTATCGCTACTGCTCAAAACCGTATCCGGGTAGTAAATTTCAGCCACTAGCAGACTGCTCCATCTAGGCGACGATAAGCAACCGCCATCCAAATAATGGCAACGCGATTGCAAACATCTAGAAATTCAAATTCTAATTGCCGCTAATGAGGTATAAAATTAATTATCACCTGGTAACTTCTACAGTTTGCGTAAAATAGCCTTCGTAAGGAATTTGCACTACATATCTCCAAATGCCCTGATAATTCTTAGCGAAAACCGGCGTGGCATACTCAACTTTAGCGGGACAAGGTGTGGGTGGTCCTTCATACCTAGGCGGTGCATTGTTAGCCCCTTCGTCTCGTCTTTCAATTGGCAAATGTGCGGTTGCAATTGCAGGCGCAGCATAGGATTCACCGTTAATCGCTTTGTAAAGCATACAGAAGACGCCACCCTGGTCGCAGAATTTCCTCGATTGCCTTTCAGTCGAATTTTCGGCTGCGGAAATATTAAGGTCGCGCTTAACGCGATCTAATGCGTTATGGAACGGCGTTATCCTAGAAGAATTAATTGTAGTTATACTAATTATTATATTGTTAGTATAAGTACGTGTTTTGCGAAATAAGGTCGTCTTGGAGTTGCGCAACTTTCGGTAATGTTTCGTCTGCCTTTAGAATTGGTAATGTGCGACTCAAGTATTTTAAAGTCATGTTCTTTATTAAATCGCTGCAAAAATTAAATTAGAACCGCATTTACAAGTTAAAAGTCGTCCTTACAAAGGATAAGGCATGCCCATCACATTCTGCCCCATCGGATTCCGCGGAATAGTGCCCTTATTCAAATCGCCACACAAATTAAAAGGCGATACATGCGGACTCCGATCGTCGTCCTCCCTGCAATCGACCGCAACCTGCGAATAGGGTGGCGGCCTAACTCTAGGTGGCTCAGCATTTGGCGATTCGACGAAGGCATAGTATCCTTCTGGTGGCTCTTCACCATCTGCCACGGTTGTACTCTTGTCCGTTGATTGTGCTATTATTAGAACAATCTGTAGCGTCTGTATAAACAAATTTTTACAGTTAGAGGCCAAAAGATTAACGGTGAAATGAAATATTTCCAAAATGAGTGGACATTCCGCATTTTGTGGGCTGGTATTGTTCATTAACCTTTATTTTCATCAAGGACGCATATCATTACATCAAGGTTACGCAAATCTAGGTTGCATAATTAGTTAGCGACGCAAAAATAACGGTTTACTATTTTTAAATTTGAGAAATTTTGAAATAACTGTCAATTCAAATCTAGTACCTTTAGATTTTTGGGTTGGTAGTTCTGCTAATTCAAACTGAAGACAGTTGTTTACGCCAATTTCAATAAAAGCAATTAATTTGGATAACAAAACCGGTATAGCTTATGATTTCATTAAAATTACTGTAAATAGGAAGCCAATGAACGACAATATTTAGCCAACTTATTTGTGGTCTATTTGCAATACCGATTTACAAACAAAAAGCCGTTAACGCGCTGAGTAAAAGTGTATTCGTTTGAAAATCCGCATATACGGTCTAAAAATTACAGCAACTAAAATATTGTTATTAAATAATAATTATGCAACTATTTTTTTATATAAAATAAGCGCTCTAGTTGGTTTTTATTAAATAATTCAAAAATAACGAGCGCATTACTGTTACACTTAATTCGCACGTTTAGTAGTAGCTTTCGTTGTAATATATCGGAAATGAAAAGAAAGCTGAAGGAAAGCTTGGCGGAAAAAAGGCAAAACTGCATTTACAATAATTAACTAAACGATTTAGATTTAGATTGAAGGAGGTTAATTACACAAATTACCTCGATAAAATTGTCCCACTAATTCGAATTCTTGTCATGCACACTTTGTTGTTTTCTGTCGGGATTATCGCAACAAGTGCGATCATAAAAATTATTCAATATAAATTAAATAATATTCTTCGAATTTTCTACAAATAAAAATTAATGCAAGAATATTTTTTAAAATTTTAGAAAGCCACTAGTAGATTCCTTCTTCCTTATAATATTTTAGATTGTTATAAATATGCAGCTAGACTTGCCTATCATTATATAAGTAGCATATACTTAAAAAGTAAAAAACGAGTTGCTTTTCCTGTTCCGGAAATTCAATCACGAATATCTTATCATATTACATAATAATAAATTCTGTACATCCAGAAAATTAAAAGAAAATTCAACTCACAGTCAGAAAAATCCAAGTCTGCCACATCTTCCCCATGGATAATAAGAAATCCAAAAAAAAAAGAGTTCACTGCTGGTTAATTAACTTGTTGTTGAGAGGTTGAAAAGCGCGGATAAGTCAGCGAGCGGGTCTCGAAGAACTGTTGGCCGGACTTGATTACCATGTAGATACACCTGGAGCAGTCGTTACGACTAACGGGACTTGCATAGCTTCAATTGCCCCATCGCCTTTGCTCCAAACGTCTTCAATAATTACGTCATTGGGTTAACACAACACACGCGATGTTGTTCGATCATTACTCATTCCAGATGCCTATTTTAGTGACCCACTAAGAAATATTTCATTTTATTTAAATCTCTTTCATTTATCAATGAAATGCACCTGTCAAAATTTTTGAAACGTCAATTAATTGACGTTTGACACATAACCAATAATTATTGGTCAGGTTAAGAATTTTTTAATTAAATAATCTAATTAATTATTTTGTTTACAACAATTTGTATTATTAATTAATTTAGTTATAGAAATATTTTAATGTTTGGTTTAATTATTTATTTATTTACTTACATTTATAGATTATTTTGTTGTCAAAAAGATGCACTGCTTTTTACAAACTATTCTAAACTCTTTTTAGTTTAGCTAATATTTATTGCAGTCAAATAAATTGTAGAATTTTGGCCCAACAGCCATTTGCGCCATTGTCTGGAACTTCCTCCTCAAAATAGCGGCCATTTTTAATTTTGGTATTTTAAAAATATCATATTTACATAATTTAAAAGATTGCAGCATCAAGATAACTAAGTGCAACTGCACTGGTGAAAAACATTGCACCAATTTCACAAATCCTCGTCATTCAAGGCGAATTATAAATAAAATTAATCAATTGAGCGAGGTCACAACCAACTTTTCTCGTTATTTAATAACAAAGCTCTCAGTTGTAAATAAACGGGTCAAAAATGCTGTACCAAAACCGATTGCTTGCCAATTTGAAACGATTTTCAACCAGTGCTAATTTAAGAATATCAAATGAAACCGTGCAAAACCGCGGCGATTATTACAAAAACTTGGGCCATGTCGATCAGGAAGTAAAACCAGCAGGATGGGATTCTGCAGTGCCTTTCGAGCAGATTCCTGGACCCAAACCGGTTCCCTTTTTTGGGAACATGCTCAAATTTGTGCCTAAAATTGGAGAGCTTAATGTGCCTCAGCAGGAACTGTATCCAATGTTAGTACAAATAATTTGGCAAGTGCTTGTTTTAATGTTTCTTAATCGTAGATTAAAAGCGCAATATGGGGATGTGATAAAATTGGATAAGGTTTGGGGTAGAAACCCTATGGTGTTCTTAAACAATCCCGACGACATTGAGAAGGTAATTAATTTAATTACAGAATGCATTTGCATTTTTAAAGTTGCATATCAGGCTTTTAGGAATGAAGGCGCTTGGCCTTGTAGGCCTGGACTTGAATCCATGGTGCATTATCGCAGAGATGTACGTGATGATGTTTTTCAAGGAGTTGGAGGTGTTATGACTGTGTAATAATAATTCTATAAATTAATTAGACTAATTTAAAAGCGGCCGCCATTTAATTCAAATGGCGTCCAATTAGAATTGGTGTATACTTGGTTGCCTAGTCGCCATTATATCAAAAATTCTTATTATTTACGAGAGCTAAATTTAAATCGTACTTTCAGACATGGAGAAGATTGGTTCAACGTTCGTTCTCAAGTGAATCCAATTCTAATGCAACCGAAAAATGCCAATTTGTACGTTCAAAGTATGAACGACGTCACTGACGATTTCGTCCAAAATATTCGCCATTTTGCCACTTTAAACAAAGATCATGAAATGCCTGAAAATTTCCAAACTGAAATCTACAAATGGAGCATGGAAAGTATTGGAGTTATTGCACTTGATGAGCGTTTAGGTAAGTTTGAAAGAATAGAAAACGGCCATTTTGAATATGGTGTATATTTGGTTGCCTAAACTAATTTTTTGATTGATCTATTTAGGAGTGTTAAATTTAAATCTGGATAAAAACCATAAAAGCTACAATTACATCAGTCATATATTGGAAATGTTTAACCTAATGTACTATTTAGACGTCTTGCCTTCGCTTTATAAATTCTACAGTACAAGAAACTGGAGAAAATTCGTTAAAACCATGGATTACATTACTTAGTACGCTAAATTTTGAGCAATTATAATTTTACATTAACTAATACTTTATCTAAAATTTTAGTTTCAATTTAGAACGACTGGAAAAGGCTATAAAAAAATTAGAAGCGTCTAAAGACGATGCGAAGTTAAGCGTGTTGCAGCAGCTTTTAAAAAAAGACAAGAAAATTGCCTTGACTATGGTGATGGATATGATGATGGCTGGAATTGACACAGTAATACCCTTTAATATCCATTTAAAATTGTAATTAATATTTTTTCTAGACAGGTAGAGTCTTAGGAGCAGCTTTATACTTCATGGCAAGCAATCCAGACAAACAGCAACTATTAAGAGAGGAATTACTGCATCATTTACCAGACAAAAATACACCGATTACCAAAGAAATTCTACAAAATTCTCCTTATTTAAGAGCAGCTGTCAAAGAAACGGTTCGCATTTCTCCAATTGCAATTGGGAATTTAAGGAGAGCTGTTAAGGATTTAGTTATTGGTGGATATCAGATACCAAAAGATGTAATATTAACTTTGCAATTAATAATGTTTAGTTATTTCAAACTATTTTGATTGCAGACTGATATTATTGGTCTAGGAATAATTAATACGCAGTCAGATGAATATTACAAGGAAGCCAAAAAATTCATTCCGGAAAGATGGTTGAGAAGCACTGAGGGTGAATATTCCCATAAAAATACCCATCCTTTCGTTTATTTGCCTTTTGGATTTGGGCCAAGATCTTGCATTGGCAAGCGACTCGCTAATTTGGAATTAGAAATGGGAATTGCAAAGGTGCGTTAATTTTTTTAAAAGCCGGTACTTTACTAATTATTTTCAATATAGATTATCAGGAATTTCAAACTAACTTGGCCACATCCAGAAGCTGAATTCAATTCTACTCTACTGTATGGAATTGTTAGTCCTCTAAAGTTCCACGTTCATCCAGTAGATAACTAATTTATTATTTAATTTAATTAGCACGTAACTCTGTTTATTCTTTTAAATTATTATATAGTTATCTGTCTATTCTAACATTTGATATATTTTTTTTTAATTAATATAAGTAATTTTCCAAAAAAAGCCATTGTTCATTTTTCACAAAATAAAATCTACCTTTTATCAATAACAAACACCAAATTGTTATCAAACAAATAACCTGCAAGTCACCATGAATTTCAATTATAATTATAAATAAATATAAAGATTAGCGCAAGGTCATAATGATCATAATTTTTATACAGTTGTCTAAATCCAACAACCAAAATATTAGTAGTAGCATCAAACTGTAGAAAAATGTTGCAACAAAATCGACTGCTTGCCAGTTTAAAGCGATTTTCAACCAGTGCTAATTTAAGAACGTCAAATGATGCTGGGCAAAACCGCGGTGAATACTACAAAAACTTGGGCCAAGTTGATCAGGATGTGAAACCAGCAGGATGGGATACTGCATTGCCTTTCGACCAGATTCCAGGTCCCAAACCGATTCCCTTTTTTGGAAACATGCTTAAATTTATACCCAAAATTGGAGATCTGAATGTGCCACAACAGGAGATGCAAAAAAGGTTTGCACAAACCACTTGAAAAAATGTTATTGATTGCATTTATTATTTTTTTTTGTTATCTATAGATTACAGGCGCAATATGGAAATATTGTAAGGTTGACTGGAATTTGGGGGAAGAATGATATGGTTCTTTTGAACAATCCCGACGATATTGAAATTGTAGATCAATTATAAAAAAATAGGATACAAATAAAAGGCATATTTTTAGGCGTTGAGAAACGAAGGAGCTTGGCCTGAAAGACACGGCATGGAAGCCATTGTAAAATATCGGGCGGAAGTGCGCGGAGAGGTCTTCCAAGGGGTTGGAGGCGTTTTAACTGTGTACGCAATATGTTTTCAAATAATAGCAATAATTACTCCTATTTTGTTTATAGTCACGGTGAAGAGTGGTTTAACGTTCGCACTCAAGTGAATCCAATTCTAATGCAGCCGAAAAATGCCAACTTGTACGTTCAAGGCATCAACGATGTAACTGACGATTTTATCAAAAATATTCGTCATTTTGCCAGTTTAAACAAAGACCATGAAATGCCTGCAGATTTCCAAATTGAAATCTATAAATGGACCTTGGAAAGTATTGCACTGATTGCACTGGATGAGCGTTTAGGTTTGTTTAAACATTTGCCGCCGTTTGTGTCAAATAATAATGGCGACCATATTTGAAAATATGTATAATAAGTTGCCCACAAACGGGGGCATTTAATTACAAAAATTATAACTAATTAAATTTAATACAGGAACGCTGAATTTAAAACACGATAAAAATCATGAAAGCTTTAAGTACATCACGACCGTACTGGAAGCATTCAATTTGTTGTACAAATTAGACATATTGCCTTCTTTCTATCAATTCTACGAAACTAGAAATTGGAAGAAGCTTGTAAAAACGATGGATTTTCTTACTTTGTAGGTCAATTAGAATAATTACAATCTATTTAAAGCTAATTAATTTGTGTAGTTCGAATGTAAAGCATATGGAAAACTCGATAAAAAAATTAGAAGCGTCTAATAAAAACGAGGGAACATTAAGCATCTTGCAGCAGCTTTTAAAAAAAGACAAGAAAGTTGCTTTGGCTATGGTGATGGATATGATGATTGCAGGAGTGGATACAGTATAATTATTACTACTTAATAAATTAAGACATTAATTAAAGTGGCAAATTTTCTAGACTGGTAAAATCTTAGGAGCAACTTTGTACTTCCTGGCAAATAATCCAGATAAACAGCAAATATTAAGAGACGAATTGTTGCAACATTTGCCAGAACCAAACACGCCAATTACCACAGAAATCCTCAAAAATACTCCTTATTTAAAAGCAACTGTCAAAGAAGCACTTCGCATCGCACCAATTGCTGTTGGTAATGTAAGGCGAGCTGTTAAAGATTTGGTTATTGGCGGATATCGAATACCAAAAGACGTAAAACAAATTAATTTTTCTTTAGAAAATATTTTAAATTGTGTTATTCTAGACTGATATACTTGGAGTATCTATTGTTAATGCAAACTCCGACGATCATTATGTGGAGGCAAAGAAATACATTCCGGAAAGATGGTTGAGAACCACTGAAGGTGAATATTCCCATAAGAATGCCCATCCGTTCATTTATTTGCCTTTTGGATTTGGGCCAAGATCTTGCATTGGCAAGCGACTTGCTAATTTGGAATTAGAAATGGGAGTTGCAAAGGTGCTTATAATTTGTTTAAACACCAGACTTTACTTTACTAATTATTTTCAATATAGATTATCAGGAATTTCAAACTAACTTGGCCTCATCCAGAAGCTGAATTCAATTCTACTCTGCTATATGGCATTGCTAGTCCATTAAAGTTCCATGTCCATGCAGTGGACAAATAATTTAAGTTTCGGGCAATTTTTGGTCGTGTAAATATATATTTTCGCATTTATAAACGTTAATTAATAAATAAACCGCAAAGAAATTTATAAATAGCGCCTAAATTACGCACAGCCAGCTAACTAATTAATGTATAATTGGTTGCTCACCTTATAAGAAGGTCTTCCGTATTCATTCAAAAGCTGTTTATTGATAGTAAAGTAGATTAAACTTATTACAGCACATCAACCTTCTTCTTATTCCTCTCATCCAAAGCAATCTGCATCGACCAAATGCTCAAAGGCCGCATATACCCAATTGACCGCACATATTTCTCTTCATACAAAGCTTCCGGTGTTTGAAAAGCCAATCCGAACCTTTCCACCATCGACTTGTACATTCCGCCAGCAGTTTGAAAGCCTTCGGCTATTAAATCCTAGAACAACAAAAAAATAAATCAGCGCCCTCTATAATAACACTACAAAATGGCGCACCTCATAAATTAAATTTGCCGCCAAAGCATACGTCACACCGGTCCAAACCTCCACACTTTGAACGGTAAATGGATCCACCTTATTATGGATAATGCCATTAACGGCGCCCATTTTACCATTACAAAAGCCTTCCACATTATTTTTGTAGATAGTATTCAAAACTTTCACTACTCTATCTTTCGGGAAAACCGCATAATCGTCAATGCCTATGCATCTTAAATACCACTGCGCGCACAATTGATCCGCCATTATCGAGTGTTTCTCATCTTGCGAGCAGTCGAAATTATAATACGAACCATTCCACAGTTTTTTCTCGTAGGCGATTTTGCCTTTTTCTAATAGGACAGCAAATTCGGCTTCATCGTCCGGTTTTTCCATTAAATCTGCCAATCTTTTCATCGCATACAAAGCGGCCAACCATAACCCCCCACAATAAGCACTGCAATTACGATTTTAAATTATTTAAGGACCAAATAATCGCGGAATAAATTACCTTGCTCCAACCATGACCCACGTATCAAAAGTCTGATCGGGCATTCCACTATTCTCAATCAACCCATCTCCATCCACATCATACGTCTTATTCTTCTCCATTACCACTTTGCACGCTTCGTACATATCACTCACAAAATCCTTATCAAACTTGCCGGATTCGGTAACCAAAGCATCCCGAAAGACTTGCAATACGAATTTCGAATTCAAATCGCGCCATTCGCTCACATCGTGAATAGGATATCCATTGATGAGAATAAAGGGCTCCTCGCCTGGATCGCCATTATCATGCGGCACTGTATTAATCACTTTGCGTTCCACTATTTTCCCATCGTACAGCATTTTCATCTTGGTCGGTATTTCCATGAAAACTGTATCTTTTAAATCGTATTGCAAGGAGCGTTGCAATAATGGCCAGTTATAATGGAGAGCATGCGACGCATAGAAATGTACATCATAGGAGTTGAACATTTTGTATTCGTGGCCTTCCAGGTAAATAAATCGACCGATCGTGGATCTGAAACCGATTTGTTAGTTTGGTGTATTACTGGTTGTCTAACTTTGCATACCTTGGATCAGTTTTAGAGTAGTTCTTCGATTCTTCTTTAGAGACATTTACCCAAACGGCGCCACCGTCGCTTATGTAATAAGTTTCGTTAAATAACGCGCTTTTATACCAATCGGGTAGGAATCTGCAAGCAATTTAAATTTTAATATACTTCCCAATAGAATTTATTTTCTACTACATACGAATCGCTTAGAATTGGGTTTTGCCACTCGAAAATCCTGCTTTCCCAATTCGAATACTCTTTAAATGCATACTCCACAATATCAACAGCTGCATTTTCCCCATTAAATAACTTCGTATAATATCTTGAATATTCTTTCCGTTTTTTCGGGAAAGTGATTGAAGGCATATGCCAAACAAGGTACATTTCATTCATTTCCGTGCAATTCGGAGCAACTTTAAACCTACATGCAACAGCGCACCCTAATTCCTTATCAATTGGACCAAAACTAGAATTACTCGCCCGCAATTCCCCTGCTTTTTTCAATTCGTTCCAGAATTCCAAGCCGTTGCAATTCGGATCGAAGTACAAGCACCTGGAAATTGATTTATTTGGCGTGACTGGATTTGAAGTGCCTAATGCAAAAGTGCATTGTTGATTGCCTATCGTGTGATTCAGTAAAACCCCGGAGCAGTTCTCACTACTGAATAAACTCGAGCTGCAGGTTTCTGAAATGATAGTTAGATGGCGCTTATGTCACAAATGTACCACTTGAGTAGAATTTAATTAAATAATTATTAATTGACTTACGTTTAGTTTTATGCTTGTTAGCTGTTCCATTTTTGAATGTAAACGCTATTGTGACATGTCGCTCTTCCTTGGACACATTTTCAATGCTCCAGACGAATACAGTGCAAGGCAGCGCACTATTCTAAAGTTACAAATAATTAATTACTCCTCTACCTATTTGCTAATTAACAAATATTTACATTATAATCATGTGGAATAACTGGACTAATTTGCCGACAAACTAATTTAACCCCATACTCCGATAAATCGTACTCAGTCCAACTTCGCGGGTACAATCCAGTGTAACTGCACTGGCTACCCTCAATCAAACTTTCCCAACTTTTAAGCGTTTTCTTCCTAATTCAAAAACATTGTAAAACTGTCAAAATAATGACAGGTGTCAAACTTACGGAAAAGTTGACAGCAAACTGTGCAAAATGGTGGCAGATGCGCCATCTTTGATGGTAACTATAAATTGGTTGGCATCAACCGTATTCCACTCGTAAATACCTGGCTGTAATTGGAATCGACAAAACTCGCCTTTGTAACCGCGACCGATGCTACCGCAACCGATTCCACCAATCGGTACGCCTTTAAATAATTAATTTAAGTAAAGTAAGACACTTTTATTATAATTTTCTCACCATAAATTGGCTTGGGATTTTGCACTTTTAAAAAGTCCATCACAACTGATCCCCCAGTGCATTTTGCTTTAATGTAATACCATAAATATCTGAGAATTTGATTTTTAATTATTTATTTAGCCTAAATAAAATTGTTTTACCTTATAATTAGTGGTAGTATTCCAAGGATCACTCTAAAAATCGGTGTATAATCCGCAGAGCGTGTCTCAGGGTAGACATGGTTTAGTTTCAGTTTTAAACCAAATTTTGGTATCGCTTTTGCCTTAAAATCAGCCATCGTTTACACTGGAAACATAGTACACGTTTGTTATCTATTTAATTTATAATTATATGCGCTAGGACTTACGTCCGACTCGATTACAATGCTACAGAGGGAGATAAAACATATTTCGTATGTCGAAATAACATAGTTCTTTACTGTCAAGCAACATAACCATGCTTATTTATCAGGAAAAACACAGAAAAGGAAATAAATTGATAGCAACATGTAATTAAAAATGTATAATAAGATTGCAATAAACTGTATCGTATTTTGTTATTAATATTGATAGAAATTATCCAATGAAATTCATTACAACTAAATGGAGCACAACATGTGCAAAAATAAAGTCAGCAAAGCCTCTTTCGGGACTGATTCCGAAAAATTGGTTTTTGTTCTCGGGGTTTACTTGCAGTCTCAATCCAACTAGAATTTCAATAGATTAGCATATTATGTTTATATTAAAGCTACTATACTATTACCTCCTAAAACGAAGCAGCTTACACATGAAATAAAACCACTAAGGAACGAATTGAAAGGGAAAGTGCCCACCAAAATGCAGTAAACAAATTGGACGATTCCAGTTAGCAAAATGTAGAATAAATATGCATCGATTACTTTTAGCTTCTTCGACGTCTTTGTTGTGTATTCATTGTAGAATTTCGAAAGGACTGAACCTATTTGCGGCATTTTAAAGCTGTTTTTTAATTTATTGTAGCTTAAAAACTAGATTGATACCGGTGACTGTTTTGCAAAGTGACAGCGTGTCAATCTGTCAAGGTATCACTAACTTATCTCTTCTTCTTCTTTTAATACCCAAAACGTGGCTTTATTTTTTATTAATTGCAGCTTACAATAATAAACCAAATTATACGTGCCGTTAATTAAGCATATTATTGTCAGTTTTCACTAAATATTTTAAATTATTACTAATTATTATTATTGTTGACTTTAAAAGTCTATAGTTGGCAACACTGTGTGTATTGACTAAAAAAGGTAAATATAACCTAAAAAAACAGTTGTCAAACTCAAAACATCATGCAAAAGTACGAGAAACTCGAAAAAATAGGCGAAGGAACTTACGGTACAGTATTCAAAGCAAAAAGTCGCGAATCCCACGAAATTGTCGCCTTAAAACGGGTCCGCCTAGACGATGACGACGAAGGTGTACCATCATCAGCCCTTCGCGAAATTTGCTTGCTCAAAGAACTAAAGCACAAGAACATCGTACGTTTGTACGATGTCCTACACAGCGACAAAAAGCTGACTTTAGTATTCGAGCATTGCGACCAGGATTTAAAGAAATACTTCGACAGTTTAAACGGCGACATCGATTTGGATGTCGTCAAATCGTTCATGTACCAATTACTGCGAGGTTTAGGCTTTTGTCATAGTCATAATGTGTTACACAGAGATTTGAAGCCGCAAAACTTGCTTATTAATAAGAACGGCGAGTTGAAGTTGGCTGATTTCGGCTTGGCTCGAGCTTTCGGCATTCCAGTCAAGTGCTACTCGGCTGAAGTGGTCACTTTGTGGTATCGTCCTCCGGATGTTCTGTTTGGGGCTAAGCTATACACCACTTCAATTGATATGTGGTCAGCTGGCTGCATTTTCGCTGAATTAGCTAATGCTGGTAAGCAAATAATTATTTTAGTAATTGAAATATTGATTAATTATTTATAGGACGTCCACTTTTTCCTGGTTCGGATGTCGATGACCAATTACGCCGCATTTTTAAGCTGCTTGGCACTCCGACGGAAGATACTTGGACTGGCATGTCGCAATTACCGGATTATAAGCCGTTTCCTTTGTACCAACCGAATATGAGTCTGTCTCAGGTAGCTTAATTATTTAATTAGTGATTGGGCAATTAGTAAATGTATTGTATTTAATTAGGTGGTTCCTAAATTGGGAAATCGAGGTCGAGATTTGCTTCAAAGACTTCTAGTTTGCAATCCAATGGGTCGCACTTCGGCTGATGATGCCATGGCTCACACTTATTTCAGCGATTTGAACCCGGCGGTGAAGAATGATCGATGTTAATGCATAATTAAGTGTTTATTTAAGGTAATCTAGTCATAATTTAAGTTTTTTTTACAGTAAATTATAAGTTCAACAATTTGTGTGTATTGTTAGTTGCATACCTGCGCGGCATTTTTAAATTAATTAGATAATGATTGATTAGTTCGGTAATTATATGGTTTGAATGGTAAATTAAAGGCGTACTTATTTGTAATAATATATTCTATACAGCAAAGACTAAGCACAATGTTTGTTTAGTTATGTATTATAATTATTCAGGACTGTCGATATATTATTGTTTAACATACAATTTTATTATAATAAATATGAGTACAACGAAATTAATCAACATTTGATATTCAATTAAGTTTCTTTAAATTTGGCCTTAGATATCTGGCACACAATATTAAACATATTAATTAGTTGCATGGCAATTACAAGTTTCCTAAATCGAAATGTACCTATCTAAGACATTTTCACTATATCTTGTTCTCATTATTTTTAATAATTTGTTTAAAGGAACATGCATCTTATAAATATAGCTTGTTCGCTATCATTAACAATAATAATTAACATCCTCAGCTAAACGTGAGCATCATTTTTAAGAAACTTAAGCAGTCGAATTGCAACCAAAATATACAGGTAGAAAAATAAATAGAGACCAAAGGACTTTTGGGTTACCAAAAAATATCAATTTGCAAAACCCCCTTGGCTCTAAATGTACATTTATACAATCGAAAACATTGTAACTCTATGTTAACACTAAGATGATTTAATCAACCGTCAACAAAATCGTGCAATCCACCCATTCACCGATAAACAAATCAGTCTTGCAATTTTTCAATTCAACCTGGGCGCCGCTCTATATACACTAAACTAAAATAAATATCACAAGGACGTGTAAAACTGAAACTAGAACTAAAATTAGTACGTGTATGTGTGGGACTGTTTACAAAACAAAAAGCATCAATGTGTTTGAGCTTCATCATTATCATCATCATATTATGTAAAAACTACATAATCAAAGTACACAAAATTAAGTTTGCTTCCTTCGCATCATCAATCAATTCATCAAAAATAAATTTATTGGTCTAAATTCAACTTTGACTTCTCATTGTCGCTGCAGCCGCCTTCTGCTTCTCAATATACCGCTTTCTCGCACTTTGAATCAGATTCTCCTTACGTCGATGCAGAATTTTCTCCCGTTCACTCGACGACTTGGAAAAGCGACTTCCCAACGTTAAAACGTCCTCCCTATAAAACAAAATCATTATCCCACTAAAACACCAGTTAAATAATTTCTTACGTCTCTACACTCTCGGAAATCGCGCTGGAAAACTCATCCCAACTTTTACTACTAATCGACTCGACTTCCAAATGATCCAACAACGAATGCGACCTCGACGTCACATCCGGATCCCGATACATCGCAGGCGCCACCAACCGTCCATCCAACACATTCTCAATCGTTAACTCAACGGATCGCGTGATCCGCAAGTCATCGATCACAATCGACAACGGAATATGCGGGAATAACGTTTGCACCTGTCGAGCCATAGCGTCCAATTGTGAATTCGACGCGGAAACATCTTGCCTCAACTGGGCATGACTGACTTCCACGGAAAAGCTCGGCAACCAGGAAACATACCGGGAACCATCGAAATGGAAAAAGTGGTTCAATTGTCGACGAGCTGTTTGAGGAACATCCGTTTGCGTTTGCGGCTCCAAACGAGCGGCCGATGGGTTTTGAATGCTCAACGCCAAACGGCAAGTTGGGCACGATGTGTCTTGTTCCAGCCACGACAATAAACATGTACTAAATCAAAACAGTAATTAAGACGCTAAAATAATTAATAGATAAATTTACTTGTGGAATAAATGCGAGCAGGGTAATTTCCGGGCGGATTCCATTTTCTCCCAACAAATCGCGCAGTTATCCGAGTTCTCCGATAGTTCTTCGCTCGATGCCATTGGATAACTATTAATTTGTGAATTAATTAGTTTGATAATTGGGTTAACAGTTCGCGACTTACTTTTGCTCTAAATGGTTGCGCACCCACAAATAATTGCGATGCTTTTTGTACCTGTGCTGAATCTCGTGGAACAAATAGCGCAATTGCATGCAAATTACCAGACTCGCCATCGACAGGAAAATATTGCTCCACAGTAACATATGCAAATGATGAATTAAATCGATCATTAACGCTGTTAATTCAAAGCCGAGCTCCGTGTAATAAGCAATGGGGCCTCGTTTTTCCCACACTTTGTTCTCGTCACTTGGACTGATTGAAGAGGTGCCTTCTTGTCGCATGTCGTACAAATGCAAAGCGTATCTTATAATTACGTGGAGGGTTCTTATGCTTAGCAGAACCACCTGAAAAACACTCAAGAGTTAATGATGAAAAGAATATTGTACAGTGAGCGCTTTTTGAGATGTTTAGCTAGTGCCTCTTCAGTTAAAAAGTTCTAGCCAATTTATAAAAATTAATAACGCCAGATTTTTTTTAAATTTGAATAATAAAAATAGTACCTCAGCTGACATGAACGCAAACGTGTTGAATCCAGCGAAAAATCCAACAAATACGGAAATGAGCAGCATGAAACCGGATAGGGCAAAAATGGCGCCCAAAAGTGCAAGCAGTTTCACGTGGCTCCATACTGGTGTAGTCGGGGAGAACGACAACTAAAATAACAAACTGTAATCCAATTGGATTTTTTAAAATTGTGGAAGCATACGTATTCAAAGCGGTCCTTGCTTAATTGGGATAAAAGATGCAGGAATCCTAGGAGTAGGAACCAAGAGCACCATAGTAATACCTCGTCGATATATTGTACATTAATAATACCAAAGACAAAAATGAATTTGTAAAATACAAAATTCCAAAATTTGTCTTTCAAATGCTGCTGTTCGGAAACGCGCAGTTCGCCAAACACTAATTTCTGGACGATTCGGCCCAATAGGATCAACCAGCAGAATGCCATGTTAATCATTGTCTGAAATAATTAATTAATATTCATAGAATTCCGAAAAATCGGTTGATTAATGCTAATTTAAATGCCATTAAACTTTTTAAGTTCCTGCTGAAATAATTGAAGGTCTCAAGGAAGTCTGCCTTGTTTCTACAACCAGAAACAGAAATAAATTATGCAAACTTTTATGCAATCAAACTTTACAATGCAGTGCATTATTATAAAATAAAACATGCGATATAATCACGCAAGTTATGTAAAGAAAAGCCCACGCATTATTATTATACATAGACCTATTTGCATTTTCCTACTCAACAACAACAAAGAAAAACAAGGTAAATAAAAATCGCCTGTCTAGAAAATTGACTCATCGACTTAATTAATTACAGCTTCAAGTACACAATGCGACGACAATAATTAAAGCACATCACCAGACAAAAACAACATTGTTTACCAACAGCGCAAAATTTATTAAAATACTCGTTAAAATACTACTATAAAATTGATTAATATTATTAAATAATAATTACAGCAAAACCTTGAACTTATAATATTTCCCCTTTAAATTTGAATTACTTCAGTGTCAATATATATTATATAAAAGGTTTAGTCATGAATTTATATATTGTTTATAATTAAAAAAACAGCCTTCGTTTACAAAGTTCTTTTTTTATAAACAAGTTAAGAATGACCTTCCAACAGAATAAGATTAATTTGTACTTATTTAATCCGGGGTTACGTACTATTTGTGACAGCTGTCATATTTTTGAAACTTTTCTATGACACATGTCACGTTTTCGTTTGACGGTTTTCATTATTTGATGTTATTGACCTTTTTTGCATAAGAATGAAGTGAAATAATGTATTTACATTTATCTCAGTACTTACTTTCACGTTTCGAGCGATTAATAATAATTAAATAACAAGTTCTATTATAGTTAAAAAGCTAGAATGCGGTAACAGGCACAAAAACAAATAAAAAAAACAAAACTGCTGGCATTCACTCAGGAAAACTTTCTGGCAAGCCATCAAAAAACGCAAAAGTACTTTTGAATTACTGCCAATTACACTTTTTGCTTCGTTTAAAACGATCCTAACCTCACCCTGTCAAAATGTTCAACCCCCGCAACGCAATTTCAGGTTATGTTGCACATTTGAAATACACGTCCAACATGGCATTAATATTAATTAATAAATGACTCACCCAAACACAAACAGGTTCGCGAATCATAACGGTGAAGATATCGGTGACAAATTGACTGGTGGACCGGCCACCATAATCTGAGCCATTTGTCTTGTTGTTGGCGTTCAATAAATCTTTGCTCGTAGTTGCAGATGAATTCCAGTCGGGATCTTTGATGACCTCGGCCGCAAAATAAACACATGCTGATAGTGCAATTACACTGCCGCAATAGTAGGCTTTCAGGTTTGGCAACGGGAGCCGGTCTAGTAAAATTACAGGCATGTCTCCAGGTTTGCACTCAAATGTCAGAAATGTGTGTCACTGTATTTCGACAAGTTCGAGCCGTTGCTGCGGAGCACATTCATTGACATAATGCGGAGCCGATTTCTAATTAGAACGGAACTTGATTAGCGCACTAGTTTTTGTTGAGTGACTGCTTTTCTCGCTTTGCGAGTGCTTGTATCGATCATCATATGGCGCGCCAGCTGACTTTGACAGCATGTGGGTAAAGTAGGGCGCTTTATGTAGGTTAGTTGGGGTAGGTCAGGTGACAGGAATGGCGACGACAGCAAAAATAGCGCCAGCTTTGAAAAAAATGATTGTTGAAATCGTAGATAAGTAAATAAATAATAAATGAGCAGTTGTTGTAACATGTTTTTATTTAACCTTCACCATTTTCTTTATCAGAACAATGTTTTTTATGTGGCAATAATTTGAATAGTTGAAAGCAATAATATGAATTTTAATTGGCGTTGTAGTGATTATTGTCACTATTGATTCGAGTTTAAACTATAATAAACTAAGAAAGACACTTTAATAAATATGAATATACAACAATAGATAACAGTATATAATTATTTTATTTTTATATATTTATTTAAACAATTAGTGACTAGAATTAGGAAATTTGATTTACTTCATTATTTTAATATTAATTGCGATTTCATTTTGAATTAAATTTAATTTAATCTAAACTAAAATGCCACAAATTCTAAAATCACTACTATAATATCCTCTACCTTCTTGATTCCAAAGCAAATTTACAAATCGTATTATTCGAATTCCTCTACCAACCTAAAAAATTGACAGTTGGTACCTACGCGATAAATCCCTAACAAATGGTGGTACATTTGTAAATCTGCTCCTACTTTATAATTATTGCTGTAAACCGATAGTGTAGATTGAACTTTCCAAATAAATAACAATTAGTACTTAATTATGGCATTATTAAAAAGACACCAAACAATAATTGTAAAACTTAGCCTACATTAAAATATACAAATCACCGGCCAGGAATAACGCATAATGCAACATAATATCAATCCAATCAGCAACTTATCACAACAAATCACCAAAGCGACTCAAACTGCAAATTCGAAAAACCCGGATTTTTCCTTGCCTCCCAATACTTGCCATTATACTCCCACAAATCGTCCTTCGGATTCGAAAACCACTTCGGCTGATACACCATATTCAACTCTTCTCTACGTTTCCTTCGCTCTCTTTGCCCACCCTCCAATTGCATCTTCAAATTCTCCGCGGTAGCCAAATCGCCTTCCTCCAACGCCCGCTGATCGGGCCGAAACCGTGTATCAGTCAACGGCAACAAATTTTGATCGGGTCCCAACTCGTTCAACTCAATCGCAAATCGGGTAAAACCATAGTACCGCTCGTGATTCGACGGCAGAGTACCAGCCCGCCAAATGCATCTAGCCGACGGCGCCACACCACAATAAACCGATTCGGACCATTTGCCGAACAATCGGCGCACTGGCTTTCCCGCCTCATCAAAAACCGCACCAACAATCTAAAAATCAACCAATTAATTGTATTAAGCCAATTAATAAAAAATAACTACCTCATGCCGTTTCGCCGACCAATAACTAGCCTTCGCAAACGTAAGCTTGCACGTAATTCGACCATTCGAGATTTTCAACTCGCCATATTGATCGACCCATCGTTGGCCGCTAAACAAATTATGAACACAAGTAGTCACTTTATTCCACGTATACAAATCGCCGGTTTTCGGTAAGAGCACATGCACACTACCCAACGGCTGAAACTCCATACTTTTGCCCCAGAACTTCGTCTTCACTCTTGCGTCTTGCCAAAATGTAAAATTAGAACTCTCCGCGTAGCAAGCACTAATCGGCGGATGATGCGACACTTGCTCCGCTAAAAAGCGAAACCCTTTATCTTCTCTAATCGCCTCATAAGTCTCACCAAGCAGCGGATTAAACGGTTTATTGCCTGCTCGACTTAGCGTACTTGCATATCCTGATACGGCAAACGCTGCGATTTCTACCATACGTTCGTAGGGGTCTTCAATGCAAGCCGCTTTATCCAACAATTCTGAATACTCGAGTTCTTCGCATAGACGTTGAAGCACATTTAATGGCTCGTTCAAGGCAACGGGCATACTAATTTGCGACAAATCCTTGCCGATGTTGCGACTGAGCAAATTCCAAAGGGACAAGCCTTCAGTCGGGGGACGGGGAACGGGCAAAATCGTGCGACGTCCTGTTAACCCTTGCGTATCTAAACCGAAAAGATGTATAACGCACAAAGTAACAAATTTAATTGAACGAACCAGAAATATCCAAACTGTTAACAGGATTCAATTCGGCGCCTAGTTCCGATTCCGAACTAATGCTGCCCTCACCACTCGACAGCGAACCAGCTTCCGAACTACTTTCAGAACGTGTCCGCACCTCGGACTCTTCCTCTTGTATTTCTCGGTCGTATCGTTCGATCGCCTTCTCGCTCGGCAAGTCTTCGGCATCAAAAAATTCAGTAGCACTCACACAGGACGAGCTATAGCTCAACGAGGCATTATAGGGTCGGTGCTGAGGATCAGTAACACAAGAAAGCAAGCGTTGGTCAAATCGCACAAGCCTCCACAAACGCAAAATCTACTTACATTTTCCGACAGCTGCTCGATCGACGACAAATCGCTCAAGTCGGACGCCTCGTGCACTTTGAGCAAACGATTCTTCAGTTCCGTGTTTTGTTGGAGCACTTGATTCAAACTGTTCCGCAAATTGACGACGTTCTGGTTGACGTTCGTCGTTACGGGAACTTCCGATTCGAGCGCCGTTTTCAAACGTTCCCGCTCCGTGCTCATGCCGAACGTCATCGTTTTCAAATGGGTTATCACTAGTTGCCATAGTAATTCAATTAAATTTCGATAGTTAATTTATAGGCAACTTGTCATACAATAGATGTGTGACAAATTGCCTATTAAATATTACCTGTTTTTGCTAGAGTAACGAAATCGTCGCGCAACTGGTTTTCGGTCGTCAGCGAAATTACATCGACATTGCTAAGACTATCTGGAGCTGGAGTCGAAACGACTGTTATTGGTAGAGTGGAATTTAATTGGGGCGATGTCGAAAGGGCCGAAAAAGAGTTTGCGGAGAGTGGTGAAGTGTTGTCAGTGTCGGTACCTGTCGATTTATTGCCACTGAATTGTATTGTTAAATCAACACTTCCGCCTTTTGAAGACTTCTTCTTTTTTAATCCGAATTTTCGACGGTCTTTTTTCACCTCGCAGACACTCTACAATAAAACAATCAAATTATGTAGTATTTAATTGATTTAAATATTACATAAATAAATTACAAGCGCACATAACTTTTTCCTAATTATACTACATTAGTAGTACAACATGTAATTTGCTGTTATAAATAAATCCATTGTATTGTACCCACAAAGTATCTAATTTAACTTTAATAACTTTAATTAAACTTACCTCAGTAATAGTAATGCTGCTGCTTTCAATTTGCTGAATCAGCCTGCTCAATTTCGAAACATGCTGCTCAACAATCGTAGCATCCCTTTGAAACTGTTCTAAATTCGATAACGATTCTTGCAGCCATAAGGTCAATCGACCCGGTGCACCTGGCGGTTGCAAATTCCTCGTTAAGCTACCATCCCGGCTTACAATTTCAGGCGTACGTGGTATACCTAAATTAAATCCGCAATTAGCAATTTAATTATAAAACCACCGAATTTAATTTACTGTGTAAGCCATCGTGGTTTGTTTTGAAAAGAGCACCGAAATTAGTACCATACGTTAAAACATGCTGGCGATATAATCGATGGGCCGTTAACTGTTGCACCCAGCTAGTGAAAGCGTCGTCGCTTTTCGCTTTTAAATGGTAAATGAATTCTTCGGCGTCGATATCGATACGTCTTCGTTTCACTTTTGTGGAGATTACTGATAGGCCTATATCTAATGAGCCGTGAATTTTGCCTTTGCTTATTTCGGTAGGACCTTTACCGTAGACGAGGATTCCTTTATCGATTGTAAAGTAGCGCTGAAATAATAATTATGAACATAGGCAGCCAGCGATACACAATGCAAGCAAAAAACGCAATTTATACAGGTAATTGGAATGTGCGTCATCCTGAAACCCTTATCTACATAATTTATAGTTAATATTCTATTAATAAAACGTAAAGAATGCTTGCCAAGGCATTACATAAGTTCCGAAACACAATGACTGGCACGTTTCCAATAAGTGCTACTTAACAAAAATAACTTATTGCAATAAAAACCGAGAACTTGATAAACATTAAACAAACAATTGATTAGCCTGACCTTATGCCATCCTTTCAAAGGCCATTTCCGCTTCTTATGCAGATAGCCGTTGAACGGTTGCGGCTTATTTTCGAATCGTTGTCCCTCTTTGAGGCCTTCCATTATTTCCCATTCGCTGCCCCGCCGATTATTTTTCTTCCTACGTTTCTCATGGTGATGCCGTTTGTCATTCTGCTCCGTAATGCTATCAGCACTCAAACTATTCGTCTCAACACTCGCATCCGAATCGCTGCTGGTTCCGACTTTCAGTTTCACTTTGCTCAACTGCGGACTTTTCTTTGCAGACGATTGTTGCTGTTGTTCACTGCTACTGTTGGCCATAACAATTTCATTAATTTAAGCGCACTGCAATGTTTAAATAGTTTTGTAATGACGTTAATTGGAATTTAATTAGATGGTATAGTGGGTACACTTAAACTATTTATATTTTAATTAAATCAATTCCGATTGTGTGCGGAATAATTTGAAGGAAATGATTTAAGCTTAATCCAAAACGAAAATAAATAATTCTTCGGCTGACTTGACAGCAACACGAACAAAAGTCAAAAATATAGGTTAATAGTTGTAATGATTTTCTTGTCAAGGTGAGGTTGACTCATTCGGTTAGTTTTTTGTTTTTCACAAAGATGACTATGTAAATTAGCGATTAGCTCATCAACAAATAAGTGTGGCTTACCTTTGCCTTTTTAAATCCGAAAACATTTCGTGTACACCCATTCGGTTTAGGTTACATTGCACTGATTAAATTGTCATTTTAAGCGTTTGGCTGGTGGAATTGGTCGACATATCACTACACTCGTGTTTAATTGATCCAAATTGCATGAATTAACCAGGATGTTATGTTGTTTAAAGTGGTTTTTTGCTTGTATTGGTGGTCGACTCTGCTGCTTGCACTGCTGCTTTTGACATATGTCAAGGTTACGTGGTAAATAGGGATCTATTTTCAAGGATTTTTGGTCATTAATTTGATTTATACAAATTTGATTAAACATTATTTAATTGGTAGTTAAACGTTAACGTATTTGTTTGTTTTGCCTAATTTATTGCTCGTAAAACTTTGACATTAATTACTTTAAATTCTTGTTAGTTTGACTACTTTCTCGTAGATGGCGCAAATGTTATTGGTGCACAAAATTTAACTAATTATTTAAATTAATTATTGATTAATATTATTTAATTAATAAAACACTGCCTTTTTATATTTGATTTAATTACTTTCAATAATTTATAATTTTAAATAGAAATTAATTTTTAAATTGAAATAGTCTAGCTATTTTCTGGTAGATGGCGGCATCTTCTACAACACGAGGTAAAATTCAAATATTCAAATTTTGCGCTCTAATTATTATTAGTTAAACATTAATTACTCAGCTAGAAAAACGTCTTAAGTAAAATAATTAATACAAGTAACTTAAATTATATTAAATTGATGCTACATCATATCTTTTCCGATTATTTTCTGTTGATTTATGGATTTCGTGCGAAATATTTGAATATACTTATCTCTTGAATTAATATGTGTAAATTTGAAACGCATCATTTAGGATGGCACGTATCTATCAGTCAGATATTGGCGTGAATGTTCAATGTTAGGAATGCGAGGGATGGTTAGGGTGGTTTACAATTTTCAATTCAAAGACGCCAACATCTTCAATATTGCAATATTAAAAGGTCTCATAAGAATTTCAAGAATTACAACCACACTGCCTCCATTTCTCACTCACCCCCTATAAATAATTATTTTCCCGAAAAGCGCATAAATAAATCCATCCAATCAATTGTTTTCGCTGCAATTTTTTTGCATATGCAATCAAGAATAATTGAATCCCCGCATTTCGTTATATGTATAGGTATACCTAGAATCCGAACTCGAGAAACCACTTAATTGATCTCGTTATTTGTACATTTGTGAAATGCGCTCAACTGATTCATACGAGCTTCGTTATTTTACACCAGTAATTTGTTTTCGACGTTTTCATCTCCAAACGCACGGAAAACAGCCCTGCCACGTTGCACAAATAAGAGCCATATCAATTATTATTTATTTCAATCGCGCAAAATGCTATTTAAATTCAAACTGAATTTATTTGCGCGCGATCAATAATAATCGGCGTGTCTTTATCGCCCGCGGGCGGCAAAAATATTATTTAAAAAGTAAACCGTCTTTCGCGGCCATTAACAATTCCCGAAATTAGCATAACACTTATTACTTATTGGCTGAATTACATAATAATGCGACCGCCCTGGGGGAAACAAGTTTGTTTATTGTTTGCTCCTAACAAATGGAATAACAGCTTGTGTGGGTCCGGTTGCTGTCATCCATATGAATGGCAACTTTTTGACGAGACCCATAATATAGGAAGGCTACTGTAATTTTGGCTAATCCGATGATTGCACCGACACCGACACTTTTTCCAGGTCAAAATTTTATTTAACGTCTAATATTTCTAATACCCTATAATATTACACGATACCTTTTCGGAAATGAACTGTCAACTGAACCGGTAGCCATTATTCAACTAGCGGATTAAAATTGTACTAAGATTTTGTCACTTGTCACGTCACATAACCTTAAAATTAAAGTTACTGTCATTTCTGGTGATGATTACTTAATTAATTGCGTCTTATAAGTGATTGTGTGTTAAACTCTTGTAAAGTAGACTAATATTGTGCTGTTTATGGCTGGCTACAAGAAGAAATATAAGGGTAAGTCGGAAAATGTATTTTTAAAAATTCGTTCCGTGCGTAAAAAATATAAAAATGAATCGTATCCAATTAGTAGCGCTTTCTAATTGAAATGTTGAAACAAAACAACACCTTTGAGCTTTACGTAGGAAAATGTTTCCACATCAAAGTGAAAAAATGGTAATTTCAGGTAGAAACCGAATTAGTATAGGCAAACAAAAGCTTGTGCATATAAATGAGGATAAAATAGCTTGAAGATCATATATGTGGATAATCTGAAATATAAACACAATTCACACGGTTAATTATTAAATAGGAGCCAACAAATAGCGTACAAACATATTCGAACATCTCTCCGTTTGCGGAGCATCAGATACGATTCAGTTTGAACACGTTTCAATGATCATATTCATAATATTTGAACGGACCATTATGTGAAAAGTGACCCATAATATTTTGATTATATCACTTAACAAATAAAATACCTCGCACACAATAATAAGTTGTATTCCTACTAGTGGGTTGAATTTTTTGCGCATTATGCGCTCGCAGCTGCACTTCTCTCTCACTAATTGAATAAATTATTAATAAAAATTGTGGAAATGTGTGTCAATAGAGGGTTACAAAATTCAACAATTTGTTTATCGAAAACATCAACTAGTTTTTCGAACAATTCTTGTTGACCAAGCCATTAGCTCAACCGGCTCTTTATATATGTAACTAAATATTGTCACACATTTAAATTTGTACCACCTGTTCGGCATTTTTACGACCACTAATTAAACAATTGAACAATTATGGGAACTTTCTACTAGTTAGTTGCTTGATAAGTGTGTGTGAAATTGCCATCAATTTTTTAATCCTCTACACGCTCCTTTAAATCAGATTCACGCCTCTCCCTTTGATCAGAGAATCAAAATTTAAAGCTCTCTTTCTGCTTGTGACATTCGAAAAATCACTACAAATTCGTTTTACAATTCAGCTTTATGTCTTTACCACACAGTATTTAAAATAGCTCTTGTTAACATTTGTAAGATTTTTTTGGTTGATTAAATATTCATTGGAAGGAAATGTTGAAGGATTTTTAGGGAAGGAAAATTAGCTTGTATCCAGTGCCAAATTTCACAACTCTATCTTCATTAAAAGCATTTCTAAAAATTATTTAAATATGAGCACACGTGCCCTCCACACTTTCCGGACCATAATCCGTCGATAGAAAATTTAAAATTTGAAACTCCTGCATGTGACGCTAAATAGTTTCAATTAAATTAATCCCCATAGTTCATCATTTGCAAACTAAGTCAAAAATGCGAAAGGGGCTGATTTCATCTGACAAAAGCTTTTCGCTCAAAACGAAATAATTCTGCCTGGCACATCTTTTAAAACAAACTTTTGGTCCTTTTGAAAAGCAAGACAATAGCGCCCATCGAAAATCGTATAGTAGTAAGTTTTTCTAAAATTCATCTTGCACTATTAAAATGATAAAATATGATTCGTCTTGTGAAGTTGCTCGAGCGTATTCTCCAACTTTTAATATACTTAATTTCGCATTTGTGTGGGTAAAACGCTGAGTAAATCAAATCGGGTGCAAATAAAAAGTATGTTCAAGACAGGGAAAAAATTGTGTTGGGGTCGTGTTACCCTTTAAGTTGAGCCCTTTCCGATATATGGGGAAGAGGGTGTTGCAAATTTGTGTCTCGCTGCGTTTTATTGCCACAAATAATTATCATATCGAGGAGAATGTAAGAAAAATTCTGTTTGGGCGTTCTTCGCAACCAAACCAAGCAAGGGTCGCAACAGAAAATGTAAATATTCTTTTATATTGCACAGAGAGACTTTTTTATTGCTTCTCTTCGTCCTTAAAAATGTAATTTGTATTTAAATATTCTTGTGCTGTGCATCGCAGTCTCATAATTGCTTTATAATTGAGCAAGCTTTCAGAATTCCTAATTTCCCGCTATAATAATATAAGAAATTAATATCGAATCGTTTATTGATGGTGGTAATGATGAATTCAAAGTGCAGATAATCGAAATAATAGCTGACAGGACTCCAGTCGATGGATAAAGGGATGATGAAATAACCACTCGTTAAATTGATGGTTAATATTATGGTTGTAGGACTACTTTTGGGCCAGAGAGCGTAGAATGGTGAAACAATGGCACAATGGTGCAGTGAAGTGACGTGTATAACAACATTGATAGACAACTGTGACGTGTCAAGTCAACCTGCATTGCTTGTCAACTCAACACATCTCTCTTTTGTGTGTCCTTCGACGCTCTGATAACAGATAACTATGGGTCATACACATATTCCAAGTCTTGTGTTTGTGTTTGACACATAATGCATCAATATCCTCAAAAAATGCCTCCCCAATTAACGGATCCAGGAGTAAAAAATTCTGGTAGTCCAAAAATGTCTTCAAGAATACAAGCAAAATTTTAGGATCTCGTACAACTATTCTATCAAAGAGACAGTATTTTTTTTGTAATTGAGACTTGAGAGATGAATAAAAAGACAACTTTTCTACATAAATCGTTTCGCTTATAGAAAAGGTTAGCAAAAGTACAAAACGCTCCTGGTCAGGATCGTCGATGATTGTGTGGACAGTGGAGGGTCCTCAAGTGTAAAGCCGAGGAATCGGAGTGTTGTGAATAGGACCGCATCCCTGAAACCTATACAAGTATCTCGTTATCCCTATATGCAATAATATTTAAGTACAAATGCATGATACCGCAACTCCACAATGTACAGATATATTTTTATATTTTCAAAAGACCACTTTCACGACGCATTGTGCTGGAAAAATTCAACTAGTGAATAATATTTAATATAAAAACGGTTATAGAAATATGTGTATTTTATCATATTGCAGGTAGCCAACAAAGTTTGTCAACAAAATCCAATTTTAATATAATTATAACTGTTTTCGAAACAACAATGAAAACAATCGCAATTAATTTGCTTATATTTCGAACGCTCGACTGTTTGAATTAATATTAATTAAAATTTAAAACATGAATTCCATTCAGCTATGATATATTGATTGTCTATTCTGCATTTATTCACTGAATTAAAATTATTCTTTACGTACATTCCCACAAAAACTCAATATTTTTATAAGAGGTCAAAATTTCGAGAAAAATGTCAAAATTTTGACAGTTTTAATCGAAGTAGAATGCTGAAATTTTGTGGGGTGATTTAGTTATCCAATAAGTACATTCGTTCCAAATTTGAAGATTCTATCATTATTTTCAACAATTCTATGAGCTTCTGAAAATCTGACGTCGGCCATATTGAAAGTGGAGTAGACTAAAAATAATACTTCCAATTGTTCCAAATCATTGAAATTTGGCTTATACGTAGGAAATGTTATTTATTTTTGTTTGAGTTGTTAATATCTTGTGTTCCTCGATGGTAACGTACAAAAATACATTGCATTGTATTTTAGGATGACTAACTGTGTGCACCATGGAGTGCACATTGGAGTTCTGCAATTGTTTTAGAGTGTAATGGAGTAATCTGTTGAAAAATGGGGTGGTGCGTTGAATAAAAGAATCAAATCATAGTATTTGTTGGAAAACGGTTTAACAAAACTACTATTAGATTGATGCTTAATCACGAGGTATAAAACGCTTTAGAATTATTCTAAACAAAGAAATGAACCAGTGGGAGGCTGATATGTATATTATAGGCACACATGCTGTGACAATACATGCTACCCATTATATTATTATTATTTTGTTGAATGGGGATCACTTTATCAAGCGGATTGCTACTGAAAAGGTACACTCGACTTTCAAAGATTTCAAAAACTATATTATAAAGAAAAAGAAGTGGAGGAAAGGAAAGGAAACTTGGAAATAATTGCATTTCAACGTCTCTTTTCCGGTTCTGTTAATGTGATACCCTCTTTTATAGTTCCACTTGTTTATATCGAAATTTAAACTTCCATAAACTAAGTTTCCGTTTGGCGAAATGAGATTCTGGTGGCAATCATTACGGTCTAGTAAATCTCGAATCGCGTTCTTGTTCGCAACGCATGTTTCCAGGATGCTGGATGAGAGTGAGTCTGAAACAGACATTTCAGTTACCTTCCTTCAGTCTTCTTTTTCCTCCCCAAAAAATAAGGACTTAACTTTTCAACTGACGCATAAAACTGGAGGATTGAAATACAATCTGCAAGGAGGTGTTCCCACGCATTTAATCTAATGAATGACGAATTAATAAAAGCTTACATTCTTCCATTATGCCCGAGGAACTTGATATTCTTATTCACGAATAATAGAATGCTGAACCATTCGAGTTGTGTGTGTGTTTTTACAACGAATTAAAATCTGCTCACACAATTGATATCAAAGTTAACTGTATGCTTTCTTCTTTTATGGTCTCGAAATTAGATTATAATAGCCATCAGTTGCTGCTTCAATGGCGTGTAACTCGATATTTTTATTTTCTTGTATACAAAACATTTAAACCACAAATTAAGGATAACGTTACAAATTCACCTCCAACCCAAATTAACTACTAGGACTAGCAACAAGAAAAAAGCGTCGCCAAAATGGGAAAAGCGCACAACAAAGTCGCGCAATGTGCGATGCATCCGAGGGTTAATAATGTTGAGGAAAGGGGCGCGTGTTAAAACAATTTCCAAGCCACCTTTGATGCGGGAAAATAATTTGCCTCAAGTTACAGAACATTTCACGGAATGCTGGACGTCGCCTTTCACATCTAACTGTGTGGAAACTCCCTCAAGTAATGATGTTTTTCCTCTGATAATATACCAACGCTTTTTGCAACTAGCGAAATATTTTTTCGAAACAATTTTGCTCGTCCTCTGTCTTAATTTCTTCTATATGATCGAAGAAAAATAAATTCACATTCAGGATGTTGAAGCAAAGTCTCCACATATACAAACCAATTATTTTTGTGCGACATTTCCATATCCGCTCTCTATACTTGAGAAAGCTCTTGGAGTAGTAGAGCTTCCGCTATTCCGTATCATCTTTTCAACTCAGCGTCGCACATTTTAATCCCCGACGGAATTTACCTGTCTGGAAATTAAATAGTTTTTTTAAGCAAGTCTTCTAGTTTTCTTCAAGTGTGGCGAAAATCTATTTTTGTAGGAGAAATGTTTTTTTGAAGGGAAAATTCGCCGCCACTGTTTGGCGTGAATTTGTATTTGTATAAGGGTTGCCGATGTGGTTATTGAATCACGGGTTATATAAAATTGGAAATGATATCTTGGCCACGGTTGTCAGCCACACGCGAGACACTCTTTCACAAAACTTCTTCTCAGGCGCTCTGGCAAGAAAAGTTAATTGAAATACTATTAGTATTCTCTTTGTAAATAGTCCTTGAGAGTCCTCTCCAGATTTTTTCATAATTAAATTCTTAGATTGAAATTTTTCGCGTTAACTTCTAAATAATAATCTGCGCCAAGATCATCAAATCAATTCGCCTATTCTCTATACATGCAAATATTAATTGATTTTTCGAATATATTTAAGGAACCCTTTTTTATTCGAGCTCTCTTTGCAAAATGTGATTTTATTAACTTAAGTATCTATGCACCACAAAAGGGATCCGTTCTGTAAATGACAGACATTGAATGCAACCAACCCCTCTTCGTTTCGTTCGTTCGTATGTGTTCATACATCAGTATATTTAGCCCTGATCTCTGCGACCACACTTAAAATTGAATTACATTTCCTAAATGCGAACCAACCCTCTCCTGGTCCTGTGACGTAACACTATGCGTTACATACGTTTCCTGTTCAATGGTCCTTAAACGCAAATCAAATTAATTACACAACGAATTTGTTTCAAATCATTTATTCATTAACTGAATGGATGGATACAATATATCGTCAGTGTAATAAATTCGGGTTTTCTTCGTTTTCAATTTACTTTCGTCCAGGACAACTACTGGGCATGATAAGGAAGATCAGCATACACAACAGAAACAACGACAAAATCGTATGAAATGCGAGGAAGATGACCAGGATAATCTTTTTCTTGATGTCTTCAGGATCTTCAACGAAGAATGTAGGCGGCAGCTCCAATTCGGAGAACGTGGGCTTTTGTGCACGCAACATTTTGCTATTTTGCTGATCTTTAGACAACTGGCAAGATTTGAAATCTGCCTACTCGATTTTTTGGGAACGAAGAAAGGATCTGAGCAGGCTTGAAAGACAAACTTTTTAATGGGGATTAAATTAATTAAGTGGATGACTTATGTGAAGATCTTTGAAGGATCTTCAAAAAAGGTGTTAGAAAAAAATCGTTATATAAGTAGCACATAATTTATTATCATTTTTCGTATACAGCAATATTAACACCTAATTAAACCTAAAATCCTACAAGTCCTACAAATGTTGTCATATTTTACACAATAATCTAATATGAATATTCCAAGTATGCTAGTACATTCGCATAATATACACAACTATTTACAAGAGAGCCTAATAATGAAATCAAAATATTATTAAAGCATTTGGTCTTATTAGATAATCATCAATGTTTGAATATATATTATGTTATATGATAATGTACAAAAATATTTACAAAAGTCAATAATATGATTGTATCGTGGAATCAATAATTAGTTTTTGATCCGCCGTCGTCCAACTAGAGCGCAAATCATCAATCTCACTATAATAGATGTGGAGCATTATTACAAATGAGAGGGGAAATAATATAACCACAGTTTAATACAGACAATAAAACTGAACACACGCCACTGTTTACAATATAATTTATATGATCTGGTAGCTACAGGCTAACAATAGAGACCTAATAACTGGCTTCATGTATTCAATACACACAAAACTGAGAGAGCGAACTCTGAGGGGTCAACCCTCCTCACGATCATGATGAATACACCGGAGGGATGGAATTCGATTCATATGTATTTTATAATTAAATTCTGATGTGATTGTTCGTCCGGAACACTCTTTAATTTCAACAATAATAAACTAGAGGTTATTCCGAGTAAGACGTTTTATCGGATCCTGTATTGGAGCCCGGAGAAGAGGCCGTGTTCTTCTCGCTGTTGTACAAATCGTGCACGGGGCCCACCATCGCGAGATAATCTGGAGGAGGTCGGATCACGGTGGGAAGATACCCGGTGCCAGTGTAAGGAGCTGACAGAAACCTTCTGGAAGGACTATAGCGATGGAAATTCGGAGGAGGACCCAAAGGCGAGAAAGCTGAAGGTGTTGAGACTTCTTCATGCGCTCCACTTACCATTAACTCCATGGCTTGCAAAACGTCCCCTTTGCATCTGTTGAACAAGGCAAAACTACAAATTAATTCAAAATTAAATCAGCTTTGCATTAAATTACCTTTGCAATAGAGCTTCCACATCTGATCTTCTGCGTCCTGGAAAGACTCGCATTAGCACATCAATGGGAGATCGTTGAGCTGCATATGCATGTTGCTGATAGGGATGCGAGAATTGCTGCCCAAATTGCTGGTACGGAAGAAACGTTTGAGTCTGTTGCGGAGGCGTTTCAGGAGTCGACGGCTTTTTTAAGGACAAGTTCTCAGGAGCTTCGCTTTGAGTGTCGTCCTCCACATCCAAGTCTGGATCTGGACTGGTGACGGGTTCGGGTGATGGGGTTGGGACTGATGGTGCGGTTTGCAAATTGGGCGACGATCGCTTAATCTCTTCCTGATCGGAGTCGGATTCTTCCAAGGAGCAGTCCTCCACATTAATGCACGGTCTTTTTGATCCTGTTAAATGAGGGGTAATTAGAGAGTGAGAGATAGTTGAAGGGCGCAGAGCGCGTGATAAAAGAGCTGTCGCCACTTTATTACCCGCAAATGATACTTGTGGAATTCGCAATAAGGCGTTGGAATGTTCTGTTATAAATATGAGTATCCATTTAATCAAGACCTTCACATATAGCTTTATAGGTCATAAGATTCTACTTCTATGGTCATTTACTGCTGAATAAAAATCATAATGAAACCAAATTTCGGTTGGTCAAAATATAATGCATTTAGTTGACTGGAATTCTAATGATACTAAGGACAAAGATCATCAAGTAGCAACAATATTGGAAGAATCTTAATAATTATTGGTTTTTAATTATGTTTAGGACACAGATCATTGTTTTCTGAGATTCCTTCCGCAAAAAGTGACTCCTTTAAGTTGTTCACACTTGGTTTAATAGGTCATAAGATCTACTTCTACGGTCATTTAATGGTTTATAAAAATGATAATGAAACGAAATTTACTTGGTCAATATTTGATCCAACCGCAAAGGAGATTTCTTATTCTTTTTTAGATTCTTGCATGTATCTATGGAAAAGCAAATTGAAATTGTTGATTTAAGCACATAAGTATTCAATATTGGTTCTAGTTTCAATATTTGCTCCAGCACCCGACTATTACCACTGTTATTTTGTGATTCTGTTTGAATAGCGGTAATTTTTAAAACCTTTCAGCGTTCAATTTCCATTTTTTTATTGTTCACGACACTCGCGTTCATACAGTTTCAATTAGAAACAATAGAAATGATCGATTTGGATGCCTACTATAATACAAATTGGCAAAAAATTTAGCAAAATACTTAAATTCATACTCGACTGACCGCAGTCCACTTGAATGTAAAAAGGAAACGGTTTTCATTATACCCGCAGAGCTTTTCAGCCTGCACTCAAGTACCATTTCCAACTTTTATAAAACACAATTTTTTTGACCATATTTATATTTATTGTGCATTAGTATGAAACTGAAAACAAAATGTTGAGAGAGATTATAAATTTATAAAAGGGTCTACTACTACATATTTTCAAAGCGCACGCTTTATGAACTAATTTACTCGTTTTTGTTCATTATATAGAAAAATATATAATATCCCAGTCAGTCGACGAGCTTTTCGGTCGGTGTAGAATTACCTCGTAGCTTATTGAAATTCTTTTTCGAGGATGTAGCATCCTAGTAGATCAATTTTCAAAGAGACAACACATTATTGGTGCCAAGAATTGTTAACTTGTCGCTGCCAGAAGTCCATATAAATTCGCACATATTGTACATAAGACAATGCAGCAAACGTGTTTCCAGAATGTTCAAACAATAGCTAATGGCAAGGGTAGCAAGATTTATATCTCTCTGATGCTAGCTGGTGACATTAAGGGCGTTATGGAGCCAACCAACCAACCAACCATAGTGTTACAAATAATTTTTATAGTTCCACAAAAGTTTTAAATGCGGAGTCGAGTCGTAAATTCAAAAAGGACAATGGCAAAATGAATTAAACTTCCCCAACTTTACGATTTGATATTGACTTTATAGTCTTTTAATTGCTTCGTTATTTTCAGTGACCTTTCCAAATTGCTAAGCAAATACTTGGTAATTGCATATAATTAGAGGAGAGTCATCAATAGCTCAATATTTAAATTATTCATTTATTGAAATGAGTAGCCTTAGGTTATGCAACTGTTACATAGACTTTAAGATGATAATGGATAGGCAAACACTTCAATTCACTTAAATGTAGCCCCCTGATTAAATCACTAAATTAAATTCGCTGCGAAAAAAGAACCCACAAAAAAATGGCAACTAATAAAGTTAATTTCTTTTCAGCTTCTTTCAGTTCAAGTATACGGCTTCATATGATTTTATTACAATTTTTACATTAATTAAAAAAACAACTGAATACTTATTATGAAACAAGTTTTGCTCGCACATCAAATATTTATTTAAAATTTCTAGTTATTGCACCGAAGGTAAATGAGTTTTTTTTCTCCAAAACTTTTAAGCTCAAGAGCTTTTACAAATATTATTTTTACGTCTACAAAGTATCGATTTACTTTGCGTTAAGCCTTCATCTCATAAGAACCCCATATGTGCAAGCATATGGACAAATCAAATTTAATAGTGTTCAAGTTATGGTAACTGTACAATGGAAAACGCGCCCAAGTATTTCAACCACAAGCAAATATATAAAACTTAAGTGCAAGTAATTGATTCGACCCTCATTAAGATTGCTAATGGCTCTTTAAAACGATACAGGGTTGTTAGTCACCACTAGACTTTAAATTTCGAGAACAATGGAGGGGATATTTTTTGTAATTGGATTACTGAAATTCTGAATATAGGGACAAAAATGTGAAAATCGCTACAATTGTGAAGGAAGGGACACAGATCTTCATCTAGAATCAAAAATATAGAATCCTTCCTTCACCCGTAGAAGAAGAAAACCCAAAAAGTTGCACAATTCATAAATATAGCGCCGTATTTTGGTTTATACTGGACTTCTAACAATATTAAGGACACAGATCTAAAAGGAGCAACCGAATTGCTGAATCCCTGTAAAATGTAATTCTTCATCAAGAGGACAAAATTAAGAAAACTTCTACCAATTAGAAAAAATACGGCTTATCTTTATAAATACTGGTATTCTAAATATAATTAGGACACAGATCTTGTGAATGCATCAGTTTTGAAGGATCCTTCCCAGATTTTATGCTTTTTGGAGAAATTGATATAAAAACTTGATCATAGTTTATGCGTCTACCAAAATTCCTTCCAAAGAATTGGTCTACCTCAATTCCTCATATATTTAAGACCTAGTTCATCTCTTTCTTAAGTTTAAACTTACCAGGACTCGAAGTCTCCGAAGAATCCGAAGCCGCAAAATTATTTCTCTGCATACTAATGGGCGACATCCCCAAATCCGCATTAGTTGGCCCCGAACTGTTAACATTGGCATTATCATTTCCAATCGACGGCGCTGGAAACAAAATCCCCAACTCCCTAGCCTCGTTCTCTTCCTGGGCTTGCTGGCGTCTAAGTGCAACTTGAGCTGCCATCACCCTCTGTCTTTCGGCAATTAGAGTGCACTTGGCACAATTACAATCACGCCATCGACAATACCGCTTATGTCCTTTAAGTGCCGATACCACGCCGTGGTTCCTGCATCTCGCGCACTTTGGCGTCCGTTGGTAACGTTCGGACGCGCGGAGGAAGAACGCTGGAGGAATGGCTCCAAGGACTGGATGCTGAGACATCAATTGGGACATGTCCACACCACTTCCTGGCATACTCATCTTCTTAAGTTGGAGGAGCTTCGTTGGACGTTGGAAAATAAACAAACATTTGTCACAACCGGGCAATTTAGGGAGCACACTGTGAAGTTAGCGGAGTAACTGAGAGTTGTACAGTAAAGATACGGTATCCGGATGTCGTTACAGTGCTTCAACTGTTGGTTGCTCGCGCGCGGTCGATACCACCTATCAGCAGCCCCAACTCTGGGTCGCTCCTCCCTTAAATGATGACGTTTTGGCGTCGGCCCGCCCATTCTACCCCGCGTTTTCGATATTTACTGTATTATGTGCTGTATTATAATGGGTAGGTATAATAGGAATACAAACTAGTTTTCAATGGCAAAATATATTATAATAGGCACTGAAGGAGGGCACAAGTATGGAACACTACACTCTGTATGCTATTGTCTGTCTTTTAAGTACGATACTATATAATTTTATACTGTGATTTGTCTATTTACTACTATGTTAAGCTCCTAGTCGATTTTCGGCTCTATTGTTCTAGTTGATCGCATTAATGCCGCAGTTTTTTCTCTATTCAATTTTGGGATATATTGAGCGAAATATGTTAAGATTCGCTTTTTAATAAAAGTTAGCGCGCGTTCGCTATGAAATTCAATTACAATCTTAATAAATCCCGTTTAAATTGCGAACTGAATGAATACACAATAACTTCAAACTTGATATGTATGCAGAGTAGAGAGAATTAATTGAATTTCATGCTGCCAGTTTCGGCATTGTCGACGAACGTATATCTATGCAAAGTCACAATTCTATTGTAATCAGGCACAATACCCTATATCGCATTGTAACTCGTAAACTTTAAATTAATTTACTTTCGACACATACATTTTTTCACTGATCCATCTGCTCCGACTCTTCTTTCATAGCCCTTCCAAATCATAATTCAGCCTCGGAGGGAGATTCGAGTTTTTAAACTTTTAACTTCATTTGATTGGAATTTAGATGATTTACATAAAATATACGTCTAAATAAATCGGATCTGGAAGTAGCAATTGATTTGCGACAACCGTCCGGTACCCTTTAGATCTTAAGTCTCCTTCAAGTGGTTGGAATTATGCTAACTTCTACCCTTTTGAAAAATTCCTTCTGATTCTTGTAGGTAATGGGCTTGTAATTACGATTAGGACACAGATCTTGTGAATACATCAGTTTTTAAGGATCCTTCCCATATTTTCTCCAATAAATTTGATTATTTTTAGGATACTAATCTTAAATTTATAATTAACTTCTAAAACGTTGTATATAGATGTAAATTGGTAAATAAAAAGTGAAAAGCATATTACGTGGATGAGGAAATAAACAGAAAAGGAAAAGAAAATGACTTCAGTATCTACAAGTAATTTAAAGGCATCCCGCAGCATCTTCGTTCGTTCGACAAGAGAAAACATTGGAGCCTAAAGTAAAATTACAAATAAAATGAAATTGGAGAGAGCATGATGATGATCTTATACAATGGCGTGCTATTTGTGAAGTCATTCCACGCGGCCGATTCCATTGTGGTTTCGCTTCTTACGTCCTGAAAGATAAGTCTTGGACTTTTATGCACAATTACATGAAATTGTCTCTTTGAATCTGAGGACAAAGGCCGGTATGTGAAAGGTTATATGTAGAATAAAAGAAGGGGATAATGACGGCGAGGTGCTCTCAGATCGCAGCTTCTGGAATTTAATTAAATGAGGATTACGACTTACGACGCGCCCCCCGATATCTATATAGATATAAGATACACGCCGGGGCGAGACTTTTCTTCTTCTTCTTCACATAGATAGATATTATGGATATCTTTCCACTTTCGAAACATTTATCGATCGCTCTCGATAATAGGTACCTGTTTTTCTAGATTAGGGATCAAGATTAAAAAAATCGACCTACTTCTATCATCACAATAACTATGTAGTATGTTATCTGTTACATAGAAGGAACTTACCCTTGTCGAGAGGGCTTACATTAGATCACCGTGGATACCACAGCTCCCACGCAAGTAACAAATAACAACCCCTTATTGTGTTTTTAAATAAATAGATGAAAAGAATAATAAAAATCAGGTAGGTACCTAATTTTTTTATTCTCTTCCATACTACACTATGTAGACGGAGTCAAATAAAAAATACGTACGAAGATAATTAATTGAAATGCTAATAAAAATAAAATATAAGGGCGTTTTTAAAACAATACATAAATCTGGGAAATCTAAAAAACGAGGAAAATTTCAATAACCATGCTGTTGGCATCAGAGACCTTTTAAAAATGATATCGCGGAGAACATGGTAGATTTATATTTTAATCCTAATGTGTGTGAGTGTGGGTGAGAGAATAATAGTGTCCGGCTATGATGTCCGGTCTCATTGGTATGTTTTTTTTTTATATTTTTCTATAGCAGCTACCAGTCAATGTCGTCGACAGACCACATGATTTGTATAAATTGCATAGACCAGCAAGGCTTGCTTTTGCTGACCAATCCTAAATTCACCCTTTTTCCAGTCCACTTTATATTCTTAAAATATTATTTCAAACAGCGGATATTTTATTGTGGAACTGGCGCGGCCACCAAAAATTAAAATAAAATGCAATTGGAAGAACAAAACAATCTTTTGAGAAGATTTGAGTCAATCTGGATAAAAGTGTCGGATTAAGAAACTCATTAACTGTATTAAAAATATTTATTTGGTCTACAATAAATAGTATGGACAAACATGGCAACAATTGCTCATCAAATTTCCTAAGAAATTAATGATGGTAGTAAGCTGGAGCAGCATGGGCGGCATAACCATGAGCCAAAGCTGGAGCGGCATAACCATGAGAAGCATACGCTGGAGCGGCGTATCCATGAGCAAGAGCTGGGGCAGCATAACCATGAGCTAATCCATGGGAAGCATAACCAAGAGCTGGCGCGGCAGCATAACCATGAGCTAAAGCTGGAGCGGCATAAGCGGCTACTTTGGCGACAACTGGAGCTACAGCCTTAACAGCAACACCTAAAGGTTCCTTGTGTACGACGGCATTGAATCCGTGGTGTGGGTCAGCGGTGTATTCAACTGTACGTTTTGTTCCATCGGAATCAACCAAAGAGTAGCTTCCTTGGACAACATCACCTCGTCGGGATTCGTGTTGGGATTTGCTGTCTCCGGTGTGTGGGTCGTTTACGGCGTAACCGAAGTCGTATTGAGCTGGAGCTTCAGCGACGATGGTCTTGGTGAGTGGAGCGGCATAAGCGACTGGAGCGGCGTGAGCGTAAGCTGGAGCAGCGTAAGCGTGGACGGCTGGAGCAGCGTGAGCGTAGGATAATGCTGGTGCAGCATATCCGTGGTGGGCTACTGGAGCTGAGATGCTGGAGTAGGAGACAGCTGGAGCTGCGGAGTATCCCAATGGGACTCCGGCTTGGGCGATGGCTACGAAAGCGGCGAAGACTACGAACTGAAGTAATATTATTAGTTTTGATTGTAATTAGTTTAGTGTTGTGGTATACTTACTTTGAATGCCATGTTTGATGGTTGCAAATTGAATGCTAGAATTAGGCGAAGTGGAGGTTTATATATTAGAAGAAACAGGAGGTGTGGCCCTCAAGTTTCGGTTTAGATTTGGGCCTTTCACCGCACTTTTGCGATAGAACTATTGTAATATATGCCTCCGGACTTGAACTCATATAGTATACACAACATCCTGAGCCGAGGCTCCCCAGCATTTCGTTTATTTCATATTGTGATGTAATTACATTTTAATTAAGCAATGTGAAATTTATTGGATTCAATGTCAATGTAGTCAAGGAATTTGGTCTAGAAATCTAGACGAAATGTCTGCGTAATTAATTAATTAAATTATTAAATAATTATTGCACGGATTAATATTTAAGGGTGCTTGCTTTCTTTGGAATTAATTTGTTAAAAATATTTCTAAGAATATTTAAATTTTCTACTATAGGAAAATAGTGAAATATTTTCACCTTGACGGTTTTAATTACCAGCACAATGATTTATAATTTTGGTCTAGTTTTTTTTTATATAAAATGGAAAATTTGCCTTTTAGTCCAACTTTAATAGAACCGCAATAAAATTGTAAAACCAGTCAATAAATTCGTTTTTATAATTTATTCCTTCATACAACATCGTGTTATATCATCCAATTTTTTATAATCTAAACTATTTTAAATGGAAACTTGTATTAATTATAATAATTAACATAAAAACAAGTAAATTTCAGTCAAGTAAATAAATTTATTAATAAAGCATAACATAACATAAAACTACAAACAAATTAATGATGATAATAGGCTTGTTGAGCTGGAGCAGCATAAGTTTGGGCATACGCTGGAGCAGCTGCGTATTTGGCTACAACTGGAGCAGCAGCATAAGTCTGCGCATAAGCGGGCGCAGCATAGCTTTGAACCACTGGAGCAGCCGCATATTTAGCTACTGAAGCATAAGCTGGAGCTGCATAACTTTGTACAACTGGAGTGGCGTATTTAGCAATAGTGGGAGCAGCATAGCTTTGAACAACTGGAGCCGCATGAGCGTAACTCTGTACAACTGGAGCAGCTGCGTATTTAGCGACTGGAGCAGCATAGGCTTGAGTATAAGCTGGAACAGCTGCATATTTGGTTACAGCTGGAGCAGCGTAACTTTGCACAACTGGAGCGGCATATTTAATAGCTGGAGCAGCGTAGCTTTGAACAACTGGGGCTGCATGAGCGTAGGTTGGAGCTACTTGAGCATAACTTTGAACAACTGGCGCAGCTGCATATTTGGCGACTGGCGCAGCATAAGCCACTGGAGCTACAGTTTTAACAGCAACTGGTTCTCTAGTGACGACTGCGTTGAAACCATTATGGTCATCGGCAGTGTATTGAACCACACGCTTGACACCATCTGGATCCACGACGGAATAGCTTCCTTGCACTGAGTCACCACGACGGGACTCGTGTTGGGACTTTACATCTCCAGTATGAGGATCATTCACGGCGTAACCAAAATCGTATTGAGCTGGAGCTTCTGCAATTAAGGTCTTGGTCACAGCTACTGGAGCGGCGTACGTTTGGACTGGAGCTGCATATGTCTGAACTGGAGCGGCATAAGTCTGAACTGGAGCGGCATAATTTTGATGGACCACTTGTGGCGCAGCATAGCTTTGCTGGAGTTGTGGAGCAGCATAAGCTTGAGTGTAAGCTGCTGGAGCTCCAGCGTGTGCAAGAGTTGCCAAAGCCGCGAAAACGATGAACTGGAGTTAAATTAAAATAGAAAGGATTAATATTATTAGATTATTTAATAATTTGCTTCAGTTTCAACACACTTACTTTGATTGCCATGTTTGATGATGATTTTGGTCTGGTTTTGGGATTCGAAGTGATGTTATTTCGAATGCACCTGCCTTTTATATATTTCATATAATTTGTAACAGGTAGGTGTGGTGATTTTTTTGCCAAACTTATTTAGAGGGGCAATGATTATGATGTTACGATGCATTCAGGTCTCTTCAATTTAAGAGATTGTTAAGTAATAATTGGATTACGTATTACACCTTTATTTTTGCTCGATAAAAATTAATTAGCAGTTTTTTTTGGTTTTGCTTTATATTTATAAATAAATGTACAGGTTTATTTTTGCGTGGTAGGAATAAAAAACTTGCATGCATTATGCAAAATTAAATAGTAGACTAACGGAAACAGGATTAAGGATGATTTATGAAATTAACTGAATCACCTTGATGAGCTTATATTTTTATCGTATATTCGATATGGATCTTTGATTATTTTTTATTATATTTTTAAAGTGATCTGGTATTTTAATTAATAATATATTATTTTTAGAAGTAACGAACTTCTTGGTTTTTTTAAAGCATGCAGATTTGAAGGACGTGCGTTATTGATAGAAAAATATATTTTTCTATGAAAGTTTCTTCATATACGGATATTTATAAGTATTAAGTAAAGAAAAAAATTGTATAATATGGCGAACGCAAAAATTAGATGATAGATTTATTTATTTGAAGATCAAAGTAAACTGTCCCAATTTATTTTATTAGCTAAATTTATTCAGATCTTTTTATTCAGTCTTTATATTCTGGTTTAAAATTTTCTAAATTGATGTAATGGAATTTTTTGCATATAGCGCACCCGGTAATTTAATAGTTTCACAACAAATTAATCATTTTAATTAATAGGAACCAAAAAACCTCATAAATAATACCAAAAAGTTTCAAATTTACATATACACTTTATTAAATGAATAACAACCTTAAGACTAACAAATTACATCAAATTACAAAAAATTAATGATGATAGTAAGCAGGAGCAGCATGAGCGTAGGCTGGAGCTGCGTAACTCTGTACAACTGGAGCAGCATGGGCATAACTTTGTACAACTGGAGCAGCATGAGCGTAACTCTGTACTACTGGAGCAGCATACTTGGCAATAGCTGGAGCAGCATAGCTTTGTACAACTGGTCCATGAGCGTAAGCTGGAGCAGCATAGCTTTGCACCACTGGAGCGGCAGCATATTTAGCGACTGGAGCAGCGTAAGCGACTGGAGCTACAGCTTTAACAGCGACACCTAAAGGTTCCTTGCGTACAACAGCATTGAATCCGTTATGGGCATCAGCAGTGTAGTCAACAGTACGTCTTGTTCCATCAGAATCGACCAAAGAGTAGCTTCCTTGCACATTATCTCCACTTCGTACTTCATGTTGGGACTTGATATCTCCGGTATGGGGGTCATTGACGGAGTATCCGTAATCGTAATGAGCTGGAGCGTATTGTTCAGCAACAATAGTTTTGGCGATTGGAGCGGCATAAGCTACAGCTGGAGCAGCATGGGCGTAGTGTTGGACTGGAGCGGCATAAGCGACTGGAGCGGCCACTTTGGCGTAGGATACAGCTGGAGCGGCATGAGCATAAGCTGGAGCAGCGTAAGCGTGAGCGACTGGAGTCGAGATGCTGGAGTAGGAGACAGATGGAGCTGCGGAGTATGCTACTTTAGCGACTGGTGCGGCATGAGCGTAAGCTGGAGCGGCATAGGAGACTGGAGCAGCGTGTGCGTAAGCTGGAGCAGCGTGTGCGTAGGCTGGAGCAGCGTAGTGAGTGACGGGATTGGAGATGCTGGAGTAAGATACGGATGGAGCGGAAGAGTAGGCTACTTTAGCGACTGCTGGAGCAGCGTAGGATAGAGCTGGACCTGCGGAGTAAGCTACTGGAGCAGCAGCGTAGCCCAATGGAGCACCAGCTCGAGCTACTGCTACAAAAGCAGCGAATGCTACGAACTGCAATTATATTCAAATATTAATTGTTGCAATTTTTTTTGGTATTGATGAGTACTTACTTTGAATGCCATATTATTGTCTGTTTGGCTTTAAGTTGAGAGTGACCACAATTGGTGCAGTGGTCGCTTTTATATTCCATTTTAGTGGAGGTGTGGCACGCATAAAATCGAGTTTTAAAAATTTGTACATATAACAACAATTCCTGAGGCAACTTGATTCCCTTTCTGTTCCGAAGAATTCTTTCGATATGCTCAATTTATGTAAGTGTGTATTAAGTAACTCTTTAAATTTAAGCCGAAAAAAGAAATGTTGAGATACATATGTTTCGATTTTAAATACTGACGTGTGCAACGTTTATTAGTTATGCATATGTGTATTAGTGGAGCAGGTTCATATTTAATTAGGTACTTATTAAATGTTAAATTCGTAGCGAACTTATATGATGACATTTAGACACAAGAAAAATAGAGTATAATTGGTTGTAAATTTATAATAATGGGGATTTTGAAGGAAATTAGGGCAAAATTAATTATTTGAGTTACATAAAATTGGGTAAAATTTAAACTACATTTTTAATTCTGAAAGGTACTAATTATTGTTAAAAGAATTGCAATAAACTTGCATAATAATTATATCGCTTTTATAAAATTAAAATTGACTCAGATAATGTTAATAATTAAGAATGTTAATTACTATTATATATTAACTAATTGATAATTATGTATTTAAATTAAAAAATCGCTTGAGTGTCCAAATTTAGGACCACAATTAATTAAAGCTTTAAAATATTGAGCAACAATGCATTTTTTCATGTTGTAGTTATGTAAGACTTTCGTCACAATTCAAATTTCCCGCGGTTATCAAAAATTTGAATCAAGTAGGCACGCTCGACTGACAGATAAATAAAAATGGCGTCGACTACAATTGTCAAAAGGCAATCCTTACAATTAATAACAAACAGGAAAGTATATTTTTAAATATTTTTATTGTAATTTGTGGTACAAAAATAACAAACAGAAGACTTAATGATGGTAGACTGGAGCATGAGCGGCGTAGGAAAGAGCTGGAGCAGCGTATCCATGAGCCAAACCATGAGAAGCATATCCATGAGCAAGAGCTGGAGCAGCATAACCATGAGCGACAGTTTGGGCAGCATATCCATGAGCCAAAGCTGGGGCGGCATAACCATGAGCGACTCCATGGGAAGCATAACTAAGAGCTGGAGCGGCAGCATAACCATGAGCTAAAGCTGGAGCGGCATAACCATGAGAAGCATAAGCGGCGACTGGAGCAATGGTCTTGACTACTGGAGCTACAGCTTTAACGGCAACAGCTAAAGGTTCTTTGCGTACAACGGCGTTGAATCCATGGACGGCATCAGCAGAGTAGTCGACGGTACGTCTTGTTCCATCAGAATCGACCAAAGAGTAGCTTCCTTGAACGGCATCTCCGTTGCGGGTTTCGTGTTGGGATTTGCTGTCTCCGGTGTGGGGGTCGTTTACGGAGTAGCCGAAATCGTATTGAGCTGGAGCTTCAGCGACGAGGGTCTTGACGACTGGGGAAGCATAGGCGACTGGAGCGGCATGAGCGTAAGCTGGAGCGGCGTAGGCGTGGACGGCTGGAGCAGCATGAGCGTAAGAAAGAGCTGGGGCAGCATAGCCGTGATGCGCTACTGGAGCAGAGATGCTCGAGTAGGATACAGCTGGAGCTGCGGAGTAAGCTACTGGAGCTGCACCATAGCTGATGCCTCCGGCTTGAGCGACTGCGACGAAAGCAGCGAATACTACAAACTGTAATAATTGAATAATTAATAATTAATTGTTGAAGAGGTTAATTGTTAAAAGTGAACTTACTTTGAATGCCATTGTTGGTTTGCTTGTTGAATTCAAGTGTACTATGATTTAGAATTCGTAGACTTTTATACTAAATTTCGTTGAGGTATTGGAGGTTGTTGGTTGACCACACCTCCCAATTCTAGTTTTGCTTTAATTTTATTCTTTCTAGACTAGTCTCAAGTCAATTAACACTTATGGGAATTTTATATGGTTTAATTCAAGCTACTTAACAAATAAAAACACTCTCACTCTTATAGATTAGATGGATGTTTTATAATCTCGTCGATGAATATTCAATGTCATTATGTGCGAGGTGTTGTATTGTACTTTTACACGGTAGTTTGTAAGATTTAGATTAGATTTTGTTGTATTATTGGATTGTAAAAGAAATTTTAGGCAAATTATACAGGAATTGTTACTTAATAGGCGAATAGATTACAAATTATAACAAAATTTAAAAGTTGATTGTGTCCAAATACCACACCTCCAATGCACAATGTGATCTAATTTTGGCGAAAATGTTTTAATTATTGATACACTTTAATTCAAGCAATCATTAGTATTCAAAATAAGTTAAGCAAAAATTCAATCTCAAATTACTTTACTATTAATTAATTAATTTAATTATAGTTCGTAGTGTTCGCTGCATTTTTTTGCAGTAGCTCAAGCTGAAACCATCAGTTACCGTCTTCAGATTGAATGATATTGGGAAAGAAATATAAAAATATAAGAATAACATTACACATAAAGTCAAGTCGACTACGTTCTTACCCTGTGGTATCGAATGAGCTAGACGTACTTTTTTATTGCTACGCTGTGCCAGCGCATTACAGTATATGCTAACAATAACAGGAACGTACGTCTGCCAGTTTTGCGACATGACTTCCCAGATTTTATGATTACAATCAATGTGAATGACAAAGAAGTTACATGCACGTATGTCTTTCGACTTGTTGTCGTTCAGTGCCATCGTATGAATATAATCTTTTATTTTTGTATTAGCGTGTCGCTGCTGCTTGGAAGATATTCTACACTGCTAGTAAAAATTTTACATGGGCTTCAATTGATTTGGTGCAGGCGGAATCAGCTGAGAGCCCACAGGTCAGAACAGAATAGGAACCACTATAGTCTAAAATTATTAAGGAATAATATCGACTTCGATTTTTAAAATAAAATATAAACTGCAAAATTATTAGGGTATAAACAATTTTATTGTCGAACTATTTACAAATAATTTACATAGTAAAAATTAATGATAATAAGCTGGAGCGGCATGGGCGGCGTAAGAAAGAGCTGGAGCAGCATAACCATGAGCTAATCCATGAGAAGCATAACTAAGAGCTGGAGCGGCATAACCATGAGCGACAACTGGAGCAGCATAGGCAGCAACTGGAGCTACAGCTTTAACAGCAACAGCCAAAGGCTCCTTGCGTACAACAGCGTTGAATCCATGGATACCATCAGCAGAATAATCCACAGTACGTCTTGTTCCATCAGAATCGACCAAAGAGTAGCTTCCTTGAACAGCATCTCCGTTGCGGGTTTCGTGTTGAGATTTGCTGTCTCCGGTGTGGGGGTCGTTTACGGAGTATCCAAAGTTGTATTGAGCTGGAGCTTCAGCGACGAGGGTCTTGACGACTGGAGAAGCGTAGGCGAGTGGAGCGGCATGAGCGTAAGTTTGGACTGGAGCAGCGTGAGTGTAGGAAAGAGCTGGAGCAGCGTAGCTGACTGGAGCAGAGATGCTCGAGTAGGATACAGCTGGAGCTGATGAGTAAGCTAATGGAGCGGCACCATAACTGATGGCTCCAGCGTGAGCTACTGCGACGAAGGCAGCGAATACTACAAACTGTAATTAAATAAATTAATTAATAGTTAAGTAATTTATTTTTGGTAGGTAATTGTTGTGATTGAATTGTTGCTAAACTTACTTTGAATGCCATGACTGTTGCTGTGTATGGAAGTGTGTGATTAAAAATTTATCCATCCATAGCTTTTATACCAAAAATTGGAGGGATTGAAACAGAATTGGAGGTGTTACTATGTTTGATAAAGAATTACGTAGGAGTTCCTCAGGTTTTAAAATTTTGCAAATATTCAATGTCACTCATTATGTATTAATTATAATATTTCTATTCTAGTTTATTAAATATGTAGATTACATTTCGTTGTAGTATAGGATTGTAAAAGAAATTTTACGCAAATTATACCGGAATGTTACTTAATATAACGCATAGATTAAAAATTACAACAAAATTTAAAAGTTGATTGTGTCCACCCACCACACCTCCAAATGCACAATATTTTTCATATAAAAGCAAAAATTAATTCAATCATGGATACACTTGAATTCTGCAAGCATTTAAAGTACAACAATGGCATTCAAAGTAAGTTGAGTTATTAAGCAACAATTCAATCACAATAATTACTCATAAAATATAAATTACCATACTATTAATTAATTTATTCAATTTCAGTTCGTAGTATTCGCTGCCTTCGTCGCAGTAGCTCAAGCTGGAGCCATCAGCTACGGCGCAGCTCCATTAGCTTACTCCGCAGCTCCAGCTGTATCCTACTCGAGCATCTCTGCTCCAGTAGCGCATCACGGCTATGCTGCTCCAGCTCTTGCCTACGCCCATGCTGCACCAATCCAAACTTACGCTCACGCCGCTCCACTCGCTTATGCTTCCCCAGTCGTCAAGACCCTCGTCGCTGAAGCTCCAGCTCAATACAACTTCGGCTACTCCGTAAACGACCCCCACACCGGTGACAGCAAATCCCAACACGAAACCCGCAACGGAGATGCCGTTCAAGGAAGCTACTCTTTGGTCGATTCTGATGGAACAAGACGTACTGTGGATTATTCTGCTGATGGTATTCATGGATTCAACGCTGTTGTACGCAAGGAACCTTTGGCTGTAGCTGTTAAAGCTGTAGCTCCAGTTGCTGCTTATGCTGCTCCAGTTGTCGCTCATGGTTATGCCGCTCCAGCTTTGGCTCATGGTTATGCTGCCGCTCCAGCTCTTGGTTACTCTCATGGATTAACTCACGGATATGCCGCTCCAGCTCTGTCTTACGCCGCTCATGCTCCAGCTTATTATCATTAAGATTGCGATTTTGTATAATAGACTGATTTTTGTATAAATATTTAGTTTTAAATAATAATAAACGAATATAAAAATATTTCTATTTGTATTATTGGAGTATATAAAAATTGGTTTCCTAAAAAATTAATAATAATTCTTTTTGGTACTAAATAAAGCAACCAAATATTTATTTGAATAATATATTGGTAGATCTTTAAACGATCTTTAAGATTATTAAGAATTTTATCTTATAATTATTAAAATTAATTTTTCTTGGACGCTAAGTGATAAATTTTATAGAATCTGACTATAGGACAAATAACAAAAAAATCTAAAGGGTTTCTATATAATAAATAGAAATTATTAACAACATAATTTATTTAAGAAAAGAGTGGAGAATTAGCGTTAAAGATTAAATGCTCTTTTACTCTAAAGACAAATAAAAAAATAATATCTTTTAACACTGAAATCCATTTGAAGTAAATTTCTTTAGGATCTGCAGAAAAATTAGGATTCTATTAAATAAATCCATGATATAATAAATGTTTGGATTAAAAGACCTTAATTATGGGTCTACTATATCTTCACATTAACATTTTTTCCCAAATTTTTGAGAAAAGCTTCTAAAAATGATCTCTTTAAATAATCTTCTACTTCCTTAATAATCGACCTTCTTATTCTCTTAATGAGCCCTTTCTAGATCTTCTCAAAAATAGAAAAACTATCAACTTTTAGACCGTAAAACAATAATTAGACAAAAATAATTCTGGTTTACACAATTTTATTACTGAACTTTTTACAAAAAATCTATCACAAACAAAATCTTAATGGTAGTAAGCTGGAGCGGCATGAGCAGCATAGGAAAGAGCTGGTGCAGCATATCCATGGGCCAAACCATGAGCAGCATAACCATGAGCTAAACCATGAGCAGCATATCCATGAGCAAGAGCTGGGGCAGCATAACCATGAGCGACAGTTTGTGCAGCATATCCATGAGCCAAAGCTGGAGCAGCATAACCATGAGCTAATCCATGGGAAGCATAACCAAGAGCTGGAGCGGCAGCGTATCCATGAGCTAAAGCTGGAGCGGCATAACCATGAGCGACAACTGGAGCGGCATAGGCAGCAACTGGAGCTACAGCTTTAACAGCAACAGCCAAAGGTTCTTTGCGTACAACGGCGTTGAATCCATTGTGAGCATCAGCAGCATAATCGACAGTACGTTTGGTTCCATCGGAATCGACCAAAGAGTAACTTCCTTGTACGTTATCACCACGACGGGTTTCGTGTTGGGATTTGATGTCTCCGGTATGTGGGTCGTTTACGGCGTAACCGAAATCGTAATGAGCTGGAGCTGATTGTTCGGCGACGATGGTCTTAGCGATTGGAGCGGCGTAGTGAGCGACTGGTGCAGCGGCGTAGGACAAAACTGGAGCGGCATGAGCGTAAGCTGGAGCAGCGTAAGTCTGGGCGTAGGCTGGGGCAGCAATGCCGGAGTAGGCTAATGGAGCAGCTCCATAACTGATTCCTCCTGCTTGGGCTACGGCCACGAAAGCTGCGAATGCGATAAACTAAAGAAGGACAATTATTGATTAAGTGAATTATTTAAATAGGTTGACTTAAGTTAAGTCTAATTGTTAGGTAGTACTTACTTTGAATGCCATGACTGTTGCTGTTTGGGACTCAAGTGTGATTAACAATTGGTTCAACTACCTTTTATACCAGAAATTGGAATAAAATTGGAGGTGTGGTTTAAATGTATTCAAGTTTTCAATTTTTTTACTACATTCTTTATTATTTATTTATATATTATTGTTTCGTATATCCACTTAAGTAACGATATTTAAAATAACAATTTACTAATAATATGCGCGAAATAAATTTGTATCAATGCCAAATAACTGAAATACTTTTATTTTATTATAAAGCAACCCAAAAATTATAATAAAATATTTCTATAAGCTAATTTGCAACAATAGGAAATACTTAGTATTAGTTTCATAAAGAGATCGCCGCGCAATGTGACTTAATTAATTTGTATATCAACACTGAGGCAGCTTAATTAATTAAGCAAGCAGGAAGATTTATGAAGCAAGCTAATTAAGTATTAGTCTTCACGGTTTTTATGTGTGTACTTGAAAATTTAAATATTAATTAATTATATGTAGAAAATTATTTCAAAAATTTATTTGTAGTAATAGTAGTAAAGTAGACTATCTATTTCTTAAAATTATTGGTTATAGGTTCAAGGACAAGGTCGCGTTCATTCAGATCCGCAAACTAGATCCTGATCCTCAATTAAAAAATATTGTTCCTTTCAATTATTAAAAATTATATTTAAGAGGGGATTGCATTTTTTATAAATTAAATTGTTGGCTAAATAAAAATGCTATATTAAACTATAATCAGGATATATCTAAAATATCTACAAATCAAAAAATATAATTATTATAATTATAGTAATTTTTTGCGCAAAAGATATTCACGAGCGCAACACGATTTAAATTGTTTTAAAGTCATATTTAACTCGCTAATAATTCTCTCGCCATAAAACAAACAAAAATATTAAGTAGAAAATTAATTTATTTGGCACAAAGCCTAATCTAAATAAACAAAAAATAAATTACATATATTCACAAGCATCAAACAATAAAAAAATCCACAATTTAATGATAGTAAGCTGGAGCAGCATGAGCAGCATAACTCAAAGCTGGAGCAGCGGCATAAGAAGCTGCATATTTAGCAACTGGAGCAGCATAACTCAAAGCTGGAGCTACACCATAATTAAGAGGAGAAGTATATTTAGCGACTGGTGCAGCATAAGACACAGCTGGCGCAGCATAAGCTACTTTGCTCACAACTGGCGCAGCATAAGCTGCAACTGGAGCTACAGCTTTAACAGCAACACCTAAAGGTTGCTTATGCACGACAGCATTGAATCCGTTATGTGGATCAGCGGTGTAGTCGACAGTACGTTTTGTTCCATCGGAATCAATCAAAGAGTAACTTCCTTGGACGACATCTCCTCGACGGGTTTCGTGCTGGGATTTGCTGTCTCCGGTATGTGGATCATTCACGGCGTAACCGAAATCGTAGTGAGCTGGAGCTGATGGTTCAGCGATGATGGTTTTGGCGATTGGAGCTGCGTAGTGGGCTACGGGGGCAGCGGCGTAGGAGATAGCTGGAGCGGCATGAGCGTAGGTTGGAGCCGCAATGCTGGAGTAGGCTAGAGCTGGAGCAGCTGCGTATTTGGCGATTGCTGGCGCAGCCGCGTAGGCTAGAGCTGGAGCTGCGTAGCCGTGAGCTAATGGAGCTGAGAGGCTGGAGTAGGAGACGGCTGGAGCTGCGGAGTATTGGATGCCGCCAGCGTGTGCGACAGCAACAAATGCAGCGAATACGACGAACTAAAATATTTAGTTGACAAAATTTGTGTTTTGTTATTATTATTTTTTATAATACTTACTTTGAATGCCATGATTGTTTTTGCTTGTGAGATGCAAGTGTGTTTAGTGCAACAACTTGCTCCGATTTATATAAATAGTTGGTGATAATGCAGAGGGAGGTGTGGCTTTTTGCAATAAGAGTTTAGTTTGGGGGCCTTTCACTGTGTTGCCAATCTAGATTGTTGCATTTCGGACCTTTTGTACCGCATTGGAAATTCATTTTCTTATTAATTTCCCCGTTAAATAATTTTTGCGCAATTTATTTATCTGCAAGAAGCATCAAAATCTGAATAAATTGCTTCGAAAATAAATTAACGAAAACAATTAATCTGATTTTGTTTTTAAAGTTCAGCAATTTAAATTTGAATTTTGAACTGGTTCTTTACGGCAGGAAAATTTATTATTTTCAGTTTTGCTAAAGTTCAGCAGGAAATTTTTATAACATTGATATTTTAAGTTGAACTGGTTTCATTCCAGCTAATTTAGATTAAACTGTGACATTTTCCACAATAGATTTAATTAATTGTCATTAGCTAAGAATGGTCACGGTCAATAAAATCGCAAATAAAATTTTAGCAACAATAAATTCCAGACGAAAAAAAAATCCTTTTAGCTCTTTATAACTATTTTACAAAATGATATAGGAAAATATTGGTTTCAAATTTATTTAAAAGATCGATCGGAAGATTAAAAAACCGGCCTTCATGTATAAAATGTAAGCCCCAGGCTTATGTTGTAATAAATTAAAATAAAATAAACCAGCATTGTCCAATTGGTGAAACTACAAAGTCTGCATCGACTTCAAAAAATTCATATTTCAATTGATCTACTTTTAGCCCAATTCGATATGCTTTTAAAACGCGATTTATTTTAAATTATACAAGAAATTTTGCGCAAAGTTCATTATTACTAACAAATTATGCGAAGGTGAATAATTATCTTGCACAATAATTTCAGCCGAAATATTTTAAGGTGAAAGTTAATTCTATTCATATCGCCCTTAAATGAAATCAAACTAATTACATATATTTAATTTAATTATATAAGAAATTACACTAAAATTAATTTTTTGACAAGTTTGCATCCCACGTCGTAACAAAGCCAAATGTTAACAACTGCATTAGTTATTAGTTACATAAAGTATTATTTTATATTCATATCTATTGTGCTCAATCAAAAATTAAATATACCACACCTTGATTGGGAAATTGGCAGTTTAGGATATTTTCTTAAGAAGTTAAGCAGAGGTCTTGGTCAAAGTCAAATTACTTTAACTTACTCTGATAAGGAAGAACTGCATTATTTAAATTTAAATTAATATTTTGGCGCTTTTTATTAGAAGGAGCGTCAGAGTGGGGGCATTTAAATTATTTTTAATTGTGCAATGCAATTTAAATATTATTATATCAACTAACAATAGTCGTAATTAAAAAAATCAAATACATTTGTGTTGTTTGTATTGAATGAAAATTGCAAAACAGTCCCTACATTATTTAATTAAATTAAATTTAAAATTATATTTTGTTACTTAATATCTCTACTATAGAATCACGCCTACATTCAGAATTAAATGTTAATCTTGGTTGTAATGACAAAACAATAAGTTTCGTATGCAACAATATATGCAAATTCATGCAATTGTTTTATAGAGGTACATAAATTCAATTATACAATTAAAGGAAAAATCGAACATGTGGAAATATAATTTTCGATCTAATTAATTGATTAGCTAAAAAATATGTGCAAAACCAGCTTTATTTATTTTATCATATACAGAACATAGCGAAAGTGACCAAAATGTTTATTGCACATTTTTATACGGTTTTTATGGCGATCTATAAAATGATTGTATAATATATGAGTGCTGATCTACATAATCGATCATTTTTCATTCGATCAATTACTTACACATTTGCGCCATACTATGAAATGTGCGCCAAATTTTTTTTCAAATTGCCAATACCTTTAAACTAAAACCTACAGTTAATTTTTTCTTGTCTACATGCACATAAACAATCAAAATTAATGATTTCCTTATTTTTGCGACTGGTGCGATCATTAATAACGATCATAAATTACATAGTGTAGTTTGCTTAGCCTTGACATAAAGTGTGATTGGAAAAAATCATGCAAACAATCATGCAAAAAAATAATGAGTGAGTGCAATTTTCGACACGAATTAAATTAATTAGATACTATATAATAAATTAGAATACTGTTATAACAGAGTATTAATAAACGTCCTTCGGCAAGGACGATGTCTCTCAAAATAACAATAACGCATTTAGATAGCAAAAAAATAATAATGATACGCTTTAATAAATCTATAGTAGGTGTGACCACAATATTTATTTATTAATTTAGCGTTAAATAAATGCAATATTTAAACTTTACAGTCAAACTAAAAGGACTCTATAAATTACAACACCTAATTAGTAATTAAAAAAAATCCGCAAAGGTTGAATTCCACATCATTTTGAATTCAAATTAGTTTGGCACACTTGTGACGTCACAGAGAAATTGACACTTTTGGACGTCATACGAAATCGAAACGATGTCATATAAATTAGATTATGAAAATCTGTTAATCATCTAGTAAGCGACAAGTGGTTTTTTTTGTATTAGTAACACTTAAATTACAATTTAAAATCAGGTCAAATAAATATAAATACATATAACTTTCTTTACATATACATTGCTTTGGGTTTCTTAGATAGAGTAATAGTAATGTGAATTATTTAATGCAGGTTCACGCAATATTTCTATATCGACTTCACGTAACATCCTATAAAAGGAGTGCCTCGCTCTTTTCTGCTACATACATTATTTACCAGTATTTGGCCAAAGAAAATGCGACTGTAGATCACTATCAAGCTAATTACCTCAAATCTTAAGAAACAAGGTCGATTTTAATGTTTGTTTTAATAAGCAGCCACTCTTTGAACTCTTTTGTTCTGCAGGTTGCAAGGACATCATACGTGTACAGGATCTTTACTAACATTTTTATCAAGGATGTATTTTTTTGTTCATAAAGTGAAAGATACCCATAATTATCTTAAGAGCTACGACAAAAATTAATAACGCACTTAAATCATCGAAAATGCAACAAGTGGGTGTGGCCTGAGGGTTTGACAGATAAATCGTGCGCAGATCAATTTAATAGCCCTTCTGCGCAACCATAGAACTATTAACTAGACAATATTTAAGATATTCCCATTCTTTAGACCAATATATTAAGAAGACGACACACAACAAACGGGTGTGTCTAATGTTTTGACAGATAATTCGTGCGCAGTTCATTTAAATAGCATTTCTGCGCATCCGGATTAGTTTTCAGGATATACAAACTAAGATCCTGAAAGACATGAATGAATGACGGTCACTGTTGAGTGGTTATTGATAGTAGAAACAGACAGCCACCCAAGATAGTCATCATGCTATCGTTTCGAAGGCGGGGTCCTTTCACTTGGCCGCGAATTTAGCTGCGGTGCTCCACATTTGACAACGAACGAATGCTACCTGCGTGCATTTCAAGGCCGATGCTGAGATCACTTTCGATTTTTATATTTTAATATACGAATCGAATTATGTCATATATATCGAAACGAAGGTGTGTCGCTTCTTATCGCGTTCGATATTTTGAGCCTAAATCTAACTTATTGCTAGGGAATTATTAGACTTAGGGGAGGTATTCAAAAAGTCTAAAAAAATTGTAAAAATTATGTAAGTGCCAGGCTTTTAGCAACAATGAAATAAAACCAGTTAACATTTAGGTAAAATGCATTAAACATGTGTATGTATGAATAATATTCTAGTAACCTCATTGGGCTTTCGTTGATAAATATAGCTGGTTATTGTTGTCAGTGAGTCTTGTCGAATTACTACCACGCCTTTTCGAATTTCAACAATTATGTTATTGTTGCTTCAAATGCCATTCATGAATAAATATTAAAGAGTTTCGATTTTGTGTTTTACATAATGCAAAGTCAAGTCGCCATGCCAAAAGTGTATCCATATTTCAGGAGGCCAATGACAAAGGGAAGCTTTAGAGGCAGTCGCACAAAATGCTACAATGTAGCGTCGCGACGTCTTGATTGGTGCGTCCTGGCGTCGTATAGAGCGTCGGCATTGCAGTTTCTCAGTAAAAAGAAAAAATACTAACTGCCAGAATTTTATATACATTTGTATTGTTATAACTAATAATTAAATAATATATTTATGAATTTAAATTTGTTGTAATTTATGATTTAAATTAATCAATGTCTTTCTTGTGGTATTTAGGTCAACAAATTGTATTTATTTAGTTAATCTAAGATATTGTAAATTAAATAAGTTATTTTTAAAAGTATTGTTTAATATTATTGTTTAAAAAATACAAAAGAATTCCAAATGGCTAAAAATTAATTAATTAATGTTATTCTTTCTTGCAAAAATGCCTTTAGTAAATTGTTTTTTATCGGTTCACTTTATTTAATTAACAAATAATACTCTTTTTTATTTATTTTCTTAATTATTATTGGTGAAAATTAAAAAAATTCAAATTAAAACGCTTATAATGCCATCTTTTTTCAATAAACTTAAACTAAAATCCTTCGCTTAAAGTTCCTTTATCAAACACGCGAGAAACTTTCGCTACCATCACATAGATGGCAATATATTACTTTATCAAATTCAAACTCAAATTAATTAATTTTTTAATTGCCAGTATAATATTAATAAACATAAAAAATAACAGTAAACTACAGTTATTAGTTGCAAAATTAATTTTTTACTATATACCAATAAATAATTGCAATTTCTCTAAAAAAGACTAAGCAAAATATTATAGGTCAACTAAACACGATCTAAATGAATTAAATTTCATATAAAAGCATTAAGCTTGTTACAGATTATAAACAAATAATGTAAGTAAGTTAATTAATTAGCAGGGCACGCGACTAAAAGAATTTTTAAAAAGCTGTAATACATTAAAAAAAAGTGGGTTAAACTTGATATTAACAAATTAAATACATTCAAATTTCTCAGATTAATATTCTAATGGCTAAACTACACGTTTGTGCTAAGTATTTTTTTAATTAATAATTTTATTAATTATTTATATTCCAACTGGTCGAGTTGATGAGAGTTTGCAAACGAAGTCAACGAACGTACACTACCACTATATTAAAATTATATCTGCAATGATGGCTATAAGTTTTAATTGGCGGATAATTAAATGTTATTTGCATTTTCCTCCATTAGATTATTAATTATTGTTTACATTTTATCAGTTTGTAAGAGAAAATTCTCTGCCATTGTTCTGCAAGATGATAATAGTGTGATCTATTTGAATGATGCATTAGAGTCATATAATGTTATGTTCATAACGTGCAGGGAATTTTAAATAAAATAAAATTCCAGCAGATATGAGAATACTTGATGGTATCATTTTTCCTTCACATTACATAATAATAATAACTATCATCTGGATGGAAAAAAAATTTTCCTTCTATTTTCGCATAAGTTAAATATTTAAAAAAATCGTAAGCAAGATTTTTGATAAAGTGCAGTCACATTCTGGTTAAGATTCTTCATACAAACAACTCCCCAAATTTTAAAATAGCATTCTAAATTTAGTCGGGGGCAAATTTGGTTCAAAAAGGTTCAATTTTTCTTACTAAAAATAAACTAAGATTTTTCTTTCAAAAATAATGCAAATTGCAATACCTATTGCATTTCTTTATAGAAATCCTATAAATAAATTCCAGCAATTTATATATTTAAATGCAGCTTTTCACTTTGTAAATGAACATCAGGGTCAAGTCATAAAATCAAATTAACACATGATTAAAAAGGCAAATTGAAAGTACGTCGATATTTTTCGAAATAAATCACCTTTTTGGCCCATGACATTGTAAACAGCGCAAAACATCAACAAATCATGATGTTGCAAAATTTTTTCCTCATCCGAGTGAGAAGAGTTTACAAGCTAGAGCACGATGTTTGTACACGATCCAAAACACCTGCTAAGAAATCAAACACTACGTACTACTATCAATAAATATTTGCCTTATTAATACAGTTTAAAGGGCATCTTGATAAAAATGCGCGCCAAAAAAAACTTTCTTCCTAGGTCACGATCTTATCAAACTCAAATCCAAAACAGAGAAAGTCATTTTTCCCAGCAACGCAACAAAAATCGTCGTATATGTTTATTTATTTTAAATAACTAGCAATAAAAGGAAGGAAATCAAATCGCTGAAGCAAATCGCTGGATGACAGCTGCTTTTAAATATCCTATAAGAAGTAATGAGACTGCACATTTCTTAAATTTAATCCAAACAATTTATGACAAGATGGATGGTTGAAAATTTGACACACACGTCAAAGTGTTGCCAACTTAAAATACCGGAAGGAAAGCAAATATTTGCTGTGGCGAAATAAAAATGTATTAATTCATTACTAGGATGAACAGTAACAGCATGCTATCATGAAGTGTATTCGATTGGAACGATTGGCCATTAATCCGAATGATTAAGTCGCTTTTGCAGTTAATAAATGCACTATACATAGTAAATCTAAGTGCAATGGATATATCATTCCCTGGAAACTAATAAACTTTTACTGTTATCTTCGCAATGCCTTGCAATGTAGAAGCCAAGCGAATGATTTTTTTACCGTCAAAAATGCATTTTGGAAACGCAATATTAGGATTAGGATTATTTACATAAAATGCAATCCGTTTCGAAGCCGTTTCAGTTCAGAGTGTCAATGTCATAGCGAAAACAGTTATTAGCTGAGGAGAAGTTGGAAAAAAATGTTGTTGCGGCATCACGTTTCACATTCAATGTGTGTGTATGTATGCGTTTTGTGCATCGCATGTTTGAAAAATCGACTCTTTTGCACAGTTAGATATTGAACCGGAAACTGCATTTATTTATATACAACACAATGCAACGACTATTTGTAATTGTAATGAGGATTGTTTATGTCTTGTAGAAAAATTGATAAATATTGATCAAATTAGAATAACGTGAAACGATGCTGAAATACTCAGAGAGACAGGTTTTATAGTGGAGAAAAAAATATTAATATAAACCGTATAAAATATCTAATTGTACTTTTCGAAAGATCAAATATGGATCTACAAATGTACGCAAGGAATCTTTGGTAATTTTTTTCGTTAATTAGAAAACATAAATTTTAAAAATAAATTATTGTGTAGTATAGATATATCATTCACCTATCCAAAAGTACCACTAGATATTTTATCCAGTCCATAACACTAAAGATATCGCCACTCTAAAAATAGTGCGCCTACTCCCTTATCCAATTAAATTCTACTATTGACTAAAAGGCCTCTAAGTATTTTTTTTCTAACGATTTGTCTTAATCACAGAAAGTGCCCTTAATTTTGTGAAAGTCCTAAAAACTTCCTAATAGATGGAACCGTGAATAAAGCGAAAAATAAGTGGAGCGTAAAAAGAGTTAAGCTGATTTAGAATCAGCCGATGCAATATTTAATAATAGCAACAAAATAATGAAAACAATTATTTGATAGAATCGAAAAGTAATTAAATTAAAACTGTACATGAAAATTGAATACACGCATTGTAATTAATTAATAGTAATATAAATAAAAAAAAAAGGGAACATGCGGAAGAAGAGTTGCATAGAAGTAGTATTGTATCGATATGGTATATAAAAATAGCAGACAGCATCGCACTGCACACGTGTGTTCCAATTTGTTTAAACTATTATAAATAAATTTCGTTTATAAGATGATTAAGTGGCTTTTGATTTATAATGAATGCATTTTGAGCATTGATCAAAATCGTCGATATTTCATCCTCTGTATGGCTCATGTAACGGTTATGTCCTGCCAAATAAGGAACGTCTAGACTGCACCACATTAACACACTGACGGAATTATTATACAAATAACCATTTTAAATAATTATTGCTAAATTATGCATCGTCCTAATAAATGCATCCATTGTCTTATTAATCGACCAAAAGCAATAAGAAAACATTTTTGCATCTAACTAAGTAATTAGTCAAGAATTTTTAAGCTTCATAAATGCACTCTACATTGGCTTAGAACTAGAACAGACATGTAGAGTAATGGTTTAATGTCATTATTTTCTATTATATGCTTATAAAGCCAACTAATTATTACTATATGGTACTAAACCACAAGCAAGGAAAATTAACAAAAAAAAAAAACGAGAACTGACAAGGATCTGCAGTTAGTTTCGTTTTTTAGCGCCAAATTGTTTAATAGCCCAAAATCTACAGTTTCTACTTTTCTAGCCTCAAGAAAATTTAGTCAAACATTTTTAAAAATTGAATTAAAGACATAAGCACAGAATCCTATTAAAATCTTATTAGATACGTCTTTACCTAGATAGGGACAAAAATGAGTCTCTTTAAATCCGCTTTCAAATGGAAATGTATTTTTAACACTTCCACCAAGAAAAAGAACTGAAATTAATATGTTAATTAATTGCAACTATTAAAGTCTTCTCTCTTTTTGCCTACATTAGTTTAGCACGTTTTTTTATATATTTTTTAAACAATCATGTTAATATATTTTACCTACTTTTCCTTTCAATCCAGAGAGAGAAATGCGTTTCCAATTGCATTCGCACTACCTATGTACAAATTAATTAGTCATTACATTGGAAAATTAATTTTTGTGGTGTCGTGAAAAAGAAATCCAATTTTATGGGATCAACGTTCATTTGGACTATAACGGACAATTTAGACAAGTATGTATAAATATTTGTAATTTACAATCTTGACATGATTCGATACACTTCAGAATACATCTAGGTATACTTAATGCTAATGGTCAACGTTTTTTAAACAATCTACTGTTAAGTGCGCAAAAATAACAAACCAATTTATTTTCCAACAAATTTATTTACCGCGCTTATTGTTCTGCTTTTCGCACATTATCTGATGCTCTTTCAGTACATCCTTGATGAAATAATCGCTGCAAAATTTGCATTTCTGCAGCACTCGCTTGTAAACATTACCATTTTTGATTTTTGTGTACGGGACCACATCCCCAGACGAACTTTCATCAATCACTTCAGACTTTAGCGAAGTTTGCTGGATGGTTCGTTTGATTCTTGGCTGCGTTACAAACTTTAATTTGGCAAAGATCTCGAACGTTTCTTTATCTTGCAAGGCATTGTACACTTCATCGAAATGGGCTTGGAGGAATTCGTCCATTTCTGCCATTTTACTGGAATTTTGTATGACAGACAAGCATCAAAAATTCAGCCCACTCGATTTAAATGGCGATTTTAGCGAAAAAGCCCGTTCTAACCTCAACTTGTCAAAATAAAGTGATGACAGCACCATCTATAGTTTTCCAATCAGCAAGTTTAGTCAAGCATTGTATTTCAAATTTTATGAGCGCCCATAAATAATATTCTCGCTAGGCGCAATTAATGCTAATGAGAAAATTAGCTTTTTTAGCTTTGGAGAGCGATTAGGTAAGAATGCACTAATGCAATTGAAACTAACGTCTTCATTTCTAAAATTGGTTTTTACTAAGCTATAAAAAAGTGGTAAAACCAAAGATGTACGTGTTAAAATTAGAAGACCGGATTCGAGTCGAAGTAGAGCATGATAAACGTACCAAATATGAATTGAGAAAGTTACATAATTTTTAATTTCCTTATAATTGTAATAATGGTAGGGAAAAAATAAATACAAATAATGCATACACTTTCGTGGCACGCATTTTTCTTCCCATTGTTTCCCTAATTGCCTTCGTATTCTTATTCGAATAGAAATAAATATGTGTACGTACTTCGAGATAATGGCTTTTCAATTGAATCTGCCCACTTTTTCAAACTATATGGGCGTAAATAATTATTTTGTGAATCATACGTGTTGTTTTTCTTTGCAAAAAATGCGCAGCAATTTCTTGTCAAAACAATTCGAGTATCAATTTGCATGTTTGGATTTGTTATTATGATTGTACGGTGCCACGACGACTGCGATAAAATAAATTTGTCGATTAGTCCCTTTTTGTTCCATTCGAATTGGACAGCAAAAAAATCAATTGGTTTTCAAATTGGATTTTTCTATTTGATATTGAAACCATATCAGATATGGTTGATCAAATATCATTTCTGGTCGGAAATAGTTCTGCAAATATCCCTGTCATGGTCTGGGAATTTTCAGTTATGCTCAATGATTGCTTTGGCTTCTATAATGATAATAATAATTCATCGACAAATAATTATTTTGTAAATCTAGTAGAAAAAATTTACTGTTCTCCGAACTGTCTTTTTATTATTTAATTGCAGTTCACTTTGATTACAAAATTATTCATGTTAAGGTAGTTGCTCTCCATAGTGTTTTATCTTTCTTATACTAGTGCATTCTACCATAATAAAAATCGAGAAAATTACTTTTATTAAGCATTATACAATTATTTCGTTATAATCACTTTGAACCCTTCACTTCCAAGCCGCGCCATCAAGTTACCCTCCAGCTAAAGCACACCTATTAATAATATTATATTTTTTCTAATTTTGGCATGTAAAATGTGACTTTTCAAAATCGATTGTAGTTGGCAAACGGCACATTTTACGCAACTGGTGATGTAATGAAAAATATTTCACAACTGGTGATGAAAAGTTCCGAATAAAGCCTACTTGTTTTGATAAAATTCACTAAATTATTAATATCATAAGTTTAAAAAACTCTTTTTTGAGAAGGTTCTTGTAAAAATTAGAAAAAATCTAGTATGCAACATGTTAGGAAATGCTATTTTGTGTAACTCGCGTTATTTTGCAGAACTCGCTGCGCTCGTCCCGCAGAAATCCGCTCGTTACACAAAAAAATGCATTTCCTAACTGGTTGCATAAATAGCTATTATGTAAATATACTTTCCATCCAGAAATTATTAACTTATAATGATGGGCAAGTCAAATTAATTTTGTATACGAATTTTATTTTTTGAAAAGTGCATCATCTCATCTCATTTCGAAATCCACCACGTCCTATTATTGTATGCACTTTGACAGAATGCTGGGTCGAGTGCGGAAGCATAGTTAAATAGTTATTTTAAACTCTTATGCGAGGTTCATGCACTGACATTATAAATAAATGTGTTGTTATTATTTGTGTCAACAACACTTTGTATAATATTTAACGACTTTTTGCAAATATATCGCGAATAGAAACTTCATTTTTAACTTTTAATTAGAAAAATAATTAGTTAGTGTTTAATTAAACTTTTATGAAACAATGCCTTATAGCACTACAATTTATTGTTATTTTATTATTAATGAAAAAAATTAATATTGCATTCAACAGGTTTACTTGCAGTGCTAAGACCAAAGAAACTTAATAATTTATGCTATATAGGGATAAATTAATTAATACAATTAATTCCAACTTGTAATAAATATGAGGTAATTGTTGATTACTTTCTGCATATAGAAACATATTTTTATATGTAAGTTATACTGTTAGTGGGAACAGTGGATAAAAATTATTGTTATTATTGCAACAATTCCATTTGCATTTAATAACTAATGGAATTTAATATAACAATGAATGTTTAATAAATATATATTGATTAAATATTTCATAAAATAGTCACATATTTATTGTATTGTTTTTTTAAGAATTTTATTATCTTATTGGATTAAAAAATTAATCATAAATAGAAAACGCACTTTGCTTTGGTCATAAAAATTCATCAAACATTTCCTATAAATAAATATTGATAAACTATTATATAAAAGGGTCAAATAGTTATAAATATATTTTTTTAATATTGTAGTCTTATAAGAATCTTATTGGATTTAATAAAACTTCCTTAAAATCAATGCAAGCAAAGCGCAATATTTTTTTTGTCATAATCATAATTTGCCTAAACATATACTTAGACTCCCTCGACTTTTCGGAACTGTTCTTTTTTCAACTAGTAATTTTCGATGACGATTTTAATCATTTCCGGCCGGACTATCGCACCCCATAATCAATGCCCTATACCGAGTGCTCTTTTTCCGAAATCCAACCCAAAAAAGCCACAATTTCCTGCAAGATCCAAAATGCATGTGCATTCTGCATCACCCTGTAGTATCCATAAAGCAAATGATATCGGATGGCCGACTGCACACCGCGGCTATATAAGTAACAGCAGACCCGGAGGCCGACTAGTCAGCTGTTTGCAACTGCATCGAAAGCTTGTGCTTTTTCATTCATTCATTGATCCGAGTGCTTTTACGTCGTCGTCCCGGTTTTCTTTCATTTTCCCAATTTTTTATTTCGGAAAATCACAAATCAGTGATCGTTATGGCCACCTACGCTGCATACAGACACATTGAACTCGACAAAGTCGGCTACAGCAAAAAGAGGTGAGTTGCCATCGATTTTAGGGGTGGCTATACCCCTAAAATCCATTTCTATGTCTCTATTTAGATGAATTATAATTTCTTGCTTAATTATGCTACATCATAATTTTTCTGTTGAATAATTTCTTTGAAATAAATCACAACAGGTGAACATCTTGCAATAATCAATCAACTGAAGAGGAATAAGTAACCACAAAGTTATTGATATTTTTATAGTCATTGAACTTGGTTGCAATTGATAGAAGTTCATTGTCAAGAATATTTATCGTATGGTAAATCATAAAAACAGGAATCAATTGCATCAAGTTTATCATTTGCTAACACGTTATTTGCATATTTGAATTATTGAGCATTGAAAACCGATTGAAAGTTGTTAATTTGATTTTAAATTAATTACCTATAAAGTGTTGCAATTAACGGTAAAATTGTGAAGGGTAATAGAGAATGATTATTTTACGAACCGAAAAAAATTCTCTATTAGAGGAAATCGTAAAAATTTTGCGGAAATATTAATTGTTAATTTTCTAGTAGCTCCCCAACTTTCAAATTAATTTTTTTTAAAGATTAGGAGGCCAATAAAATGTCAATATTTTTATTGTAGGCTTAATTAATTTTTTAACTACTTAAATTACATTATTTCAAGCAGTCAATTTTTTTTAGAAATTTCAATTAGCTTCATATAATCGCCAACTAATTACACAAGGTGTTGTAATTAACTGTACTTTTTGAAGAGAGCACTAGACATTTTTTCGGCCTCTATAAAAATCGATTTATCTGCGTTTGCAATTTAATGAGAGACACATGTTGTGTCTTAATTACCCCCATTTGAAACTTTATTAGGTAGAAACGAAAAAATGCTAAAGCAATTTGCTATCGTTCGTTAATCGTAAAAGCATTGCAGACAAACAATTATTTAAAGAAAGAAATCTTTCAATAAGACAACAGAACGGTCCCCATGAGACTCTTATAGGACTTGTACGATCATCTCCCGCTGGAATATAATAGTTTATACCATACATCTGCCAACGTGTCACATTCATGATAGAAACACACACCATATGACGCGACATGCCGCTCGCTCTTTCAAATTACACCCATCTAAATATTTCTTGAAGGTATTGTTTTCGCTATGGTACTATATGGCTTTTTTTCCCTAGTAAAGAATCCACCGGATGCTTCGTTCCGCCTGTAGATAAATAAAGACGTGACGAATTTGTTTGGCAAAACGATAAAACATTACTCAATGAGTAATGTGCACTGTAGTTTCAAAACAACGAATCTAATCTGTATTTATTTAGTTAATTGCGTTGATTTTCTATTGAGAGGTCTTAGAATTTCGTTTAGTTTCCGAAAAGGTGCCGCACTTGCATATTGGTGCAAAAATGGCGATTTTCGTTGACAGTTGGCGAAAAAAGGCCGTCATAACCTCACTTTTTTCGAATAGAGCGCCATCTAGTGGAGTTTTTGGCATCAAAATGATGATGGCGCTCTTAATCTACTAATTTCTAGCAATTTTCTTCGAATTGGCCTCAATAGAAACAAAAATTTCCAATAAATAATCCTGTGCTTATCTCCTGTAATAAGCGTGAATCGTGCATGTCGATTGGAACAATTAACTGCACTGCACAAAAACGTTAATTGAATTTCCATTATGATTCGTGAATATTAGCAAAACATAAATAATTTTCGAAATTAGAAATTTTCACGTTTATCCCAATGCATTTCTCCAATTACACGCTGTATAATATCTAGATGATTATATTTAGTAGTGAAACTACTTAGAGCCGAATAAAGTGCATGTAGAGTCGATGAAATTAAATAATCTGCAATGCTCGATAAATATCCAGACGCATTGCCATAAATTGCATCGGCCGCTTTTTTCCAACTGATACGAAAAGATTACATTCCGATGTCTTGTAGGCACTGCATGATGATCTATTTAAAAAGGCACTTTCATTAGATGTTGTAAATTCCTCTTCCACTAACTATATAGGAAACTGCTTGTTTCTGTCTTAATAAAGATGAAATTTAAATATTTATGTGCGATGTCTCGCAGTGGGTCTCTGACAATTTTATTACCACATTAAAGTATTTATGGAATACACACGGTGATTCGGAATGGTGGTGCGCCAAACCACCCTGTATAATTCAAGTCATTTTCACTCAACTTTTATCTAAAGAAGGTATTCGAACGAAACGGTTCATTGTTAATGGAATATTGGAAATCTGTTTCCCAGGATAAAGTAGCCGAAGTAGCCATAAAAAAACGAAGATAGATAGAAAGTTCTAAATTGTATAATGTTACGTTCGGTGCAAGAAATTCTACGAATATCGTTGTTGCGTTCGTGTGAAGAGAAAAATAGCTGCTAATCAAAAGCTCATAATCATTTCTGACCTACAATTAACCGAAAAGCGAGAAAGTCCAAAAATAATATTAAAAACACTATTATAGTGGAAAAACTGGTTATTTCGAACTGGAATGACAATAATCCATCATTTCTATGGAAGTAGTATATAAATAACTCAATTATAAGAATGAATTTACATAAAAAACTGATTTATGTGTGACAATAATAATTTTGCATTTTTCCATTGCGAGTTAAATGAAAGTTTAATTAGATGAGGACACACATAAATATGCTAAGTGAAAGGAATCTATAGATATTCGGAATGCATTTTATCGACTGTATCAAATCTATTTATTTTATACGCCTTCTATGTGAAGATTAAATTTATTGTTAATAATTATGCTTCTTTTCTAAGGCGGTGTCGGCGTGTTTATTGAAAAAATAAAAAAGGAAACGTTCAAGCCTGCAAGCCAAAAAATATACAATGCCTTCCAAGTCTTCAGGCCATGCTTACTATTACCGATAAATTTAAATTTATAGTTTTGGGAAATTTAAGTGAATTTCTAATATATATTCGACTATTCATTAATTAACAACAAATTTCCAAATGAAGCTTCAAAGAATTCCTTAAGTAGTCGTAAAATATGAACATATAATTTATAACAGGCCACACATCTGGCTAAGTGCAAATATTGAGACAGTCCACTGAACATTGTCTTCATTTAGAATTTAATATCTCATCTTTCTTGGAAACGAACAAAAAACTATTCATTTCATAATTATAGACGACAATATTAGTCACGTGCTGGTGCGCTTGACATTTGCACTGTCAAAATGTTTGTTGTCATCAGCACTCCAGATTAGATTAGTTCAAGGTTTAGTGAAGAAAGTTTACCTATTATATTATGAAATGCAAGTGAAAATTACTGACTTGTTAAGGAGTCTGAAAATAAAAATGGAAAAACAATGCAAATTGGCGGATATCCGTATAATTATATGCAAGCGATTTTGTGCATTATTATAAACAATGGATGCTTACCGGATTGCCGGTAAAATTATTTTTTATAAATATGTTTGGAATATATGAATAAAAATTTACTAAATTTTTGCTCTACTTTAGAAGTAGAATCCCATTGATTTTCCACCGTCTTATAAAAGTCCTTCTAAAAGTATAAGGAATAAATGAATAAAAAATGATTCTACGATTTTTTTAGGGCATCAGATTCGAATAAATTAATTAATATTTAAATTATCATAAATAGCTTATTTATTAAAATATTTCGCCTTTTTCGTGTAGTATTTGATTAATTGTTAATTAAAAGTTTCTCTGCTTAAACTCCATCATTGCAGGAGCAGGATATCCGATCAGAGAAAAATAATTGTCATCTTGCCAATAAGTTGTCCTCGATACATTTTAAATTCAATGAACGTATTATATTATTTGTGAATTTATTCAGTTCCATTTAAATGGCTCTATTATTGAACTTTCTCGCTGTTGCATTCATACATTATAATAAATGACTTAATTTTTATCATCTCCATGCATGATAAATGGACGTATCACTTTCTTTATATGCTAATGAAATAATTGCCACACTAAAAACTTTTATTAGGAAGTTAAATTTAATTATAGGCGCGTTTATTATTTTATCAAAACCGTTTCGTTTCAATTCCTCATCTTTATAGTCGATCTATCGTACACCTTAATGATTCACAGAAAATTAAATTCCGCTACGCTAAGAAAAAAAATGAATTTTCATCGTCGTTGGGGGTGTTTGACCTAACTCACGCGATTCCATTCGGAAAACGAAACAAATGCTGCAACTCCAACTCCGCATCGTGGTGCTGTCTCCTAAGCTATCTATCTATAATTCCAGTTTTACCTCCACGTCTTTCTCTGCCATATTAGCACCAAATCGAATTGCATGCTCCAAAGCAATTTGCAAATTCACAAAGTTCGTTCACCGTTTTGTTTTATATAATCTAACTACGATTTTTCTATGAATCTAACCTTCGTTCAGTTCGATAACTTTAAATTCGATGAATTTTATGAAGAAACCAGAATATGGAATTAACTTAATCGAGTTATAAATATAGAGGAAGCAGATAAAGTCTAAGACTTCTAAAGTTGGTCCAAAAAATTGGAAAACTTGGTGCTAACATCTTAAACCGTCCAAAATCCGCTCTTTTTCCTACTAGAAATGATCGTAAAGGAGTTTTGATTAAAAATGAGAATAGAAATGAGCTTAATCGATTTTTAAATGCGGGATGATGAATTAAATTTTCTGGAAAGCTTGTGATAAATACAGAGAGGAAGCAGATAAATGCATACTAGCCACAGTTTCCTCTCTCGCATGTAAACATTTATTATTCAAATTGGTGACCTTAATTAATGTTAGAAACTAATGAATATTATAATTTTACAAGTCAATCAGTACTAACTCAAGAGCGCTAGCACGAGTTGTTTGTTTCAAGATATACTACTATTATTATAAACTGGTAGAGAAAAACGTATTCAAATTATCATGTCAGTTCATAATTTTAATTAACTACTTGTAGATTTTATTTTTACTTAAAAGGCTGTAATTACACACGATAATTATTATAATTTGCGGTGGAAAAGAACCGTAAGGCTATAATGCATTTAATTGAGAGCCGAGCGAGCTTACATTACAATAATTTGGAAATAGAAATTTTCAATTCAATTTTCCAAGGAAAAAATTTCATCGTGTGAACTTCTTGGAGGATATTAGCATTATTCAATTTATTTTATGATTCCCACACATTATTCTTTACTTATAGCGTAACTAATCGTTTCGGCTATTGACAAATTCCGCTCTTTCTTTCATTTCGAATTATTAATAGTGGTGGAAAAAGAGGACATTTCAAGTGGCAAAGCGAAAACAATGCAGCTCAGATCGGAAGTGTCGATGGCTTATCATGAAAATAGAGAATACAAGAGTGATTTATGTTTTACTATGATGTCGATCTTATCATCGCATCTCTGCAAATACGAAATTACACTCGGAATGTATATCCATTAAAGCGATATGATGTGGTTTGGATATCATTCAACATCAAATTATATATCAAGAATCATGTTCGATTATTTTGTCTTTTTTTCTGGAATTCATTGCGTGACTAAATCCAAATTGCCTACATAGAACATTTGATAAGATCTGAAGACATTATTCTGGAGGATTAGAAATGTTCTAGACATACTAATTTTTTTTTGGCAGGTCAAAAGCAACTTAAATATTTGTCTGGAAATTAAATTAATTAATTAATAAATAGATTGCATTTTTCTGGGATTTAATTATAGGTGGGTGTATTTTAATTCGAGCTGCATTATACCCAATTAAGTCAATTTAAAGTCGTAAGGCACATTATTATTTTATTGCGCCAAAATAAAAAATAAAACGGCCGCAATTAAAGTTTCTATTAAATTAGAGAGCAATTAATTGAATTTAGATTGGAACAAATTTCATTGATGGCAATATAAGCGAGTTGGCCTAGTCCATTAATTACCAATATAAATAAGTCTCTATAAATAAATCCAAATTAGGAATCAAGTTCTTCCTATCTGGACGTCCGCCGTTACAACGGAACAAAATGCAATTAACAAGTGCCTTTTCAAATGCAGGAATGCATTTGTAGAAAACAGGGTTAAAATTGTAACAATAAAATTAACTGGACAATTTCAAACTGCACTTAATTACTGAACGTAAAAAATATGGAATAGGAAAGCAAAGTGCATAACTGTTTTTGGGTAATCGATCTTTACAGGTGCATAAAATTAGTTTACTGTTACATTATTAATTTTTCACAGCAAAATTAATTACTATTCATATTTCTACTCATTAAAAATGCATGTGCTTGCACTCAATTTATCATCATCAGTGAAAAAAAGACGAAGAATAGCGCCTATCGGAATAGAACCATGCAAGCGCTTTTTGCTTTTGGATTTCGTAGGCTGAAATCAGAAGTGTGAAGATTGCTCGTGCATGAAGTGAACGTGACAAACAAACTCGAGATTATTACCAGAGTTAATTTTCATTTATCTCAGGGTATATGACATGAACAAGGCTACTAACTCGCACTCAAATACATTTAATTGTAGTTAGTGTAAGTGCAATGCCAATGCTACCATTCAAGATCATTCAACAGATAAAAGTACCAGAACTAGCAAAATTCTTCGAAAATTTGGGGTTTAAATTGAAGCACCAGGTCTTAGTATTTCTGGAACCCTTCAAAGTTTTGAGTTCCTTGCTCTAGATCCTAAATATTTTAGACACTTGCGCCTTCGCCTACATTTTGAAGATGACCAACTTTTCGGGAGTTATGTAAATTGCGGTGATTGTAAAATAGGTGCCTATCCTTTTTGATATAAATTGCATTCATTGTACTTTTGAAAATGTGGGAGTTGAAAAACCTCAAGCACCACAAGAGAGATGTGAAAGATTATTCGAAGCATTAGCATTGTGATTGAGTGTAATGGTATGGATGTTATTATCAGTACCATCATTTGATATACACGTCCACACTAAAGGCGTGTCTTAACCATTTTATAAGCTTTCACATACCATATTGACACGTTTTTTCCAGAATGGGTGCGGACTCTAAACACTCCTATTTAGTGCCCTTTTTAACCAGCTTATTGATCGCTCGCTATAGTATGCAGAACAAATTTCGCTATTGATTCGTTTTGGGGTTGTTGCACTACCGGATCAACATAATTGTCTCTCTATTCTGCTTGCAAAACCGCCAATTGATTGAATAATGAAAAGTTCAATTGGAATTAAATAAGTGCATGATGCAAAATGCAATTGCATAACGGGGTATTTAAGTAAATTACATTAATGTACAAATTTATTATTGCCTCATCGCAGTCAGTTAAAAATTAACGGTTAATTTGCAGACGTATTTAATTTTATTTTATTCTTCTCATTAAATGTGCGCTTGAGTGAATTTTCGGCCGAAATTTGAACCAGCAGGAATCTGATACGATTCTTCTGATAAGATTAAGCAACAAGACGAACAATCAGCAGTTTTGTTGGATTCATTTCCATAATGATTGTGCGAGCAAATGAAAAAACCATGTCATTTTAGTAAGGCTACCGCATTCCTGTCCGAGTTGAACTCGAATAATGCAATTTCCTTGCAGTCTTTTCTATTTTTTTACCATAAAAGTGGTTTATTTTGTCGCTTTTTTTCCAGTAAACCAGCAATTTCACAGCTTCTCGGTAATCTTTCAGCATGCACACAGAATTATCGCCAAGATAATAATATTTATGGCATGGCTGTATTAATTTTCTGCCTCATTAACTTCCAGTAATTGATCTCATAACACTATTTTATAGGATTTGTTTAACTTGTACTGATCCAAACGGGGAAAGTATAGAATTTTACGAATTTTTCCATTGGAAATCAATTATCTTAAGGTTAAACGATGATGTAACATTTTTATTGTTTCAAACTATCCATGTGATAAATTAGATTTTAATTAAAAGTTAAGGCTGGAGTGAGGCAGGAAAATCAATCTTTAAATATAATACTTGGACTTAATTCAATTTAATTCAAAGACTTACAAAGTTGAACAATGACCGATTAGACGTTTACCTAATATAGGAAGTAAGGTGTACGGTTTCTTCTATGAGTGCTAAATGTCACGTACTTTAATTCAATTTACACTGGATTTTTGCTCTTAATGAACTAATACATCAATATGCACGTTTCGACATTTTTTTTTACATGAACTACACATTTAAACCTTTCACCTTCGGCAAATTTTCTCAAAACGCACTTACAGCAAGTTTTAAGCTTCTGGTGATTCAAATTAAATTCCCGCCAGAATTTTCGAGAAATTTTGCTAGTCTAGTATTCAGGAAAAAATAAATGATCGAACTAATTTGGCCGAATTAAAGTTTCCTGTGTGAAATAAATTAATTGTTGCCGGTTTATTGACCACGCAGATTTACAGCTAAAAAAACGTCACGTTTACACGCGCCAATTAAGGACTGTACACTTGCATTTAAATTTTGAAAATACAATCACTCGAAAAATCGGGACAGGAAATCATAAATATCGATATCCTTACATTCTTTCCGGGACCGCCGACGCATGATGGGGCCCAACCTATTATCCGACACGCTTCTTTGCTTATAATCCACTCTTCGATTGCAATAATAAACGATCCTGTCCAACGCTTTATTATTAATGTTTATTTTTACAACAAATAAGCTGGCATTTAAACTAATTGTAAAATAAAATATAAGGAAACATGTAATTTGCAAAGTACCCGTGCATGAATCATTATCCGGGCGCACAAGTCGGAAATGTAGCGCTAATTCGAAATTTCCACCAAAGAAACCGGTCACACCCCGGGCATTCGAAATGACACATGCTTAATTGCAAAAACAACTTGTACTTGTACTTAAAGTCCTTGCATTATGGGAAAATAATGGCACTCAAAATGCGGAAAGTTACACAGTTAATTATTTGCAACAATACGCAGTTAATTTACTGTAATTGCAATTAGTTTACGAATTCTATTGGCTTTTGTAATTGGAAAAAAATGTGCTAAACTGTATTTTTAATTGCAGGGTTTGCAACCGCTCTAGCGAGATTTTCAATGTAATGTGCACACCACCCAGTGCCAAGTCCAATGGAAATATTACACCCAGACGTGCTTCGCAACATAACGACTCATTCACTCGACTTTTCGGCTCGCCCGACAATAAGAAAGTGTCTCCAAGACGCGGATCACTCACTAAGCAAGGTACTGTAAAGCTAACCTAACTTAACCTCAAATATATTGACTGTTTTGGTTCTAGATGTGAAAAACCGAAACCCTGTGACTGGAAATGGGGTGGTTTCTTACGATTCCAGACCCGCCAGTCGTAATACTCCAAGAATTCGCACGGGTACTTAGTCAATTATTTATATGAATGCTTTTATGAATTGATTTTTTTGAATTTAGAACGGAATCCGGTGACTGGAGAAACTTACACGATTGTAAGTCCAGCTTCGACGCCAACTAAGCCAAAAGTCAATGGATTTGCTCATTTGAATGGCAATTCAACGCCATCTTCAGTGCAAAATGGCAATTCTGAGGCATTGATGACAAACGGAAACGGAAATACACCAAATGGTAGCGGTTAGAATGTCGAACGAAAATTCAAACGATCTACGACACCCACGAAAACGAAGTTATTTCCAAAAAATGCATTTATCTAATGAAATCCTCTAATTCTAATATTCACAATCATCAATCGTATCACATACTATATTGTTTTTTTAGTTATTAATTTTAATGAAGAATGATTATTAAACCAAATTTTAATTTAGAACTTTAATATATAGATCATATTATATATTGTTAAGTAATGAAGAATAATGCATTTATCTTTATGAAAACTAGAAGCACTAATAAATAATTGCCGTATTTATCAAAGTGCATAAGTAGATTATGAATAGATAACTAAAAAATCAAAATTCTTTGGCCTTCAATCCACTATCCTTATAGTATAGTATTTTTTTATTTATATAAACTTAGAAAGTACTTTTATTTGCGTTATAATATTTTAAAACTATGTATTTTAGATGTAGAAATTATGTATGTTATGTTTTTATAAAAAGTAGCAATAAATTTTTATAAACCTTTACGATCAGTTTAAATCAACTTAGCAGCAACTTTTTAAAAGAAAAGTTAGTACTAATTATTAGTACTAAACTATTAGTACTAATTTTTCGGGTGGCAGTCACACGCCCCCTTGCGCCTACCCCTAGCGCCGCCCTTGCACATATGCCCACCAAATGCGCTCAAAAATATTCCCAACAAAGCGCACGACTTCAAAAATACCACAAAGACACAAATGCAAGTGTAATAGTTCAATTTAAATTGGTACTTACCAATTCGGCAGTTGCAGAATAAAAATAGCGTCCGCGAGAACGTCGATTTTCATCGCCGATTGTTTTTTTCTCTCCATGTTTTCCACGTTCGTCTTTTTACTTCCTCACAATACTGTTGAGTTTATATACACTTTGTAATAGTTTTTGTCACATTTACACTCAAATTTACCACTAATTTTGTATTTTTTGATTCTATTTTTGCAGATGCGTTATTGTACGGTAGAAAATTGAAATATTACTAATCAGAGGTGCCAACTTTGAGGAATTTGTGGAGCAAAAATTACACCAGAATAGACAACCAGTAATACACTTCAAGTGGCGTTTACTTTAACCTCAATTTTTTAGCAGTGTTGTAATTTATCGTTTATATTGAATTAAAATGTCTGATAAAGAAGAAGACCGTTCTTCCGACATGGTAACGGATGAAGAACGAGAAATAGCGCAAAATGCGCTTGCAGAACTAAAAAAGTATGTACAAAATCGATCCCAACCTCAACAAAATAAAACTTTGTGCATTTTTAGGAAAAAGTATGCATCCTGCTTGCAACAGATAGCCAAACTCGAGAATCGAACCACAGATTTCAAGGTAGCACACAACAAAGCCGTAGTCGAGTACTACAAGAGCGATTTCAAGAAAACCGAAGCTTTCCAGAAGAACCTAACCGCACTTTGCAACCAGGTAAACAAAATCTAAACAATCGCTTTTTAATGGTAATATTACGTTTAATTTATATAGTTTAGCATTAAAATTGATAAACTGGACGACGTTGATCATTGCACCACGCATTACAACCAAGCCCTGCTGTTATTCCATCAGAGGCAATATACCGCGTCTTTGAAGATTATGGAAAAAGTTTATAAGTTTATTGAGCCCATGGGTAAGTTGTCTATTAATTAAATTAATGTGTGGATAATTAATTGTATTGTAGAAGATACGTTGGCGAAGCAAGTTAGTTTATTAGCAATTGAATTGCAGCTGTCTGTAAGGCAGCCCGATAAAGCGATTACTTTAATAAATTACTTTGAGAATCAAATTCTGAATGGGAATGCTAATGTTAAAGACAAGGATAAAGTTACAAAAGAAAAAAACTCGGAGAAAAAGGTAGTTATTAATTATTCGACGTTTATTTTGTTAAAATTTAATTTAAGGTTGATCCACAAGCAGACGAATACAAATCCAAACTTACAAAATACAAAATCCGATGCAACTTGCAGCGACATCTATTAAAAGCGTCAACGTCGGAGTTCAAACTACTCTCCGCTGAGAAAAAGGTGAGTACCTATTCAATTAGAAAGTTGCAGTAGAATTATAATATAAGTAGTCACACCGCCCACAATCGAAAACAAAAGCGTAAAATTAACCGGAAAAAATCCCGCCGCATTAAACGCGGTCTCCTCATTCGCAATCTGCAGCGAAAACATTTCAATCTCGTCTCGCACTTCGTGATCGTCGCTTTCAATCTTATGAATTAAAATCCCAGTCGTTTTCAGCTACAAAAAACTAAATTAAATGTATGTTTGGTTGCCTAAGTAGCTTACCTCTTCAATCGTGTTATGGCATGCTTGACAAACTCCCGTCGTATCCATAATGAACGACAAACTCATTAGCGCGGCATTAACAAAGTTTTTCCAATCGAAATTCTCATTCTTTAAGCCCACACTACAATAATACAAACCAACCACAATATGAACGAACGAAACGCCAAAAACCATCAACAACGTAACCCCAAAGGTGTCATTGAACACCGTAATAATTTTAGTCAAATGATGATGCATCGAACAGATATTATTCAAAATAAGCACTTGCTTCTTATTTTTAAACTTGAGCATTACGCTTTCAATCGAATTAATCGTGTTCAAATAATTCGAGCTCGTCAAAGTGCGTACTTGTTGGTTCAACAGCTGCAATCGATATTTAATCAAATAAATGTAGCTCAACGATTGCAGACAAATAATTGGATTGATTACTAAAGGGATGTAGTAGACAATGTAGGAAACGACGTAAAATACCGGATTCGGTATATTATACGTCAGGAACTGTCCCGCAAAAGATATAGCAGCAATTACGAAGCGGATGATGAGATTGTTTCGTATGTAGATGGCGTTTTTGCGATAGTCGATAGTGTTGCCTAGGTAACTGAAGTTGGTGTCGTAGTCGATGAGTTCCTTCAGGAGTTTCAGGTGGTTTTTTTGGTTGATGATGGCGTGCGTTAGGGCGGTCGTGACGTAGACTAGGGATGCTGTCATTTGAATTATGTCGGTCGTTTTGTACACGAAGAAGGTTTCCGTGTCGAAACGGTTGATGACCACTTTGATCGAACTTGGTATGTAGACGAGCAGGATGGCTATGTTGATGTAGCTTTTGAATTTCGACTTTTCCAAGCCGGTTTTTGAGAATTTGAAGGTGATTAGGCCTAGACGGAATATTTTATTTAGTTTTGCTAATTGCCAAAAATAAATTAGTACCTAGGATTTGGCTGATAATGAGCGTTCGCCCAATTAGTTGGTAGAGTTTTTGCCATGTGGTGTTATTCATTGTGCTTATAAAATTTGACTAATTCGAAAATTGAGTGGTTGTACTAATCGATAGTTATTTAATATTTATTTTAATGCACTCTAATTTATTGTAGAACCCCGATGTGTTGTTTCTGGCGGCCAATTATGAGTATATGCGAGGGAATGTGGAGGAGTCCATTAATTTATTAACAAGTATTCCGAAGGATTGTTTGCTTTATGGTGAAACGGGGGAATCCTCGACGGTTATGTTTTATAATAATATGGGCATAATTCATCATGTTATCCGGAAGCCGAATTTAGCTTGCTATTATTTTCGAACGGCGCTCAAGGAGGATATTGCCCTAACCAGCAGTGGTTCCGGTGAGTCTTTATTTGAATTTTTAATTGTATGGGCTAGTACGGTCCTGTATACCTTGAATTCCTGGTTGCATCTAATTTAAAAATTGTAATTTGAAATTTTCATTGAATTTAATGTTTTCATAGCGGATAAGCCACTTTACACTTTAGGTGGCTCAAAATACCACGAAATAATTTACAATCTTGGTATTTCCCTGTTATACTCGGGTAAACCCACACAAGCGTTCGATTGCTTAATTATAGCAGTAAGACGATATCATAGAAACTCGAGATTGTGGCTGCGAATTGCAGAATGTTGCATTATGCTACATAAAGAAGTAATCTACTTAAAATCTAACTTAAACTGTATTTTTAAAAATTATAATATTAATCCAGAGCAACGATATCGACTTCAACATCCAAAAAAAGCAAAAAGAAATAGTGGTAGAAACGTTTGGCAAAAACGAATCGAAAAAAGCTGTACTAAACACCAACTTATCGAAAGATCGCAAGTACAGCACCGAAAGTCAATCCTATGCAATTCCAGTACCTTCCTTAGAATTCGCTTCGCTTTGTCTGCGAAATGCGTTCAATTTAATTCCTTCCGAAGAAGAACTGCTACCTATTCCTTTATTTTTGATTCCTGGTGTCACACCGCCAGCGCCTCCACCTAGTCCAGGTACCACACCGTCCAATCCTTTGAAATCCGATGGGATAGCTGCACTTAAGAACCATATTTTGGCGACGAGTGCTTATGTAGGGCTTTGTTTGGGTGATTATATTATTGCTTTGGAGCATGCTAGGACGTTGTTGGAGCAGACTGAATTATCGCCAGGCCACAAGTATTTTTTGTAATGAATTATTTTGAATGAGTTCTGATTTACTTTATTTATTTAGATTGCTTGGTAATTTGTACGCAGCTGAAGCTTTGATTTTATTGGATAAAATCTCAGAAGCCTTAGATTACTTGAACCCGGAGAATATTAAAGATGTCTCGTTCCGAATATTAGACGATTCGACTTCGAACAAGAGTAAGATAGATGAGTGCCAAGTTACAAATCCCGATCGAAGTAAGTTTTATTATTTTTTATTTAATTAATTTGGTTTATAAATTATTGTGATTTTGTAGGATGGTTCTCCGGTTCGGTTTATGCAAGTGCGCAATCGGTTTTGCAATATAATATAGCAGTAGCTAAGACAATTAGGGGACAATTGGATCAAGCGGCTGCTTTGTTGAAACAAATTTGGCAGCAAAGTAGTACTCTATGTCGAGTACCAGCTCATATTATCATGTTAGTTATTTATATTGAGTTGCAATTGGGACATGCTGATATTGCGAGGAATTTAATTAAGAAGTATGCGTTTCAGCATCGAATTAGTGGATGAATAAATTAATTAATAAAATATTGTGAGAAAGTTGAACAATAATTGTTTTATTGAGTGGTAGTAGAGGATTCGAAGTGATGGAGTTTTAGCGGGTATGACTTCAGTAGAAACAGGTTGAGTCCCACAATCCCCCGTAAGAGCGGGGGGTGCGTAATGCATTTCTCCATCGTATAAAAAAAAAGTTTTAATCAAAAAGTTGATTATTTAATTAGGACTAATTAATTAAATTGGTAATTAAAAATTTAAATTATGTGTATTACTGGTTGCCTACCAAAGAAAATACCCACAATTTTCCGTGATGGAAAGCCCTTGGTATATTGCCATCTGAACTACTGTGACTGTGTTATTTGAACTACTAGGCAGTTTTGAAAGCTAGTTGTTTGCAAACGGTTGAAAACAATCAGTTTTCCAATAAATACACGATTTAAAAATAATGGACACTCATTTACGATTAATAGATTGGTTAAAATTGATGGGATACAATGGGAAAATTCCTGAGGATTTAAAAATGTAAGTAAATATATAAATTGTTGCCAAACAAAAGTTTTAAAGTTTGTTTGTAGGATTTGCAATTCTTCTACATCGGTGGTGCTTGGACAATTGATGGAAAATGCAAGGCCTAAGCAAGAAGTGGACCATATTAAGCAGAACATTATCATCAATCGACTGAAAAAGCCTTTAAGCAGACAGGTAAATATTTACGTTTTTAATTTGACACCGCTATAAATACGAACGTTACAGAACGAGTTCGATTATTGCATAGAAGAAATCGATACATTCAAAACGCTAAAAGATTCTGAAACGAAGAAGAACTTATTAAACGCTCGTATCAATGAAAAAGACGCCCAACTTGCTGCATTGGAGAAGAACAACAAAATGCAAAGTAATTAGACGATCTTTATTTAATTAAAATGGCTAATTAATTGTTCTTAACAGAAATACAGCTGGAAAACTTGAAAGCTAAAATCAAACTGCACGAACAACGCGAATTTTTACTGAAAACCAATCAGTGTCAACTCGACGACAAAATAAAATGGGCCGAAGACTTTCTAGCCAAGAATAAAATTCCCCAAGAGCAGAATCATAACTACGAAGCATTAACTGTAAGCTTAATTGATTAATAACTTAATAATAGTATTAATACTCAATCATTTCAGTCCCAATTAAAAACCAGCGCCTCTAAAATCGAAGAATTGTTCGAAGAAATCCCGCTACAGAAACAAATCAAATCCAATCTGTCCGACTACGAATCGAAGCGAAGTTTCCGCAACACTCAGTCAATCGCAAGGAAAACCTTGTTCAGTCGTAATCAAGAAGACGTGCCAAAACGCGAATCGTTCGGCCTGCTGCCAGACAACTGCTGGACAAGTGAAGTAAGCGACGAACAATTTCTAAACACTTTCACTACGAATAATTGTTACGAAAGCATACCGACGGACACTTTGGCTGATGTTTGCAAGAATGAGTCACTGAGCGAAGAAATGAAGGCGCTGCTTTTAGGTAATCGTAATGCACTTTGGAATTGCATTAACGATCTGCGGGAAAATGTGCTAATCGATTTGCAAAAGTTGATTTTAAATAGCGTTACGGATAAAACTAGTGTTAAGCTGGATCGTGGAATATTAATCAAGTTGCAGGTAAAGCAAATAGAGAACGAAGTTCAAGTGCGATTGTTTAAATTGAAATGTAATGAGTTGGTGGAGGAAATTCGCAAGCGAAAAGACAGCATTTTTGTAAGTTTCTCCAATATATTTTTACTGGAAAATAATCTAATATTTTACAAGACGTCTGCGACAGCGAAAAAGCTGCCAGAAGACATTCTAGCAAAGCAAAAAGACAAACTTGAAATGGTTATTCGGAATATTGGAGTGGATGCTAAGTTGTTTTGCCTTAAAGCTGAAGTTAATCTTAAAAAGCAATCCAACAATAATCCGTTCCAAGAAGTCTTGCAGGCTTCCACTAAAGTTAAAGAGCAAATTGCAAGAGAGTTAAGTTTAGTTAATATTTATATGGATGCTATTAAAACTTCCATGGAGAAAGTGGAGAGCATTCAAAATGCTGTACGCAGTTGCGTTTGTGGTTTGAATAGATTTTCGATTGATTTAAATTGGGCGGAAGGTTTAAATCAGCAAGTTGCGCTCAATGAGGTGAAGATTTTTAAGGACTTTCCTTTACAATTTAATAAGAAGCTTGTTAATACGTAAGACAATTAATTAATTATTTAATTGGGAAAGTTAATGATTTATTTTATAGCAAGCCAGATGAATATTTCCGAAACATTTGCACTGAAATTCTGCCGTTTGGAAACGATGAGTACTTCACTGATAATAATGTTTATTTATTTGCGAGCATTATTTCCAATCCAAGCAGCTTTGAAAATACTTTAAGAGGCATTGTGCAAGCCAAGCTGAAGCTTGATAAGTTGAAAGCATTGCAATTTACGGTCCAACCAATAGAAACGGCTAAAAGTAAGTTTATACTAACGGTGTATATAGAGTTGCCTACTATTAGCAAGACCACTTCTGTTTTTGCATTTTTTAGACTCGCTAGACGATTTGAAAGGCCGGGAACGCTACATTCAAGTGGCAATCGACAAATTTGACGATTTTATTTACTCGTCTGCTAATAATCACACCAAAACATCGGAATTAGCCATCAAACAATCGATGGCTAATTGGAGTGACTACAAATATACCGATTTTATTTCAAATAAGCGCTTAGTTGATGGTTTGAATTATGCTGCGTATGTTAAAAAGTTTGAGCAAATGTTTAACGAAGGATAATTAAAGACACTTTGATTATTGAATTGAATATTGAATTACCAATTGATTTATTTAAATACAAAACTTACATATTATAATAAATAATTAATTCAATGTCTCTTTCCACGTTTCTTGGATTTCTTCGCACCCTTAACGAAGCACCAATCGACTCCAATAGTTTGTCCCAGTAGAGAAGCGCCGTTCAAAGCTTCTCTTGCCGAGCTAGCCTCTTCGTAAGTGCTAAACTCGATCAAAGCGTACCCTTTAAGAAATCCGGTACGTCGATCCAAATTAATACTAATATTCTTGATCGTGCCGAAGTCGGAGAACTTCTCGCTCAAGTCGTCTTCAGTTGCTTCTTCGTGCACAGATGTCACGAATAAGATCCAGCCTTCGACTGATTTTTGGGGCCCAGGCTCGTCGCCGTGATCTCCAGCGTCTATTGATTCGTAGCCCCGCACTTTTTCGTGTTCTCGCGATTCGCCTGGTCCGAAACCACGTCCTTTTCGCTTGATTACTTTGTCCTTTAACCGAAGGACGCTTTGTTCACCTTCGTCGTCTACGTCGCCATCGACTTCAATGTCTACGGCGTCGTTGATATCTAAAACGTCTGCCATAGCGGTATTAATTGATTTTGGGGTGAATTTGTGTTGTTTGGTATAGGTATAACCTCACTTTACGTATAACAGTAAAATATAGTTGGTAAACACATAAAGTCCCTAGATTGTTGGTATTACAGATACTAGTTTTTGGTCGTATTGTAAGATGGCGCTGTTCTGTATGTTGCTACTATTTGTATTTTTATTTTAATAAAAGGTAAGGTATGAAATCACGTCAACAGTGGTAGCACGCTTGTGAACCATAGAAATTCAACTATTAAGTAGTAGTAAATACAGTGAAGAATAATAGAAGAGGTTCCTGATCCATTCTCTGACGGAAGTAAACTTCGGCATGGATGGTTGTCTACTCTCCACGATGGATAAGAAGTCATACCATGCTCCTGCACGAAGTTGCATCGAAGAAAGAGTTCGCCGACTCCACGAGGTACTGGCGAGCATGGTATAAGAAGTCGTTTCTTATACAATGCCGTTGTCGAGCATGGTATAAGAAGTCGTTTCTTATACCATGCTGTCGTCGAGCATAGATGGTATAAGAAGAAGTCTTCTTATACCATGCAGTCGTCGAGCATGGTAGAAGAGGTCGTTTCTTATACCATGCCGACGAGCATGGTCTAAGAAGTCTTCTCTTACACCATGCCGTCAAGAATGGTATAAGAAGTCGTTTCTTATACCATGCCGACGTGGAACATGGTACAAGAAGTCGTTTCTTATACCATGCAATCGAGCCGAGCATGGATAAGAAGTCGTTTCTTATACTATGCCGTCGTCGAGCCTGGATAAGAATTATGCGGCGTGTCCAAGTCCTTCTTGAACGGGGCCATAACCCATAGAGGGTGCCAGGCCCGTAGTGACTGCTGCCGATTTCGGGAGGATCTCTCCTCATAGTCGGGTTGCTTGAGAGTGCAGCCCTAAGTGGGTGGCAAACTCCATCTAAGGCTAAATATAACCACGAGACTGATAGCGAACAAGTACCGTGAGGGAAAGTTGAAAAGCACTTTGAAGAGAGAGTTCAATAGTACGTGAAACCGTTCAGGGGTAAACCTGAGAAACCCGAAAGTTTGAAAGGGGATATTCAATTCCCCTAGTAGGACGTTGCGATCCGTTGGGCGCAGATCTAAGGCTCGTAATGGAGCCCAATCGGTTGGTTTTATTATCATTCCGTTTAGACTTACGGTGCCCCGGTCTGCTTAAAAATGACTTTTAAATTTAAAAATTTGCAATGACACATGTCAAAAATAGTTCAAACGCACGATTAGTTCAAATGTACCGATTTTATGGTCGCTATTGGTGTAAAATAATTTATAATCGATCCTGCTAATAGCTGCTGTGTGTCAAAATTTGGTTGTTATGTTATTTTCCGAGGCAAAACTGCGCAAAATTCCATGTTCTTAATAAACAACATCCACACAGTCTAGATCAATTCAAAACCAAGCAATGTAAGTACATAAAATACTTCAAATTGAAAGATGCCAGTAAACATTTTACATCGCTTCTTGCGTCAAGTATTTACATTTTTCTTGCCATTTATTGCGGGTCAATTTTACACAATTCAAGTTGAACCTTTACAGATGAGCAGCAGTCATCAATATCTACAAAATTCGAATGCAAAATTGGCAACTAGTCGAATTGGCGATATCGAACATGTCTCACAACTCTCCGAGAATCTATCCACCCTGTGCATGAGCCACGAATATTCCGATGTTGTGCTTATAGTGGAAGGACAAAAGTTGCACGCACACAAGGTAAACCATCTAAATCTCTCAAATTAACCACTTAACTGTGTTGTCCTTGTTCAGGTAATTCTGGCAGCAAGAAGCGAATATTTCCGAGCCCTCCTTTACGGTGGCTTGAAGGAATCGTCACAAAACGAGATCAACTTGCCCGATGCACCGTTGAAAAGCTTCAAAATTCTACTCAAATACATTTATACAGGTCACATGTTTTTGATGACCCTCAAAGAAGACATAATACTAGATACGTTAGGGTTGGCGCACCAATATGGGTTTCAAGACCTAGAAACCGCAATATCCGACATATTAAAGCAACTGCTAAATCTTAAAAATGTGTGCGCTATTTTAGACACCGCACATTTGTATGGATTGGATAAGTTGGTAAAAGTGTGCCACAACTTCCTGGATCGCAACGCGTCGGATGTATTAGTGCATGAAACATTCCTTCAACTCTCACCGGTAATCTATTTAAAACTCGTTTGCTGGTCCTAAAACTTGATTGCTTTGCAGGAATCTTTGATCGAATTGCTGCAGAGAGACTCATTCTTCGCACCGGAAGTCGACATCTTCCGCGGCGTTTGCAGCTGGTGTCTAGCAAACGACGATAAAGAGGATTTGGTTATGAATTGCGTTCGTTTGCCTTTAATGGGCGTTGCTGATCTTCTGGCGGTAGCCCGACCTGTTGGTCTTGTAAAACCGGATGCGCTACTTGATGCTATTGCGGAACGCACTAGCATTCGTCCTAGTAGTTTGCCATATCGGGGACAATTAGTTTTGGATGAGAATGTCGCAAGCCCGCGAATGGGTTCGAAAGTGGTCGCGGGCGAATTGGTCGAGTATTTACTGGATGGTGATAATTTTACTTACGATATGGAGAAAGGATATACCCGACATGCGATTGGGTGCCAAGGCGATCAAGGTATTGTCATCAAACTTGGAGTTCCATCCATTATTAACCATATAAACATGCTCCTGTGGGATAGGGATCTCAGGTAAATTTCTGGACTAACCGAAACATTAGGGTTTTGATTTTGTGTTATATTAAAGATCGTACTCATATTACATCGAAGTCTCGATGGAAAAGGACGACTGGATTCGCGTTGTTGATTACGGCCAATATTGTTGTCGTTCATGGCAGAATCTTTATTTTTCAACACGTGTAGTACAATATATTAGAATCGTAGGAACTCATAATACTGTTAATAAGGTTTTTCACCTAGTGTCTTTCGAAGCTTACTACAAACTCAAAATTCCGAAAATGGTAAACGACATTATTTGTCCGGATTATAACGTCGCCACGCTGGACAAAAGCGCTATGGTCATCGAGGGTGTCAGGTAAATTCACAATAATAATTATTTTAAATCCGATTAACTAACTTCCTTTAATTTCCAGTCGCTCGCGACATTGCCTCTTGAACGGCAACACGAAAAGCTACGACTGGGATTCGGGCTACACTTGTCACCAACTAGGCTCCGGCGCGATTTTAATCCAATTGGGTCAACCATATATCCTCTCAAGCTTGCGCTTACTGTTATGGGATTTGGATGATCGGACCTACAGCTATTACATTGAATCGTCGCGGAACATCTGGGACTGGGAAATAATCGCCGATTATACGAGAGAGAATTGCCGATCATGGCAAGTGATCAAATTCGCGCCGCGACCAGTCGTATTCATTAAAATCGTCGGCACCAATAATACAGTGAATGAAGTGTTCCATTGCGTTCACTTCGAATGTCCCTATCAGGAGTCGGTTAAGCAAATCGCTTCGGGATCGACTGGGAAAAATAAAGAGAGTACAAACGGTCCAACTACAGCAGTCGAAGTGGTACAACCACCAGCGCCGCCGCCGGAGACTGCAACAGAAGCCGAGGAAATACCAACGGCGGCGGTGGCGCCCGACTTGTTTGAATAGTTTTGATTTCTATAAATTATGCAATAATTGTATTTTGATTGTGATTTAGCCATTTGTCAAATAGTTCTATTTATACACATTATTGACTTTGGAAACTGGGAGAACTTAATTTTACTATTTATAACTACTAACAAATACTAGAGCAAATTGTTTTTTTGGCATTGCAATTTAGATGATGTAATATTTTTTGATAATAAACACGTTAATAAAAATATAAAACTCTTATTATTTAAACTAAAATACATACTGCTTACACAATGCTCTCAAAAACGTACTTTTCCGCAAATTGCTGGCTTCCCTTTGGATCTCTTCGTTGTTACTCGAATTCAGCTCCAACAAACCCATCACTTGCACCGCGCATTTTCTACGTTGAAACTCACCCTTCTTATTATGCACATAGATCAAATATTCCAAAATATTAGTGTCCCAAAAGCAATGGTAATACGCATCGACTGCATCGTTACAAGTTTTCTGATCACTTAAAATCCTGAAAGCGAGCGAATAATCAGGCTCGCCTAAAAACTGGCATAAAACGGCTGCTTGAGTATTGCAGCCCAAAGATGTGCAGCATTTGATCATTCTGCGGAAGACGTGATCATCATTTCGCACCGGAATGTTAAAATAATCGTTAATTATAAGGAGCGATTTTAAGTAGTAGCACAGAGATGCTTGATAATAACCGTTCGCTGAAAAATAAGAAATTAAATTATATTACTAGGCATATAAAGCAGTCTTACCGAAATTAATGTCTCCCAGCAATCGCAACCAAGCGACATTCAATGGATTGAGCTTCACAGCCTGCAAAACCATTTCGGAGAGAATTTCGCAAACTGCTACGGAATTGTAGGAATTGGCGCTAAAAAGATTAATTAGAAAAAGAGATAAATTAATTTAGTAAGAGCATCATACTTGCTGACAACCACGGGCCACAAATTCAAATAATCCACTTGCAGTTCTAAACTTGCTTCATCTTTAAGTATATTAAACAACTTAGTTAACAAACTTATAACAACTCCCAAGGTCATAGGATCTCGCAGTTTGAGGAAAACTGCCATCACGTTCATTTTCATATTTGTCACATCGTGATAGTTTTGGCCCGAATTACTGCGCTTTGATTGTGATGGCGGTATGAAAAATACGGACAACACTAAAAATAATTATTTATAATGCAAATTATAATGTAACTTAAAATTACCAAGCTCCCACAAATTCTTCGACAACTTCTTCGGCGTCTTATTATTAACAAGTTCATGACAAGTGGTGGCAATCGCAGCAGACAACTCAAAAGTGGACCAACGTCGATCCAGATTAATTAAAAATTCCCATCTTCTTAAATTCAACAAGCAAACGATGCATTGTTCCGTGATTTCAGTGCGCGGTAGCACAGAGTCGCTACTTTGCAGACAAGCTTCGCACGCGTTAGCTAGCGCTTGCTTATCTAAAAAATGCTCCAATAAATATGTGAATTGAGAAACTTATTTTATAAGTAAGTACCTATTGAGTTTTTCGACCACTCGGCTAAAAGTTGCGTTATTTGTACCAGCAGTATTTCCCAGCTTACCAGCTTAAATAGCTTGGACACGTTCCCATTACCCGATTGGAGTTCCTTGTCTAGGATGATGAGCAATTCGAGTGAAGAGTTCCAGTTGTTGCTCAGCATTTGCTCTTTCGATTTGGCGAGGATCACGTAAGCGTAATCTTGCAGGAATCCTATTAGACATTTTATACTTAATGATATAATCCAATTTATAGCAAATAAAAATAGCACACCTCTTGGTAGTGACTTAAGTACACTCTGGAGGGGAATGGGGAGTTCCCATTGGGGGTTCATCTTCGAAATCCTCGTCCCCGCATTTGATTTAGTGATTTTCAGTATAATTTCTCGTATTTCTTTATGATCGTATGTGGAGATTAATTGTTCTTCTAAATGTTGGAGCTCAATTTTCGGTTTCTCTATAATGAAGTCGTGTTTTAACATATTAAATTAACTATAACTATTGTTACGTTTTTTCGTCAAGTCCAAAGTGTTGATATTATTCCTCCTAAGCGAATCTGGTATTTCCAAATGCACTTTAGTATTTTTAACATATTGTAATTCGGATGCTTCGAAACAAGACGATAAAACCGGATTTGCTTGCACTTTGTTTAATAAATCTACAATTTCATCTTTAATAATTAGTTCTAGCAAGAATGTTTTCATTGTCGATTTGTCTTCGGGAGACAATTGTTTCCAACTATCCTGTATCAACTGCAATACAATTATTAATTTAGAGTTGTGATATTTCACATATTTACCCATAAAAGTGTATCGATTTGCTTGGTACAAAAACTCGAGCATTGATACAACGGTTTCTTATCCAAAACCGAACGAATCACATTCAGCGCTTTAATTTTATAAACCAAATCTCTTGCTACTGTAAAAACGCCGCTCGAAAGAGCGCCTTGTATATCCAACTCTAAATTCAACCGATGCATTAAAGGGATTTCTTTATAAATATTATCCTGCTGTAGAATATTAATAATCCCCTACGAAAGTAAACATAAATACAAATAAGGCAATTTAAGATAATATTCCACCAACCGTGTATTGATTGAAAACCGAATGATTCAACTGCTCCAAAAGATTCCCTTTTTGAATATCAACAGTCCCACTACAAGCCTTTACATAAACATGAAGAGTTTCCTCATCAAAATCAACAAAACCAACACTTTGTATAATTTTGTTGTAATTCTCAAGGCATTGTGTGAAATGTTGTTTCGCTAAAGCGTAGTTTTCCTTATAAAAGAAAAACGCACCCAAATCGTAATTAATTTGCGCACGGAATTCAGTGTGCGAAATAATATGGGCTTGCAACCAATCGAACTCGATATTATCGTTCTTTTCAGTCGGCAAATTAAAGCAATCGAAAGTTAGGAGATGTGGAATGTTTTCCCACACCAAACTATCGGTTAGAAATTTGATGGTATCCTCAACGTTTTCGGGCGAACAAATTATGTTCTCGTCCGATGGAGTTATGTCATTAATACTAGAATTATTACATTACAAAAAAAAAACGTACAATTTCCCTTGTTGTTATATTGTTACCAAAAGCGAAACTGCCAGATCGAAGTGATTCGATGCATGGTAGTGTTGAGCAACCAGCGATGATACAAAACCAAACCGAACAAGAATTGCTTGGAAATGTTCACCAAATCTTTAACGTCAACTTTTGGTATTTCAATGTGGCAATTCTGGTTCGTAAAGTACATTAAATCTTTGAGAAGATTGAGTTGCGTCTTCAAAGGCAACGAGCGAATACTTGCAAGGCCCCATTTTAAAAATGCGGCTACTTTGATCGATAATATTTTCAAAGCGATATTTTTCGCTGGATGTTTTACCTCGACATTTGCATCACCGTTGCTGAGTTCACCGTTCTCCGATTCGGATTTATTACGGATTGTCTCAGATATTACCTCGTAGAATTTTGTTATCAATTCTATCGGTGTGGGATCTTTTCAAAAACTTTTTTACTGGCGCAACTAGTTTAGAAAATTCTGACTTACCTGCTAGCGGTTTGCTCAAATGTTTCAATAACAATTCCTGATGCAATAAGAATTCGTACCATAATACAGTCTCGTGGGGATTGGGGGCCACTAAATTCACTTGCACTTCCATTATTTACTAAATTATTTAAGGTTATGTTGACAAATTTTACGAAGACGTCAAACTCAAAGCGCCATCTATTGGCACACAAACAAAACTCTGTAAAATCAATCTTCTAATTAACCAACTATTAATTAATAATGATAATTGATTATCATATATTAATACGTATTGTATTGTAAAATTGCATAAATTTTATTAAATACTAAATGTAAATCATATTTATAACTTTACAAAGCGACATCTACTCACACAAACTTGAACAAACAAATAAAAAGTTAAAAATAAACGGTGATAAATAGTCAAAAGCTAGAATAATTACATAATAGCTAATTATATGCACTAACTACATCAAAGATAATATTTATCAACATTAATAATTGCGAGCAATTTAATACGCTATACTTAAAATAAAATATAGTACAATAGCTTAGTAAAAATTCTCCTTTAAATCCAATACGATTGTAATTAACACGCATAAATATCAGTTTTCCAAAAAGTACACCCGTAAATGCACTTTTTTTTTCATTTTAGCGCTGCAACGAAAATGCTGCTACATGTACGCCACCTGGTGGTGAAAGTGGTAGTACGAACAGAACAGCCTGTCAAAAATTTCTAGTCGTCAAGTCGTGTGATGAGCAGTAGGTGTGACTTTAAAGCGTGTGTTTTGCAGAGATAATCAGTTTTAATAAATAAAGCATTGTCGGATGTTAGCAAGGATCTTACAGTGCTGCATTACATTTGAATGGATCCAACGATATCCTGGTACCAACCCGAACAAGAAGGTCCTGCGAAACTGTTGTGGCTCCGAATTTGGCAAACGCAACAAGAACTCGAAAATATCAACTTGAAAGAGTGTGACAGTGACGCGGAGACATTTACCAACGGGTTCAACACTACAATAATGAACGGCAAATCGGATAAAAATAATAGTTTCATGTTTCGTAGACGTAAGGTTGACAATCGCCCCAACACTCGACCGATAAGTCGTCATAAAAACGCCGCTGAAGACAACGGCGGGTGTCCGTGGAGGCGAACGACATTTCCTTACGCTCGAGGGGTAATTGGGTAAGTTTCCCTGCAAATGCATAGCGAAATGAAAAAACGTGCATCTTTAACCAACAATTACTTAACTCATTGATCTGACATTAGATGGCCTACATTAATAATGGCGGTATATGACGTTTTTAAATTCGTTCGGAATTATTTGATATAAAAAAACGTAATTAATTCGTTGCATTAATTAGCAATTAATCCACACGAAAATTACTGAGCGAATAATTTATTTACAAAACAAACTGTTCTTATAAGACTTATAACCCAATTTTTAGGTATCTTGCAGATAATAATTATTAATTATTATTAAATGTTTGAGCACAGATTTTCAGAAAGAACAAGTTGCAAGATGAACTCACTAAATGGCCACTTCAATCCGAACTGAAATAATCTGCGATTTCGAAAAATAAATTCCCGAGCAAATTCGCCTTTTTTGGTTTCTTTTTTGTTTATATTATTTTAAAGTAAAGCAGAGGTGCGCCAACTCGAAAACTCAAGTAGTTTCCAGTTGTCATTTGAATAATTTTTTTTTTGATCAATTTATCCTTTTGAACTATTTCGCTCCATGTGTTCTGTCGATTGCCAATAGTGGGTAATTCGACATGTTGGTTTACAGATTGCACCAAGAAATTGAACATTTCTATCAATACATGAGTCCCACGGAAGCGGAACACAAAATTCGGGCCGATGTGGTCGCTCGTATTGAGAACATTATTTTGTCGAAATGGTCGGAGGCGCAAGTCGAAGTATTTGGTTCGTATCGCACTGGCCTCTACTTGCCCACTAGTGATATAGATCTGGTTGTAATTGGTAAGTGGGCTTTGGATGATTCTCAGCTTCAAATGTTACTATTTCCATATGTATTTAGGTAAATGGTCCAACTTGCCGCTGCGCACCCTGGAAAAAGAATTTCTGGATAAAGATGTGGCGGTAGAAAACAGCATAAAAGTGTTGGACAAAGCGTCAGTGCCAATCGTAAAGTTAATCGACAAGAAAACCGAAATCAAAGTGGATATTTCGTTCAATATGTCGAACGGTGTTAAATCAGCGGAACTGATAAAAAATTACGTGGATAAATTTCCAGCTTTGCCAAAGTTAGTGTACGTTCTCAAACAATTCCTGCTAGAGCGAGATTTGAATGAAGTGTTTACCGGTGGCATTTCGAGTTACAGTTTAATCTTGATGTGCATTAGTTTCCTGCAGTTGCATCCGCGTCAAGAGAACTTGGCTAATAGCGATATCAATCTCGGTGTGCTACTTATCGAATTTTTCGAATTGTACGGGAAAAAGTTTAATTACATTAATACGGGCATTCGGATACGGGATGGCGGGCAGTACATTAGTAAGGAGGATATGCAGAAGGAGATGGTGGATGGACATCGGCCTAGCATGCTTTGCATAGAAGATCCACTTCTACCGTCCAACGATATCGGAAGAAGCAGTTATGGTGTTTTACATGTAAGGATTCACTTATTTTTTTAAGTAGTAGAAAATTTTTGGGTGAACTTGACATATTTTGGTTCGGAGAATTACATATTTAATTATCTGCGAATTATTTTATTTTTTGCGACTACTAATCAATACTCATTGTATTCAAATTTTTATTATCTCTATTTGGGAGATCACATTTCAAGATTATAAAAGGTATTATGGGGTGATTAATGGTAGTACTCAATAATTGAATTAAATAGTTGGTCTAGAAAAGTATCATTCAATCGCTCTTTGATTTTTGTAGTATAATACCATAAATATATTTGGCAAATCAATCTGACAAAAATAGACTACAAATGCTTTAAAACAGTGCAACGAGATTAATTTTGAAGTGGTCCAGATATAAATCTATTAATGATATGGGAAACTTAATTCGAGGGTTAAATATAGAGAATTAATTCAAATGTTATATTTTTATACCGGTGCTTTAATTATTTAAATATTATGGGACAAGAGGAAATGACCAATTTATTTTAGATCATAAAACATTTAAAGAGTTACAAAATTCGGTTTATTGAAATAATAAAAGATATTAATTTAAAAAATAATTAAAAGAAAAATAATTTAATAGAATCTTAGGTGTTAATAAGGTGTAAAGTAATAGGAATTAGTGGTCGAAAAATAGTGGTATTTTAACACCAAATTATGTATCTATTTTCTAAGAAACATATCGTAGTATATTTAAATAAAAATTATTCTTTAAACGCTTTACAAAATATTTTAATTTCAATAAATCAAACAAAATGAGAAGAAATATGCTGAACAATTTCTACTCTAACGCATTTGTGAATGTAAACCCAAGAATTTAAAATCTTATTAGATTATGCTATTTTGCACTTTATTGCCACGAGTATTCATTTTAAACCATAATGTACATTAAAAAGTTACGCTAGGTAGGAAAAGTGGTGCTCCCGGCATTGAATAAATTATTTAAAATTAGACATGCATGTTTTGATTGTTTACGCTATGTTTTCAAACATAAATCAAAATTCTGCTACAATTGTCATACAATAATTTTTTTTAAATCGATTGTTACTGAGCTGATTGATTATATTTTTCACAATAGCGTAGCATTATGTAAATATCTTACATTTTTGAATAAATTCTTAAATATCTTTTCGTAAATGATGCATGCAAGCGATAGCCACTGCTATAGTTTTCAAATACATTTGAACTTCCCCTAATTTTCTAAACACGCGGAGCGGCAGTAAAGTGGCCGATTTCCGCTCTGTGCAGCAGGTGGAAAAATGTTTTGCCTGTGCGCAGCACGCGAAAGTCTACGTTCTGTTCTAGCACTTTTGTTTTTCCTATTTTGCATTTATAGAAAATCTGATTATGACTCCATTCTAATGTTTAGACAAATTAAATCAAATAAAAGGCGCTTTGCCGCATTATTTTCACTTTTCGTATTTAATGAGGAAGCGAGTCAACAAATACGCTTTCTATTTTTCCTGCACTTTTATTTCTGGTACACGCCGCGCCGACCTTCTACTTTCATTTCATATTGATACGATTAAAACTGAATTTGTCTATTATTGTAATTGCAGGTAAAAAAGGCATTCGAATATGCATACATCATTCTGACTAATGTAGTTCACCCTCTGACTGTGCACAACGACTGTCAACAGACTTCAATTCTTGGACGAATAGTCCGAGTGAGGGATATGGTGGTGCAGCATAGGCAGAGGGTTGAAGATTGTCAAATGAAGTCATCCCGCTCGCCATCCAGCACTGGATCGACGTCCAGTGCTGAGGAAAGTGCTGTCAGCTCAGAGGTGAGTTGACTAACAAGAGCATTCTTGTGTTGAAGTGAAAAATGTTTCAAACAAATCAAGATTTTCATGAAATATTCATTTGTCTGATTTTTTTTGACATTTTTTGAACTTAACCCCCAATGGACCAGAGTTGTAAAGTTTTTGTTTGTTGGCAGGGTTCGGACCAACATCCATCTCGTGATAATTCGCCAAATATAAATAATCATAATCAGCAACGCCATCACACTCAAAACAAAAACTCTTGGAACAAGAACACTCACCGGAAATTTATCAAAAATTCGAATAACACGTATAATCAATCGCTTTTTATGACAAAACGCAAACGACCGTCAAACAACAATAGCAGATAATTTTTAATGCAACTTAGATATATTAGTCGAAGAAATATATAAGAAAAACGTAAAAAATAGATTTCTAGACCATAAAAACGATTGGCAATTATTGGATTACTTTTTATTATTATTGTATACATTTTTTTATTATTAATATTATGGAATATGCCTGAAGTTTTTTTTTGTAATTTTAGTTTGTAGATGCAACCTGCAAATACAAACACAAATTCAATCATGACAGAAAACCCTAAACAAGCCAATTAGTTTTAAATAGATACATATGTTTTTTACATGTATAGATTTTAATTGTTTTAATATTTACAAAAAAAAGCAAATAAAACAAAAGCTCCAAAAAAATCGTTTTTATTTGTAATGTACTTTATTTAAATTGACCATATATTTTGCATTGTATAACAATCGGTATTTCGATTAGTATTAGTTATATATTGTTGCCTTTTCAACGAAATATACTTCATGGCATATTCTGCATCCCCGAAAATAAAAATACAGTTTTGACTTTTGTTAAACAAATTGTGGTGCAATATTTTTTTTACTTATTCGATTTTAAATTGGTTCGCATTGTATTGAAAGAGTTCTTATTTGGAAAAATGCATATCGAGATAATATCATTCACAATAAAAAAAAGATGATCGAAAAAGCATTGCATTTTCTTGATTTCTTATGTATATGTAAACATGTATGTTATGTACTTACATAAAATCCTACTAACTCGAACAAATTCAGCCAATTTGTTTTTATATATAAATCATTTTATTATTTTTATTTTTCGTTTTTTCTTTCTTGTGAATCGTGTATATATTTGTAAAAATATAAATTTAATTTAAAGTCATGTGATATTCTTGATAATTACTAAGTGACACTAGTTTTTTGACATTTCAGGGATAAAAAAATGGGATTATTTTTCTAACAACTGTTGATTATATTTTTTTTCTTTGCAAATTCACTTATTCATATTTAGTTAATTTTTGCTGACTGTATAATTATGAAAACGATGGTTCCTTATTTTTTTTTTACGGAAATTTATTTTGTTTTTAAAGTTTTGTAATTAATCATGGCCGTTTTAGGTCAAACTAATTTGATTTTTCACTCATTTAGGTTTCTTTTACTATTTTTTTTTGTTAATGTTAGCTTTTCTGTATTTTACAAACAAAAAAACCGGTTATCGTTTTTTATATACTATGTAAATTTTTAGGTCTTAAGTATTTATATTAGATTATAGTTTTTAAGGCAGTTGTCCGTTAAAAAATACATTTGTGTAAACTTATTGAAAATTTTTATCGAGTTTTTGATAGAAATAGACTTAAGTCGCAGTTTAAGTACAAATTGAAAAAAAAAATCAAAAAACTTTGTTACTGTAATATGCGGGCGCCTAGATTTAAGGAGAAAATTGTAAAGTTATAAGAATTTATTATTGTTACTGAATATATTTTGTATCTTGTGCGCCAAGTTTGTGTTTTATTATTATTTATAATAATTATTAATTATTTAAAATACCTGCTCCTCCAAAACGCCAACCGAACAAAATAAATCCCTACTCTTTTGACGTTTTCACTTAACCCTACTTTCTTCTTTTCTTGACATTTGAACTGAGCACGTGCTCAAGTGTTTTTGATATTTATTATATCAATTTTATAATAATATCGTGTGAATCTAATCAAAATGTCACTATACAACTTTAAAAAAATTGCGGTAGTTCCTACCGCAAAGGTAAGTTCTTTTAAATCGGCTCTAGTTGAGCTTGTGCAATGTTTTGAAATAATTCTAACCTACAAATCTCAATCTGCAGGACTTTATCGACATTATACTGTCTAAAACACAACGGAAGACACCAACCGTAGTCCATAAAGGGTATAAAATATCGCGAATTAGGGCCTTCTACACACGCAAGGTAAAATACTCCCAACAATGTTTCCACGATCGTCTGACTCAAATTCTGACCGAGTTTCCAAAACTCGACGATGTCCATCCATTCTATGCCGATCTTATGAATATCCTTTACGATAAGGACCATTACAAACTCGCGTTGGGTCAAATCAATACCGCCAGGCATTTAATTGATAAGTAAGTCTATCTGAAGTCTTTGAAAACACGGTTAATAATTTAAATATGTAGTGTAGCAAAGGATTACGTTCGCTTGATGAAATTTGGTGATACACTGTATCGCTGCAAGCAACTTAAACGCGCCGCATTGGGTCGTATGGCTACTATAATGAAACGGCAAGCTTCCAACTTGACTTATCTGGAGCAAGTTCGGCAGCATTTGGCTCGTCTACCATCCATTGATCCTTACACGAGGACTATTATTATTTGTGGTAAGTTAAAATGTTGAATTAAAAGTTTGCAACCAGTAATACTAATTTTAAAATAAAATTTCCAGGTTTTCCTAATGTAGGCAAATCCTCCTTCATCAACAAAATCACGCGAGCAGACGTTGAAGTGCAACCCTACGCCTTCACAACGAAATCGCTCTACGTCGGCCACACTGACTACAAATATCTCCGTTGGCAAGTAATTGACACTCCTGGTATCCTCGATCATTCACTTGAAGAGCGCAACGTAATTGAAATGCAAGCAGTCACTGCTTTAGCGCATCTCCGCGCTTGCATCCTGTACTTCATGGACTTATCCGAGCAATGCGGCCACACTTTAGACGAACAAGTCAAGCTCTTCGAGTCAATCAAACCGCTGTTCGCCAACAAACCCTTAATAGTCGTCGCTAACAAAACCGACATCATCAAACTGGACGAACTTCCAAGCGAACGTCGCGCAGTGTTGAGCGAAATTGAAAACGACAAGGATGTTAGCATGTTCGAAATGTCGACGGTGAACGAAACGGGCGTCATGGAAGTGAAGACGGAGGCGTGCGAAAAGTTGCTCAGTTTCCGCGTGGACCAGAAAATGCGCACGAAGAAAGTCGATGGCGTTTTGAATCGCTTGCATGTGGCGATGCCGAAAGCGCGCGATACGAAAGAGCGGCCCGCTTGCATTCCCGAGAGCGTTCTCGCCAAAAAGCAGCAAGTTGCCGAGAAGCGCAAACGTAAATTGGAACGCGACATCGAGCTGGAAGAAGGCGACGATTACATCCTCGACATGAATAAGCATTACACTGATATTCCGGAGGAGGAGCGGCATGATATCATCCCCGAATTCTGGGAAGGCCACAACATTGCCGATTATATTGATGCCGATATTTTCGAGAAGCTGGAAGAGTTGGAGCGCGATGAGGAGATTCGAGATGAAACCGGAATGTACGTGGTGCCGAAGATTGAGCTGGATGACACTATGAAAGAGATCCAGAAGCTGGCGTTGCAGATCAGGCAGAAGAAGGCGATTATGCGCGATGAGACGCGCGTTAACAAGCAGAATAAGAAGCCGGTTATGCCGCGCACTGCTGGCAGCCGAGTACGTGATCGTTCGATTAAAAAGCTGCGAACGGATATGTCAGGCTTGGGGGTGGATATGAGTGAAACGAGCGATGCGCATTTCACTAGGACCAAGCAGAGAAGTCGCTCTGTGGGCCCGGTCGCTAAGAGGGCTCGTTTGGATTCGAACGGGGAATCGAGTGGCGTTGTGATGAAGATTAATAAGAACCGTTCGGTGTCGAGAACACCTAGGAATGAGCTGGGTGTTAAGGATGTGGCGGTAAGTTTCGTTGAATTTTGGATAGTTTGGTTTTTAATCGTTTTTGATTTTGTAGATGAAGAAGAAGTTGGCGCAAATTGCACATAGGGCGATAAGTAAGAAGGTCGGGCGAATGGGTCTTAAAGGAGAAGGCGATCGGTTTATTGGAACGAAGATGCCCAGGCATTTGTATGCTGGTAAACGTGGTGTGGGCAAGACCGATAGACGTTAAGGTTGGTTTCTATAAAATAGTTAAATATTTTGTGTGACTATTTAAGTGTTGCAATTTATATTAATTGAAATAAAAAAATTGGTTTGCAATTAAGGAACCTGTTCCTCATTTTTTACTTGACTAATCTAATTAATTGGCTTTCACTTTAAAAAAATTTGCTTATTTATAATTTTATTAAATAAATCGTATTATAAATCAATATAAGGTGAACCACACCGCACATTATAAAATTGATCGCACACTTGAAACTGCTCATTAAAAAGCGTCCCGTTCGTGCATAAGAAAGACGCTGGACTATTATGTTGGCATAGATGATAGGCCTACAAAAATAAATTAATAATTTATTGATTAATTTTTAATTAATTACTTGGCAGCCTGTTTCGTAGTCGGCGTAGTATCCTGGCTCGCGATTGTAGCAAGTGAAACCAGTTTTTGGCACTCGCGCAAACGTTGGGTAAAGTGGAGGATCATGCGGTAGATGTAGATCGTGGTAGCCGTCATAAGGCAAAGAGCCGGGGATGATGTAGTGGCCACAATGAATTTGCACTGCCACTTTAATGCAAAATTATTTGAATTATAAAAATATTTAAATAGAAAAAAATTACTTACTAATTAATATTACAATAAGCGCGGTGGTTAAGTGCATTTTTTAGTCGATAAGTTTGCGATGCAATGGTACAGATTGAAATGGTGCAAAAGATTTACCCACCCCATGACTATATATAAAAATAAGTTCGTTTTCTAACTGGGTCAAATAAGACAAACGAAAACAAGATTTTTTTTAATAGCGCCATTCACCTGAATGTACATCGAAACATTTTTGTACGAACAAGTTCATTTAATATAGCCTGATTGACATATCGTTTTATATTATGCGATTTTGTAGCAAAAAGGTCGCAGCTTTTATCTGTTTAATATAATACAAGGTCGCCCATTTGACTCCCCCACGTAAATATCTGATTGATTTTTTTGTTAATTAGTCTCGGTTTGATTTTGTTTGCTTATTAATTATGTAAGGCTAGACGAAAATCGTGTCTGACTATATTAGGAAACTATTAATCAAATCAGACAAGTTAATCTTGATTTGATCTGATTAGACTTGTTATACATTATTTATGCTGGTGGGGAAAGGTTACTTTAAAATTAATTTCTTACCAGTTTTATATCTTTTTTGAAAGTATTTGTACGCGTCCTTAAAGTACTCGTCCTGGTCCTTACGAAATTTGAATATCGCGTGATCATAATTTGAATCAGGCGCACTTGTAAGCAACCAGTACTACAACCATTAATTTGCATAGGCAACCAGTAATACATTCAAAAATTAATAATTTAATTTGCATTGTTATCTTTAAACTGCTTTAAGCGTGTTAAAATAGCTAATAAAAATTACAACTTTATTAGTTTATGATTTTATAGCGCATTGTTTAACAATAAAGATCACAAACTTGTTTATCAACTGATTTGAATAAATAATAAAAAATCAAAATATTTACAAAGAACTTATACAAAGAGATTTCAAAGTGCAGAAATTATACTCTTATTACATAGCGTTTATAATTATGTTAATTGCTTGAAAAAACAATGTACAGTTACTCAGTAAATAATTAATTTTTGAATCCCCCTACAATCTGCATTATCAATTATCAGCTGATTCAATATAGATGTCAGCACAGCACAGTATGTGCGGCGGCCTCTAGTGCGTAAACATGGCCAGACTGACTTTTTTAAACAATTTATTTGTCCCATTAATATTAGTGTTATTAATTAGTTTAATTGATGCAACTTTAGTACATAGAAAATTTGAGTACAAATACTCCTTCAAACCACCATATTTAGCACAGAAAGACGGCTCTGTGCCCTTTTGGGAGTACGGCGGCAGTAAGTACACGTCAGTCTTTAAATGACGCAAATTACGACATACTTTTCTATATCTATCTCTTTCTACTACACGAAAAGAAAGAGATAGGAGAGCGAAACGTATGTCAAACTTCACTCAATCTGACACGTATGGACTAACCAAAAATAATAAATATGTTTTCAATAATTCTTTTTCGAAATCTATATGAAACAGCTGTCTTTTCCATTAGTAGCATTTTGAGCATGATTTTATTGATTTTCAGATGCAATTGCCAGCTCGGAAAATGTGCGAGTAGCTCCATCGTTGCGAAGCCAAAAGGGGGCTATTTGGACGAAGCAACCCATCAATTTCGAATGGTGGGACATAGATATCTCGTTTAGAGTGACCGGACGTGGACGAATTGGGGCCGACGGTTTGGTAAGTTTTTATCACGCTCACCTTATTGAAAATACATAAATTGCAATATTTAAAGGCTTTTTGGTACACCGCCAACAAAGGTAGCTACGACGGAGACGTTTTCGGATCGTCAGACAAATGGAACGGTCTGGGATTGTTCTTCGATTCGTTCGATAACGATAATGCTCATAATAATCCGTACATTATGGCTGTGGTGAACGACGGCACCAAACAGTTCGACCATCAACAGTAAGTCTCTTCTCAATTATTCGAAACTAGTTTACATTGTTTTTGTGATCTTTAAGAGATGGAAAAACGCAACAGTTAGCAGGTTGCTTGCGTGACTTCCGTAACAAACCCTTCCCTACAAAAGCTCGCGTCGAATACTACCAAAACACCCTCACAGTCTTGTTCCACAACGGCATGACCAACAATGAACAAGACTACGATGTCTGTTTGCGGGCCGAAAACGTAGTTTTGCCGAAAAATGGGTACTTTGGTGTGTCTGCGGCCACTGGTGGCTTAGCGGACGATCACGATGTTATTCATGTCCTTACTAATAGTTTGTACGCGCAAGGACAAGTGCCAAATAATCAAGGTAATATTAATTGAAAACTGTGATTATATTTGACTGATTAAGAAATTTTAGTTTCCGGAGAGGAACAGCAGAAACTTCAACAGGAATACCAAGAGTATCAAACGAAATTGGACCAGCAGAAAGCTGATTATCGGAAGGAACATCCTGATGAAGTAAGAATCAATAAATCATTAACTATTTTAAATTATTTACGTTCAATTGACTTATAGAAAGATGCAGATACGGATGGTTGGTTTGAATCAGACAACGAACGCGATTTGCGCAATATTTTCGAGGGACAAAATCAAATCCACGAAATCACAAAAGAGCTAAGTCGTAAACTGGATGAAGTTGTCGGCCGACAAGAGCGCACGATGAGTTTAATTACGCAACAAGCGGTTGGAGGACATATACCGCAAGGAGGACCGCCGCAACACGCTCAAATTCCAACGCCCGGCGTGGGCGGCGATTCTATTAGGCGACATGAAGTCGATGCGGTTTTCAACAATCAAAACTTAATACTAAACACTGCGAACGAAATCAAACAGTTTATTTTGGAGTTGAAGATTAGGGCTGATACGATTATTAATAATCAAGCCAAGCAACCCACTGCACAGGTTCAATCGGTCGGTTACGATACGCAGTCACTAATTTCGGAAATGCGCGATGGTTTAAATCATGTTAAGCAAAATGTAGCCCAAGTTTCACAGAAAATGGGTCAGGGGCAAGATTGCCCGAATGTGAGTTGTGTGTCTGTTACGACGATTCTCGTGGTGGCTGCCGTGCAATTGGCGGTTTTGATTGGGTATAATTTGTACAGAGATAGCAAGGATAGTCAAGCGAAAAAGTTTTATTAGGGATTTTTAATTGATGTTTGGTTGTGAAATTTCTAGAACGTATACATGTATTTTTTCCTGATTTTTTGAGATTATTAATTGAGCGATTGATGTACAATAAATTTACAATTAACCAACTTTCTAAATTAAATTTACAAAGTATTGTTGTTGGTCGTAAGTACTACATAAAATAATTGTTGCATTTTAGATTTGTATGTACAGTTTAATTTATTAAGAATTTTTCTTTATTTAAATTATATAATGTCTCTATAATGTATTGATTTGTAATTGTAAGCCCATCCATAGACATGTTTTTTTAAGTTTTTTGTTATTGAACTACGTAAGGTGCAATTCCATTTTTGTAAATGTTTCTAATAAATTTGTAAAAAAAAATAAATATTCTTGTTTCAAAAACTTTTGTTTATTTTTTCTTACACAAGCCAACAGTTTTTCACTTTTCGCCGCCGCGCCAAAATTATTTGACATTTTCAAAAAAGTTTATTTGCGAGATAGGCAACCAGCGAAACAATTCATTGTTTACTTAATATTTATAAGACTTTCCATGCTGGAAAATTTAACTCATAGCTATCTTCCGGCCGGTCTAACTTTGGGCCTGTCAAATTGTCATTGGTTGCTAGCATTCTATAATATTTATCTATTGTTAGGATTGGATCATTGGAAAATTGAAACACGTAATTATTGGTCACTTAATTTGTCCAAAAAATTCAAAAATAATGTCGGCCTCCGTATTTTTCGTAAACGCGTAAGTACTAAATAACCAATTTGCTTTGAATATCAAATTAAAATGCATTTTAGTGGCTCAGAAACAGCCGAAGAAAAAACAGAAGCACAATGTGTGGAAGTCGATCCAATGCAAAGCGAAGCCCAAATTGCCTTGACGCAATTCTGGCCGAAAGTTATGGAGGAGATGAAAGCCATTCGTAATGTAAAAATATCCCCTAATTAATTAATACGTCTTCTAATTCATTAGTTTTATATAGGTCGATCTTAAGCAGCCCGTTTTGCCATTAGCCCGCATTAAAAAGATAATGAAACTGGACGAAGACGTAAAAATGATCTCAGCGGAAGCCCCGCTCCTATTCGCAAAAGCCTCAGAGATATTCATACATGAATTAACGCTGCGCGCTTGGATTCACACCGAGGACAACAAGCGACGAACTTTACAGGTAAAATTTCCCTCCTAAATTTCAACCAATTAAATCAACAAACATTCTAGCGAAACGACATAGCGATGGCGATAACAAAATACGACCAGTTCGATTTTCTCATCGACATCGTGCCCCGCGACGACTTGAAACCAAACAGCAGTCGCGTTAAGGAGGAAGTGTCGACCAAATCCACGGCAAATCCCGATCAGGTGTATTATTTCCAACTAGCGCAACAACATCACGCGAATTTACAGCAAACCACACAAGGAACAGCTGCCAATGCTGCGACACAAAACGCGATTCAAATCGTGCAGCCACAACAAGTACAAACCGTTCAATTGGTAAGTTTGGGTAATGTGAGTGCAATGTATTATTGGTTGCCTATTTGCAGAGTGCGCCCGCTGGTGGGGCGACATCCAATGCGGCGCAACAGCCCGTTATATTGCAGGGGGGCCAAATGGGGCAAGCTCAAACAGGACAAGTGCAAATTATTCAGCAAATCGTTTCACCCACCGGGGAAATACAGCAAATTCCTGTAAGTTTATTTAATTTTAGTTTTGGTAGATTAGTAAAATGTGTTGTTTTACATATGAATTGGGTTTGGTCTCGGGTTTGGTTTAGATTAATTTAACGCCACAGCAGTTACAAATGATTAAAATGCAATTGCAAGGCAACACGTCACAGCCGATTATCATTCAAGCAGCGCCTCTATCGGCCAGTAATCAACCGCAATTAATTCAAGTGGCACAAGACGGTGCACAGCAGGTTTTCATAACGCAAAGTAATGGTACCACTGAAAGTGAATAACGCAATTGATTTAAAATAATTTATTACTTACACATTACTATACATTATTTTCAAATATACAAAAAATATAAACATGACTTTAGTAATATTTTTATGAATAATTGTTCCCATAAATCCAAACTCACTAACGAAATTTTAAAGCTACTTAAAGGCAAAATCACAATTATCACTTAAGTTATCTTAAAGCACTAGTGCCACGTTAATACTAACGAAGCGTTTAGCAATGGTCAAATGAGCCAACGCTGCATGAAATTACTGTGTTGGTGTAAAATGTCAATTTAAGTACATACATTACATTTTGTAAGTGCAACAAAACTAGTCAACAAATAAAACTACCACTAATACAATAAAACTTTGTGAACTGTCAACAGTTTTGCATATATAAGTATCTTTCAATAAATATATGTACAATTTTTTTCGTTAAGGCAATACATTTTTCAAATGTTGGCACAATTGGCAGTCTTGATTAACAACAATGAACCACATTCAAGACCTTGTATAGAAAAATAATATCACATTATCTAAAAGCACAAAATTGGGGGAATGTGTAGTGAAACTGTGCTCAAAACCGTGCTTAAACACAAGTGCCGACCGACAATCAAGAATGTGACCGCACATTGTACGACTTACTGTAACCGGGTTTATCGCAATCGAGATAATCCGAATCGGAGTTCGGGAATTTCGATCGGTTGACGAGCGATGGATGGCAGTACTTGTAATAAATCATCAGAAAGGCGATTGCCAGCAGAAATGCAATCAACTGGCCGATTGCTGCGCCGTAACACAAATACGGATTGTCCACCTGTTTATTAGCCACACACCTACTCATAAAATTGTATTAAAATATTGTCCTAATTAAAAAAAATATTAATTACCAGACGACAAGCGCGCCAGTATTTTCCATAAAACAGACCAAATAGTAGGCGAGATACACGTAGCGCGTTGGACCATCGCGTGGCGAAATAAACGCCAAAACGTAAGCCAATCCTAATGCAATTGATAGTAAAACTTCCTCACATCGAGTGCTGCAAGCGGCGGTTTGATGTTGGCCAAGGGCCAGCCAAATGGACATGACACCCCAATGTATGGCGCAAATGCAGCCCATCCAAGCGGGGAATATTGTGGCTAGCAAGCTTAATGCCAATACACGCGACCCTTTAGTAATTTGAAAAGGAAATTAAAAATGTACTGCTGGTTGCCTGATTATAATTTTACTTACAAGCGCTCATCAGTTGCCAACAAAAAGCGACCAGCAGTCCGACCCACTTAATTTTATCCTTATCGTCTCGCGCGAATCGGACCGATCTATGATACGAAGTCAACGACCACGCTATCGAGAAGATAGCGACTAAAACCGTCCAGGCTTGTATCACCAAAATATCTATCAAATTAAATAATTATAAATAACAGTTAATTAGAAAAATAAGTAAACAAAATACCTATATTCAAAGGGGTCTGTTCGGGATGCGTTACATTCGTAAGCAGGAACATAAGTTGCAAAACCGCTTGCGGCGCTGCATGCAGAAAGCAATGGAATAGTCGCAACAGGGCCCCATTTGTGTCTTCGTCCAACATGCGGCGGTACAATGTGGTCTGCTGGTTCTCATTGTCAGTCGAAGCGGCAATTTTACTTTTGATTCCATAAATTAAAGTGTCAATGTAGCGCAATAGAGGCGCTAGTTGCAGCAATAAGAAGACAATTCTTATGATCCAGTGGCTTAGCGATGTACGACCCAAAGATGGATCGTCATGGTCCAAAATGTACCTAAATTACATGCAATTAAAATCGTAATTTCGTTTATAGTGCGAATTCTTACCATCTTAGACTGATAGTGGTCATAACAAGCGCTGGTAGAATGACAAATGTGAGCGTTAAGGCGAAGTAGACAGGCAGTCCATGGACGAAATAGAAATAGAGTAGAATACATGTCAGTCCAATGTCGGCAATGTAAGTTATGATGGAAAAGGCGATGCAAACTGCATAGAAAACATCAAAATTCTGCACGAGGATGTCGGTGGATTTGTCCGGCGATTCAGCATTGTTCGTCTGCTTCAAATTCTCGATTCGGGCAAGCGACTGGTCTCGAGAAAAGCGAACCACTTGGCAATCTTCAGCCATTTCATGTACTTCTGCTTTTAACAATAACAACAACACTGCTGCATTTTCTTGGTTGAACTCAATCGAGTATTACGTACGCGCACTTTTTCCAGGGCCAGGCAGATTACTATTATGGTTTAATGGTTATTACGTTGTTGTTGATGAACGTTCAACATTGCATCAATTATTTTGCAATAAAACGAGGTAATTATGGGAATTTTTCTCTACTTATTCGTCCTTCAGTTTTTGACATTTGACAGGTGTCACAACATTACACCGACGATGACTCAACACTGGGTTTTCACGATGATTTAACTAACCGGTTTTTGAATAAAAGTGAACTTTAATTTATTATAATTGCCGGTTAAGAAATTGTTTTTGATAGTACACACCCGTATTTATTGATTGCTTCAACTTAATAAATTCGAGCAGGTTTTTTTAGTTGCTAAATTAAATTAATACTGTAACGAATGGTTAGCCGGATGATTAGACAATAATTCTTTAAGCCATGGAATGTAGATAACGTTTTATTATTATAGATTAGTAAGCTTATTTGTTGCAAAATAAAAATAAACTATTGTGCGATAGACAACCAGTAATACATCTACAAATCAATCACGTGCTACTCAGTTCAATAAAAAATTGAGGTTATGTGTAAACGTCAAAACAAAGTTGCTAATCTAATCTTCTGCAAATAAACAAAGACTAAAGGCCGCAATTAATTAATTAATTGTTAACAAATCAGTATGGCTTCAGCTAGTAGCACAAGTGCCCGATCGTTATTTGCAGATTCGAAAATGCGTTTGGCTGATCGCGTTCAAGTTAATGTGAACAACATTTCATCCTTAGCCAGACAAATTACTAGAGGATCAAAAAGCACTGAGGTAGACAATTTAATCTATTAATTAAAATCTAAATTAACTTGTCTATTTTAGATTCTTATGCATTCCGCAAGAAATTTCGCAGCCCAAGAGCAGCTTATGGACAACACTCAAAACAATTTGAAAAAAGTGCTTCTAATCAATGATCAGCTGCATCAGCAACAGGAAGTGCTATTGAAAGCTGCCCAAAAGCTGGAGGAAGTGAAAGAACAAGTTTGTGCAATGCAACGCTAAATTTAGTTATGACATTAGTTATTTTTGTTTTATTTGATTGGTGATTGTGAAATATGCAGCTAACTTCAATATGTTTTCATTCAAACGAATGACATTAATTAAGGAATGTGCATCTGAAATGTGATAATTATTACAAAAATATTAAATTATCGTGTATCACTAAAAAATTCTGACGTAAGTTATGTTTACTATACTTTTAATCTCAACAACGTATATAAATATTTGAAACATAATATACATTCTATCAAAAGCTATTTTCATCTACGAATTGTTTTTTTATTTATACAGTGTGTGACCTCTAACGAAAAAAAAATGTCATTGTTGCATCGCCATCTGCGCCCCAGTTTTAAATACTGCCTCAGCTACCAATTGCGAAGGCAACAGACTCAAGTGAAGATCAAAGAATTAGCGCCGACTTTGACTAATGGGCCTGTCTTCAAAAACGCTTTAAACTTCCCCGACAAGGTAGCACTACGTGATAACATCGCGAGCTACACCTACGCTAATCTATTGATAAGCGCCAGCGAGCTCGCCAAGGAAATTTCGCACTTGATTAATGGCAAAACCGATGAAAGAATCCTCTTTTTGTGCCCGAACGATGCGAACTATGTCATTACTTTGTGGGCGATTTGGATGTCCGGCCAAATTGGTAAGACAATAACAAATGTATATGACACGATATTAATAATACTATTTAGCTGTGCCACTAAGTCCGCTGCACCCGAAGAACAGTCTGCTGTACTTCGCAAATGACACCAATTCGAAGTTGTTAATTACAACGTCGCGGTATGCGGAATTAATGCAAACGGTCGCCAAGAATGCAAGTTGTAGATTGCATGTCTTGGACGACAAATTGAAGCTAAATGCCACGCAATTGTGTGCGGTTAACGCCACGGATTTGGAATCGACCACTGGCCAGCCGCAGGAATTTTATAATCGAAGTAACGCCATGATTTTGTATACGAGCGGGACTACAGGCAATCCTAAAGGTAAGCCGTGAGGTTTAACTCGTATTTCAAGTGTAACAATTGATTTGTGATTACAGGAGTACTTTTATCGCACAACAACTTGAACGCTCAAGTGTCCTCACTAATTGACGCTTGGCGATGGTCGCCAAACGACGTCATCCTGCACACGCTACCCCTACACCACGTCCACGGCATAGTCAACGCACTGCTTTGCCCATTGCACATCGGCGCCAAAACCATCATGCTGCAAAAATTCAACGCCAACACGGTCTGGTCGTATTTGCTGGGAGTCGGAGCAAAACCAGACGAGCGCAAAATCTCCCTCTACATGGCAGTACCCACCATCTACTCGAAACTAATCGACGAGTACGAGAAAGTGTTCAAAAAAGATGCGAAAATGGTCGATTATATTAAAAACACTTTGAAATCCAAGCTGAGATTGATGGTGAGCGGATCGGCGCCACTTCCAGTGCCAGTTTACGAAAAGTGGCTGCAATTATCCGGTCAGAAATTGCTGGAGCGTTATGGAATGACCGAGATTGGAATGTGCTTATCGAACGAGTACGATAGCGATAGAGAGCCGGGATATGTCGGTGTGCCTTTGCCAGGTGTTTCAGTGCGATTGGGACAGGAAGGGAACACTTTGCTTGAAGCTACGAATTTGAATGGCACAATTAAGTTTAATAAACAAGCTAAAGGCAATCAAAACATATCAGGCGATCTGCTAGTCAAATCGGACGGTTGCTGTAAAGCGTATTACGAGCGGCCGCAAGCCACTGCGAAGGAATTCACGGCTGATGGTTGGTTCAAAACGGGCGATATCAGCGAGTACGATGTGGAAAAGAAGAAGTTTAAGATATTGGGTCGCAGTAGTGTGGATATCATCAAGTCTGGCGGATACAAAATTAGCGCACTTGAAATCGAGACGAAGTTATTGGCGCATCCCGATGTTAAGGATTGCGTTATTCTCGGGGTGCCCGATGAGCAATGGGGTGAAATTGTTGCGGCGATTATTGTGAAGCGGAACGAGGATTTGAGCGATGAGTCGTTGAGTAAATGGTTGGAGACGAAAATGCCCAAATATGCGTTGCCTCGAGTTTTTAAGTTTGTGGCTGATGTGCCGAAGAATGCAATGGGGAAGGTCAACAAGAAGGAGTTGTTGAAGAGCATTTTCGTTGAGCGATAGGTATGTTGGAATTACTATATATTTATGTGTTTAAATGGAACTGAAGACTTATTAATTTTGAAACTAATTGTGATGTAATTGTAACGTTTGTTTTTCCTTCAAGTATTAAATTGTTCGAGTTTTTATAATCCTATTTTAATTGATAATAAATAAGATAGATATTTAAGAAAGTAATAATTTTTTTAAATCAAATTTATTAATAAAATAATTAAATTATGAAGTCTGGCAGCAATTCGTCTAAAATAAAATTGTGCAGCCAATATTAATATGAAGTCAAACCTTTATTAAACACTTTTAATTCTAAATATAACAAAGCAATAATAATTAAATTAAAATGAACAGAAATAAATACGAAAATATAAAATCTATCTTTGTTTCCGGAAAATATTTAAACGCTTGGTCCTTGGCGTATTCTGCAAACAAACAAAATATTTTCAGTTCCAAAAGGAGAAGAGAAATAAGCAGCAAGATTAAAAGAATTTCAATTAACAAGTTATGTACTTTGTTACATTTGAAAAATTAAAAAGCGTTAATTGAAAATTAGTAGGTAGACAATTCAAGCAAAACTTTGCAGCGATAAAAGAGAGCAACCAAAACGAAACGTGTTTCACACAAGAGTAGAAATTAGTACAAACAAAAGCTTTCAACAAACAAAAATAATTGCATTGATGCAACTTACAAAAATCACACAAATTAACTCGACATCGACAATAATCAAACTCCCGCCTTTCTACCAGCTCATTAATTTCAAAACAATTACAACATACCTCAGTATTCTCCCTATTGCTCGTACTCAATCTAAAAAACTCCTTAATCCTACTCGGCGTCGGCACTTTGCGATGCTGATCATTCGACTCCCTCAAGGGATGGATCTCATTCCCTTGCAGCGACAACCGCCCCCCATTCTTACTAGGCGTCGGCGGTCCGGGCTTCTTATACGAAGTGGTACCCACATCCTTGCGCTGCCTAGTCGGCTTCTCGCCCGGCAGCAACTTGCACAAACTATCATCCAAATTCATATTACCCGCCTAAAACAAACCAATTAACTCCACATACAACTTCGCCAATCAACCCTTACTTTCATATCATCATCCTTGAAGCGATTCGGACTGACCGCTTGCGTCTCGAGCGGATACGACGACTTCAAATGCGGCGGCACCAGCGAATTCCTCCACGCCAACTCCGACAGCCGACTCGCATTCGACTCGCGACCCCCCAAACTGAACGCCGTCGAACAATTGCCTTGCTTCAAATCCGTCAGAAACTTATCATTAAATAAACTGTCCTCTTCGTCTTCCATCTGCAAATTCTGCCCGATACTTCCGGGCACTGGCAGCATCGATGTCCTTCGCGTAGTCGTCACCGTCTCCTCGTACATCGTCGCACGCGTCGGCAATGTCGCCACTTTGCGCTCATTGCGCTGCAGACTGCCAATCGAAGACGACGAGCCCATCTTCCGCATTTGCAAGGATTCCCTCGAACCCAATCGCATCTGATTCTGTTGCGTTTTGAAGCGATGCAACGCATTCTCGAGCTTCATGACCTTTTGTTCCGAGTCGAAAAGCTCGTTCCGCAAATCGTCGATCGTCTTCTGGAAATAGACGGCTTTCGTCTCGTCCGTTTTCACTTTGGACATCTCCTTCTGCACCTCTTCGCGATACAACTTCAACATCTTCTCCTTCATTTTCTCCAGCTTCGTTTCGTATTCGCTGCGAATTTCGCGCACTTTTTTGCACTCACGCTCGGCCGCGCCTTCTTGCTCTTTCTTCAACAATCGCACGTACTCATCGCGATCGCGACCTCGCTTATACTTCACCGTATCGATTTCGGTGACCAATTTATTGTTTTCGTCCAGCATTTTCTCATAGGCGTCCTTCACATGCAAGAAGTCGCCGATTTGCTTCGTGCGCTCGTCTAGTAATTTGCGCAAACGCTCGTTATCGCTCACGTTCAGCGAGTTCTCGCTCACTACCTTTGCGTAGGCTTCGCGAATGTTCGTTAATTCAAGCTCCGCATTTTTGCGCAGCTTTCTTTCACTAATCAAGTCGTTTTCGTGTGCGCTCGCGCGCACGATTTTCTCCTCAGTCTCTTTCATAATTTCGATCTGCGATTCGATGATTTCGTTGCGCTCGTTCTTCACTTTACCCAATTCGCTTTGGCAGAGTTCCAAGCGACTTTCAAGGGTCTGCTTGTCGTACTTAAGGCAAGAGATCTCTTCGAGTATGGAAGAGGCTTCGCTCTTCATTTGCTCGATGATTGCTTCGTTTTGCGCGACACTTTGGTTTTCCTTAAAGACGCTTTCGAATTTATTCTGTAGCGTTTGGAATTCCTTGACTTTTTCGTCAAGTTTGGCCGCTAGATCCGTGTTTTCTTGTTCGACTTCGTCGAGCTTTAGTTTACTTTCTTCGTAGTGCTTTTGGATTGCTTGCAGTTCGTGCTCGTTCGCTTTCATCGTTTCGAATTCGCTGCTCATTTCGTCCAATTTTTCCTGCAGTTGTTCGCGTTCCAACTCGCATTGGTTGTACTTTTCGACGACGTCGTGAAGAGTCTTCGTCAAATCGAGCAATTCCATTTGGTTTTCGAATTTAGTTTCTTGGAGTTCTTGCAGAACTTTTGTGAGTTGCTTTTCAGTTGCTTGGTATTTTCGTTCAGCTTTATCGTGAGTCGTTTTCCACTTCGAACACCTAACTTCCAATCTCTCAGTTTTTACCAACAAGTTATCAATATTTAGCAAGATTTCTTTCTTATATTGCTCGATAAATTTGCTGTTCTTCGTGGATAGCTCTTGGAGTTGGTTGGTGGCCTCTTTCAATTCCTTCTCGTGTTTTTCCTTCAATTCCTGCTTCGCGTGGACGAGTTCTTCAATTTCCTGGCACTTGTCTTTAATAGTTTCTTCCAAATCGTTTAACAAGGCGTTTTTTTCTTCGATCGCCTTCAAGTTTCGCGCTTCTACTCCTTGGATTTCTTGCAGTAATTTATCAGCTTCTTCTTTAACCATCTCGTTCTTCTTTTCAAGCTCTTCTAACTCGTTATCCCTCTTTTCATTTAATCTACTCAAGTTCAAAACCAACTTGGTATTCTGCTCTTCCAATTCGGAAATCGTGCTAACTTGTTCCGAAACCGTTTGTTCCAATTGTACAACATTAAGTAAGGCTGCATTTAACTCTTCATCGGTTTTCGACAACGTAAGCTTCAAATTATTATTTTCAGTCGCGAGACCGGAATTTTCGTCAGTGAGGGTTTGAATTTTTATTGCCGAACTTTCAGCTTGACTTTCCAACTTTTCAGAAGCATTTGAAAGGATCAGCTTCAAGTCTTCAATGTCTCGGGATTTCACTGCTATTTCTTCCTCAAGTTCAGCAATAGAAGAACGCTTTTGTGCTTGCGAAACTTCCAACTCTGTGTTTGAAGCTAATAATTCTTTCTTGGATTCTTCGACAATATTTTTTACGTTTTCGACCAATTTGGCTGCATTTATCTTTTGGAACTCCAATTCTTCTGCGGATTTGGCGAGCATATTCTTAAGACTCGTTATTTCTTGCGTCGTTGCTAATTTTTGTTGTTCAAATTCATCGATAAACTTTTGCATTTGATCCACTTCAGATTTCACTCGCGATTTCATTTCTTCATTTATAGTATTCGAATAAATTAATTGAGCGCTTAACTCTTCGATTTTTCCATCAGATTCTTCAGCAGCCTTTTCAAGCTTCTCAATTTCACTCGTTTTTTCGTCAAGCGACTTGTTTAAAGTTTGCTTTTCAATTTTAAAGTCTTCGGTAGTTTTTGCTAAAGTGTTTTTCAGCTCAACTATTTCCTCGTCTAGTACCGTATTGTGCTCTTGAAGTCCATCAAGTAAACTTTCCAATTCTACATTTCTTTCGTTCGACTCTAACAATCCCGCGCGCATTACCTTTATTTGGAATTCCAATTCGTCAGATGATGTGGTAGAATTCTCAAGAAGTGTTTGAAGTTTTCCAATCATTGTCGTCTTCTCTTGCAACAATTGTGCAGCATTTTTCGCCTGCATTTCAAAATCTTTATTACCATCTTCCAGCATCTTCTTAAGCTTATCTATTTCTGCCACATTTTCGTTATTACGCTTCGAGATTGCGTCAAGTTTCTGCTGCCATTGTGTTAATACACTTTGCAATTCTCGATTTTTCCTAGCTTCCGACAACCCCTTCTGTATTTGCTCATTTAAACTCAAAGTTAGTCTCTGCAATTTTGTGTTAGTCGCGTCAACAACGATTTCAAGAAGCACAATCTTATCTTTCATTAATGTAGTTGTGTGTACTTCAGTTCCCAATTCTTCGCTACATTTTTCTAGCGCATTTTCCAGGTTGTGTATTTGTAGACTTTTACTGCACTTTTCTTTCTCAAAAGATTCAATAGAAGTTTGCATCTGGTTTAACGTAGAATTTAATTCTGCAATTTTTTTAGTCGACTCCTGTTCATTGCTAATTAATTGCTCATTTAATTTAAGAGCATTTGCGGTAGCTTTTTCTATCACTTCTTCGAGTCCCGCAATTTCCATTTCCTTAGCTTCAATGCATTTGCCAGCATTTTCTTTCTCCGTTATTAAATTGCTACAAGATTCCGCTAGACGTTCTTGCAGCTCAAGCGTACCTCGCTCAACTACATCCAACGAATTGTGCAAATATTCTATTGCAGATTGCAACTCATTTAATTTTATTGACGATTCCTGAATTAACATTTCATAATCTGCGGCATTTTTAGTTTCAACTTCTAGTTTACCTTCCAGTTCCAAAACCTCCTGAATTTTCTCTGCAACCCCTTTCTCAAGTTCAACGATAGAACTTTGCATGCGATCTACAGCAGATTGCAAATCGTCGTTGGCTTTGTTCGACTTTAATAATTCTTTATTCCCTTCCACGATTTCCTCTTCCAATGTTGCAACACGCGAGTTTAATTCTTTAACTGTTGCAGACAACTCTGCATTTTCACTAGTTTTCCCTTCAATCTGCTGCACAGATTCCTTCAATTCTCCAGTCAAGTCCAACACCTTTGCATTTAAATCCGCAGTTTCAATATTAAATTCGTCGATTACTTTTTGCAATTCGCTAGTTTTACGTTTGTAATTTTCAATTTCCGCAATTAAATCGCGCGATTCCGCTAACAGTTTACTAATTTCGCTATCTTTGTCCTCATTTATTTTAATAAGTTGCAACTTCTCGTTAGTAAGCTCCTTAATTAATTTCGCGCTCTTTTCATTAAGCTCGCGTTCATTTAAAATATTTTCGTTCAGTTGTAAATTAGTTGCATTCAAATCCGTATTTTTTTGCGCTTCCCTAATTCGTTCTTCAGTTAAATTGTCAATTTCCTCGGTCATTAGCAAAAGCTTCTTCGTTAATTCTTCCTTTTCGTCTGACAATTTTTGCGCAACATTTTCAGTTCGCGACAACTGAAAAAACGTAGTCACAGAGGACAAATTAATTGAAGAAAGTTGATTAAATTAAAATCAAGATTTCACAACGTTACAATATATTTTTTAAAAACATTCCAACAACTTGTACAAACCGAGGAACATTACTATATATTTTTTAAAAACTGGGCAACAACCTGTACAAACCGAGGCACAAGAAAATAAAAACAATTTTAAAACATACCTTAATAACCATCCTTTCCTTCTCATCGAAAAGCGCGTTAAACTTGTCCTGTTTTTCATTCAACTTCTCCGCCAGACGATTCACGTGTTCTTGAATTCTGAAGGTAGTTTCCTTCAATTCTTCGTTTTCCTTTCGAACCTCGCGCAATTGCACCTCGACTACAGTCTGCGCTAATGATTCGCACGACGAGAAACTACTGGAAATACGTCGATCAAGCACCGAATTTTGCAAGCTTTCTTCGGCCAGGCTGTTTTCGTTCGAAGATTTGCGCAATTCGTAAAGCAAATTCTCCAGCTCGCCGCAATGCTCCTGCAAGTCGGTCAGATTCCTTGCTTGTTCTTTGGCAGTTTCTATTAAAATTCAATAAATAATTACACAAAGTTCAAATAGTAAGTATTGTTGGTTGCCTACCTTCCAAACTTTGCAACTCTCCATCGGCCGTCACAAACTTTTCTTGCCACAAAGCACATTGCGCTTCCAACGAGCGATTCGATTCCTTGGCAGCCGCAAAATCCAACTTCAACTGATCCTGCTCTTTATCACTTTGAGCCAAAATCTGTTCCAACGTTTGAATTTCGCAGCGCAATCGCTTTTGCAGCTCGCGCGCATCAATGTCCTGATAATGCGGCGGCGTGCGGTTTTCCAACGCGACAATCTCCTCTCTCAGCAAAGAAAGCTCACTCGTTTTCTGTGCGAGCAGTTTCTCGCTTTTAACCAACTTATCCTTCTGCAAGTTGAATTCCAGTTGCAGGTCGGACTTATCGTATCGTTCGGTTTCGAGGGCCGCCTTCAGCCGAGCAATTTCGCGATCCTTCTCGAAAAACCCTCTTGATGCTAACGGGGTTTTGAGGAGGGCTTGTAAAGGGCTTTGTCGCGATTGCGGCGAGTAGCCGCTGGATAGGTACTCAGATTTGTTAAGTTCAACGCAGCCGCAACTTTCCACGATGGTTTTCAAGCCGGCTTTTGTGAGCTTCGAGTTGGCTTTTTCGAGGAAGTTTTTGATAGTAATTTGCGTCCATTGATCCAAATCGTACAATGGGGTGGTCAACGAGGATCGTCGGTCGATTGTGCACGTGTAATGAAGGAGTAAAGAAGTTATGTAGGTTATGTCTTCTAGGCAAATGTCGTTTAAGTGGACGTTTTGTTTGTTTTCGAATGAGAAGTGTTTGTAGTTATTGTCAAATAGTTTGAATAGGAACGTGAGCACGTCTTGGTCTGGTGATGCGTTTTGTCTTATAGCGAAAGAAATACAATTATAGCGATGTGTTGAATTTACAAAAGGGTTAATACTTACAGCAGCTTTTGTAGAGCAGCAAAGAAGTCTCCGTTTCGTAAGTCGTCGAGCTTCTTGATAGGTTTCGTCAAACTCAAGCAGTTTATCTTAATAAACATAATAGAAATGAGAATTTTGGTTGTTTGAATTATTTCCATACGTACCCATTCCACTAATACAGATTCCCATTTGTTAGTCATTGTAATTATCACAGCACAACCACTTTAAACACTAAGAAAATACAAAATGCACGTTGCACTTGCAAACAAAACAGACGTTAATGCTAAAATGACGGTTAAGTTAAGCCGTTGTTCGTTTGAAATATACTGACTGTGATTGGCTGAGTTTTATGGCGACATCTAGTAACAAGTAGCGAAACTTAGCAATTAAAAGCATTTTCTTTATTAATTAATATATTTATTTCAAAACTGTTAACTTAAATTGTAATTAAACTGTATTTTAAATTAGAAACCCGGTCTATTCTAATTTAAATACGTAAAATAATAAAATGTGTGAGTAGTTTTAACAAGTAGTTCAAATGTTCAAGGTCATTGTTCAAAATATGACAGCTACAAATTGTTTAAAACTTTCTCGTGTTGTGAAACATTGTTTATTTACTTTCCATTGTGTAGTGAATGCATGTGTTTATTTACTTTCCACTTAGCTGAGCTCTTCCACAATGGAAGATTATGAATTCAACATAAACAGCTTCATCGCGGAGCAAAGATCGATAATCGCTGAAGAAACGAGGTTAGAATCGATCACACAATCTGATGATAAGGTGAATTTAACTGAAATAAAGTGGAACCCTTGAAGCGATTCCGCGATTATCAGCACTTTTATTGTAAACTCACAATAAAGATATCGATCTTGAGCCGTAAACATGCTAAAGTGGATAAACTTGAGTTTTACCACCCCGCGCCCACCAATTTATAATTACTTCAATTATCGATTCTTTTAATTTTAATTTCCTTCCAGTTCAATTCGTTTCTAATACTAAGTTCAATGAACAAGCCAGTTGAAATTACACGGTTGAACAGGCATATTTAAATTCAAGCTAATTGCATGAATAATGAGGTGCAATTTGCGGGGCCACAAGAAGGACACTTTCTCGTTTTTGCGTTCGCATCCTGACGTCACATGGAATTGCTCCACTGGGATTGATAAAAAGACGAACGGCAATATATAGGACGCGTTGTCCTTGTTCATTATTGATTCCGCGCGGAGCGAGAAGAGCCTGAACATGATATGATCAAGCCCGACTAGCACCGACACAGACTAAAATGCCTCTATCTGTTATTTAACCCTCAAATTTACGTTCATTCATATCATTTTTCGAACGAAGCATGGTTGTTCAACAATACTGTTTGTTTATTGCAGGGGAACAATCGTTGTGATGAAAATACTAAGCCAGGATTTGGTTTGCTGCTCGAGGACAAGGAGAATTTCGAGCCATTAAATCAAGTAAGACGATTAAATTGACGAATTCCGTTTTAGTAGATTTATTTTGCGCTTTTATTATTTTGTTTTTTAGAGTGGGCAATGTAATATTGGCGATGAATTAGGCAAGAGTGATAAGGAGGCTTTTATTGATAAGTTGGTAGATGCTGAACATCCTTTAATTAGAGCGGTAAGCATGATTTTATTTAATGCTTATTGCAACACAATTTGTCAGCTAAGCTAATTAAAATTTATTATGCGCTGCGATAATAAATTATAATAGTTCATTTTGTTTGATTTATATTCATTCATTAATTAATGGACGCTTTATATTGCGATTTATATTTTGTTTGTTGGATTGGAACGTTTTTATAGCGATTATTAATTGAATAATTAAATTGGGGCGCCATATGTAGGCCACCAACAATACAAATTTGACTATTAAGTTCGAAATTGTTCGAATTCTAAGCGCGTAACAATATTTTTCTACCTAAATAAACATGTATATTGCATTGCATCGATATTTTGTATGTAAATAATGTAACAATGATTTGATAAACCAATCTAATCATCAAAACGATTCGTTTAATGGCCCATTGAAGCATGCTGTTTATAATTTCAGGATGACAAAATCAATTGTGCGATGCTCCGGTACGGTGAGTACAGTCCAAATAATCCACAACTAAGAGTGACAACTGCACCCTACATTGGACTTGGTGAATATGAACAGAAACGCAACTATTACTTGCAGAAACAAAAAGCCGATTATTTAAAACATTTGGCGCAGGTAATTTGTTTAATTTAATTTCACATTTTTTTTGTTATAAAGGCGAGACAATTTTTTTTGCGCTTTGCAGAAGAGCGACAGTTTGCGAGAACTGTCGAAAAGTCTTAATAAAAAGCGTGCTAGTTCGATAAGTAAAGAGCCGATAAGTAAAGAGGTTCAAACTGATCTTAAGAATATTCACACTAAATTAGTAAGTACAGCGAAATTGTACAAAGGGAACTTCTACTAATTTATTAAATTAGCATGATCACTATTACACTTACTAAATTGCTTTCAAAAAGTGGGCGCTTTATTTCTGTACATATTTTTTCGGCGAGCGATAATTTTAATTTTCGTTGAATATTTAAATTATGAAAATTAAATTCGTTTGCCCTTTGACTGATTCTATTCTATTAATTAACAATCGATTTCTCTTCTAGGCGTTGTAATAAATAAAAATCTAGGCAGGTTTTTGATCAGGTATAGTTCAATGTGTGTCTAATTAAGTCTTGTGATCGGTTTTGTATTATATATTATTCCAATATCGTAGTTAGTTGTTTTTTTGGTTGATTAACATAACATGTGTTTAGCACGATTGTGAACGGAAATAGTAAAAGTCATGAATAAATAAATATGCAAACAATGTAAACATTTAATTAGCATAATTTTTATAAGCCATTAACTGGACACAATCGTACACTACACGACATACATGAATTGCACCCATTCTACAAACAATTCTAATTATAAAATCGCCCATGTATAAACATCCCTTAATTGCTTATTAGATTTATTTTCATTCAAAATAGTGCTAAGACTAATTAAATTAATTTATTTAGGCTTAGGATAGGGTAGGTTAAATAATTCCAAATCTATTAATTAAATCATTGCAATTTATTTCGACTATATCACTAATTAAAGTCATTTCAGGTGCAGTATGCATTGCATCATCCCGCTCATCACGTTCCTGAAAAGGAACTGAGTCCGAAATCGATCGGATCGTATATAATGCAAAATAGTAATCGTTCGTACAATAATTATCGTGGTGTTGATCAGAGATTAACTAGTGCTCAAAATGCCTTATTGAAACCGGAAATGGACAAACCGAAAAGCATTTTATCGAATCGACGAACGGGCAGTCCGCGGGAACGACTCTTGTCCGATTTGCAGCATTCGTACACGCCTAGCTTTATGGACGGATTCAGTTATCAGGATCGCGGCGACGAATTGGAACGCGTAAGTCTCCAAACTATCCCCAAAATAGTTAATTATTTTCCTTTTTATAGGAGCGATTGAAGCGCGAATCGTACCAACACGAGTTGCGCTTGCAAATCGAGGAAAAACGTCGGATGCAAACGATGCGCGAAGATCAAGAACGTCGCGAGCAGGAAATTGAGAATCGTCGCTTGGAGCAACAGTTGCTCCGTATGGAAGAAGAACAACTGATTGAGGAACAGCGCCGGAACCGCAGAGACGAACAAATGCGCCGCCACAGCGAAGACTTGGTCCGCCGCAAACACGACTTGCAATCGCGCCATCTCTACACCGGTCGCAAACACACCGAATCCGAAAGCAGTAGTCTGCGAAACGCCACCAATACCGATGTTGCCTCTTCCAAACCCGCATACCCGTCGTCGCATTATTCGCCGCCAATATCGCGACGCAATCCTTACTCGTTCAATATACCATCAACGTCTGTGTTCGCCGATCCATCGTCATCCAGTAATACGACACCAAATCGGTACAATCGTTACGAAACGTACAATAATTACAATCACCGTAGTAAAGAGGGCGCTGCGTCGCTCAGTCGGATGGACTCGCTCGGCACGTTCGACACGATTCCACGCGGCAGTCGCTTCAATCACCATCACAATGCGATCAGTTCGTTCAATCGGTTCGATTCGCTGAGTCGGATCGACTCGTTGAACCAGCAGATGGAGGGCTGCAGCTTGCGTGATAGTAGCAACAGTTTGGCGATGAATGGACAGCGGCGACATAGTGCAACGCAGCAGGATTTGAGTATGTTCCGCAGAAGTCCGAAGTTGCAACGGCGGAGCAGTTCGAGTAGGTTCGAGGATTCACTGCCGATTCCAGTGCTGAAGGCACATTCCCCGGTTGCGCGGGAACTCAAAAATGCAATTCCTTTTAATTCTTATAGTAGTGGTGGTAGTAGCAGTAGGTATAGTTCGGATGCGCTTAGGAAATTAGAAGATAAATGGCAGGTAATTTGATTGGTGCGTTTGGTTTTGCTTGGTGGTTCACTTTGAAGGGGTTTTTTAGATTCCGGCAGTACAAAAGAATATTTTGAATCACAATAGCGAAGGGCAGAATAGGAATATTTTGACGCAATTGGGTGCAATTCGGATGCAACTGCAGCAGGAACAGCTGAGGATGGATGAGAATTTGCGTAAGCGAGGTATTACACAATCCAAGGCTGTTGACTTTCATTAACCGATAAGATACAAATAATAGTGTAAATTTTTGAACAGAAGTTAAAACAATTTACATCGAGTTACAAAACAAAAAGTTAGTTATTTTATATATATATTGTTAGACTTTGTCTTTATATTTATATTAATTCATGAAAAATAAAATAGCCATAGACATGTTAATGCGCCGTTTTTTTTGCTCAACCATTAAATGTTTAACGGGGTGACAAATTAATTAACTATATTAAATTACAAATATTTTTATTCATCATAAAAATAATCATAAATTACACAGACATACTGAATGCAATCAGTTTCTTATTTTATGTTTGTTGTCCATTCACTTCAATCAACAAATAATAAACTAATCCGTTATTATTTATTACTATTACTTTTTGGCAATATGTACAAATTCATTCTTATTATTTATAAATATAATACACTAAAGAAAAAAAATTGTAAAACACAACACAACAACGAATTCTTATCTCTTCATCTCGTATAAAAAAAATATTTTCTATTTTTTTTTTGTCTGGAATGGAACTTGTAACCATAACGTTTTTCGGCTAAACAAACAAAATTGCTTTTATATATGTACAAAAAACTGTGTAATATTTATACAATACAGAAATAAAATTAATAATAATAATAATAAAATGAACTTAATCAAATTCTGGCACTGGACACAAAAAAAAATATTAATTAAATAATTATTTAATCACAGATAAAAAACATTCAACAAAATTATGTCTATAATATATACTTCTTATTCATATAAAAAAGAAATTAATTTAAAAAATGGCAGCGCGACAGTTGTTTTTTTATTTTATTTAAATATTACTTTATATTGCCATTAATTTTGAATATATTCACATATATTGTTCAGCATTTGTATTAACAAACAATTCTTTTGATTTTGCAACGAAATTATAATAGTATTGCATAACGCTCAATTTGATTTCATTAGTGTTAAGAAAATAATAAATTATCAGTCATTTAGGCTCCCAATTGGGCACTACTATATAAAAAAAAAATTAAATTAATACCGGCGGTCAATTTCAATATATCCTAAAGAGAAAAACAGTCAAAACAGTTTTGTTAGCTCGAGGTAGTAGCATTTTATTCATTCTTTTGGAAATTCTATTGTTTGGTCGACTGTTTTTTCATCATTTAAAAATTATTTTGTACTTATTGATATACTGTATGTAATTATTTAAACAGGAAGCAATCACCTTATATTTTGTGTGTGTGTTTTTTATGTCTCACATTGAAAAAAAGCTGATGTATTATTGTTCAACAGTTTTACAAATCGAGATGGTGTATCTCTTACGGTATATTTACACAAAAACTATAATACAACAAAATAATAATTAAAAAAAAAAACAATTCTTTGGTAAAATTAGATTAATTAATTAGAACTATATAAACAATATGAGAACTGAACGGAGAAGATTACGAAATGCATGAAATATTTACACATCCAAGCGAAATACATACTTATCAATTAAAATTGAGATCCAATACAAATATTCGCTACAAATATTGTATCAAATATAAAAAGTCAGTCGGATAAATTAATTAATGTTAGAATAAATTAACGAAAGCTCTTCTATCAAACCAATATTGTCATTAATCATCATTAATAATATGAATTATTAGCTGACTTGGAATTTTAACTAGAAATTTATGAAGCTTTATAATAAATAGTCAGAGCTACATTTAACTTTTACTTTTTATAGGCGCTTAATGTGGTTTATTATTTTTATTATTACAATATTTGATATTTTCAGTAGTTTACACAGAGCCAACAATTACCTAAGCAAAACACAGATGGCGCCATTTAAGCGCGCCATCTATGATCGAATCGAAACACTATCGACCGGCTCCATGCTTGCAATTTAAAACACAACGAAACTAATTGACTTTGATGATAAAATCATTGAAATCCTTCTGATAAAATATCAACTGGCGCCACCCCCATCAACCCCCCATCCAAACAATCACGCAGCACTGCTACCAAAATAATAAAACTGTACAAAATAATCAACCAAACCGCTCTTTCACCAGAAACATCAGTTTCTTCTTCCCCTTATACGCCACCTTCATATTCTCAATCAACTGCGAAAACTGTGCATGTCCATCGTGCGCCAGAACAAAAGTGTCGCGCGCTTTCGTCAGAAAGTCTATAAAATCGCCGTAATGCCGCGGCGAGATATGTGTTAGTCGACTATGCGTGGTGTTAATGTAAGCAGTCACTGCCGCTTCCAACAGCTGGCGCAACGGTTGCCGATCGTACGACAACGGCTTCATTCCGCCACCACCGCCGCCACTCGACGGACAACTGCGACTGCGATGCTGATGCGATTGGTGTTTGCCGGATGGGTCGAGCGGGGGCGGGGCATGCGGGACAGACATACCGGGCGCCGTCATACTGCATCGGCGGAGAATGTACGAAAGCACTGTTGCGCATTGCACGTTTTTCACTAGAATTGGAATCATGTTCGAAAGTTCGGTTTTGCCAAGCGAATGGCTTAATGCACATGCCCATTGTATATCGTTTATTGCTGGATGAGTATCCTGAAACCAAACAAAAATTGCCAATTAATATTTGAACGGTGAAATTGATAGGTTTGATTGATTTACCTGATTGTAGGCAAGATGCACATTCTTCATTGCCAACATTGCCAATTTATACGCTCTGGTTGGATAGCCGCGATGCTCCATATACCTGGCAATGGTAAACAATTGCGAAGACGTCATTATATGAGCCGCAGCATCCACCACAATCTGATAGGCTGTTTCAAATGCCAACGCTTCATTTTCACACAGCGTCAACGCATTCAAGGCACAATTTGGAGGGTCCTACATCAAAAACAAAATTTTAATTAGATAAATGTATGCAACCAACAATACACCTAATTAAATAGAAATCGAAGGCTTACCTTAGTGGCACATTGTAAAGCAAGCGTTCTAGCACAACTAGAAAGCTCTTCCTGTTGACTATAACTAAGATTAAGTCGCATTATGGTGCTGTGAGACATGATTGTAGTCGCGACTGGGCCAGTTGCTTCGGTTGCCGTGAAAAACTGATACCAATTCTGCATGATCGAAATGACCGCATCGACTCCAACTTCCGTGGCACAAGTCACCAGCCAACGCACCATTTCACGTCTTCGCCAATTCAAAGACGACAATGTCATTCGCATCACCTACAAAACCAAATGATTAGCACACTGTAAGATAGTCCAACAAAATGAATACGTACTTGTAAACCCAATTCGAAGGCGACACTCAGCAAAGTGGGATGTCGCGGTCCATTCTCGGGTGTGGCAAATCGAAAGGCATCTTGAGCAAGTTTAAATAAATGGGAAGAACTGTGTATATGCCTTTGCGACGATTCGAGAACGGTGCGTAATCGCATCACTTCGCCTTTGGCCGCGCTCAACATCGTCGAACTCAATGCACACTGTTGCGTCTCAATATGTCCCAATGTAAACCAACGCGGCGATCGACTAATCATCAACGAACTGCTCGCATTGCCGCCACCCATCGGATCATCGGAATCCTCATGCTCTTCCAGCAAGGGCAATCGCATCGCTCGCAAGCCGACTTCGTACGCCAAATCCGAATCGTAGTTGAGCAACGATAGGAACAAGAATCGCGCAAAAGTGTGCATTGGAATGCTTTCGGGATGAATGCCGATGCCTAGGCCACTGGTTGGCCCACCTTCGAGCATTATAATCGACTGTCTGCGCAACACCGACACCAAACTGTTGTCCAGCTCGATTTCTTGCAGTTTTGCTATCAATCGGTCTTCTTGTTTGCACGCCTTTTCCTACAATAATAAAGATCATGTTCTTTTTTTTGTACATCGACGCGGGGGTGAAATGATAAAGCGACTGGTTGAAATGAAGCTAATAAGTGTGAGGCACAAACCTGAGCGTAGAGGCCGACCGGCATGATTCGCTGTTGGCCTAAACCGATGAGGGCGATTTCGAACGCTAGACTGAGGTAGGTTTCTGCTCTGTCTCTGGACCCGACGACAGGCACATGATGGTAACGTGGTCGAATGTTGTTGTGCTGGTCTTCCATGCCCACTAAATCTGCAAATCAACACCATTAGCTGCGAATTAAAGCGACAATATAAAAACAAACCTAAATAACTCGGAGTTCGTGGCCGCTGATCGTCGGGTATAATTGAGGCATCCGCCAGCGTATCATAGAGACACCCAACGGGATCCAGCGGATGCCCCACCCAACCATCCACATTAGCCGGCGCCGAATTCGATGTCGTCGAACACGAATTCATCGTACACTGGCCCGTACATCTCGAACTACACGCAGTCACTTTACAACTACCAGACGATTTACTGCTACCGCTACTCGTTCCACTGCCACTACTCGTATTCTGCTGACTTTCATGCCATTTTCTTTGCGCTGACAACTGCTGCTGCTTCATAGTACGGACAACGGACACGGCTAAGCGGAGCGCTGCCTCCATGTGGCCGTGCGAGCGTAGCGAATCCACGCGGGCCGCGCACAACGGAATCGACTCTAAAATAATTTCAAAACAATTAATAAAAGAACACATTGAGATCGAAATGGGAGCTTACCGTTCCATAATGGTTGACCTTGAGAATTAAAGCTTCCCGAACTGGCGGTATCAGGAACATGAGAACAATAAGTATCACTAGATAAAATATTCTTCAAATGCATGTTGTCCCAGGACATACCAACTGCATCTAAAGCCCTGAAATACCAATTTTAATTAGTTTGGTTATAATTATTTTATGACAGCTGTCATATATTTTTTTAATTGAATTATATTTTTTTATTATTTATTATGACAGCTGTCATTCGAAGGATACATACCTATGAAAAACAGTTCTTGGTAACGACGGCGTGCTTGACTTAGAATTATTCCCTGATAAACGCAATCTTTTATTATTATTCCTACGACTATACGAACTCGAATTGTCATCATCGTCCTCCTCCGAACTTTCCGATGAATCGTACACCGCTCGATTCCTATCGCGCTCTCGCTCTCTGTCCCGATCTCTGCGATCTCGTCGATCGCGTTCCCGATCGCTATATCGATCGCGATCTCGGTCGCGTTCGTGGTAGTACCGATCGCGATCACGATCTCGATACTAAAAACAATCAAACAGTTAATACATTTCTAAATGTTGTAAAAGTAATACTTACGGAATCGCGTTGCGATGACGAATTATTCCCATTCTGCTGTAACCGGTAGTCGGGATCCTCCGGCGGACACACATCGATCACCGTCCACTTTTCCAGCAAGACTTTCCACTGCTGCTTTTCGTGGTGCGTGCAACTCGGATTCAAGACAATGCACACCCACAAAGAGCCCAATTGATCCCACAATTGCCTACATTTATCAGTCATTGGTGTGCCTTGATTGCGCCACATTTGCAATCGCGGATCGGATAGGAACTGTTCGGTAATCAGCGTCAACATTCGCGCGCCATTCGAATCTTGCGCTCGCAACATTTCGCGCACTTTCGAAAAGAGCGAGTTCAATTGTTTGTTGGCGTTGTAGTAGGCGCCTTGGGAGAGGTAGGATTTCACTTGTTCGCACACTTGTTCTTCGTCCAGGTGCCATGTGTGGTCGTCATCTGCCGACGCGCCGGCAGTGGGATCGGGCGCGCCCGGGATTTGGTTGATTTCCGAGCGTTGCTGCAGGATTTCGTCGGCTAGCTTTTGGGCGGTCGGCAACACTTCGGTGTGGTGCTCCGAGATCAGGTACTGGACGAACTTTTGCAATTGCTGACGATCCATTTGCAAAAGCGTTTCTATGAAAAGCAATTTATTTATAAATTATTTCAACCTAGAGCTGCATATTTATGCAACCAGCAATACAAGTTTAAGGATCAAAATGGGACGAATTAAAAATCGCAGCTAAAAATAAATCTATATTCCTAAATCACAAATATAACAATAATAATTACAAGTTACAAAAATCGTCTCAACTAATATGTAAAGGCATCAACCCCAATCCGCCGCCGCCACTGCCCCCGCGACCCCCCTTCCTTTTACGCAACCAACCACTAGCACCCGCCGTCGCCGCCTTCTTCTTCGGCGAACCTTTCTTCTTATAAGTCTTTTTATACCGCTTAGCCTTTTTATACCCTCCAGCTCCACTACTCTTCCGCTTAACACCACTTTGACGCGGCGACGGTACATCAACCACTGGCGTCCAATCATCCCCACCAAACATACTCTCTTGCACTTGCTCATCTTGCACTTGCAACTGGTCAAACTGCTCGCGATACTTCGTCGTAATCTTCAAGAAGAACTCGCCAAACTTTGCATAATTCGCATTGGTCACGTGTTGAATTTTAAGGCACTCTTCTTTCGTCTTGGGCAGCAAATCGGACATAATCTTAATCGCCGATAAATTCATAACAGAAGACAAAGTACTATTTCGCTCCACTGCCAATCGGCGACACTCTTCCAGCAACTCTTCGTGGCACGCCACTTGGAGCTTATTCATCTCCAGCTTAGTCGCTTTCTTCTTAACTAGCTTAGGCATCAATGTAGACGCTTTTGCAAACGTAGGAACCGGCCCAGTATTTTCAATTCTAGTAGCACTATCCTGCGAACTTGGTTCCGGATTAGAATGATTATACAACTCATCATATTCAACTTCGCGCAACTGCGCTCTGGCCTTAGTCGCATTCTTCGCAGTAGCAATCGTAAACTTTGCATTCTCCGAACCAAGCGACGGAAACTTCGCACCGGTTTTAATATAAACCTGCGGAAACTCGCCGGTGTACTTGCAATAGTCTGCAAGCACATGCTTCAATATCAAATCCTTAAGTATCCTTTGTATGTCATTCTTATCCAAATGACTGCCCGCGCCATAATATTTATGCAAATTGTGCTGCCGATCCATGATCTTCTTAATCTTCGACCCTTTGTACACATCAGTCACATGCAACAAAGTCACATTGTCCCCCGTCGACAAATCGCGAACAATCTGCCCCAATTGCTGCGCATCTTTCGTCACATCCAGCGACTGATAGCAATCCATATTCTCGCAATTATCGCAAATCGTCGCCTTATTCGCAATGCAAATCTTCCGATCGAATTTCTCGCCCAAATGCATCAACTGCAAATTGCGCCGACAATCCACCACATTCTCGGCAAACGCAACCATTTGTCGCAAGTTCTCGAAATGCCCATCGAGCGTAGATTTCGACACACTTTTATCCGCGCGCATTAATCGCTGCAATCGTCCGACATCGCCATACGAATAGAACAAGTAGCTGTACGAAACTTCGCCATCGCGACCCGCACGACCCGACTCTTGATAAAACGCTTCGACCGATTTCGGAATAGAATTGTGGATTACAAATCGGACGTCTGACTTATCAATACCCATCCCGAACGCAATCGTTGCTACTATAACGGGAAACTGGCCTTGCATCCAATCTCTTTGCTGCTTTTCTCTTATTTTATCGCTCATGCCAGCATGATACGCCTGCGCTTTAATCCCCAACTTCCTCAAATCCATCGCAAGATTATCGCAATCGGCGCGACACAGACAATAAATTATCCCAACTTGTTTCGTGAACTTCTGCTTAATTAATTGCGAGATCTCCGATACGATATTCTTGCCACTTTTCGCCAACACCTTATACTTAATATTTGGCCGATTGAAACTCCGTATAAATCGCTTAACATTCGTCAACTTCAAGATATTAATTACATCGCCTTCAACGTGCTTCGTCGCCGTCGCAGTCAAACACATAATCGGCACTCCTGGAAACTGCTGTCGCAAGATGTTAAGCTTTTTGTAATCGGGGCGAAAATCGTGGCCCCATTGCGATAAGCAATGCACTTCGTCGATTACAAATCGAGCCAATTTGCCGCGCTGGTAAAGCGATCGCAGCAAATCGCTCACATTACGCGAAGCCACAATCTTTTCCGGAGTTAAATATAGTAGTTTAATTGTAGGCTCGCGAATGTGCAATTTGGCCAAAATCAGGTCTGTGTCGCTTTTCGAAACGTCGCTACATAAATGGGCGGCTGGAATATCAAAAGCGGTTGTTAGCTTATCAACTTGGTCGCTGATTAAGGCACGTAATGGAGAAATTACAATTGTCACGCCAGGTGTTAAAATTGCGGGCAATTGATAGCAAAGACTTTTGCCGCCACCTGTCGGCATCAGCACGAAACAATCGCATTGCATTAGACTGGCGTTGATAATTTCGCGTTGATGTGGCCGAAATTTAAACAAACCAAACCGCTGTGTTAAACTTTCAAGCATTGCTTCGGAATGGGCATAGTTTCCGCGGAATTCCTCCGAGTCGTCTTGGCGATTGTTGAACTGGTTTGTTGATACGTTCAATGTGGTTTCGGCGAATAAGTCCTCACTCCAGTCGGTTTCGCCCAACTCAGATTGTAGTTTGCCAATTTCCGGTACGGGAATGTCGATGAGACCGAAACGACGTTCGAATTCGTCGTCGTCCATGTAATCGGCGTCAGACGCGTTTAACGTTTGGCTGACTATCGTGACTTCATCGCTTAAGTTTAATTTTGAGCTGCTTGACGTTGATTTTTGCGATTCGCTAATTTTCGGTTGAGAATTGGGTTTTGATACGGTTTCGGTTTCTAAGCTAAGGGATTTTCGAGGCGATTGAGTTGATCGCTGTGATGATGATGAGCTGGATAGTTTCTTGGTAAAAGTGAACTTCTTGGGTTTGATTGTGATTGAGTCGGGCGACTCCGGCAGTTCCGGTTCGGCAACGAGAGATTTCAAGTTTTCTAACGGCAGATCTACAACTTGTAAGTTAAATGACAATAATTCACTTTAAATGAATAATCACCTTTCTTGCTTTGGCTAGTTGAAGCTTGATTCAGACTTGGTTTCGATTGTACTGTATTGGTGTTATTGAGGTTAGAATTGCTCAACGAAGTCGCGCTAGAATTAAGTTTAAATCTTTGTGTGCGTTTAGGCGATCCAATTTTCGTTTCTTTTTCTGTGGCTGGTTGGAAAAAAGGCGATTTAGTTGCTTCGCTTTTCGTTTTCGTTGAAATTGTACCATTTTCACTTGACTTTTTGAATATAAATCTCTTTTTTGTTAGCTGGACGTTTTGAAAAGAACTCAAAAAGTCATCACTACTATTGTCCATATTCACATTAACATAACCACCACAAACTTATTTTAAATTAACTATATTAACCGCGTAAGTTCGATTTAATTGCAAGAATAAAGAACAACAAAGTGTTTAAGTTGCCATCTTGAATTTTCATTTGGTGTCTAGCGTCACAGCTGCCTGTAACGTCAATGCGCAGTTTGGAATGCTTAAGGTCAACTCCCACCCAGCGTTTTCGCTATATATCAATAAAACGCTCCCAAAACAATAGTGCAAATTAGGCTTTAAATTGGCTAATAATTACGCACACTTGTGACTAAAGTATCGTCAAAACCAATTATATTTTACATTAAACAAATAATAAATAAATAAAATATGTTTTATGACTACAAAAGTGTTTAAATAGTTGTAAAATTACTTTGTAAATAGAATTCTACCTGCTATGAAATAAAATTATAAAATATTGAAAAGCCTAATTTACACTGCCAAATCGTAAAGTAAAGCCAGTTTTTATGCACAAATAATCTGCTACAAGTAGCAATTTAGTAAATTGCAATGCAGGTAGAAATTCCGCACGAATTTAGAAAAATAATTAGGACTGCGCTAATGAAATAGTTCAACCACACCTTTTTTAAAGCTGAATTTAAGCCAAGTCCCGCCCATGTAGCGCTCGGTGTGTAACGATTTCATATTACTGGCGAGCTTGTTGTTTTTTATTATTTTTTCTATGCTTGTGCAGACAGAGAAAAGCGCCGAAAAATCAAAAAAACGTCTTGCATAAAAGCCAAAAGGCAATCTATCCACGTAATGGACGTACGAAAATGAATATATACAGGTAGTTCCATTTTTTATTGGCCGCGCTGCTTAAATAGAGATGCGATTCGGCGGTATATATTGATCTCGTCGAGGCAGCAAGGCACAGCAGGAGAATCGGCTAAATTCATAATATGTGCCAGCCCAAGCCTCGACGATCAGCGTCTCCTGCCCGCACAAATTGCGATCGAAAACGTCATAATTAATGACACATACTTAGGCCACGCCTCCTCGCTATAATTCGCAAATTGCATTGTTTCCAATGCTTTTTCCAGACAAATCGAACTTATAAATACACATTGAGGCCGAAAGAGGGTGCAAACATTGCTAAGCGGTGAGGGGGCAAACGTAAAACCCAGCCAGACCACGCCAACCGATCGGATACATCCACTTTAAAACAAATTAAAGTTATGTGTTTTGTTTTGTTGCGTTTTAAATGCGCATACTTTGCTTTCTAGTTGTTGGCAGATTTGTTTACTTGTTAAACGGTATTTTATTGCGGAGGGCGTCGAGCGCTTGAGCTCTGTCTGTGGTTTTCGCATTCTAGTTTAATATAATAGCGCCGAAAAAAAATATTCAAAGGGAAAAGAAGACAGAGAGAAGTGTAATTAAAAATCGTTACCTGAGATAGGAACACGAAGTCGCACACTTTCCGCATTTCGGATGCGATAGAGCGACAATGCGACGACATGTTGACACCAAAAGATGTCTTTCGTCTCGCAACTGCATGTTACTGAAGTTATTTTACACCTGCAACAAAAACATTATTTTGTCAATTAAAAACGCAAAGTAGAAATCGACCATAATATATTGACACTATAAATAACTCAATCAGCTGATGGTAGCCATGATGGGTTAGTGTCGTTAACATAACCTCAAAGTGTCAGTGTATTATGCAAGATTTTCTAATAATTAGATACAATGTAGTAAGTAAATCTATTATATTATGCACGATTGAATAGATTCGATAAAAGGCAATTTGAAAAGATGAATTCGGTTTTTGCTCTTGAGTAACGAATAAAAATAGTTGAGAAGCGAAATTTTCAAAGCCATAAAGCAAATGGTAAGCTTGTATAAAATGCAATTTAACTTTTATCGGTCTGATAAAAATCTATTCTTACAATGTGTATATGTTTGAATTCACATTCGATTTTATAACTTATTCTTCTTACGATTAAACATGCGTCCATATACAGGGTGTTTCTAATTGTGGAACACTCTGTATATTCCTAAAGTTTAACAAAAACAAAAATACCCACCTATCAAAACTAACGGAAACTTTGAATTTCTGTGGTGGTTCGGGTGCACCACAGGGTAGGGTTGCAGGTGGCGAAGCTCTCGATGCTGTAACCACACCACTCAAATGGAAACCTGCAATTAAAAAATGTAATTTTAGATAAAGCATTCGATCCAGTATTTAAAAATCCGATGATAAAAAAGGTTGTGACCTTTTGTTGGGAGAGCGGCGCGGTGCGCGGTCTTAAGGCAAAGCCGGTTACAACAATGCTAATGATTTTTACCATAACCGGAACAGCAGTTAGTTGTATACACACTACACATATCTCTCTCTCAGAGTATAAATGAATGCAAAAGGTATAAACAAATTCAACCTTGAGATTTTCTGTGTCGGTTCGGTTTGGTGGGATATATAGGAAAAGAGGTAGGGTGGGGTGACCTAGACCCAGACAGCAGACTGCCCGAGCCGAGCGAGGACGCCACAGTCGCGACGCAAATTAAAGGGGAAGTGTCTTTGCTCTTGCCTGCCAGTCTTGTTGCGCTCTTTCTTTTTTCCTCTCTCAGGATTCCTCTTCAAATTCAATCGTTCACAATATTTCCGATCAATCAATAGCAAATTATTCGCGGAACAATGGCTAATTTGCATAATGGATGGCCCTCTAGTGGCCTTCTTCAATAAAGGTCGCATTACACAACGCCCCCTAGTGGCGCCCTCTGGTGCTTTGATTAGTTGAGGTTAGGATGACTGTTTTGAGGTTATAATCGGTTTGAAAAAAGCAATATATTCGAGTGTTATAATTTTCACGTCAGTAGAAATCATGCAACGATTAGTCTGTTGTATATTTTAGACAGAATGATTATTAGCCTGACCACGAATCACGACAATTTTAAAAATCTACATAACCATTATTTATTGCCATGGCCATATATTTATTGAAAACACCGCTCGCGATGATGGAGATTTATTTATACAAATTACCCTTTTGCATTATTGCATTGTTTAATTCCATTACCACTAATAACCAACACAAACAATATAATCATTTTCAAATCAAAATTGCATTAATCATACATAGAGGCATGCACACTCAAAAATTTAAAAATAAAATGTTGCAATTAATTAATCAACTAATTAATCCCCACACTAATTAATTATTGTTTCAATCAGATTGGTCATTTCCAATAATAACACCTTGGCCGCGCATTTTTCCTCACTAGCTAGAAGAATCCGAGACATTATGCGGACGTGATGGAGCGTGAGAAGCACAAGACACATTCCATTTTCAGTTTCATCTTTCTCGAACTGGACTAAAAGAAAAATCCGTCACATAAACGAAAATGTGATTTTATTAAATTTCGTTCGCTCGATCGATGCAAATTATTTTGTAATTTGGTTTAAATTTGTCCTGTTTGAGTAGCGGATGACGTGACATTGCGTGATCGCTCTCAACATTCTTTTTTCGTATACTATTGACGGCTATTCCATTCTCATGAAGGTGCTTTTTTCATTTTCTCTTCCCATATTTAACTGACAATCATGTTTATTGGTGAATCAGTTTTTGTGTTGCCGTGTTGATGTTAATGTGAAGCAAAACTCATTAAAAAGGAGAAAACTGCGTTGATTAATCGAGCAAAGCTAATCGACCACATTATGTATTGAAAAATGATGAAATAAAGGAAATCGCAAAGAGAATATATAATAAGAAAGTTCCTAAAACCAAAACTAGCCAAAAAATAGAAGTTTCTAAAGAAGAAGAGTTTCTAAAGATCGCATCAAAAAATTTGATCACTTTTTGGCACCTCATAATCTTGAAGATGATGTAATTACAGCACCTTCCTGTTTCCCAAGCTTGTTCGCCCAAAAAAACACCCAATTAAAGCAGCAAATCGATGAGAAAGAAAATGAAAACCAGTTTCTGTAACCCAAAAACCAAAAAGCAATTACAGCAGCCGAAGTAGTTGAGAGGAATCGATGCAGATCCATTCATTCGAAATGGAAGAAAATAAAGGAACTGGTTCGAAAATGATTTTGTGCAAAATCTTGGCAGGAAAATGAGCGTCTGGGAAAAAAGGTGAAATATATATGTCTGTGACACCAGCTATTATTGTTCAATTTGTCTCCGTAGACGGGAGCATCGGAACATATTATATTACTGCACTGTATTGTTGCTTTGCCAAAATCGATATTTATATTTATTTCACAGAAAATAACTACGAGTAGTAATAAATGCTAAGAAGCATGAATTATTTCTTCAATTGAGTTATTATCATGGGGAGAGGATATTGACTTAACCTTAGCTTACCTTTTTCAATATTTATCGTACACAAAATGACACATCACGACATGCTATTATTTAAACGCAATGGAAAGATAAAGAAGTTGGATCCATCGTCCGCTCCGTGTCTATACAGACTTGACAGCAAATAAAGTCATATCCTAAGTAAATTGACACAAACTTATTTAGCGATCGGAAATAAACAAATATTACTTATTCTGTCTACAAATAATCAACTTTTTCTTCATTCAATGATCAATAAACTTGAAGGCAGGATGTTGAACTAGAGGAAACATTTAAAGATCAGAAAGATCCTTCGTTGTCAAAAATTTTGGTTGGCACCATGGATTATTGCAAATCAGTTTATATGACCCCCATAAAAAGTTAATCAGATTCCGTTCGCCAAAAACGACAAAAACCTAATAGCAGAAAACATTGATTATACCAATAAAGCATCGAAACGACAAAAGAATGATTTCAACGTTTCGGTCTCGCTAAGACATAAAATATTAACGCGTCTTTTCCAGCCTACTATTTTATTTATTGAATGAATGGAAACTGAATCGATTTCTTTGTTCGAAAAATCTGCATCGAATAAATGGAATCGAACACAATGGAGCAAACAAACAATATATTTCTGCATTTCAAACTATAATCACTTTTTTCCCCTCCTTGGTCCCCTCTTTTGTTTTTTGCTCCTCTCTGTGTTAACCCAACCGCATTCCGGTCTTGTGGTCTTCGTCCCATCCCATTTTGGTCATCTTCTACGAGAGGCAGACGTCCTTGACGTACTCTCCCTCTTCTTCTTCATCATCGTCTTCGTGTTTCTTCACTTCATACAACACAACGCAACCCTGTTCGTTGTTTGTTGTTGGGTTGCCTTTTCTCATGATCTCTTGACCTCTCTTCTCCAAAGTGCCGTTATAAAAATGCCCAGTTTTACTTGATTTCCAGAAAAACGCATGTTCAACTTCATAATTCAACAACATGTGTGCAGGAATGTTTTGTTGAATGCGATGGGATATTTTTAGGCCACTTTTTCACAGGTCGTGCCACACGATTCCCAAAATATAGATCGCGCAATAAAAGAACGTTGAACAATATTTGAGAAGAGCGGAAAAGAAAATCGTGCAAAATCTAATTGCTCCCAACTTATATATTTTCAAACAGAGATTTCAGGAATTTAATATAGCAGAGCTCCTCGTCTGAGAACTTTAGTTTCCAACGAAAACCGACTTTTTATGCATTTCCACATAAAATATATGAATCAAGACTGAAAGGAAATACGCAGCTGATGAGTCGATCAAAATTCCTGACCAGACAAACAAATAAGGTCAAGAATCAAGATGCAACAAATTATGCTAAGTGGTTTCTTCGAATTCACATCGGAATCCGTTCAGTTTATTGATTTAACGACATAATTAAATGCTCAAAAACTTTGCAAAAGCAAATTTCTAAAAACCAAACGCTATTTTTAATTGTGACACCCAAATCCAAACCATACGACACAAAACCAAATCAAAACCATTAACCCCAAACCGCCCAAAATTTTTGCAAACCCCAATTTCACAAAACTAACGCCACATTCTAATTAATGAAACTAAATAGCATCCAAACCAAAACCGTCACCTAAAACCAAGACCGCCATAAACCGAAATCTCGACCGATTCAGATTGAACAAACGAAAATCGGAAACAGTTTTATTAACATGATGAGATGGGGGCTTTTCGGGGGATACGAAGATGAGAAAAGGGGAGAAAAGGGTGGCCACGGAAGGCAATTCAAACATTAAATGCTACAAAGTGACAAAAACCACACAAGCTATTAAGAGATTAAAGTGGATGGAATGTAATTAAACGATGATAGCGTTGAATCGCACGCGATATGTCTGTTTCGAATGGTAGCTCTGCTTTAAAAGCTATCGCGACGCGGGCCACACGCCCTGATTCCAGAGCCGCATTCGGCCCCATTTCACCACCCTACCCTTCACTTTACGACAAGTGTCCACTTTTATTCGGCTGAACGGATTCTAGCATCAAAACTAGCTGATTCATGATTTCGGAATGGGCCCAGATCTGCTGAATTGGTGGTTTGATGAGGAAACTGAGCCGGCTCTATAAACAATAAGCCGTCTTGTCTCCTCCCGTACCCACCTGATGACCTGACGTATTATCACAGCTGCCTTTATACCCGTTTACTTTTCATTGACTGTTCTCACTCATCACAATTCTCATCGTATATCTCGCTTACTATTTACTACACACACATATTGCAAAATATATGCGAATAGAATAGCCTTGGCTATCTATTTGTTTATATATTGAATGACAAACATTCACATAAGAACAATCCGGAGTTTGAGCGTTTCGCAAATTTTGACAATTGGTTAAATATGCAACCAGTAAATCATTTTTTTTTTAGTGTAATTATATAGATGCACTTTGGCCACAAATGCGATCATTTCCTTCAGTTGAAACCACATTTCTCAGATGTCTATTTGTCTGACCCAAATTTATTGAGAACCACACAAGGATGAAATAATACTTAAAAATTGTACAAATAAAGAAAGGAACGGTTTACCAGGTGCACATCGACCATCGACGACGACTAAGGATTTCGTGTCGATATTTGTATTATTTACAGGTAAAAAGGAATTGAATTGAAAAATGCATAGGAAGCAAACCACCGGCAGCTATTTTGAAAGAGGAAAATAATGGTGCCTTTAGAAATATATTTGAACGGGACAGAAATTCGATACATTTGCAAAAGACTCTTTTACAAGCACTTAATATGGACATATACGTGGAGAGAAGAAAAGATGCTGCAGGATCCGGTGGGAGAGGCCAAACGAGATACGTTGCATTTTTTATTATCTGCTAAAGTTGGAGCTAAACAGCTATTTTACTAAATTTGAAAAAATCCATCCCTCCATATTTATGCAACAATTTATTTCAAGCACCCTGAAGAGAAACAATATAATTAAATTCCAAACGGCAAAACAAAAAAGACACCCTATTTTTCTTGGCATCTAATTTAAATCGGCCATAAATCAAATTAACGCTGCGGCTTTTTTGCACTGGCACAAAAAGAAAAATTACAATACTCTAAATTGGGGCCCCCACCAAAACAAAATGAAATTAAAAAAAATAAAATTAAACATATCATGCCATATGCAGTCCTTACATGCGTTGCGTACATACATATGGCTTAAGACTGATTTACTATTCACATCTGCAAAGACATAAAACTAATATGTATACAGGGAGCCTCATAAATATTATTACAAAAGCCTTTTCCTTTTGTACCCCGAAAAGTGACCCCTAGCCAGGAAAAAGCATATGCGCGACTTATTATCATTTTATCAGTCTGAAGAATCTTGCCAGCGATGTTAACAGTTGGCCTTTTCTTCGTCCTCTTTGGTCTTTTTTTAGCCATTCGCCCCGATAGAGGCGAAAATCGCATGTGTCGGGGGTTGGTTCGACGAAATTACTAACAATTTGTGTAGTGGATCATTCACAAGTAGCTGTGACGTCACCGCAAAACCGATCAATACGACAACACGTTCCGACCTTTTTGTCTGCCAATGCGCATGCTCAAATCGTTTAAATTATCATCACATGTGTTTATATTATACATTTATTATTTCTAGATTACAAACCCTATTCTCAGAGCCGACAAACGCAATACTATTTGAATCGATAGTCAAAATTTAGTGCAAATTTCTGATCTAATTGGGAAAAAACGCTGGCGCCATCTGTTTGGATTGTAAAAAGCAACGACCTTTTTAGGAGCAATTAAAACAATATAGTGTGAACAGACAAAAAAATGCTAAATAATAAACAATAATTAAACATTGAGCAGCTGCCCTAACTATTATGGTAAATATTCTTACCAGCATATTTTTTATTTATTAATTAAAATAATGAACTAATTAGATGTATTTATGAATCAGCTCGATATAATCCTCGTAGTTATTTAAAAAAACCATTTCCTTAATAAACACCATATATGAGAATGTAAATTTATAGGACATCAATATATCGTGCTAAAACCGTTATATGATCGAAGAAAAATCACCATTGGGCTTAAATTAATATAATAAATTGAGCTATAAGATACTTAAAATACGGCATAAATCAATACTAACGACTAATGGATTACTCATCCTCAAAATTCATTTTTGACTGCTTATCTTATTTATCCAAGTGGTCTCTAGATTTATCTGATTAGGCAATTCCAAGCCTTACAATCAGCAAAATGTGATGCTTTACGTATTCGGGGATTCCCCGACGATCGATACTTGACTCATCAACTGAAGATATATTTTTAATGCGAAATTCTCAGAAGCTCCTATATAATTCATTGATCAAAAATTTAGACAACTAAAACTTGGACCCCTACAATATGCGAATATCCAAAACGTGATAGATTATCGTCAGTAAATTCTGGTGTCCATAATTGAATATGCATAGATGTATAACCACATTGGCTTTGCAGCCAACTGCAGACCGCGGTGTTTGATTTCAGTGAAGCTGAACGTGACCATGCTGACTCACTCCAATGTCCACAAAATGATTGTAATGTGTGTGTTATGTGTGGCAACGACGACGACGACGATGTCTTTTGTCTAGGATTTCGTTTGCTCTGTCATGGGAACAGCTCGCCGAACCAGAGACTTCCTTTTCATCAAGGAAGTCCTATCAATGCATTATTACATTTCAAAATATATATCTTATGAATGTATGTATGTAGATTAATTTACAATCTCCTGATCTCAATAATGAAATTTATATGTATTATGCACTAGAAGCCTTTCATGTGTGTTAAGAAGGCAGAAACTAATCAAGGTCCCTTTTAAAAATACTTATATCTTCTAGGAAGGTAAAGCGGGCCGAAATTAAATTGCCAAAAAGCTAGATAATCATGCAGATGACAAAAACGGGCACATATGCGACCAAATCCCCGACCACATTAAACTAATCATAAAAGATTGTTGGGGATACATAAAGCACCCCGTGTAGCTCCATTAATTGTGTCACATAAGCACATAAAAACTTTCAAAATTAGAAGTTATTTTGGATGGAAGACATAATTGTGAATTATCATCAGCCCACCCCAAAAAATGGTGGACGTTTTCAAATAAAAAACAATTAAAATAAATCATGCAGAGATAAGCAACTATATTATGTAAACTGCCCCTCTTTATAATACGTGCTTGTAGAACAAGTTTTGGTTTGGTAGCCAGAATTTTTACACTTGAACAACTTTATATGCCGAAAATAAAATAATAAAAGATGCGAATGCTAAGTGAAGAAAATCAAACGAAATAAGAAGAAGCAAAGCGAAATAGAAAGGAACGACAGATTTGTGACCGTGGACAGGCCAAAGTTAGTGTAGAATTCAACTAAAGAGAATATGAAGGGAACACGCCTGTAACCGATTAGAGCAGACAGTGTAGGGGTGGTTTTTAAAGGGGATGTACTGACATAGTAAACTGCCAGATAGACGCTGCCTTCCAACGGAACCGATCATCCAGCTTTAAATGCTGCTGCTAATTATACAAACCTGGGTGTTAATAACAGGTCAATTCCATATTTAGCATCAACATTTTCAAATCTCACATTATTTACGCAAATCAAATTATCGCCATTCAAACAAAACCACTATTTACTATCGATGGCGCGTGATTAATTAGATAATGAACGCAATTTATAATTAATTTTTGGAAGGAAGATCTGAGCGGAGAGTCCACTCAATTTCGGATGAGCTGTGACCTTGACGAGCGCTCTAGAGCGTCCTCCTTCGTAAATTCGTCTAAAGAGTGCCACAAGGTTCGAATCTCAGCTTATATCATGTTACTAACATCAATCAGCGTTTTTTTATGGAAGCCACTTGGAGTTCTACTTAGACTTGGTCCCATGTTGCGTTGCAAGTTAGATTAATCTAATTTTAACACTTTGCATCTTAATGCTGATTATACAACTGTTTATTTAAACATAATATCGTTGACGTGCATATGTTTTCCAAGATAAATTGAGATGTTCTTGCCTATATACATAAATAGACGGTTCCATCTCTTATTATATGCATCGCCGTTAAAATGCAAATTGAAAAACCTGAATATTTTCTATATGCACATCTTGTTTATGTAGATTTAAATTCAGATGACTCTCCTTCTCCTCTCATGATCCCAAAACTCATATCCAATATACAAAAGATTAAAGACTAGATGAGAGACAAAAAAGAAGAAGAAACTCGAAAAGCTTGTCTTGCAGCCAGCTTATTTCGTTTTGGTCTCCTCTCGTCGAAAGTGATTATTTAAATGCAAAATTTCACTACTATTACGAACCAAGCAAGGTAAGAGACCATCAACAACAAAAATAAATTCAGAGATAAATTTTTGTTGAATTATGCATCTCCCTGGCATGTTTATCAATTCTAAATCACTGCTGAATTATGTACACGTATACAATATAGCTACATGTATAGATAGATACGAAAAAATACATGAATTACTTCTGAAACGTGTACGTTCAGTAATTATGCAAATTACTGACAATTTCACGAATATAAATGATCGCAGGCAGTATGGCTGCTGCTGCTGCTATATGGCAACAACACACTACTATATTTATATATTCATTTATTATTATACAAGACCTGGATATACATTAGCGCTAAAGTATTATTGTTACAATAATAGAATGCATTGCAAATTCTATCTACAAGTTCCACTTTGTAATCTAATTGTTCTATACATAGCGCTTTTGTTTTTCTTTCATCCGACTTCCATACTAGTGGTTCTTATTGGTAACCTAATCAGACAGTTTTCTGTGCATCAAAGTGGAACTTTTACAACTAAACTTACATCTCTTCCACTCAAAACTAATCGAATTCAACCAACAAAAATTAGAACGAACATCATTTTATGACTTTGTCAACTTTACAAGCTTTAGACTTTTAGAAGAATTATTGAGCCATCCAGAGATTCTTCAGTATTGGAAAGATTTATCGAGAACTCCAAAGAATTCCCCAAAAAATCGACCAAAACAACCCTTAGAAGACCTTGATCCAAGCTGACATCCAACCAATATATTCCAGTATTTATATTCAATAGCAAAAAAATCGACTGAACTCCCAAAATGGAACCTTATGGACTGAAAATATAGATGCGTATCGTGGTGACGCAACCAACCTACCCTTCCTAATTTAGTAGAGAGCTCCTTTAAGGGCGACAGAGGAGCCATCGTGCCCAGTTGTTTTACTGCTACGATCGATGCGTACCACTCGGTCCGTGTGTCTTTACTATTCGCTCTCGAGCGATTACCAGTTCCTGGGGGTTAGATAGGAACACATTTCAACCCCTATCTCTATATGCTACCTCTATTATAATAGAATCAACTAAAGAAGGGGAATAAATGATGTGCTTTGCCTTGGAGAAACTATTCAATACTTTTCGATGCACTTTTTCTCCAGATGGGGGGTTGAATATACATCACATAAATAAACATTTGCTTTTTATGAAATTAATGCGTTATTCTCAACCACCTGCTTATCGAGCCACTTGCACCTGCATCACGCTAATTGTTTTTATACGTTTATTATTATAGTGCTTCTTGTTTGTGGCAGATCGTAAACTCGTAACGGACAATTCGGTCTGGTGTTCCGCAAGGTTCCACTTTTACCACTTATTTCACTTAATTTAAGACAATTTTGACTTACCACCGCCTCGAAAACTAGTAAATAGTCAAAGTAACTCACCTGTAACAAAGAAAACACAAATTAGTTGTTAGTTTGTTGAGTTTAAACAAAACCCCAACTGCTAGGAAAATAAATGCACTTGCATATCAGCACCACTTCCCGCGTTAGATGAAAAGAATTAAATTATCAGTTCAATGACCCCCTTTTATATAGGGGAGTCGCTTCCACAATTAATGCACTCCTTGTGGACAATTATTTATTCCAACGTCCATCAGCAGCCGAACGTTTCTATTTCGATGCGTGAGAAATCAAATTTAAAATTCGAAGAGAAGAATTATTTAATGTTTTTTTTTGGAGACGCCCCAGATAACGTGGTTTTATCTCGCCCCTATCATGCAGCCCCTTAAAGCGGTTTATTATAATTCAATCGAAGGAGGAGAGGCTTGATGGAACGAACCCCCCTCTATGATCTTGCATAAATAAACCAAGCATCATTATAATTGCGATCGATAGAGAGACTTGTGAACCAAATATCGCATCAAAGTCAATCAATTGGGAGCGGTTTGAAAAATTGGCGTCAGGAAATCCGTCGTGTAATTGAAAGTATAGTTATTTCCTCCACCATACTATATAAATAAACTGTAATATAATTGACCGGCTAATGATGACCTGTATGTAATTTAGTGGCCAATTAGTTGGAATTGCAGTTAATTAGCTATGGAAGAGATGCCATATCAAAATGACCAAAACAAAAAGTCAAAATGGAAATATTTTAAAGGCGCATGCGTTCCGAAAATGCTCCTAATAATGGAGCGCTCCTCCATCGACCTTCATGCTAATTCTTAAATGGTGTATGTGTGTGTGATGCTCCTCGGTCGGAATAATATTACTCTATGCCTTGAAATTTAAATCAACTGTTTGTTCTCGCCCGCCATTGCACTCTACAACACCAACATTCGTTATGCAGTCAAAATTCATCCCTTATTCCAGCAATTTATTCGCCTCCTCGCTCCAAATCCCAATCAATATCCCTTGGAAATTTATCCATCAGAGAGGCAGAGCAGTAATTGCTCCTCGTCCTCGTCATCATATTATACAAATATTTCTTTGCTCCCAATACAAAAGACTGAGTTTTGTTATGTGAGTGATAATAATACACATAGAGAAAAGTTTGGAAAATTAAATTCCAAATATCTCTAATTAAATTCAAAGTGAAAAGGGGGACAATGGGATAGAGAGATATTTATGCCCGGGACCTGAATGTGACAATCTATTGTGAACCATACCCTTTGAAAGCTTTAGACCAAAACTACTAAATTATGAGTGTACACGATCCATCCGGTGATGATGGAGGGGGTAGAGTTCAGAAAATAAAACGCTCATAGTTTTTCGCGCAATTCCATTATCGTCCCAAAAACAACAAACAAACAAACAGTCAACCATCGTAAATCAAAACTTCAAAATTGGATGTAATTGCTCTTCCACTAGGACAATAGAATTTGGTGGTTATAATTATGGATCTAATTTATGTGTATTTCACCTTAAAGATTAAATCGAAGCCAAAAAAAAACAAACTGCTTTTGTTCTTCCAAGTTGCGGCATTTCGCTTCGCTGCCTCATCATATTATTTCATTTCGCTCTTAGTAGACATAATGACCAACACAATTTGCTGTTTATTTCTCGATTCGAACCAACAGCCTGTATAGTTATTTTTATTGTAGCATATAAATAAATGTCGAAACATAGCTCCTAAAAATATGTTTTTATTAGTGTCGTCGTCGACGCAACACGAAAACCTTGTCTGGTGCTAGTTGAATTTCAAAACACTCAAGACTTGCATTTTTTATACCAACCAGCAGCCATAAAGAGCCACTTTTGCCTAAATAAATAAATATTCATTGACATTTATTCAAAGTGTATGTATATGAAATGGAGGAACACTCCTCTATGCAAATGGCCTTTGACTCACCATTAATAATCGAAAGAAGATTGAAGAAGATAATTGCATCGGAAAAAGTAGTCCAATTAAATTTCTATTTTAATTACATACTTGTATATTAATCAACAAAAGAAGTATTTTATTTCTTTTGAAAGGAAGCACAAAAGTGTGCCCCTACAAGTAGATGGACGGTCGGTCGTTCCTCCACCATACATGCAAACACATTATACGGGTTAGTTAACGTAAAAACATAATTAAAGAAATTTTCATGTTCCACGGACATCCGTTGGTCGGAAACAGCTGATTATTGTAATTGTTAACGCTTCGGCGCCCTCTTCTAATGCCACAATCATCAAAGTCTTATACAAAACATTTCCTAGGAGGGGTTCCACGCGTCCATCCACCAAATTGAATTAGACTCCATTTTAGGACACACAATTTCAAGAAACTTCAATTTCAAGGAAGCCTCGAAGGAAGCTTATTAGATTCTCTAAGATCTCATTAAAGTCCAGGAATTTTCATGAGTTTTGAGTGAATTCTCAATGAAAACTTAATATTTATCGAGTTTCCTTTCGAAAATGCCAAGCCCAACAAATCTGAGAAGGTTACATGAAAAAATGCTCTGGTTGACCAAAAACCAAGAGAGCGAAACGCTTTTGTCCGAGCTGAGGTTGTCTATCTAACATTGATGTGAGAAAGCAAGCAAGTGGATTCGAAATAAAAGGAAAGAGCGAGATAGTTAAAGGCTGACAGGAAGTTCCGAACTGTGAGACACACGTTCATCGCCGCACGCTTTATGTCACGAGCGCCACGTGCCAACCAAGAAAATAGACGACGAGAAGAAGAGTCACATCTGAAAGAATGGAAATTGCTGCAAAATAATCAACATCAGTGGTGTCTCACCCCAATTTCTTAAAACATCTCATAGCAATCATCATCAGGGAAGAAATTAATAAAAATGATTCTGCACAAGTGCCTTCAACGTTCTGAACAATTAAAAAGCTTTTGATACATTTTTGCATTCAATAAGTAAATAACAATTCATTAGAGCAGCATTGTTTACTTTTACAATGCAATTACACCTGTCTGTATGCGTACAAGCTTCAAATATATTAACGAATTGGAAATAACAACTTCCATTTTTAAATACAATCAAATTGGAATTGTAAATGATCCATTCATATAATGAGGGCTAAAGTCGAAAATATATTAATACTTGAAGCTATAGTTGGAACTTGAGAAGGTCAACTATATTAATTATTAGAAATAAATACTTCCAAGTATATCGCGTTGAAAAATCAACCAGCTCCTCCTCGGGGGAATAATCAAATCCACCCATCAATGACTGTATTTTTGGGTGTGAGGGATGCAACTGCTCCAAATCCCTAACCAACTAGAGCAGTATGCATAGTCCCAGCTCTAGGGCTTGCTATCTATTCGAGCAGTCCTTAATTAACCCTCAACCCACGCCCTTCTGCTCCTTAATGCCATTTCTCTAGAGAACTCCAGCTCCAGTTGTAAATTCTTAATTCAATTCGATAAAACGACCAGCCATGGAGTCCCACAAGGTCGCAATTTCGGCTCTGTCTTCAATTCCTACAAGGTTGCAATTGCAATGTTTCATATTACCAAGCCAGGCTATTTAATGATAATTCTTCTGTCATTGAAGCATTTTTTTTCCTCCACTATTTTTAAACACATCTCATCTTACAAAACGACTTCGTCCAAGGCCAACGCAACCAACTATGATCAATCACACATTCCACAAGAAAAACGTATCCACAATCATTTGTCATCACAGCCACATTATGCATATTGTTAAATCTGAATTCCAAACCATAAAGAAGCGAGCTCGAACCATTCCTCAACCACCTGCATCTACTCAATGCACAGTCACACAAAAGGACTCCAAACTTATGGCCATGTCATCTATATGTAAGAAACAAAAGTCTTGGCAATAAGAAGACGAAGAAGACGACTTGGAACAAAGCATGATGGGGAATCCACAAGTGGAACAAGAAAAACCTTTCTCCACCTGCCCGCCCCGTAATTTTTTCATCTCAAAATTTCGTCCTGATGGGACTCGTAAAAAACGGCTCCCATTGTTTCAGAGGGTTATTTGTTGACGCAGTGCTGTTGTGGTGAATGATATGTGTGGAATGAGTCACTCACACATAGAGTAGAGAGTATTTGTAGATCCAGAGGGGGTGAGTGCCCTACCACCGTTTGCAGCGGATTACGTAGTCACCCCGGCAATAAAGCCTTTGGCCGTGCTCGTTTTCCATCCCCCAGTGTCCCTTATAAATATATACGCAGCCTCCTAGATTTGCAAAGTATATAAAGCCTCTATCGCGTGCGCGCAAGCTCTTCTCGCTCCTCCAGCAGCTAAATAATATTTTATACATTTCAGGACCAGCGTCCATTTAATTCATTAATCTCTTCGTCCTCCATCCAGATCCAGTAGGGGTGCGCGTATGAGCGTGAGCCAGTTTAATGGGTTCGTTCATATCGAACTGGGAATTATGAGCATTGTTTATGCAGGACTAAAGTCATAGAGCGGATAAGGAAAAGCAATTTGACACTTTATTGATCCAGCAAATGAAAATCCGTTGCAAAATGGTATTGATTGAAATGAGATTTCTTTTAACGAGACGTTATTACTATGGGGGCTAAAAAGAATAGGAAGGAAAGTTGCTATAAATATTTTCGCCATTTGAAATGCACACGTCAAAAGAAATTTACGTACCTAATCTATGTATCGTGTCCCAGCAATTCTTTGAGAAGTTATTTCGTTATCTGATTGTGTAGTTTTGAAAAATATCTCTCTCACAATGTTCATGATGCTTATATTGTAAAATGTAGAAGTCTGTGCCATGACATAAGTCACGTTTCTGGACACTACAGCAGTAATATTTTACTTTTATGTTTGACTTGAAACTTTATTTTTTTCTCTCGTCTCTTTCTTTGTTTCTCCTCAACGTCTTCGAATATTATAAACAAGAGCATCAAACTAGTAACTACCTAGTATTATATATCGTGGCAATAAAACGGTTTTTCCCCTGTCGCCATATAATCGTGCAACATTATATTTTTTACTTTATTAAACACACCGGAAACAATAACTTTTCGAGCTATTAAAACAATTTGAACGCACACCCCATTATTTAGTGCAATATATTTCAAATTACAGCGCACACTAAATACACAGACACGTGGTTTTTTATTAATAATAAATAAATAGAGATGCGTTTTTAACTATAGGCTATAGACGATGGCCGAAAACAAAAAATAAAAAGGAAAATGGGCACCCGCCCCGTCTGGTTCCCTAAATTAGTTTCGATATACCTGCTGCACATTTAATAGATCGGTGTGCTTGGCTTTTTCCGAAAACGAAACCTCCACCAATTGGTTTTCTTTGAAACGCTGCAACTGTACATTTTGAAATATATTTTTAACCAGTTTTTCTGAACAACAACGTCGACGACGATGAATCGTAATTATTTGGCTGTGGGCAAAAGGTAATTTATTTTTTCCTGGCCTAAGCTACCGAATTATATTAAGCCTTGATGCCTTATTATATGAATTCTATATGGCTGATTATAAAGCTGGCACGTTTATTAAAAATGCACAACTACTATACTATAAATAAATTGATGCCTTGTAATTATTACCAACTAAAAAAACCAGCTGCTTGATAAACAATTGATAAAAAAGCCCTTTCTATGTTTAGACAAACAATAACTAATTTTGCAATCAACCTTGCCACAATATCAAACCAATTCCAATCGCAAAAAGGTTCACTATCAATTAATCGATATCACAATCAACAAATTTTTATGGCAACACGATTGTCTTATTTCGTCGTAATTTTAGAATTTCTGAAGATTATTCCTCAACTTTAGCGAGTCCAGATAATTTGATACAAAGGTTTCGATCTCTTCCATTTAAAAAGGTATTGTCATTGGTACCTGAAGCCATAAAATCCCATACAATAAGTTCATGACATTGGTGTTCAGCCCTGAGAATTAATTGTCTTTATCATTTGGTTTAGTTAGATTAAATTTATTATCTAGTATTCTTGGCTGTAAAACAAATTGCCAAGTGGAAAAGCGACTTATAGAGAAAAGCAAATCCTTCGAGCAGTATTTTTACTTCTTCGCCAGTCTACCAAATAAATTGCCACTCTATGGAAGAAAAGCCACTGCACAGCCAGCTGCTTGCTCTATTCATCTCTAACAACAAAATCACGATTTCAAAGAAAAATTACATAATGAAAACTAACCTATCCTAATCTAATCGAATAAATGTTTATTTTTGATAAGATAAACATTCTTTTGTGCAAAAAAGCAGTTGGATGATGAGTTAATTTCTGCTTCAGATTATTGAAATTTCCACTTCTCAATAATACTCTCAATATCTCTGAGCACCTTGAAAGTTGTTGCTATTATATAACAATTACTGAATACAGAGTATTCGCATTAATAATACATACATACATTGTTGCATTGCATTAATACCATGTAATTTCAATGAAGGTACTTTGTTATATAGTGGGAGTTGATTGAAAAATCCATTCATCAAACAAAAAATTATTATGCATTTAAATAAATTAGTAATAATAATGCAGCATAATGAAATTGCATCACAAGGTGTGCGGGGGTACATAGATATTTATGTAATCTAATTTATGCCCAAGACAGTTTCTTAATTAAAGCTGGACCGATCAGGAAAATGTTTCAAGCGAGTGGCGGCAGATGTATTTGAATCGAACAATCGATAAGCTATTTAATCCGATTCATCTTTAGTTCGAAGCCACAGAACGCAAAAACTTGCTTGATTAATAACGCTGAATTTGAAAATGCGCGCGGTCTTCGATTTGGCACCCATACAAAGCGCCTTTCTATCGATTTCATTATTAAAAATTTAATTGATGTCAAATTACATTGTGCATATCCAATGAGGACAAATCGATTTGCCACCACGTCGTTCATCCCTTTCATTAGTTCGAATTTTAAAATTATACTGCGCGAATGCAAATAATCAAAGTTGTGCAATTGCGAAAACCAAGCCCACAATAATCAGCATAAGCAATAATAATAATTGCTGCTAAAAAAAGACTATATGCACAAAGGTTCTTTGTCGATTAGCAACAATTATATTCACTTTCCATACTACTTGGTGGAAAATGCGAGTAGATCAGCTGTCCTGTCTGCTGCACTTTTCAGCATACGTCATACTTGGACTTGCATTCTCTCGGTCACCAATGCAAGCAACACTTCCCGTCTACAATTCTTTTTCCCATCCATCAACAAATATGATGCACCTTACGCAACATTGTTCATATCTCGAACGAACAATAATTAACATAATAAACAAATGTTAATAGGTCACATTTAAGGCTAAGAAATTGTGGGACGAGATAATGGTATACTTCGAGCAAGCAAAAATGGGACGCTTGACGTTTCATACGTCAAGTAAAAGTATACTCCGGCCAAAGAAAAATGGGACGTTTCTTCTTTCTTCACAGTTTAAATTAATAATAATAAATAGGGTTCTTTCTGAAAGAAGGCAAACGTTCCCACCATACATTGAAATGCAAGTTTTTGAAGTGCATACATAATGTACCCTGTGGCGAAGCTGGAAAGTGCCCCACACATACATACATATATTGAAATAATAAATGAATGCAAGGAACGAACGAACCGGGGCGGGCATCCTTCAATATACTACTATATATATTGGTGAAGGCTCTAATTTGGCGAGGAATTCAATGCAACAGCAGCAGCAACCAATGGCCTGGCTGACTGGCATTCTTAAGACCTCCAGTCTGAATGACCCAGGAACAAAAGCGACCATCGTAAGCCTTCAAGTCTCACCGCTGCATTTTAAATGACTCCTCTACTATACTACCTAGTAGGTATTATATATCAATTTTTATTTAAGAAACTTTCTCAAAATTTAACGATTTTTTCCATCTGAAAAATAACAGTTTTTATTTTCTTTCACAAGAATGTGGTAGACGACGTAGAAGGTTTCTCCTTTTCATCATCATCATCCTCATCGGATATTCTCTTTCGCTCGTTTCGGTCAAACATCACGTTGAATATTTACATTAAATACTGTATACCAAAACGCCTACTCAATTTCACGATTTTAATTATTGTAGAAACTCGATAAATGTGCACGCTTATCTCTCTGACGCCTAGAAACACATATCATCGATATTGGCTAGTTTATTACATTATTAAATGCCTAGCTCGATAGATTTTGTCTCTACTACTAGTATATGAAATTTTCTAAATTTCGAGAATAATCTCGAAAAGTTTCTACATTGTATTATTATTATTATTTGAAACTATAAATATTTGTTATCTTAATCTCCAAACACGAGTGTGTACCAAATTTTTATTCTCATTTCAGCAAAGCTCTATTTAATTTATATTTATTTAAATATACATATCAATCAATAATATCGTACGTATTTATTTAGTTCTACGTCAGTGTGACTTGAGTATGGAATTGTGTATATTTTTCTACTTTTAATCAATTTACAACCTAATCTAAATTAATAGAAAAACGCGTGTGGCTTTTTTCATTTTTTTTTTCCATTTGAACTGCAATTATTTTATATTTATTTATAACCCAATTATTGCAACACTCTCTTTTTGTTTGGTAATTTTAGAAAACAATATTATTATTAATATCACATCAAATTTAATTATCAATTTTGTATATTGACGACTAAAAAGTATAATTAATTTACAATTACGGCTAATGCATGAATGACGTCATTTTACAATACAAAAAACAAATAAAAATTAAACTATAAAATGGATCAATAATTAACTCGACAAGTATGTCGAGAAATATCTCGCGAACTACCTCGAGAACTTGCTCGAGAATTATATCGAGCCTCGCATCGAGCATTATATCGAGCACTACCTCGAGCACTACTAAGAATACCAACCTCTAGTAAATTGTTATCGAGAAATTGGTCCAAAAACTTTAATCCCAAGAAAAAGGAATCACAAAAGTAAAGCTTTTGCAACACAACAATAGAATGAAAGCAAAATTTTGGAACATGTTAGCATTCATCATGAAGGTAAGAAATCCTAAGCTTGCATCAAAGGCAAATAATTAAAATTCTAAAGTTTGCTTATGAAATTGCTAAATCAATGCAATCATTTTCAGCAAACACAACACGAACATCATCAAACAAAATACCACACGTTATCATAGTCATAATATTTTCGTTTGTTGCAATACACCCAACGAACAAGCAGAATCGCATTATTATCTTGTAGATTTGTGCCAGAAACATAATTTGCACACTCACATAGAAAAATGCTCATTTCTAAATATATAACGATTATAAATGTATAAACCAATATTTGAACGTCGATTCTATTGTCGGCCGAAAGCGAGGAGATATAGAGTTTTGACGATTATGATGAGAGACCTCTATGCTGTAAATAACTCCAAGACACAAAACGTGTCCAAAAATCCGAGCAGGCTAAAAATGCAGCTCGCAGAGAAGAAGAGGAGGCGAACCGGCCGCCACGGCCAGCATTTACAGTCAGGTAGAAAAGGCGACCCAACAAAAGACCTCTAGGAAATACACACCAAATACCGGACCGAAAAAAACTGTACAGACACTTATTTATCTGTCAGAAAATACCTGCTGCCACTCTCTTCCCAATCAATTAATTACGTGGTGTGCCAGCAGCAGCAGCAACATTTTTTTTTGGTTTTATTTCCTTCCCTTTTCGCATGATCCTAGACCTTAATTAGATTTGAGTCAAACTTACCAACTTGAAGAACGCTATCGACACATCCAGTCTCCAACAATTTTAATCCTTTACAAAACGACAAATTTTGACTTTCACCACTAGAATTCACTGGGGGCACACGCGATAACGACGAGTACATACAAATATCACGTTCGTTTCGAGGAAAGGACCAATAGATGATCCGCCGTTGCACCGGCTCCGGGATCCGATCATATCGTTCCTCAATCCGTTGAAAGGGTATATTTTCCGCCACGATTTTTGCGGTGATATCGAGCAGGGTGTCGGGCGATTGGGGCCCCGGTTCCCTTAATAAAGCCACCCCGCTGGACCGGGAGCAGCACAAACGTCTGGCTACTGCCATTGACGGAGCACTCTCACTGACTGAGGATGGCTGAGCAAAATTCGTCGTTTCGTTGCTGGCGCTTGCGCTCCCTTCCAAAGACACAGCTGATTCGAGTTCGACCCCCCGAGTGCGTAAATGTCGTTTGTTTATGTTTGCCACATGGCGCAAGGTGCAGGAGGGGTCTTCCGTGGAGGGGGTGGAAGACGCACATGGGTGACTCTTTCCTACTGCTGTCGCCTGCCAGTTGCGACGTTGTCATCCTGGCTGCGGTCTTCTGGATCCATGGGGATTTGTCAACATGGATCACATTGTCATCATTAACATAGATTATGGAGAAGAATCTAGGATGATGATTGGAGTGCCACAAAATTGCTAATAATTTTAATTAAAATTCCCCGATGTTTGTTTTTTTGTTATTCGAATAAATAATCGCTCGTAAACATTATATTTGTGGATTATTTATATATGGTCAAGGAAAACCATAATATATAACACGCAGTGAAAGCTCGTGAAAAATAATCTGCATAAATATTAAACAATTCAAATGCAATAGCAAAATATTATCAATATTCCACTCTTTCTACAACCAAATAAGAAAATGTCCCACATACTGCATTTTGATTTCCATCATTGCATATACGAATAAACAAGCTATACCTCGCAGCTATTTTAATTATATTATAATTATCTGTAGGTAGGTAGATGTGGAAATATCTTAGCCGTCGTAAATTAAAATAATTAAATGCGGTGCCAGAAAAGCTGCCATATCCTTATCACATAAATTATTAATCAGTGATTTAAGTGAAGCAAACCAAAAAACCGCTATTTTCCAAATGTACATCGTCGTCGTCCTCTCAAAATAAACGGTACTGCATTTAATTAGGTCTTGTCTTATACAAAGCACTCACATCGTCTGCTTCCTGGCGACTAAAATCATGGAGCCATCTGCAGTACCTACATACGGTACTATCACGTTTTTTCCCGACGCCAGGCATTTAGAAAAATAAATGGGGAATATGTGCAAAGTGATTTTGCATGGAGCGAAAGGGGAGCGGAAGAGTGGATGCGGCAACAGCAGCGGTGGCGATTGTTCATTGATTAACTATTAACAGAGGGTTTGCATAATTTGGTACGGGCGGCCGAGGACAGGATCTTGCCACAAAGATTATTGATCTGGCGGTGTCCGATGCTCCCATTTCTTTCCTATGCAAATTACGAGCACAAATCGCATTTTGATTGCATTTAATTAAATACGAAAAATATGAAATATTTATAGGAAAGGTAGGTGCAGGTTGCATTATTAATAATAATTAAATAAAGCGAAGAAAATCGAGGTTGCTTGAATCACTAAATAAAATCAGAACGGTCGTATATTCTATGGATTGAAATTATGATTTTGTATTACAAGAATATTTATTAAAATAAAAAGGTGTTTTCAAGCTAGATACATAGATATTATAATTAGAAATTTATGCAATGACGACGATATATAAAACATTCAGCAGACAAGCCTGTAGGAAATGTAACGTCCAGCGGTTTCCGATGGCCGAATGATTTTAACCACCTGCAACACACGACACAGTAGGAAGAAAGTTCAGTAACGAACGAACAACGCCTGACCGCCTTCATTGTTTTACATTTACTTATCTCTATTTGCATACCCACTACCCGCATCCTCATAAAACTACTTTTCATAATACATTTAGGAGAAATAATGTAATGCTTTAATCAGCACCTACCTTTCCATAAATTATAATACCAAAGCAATTTACAACGGTTTCAATAAAACGCCATGCAAATGTAATTACTAGTAATTAATGCACTAACCTGTCCTCTTTTTAATCCGAAATATCTAGCCACTGGATCGCCGGCTTGTATTCGCATCAGCATATTCTCCTTTAATTTACTGAACAATACAATTAAGAAAATATAATAATTCATTCATTCTATCACAAATCTACATCTATCGCATTCAAAGGATACTATCGGCAAAGCAGTTCCTGCTTCTCTTCGGGCGTCATAACAACGTGTTCGGGGACGAGTTCATGTTCGGTAATATTAATCAGCAATTCCGATTCCAGAAACTGTTCCAATATGTATTTCGGAGCCATATCGACCAGAGATTGCTTCGCCGATGGTGTCATACCAGCCTGGACCACAATAATAGCCCGATGAATGTTTTCATCCTGCATTCGCTGGCAGTAGGTTTTGATTGTTTTTATGCCAATTTTAGGCTCGTCAGGGAAAAAGACAAACAACTGGTCCGTTGGATCGTCATTATGAGCTACCAGAACAATTAAATCGCTGCGGCCTGGATGCTTTTCACTGCAAACAAATTTCCACGGTGATATTTGTAGGTTATGTATTGCAAGTTTTCCTACCTTGGTTTATCGCCAAATTGCTCTTTAAACTGTTCTAGAGTTTGATCCAATTCATCTTGAGTTACTAGATAGCCCCGATCGTGGCACAACTAATGAATAAATAGATAAATGTACAAAATGCGAAACATTGAGGTTAAATTACTTACTTGCATTACAGTTTTTCGTATGCGCCATAGTTTGTAGGTCTCCGCTTCGTCATCCATGTTTTATATACTTACAATTAAATATATTGTATTAAATAGAACTAATATTATGCACAAACACAGAAAAAGAAAAAATTTCGTAAACTATTATTTGTTTGGTTAACACAAATGTCATTTGTTAATATTTCAGAGTAGCCAACATAACATAATAAAAATAAAGTTCCTAAATTTAAAACACGTGCTAAATTAAAATTCAAATGTCAGAAAATGGATTGTTTGTCAAGATGTAAATTATTAAACAAAGAAATGCATCTAGTTGCAGCCAAAAAAGCATTGAAAGAAAAAGATATCATTGTTTATTACTTTACTGCATCGTGGGTAACCAGTCATTCTAATTTAACAGCGAAATTGCAAGATGTTTACAACTATTCTGTAAGTTGCGCTTAATTTCAATTAGAATTGTCTTACATTACAATACACTGATTTACAGCGTGATGCTAAAAGGAAACTAAAAATGGAAGTCGTTTATGTATCATTCGATACAGAAACTGAAGATTTTGAGAAGGATTTTCTTGCAAATCATGGAAATTGGCTTGCTTTACCTTGCCAAGACGTCGCTACAGAGTAACAGCTTTATTAACAATTTTATTTAATTTATTAGTAATTTTTCAACAGAGTATTGCGATATACTTATACAATAACAAATTTACCCACTATCATTGTGGTAAAAGCCAATGGTGATATCATATCACGAAGTGGCCGAAAAGAATTGGAAGAGTTGGGTCTGAATGTCATAATTACATGGTCTGATAATAGTAGTTATATTTAAAAAATAAAATCTCATACAATGTACATGTTAATTACAATAAATTCTGTACTACACTAGTTTTTGGTGTGATAAATTAAATTAAAATGAATGAGATGTAATTCTTATCAATGATAATTTTTATGCAACCAGCAATATGTACTTATTGACCAGCTACTTAAAATTCGCACTAAACATCATTGTACAGTTTACATTTCATATTTACATATCTATTATAAAAGTTTAGCACCCAAATGACCTAATTACATCACCAAAAATCGGTAACCACATCAGCAAATGATTTCGTTGCTTGTCATGAACATTATAAAACTTGGCACAAAATCGACCAACATTACAATTTTGAGTAAATTATCAGTGACTAATATTTATATCACAAGTTTATATTATCTCAATCTTTGAGTTTATAGTTTACGTTAATATTGCATAACGTAAATAATCTAGCTGAAGGAATGATAAAAAATTATTTAAGTTTACGCTACTATAGGTCGTGCTTCCGAGTCGAGCATTTCATCGTCAGCTGATAAGAGTATATCACTTTCAGAATCGACGCTTTTCTTCTTTCGAAGTGTACGATATTTAACCTTTGCCCTACTGAGTAGAGATTCTTCGCACCCTGTACTAGTGCGTCGTCGTTTGGCCGGGTCTTTGTACATTAGGAAGTTATCAGTAACCCAAAACATCAACATCTAGAAACAAATATTTAGTAAAGTAATAATTCAAAGTACGAAAAATACTTACATTAATAAAAAACGGAATAATGAGCATAACAAAAGCGAGTTCCAAATTTGGATTATTAATAGGCGACAAAATAAAATCCTTGACGTAATCCCAAAAATCCAGTTGCATGAAAAGCGTAATCGAAACTTTAACAATGATCATCAAGCCAACATAAAGGCAACATTGTGCCATCCAAGCATTGGCGGACGGCGGCTTTCCATACTCGCCGAAATTAATCGCCTCCCAGCCTTTCGACCTGGCTAAGTACTGACTCAGTCTTATACCGATAAAAATGATGAGCAATCCTAAGCTCGAGTCCAAGAGAAAGTTTATTAGGTACCTAAAACCAAAGCGATTAATTAATTGCCTTACTTAGAATTCCCGTTAAACTGACCAAGTGCAGGGGTCGCCCTTGTATTGTCCAGCAAGCCAGACGTTTGCTAAATGGATTGCCATTGCTCCCATACCTTGTTTTGAAGTATCGTAGAACCAAATCAGCCACGATCTTCTTTCAGGAATTGGCTCGCAAAATCGCTTCGCTGTAAATAATGAATGGATTTTTTCAACTTTAATTATGTATTTATTTACCTATGAGGCATGTAAAGGCAAGAGCTGCCAGAAGAACTTGTAAAAACCAGCCAAACATGTCAGTAAGTGCATCTTTGCTGCAATGTAGACCACCATTTTCACTATGTTGTAAATTAATTATAAGTTTAGTCGTTGCATTCATTTTAAGTTTGGTAATTAACTAAACGCGGACAAATTCATTATTAATTGTAAGTAAACTATAATTTTGTTAAATAAAAACGAAAAATAAATAATAGTTTGACGTTTAGTTTGACGTAAGATGAGATTATGACAAATGACAGATTCATTTAGGATGGCTAGTTCCATCTCGTGGAGAGTAGCTGAACTGGCAGAGATGGTGGCAAATTCAAATTGTTTTCCAAATAATTTTAAGTTTATTACTATTATTTAAATTGATTTGAGTGCTTTATATAATATATTCTAGATTGGAAAATGCTAATCCATGCCGAATTTGCATTTCAATGCGGAAAAAGCGTCATTTATCAATGTAGGAAGACAGCTTGATACAAAGTTGAGCATATCTTTTTCATAAATGTAAATAAAGCTCAAAAGAAGGTCGAAATAATATTTATTATGGAAGTTCATCTATCATAAAATCGACAGAATATATTTTCAGAGAGATTTTTAATATGCATGTTATTATTTTGGCTCAAATTTGAATAAATAATTTATCCAATGACTGTCAATTTTATTTATCATTTCATAATCAATGGACACGAAGAAAAATGTTATTTAATCTCACAATATTGATTTTTTGTATGTAAAATACATTTGTAAATACCAAAAAGACGTATTTTTATTGTGTATGCGCCCTCTTTGATAGAGAAGCTCAAATAAAGCCAAAAACAAAAGCTTTTGTTTAGCTTTTGTCTCAAGACGTAGGTGGCAGGCCATCTACCAGCGAAATAAACAACTTAAATAATTCACGATTTTCAAATTAATTAAAACTGAATTTAAATTAAAAAATAAATTGCAATAAATCAAATTGCATACACAATATTGATGCAAATCTAATATATTTATCCTTTGTTCTTTGCGTATATTATTACATATTTTGCATTTTAATTTAATTGAACTCACATCGTAATAAAAATTCATTGAAAATAAAATTGCATTATTAAGAAGTGATGAAAACAACTTCAAAGCAGCATACAATGAATAATTTTTCATCTGGCTGCAAAAAATGAAACAGAATTAATTATTTTTTTCCAATTTTTTTGTGAACAACGCTTTAAAATATGAAGGTTTCGCAGATAAGTGGTTCTCTCTGCATATGCATTAGTACTGCTGTCAGCTGCAGTAATAGTTATATGTATGTGGATAAATTTTAAGGCCATTATTTAACGTGCAGGATTTCAAAGTGTTTCCAATCCCTGTATTATAACAAATTACTCACCATTATCGCAAAAACCCAATTCACTATAGAAAAAACTAGTATTGGCTATAACTTTCATATGTCAATATTTTATTATTTTAATTTTTTTATATAAAACTGTCAAATATTTCGTCGGCCATTTAAAAAGTATTACATTTTTGACAGTTGTCATATCTCCCACAATGATACACGAGGAATAATTACGCCAAAAACTTTGAACTCATTCATTTAGAGCCATTTAATCTACTTGATGTTATTCGCAACAAATTAATGTGGGTCATTAAAATAATTCGTCAAAAGCAAACGTGAAATATAAATAATGATCTGAGATCTGGGAAAAGAGAAATTATATGGAAAAGCTTGACTCTGCACTAACCCTCTCACATATAACTTCTCGTCCCTATGCAGGATTCTCTCTATTAGTGGATGCGGTGATCGCAGGACTGCAGGAGAAGCGTTTCGCGTTTGTGCGATCCGAAAATGTAATTCAGTTGTGCGACTAGCTCGGTGTAAAACAGACGCCGGACGTCGCTTTTTTCAGACATCTCTCTGCGACGAGCTACATGTGCGTAAAGATCGTTCGATTTTGCCCAAAAATGTAAGCGCCAATTTTTTCGCGTTCTATCCGAATCCGATTTTGCGGTAGTGTTGTTTTTCCTTCAATGAAAAGTGGTGGTTTTATGTGAAGTTCAGTGGTGTAAGTGTCGTTTGATAGCCCATTACACTTCCTAATGGTATCAGAAAAATGCAAGGCCGTATTTCCTTGGCGTAAGTTTCCAATTTAATTGTACGTTTGCTAAATGACTAAATGAGATGCGAATGCGATGCTCTGGATGTGTGTAGATTGGGATCTAATCTTGTAAATATATGTCAGTGCCAGCCAAGTCGCAACTGCTTTATTAATTTTGTGTTTGAAACTAATTTTAAAATAGGTCTATTTTAAAAATAATTTTTCTTCGGCCCGATTTTCATTTGCATAAACTAATCGGAATTCAATATTGGATCTATTATGCATGATATGTTTGTGCGAGTAAATTAAAATTGAATAATTTACATTTCGGGAGAAAATTATGATAAAAGGATGCGAATTGCCAATTAATTGTATTTATTATAATTATTTATTTTGTTTATATATGCAAATTATTTTCGAACTTTACTCAGTTTGCGTTGGAATTAAGGGTTAACTTGCACTCAGTATTTAACTTAGTGAGTGCAAGAAAAACGGTTTTCGCCTTGATTAGAACAAAATATAAGTACACAAACGAAGCAAATATGTGCAGTTGCATATTTATCTTACAATTCGAAATTTTAATTAAATTCGCTGTATGTTTGAAGATGAAAAGTGCTATTTTTGCTACCAGTTTATTTATTACGCTATCCGTCTATTTCTCACAATTTTTTTCAAATTTCAAAAGTATGAATAAAATCAAATCATTATTTTTATGCATCAAGCAACATTTTAGTTAATTAAAAACTCGCAATCGCAAAAATTGCAATTTTTCTAATTATTGAGGGTTTCTATTATATTAAGGGTGCAGTATTAGTAAGGGGCAAATGAACGCAACCAGCAATACACCAAATTATAGACAATATATTTAATTTTATTATTCAAATATGAACAAAAGCGTGCTTATGTAGTGTTTCGAGTGCAATTAATCGGAGAGATTTACAAAAAGCGTTTAATAGGTTTAATTGAAGTAATTGAACTGCACCTGGACCCGCTCAATAATGAATTTAGCTTTTTCTTGTTTATTAATCGACGACTATAGTCCACAAACGAAAAATATGATTTATTTTTGCAATAACGATTCTATTTGCCCGGCAATTGTGTTTACGATGGCCATCACTTTTGCGAAATTGTCTTCATAACATTTTCTCATCAAACCAACGCGCTTTTCTATTATATCTAATTTTCGTTCCGGATTTTTACGATCACTACAAAAGCACCCTTTGCTCCAATCAATATCGAATTAAAATAATTAATGCAATCGACCCTTTGGCTCAAACTGCCTTATTTACATCACAATATCTATTCTATTCCTTTGTGTTATAGTTTGGCTTGCCAAAATGAATTGGAAACTTTTCGGAGCTACATAAACAAAAGTTGAATCCACACGTGAAATAAAGTTTTAATGTCGGCAAAGTGCGAATGCATGCTGAGGCATACATTTTCGCGTAAAAGACTTTTAGAGCTACCACTTATATATTTTGCATGTGCCTAAATATTAATAACATTAGGAGAAAAATCTAAAATTAAAATTCTGTGTATATTAGTGAGTCACGGAAGCTTCATTCGCGGAAAATGTTATTGAAAGTGCCAGAAAATGTAATTGAAGTTTCCGCTGTGTTCTGAAAAATTCTTATAGCAGACAAGAATTTTTTCCTGGCAAAATGTTTGTTTAGAATTTTTATTATAATGTTTCAAATTGTGATAAATCAGTGTGGATATGGAGAACCGCCAAAGTAGGATTTTTTGATATATTATTAGCGAGCAGGAACAGGAATTTATGAGTATTGCAAAAATTAAGAAAAATGACGCAAAAAGATTCCATGCAGCTGAATTTGTCAAGAGCATCTTTTTCTTTATTTTATTCTATATATAAATACATGTCGGCTTGAAATTGTCTTGCAGGAATAAAAAAATCGTAGCGTTCAGGAGCTTCCGTTTAACGATCTTCACTCTTGGAAAAACAATTTTATATGTTTGAATGAAAATTCACAAGTGCATGAATTTCATTTAAATTTCCATCCACATACAATTTCATAATTAATGTTGCAACGTTTTGGTTTTTGGTTACCTAACTAGTAACTATTAACTAGACTCATTGAAAACTTGTTCCAGTGTTTCTCAGTTTGCCAAAGCTCTTGTCATTGACTTCAGCCACACTACTTATTTCGATCTACATTTGCGGCTAATTTATAGGTATTTTCCCCAAGACATATATCACAGAAGATGTCAAAGAAAATTTGGGAAATTTGTTGCAAATTAAGCGCATTTAGTATCGCAACTTTTAAAGCGCAAAAAAATCGTCATGTAATAAATTCTAATTAAAACATCCAGCTGAAGTTGTTTTGCAAAAGCGAACAAAATCGAAATTATTCCAAAAATACAAACGAAATTTTGTCACCGCTCCAAAAAAGAGATGACACACACAGACAGCCGAATATAATTGATTGAGCTTGTTCTTTGTGGCATGCAGTAAAGCAAAACTGAATCAATTTGCAAGAAGGCAGGCAATTCCAATAAATTTTGGGCGATTGCTTTTATATCGTGTAGTATTGAAGTCAAGTGGCCGCGCTGGCTATAAATGAAAGTAAATAGTGCAGTTTTGTTGCATTGCACTTGAAAGAGCATGTAATGTGCCAACTTTACGATTATCAACGTCAATGATAATCGCGATAACTTTTTTGAAGTGCAACTAGCACGAAAGCTGCTTATCGTTTTGAATTTTGATGGTATTTTCGTTTAGATAAATATGTGGTACCTAGAGGAATATTTATAAATGTCCATTAGCGTTATGCAACATTAGCCATTCATCAATTTAGTTTAAGCTTGGTTTTGATGGGATTATATTTAGTTGTCAGCCTATTGTTGAATGTTCCATCAATGCTGAAGAGTAAAGCAGCTTTACCGATGAAAGTCCGGCAAATAGTATGACAATCTGTCGAAGAAGATTTTTGGTGATCTTCATTTATGGGGAATAAAATTCGAAACAATGTGATGGAAAATTTAATAAAACATCTGGATGGATCATATAAAAGTTTAAGGTGCTGTAAAAGATTTTATATATTTCTACTTCATAAATATAAACAATTCTGTTTCCAATATGTTTCAAAAATTTAATTGATTCAAGCTTGAACGCAATTTCTGCGTATTTAAATATAAATGATAATTAATTAAATAACGTTTAAATTATTATATTATCCTCGATATTAATAGTATCCTGTGCTTTTGATAGACTATAAAATAATTTGCTCAAAGTAATAGTTAATAACCAATTTCATATTATTAATTCTACAGCAGCACAAATATTATACAATTAGCCACAACATTTTTCTAAAACATGAAATAAATAGAATTTGTAATGTTCGGCAAATAATCCAGTTCGCAAACAATATTTTACAATTGCTGTCCAATTTTTATTCAAACTGCATCGATCAATATTTTTAATTAAAATCCAGCTAGTCCAAAGATCTATTTTACGTCTAAAATTTATAAATACAAAAGGGCTTTATGCGAAATAAATTTGAAGTGTACAGAGATTTTGATGTGGTCTTTATTACGATCTATGTCTATCCGGTAGGTATAAAAGAAGTAATCTTGCCCGGAGTTGTGTTTTTCGAGTATCGCTTACTTTTCCATAAATAGCTAAGTAGACGCCGTTTTCCTTTTTCTATTTCATTTTATGTATTTATACTTTAAAACTGTAAACTCTTCAATCTGGCGATGAAAAAACCAGATGCATTTCACTTCTCTTCTTCTGATGCTATTCTTAGCGCTGCTTCACTTGCTGTGGTGCAATCCAACTGATCAAAAAATAATTGGAAAGCCTGGCTGCTGTCAGTTTGGATGCTTCTTAACTTGTTCAAGTGTTTGATTTTTGGGTAAAATTAATTAAGGCGAGATTAGCGTAGAATATCGCCCAGTCTTTAAAAATTATGGATATTTTTTCGCCAAGAAATATTTTATTTTGTTCATTTTTTAATCGTTTAAATTTAATTTAAATTACATTTTGCTATGTTAATGTATTTTGAATTAAAAAAATAATTGCAAAAGAATGGCAAATGGCTTTTCTTCCATTAACGGCAATTTATTTCCTTTTAAAATTTTATTAAAAATACTTTCAATTATTTTCTCATAAAGGCACGTTTGTTCCGGAGAACATTTATGGAGATAATTCAACTCGGGTTCCTATTGGACGAAAATATTAAAAATTTTGGTTTTATAAGAAGCAAACTATTTCCAAACTATTCGGCCAATTTTCATTACATTTCGGACGATATTTAATTGAATTTTCAAAAAAAGTGCTTAAAGAATTTTCTCACCTTATTAAAAAAATATTTAATCCATTAGAAGTAAATTAAATTATAGAAAATAAATAATTCCCGCATTTTAATATTTTGAACGCTATATGCAAAATCCATTTTTGCGTAGATATTGCATTAAAATCCAATTTAGCTCAAAAGCATTATTCTGTAGCTTGGCGCTTTTTGTCTGATTCCATGCTTTTGCATCTACAACAAAAAGCTGAATTTCTTGGAAAGAATGCGCTATTAAAATGTATATTGCGATTTTAATTTTTATTGGATTTTGATATTTTGCGAACAATAAAAATTAAATTAGCCAACTTATTTATTTAGCACACTTGTCAAAAATTTTGAGCTTTACGAGCCTCATCAAAAAGTTTTCCGGCTGGTTGGTAAACACTTAACAATGCCGAACGAAGAAACTTTCATAGACATATACAAATTAAGAAGTTTGCCAGGAAGTTCTTTCGAAGTAATTAAAATGCGGTCGTACATAAGCAGCACTATGATGGTGTTTGTTAATTCATGTACTTAGTTCATGTACTTAATCATGTACTAATTCATGTACTTAATCATAAAATAGGGGCTGATTTCAAATTGCCCTTATACGAAATAATAATGGCTTGTTTTTTCGCAAAACTTATGTATACATTTGGAAAATTAAATTTCTATCGTGCACATATTTCATTCGCTTTTAGTGAATCATTCTTGTGCGAATAAACTATTTACTGCAGAATTTGTTTCCACCTTTTCATGGAAACTACTTCAACTTATTTTGTTGTTTTGTTGATAGAATTTCAATTTAAAGTTACATTTTAGACATGCACACATACGGACTACTCCTTGTTGCTTCTTATTTATTTACCAATAATATTTGCATAAGATTTATTGCACTTGCAACTCGGAATACATTTCAACTTGACTTATCCTTATTGCAAATATGGAATCCAGACAAAAAAATCGATTTCCTTTTGCATATAATTAAAATAGTTTGAATTTATTAACGGGCTAATTTAATAATTAGATTCGAATAAAGCGAGTGGTGCCACCGGCGCCGCCACCAAGTCTCGCAACTTTTTACTTGAACCTTTATCGACCACAACCACAACGGAATGATATCAACCATCATCTCCTCGCGTATATATTATAATAGTTTGCACACAAAACAAACACATTAGCTCCTTGGTGGAGCAGCAGGAGCCAAAACGGGCTGAAATATTGTTTGCACGTGTCCTGCTCCATACTACTAAGTGTTTAAAGGATGTAATGGCTTTTAACTCGCCAAGTTGCAAGTTGTGGTCGGTGTTCATGTTTGTATGTTGTTATACATAGGACTCTAAAAACCCCGCTATTGTTTTGTCCAAGTGGGAGTTTTCTTTGGGGTGCGGTGGTTTCACTCGAAACTTGCAATCTCTGATGAATTGTATTCAATCGGTTTGAAGTTACTAATTTAATTAGTTTTACAATTTTCCAATTGGAAAACCAACCGTCGACTTTCAACGTTAACTTTTATCGGCATTTTCAATAAAGTGCTTAAAAGCAATCGCTATTTGAATAGTTGCAAACATATTTGAAGATATTGATTAATCGAAAGATGGACCAAAACCATAATAATAGATTTGCTTGGCGCAACATTACTTGTTATTGAAATGAGTTTCGCTTTATGATTTTATGAATAAAACTTATTCCGCTTGACTTAAATAAATTCGAACTGGATCAGGGCCAACTTATACAGAACATAGATCATCTGAAAATTCTTTGCTCATTACTTTCGAAAAACTAAACTATTTATCCGATTATTAAAGCAAAAGGTTCCTTTTTGAAAATATAATTATTTCGGAAAGTTGAGAGAGATTCCATATATGTGAACTAAAAGGATTTAATCCTGAAAGGGTTTGCCATATATTATGCAAGTAACTCAATATGATACTTTAGCGTTTGAGAACAAAAAATTCGTTTGATATTAATTTCGGAATGACCCTCATTTTCAGTATAATTAAAATGTGATTACGCGTGGAAATTAAAGATTCTCTTAGTATTTTTAGATTGCATAAACAAATCGAGAGAGAGAATTGATAATTTTTTTGTCGTATTTTAGTTGGCGCAAGATTGAATTGTAAGTTGCTTTATTTTTGCCGCACTGATGCATGCGCCATAAAATATTGTGTTATGCTAAAAATAATGTCGTACGTTTACGATTTTTAATTAAATAACACATTAACAGGCTATATATTATTGTTAGTGCTATTCTGCAATTAAAAACTCTACTTTAGTTACTTTATGCTTGATTAAATTTACGATCCGTATTGTTTCAATATTTCAAAAACTCCTATAACTGAATTACAAACATCTTTTGAAAATTTGTTTTTTCGCTTGCAATGTTTATTAAACTCGAGTGATTTATTATAATTGCGACCAAATTCAATTACGATTTCAAAGCAGAAAATTTTATTGATAAATTTATTTCCTCGTAATACTAATTTCAATTTTGCAAATAAAATAGTTTTTGCGGATATTGCAACTATATAATAAAATCAAGCTTTTCTTCTGCCAAACTCGCTTCTTCTATGAAGAGTATTTTGTAATCCTCCCTCTCAGCCTCTCACCCAAAACAGCAAAACGTTGAAATACATTTGATCGTATCAAGTACGTGAGCGTTTTTCTATAGAGGCCATTGGGGTTGGAGCTCTCAAATATAAATTTGCACCCTTTTTGAAGAGACGCAAATCGCGCCATCACTTTTCATTTGATGGCCACCGCAGACTACTTTGATTCGTTTTATTGTTTAATTTATTTGTCATCATCTGAAAGCAGCAGGAAATTTGATTTTTCAGAAAGCTCCCCGACTTTTCAATCAAGACATGTGTTGTGGTTGCAATTGCAATTCAATTCATCTATCGATCAGGAAAGCTTTTAAAAATTTTAAAAGCTCGCTTTTTCTGTTCCTGAGCACTCCAATGATTAATATCTCTTTGGTCGTGCAAACTTTGAGTGGGCAAACATTTTTCTTCGTACCTGTTGATTGTAAGATGTGAATACATTTGGTCCAGAAGCAATTAGATCAAATTTTATATTGGACAAAATATAATAGTCTGTTTGAAGCTTTAGAATTTGGTCCGATATTTTCGATACGAAATAGATTATTGTAATATAATTGAAACTTTTGCCAATTAATTATTTCGTCCATCAGTAACATGTTATTAATTAATTTTAATATGTTGTAGATTATTATATGAACATAGTCACGTAATTAATCTTTTCAACTCTGGCTTTGAGCTCTCTGATTGTTTTCATAAATAGAAGTTTAGCAATTTATTAATTTGGATCAATAAAATCTGGAAAGCGCCAACACAAAGTGTGGAAATATTCATTTTACTACAGTAATTATTTTATGGCAGATGTTGAACATACCACTGGAAATTAATTAATTCTTCATAATTTTCAGTCAATTTTCGCGCCATTTTTTAAATTTATATGAAGTTGAGCTGATGAAACCGTTTACATATTTAGAACGCAATAAAGCCTGTTGTGCTGGCAAATGTAGCAAAAATTAATTGCTTGCACTCTAAATGCATTTTTTATTTGAAGCATAGTAGTTAGTTGCGTTCGCACAACATTTCAATTTTTTAAATGGTCCATTCAAGCGGAGTAAAACTTGCTGTTTACCATTATCGTTAAAGTAACTGAGCATGTTGCTACAATTATTGCACATTCTTTTCGATTTAGTTCTTTTGTGCTAATATTTAAATAATCCAGAGCGATCTCATTCATCAGAGAAGATGATAATGGATAATCCAGCTGCTTGAAGGGATGAAAAAATTGATTAATCTACATGGAATAAGCGAAGAAAGAATATAATACAAAGTGGTTTCATTCCATTTATCCACCAAAAAATAACAATCGTTAATTCAAATACATCCCGAAGAATTTTAATCAATTTTTTCGAAAATATAATTTGCTTGGGAATTATAGCATTATCATCTATCGCACATCGAGCTGTTGTTAAACCCCTAATGAAAGCTGGGGGTGCTTTTACAATGACATAGATAATGCTAATTATGTTGTTTGATTCGGTTTCGGGAGTAATCTGATGCACGTAAAATAGATACATAAACAAGTCCATACAATGACATCATTAAATCCCGCATCCAATGCCTTATTGGATTTATAAGACAATTGTCATGGAATTCACTATAGATATGCAAAATTTCACAACTTTATACCTCTGAGGAATTCTCTAGTCTGTCACCTTCTGCATAATCATTTTCAATCAAATTTTCGAGCCAACACCAGAATATTTGCAATTATTATAAATTATTCAAAAATATTTTGGTTAATTTTTGTTTAATATATCCCGAAATATTTATTTGAACCGAGTTTTAAATAAATTTACATGGAAAGGGAAAACCCCGTAGAAATTGTTTAGAGTGAGTGGTTTAATTAAATTTGCGCTATTCTAATGTGTCAATTGAACGTAATTTACATGAAGAATAAAATGTTCTAGATTGCATTTGTGGCATAATTTAAATACGGTTAAAATGTTCCTCGTATTCGCCGCGAGGAATTTCAAGTTGCCTTTTACTCTAATTTAAATGGTAAATACACACTAATATAAGCCACCATGAATATATGGGGTCTCGTACTCGGAGTTCAACTAGATCCTCGATGAACGAGCGTTTATCCTTTTTCAGGATCTTTTTTCAGAGGAACAGGAGTTGTGATAAGATAAATTGACAAAATTGGATGTTGCAAAATTCTTCCTGTTTATTTTTTGCAAATTAATTTATAAAATTGCAAAATACATACAAGGAAACATTTCATTTCCTATATGTAGAAAAAATAATAATAAAAAACAAATTAAATTACGAAATAAAAACCTTATTACATATTCTTTCGAACGGATAATTAGAATGGAAATGTGAAACATTTCCTTCATTGTTGTTGTTCATTATTTTCTTAGCGAATCATTTTTACGTTGCCTGAAAAGATTTATTTTTTATTTGTCTGAGTGAGTTTCATTCCGGCAATCTCGAAAAGTCTTTTAGTTCAGTCGTTAGTGTAGGTCATAATGATGTGTTTAGTCAATTAAGGTCCTGCAAATCCTCGTACAGATTTAATGCCATTTTCTTGATCCAACTAAAGGGTGAACATTCGAAATTTACCCCTATGCCACTTTTTGCCGAAATATCTGCATCAGATTTGTATCAAAATTTAAAGGTCCGATAGGCTTGGGACTCCACATCCTTGCAAGTTCGAAATTGTACAAGAACACCCTCTTTGTTAAAGTTAAAGTAAAGCTTGATATTTGTCTTAAAACGCAATTTAGATTTGGATGCTCTCGACATTCGCAAATTGCATTTAAAATCCACTCAAAGTTTGATTTTTTGCCGTTCGAATTAATTTTAAATTAAACATCAGTTGGTCCAATTTTTACGATCACAAAAAAGCTATAAAGTTTACGTATTCATGGAGCTTTAGAAAAGAATATGCGGTTTGTGTGAGCTTAAACTGGATTTTATAATGGAGTTAACATTGATATATGTTCCGAACTACTATCTTTCTTTTAACTATGCATTCGTCTAAGAAGTACATTTATTTCCTTATATTCCGAATCGAATTATCTAAGCATGAATCTTATTAACGCTATCATCATCGACTGTAATAATTGGTACATCCAACTTGGTCACACTATATCATGTTTATTTGATGTACGACATATTGTGAACAACAGTTACATCAACAGTCATTTCAAGTCACTTGACACAATTAATTGCTTGTCGACTAAAAAGCTTGAATTGCATAAACAAGCGCTTTGGGATTGAGGCGAAATTGAGGTGAAATTGAGGCTCTAGATTTTATAACGGGAGAGAGAAAAGTTGATATCAGTTTACGAAATCATTAGAGCCATTTTACAGTGACTGCATTTTCGTTTAATCACTTTAGCACCCATTATAATTAATTAATACCATACACCCTGTTCCATTGTTTCGAAACAGCTATACATAATATATTTTCTAGATTATTAAATTAGAAGTGTTTTGTTGTTTGCGCAGTAAAAATTGTTAACTGTCGCATTTGTTTTTAAATGCGCTAATTAAAGAAAGATTAATTTCATCACTATAATATTATTTCAAACTAAATAATTTAGACTCCTTACTTAGTTACTTATAAATAAAATGAAATAAAGTTTCTGATGCTTTTTAAAATGATAAAGGAATTTTGAAACTTATGAATAATTCAATGGAGAAAGTTACACTTTCAAAAGGAAGGTTTTACGGAGCCTTAGCACACTTTCTAAAGCTGGTATTACGACACTCGATACTTTTTCCATTTTAATGGAAAATAATTACAGCAGCGCAACATTGTTTGATAATTACTTTTTATTTGTGTTCTTTCAACTATGATTGAAAGTAAATAAAACAATAATGTGAATAAAATTTTGTTGAACTGCATCGTATTAATTAAAAAAAATATTGTTTATTAAAGACTAATGGAATTGCATTCATTGTTCTTTTGTCCTTTTGTCCACTTTTGTCCATTTTATATTAAAAATTATGTTTACTAGTTTTAAAATAAAATTATTTGGCTTGCTAAAATTTTTCTGCGTTGCAATTCCAGCATCTTGCGGTAAGCTTCGTATGAAAATTAGTTGGTCTAAGATCCACCACGTAATTATAATATATTTCTCTTACATGAATTCTAGAATGAAACTTTATAAGTTTGTTGGAATTTAAATTAAGCTTCATTTATATACTTAGCGAAGCACACTTATAGATATAGTATGTGATTTGAGCCAGTAGGATCCTTGGAACGATCACTAAATTATCTGTAATTAACTTATATATAGTACATAATGGAGTTCTGAAAATTCTTTATATAATTATTTGGCTAATGAACTAATTTTCCCTTAAAAGCAATTAAGTTGACTGCCATTACAAAAGACGTGAAATTAAGCTCTTAATTTTACTATTGGAAATTAATTGTGTCTTTGCTTTGAATGTGACTTTCGGCCAGACCTTTATTATTATTATTATATTTAATTAAATTCCTTTTTGCTAATTTATAATTTATAGAACACTCACACATTGTTTTACAAAGTCATTTAACTTGTTTTGTTCAATTTTACGCTACGAAACTTCATGCAAAGTAAATAGCGTACACCTTGGTACTACTATTTCGTTCAAATAAAAGTCGTACACAAATAAATCGAAAAATATAAGTCACGAAAATGGAACATTATGTTTTCATGTGCTACAAATATATATTTCTTAAGCGTAAAATAGTGCACTTGTCTTTGGCGGTGATGCGATTTATTGCACTTGCACTGTGCTGCATCAAAAGTCCAACAACTCGAATGCTATTTTATTTTTATAGCATACAAGACACTAATATTAATAATTTTTGCAATGTTTCACGCGCCCAAACAAAATCAACTAGTTCATACTTTAATCACATTTCCGTTTTGATTAATTTGCGAAATATAATTAAAAATAAATAAGTCTCGAAAAAGTTTTGAACAAAATTGAGGATTTGCTGTAAGCGGCATGTTCGATCATTACTTTCTGGTGTTTTTCGTTGATGCTTCCATCCATCTTTGCCTTCGAGCAAGCTTAAAATGTAATCACAAACTCATTATTGAATTATCTATCAAATGTTTAACTCATCCAATCATCTAAGATTGTTTATTTTTCATTCTATACAACAATGCCTTCAAATTGAGCATTGTATTTATATTTAGACGTTCAATTGTTAGTAGAAAATAATGAAAGCTCTTTATTTTGGAATATTAAGCAGCTTTTTCGGAAAATCCTTAACAATATTACAATTTTTCAGTAAAGTTAATTACGAAGATGATATAATGAAACATTCCTGGAGTCAAAACTTGTTGGTAAATGTTCACTCAAAATCTTTGAGTGAAATTTTGAAGGTGCCGACATAGTTTGGAATAATTTTGCATGTTGGACTTCACGGCTAATAATTCCCGCATTTCGATGATTATATAAATAATTATAAGTTTGTTCTATTTATTTAGCATTAATTCGTCTGGCTTGACTTTAACTTTGATGTCACAAAATACGCTAATTAAATTCGTACTTTTGTAAATTTTTAAATGAATTAGAATATACAATGCCAGGATATATTTTTAAGCTAAGTTTCTGGTATATTTCAAAGTATTTTTAAAATAAATAAATTAATCAATTAACATTGCAATAAATTGCAGTGTGCAAACATTCGCTCGGGCAACATATTTGCTGTTTGTATTTTTATCTGGGAAATTCGTAAAAGTGTGGAATTTTATTATAACAATGCCCTTTGGCAATGGGGCCATTTCCAAACCATTAGATTCATTGTATTCCAAATATCCGCATGTATAACTGTGAAGTTACAGAATAATCTAAAAATCTTGCATCAACACAATGCTATGGAAATCTGAATTACGATCCGGCAAACGGAATCCAATTTAATACGCTACGTTAATACTTTGCACTCCCTAAAAAAGCAGGATTCATAACAGACAATATTTTTTTATGCGAGTGATTTTAATTTCGAATTAAATCGAATTTATTTCATTGCAAATAAACAATTCCAATTTTGTATTGTAGCATAATTTTATAAATTCCATAATAAAAGTTGATGAGTAAATTTATTTCCGAAATAAATTGCCGGATGCGAAATAAAAAAGCGTCTTTGTTAGTTTGGAAAAGCCGTTTCCAGGTCTCATATAACGCTTGCAATTTAAAATTACGATATAATCCCTAATTACAAGCGATTCTTTTCGAAATTGCTATTAATAAAGATTTATAATTTCTCGTGATAATAGCCGGAGAGAGTTATAAATTAACTTTCTCCCTCCCGATTCTTGAGCATTTTCAAAGAGTTATATCGCACCACGGTGGTGCTAGTGCATTTGGAAGATTTATGAAGCGAATATTGCTGCAGGAATTCTGGTGGCATGATAAGACTGCAACCACTGGTGGTGTAGTCCATTCTAAGGCCATTTAAAGAAACTAATTATTTATTTTGCTCAAATGAAATGAAACGGAAAAAATATTGTTGGAGAAGAGATATGTGCATGTAAAGATCGGAGCAGTATGGGGGCTATTTCTTGACCATCGTATTTCAGCCAGTTATCTCGGTCTATCTCTAAGTCAGCGCCAAGTCTTGTCTTTCTTTGACTAATGGCATTTCCCTAAAGACCAACCACGCAGCCAACTTTATAGCTTTCAATGTGTAACATCCTTCGTTCTCTCATGTTTTATCCTAGTAATGATTTTGTGATCAGACCGTAATAAAATGTTGATTTTGTGGACAGCTTTTATTACCCCTTCTCTCAACTTTTTCCGTCTTTTATAAATCGTGTGGAAATATTTTTATTTGTCCGCCTGTGGCAAAATTAAATTACTTTCATAAATATTTCACCTCAATTTGCATTTTATACGAGCCGGAGCTGGTTTTTAGTTTCTATTAAGAATGCTTGTATGAGAGGTCGGTAATGAACTAATAAACAAGAGCGAAAATTAGCACATTTTCAGGACATTGTACAAAAATAATACGATCAAATTAAGCGAGCCACACAACAAGATTTAAATCTAAATTATGCATCATCAACTTGTTCTCGCTAGTTTCGTTTATTTTGCCAAACGAGAAAAACGTATTTCAGTCTCATATGTGAATTTCAGCAAAATATTTTCCATTAATAAATATAATTTAATTATCAAGTTAAAAGTTGGATTATTCAAGCTAGCTCCATTTTAATAAACTAATTTACTATTTTAGTAGATTAAAATACGTAACAAAAATAAATAATTTCGCATTCGAATTTCCACTTCAGTTATATTTAATTCAGTTGCGCTGTAATTTATTTTTGCACCTTCGGTTTAGTGTAGAAATTCTAATGGGTTCGACGTATATTAAAATATGAATATTTAACTAGCCAAAAGTGCGTTTGCGTTTATAATAAATGTATGCACAAAGATATGAAATTGTTGCTAAATTATTTCGAAAATAAATTGTTCAGTAAAATGCATAGATAGTGTTGGAGTAAAGCAACAAAGCGTGTTTCTATCAAGGACTGAAAAGCTCTCGTATAATTTGATTAGCGTTTGCAATGCACCGAAAGCCTTTTGTAGATCTCATCGCATCAATAAGGCTTCTTATTTAAGAGTTATTAAAATATTTTTCCTTCACAAAGGACAAAACTAAAAGAAAGAAGTTGACACGACGAGAAATTTTATAGACCCGCACTGAACAATAATGAAATATTAACATTGGAGCGTGAAATAAACGAGGCAATAAAGCCCTTATTGTTGGTGGTGTTTTGTAGCCTTTGCTTAGGGGAGCGAGAAGAAACTGCTTCACTTTACAGTTCTTATAATTTACCTACGCCGCCGCCACTTTCCGTGGTAACCCTTCAACAAGGTGGCTGCCTCTTAGTCGTGCCTCTTTGCTCTTATCTAATTTAAACTTACTTGTCTGCTAATTAGACCTTGAAACGCACCAGAAGTGTCTAACTACTGAAAAGTAGTTAAATTTTTGAAAATATGTCGGTATTTTTGAGTCAGAAGCTCTTCGACCAGAAATTTGGGTCAACACTAGGAAAGTTAGTCAAGTGAAACGTTGAATAGTGTTCATACTTTGAAGTGAATTAAGTTATGGGATGATCAAAAGATCTGGTCAAGAAACTGCACAAGACCAATTTTCAAGCATAATTTCTATTGAAATTAATTTTAGCACCCTTAGAAAAGTATTTTCTAATTCAATTAAAAGCGAATCAGATTATTTTTAGGAAAGCGTTATTGATGAAGCGTTAATTTCTTGGAGCGGTTTAATAATGATTTTTAATTTTTTATTTTTCCAGTTAACCGCAATATTGCCTCGAATAAATTCGTTCGTTCATGCAAATATGCGGCCGTCGTCGTTTCTTCTATATTTTCGGTGTTTTATTTACTTTTTTATGAGTGAAAAGTGAGAGATTTTATTGATGATGAAGCTGATGCTAGTGCGCCTTGCTATTCAACAATTCCAAATGGTTGGATTCTTTTTTTCGCTCGGCCTTTTAAAGGATTCCGTGGAATGCATATTTTTTTTCCAATAAAAGAGTTTATGCACTCGGGTATGCAGAACAAAAGCGCACTTTAGAACAAAATAAAATATCTTTAATTTTATTTAACAAAAATTTCATAAATAAAATTAACATCACCTTCTAAAGTGACAGGATTAAAGTTTGCTGTGAAATATCCGAGATTAGCAAATCCGTACTTTGTCTAAATTGACACTGACATACTTTAAATTTATAAAATTGGCAGTAACATTGATAAATATTTATCTTATATGCATAGTTTTCGTAGAATTATAAACAAGCTTAAAATTAATTACGAAAAAGCTCATAAAACAACATAAACTAAAGGAGTTTGCACAATATGCTTTTCCAAAAAGCCCATAAAGCTTTTAGTGTATTAAATAATTTGTATTTGGATTTGCATCATTTTTTGCTGGTTGCAAAATGATAATTCGATTGTAGTTGCGATTTTGAGACCTGAATATTAATTTATTATTAGATTAAACCTAATACTAAATATATAACTGAGAAGTATACCTCGGTATACTTGGCCTAGTTCAACCAAGCTTATTATTATGTTTGCGAACGTTGCTCAAAATATTAAGTTTCCCAATTTAATTGTTAAGAATTTAGTTCGCTATTTTATTATTTTATGAAACGAAAAATAAATAGTTGAGCGATTTTGTTCTCAAGTTCTTCTATTTTCCAAATAATGCATTCGTTAAATTAGTTTCCTGAAGACATAAAATGAATATAAAGTTTAAGAACGCCTTTGAACTGTTTGCGTTGTTTATAAAATTTGTATAGGTTCTAAGTAGATGAGCTTTGTTAACAAACATGCAAAGATCGGCAAGACGTCTTGTATTGCAGCATCACATTTCAGTTTAGCTGAAAAAAAATCAATCCTAAATGCAACACAGAAATCTGAGCAGGTAATTTTATTTTCTAGTAGTAATCTAATTGGATTATTGTTATGAATTTGCGAAATATTAATAGAATGCAGTGTAACATTTTTTTCATTCTATTTGCATACACCAGGATTATCCTAATTATCATGTTCCTTCGTTCGCGTTTCCTCTGAAAGTATATTTTAACAGCAGCAGCAGCACAAATTTTTATTTCCTTTCATGTAGAATTAAAGGATCTCCTGTTCGGGAGAAGCAAAAAAATATTATGAATGGTTTTGTGATGAGATATTTTTCACAGCACTGATGTTTATTGTCACATTTACGAGTAGGAGGAAAAACGTTACCTAAATGTAAATTGGAAAAAATCCCAGTAAACTGTTTTTTCATTTAATCCGCTTTTTTTTTAAGGAAGATGTAAATTATTTCGGTGAGCATATGAAATTATTAATTACACCTTAAAGCAGATTGATTCACGCCCTTATTTCCTTTTTACATCTATTATCGATCTAGTCCTAATTAAGTGCATGGCACATATTCGGGAAATTCGCTAGTCGTAATTTAATTTTTCGAAATATATTATGTAATAGTAAATTTTTTTCAAAACGTCTGCCTGTTAATTGAATACATTATGATTAGCATAAACTCACGTAATTACCAAATAATCACGTTTTAATATTTATTTACATAATTTAAATGCTGTAAGGTAATTCCAATTAAATTTACGAATTGAAATTAATGAAAACGGGTAGACAAATTACATGAAAACATTTTATAACGGAGTAGAGCTTTTTGCATTATAGAATAATGTTTTAAGCACACAAAGCTTTGCATTAGTCTGCATTGTTTATTTATATTAAATTAAAGCTTTTGTTTGATAAAGAGTGACTCGCTTAATATTTAGATTAATGAGCTTTCGGCGGCGTATTCTTAACAAAATGTTGCTGCTGCACCAGGCAATCGATTGCAAATCGAAATCGAATGGGATAACAAACTGATTTAAGACTTGTATAGAGAACAGTGTCGCTTTGGGTTATAAATGGAAGAATGGGGTTAATTCTCAAGGGTGGCAGAGTAGTAGTGCGCTATAAATTTGAAAATCGTCTCCTATTAAACAAACTAATTAATTTTCGTATTATTTTTCAGTCAATATAATTGCTATGAATCTACTCTTCTTCTACCATTCCTCTCAAGCGCATCAGATCCATCGTGGATTAGGTAAGCACTTTCCAAGTTTAATATATTTTCACTTTGCCAAATAGATTAAAATTTGCGTTTTCAAAATAGACAAATAATAACATGAAAAATCGAAAGAGCGCGGTTTTTCTTGTAAAATCGACTTTAAGCGTTTAAAAGGTTTGATGGGGATTACGGGGCGGTTTTAAAATCTTCCATCTTTCCATCAATAGCAAGCCTAGCTAAAGCATTTTTACTTCGACAACAAACTTTCTGCTTCAACATTTATTAGGACGATTTATTTTTAATGAAGCTTTTTCAAATGCACAACCATTACAGTTTGAATCACCGCGAATGTCATAAATTTGGCGCTAAAAAAGCGGTTTTTAATGAACGGAGCTTTTTGCTTAATGGGGCCCGTTGCACTCTACTCTAGTTTTAAACTTTTTTCTCTTAATGCAAAATTGTTTCTATGTTATTTTGTAAATATTTTATAAAAATTCGCATTTCTAATTTGAGAACAAAGTAATTTATGATGAAGCTTTATAAAAAGGCATTTTTCAATGTCATCTTGAGCCAAATTTTTAATGAACGTGACAAAACAATAAGGGTGGAACTGCTGAAGGCATTCACCTTAACTTGAGTCTGTAAATTTATTATTTCAGTAAATTTTGATCTTGTTTGAATTAATATCAAAAATAAATTACATTCTTTTTGTCATATTATTCAAAAACAGTCAGCCAAACCAAATATTGAGTATAATTGACGCGTAATTTGTTCGATATTTATTTGGCCGACTGTTTTCGACAGTTTACTGACTTTTTCGACCAAATATTGAGTAATTAATTTAGAATTTGTTTTGTTAATATATATTTAAATATTAAACAATTTGTTTCATGTATACTTAATGTGATTATAATAAATATTGATATCGTTTTCATCAAATGTATGAATAATATTTGTAGTTATTGCTATACTAGATTTAAATCAATATTATTTCATTATTCCTAAACAAAACATTTTAATTATATTACAATATTAAGTGGGATATATTTCAAACAAACATACACATTAAAATAATATTAATATGTATTATTTTAAATTATCTAAACTATATTATAGAAATTGCCGCTATTCCAGTTCAGGATTATTTTTCTATTTCGTTCAACTTTTAATTTAAACTAACGATAAGGATCTTTGCTTCTTAGAATATAACAATTCGCCGGAAAAGCTATTTAGAAACTAGTAGCTATATAGAGAACGCTCATTCTTAAATGGTTTTTGCAAAAAAAAAAAGTATAAAGCGCTCAGGTGTCTTCATCGAATTATTCGAGCAACGATATATCCCATTAAAATTCAATTTTTTTTGCTTTTATCAACTTGATACACTTTGTTTCCATCCAGCAAGATCATACATGGAATTTATGATGATATGCAGCTATTAAATTTGAACGTCCTGCTCGCAAGCCCTTTTAGTTTTAATCAACTAGCTTTCAGACGATCAAAGCAAAACTTCTTGTAACAAAATATTTCTTTACAATTTTTATTAGCGCAACAAATAATTTAATTTGATAAAATAAATCAAGTTAGATCGAATCAACAACAAATAAAAGTCGGGAATGGAACAGGAAAAAATAAACCGTTTTAACGAAGGGTCAATTGAATTTCGTTGTTGTTTCAGGTGACACACGTTATAAAAGAGAAGTAACAACAATGCTACCGGAAATACCGCAAGGGGACATGAACATAGACGGGCCACTAGTTCCGATCACGGATCCTTGCTACACGTTTGTCAATGTCTCCAATAAGCAATTTTTTAGTCCCGGATATCCAGGTGAAACGTATACCAACAACACAGAGTGCGTTGTTGTCCTTGAGGGTGAGCTTAATTTTACTACGATTTTAATTTTGGCGGCAGCGCCAGCAGATTTTTATTTCAGTAAACAATCAAATAACATTGTTTGAATTTAATTAAATAGACGTAAATTTTGCATGTTTGTAGAAAGTTTCGGTAGAAATTTATAAAAATTATTTGTTTATTGTTTAGGACGGATTTTTATTAAAAATCGGAAATTGAATTTAAATCAATTTATTCGGTAGAATGGCTAAAGGCATTTTGAATTGTATTAATATATTATCAAGTCTCATTGTTTATACAACTTCAGTTTTAAACTCATTCAACCTGAATAGAAATTTATTTAATTTACAAAATAAATTTAATTAAAAACTATTTTATTTAAACTCGTAAAAGTTCAGCTTTAATAATAATTTTAAATTTTATAATTAACCAAAATTTGTTCAATTTTATATGAAAAACCACAATAAAGCTCTTTGGCGGCAACCTTGCAAGGCTTGTTCAAATATTACGAACCTTTTTAATCAGCCCTCCTACGCTTTATTACTAAATAGGCCCAGACTTAATTAATAGTGTGTTGTAGAGCTGGTGGCATTATTTGAAAATTTCTCAATGAAATATTCATTGCCATCAATGCCGGAAGCTGTTTACAATGTCATTGATGTGGTCGCTTTTCGCATTTAATCCTTAATTATCGCATTATTGGAATTCTTGTTTCGGATTAAATTAATATTAATTAAACTATCATAAATATTAATAATAAACGGTCTGAAAAATGTTCTCGTCTAGTACATTTTTAGCGAGAACTTTCAACTCGCATTCATATAGCCCGGAAATTCTGGGAGAATATTTGTAAGTAAATTCTCGTCCTGCTTTATTTACATTCTTTCAGTAGGTATATTGTTTACGCTCCTATATCAGTTTACTTGCAGGTATCAAATATTTATTCAGTAATTTTATTAGGATTTGTTTTCCTGTTCGTATTACTAAGTTCAAAAAGTAAACAAGTCATTTTAGTTAGACTTATTTAAAAGAGTGTTGCAAACTATTCAGGTCATTTGTAATTTAATAGTTAATAAATTCCCGTTTTTAATTATGCGAGGATTAGCTGAGCGCGGCAACAGGATTACAGGACTTAAACCTGTTTCGTTTCAGTCAGTTATGAATAACAAAATTAAACGATTATTTTTGATAAAAAAATAACACGAAGCGAATTATTTTTTAGCTTCGAATAAATCGTTTAATAAAAGGGTGAACTTTGTATTAATCAAAAGCGAAATTAAGTTTCGAACAAAAACAATTAAGTGCAACGAAAATAATATAATAAAAAAACTGTACCTGGTATAGCAAAGTTTTAATAGATGCTCAAACAGCAATTAGTAGTCGAAACTATACAACACATGTTTATTTACCCTCTATCATAATTGTTAAACAATTTACCTTCGTCAAGTTGTGTGTGTATTTTAATTAAACCTAATCCATCAAGCAAACAAAAGCATTACCTGTTTTATTTCTCGTTTTATGATCTTTGCGACACAATTTGCCATCGTAGTAAAAAGGCTTTCAGGATAATTCAAAGGATGCGACGACTGGAATTGTTTAATGCAAAAAAATACAGACGTTTCATCAAATTTATGCGAAATGAATCTAATTTGATTTGACAAAGATGCGAATTTGATATGGAGCTTTCCTTATACTACGAATATACGATGTATGTTCAATGCATAATGCAACTCGGATATTAGTGCACTTTAAATTATATATGCGCCTCAAGCATCACGGATCTATTCACTACAGCTAAACTAAAATGCACTTAGTTTGCAGTTTTGGTCAGTTAATATGCGGACAGCGTTCGATTCCATTAAAATACAGCCATATGCATGGAGAAGTGCTCCAGCGTCCTTTAAGTGGAGATTTATTCAGCTCTTAATCGGGGATCAAGGATTTTGATATTTAATTCATTAAAAATTATTTTTGACTTCAAATATTTCGTGGTATATTTTTTTGGCTATATAAAAAATCCTAAACGTTCCATCATGAATTTAAAAAAGCAATTTCTTCGACGTATTGATAACTAATTGGAGCAATTCTGGTGTAGATGAGTTTTTTGTTATTGGTGCTTTTATTTTGATAAATTGATGTTGGATTTTTTTCTTTCGGTACGTTGATTCTATTGGGGTGTGTCTGATCGTGATCTTTTTTAATACGTCTTATGTTTCTGACGCTGTCGGTCACTTCCGGCATCTGAAAAGAACCATTTCAACTGTCTGATCACCAATAGATGTTGCGTTGTTAGTCCTTTCCAAAAAGGAAATACTAACAGTTTTTTTTTCGTTCGTTTTGTGGAATGTATTTCATATTCGACTTCAAATATTGGTAATTGGATGAAAATTTGGCGAAGAATTTGATGTCTTTGTACTTGAGATGAATTAGTAGAGTGAAAACAATGTAAAGTTTTAGATTGAATGTGCAATTAAATCAGAACGCGTAATAAGCAATATAAGTGAAATTTGCATAGCAAAACCCAGTAGCTTGCCTCTACATTACACTATCCACGGAATGTAATTTGCTACTTTAAATTAAACTACTTTTAGTATTATACGTGTTCAATTTTCCTAAGTTATACGATTCATTTGATTACAGATGGTGTAATTTGCATGCATGTGTGGAAGAACGCAATAAATGTAACATTGTTAAAACATTACCCCGGCGCGACCACCATAATTTAAAAAAACTTAATTCCAATGCAATTTAAATTCCAATAATATTTTTTTATAGCACGAAGTCTTGCAGGAAACTTTACAAGTACGAAAAAAAAAATTAAAGCTTTAGAAAGAGCAAAATTGTTGTCATTATTAAAAGCTGTACGGTTGAAAAACGTAGAGGCATAAGAATCTTGGACAAGATAGAAAGATCTGTTAAATGGATAAAGTTGTGCTGGATTTAATTTGGCATAGAATGGTTTCAAACCCTATCTGGAATTATTTTTCTCGTGCACGTTTTTTTTTCGTATTTCTGCCACTGAAAGAAAATACTTGGTTTTAAATTTTAATTATGAAGCAAGTCGAATGTAATTTATAAGCAAATATTTTCTAAATGCGGATTGAAATTTGAATAGAAAATTTTATAATAGGCTTCAAAGGAAACTGAAATATAAAAAGTGCAAATAGACGAAGCAATTGAAAAGATGTGTGATATAAAAGTCGTATAATAACGCAATGTAAATTTGCAATGAAAACATTAAAATATAGTCGTCGCTATATTCATCAAAGCCACGGGTTTCATACTCGAGTGCTCCAAACATTTTGATCCGTGAATTGTGTAGTTCAAATATTTCGCTTTGCCACAAACACTGAAATGGAATAATGTAACAAGACAACTAATGTAGAGACAGACAATTCAATTGAAATCATAATCATTGGCTTGATTTTATTGTCCATGATGTGGAAATGCGTCCCAAAAGCTCAAGATCACTCTTTATATAAACACATTTATCTTAATCGTTTGCTCCAGATTAATGCGGGTAGAAGGTTCAGATCGCAATTTCATTGTCCAAGCACATAGTTAGAGATAACTATTCGAAACACAACGAGGTAAAAAAGTATTCAATTAAATTACACTAGCAAAGAATTATAAAGCTCGGGAGCTTTTCAATCTGGGAATAATATTATCTGTTATTTTTAGTTTGGCTTTTCCGGGCAATAATAATTCAAGTTTTAATTTTTTAGAGCTTTTGTTATTGAATCAAAAATTGATATTCGTCTGGAAAGCTTTTAACGTTAATTTTTTTAGTTTATTTAAAGTCATGTTGTATTCGATCGGTCCCTAAGGATGCTGTGATATTTTTGTTGTTGATATGTCGTCACTGGAGATTTTAAAAATTGAATTTTACTTTACAATGCTTTTTATATAGATTTTTGAATTTTAAATGCGAATATTATATTTTAATGAACCGTAATTATTATTTGAAAATAATTATTAAACTTTAAAATATATTAAAACGGATTAAAGCGCAACATATTCTCATATTTACAACTATATTATAATAGTTTAATACACTACTGCATTGCGTTACATTTTGCATTTGCTGATTGTTTATCAACATTATTCTCGTCAAAAAGCAATATGATATTGCAATAACCATTTATTGGTGGTCGATTATTTTTAATTATTGTGGCACATTTTATTTTACGCAAAACCCAAACTTTGTAATTACTATTCAAATACTGTACATTATATTGATCGCTGTTTATTAATTATAATTAGCCGTATAAAATCCATACAAAAATTTTTAATTGCTACCATTATACAACAAATTAATTAATTTATTACTAATTTTAATTGCGAATGAAATGACTTTTTTATTATATTATTCTAATTTTGAAAACGCAAATTGAATGAAAATTAATTATTTTCTAGCACTTTGAGTGCAGTGCCGTCTTAGCTCGAATAATATTTTCACTTAATTTAAATTTAACAAACGAAAATGAAAATCCATTTGATAAAAAGTCAATCAAATAATTTTTTCACGTCTTTTTAATACAGCTAAAAGCTGAATTTCTGAAATTGCTCTTTTACCTTTCAAATGCTTTGCCATTGCTTTGATCGATAAACATCACAATGTTGCATCCACCTTCCAACTTCCATTTAATTTACTTCATAATTTATTGTCACTTTGGAAAACTCAATCTTCTCTCTAAAGAATAAAGTGAAATATTTCACAAATTGTGTTCTAATTAAGCAGTTATCATAAGAAAACATTATTTCGCGATCAAATATTGAAGGAGCTTTCGATAGAGCTCCAATTTTCCAGCTTGATCATCTAAAATAAATATTTAAAAATATTAGACTGCTAGCTCAAGTAAATAGTAAAACTTACTTTAATTTCTTTTATAATTGGCTTTGACTAGCATTTCTACTTTCACAAAAAAGTCATTTGCATTTTGTAATGTATCTTAATTGTAAATGCCATGCATCGGGTTGATTCTGGATGCACAAGAACCACTTTGAATGGTAATGCTAAATAATCAGGACAAGAGAAACAATAGACTAAGCAAGCATCTACTTGTATTGAAATATTGTCGACATTAACGTGAATTATTAGAGCGTTCAGATAATTTCCTTTCGGATTAATCATTAGATTTTATGGTAATTATTAAAATATTCTTAAATAGTTATTCGCTGTATGTAAGAAGTTTCAATGCAAAGGGGAAAAAGCTCGTTAAATTACTATACTATATGGAGAAGTAGGAAAGTTTAGGCAATATTAGCTGCACAAGTTCTTTCGCTCGAAAACCACATCAACCTCATCATCTTGACAGTTTAGCCTCGCAAAACTTTTCCATTTCTGTGTTTCATATTTGTCAAAGTGCAACTTTATCACAGTTTCAGTATTATTTGAAAGTTAGTTGGCAATATTAGTCACTTTGCCACTCAAATTATTTTTAAACATTAAATTGAAACAAATATGCATACTATATTAATTTTAAATTGTGCTGAAAGAGCTTTTTCAGTAGTTATTAAATTCCAAGCATTCCTAGAATAGTTTAAGCAGTTTAATTAAATTTTGTTTTTTAGCGGAGCTTCATTTTTTGTTAGGTGACACCCCAAATTGAGTGTTTTTTGTCAATGTAAATTTGCTTTTATTTTTTATAAAGTTGAGGCTCGCAAAGTATGTGCACACAATATTTTTTTCATCAAAGAAAAGAAGCTTTTTGATAAAATATAGAGGTAAACAAACATCTGGTGAATATGATTTATGTACCCGCATATATGAGGCGAAAGATCCACATCGAAAAATGGGAGTTTTGATTGTAAATAAATTAGAATTTATTTAAATTTTTGAATATTAAAGTTGCAAATAATTGGTTTGATTATAATTTGAATTGTAGTTTGATTGGTAAAATTAAACATGCGAAAAGGTTAGAAACACGTCCATTCAGTGTGAAGTACTAAATGCAAGTGAAGCACAGCGCCACCACTACTCAATAGTACCAACAAAAAAAGCGAAAAGTAACTACGTAATATACGGAGTGACATTTCGACTAATAAATTATAATTTCGATTGTTTCAAAATATTTGTCCTAATTTTAGCATTCATTAGGTTGATGATATTTACGGTACATTAATATTGTGTTTTGATTTCACGCTTAGTATGTGTGATGTGCTAAAATGAAGCCAAAACAACAATAATCAGCCAGTAAAATTACATTCGCATGGCCCACTAGAGCGAACATTACGATACGATAATAAACTTAGCCTCGCGCTTCCGCCATCGTATGCAATTTCTGCACGTACTTGTCCGTGGGTACTGCATCCACCACGAAATTTCCATTTATTTTTTGTCTTACTATTTATTATGAATATGGAATAAAATTGGAAATTTCCTTTGTGTTGCAGCACCGTCCGGATATTTGATAAAGCTCGACTTTCGCGACTGGTTTGCGATCGAGCCGAGTCCCGACTGCAAAAATGATTACCTCGAAGTGCGTGATGGACCCCATGGATACAACACTCCCTTGGACAATCATTTTTGCGGATTTGAATTCCCACCCATGCTCACGTCTTCCGACAGGCACCTGTGGATCCACTTCAAGTCTGACGAAAATATTGAATACAAAGGCTTCAAGGCGGTCTTCGAATACGTACCAAGACCTGCTGCTTGTAAGTTCTTCCTCTTGATTTTATGCACCAACTTTTGCAATTTTTTTTGTGCGAAGCGTTGATTAGAAAAGTTTCCAACTTAAAATCAATGTTTAATACGAGCAAAAAGCGCTTTAGAATAAATAACATTTTGTTTATATATGTGCTTTGAAGTGGAAAAAGCTGCTGGTTTGATGTTGTTGGAGCGCACTTAATTGCCATGTATCATGATGTATGAGCTTTCATATTAAAGCTCAAATAAAGTGTGGGTACATTATTGGCTACAAATATATACTTTTTTTCTCGCGTCTTTATTTATCGATAATTTATGACCGAATCGAAAGCCTTACATTGCTTTGTGTGTCCAACAACCACTTTATCTCACCCCCATTTATTTTTTTTTTGTTCCCAACTGACACACAAAGTTATAGATACCCGTCAATGGAATAAATGGCACAAGAACTTTTTTTCGCTTTCCTGTTTTAGTTTGGAAAATATGACTGTTGTTAATAGTTCGTCATATTTTAAATGTCATAACGATTTATTGATCAGCTTTTAATTTAATATGTCAACTGCAAATTAAATTAATATTAATTAATGTTAAACGCTAATTAAATAGCGAATTATTGAATTCTGTAGGTAATTTATATTTTGCATATCGAGATAAAATGTTTAGCTCTTTGAAATGATTGATCAAAAGTAGAATTCAATAGTCAGTTGTTGAAAATGTAACTTTATATCCCTGTTTGTAATTTGAATCAAATGCAAGCTTAGACTGCAATGAAGCAAGAAGCTTCATATCAAAGTAAAAGAGGATCTAGCGAACTTACTCATCATAATTGAGCGTAATCTAAATCTATACATCGTATGATTACGTTTAGCGTACTATACGTAATCATGCAGCATCCTTTTTCACGGCATAATTAATGTACCTTTGAAACTATTGATTGCATTTAGATATTTGATACCCGTTTGCGTATTCTAAGTCATTTCAGTGAATTATTAGAATCTAATCAAAAGGTCCAATTAGTACATTGCGCGAAAACAATTTTATTTTGCAAAACTAGAAAGGATATTTTGTTACATATTCTAGTACAGACTCCTGAAATAATGCCATGCCGGATCGATCTTACCGACTTGGAGGAGGGGTTCATAGGGAAAAACAATATATCCCAAGAAATATTGGATTTTAACAGAGAGTATAACATGCCCATTGACTGCATATGGGCTATAACTGTTAGGAAAAACTGGCGGGTGAGTATCCTTTTTTTATTTCTTCATCTTTCCATCAAAGTCGCTCAACTGTTAAATAAAATACGCTTTTGCTAAAATATTGGAGCGACTCGGACAGGTTTATAAATAATCTACAAATTTGACAATTTGCAGATTCAATTGCAGTTCCAAAAATTCCTGTTGGAAAAACCGAACGATTGCGAAAGTAACTTTGTTGAGGTGTTTTCGGACCGTACCGACATGGCTTCCTTGGAGAAGAACTTTTGCGGTTCCATTGCTGACACGGTTTTGTCCGATGGCAATGTGATGTTCCTGCGGTTCTTTTCTGAAGCCAAAGGCAATAAATCCTACTTTGAAGCCAACTTTACTGCCTATCGCGAAAACGACAAAAGTTCAAGTAAATTGTTTTTCCAAGTGGCAACTAATTATATTGTGTTTAATTATATTGTTAATTTAGGCACATATAAGCAAGGATGTGATGTTGGAGAGTTTGATTGTGAGGATGCAACATGCATTTCGGGTAAATTGAAGTGCAATGGACGATACAATTGTAGGTTTAGATGGGACGAGGATGAGTGCCAAGTGAGTTTAACTAATTAAAACTAATTACTGTGCTGTAATTAAAAATTTATTTCGATTACTATATGTGAATGTTGTTGTTTTCTAGGACGGTGGACTGGTTAGTTATATTTCCTATTTAAATACTGGCTAAGTTTATGTTTGATACGAGTTTTTCGCTTTTAGGAGAACATTTTTTTGTCGACTTTCTAGGAAAATTGATACAGTTTTTCTAAAATTACCATTTTGATAAAGAAAGTTCTCAATGATTGAGCAAAATTTACCGTTTGGTTTTTCATCCCGTTTTTCGTAGACTATTTTTTTGAAAGAGAGCTCCGAAATTTCAGGAATTTCTTTTAAAATAATAACAGTACATTGCGTTAAAGCTTGAAATTATTAATAATTGGCAATTTTACTGAATTTAGTACAAAATTTTTTATTTAAACCTTTTCCAGTTTTTATTATTGCGGATTATTTATTTTATTCAGTAGAGCGATAAAAAAAAAATCCAACCAAAATTAATATCGTTCACTTTGTGTAAATAGTCCATTGCAATATACTCCAAAAAATGGAGCAGTAAAAAATACCTTGTTTATTCATAATACATTTGTATAGTTGCTTAACAATTGTTTTGGTTTTACCCTATGTTTATCCAATTTTTACATAAAACTAAAATTATTTACGTATTTTCCAGAGTTCCAAATCGTTAGGCTTAAACGATGACCATATCATCATAATTATGGTAATTTTCTCATTAATTTTAACGGGAATGTGCTTCACATTCATCTACAACTGTGTCAAAAAGCTCATAAGGGACCATCACACAATACAGGTTCGTCAAATTGCTAGAGTGAACGCCATGTGAGTTGGACAAATAGTGGAGGGGGATAGAAACCAAAACTTAATGATACTATTCGTCCAACTTATATTGCGTTCACTCTACCACCAAAAATATTTATTAAAGATGTCACAAAATATTTTTAATCCTCACGTAAATTACCCATCGCATGTAAATATGAAGCTTAACGGTGTAGAAACAAATAAATCAAAGAATATGCGGGATTATGGTACACAAAGAGCGACACGAGCGATCAATCATATCACGGAATTTTTTACATTTCTAATTTAAAAAAATGTCAGTAGTCTTGTTGCTTCGTCAACCGTTTTGAATGGCACACAAAAATTGTTTCGTTTTTGGATATTTTTAAAACAACGTAAAGGTTTTACGAATTTATCTGACAAGGATTATCTTCGTTTAAACTGGGTGCACACAGGTTAATAAAAATTGATTGCCAGTTTTAGCATTTTTGCCGCTATTTTAAATGAACCGGTCGCGTTTACTGCTCCGTTTATTGTTATATCTGGCTTAATTTTGATTAATTGACGACTACACGATTATTTCAAGAGACGACGCTTTTTTTGTTTGATGTGATAGTTAATCATTATTAAGCTTTTTAAATATTTAAATCTTTAAACATTTATTAAATTATTTTTGTTTGCAATTTGGAGCTTTTTAAAGCTGAATCTTTGTCCGTTTCCTTGATTTCGCAGGAATACATTCGCCAAAGCCGAGAGCAACAATTAAACGAGCTGGACAAACAAAGCCAATTGGACCATAACAAAGTGGCGGCAAAAATAGGCTTCAGATCAGCTTCACAAAGTTGCCAATCGATCGATGGCTTCGATAGTGGCGTCAACACCGGCAACACCCCCTGCTATGTACCTGGTGGTGACATCCTTCCCATAATAATTCGGAATAATGAGAATAGTCTCAGTCCGCCCTCAAATGGCGCCAACATTTACACCGTGGACAATGACCAGCAGCAGCTGCAACAAGCACCTGAAATGTGCGATAGTGCGTGTCAAACACGCGAAAGCTTATTCACAACGCAGGGTTATAGTTCAGGAAATAGCACCCCCAATCACAGTATTCACACGAATTCGCCTCCAGCTCCGTTCAGTACGTTCGGCTACCACAAGAAGGACCCGAAATTCAAAGCGGAGGCTAAGATCGAGATGGTACCACATCAGAAGACGCCGGTCAACTATTACGAGGAGAAGAGACGTCCTTATAGCGTGCAGACGACCAAATCCGCACCCGATGTCATCGTAACGCACTGACAATTGTTGAACGCCGAGTGGGAGCCGTACAAAAGAAGACACCCTCGGCAATTCATGAGGACCACTCCGGCGACGCGGCTCCTGAAACAGAAGCAAGTTGGCTCCATGGATGATGTGGAGGACGATGAGACTCAATTGTCCGGCGAGGAGGCTGAACTTTCCACGTGATATAAATGGATGAATTTCATTCTTAGTTAATTTGTTGATACTTTTTGCGGTTTTGTTTAGTAGGAGAAATTTGACAATCGTGGAGGAAGGATAAGCGGATGTTTTTCTTATCAGAAAATCAATGTGTCGCATGCTAAAATTTTCGAGACGCTTTATTTGATTTCAGTCAGGTGTTCTTCTTTATGTTTTTTTTTTATTCCAAGTATTTATGGATGAGTGGATTTAATATCAATGTGATTTATCTACAGAAAAATGTTGCGCATCCTTTCCATTAGAATTTAGCATTAATATAAAAACCAATGGACTGTGCAAATAACTCATTTCGGTCATCAACATTCTTTTTGTACGAATATTACTGCTTCTATTGTTATTGTTGTTAAAAAAGCATCGCCTAGACACACTTTTGCTCAGAAATGTCTTGGATATTTTAGTGTGTCCATGGAGAGAGCTGTATGGCGGGAAATTTTGGATTCAACTGATGCTCAAAATTACTACTACTAGCTACTATTTTTTAAAACAGGATGGTTCAATAAGTTAATGTTCAGGAAATAATGAGATTTTGCGTCATCATAATAAAGATCATTTATCTGAAATTGAATATTCATTGCATATCATTAAACTTCCGGAACTTTTATTAAAGTTGATCCACAAATCCAAAATTTCTTCATCCGAAACTTTTATATTAAATTGTTAATTTTTTATTATTATAGTCGTTATTTAAATTAAATATAATTAAGGGAAAATGTAAATATATCATAATTGTAATAAACAAAACGCTCTTTTATTTAAATTCCCCGTTCGATTGGCGCCAAAAAAATCCAATCCAATTATTCTCTAAAATTTATGCAAAGGCTTATTTTGTTTGTTTTTAATTAGTTATGCCAAAACTCAATTTCCCATAAAACATTGAACAATAATTTAGCGAAATTCAAGAACAGAATAATTTTAATTCGAATTAATATAGATAAAGAGTTGATTTGAATTAAAATCGCATTCCAATTGGCAGATTTTTCATTATCAATAAATTCTATTGAATGTGTATTGAACTGCAGATGAATCATGTACATTAAATTTAATTTCAAGCGTCAATGGGCGTACACATGTTTTTGTTGTAATATACCTATCTATCTATAGGAAATAAAACTAACAAAATTTGTAATAAATCACTGCTTTTGGCAAGTTGCGCCAATTCATTAAAAAACATTATTTTTATCATCTATAGCGAAACGGATTAATTAAAATGCCCCGCAAAAAATTTGTTCGGTTTAATTTGCGCGGCATGTTTCAGTTAATCAAATTATTATACTATACGCAATATCAAAGCTTTATTTCAAATTTCAATCGCGAAATACAAAACTTTTTATATTTAAAATTTGAAGAGAAAAATATTATATCCTATATTACCAATTAAATTGTTTAATTAAATAATATAATTTGTTTATAAACGAAAATTAATTTAAAATAATTTAATTTTCGGTACAAATAATCGAAATTGAATCCAAAATTAATTGCAATTATCGCATAGTTTGCAATTAATTTTAAAGCTGGGCCCCCTTTTTGTAAATTCGCATCTATAAAATGTTTAATGTCCAATCTATTAATCGATCTAATAAAAATAAAGCTCCCGAAGCATTTGCGTCGATGTCCAAAGCGATAAGGGTATAACTACTAATTGCTAAGTTGATTAACCCCATAGCAACCCTTTTGTTAATTAAGCTTCACACTGTGTAAATACCATTTCAAAATCCGCAACATTAAGAAAACTATTAGCTACAGAAAGGTAACAAAAAAATACAATTTTCTTTATTTTTTTTATTCTAATAAATTCTACTTTCCAAAAATAAAACACCAATAGTTCAACTGTATAAAGAAAGGCACATAGTATGTTTTTGTTAGAGGTGAAGAAATAAACCCGACTGATAGTCTCCACACATAGATATCGAAGAATAATAGTCGCGGAAATTTATTTTATACACTTTCTTGGGCCTGGCGGTATTCAAAAACGCTGCCGCGCTCCACAAACGTCCCTGGAGCAACGTTAGTTTCGCTATTCCCGACTATCCCAGTTTGGCCATGTGCAATCTGGGGTGCTGCATCAGGGGAACCATAACCACCACCTCCTGGTGTATGCAACTGAAACACGTCCTGCAACGCAAATTTCCCAAATTATTTCCATCATCTCATCCTTTTTGTCCGGTTTTTTTGTGTGTTTGTGTTGTGTTTCGAGTTACTTAGCTCTCTGCCAGTACAAACAACCCAGACAGATAAGAAAAAGTCCTCACTTCATCTCTCAATCATCTTGCAAACGTTGCAAGAAACAAATGTGTAACAGACACGAGTGAATTTTTTCCAGTCTGGATATATGTCTGTCAAAGGATCCTATTTCTATTTGAGGCGAAATGGTTTTAGGGAAGATAAATATTTATTATTGGGAATGATGACGAATGAGATTTGATTATTTGAAGCAGCTAATAATTCCAGCTAATTGCCCGGAAGGGCTAAATAATTCCCGTCAATTAGCCGCTGACTATGAAATTTAACGATGTTTTCATTAAGCCTCACACTTGTTCGAGTGTTAATTCTTAGGCATGTTATTAGGAAATTGACTAATTGTTAAAGGGGTAATATGGAATAACCCTAAAATAAATCAATATTTACGCAAAAAATCCTTCTCAATGAAGAAGCATTAAATTTTAAGTAAAACCTATTTAAATTTAAATTGCAGAAACTGCTGAAAGCAAAACAATAAAGTACAGTGCATTAAAAAATTGCATTCTTCGTATTCAAATTAGAATTATAATTCTCTAAGTAAACTATACATCAATAATTGCTGTTCGCATTCAATCTGCAAACATATTTATTTTATAGAACATTACAAATTTCCAATCAATTTCCCTCAATTGTTTGCTGTTTGTAAATTGATTTATTTCACAATAAGAAACCTATTTATGCATCGATTCCAGCCAATAGAAATAACAAATCAAGATCGAATTGCGGCTTTTATGCTTCTCTTCTTACATAAATAGTAGATCTTTTGTGTAAATTATTAATTAAATATAAACAGGACGTGAAAAGATAGCAGTGCTAAATCTACGTCTATAAAAGCAGCCCCCTAAAAGACAAATAGTATTCATCAAGGAAGTTTTATCAGTTGAGATTTATGGGCAACATGTTCCTATACATATTATTTCAGCAAACTGATTTGTTATATTTATTCAAAAATGAAACCCTCGAAATATGTCATGTCTCTTCTTGTCAATCACACTTTCCGGTACAAAATGAAATTTCCAGTAGAATTCTCTTTTTGTCCAAAAAAACTCTAGAGTTTTCGCAAAAATAATTTTATTTTGGTCGCCCTGTAGATCTTGCAGACAAAAAGTAATAAAGCCATTCGTTGACATGTAGATTTGCGCAAACAGGCCTTGTTGTGAATACACAATTGTCTTCGTTGGTTCAAGAAGGCGACGAAAGCCATTCGTCATTTTTATTAACATCTATTATTTTACTAGAGCAACGAAAAAAATCCATAGAAATAAAACTTTTACAGCAATATCACAATTGAATCGAATTACTTTTGCAAAGTCGAACATCTCAAAAAGTTGTAAATGTTCATCGCATACTGAACAGACTCACATAATATAAAGGCATTACAAATCGCGACGATGGAATAGAAAAAACGGCTAAAGTGCTTATTTACAACAGACTGGGTGGAAAAGTTGGTGGAGATGTTAACAGCACTATTTTTATATCCCCGACCAAATGCCATAATCATAAATACGATAAGGATGCCACATTTCAATCTGAATTTTATGGCTTTCCAAAAGGAGTTTTGCTCGGCTTTCTTTATTCCTACTCTAAAACAACTTTTAACATTTACGAGTACATTACGAATTCTGTACTCGCATTGTCCTGTTTGGCTTCCTGCTATGCCACAGCAATTATTATTAATATCTTTGCTAATAAATTTTTATTCCCATCCATCATCGAGAGCAAGAATAGATGATTTGTGTTCTGAGAGGGATTTAGACATAATGCTTGTCTTTTCCCCTGTTTTGCATCTACATGTATCTAAATAAAATAAATACAAATCTCATTCGAAATAGCCCGCATAGATCCCATCAACATTGCCTAAATAATGCATTCACTCTTGCCAAGTTCGATACATTTTCCACAAGCAACCAATAACATCTCCATATAGTGGTAAACAAACCAGAAATAGTTTCTCTTTTCAAATGTCAGCGAAATGTTTCTTGGGAAAAAGATATAATGCCATAGCAAATTGATTTGAAGTAGCTTAGTAAAATAACAGTAAACAGAACAGTTTGTCAAACTCACCCCTGGCTGTACTGGAACTGCAGTCTTCGGTCCAAGATTGATTGTTCTTCCATCGGCTCTGATTAAAAGATTGAGACCTCGAGCACCGGCTTCTCCACCTGAACAAAAACACTCCAAATAAATAGAAAATATCCCTCTAAAATAGTTATCATATTCCACCCTTATGGAATAAAATAATCTTTGAAAAGTGAAAGGCTAACCTTCTAAGCCATAAGGTTGAAGAACTCGACGTTCAGTGAGAACAGATAGTGTTAGAGTCGATCGGAAAAGAATCTCCCTAAGGACCCCATTGCCGCCGATAAATTTACCAAAACCACCAGTTCCAGGTCGTAACATAAACTTGCGCACATGCACCGGATATCGGCGTTCCAGTATTTCGATATCTGTTATTCGCGTGTTCGTCATATGTGTATGTACTCCGGAGCATCCGTGCCATGTCGGTCCCTGGAATTAAAACTGCATCACACGCGTTTCTATATTTTTTCGTCCTTCTCTTACCGCTCCACTGCCGCCCGCCACCGTCTCATAACAACCCCACGTCTCGCTGCCAAAGGTGATGTTGTTCATGCAACCCTGCGATGCGGCACACACTCGGAACGCTTTCAGAACAACATCGACCACTCTTTGCGATGTCAGAACATTGCCTCCAACAACGGCGGCATTGTCGCTCGGATCGAGGATCGATCCTTTCGGAATGCGGATTTGAACCGGTGCCAGACAGCCCTTTTAATAAAATAACATTTTTACCCCCCGCTTTACAAATATAGCTAAACATAAACCTGATTTAGGGGCACATCATGACCGACCATGCATCGCAAGCAGTAAATCAATGCAGATAAAGTAATCGCTTTGGGCGCATTGCAATTTCCCCACACTTCTTGACCGGTGCCCCTGAAACTTCATCATCATAATATCGTTCCAAAATATTTGCCTGAAAACGAAATACGCACGTAAAATCGCAATAGGCGGATCCGTGCTCTTCATCTAGTGTGACTTGCAAACTGATGGGCGATCCATCGTCCATAAATTCGGTGGCGTTCAAGATCGTCCTTCCGGTGCGCTTTTTAGCATCGCGTGCAACATGCCGCAACATGTCCCTAACGGCAATTTCGGCATTGCTCTGTATGTGGCCCATGTAAGCTTGAACCACATTCAGTCCGTATTGATTAATCAATTCGGATACCAAATCGATGCCCTTTTTATTAGCCGCCACTTGTGCACGTAAATCCGAAATGTTGTCATTCAAATTGCGACCGCCCGCATCAACAATTGCATTAGTTACTTCACGTTCCAGAAACTTGCCCTCTTTTACAACCAGGAACGATTTGAAAGCGGCTCCTTCCTGATCGAGACTAGTCGAATGTGGCGGCATTGATCCGGGAGTTATGCCTCCAATATCTGCATGATGGCCACGACTTGCCACAAAGAAGATCGGCTTCTTCTGCTCTCTATATTAATACAAGTAAATGAAAACCTCAACAACAAACAGGATCTTTTACTCATACTTATAAAAGACTGGCGTGATAACAGTAAAGTCTGGAAGATGTGATCCTCCAGCTACAGGATGATTGGACAAAATCACATCGCCTTCGTTAAAACTAGCCCTCGTCTTCATTTGGTATTGAACAGCTTCCTGCATGGCGCCTAGATGGACTGGAATATGCGGAGCATTGGAGACTAGACCTCCATCAGCACCAAACAGCGCACAAGAAAAATCCAAACGCTCTTTAATATTGGTCGATATGGAGGTGCGTTGCAAAATGCGCCCCATTTGTTCAGCAATGCTCATAAATCGATGACTAAATATGCTCAGTTGTATGGAATCTAATTCCGGTCCTATTTCCTTAGGCTTTCCACTGCCAATAGTAATTTTAATGTCACCAAGTTGTGTGATGCGCGCTGTGCAATCGGGTTCCACCAACACGGTGCTAAGTTGATCCATAATAATTGCTGGACCGTAAATAGTTTGACCGGCCGCTAATGATTTCAACAAATAAACACTGGTATCGCTATAACTCTCTTCGAAAAACACCTTGGTAACTGCAATGGGCTTCGGGGAAGTACCGGAAAAGCTGATCTCCTCTTCTTGGTCAATATCACTTTTTCCCACACCGCGCACTCGAATATCATCAACAATAACACTACGATTTTGTATAACGAAACCAAACTCAGCTTGATATCGCTCAACAAAACTGGTCAAGAAGTCACCATGTTTGGTACCATCACCAGCAACACTATTGCACATTAACGCACAATCGGTACCATCATAACGCAAATGCAAAAACAACTCCAATTTGATATTCTCCTCGCGGAAACCTTGTTTCCTAAGCTCCATTCTGCATTGCTCCTTCAGAATATCAAACCGTTCATCAAAATGCGCAAAGTTCTCTTGAGTATAAACCTTGGCGCTTGGTTCTTGCGCTTCTTGTACCACATCCGCCAAAGCCATCCCATACGCCGATAAAATTCCCGCATACTTATGCACAAAAACCGTTCCCATTCCAAGCGATCTGGCAATTGCACACGCATGTTGTCCACCAGCACCACCAAAACAAGCCAAAGCATGTCGCGCTGTGTCGTATCCTTTGGCTTGAGTCAAAGCGCGAATTGGTCGACACATTGCTTCGTTGGCCACTCGAATGAAACCCATCGCCACTTCGACCATACTCATTTCCTTGGACCCGGACGCTTTGAGAAAAACATTAATGTCTTCAGTCAACGCGACAAATTGCTTGATGGTTTCATTTCTATCCAAAGGAGCGTCTTCATTCGGTCCAAATATCTTCGGGAAATATTCGGGCAATAATCTACCCAAAGCGAGATTGGCATCAGTTACCGTTAGCGGTCCGCCTTTCTTATAGCAAACGGGACCGGGATGAGCACCCGCCGATTCCGGTCCCACCACAAACATCCCAGATCGGAAAAACAGCATAGAACCTCCACCAGCTGCCACGGTATTAACATCGAGTTGTGGTGCTTGGATTGTAACTCCAGCAGTTGTGCTTTCGTAGACATGTTCAAATTGTCCAGCAAATCGCGAGACATCCGTCGAAGTGCCGCCCATATCGAACCCAATAACTGGAAGCTCCGTTTCCTTCTGCCAAGTGGTGACGGCGTATCCGACAACTCCGCCAGCGGGACCGGATAGAATGGCTTTAGCACCGTTGAAATTTTGCATGGGTGTTAGCCCACCATCGCTTTGCATGAAGAGAACGCGAGTTCCTTCCAAATTGTTTTTGAAACCACTCGAAAAGCTTTCAACGTATTTTTTTACATGCGGTGTTAAATAGGCGTCTGCACAAGAGGTGAAGCTGCGAGGGACCACGCGCACCATTGGGATCACTTGATGGGATAAAGAGACGTGACGAAATCCTATTTCTTGCGCGATTTGTCCCACTTGGAGTTCGTGGTCGAAAAAAGTGTAGCTATGTGCAAAAGCGACGGAGATGCTTTCAATTCCTTTAGCTTTAATCTGTTGCAAAGCTGCACGCACTTGGTTTGGATCAATTTCCTTGGTGACGTAGAAATTTTCGCCAGTTTTTCCTTGCACCACTCTCCATTGCGCTGTAATTTCTTTGGGCAGCTGGCATTTTCCTTCTATAGTTGGAATTATGCGACAATCAATTTCGACTACTTCGGAGTATAAAAGATCGGGTCTTCTAATGTTCAGATCAAAAATTTTGGGTCGCGCTTGGTTACCAATTAGGAGAATATCGCGAAATCCTGTGTTGGTGACGAAAGCCATTCTTTCACCTTTGCGCTCCAGAAGCGCATTGGTGGCAACTGTTGTGCCCATTCGAATCCAATCGATTAAACTACTATCTACATTGCCATTTTCGTCTAAAGCTTTCCCAGTCTCCTGCAATTACCCAACAAAATAAACTTCTTATACTAAAATTAAATTAAAGGTAACGCGAACATAATTTGTGACCACTGCACCGCATCATAAGTTTTCGAATACTTCCAGCTGATATTTTTCCCGTTAGCAATAAAACTAAATCCTCCTTTCCAGCTGTTTCTGTTCAAAGCAATCCAGGTTTGCTCCAAAACGTTACCTTGCTCTTTTGCAAGTCCATAAGCCTTTTGCAGATATTTCTTATGTCGCCCGCGCTTTTTCGTCAGCTTGCAAAAATACGCTTTCAAATGCCAATAGCGTGGTTTGAAAATGAGATAAACTTTTGCAATTTTTTGGCATCGGTGCAATAAATGCTGAGCTTCTTTGATGAATGGATAATCTACCACGTTCTTGGCTTCGTGTATTCGCACTAAATTAATTAAAACGCATTCGGTGTATTTGAGTAGGTTTTGGCACCAGAGGAAGCAATTCTCTTGCGGACTCGTAAAGTCTTGCTTAATTTTGTCCTTCCAGAATAGGAGTTTGGAAGTTTTGTTATTGTAGCGCAAGAAGTAGTTGTATAAATAAATGCTCGTTTTGTCTAGAAGTAGATTCGATTTAATGGCAGTTAAATAATCTTCTATCGAATCTACAGCTTCCAATGTGAAGCCAGTTTCAATAAAAAGCTCAATACAAAAAGCCAAATACAGATCCATGTTAATGTTACGTAATATTCTCGCTATTTGCACAGCTTCATCAATTTGCTTTTGCATTATCAAAATGCTTGTTAAGTTCGGTATCAAGCTAAACAAGAATTCGAACGATTCCGTATAGAGACAAACATCTAAAGCAATCAAACCAGATTGAACGATTGCTGAAATGCATTCACCTTGCAGACTTCGAGATTGGAAAATGGCAAAAATAAGACGTGGACTGCAATTGATCGACATGCGATTTAAAAGATTGCTATTAAACAATTTCTCGCATACATTAAAATTACCTTTGACTGCATTCAAGGAAATCAAATGCGCGTAGATATTAGATGCGAGCTTTTCATCGCAATAATCTACAAATATAAGCGATCTGGCTGCAGCAACTCGTGCAAGCGTCTCCATGTTTTCCATTTGGAAAATTTTGCTCGTCCAATAAAAGCACAATGCGAAATTTATCAAATCGTTGCGCAAACTTGAATGCAAAATATTAACAGATCGCTTTCGAAAAAGCTTTGCACAAAAGCCATCATGCAGCTCAACCCTGTTTATCAAAAATTTTCGCAGGCATGCTGTTATCAAACTAATAGTTGCTGGTCGGTTGTTTAACATCATATAAGCTTCAGTTAAAAGCAGTAAAATGCGTGTACCTAAAACTCTTCCAACAACCAAGTTAGTAATTTTCTTGCATCCCTTTTGAGCTTTCACTAAAAAATTTATAGCGTCGTTTGCATTGTTTAATTTTAAAAGCTCGTTCGCTAGCTGCGTTTGATAAAAAGCAGCTTTCTCTACATTATGTACGTTTAGCGTTATTAAATTATTGTAGCTCGACAATAAAATCTCCAAACAAAAACAATCACTTAGATTATCATTAGAAATAATTTGTTTGTCTGAAAAGAACGCTTCAAAGCTCACAACCGTTTTATGCGACTCGCATTTTGGGCACAAAATGCTCAACTCCTCCAAAAATAAAACAACTCGCTCATCAAACTCATCAGTTTCACAAGAAATCTTCCTCAAAGCTGCATTATCCAAATAAACAATCTCATTATCAACTTGCAAAATTCCTTTCTGCACCAAACTTCCCACAACATCGCCATCGATTTCCCCAAAACGCAACTCAATCAATTTCCTAGGGAAAAACCCGTCCAACTTTGCCACAAACTTGAGCACTTCTTTCTCCCGATCCTCAAGAGTCGCCCAGACTTTCAAACCTGCCTCTTGGAAATTGAATATTTTCCCATCGTCCTCATTAAGCGTCGCAATAATCGAATTCAATTCATCGCCCGCACTGAAATTTGGCTTTTGCTTAATAATTTTAAGCTGGCCACAAATCTTCAATGCGCTTAGAAAAGCGTCGACTTTACCAGGCGATAAGAGTGAATTCGTTTTGACGACCAGGTCGATGAGGTCAGCGGAAACGCCATTTACGTTCAATAGCTGACAAATCAGATTGGGAATTGTTTTCGCTTGCAACTCGTGAATTTCTTGTATTTTGAGTGTTGCCTGTTTCGAACAGGACCATAAAGTTTCCCATGAGCTTTTTGCCTCAAAGTTACCGCCAGCAAACAAGCGCAAGTTGCGGTTTGATTCGTTGAGTGATAGCAAGATCGTTAAACTAGCTTCATCAACGTACTGGAAATTATCAATTAAAACGATTGTAGTTGTTTCAAATAAATTGTTCGATATACTGGACGAGTTAAGGGTATTTTGTTTGTCGTAGAGTTTTTTAAATAATTTATTGACCGCGTTGAACGGGACGAATTGCTGATGTTTGACTAAGGAGATCTTGGTGAATAAGATATTTTCTTTTTGCGCCATTTCAGCAATTGCTGCTATAATTTTCGAGATGCCAATTTTGGGCGCTCCTTTGAAACAGACCCCGTAATAGTATTTTTCGGGCGCTTTAAGAACCGCTCGCACTAAATTGAACACATCTTGACGACCGACAATATTAGTGCGATTTGAATGATTGATGATGGTGGCTTTGGAATTGAAACTGTAAAACTGATTGTTTAGCCGTTTGAAATAGACGGACGAGAGATTTGAATTATTGCGAATGGCGAAATCGCAAATAATCTGATTTTTGTGCAGCCGTTTCGATTCGAATGATCGAAAATTGATAATTGCAAATTGACTTCGATGCGGATGTCCAAATATTCCGCTATAGATAATTTCTTTATCAAAGCATTCTAATGAAATGGAAACATTGCAACCAATCAGCTCGTTTTTAATTCGGTCAGCTGCAATCAAAGAATGGAAACTATTCGAATTTGCGCCAAAATCCTTGCTCGTCAATCCGTAAACAATTTCAATAGCAATTATCTTATTGGCGCGATCGCTGAAGCCGATGTGATACAAACAGCCATCGAATTCATTGCTAATTTTCATTATTTCGCTGTAAACTGATTGGAATTGGGAAAAAACTTGACACAATTCGCATGCATCCGATATTTGGACGAAAACCGTTTGAAACACGAGACCGACATGCAATTCGTAGATTGCATCTAAACTGTGTGTAATGTCAATGATTTGGAATTGGGCTGCTTTCGGAATCAATGATCGCAAATCGGTGGAGAACCAGCTTTGCATTTGCAGCTTATTTTCACTCGTTTTTCTTTCAACTAACAACAAATGTTCCGTCGTCGTGTTGCAAAAAGTTTGCACAATTAATTGCGCAACGTCTCGGTAACCGTTCTCAATTATTTTCTCATTTTCTGCATAAATGCAGCCAATTATCTGTAATTGATTGATCGCTTTTAACGAACGGTAACTTTGAAGATGGCGCGATATATTTTACATGCAAAATTTATTTAATAGAGTAGAGTTTATGTTTACATACAGAAAGTTTCATTACTAACGAAAATGAATAATATGCTTCAATTATAAACTTTAAGCAAAAATTATGTTTAATTAACTTTTATAAATAACAACGTTAATTTAACTCGCAGTGAAACTAGTTAGCGGTTAAAATTAAAATATAATTTAAATGTGTATTCATTTGGTTCACAGCATCTGTAAACCGCCCTTGTAAATATGTATGCACACAAATCTTACGTCTTTAGATGATAAAGTTCTGTTTGTTCTTAAGTTTGTTTTATTTACAAAATGCCAAGCTTTAAGTGTACCTGATAATTTATTCTATTTTTACTTACACGCACAAATCCAGCATCCCCAATGCTAAACTCGTAGCACCTCTCCTCCAAGTGCCTCCAAGCCCCCCTACTAACCAAAACCTCCCCAAAATCACCACCACCATCCGACCAACCATCAAGTTCGTCTTCAAGCACATACAAAAAATTCCGGCCTGTTGCATCGCCAAAAATGCTAAACCACAAATCGCCCACTCCAATTACAAAGTGCAAATTGCAAACAGATGATGATGCACTTAACTGAAGCACTTTGCAAATATTTTGAGCGCATATAATCGCGTGATGCACAATTTCGTGCAAGCCATCCAGTTTCCCAACTTTCCAAAAACATTCAAATTTACTGGGTAATATTGTTAAAGTATCTGCGAGGAAATAATCGACGATCTCGTGGATGGTGCTTAAATAAGCATTTATTTTCGCTGCTGTTTCGTTCAGGTTTCGCACGAGCCGTGATGGGGAAATGTCAATTTGCAGAAAAACTACCGTCAACTTTTGTGCTTGATTGAAATTCGAACGAGGTGTATTAATTACGGCTTTCGGCAGAAAGCAGAGCAGATTTTCCTTCGACGATTTCTTTTGCAAAGGAGATGCTGCAGGTCGGATTGCAAGAAAATCGGTTGCAAAGTTCCAACTTTTTTTCATTTTATTTGACGTTCATTATTAATTAATTAGAGTCTGTCTCGCGTCGACATAAAAAAGCGCCTACTTTTAGAAAACAATAAAAAATTCTTACCTGCTGCAGAATGCGTCGAATTCCTTCAGTGGGTGCATCTTTGTAATGTTGAGGATCCTCCGAAAGGAGTTTGAGCACGCTGATTTTCCCATTGGGACATTTGGCGAAGACATCAGTAAAAGTACCTCCTCGATCGATTGCAAAACGAAATTTGGGCCGCTGAGACGTCATATTCTATTCGGTTAATCAGACACTGGAAAAAAATTGACAAAATTACATTAAACCATGCAAATATTAGTTTAGTAGATAAGAATTAAAAATAATTTGTTTTTTAAGATTACAATTAATTATATAATGATTCGACACATTATTTAAATAATGCGCGCTAAAGTAGGCAACCAATAAAACTTTTAATTGTATTAGAAGCTGGATAGATGGCGCAACTGTCAGCTGTCAGCACCACGTGCAGAAATCTGCAAGTAACTTTCACCAAAATAACATTAACCTAATTAAAAAATTCGTAAGAAGAAAAACACAAAGAAAAAGCGTAACTAATTAAAATCTGTGTAGAATCGCGAGTGAGCATCAGTAAAAGTGGCATGCACGGGTTGGAATGACCCTTTAAATGGTGCTTTCAAGTTTTATAATCAACAGTGTCAACAAACCTGCCATCAACAAACAAGTGTCACCTCAAACTGTGCTCGTAGCAAATAATAACAACATGAGCGCATTCATCTAGATAATACGCGATAAGACAATTTACGATCATCCTTTTTAAATGGGTCTCGAGTCGGAGTCGCCAGTTCACACAGTATGGAAAAGTGACTGTAAGCATTACCATCTCAATTCAATTGCACTCAATTTATATTTATCATGATCTTTAACATCTATCATCAGAGGCAATCACGCTTGTTTAAATTCCATTCGAATATTAACGCTTTGTATCCGCAATCGTACATTTTCCTCGGCAGTAATCAATTTTTCAAATCGTCCCAAAAATCGTTCGCTAACAGTGTTTTGTTTTGGTTTTAGTGTATCGACTGCAGCTGGAAGCCCCAGTTCCAGTTCCTATTATAAGCGATGAATTGCCACACGATTTGCCCATTTATCTAGGCCGCGATTACCATGGCCCCATATCGCACATCCAAGCGTCGAATTTATTGAACTCGCAACCCAATGGAGCCTATTTGGTTCGAAGCAGTCGCTCGTCGAATGGACAGTTTCACACGTTAAGCTTAAAGTGAGTAAACGTTTGCGGAAAATCCTTGTTTACCCAATTAGTAATCAAACAATCGATCGATAGATTCAACGATAAGATCCATCATTACAAACTTTACTATGATCCCAAATCAGGCATTTATCTGCGCGATAAACGCTACGATTGCGTTCGCTCATTAGTGGCAGATGGCTTGATCACCATGTACTTGGAATTGAAAGCGCCTGTAGTGTTGCAGCGATTAGCCACGGCTAATTATCAGGAAAGTCCTTACATGACTCTAAATAAGCGCAAACTGCGAGCCCTCACACGGGATGGCTCCTTTAAGTATGTACCAATAAATGCAATTGGGATGAAATGAAACTAGTTTCCAACTGTTTTAGAAGCCGGGCATTATGCAGCGAGATATTCCAGAAGCATATCCCATTAGCGCAACAGTTGTTATGTCCCAGTTTTCCAGACGAAAGTCAGAAAAGTCATCTTTTCAAACCAACTACGTTCAAAGGATTCAATTGGTGCGAATTGTGCGCGAATCTTTTATGGGGCTTGAAGCTGCAAGGCATGAAGTGCGACGATTGCGGTGTTATTGCACATGGTATGTTAATTAATTTGTCTTTAGTTCCTATTTTTTAAACAAAATGTTTCAGCAAAATGTTCGGAGAAATTTGCAAACGATTGCGTGCCAGATTTGAAATATTTGCGCGGCGTGTTCGGCATCGAATTAACGACATTGCTAAGTGCATACAAAGCCGAGCTGCCTTTTGTTGTAACGCGATGTGTGGCTGAGGTTGAAGCACGTGGAATGACAACCGAAGGAATTTATCGCCTTAGTGGCTTTACCGAGGAAATCGATGCAATAAAAATGGCTTTTGATAAAGGTACATTAGTAATTTCCTAACTAATTAGCAATATTATTAGTTAATATTTCAGATGGCGAAACAGCCGATTTGAGTCAAGACAAGTATCCGAATATAAACGTGATAACTGGTGCTTTAAAGTCGTATTTGCGACATCTGCCAGTGCCTTTGGTTACTTTTGAAGTGCACCCGCTTTTAATTGATGCTATACGTAATTACAATCTAATTAATAATATATTTTGTTTTATCAATTTGTTTTAGAACATGAAAAATTGGGATTGCGCTTGTCTTCTATTCGGCACGCTTTGTATTCGTTACCGAAAGCTCATTATGATACTCTTAAATACATGATTGAACATTTAAATAAGTAAGTGGCTGATTTCTAAACTAGAATTGTTTGATTATAATATTTTAAATTTTTCAGAATCTCACTGCATTCGGGTGTTAATAAAATGATCCCTTATAATCTCGCAATTGTATTTGCGCCAACTTTGATCCGACACATTTCCAATGAAATTCCAGATGTACGAAGTGATATTATTTTGATTGAAACTATAATTGAACACCATCAAGAGTTGTTTGATCGATATAAATGAATCTTTTCTTGTCTAACGAGATTATTTATTAGGGCTGCATGTTACTACAGAAAATATTGTGTTTAGTTTATGAATTCTTATGAGATTAGTAATTTTCTGTAGTGATACCAGCCAAGTTTTAGTTGTGATTTTAATTCGATTTTTTTTTGTGATATTGGTAATCAGTTTAGTAAGATATTTGAAAAGTATTATAAGGATTATTTTATATTTTTATATTTATATGACTAAATAAACATAGTTTTCTACTACATGCTAATAAAAGCACATGATAAAATGAACGTTCATAATTTACTATACTACTCAAAATCGCAACACATTATTTTAAATTCGGATAGCGACTTAGTAGCGCATTAAGTTGCTTATGTGATAAAGTCTTCTCACCCGGTATTAATATTCCTTTAGCTTCCTTCTCCTGTTTCGCCTTTTTGTTGTTCATACTAGATTTGTAGCAGTTTTGGAAAGCGTCAATTTCCTTTGAACATATCGTCTGGTTGAATTCATTCGTTTTGAAGCAAGCAAATAGAACGGACATTTCGTGGATACAGCAAACTTCTGTCTTTTTGTCCCCTTTTCCGGATACAAAACCTCGTATTTTTAATGGTAAAATTTCTTTAAAAGGAACTGGCTCGAAATTGGCCGCTACACGTGCTCCTAACCAACCTGGCAATTTCATTTTGGCTGCTGAAAATGAAATTGCTATTAATACTTTTAATTTAATTAATTAAAACGTTTTTTGAGGTTACTTATGATATTCGGACAAATGACAACTAGAGAACTGCATGCCTAGATTGCATAATATTCTCGTTAGAGGTCGCAAATAGCGCGAAATTCAAATTATTCCTGCATTTTTGTGGTTTAGAAATAAAAACCGCTATATTAATTTAATCAATGACTATTATACATTTTTTATTAGTCTTTTAGCTCTCGTAAAATATACGTATTTTATATCTGCTTTTTTTTACAAAAAAACTAGTAGTTAATTGTTCTAAGTATTTATTTAAATTTTTGTAATGACTAAAATGAATCAGTATTACTATTAAATTACCGTTTTCTAATTTATTTAAGATATATTGGTAATTGCAATTGAGGTTGAATTACTTTCAATAATTTATTTATTAATTTTTAATTTTCTTTCAATAATTTTATTTCTTCCCATTCTTCACTTCAAATATTTTTAAAATTTCCCACAAAATAAATATTTAGATTAGATTATTGTTTATCAATCGAACTAAACTGTTTGTCAACAAAAAAACCACACTGATTACTTTTGCTAATTTAGCACTATTTATTTTCCTAGTACTAATTCGAATCTGTCATGATATTGAGCCGTTGAATCATACATTTCAATATACAGAGTTGTAAAACTTTTTTGGCATAATAATTATGAATGAAAAAATAATACTAATAATAATAATCACTGATTCACTGAAACGTACAATACAACATTAATTATTTGACTTTATGAGTAATTCTATTGACCACAATTGAAAAACCACATAATTGTTTGTTTAAACGTAATCTATTTGTTTTATTACAAATCTATTTGCCTAGGTAAATAAAATAGGGTGTCCCCTTTACAAAAATATTTTTTTCGCGGAGCTAAATTCGAATCTCTAAGAAACGCACAATTTCACACCAAATTCAGCCAATAATCAATTGCACCACCCTGTAGAATTCAATATCAACTCTCAAAATATAAACAAAAATAAATCGTAATCAACAAAAGTGTTCAATAGAAATATTTGTTATTGTTTAAACCGTGTGAACGAATTTCTGCCGATATCAAACGCATATAAATAGCAGTGCAAAATCTTTCAGAGTACCACATTTAAAAAGCATTTTGAAGTGTTTAAAAAAAATCAAATCAAGTTTTAATTTTTCAAATTAAAGTTTTTCTCCAAAATGAACATGAACGACAACAATAGAGCCAACCAAAAGAACCCAAACAACCCGGCTTACAGCAAAGCCAGAGATCATAAGGAAGCGAGCCAGTAAGTTTTATTTTAAATATTAATTAATTGTAATAATTATAGTAAAGTAAAGTTCATGTCTCTCCACAAATAAATAATTTTATTTGTGGAGCAAGACATTTATTTTATTTTACTCGTGACATAACTAAGTTAATCTAATTATAATTAACTAATTTTTCTATTATTTAACAGGGACAACCGGGCAAACCAGATGAATCCCAACCACCCCCAGCATCCATCCAACCAAAAATAAAAGGGTAAGCCAATTCGATTAATTCAAAATGAATTCTAATGATATTTATCTGGTTACAGATGCTCCTTGAATCAGTTCAATATGTCTTTACCTGAAGATGGTATTTAGAAAACATTTTGTTCATGATATATAACAAATAAAACACTTTTAAAAAATATATTTTTCAATTTTTTAACCTACCCCATCTAGCGCATAAACCAAGTAAACTTTGAAAAGCTGCATTGCAGCATCCCATCTTCATTTCATATGAAACGCCAACAGTTGGCGCTGATGATGCAACTAAGCTCAACTTTTGTATTTTCCTTTTTAGTGATCCTGGCAAATCCTTGGCAACTCGTTATTAATATCATAAGGGAATAAGCTGCTGTTATTGCGCAACCCAAGGCAATTTTCTATTAATAATTTTAATTTAATTAATTAAAACGTTTTTTGAGGTTACTTATGATATTCGGACAAATGACAACTAGAGAACTGCATGCCTAGATTGCATATTCTTCTCGTTAGAGGTCGCAAATAGCGCGAAATTCAAATTATTCCTGCATTTTTGTGGTTTTGAATTGTAATGTAGAAATAAGAACAGCTTTATTAATTTAATCAATGACTATTATATATTTTTTATGAGTTTTTAAGCTCTTAAAATGTATGTATTTTTATCTGCTTTTTTACAAAAAAATTAGTCCTTAATTGTTCTAAGTATTTATTTAAATTTTTGTAATGACTAAAAATGAATCAGTATTACTATTATTAATACCGTATTCTAATTTATTTAATAAATATTGGCAATTGCAATTGAGGTTGAATTACTTTGAATAATTTATTAATTCATTTTTAATTTTTGTTTAATAATTTTATTTCTTCCCATATTCACTTCAAATATTTTTAAAATTTTCCACAAAATAAATATTTAGATTAGATTATTGTTTATCAATCGAACTAAACTGTTTGTCAACAAAAAACCAAACTGATTACTTTTGCTAATTTAGCACTATTTATTTTCCTAGTATTATAATTCGAATCTGTCATGATATTGAGCCGTTGAATCATACATTTCAATATACAGAGTTGTAAAACTTTTTTGGCATAATAATTATGAATGAAAAAATAATACTAATAATAATAATCACTGATTCACTGAAACGTACAATACAACATTAATTATTTGACTTTATGAGTAATTCTATTGACCACAATTGAAAAACCACATAATTGTTTGTTTAAACGTAATCTATTTGTTTTATTACAAATCTATTTGCCTAGGTAAATAAAACAGGGTGTCCCATTTACAAAAATATTTTATTCGCGGAGCTAAATTCGAATCCCTAAAAAAACGCACAATTTCACACCAAATTCAGCCAATAATCAATTGCACCACCCTGTAGAATTCAATATCAACTCTCAAAATATAAACAAAAATAAATCGTAATCAACAAAAGTGTTCAATAGAAATATTTGTTATTGTTTAAACCGTGTGAACGAATTTCTGCCGATATCAAACGCATATAAATAGCAGTGCAAAATCTTTCAGAGTACCACATTTAAAAAGCATTTTGAAGTGTTTAAAAAAAATCAAATCAAGTTTTAATTTTTCAAATTAAAGTTTTTCTCCAAAATGAACGACAACGACAACAATAGAGCCAACCAAAAGAACCCAAACAACCCGGCTTACAGCAAAGCCAGGGATCATAAGGAAGCAAGCCAGTAAGTTTTATTTTTAATATTAATTAATTATAATAATTATTGTAAAGTAAAGTTCATGTCTCTCCACAAATAAATAATTTTATTTGTGGAGCAAGACATTTATTTTATTTTACTCGTGACATAACTAAGTTAATCTAATTATAATTAACTAATTTTTCTATTATTTAACAGGGACAACCGGGCCAACCAGATGAATCCCAACCACCCCCAGCATCCATCCAACCAAAAATAAAAGGGTAAGTCAATTCAATTAATTCAAAATTAATTCTAATGATATTTTATCTGGTTACAGATGCTTCTTCAATCAGTTCATTATGTCTTTACCTGAAGATGGTATTTAGAAAACATTTTGTTCGTGATATATAACAAATAAAACACTTCTAAAAAATATTTTTTTGAATTTTTTACCTACCCCATCTAGCGCATAATCAAAGTAGACTCCGAAAAGCTGCATTGCAGCATCCCATAATCATTTCCTATGAAAAGCTAATAGTTGGCGCTGATGATGCAAGTAAGCGCATCAACTTTTGTATTTTCCTTTTTAGTGATCCTGGCAAATCCTTGGCAACTCGTTATTAATATCATAAGGGAATAAGCTGCTGTTATTGCGCAACCCAAGGCAATTTTCTGCTTCCATTCCCCACGAGACAAGTAAACGTTGCATAATTGTTTAATTATTGAGTATAATCTAGGCAACTATGTTCAGTACGCTTTACACTAGGAAATAAACATTTTACCATCGATATTATGCAAAATTGAAGAGCTACCCAATTTTTTTTTTGTGCTCCACTTGTCCTCATAAAAATCCAATTTAGCTAAACGACAAAACAAGCTAAAACCTTCCGCTATAAAGTCATAATAAACACACATCTAAAAACAACCCCCTAGCCGATAAAATCTCCGCGTCTGCACATTGCTTTTTGTCACGTCTATTTCCGAAAGGAGAGACAAATGCGCCCCTCATGTTTTGACTACTGCTGCAATTCATTTATAATCGTTTCGATGGGAGAGAAAAAAAATTGTAACACATATATAATTGTCAGCCACTTAAACACTTAACAAAAAATTATCTGGTTTAATTGGTCCATCGGCACAACATGTGATGCTCTTTTGCTTTAGACGATCGCTTTGATCCTTGTTTTTATTAAATGCAACTAAATTAGTAGCATGTTTATTAATTCTATAAGTGGCCTAATTTAACGCGTTTATTTCAAATCGATATAGCGAAGCCGAAAGCACACAGGCCGAAAATTTAATTCAATATTTCGACAACATAATATTAACTTCAATTAAACCAGGCAATGACAAATTGTCTATTTTTTTTCGTTTGTTGTTGAGTGTTGAACATTTTCAATCGTGCAGGGATTTACGGTTTTATTGGGGTGTATTCCCTGATGTGCTATTAGAAAGCAGAGGCGCACAACCCCTCCTTGATATAAATGATACCATGCACAGATAATAAAAGATTGTGACCAAATTGCGCAAAAACAGCGAAAGTCCAAACATATTGTTCAAAATAATATCAAACAAAATTAAATTTTGACAGCATTCATTATAAAAAAACTTGACACCCCAATGTCAAAAATAATCATACTCCTCTTATGCCTCCTAAACTATTCAGCCAGCACGATCGAAGAACCTGAAAGCCAAACGGAACTCACACCACAAGAGCAGAACATCAAATGTTGCAAGCAACACTTATCGTGTTGCAAAACCGATTTACTTGAAGAAGGAACCAAATTCGAGGTGCGTGCATTTCTGATGAAATGTAACAAGACGCCTTGTGCGAATGCTACTACCATGAACGGTAATGAGAAAATTGTGCAAATGCCTGAAAACGCAGGCGACAATAATCAACACGAGCATTTACTGGAATGCAAAAATAAATTAATGTTAACGGTAAAAATTCGAAATCAAGGTTTGACAAATTGCAAGGACCAATATGTGATCATTGATCATGTGTTCGATGAGCAGACGCAGAAAAACCAAATGCTTTACAACCCTTTCGTGCTGAAAATAAAGCAGCAACCCGTTCTGCAAAAGTACCCGCTACATTTCGAACATGTAGTCAATTCGGAACCCCACGAAAAAGTGATCAACAAGAACGATAAAGACTACACAGGATGTAGTACCTCGCCCAGCAACCCAACTTGCGGTTCCGTCAAATACAACAACGAAATCATCCCTTACAGTACCGGCTTTTGCTGTCCTTGTCCAAACGAAGACGAGCAAGAATCAGCGACCGAAATAATCGTCAACGCAACATCTAATGAAGAAGGTGAATGTACGCAACAAGAACCATTAGAATCACAACTGTTAAAGACCAATAAAAATCATAATAAAATTATGGGTGAAGAGGATAAAAAGGCACCGATCGTTGTAAATGTGCGATCAGTACCTGATGGTGATTATGATCATCAAATGCGAACGTTTGTCCAACAAAATGACCCTCATCGATTAACACTGAGAAGACGAAGCGGTACGCACCAATAAACATTATGCACAATAAATACCAATTATTGGTTGTTGTAAAATTTCAGATGCGAGTCGGATGACGATTAAAGCAAAACGTGGAGGTCAAGATTGCAGCGACACTTACACACCTCCTGAAGCCGATCCAAACACATACCACGACAGCAGTCATTGCATGGAGTTCTCGGATCTTTGGTACTCCGTTTACACTTTGAAAGCGCCCAAAATCGAAAACAGCCTACAAGTGCAAGTCTATGAACAGTTCGAAAATCCTGGAGCTAAATCCTACTGGATTGAGTTGACGAAAGGCGTACCACTGGTTCTTGGCTTCGAGAATAAACATGCTTCTAATGAAGACTCCTCAATTTTGGTTCGCTACCAAGAGAAAGAACCAGACGCTGATTACAAATTTGCTATCAATCACAAATCGAAAATGCTGCTAGTTCCTGAACCAGTAAAAACTGGTACTTCCGATCAGTATCCGGAATTAAGTGGAGGTCCTGGTGAGTACTTGGTTGTCGACCATGACGAAGTGCAGGCGAATGGTAAGGAATGTAATGTGGCTGGTGTTGGTTTCGAAGCTTTTGCAAAGCAGCCGAAAAAGTGCGATATGCCGCGCGGTTCTTGTCTGCACAACCAACCGAAAGATTTGTGGCTGCACGATCACAATTTGGAACTAGAGAACAAGAAAGGATGCTACTTTTTGAAGAATTACGCTTCAGTACCCGATAATCCAATCAACGGTTCGTGTGAGAGCAATAATAAGACGTTGAGTTTGTTTTATGCGGACTGCTTTGTTAGCATTTTGGATTTCGAGATTGCAGCGGATAATAATTTCATTTTGAGGCCGAATTCTTTGGCGACCATAACTGAGGTTTACACTGAAAGCGCCTCAGTTAAGAAGACAATAATTACAGTTAAGGTGACGAATTCCGGTTTGGTTTCTGGCGTCTTTCACGTGGTACTCACTGGATTTCCCGTCGATGTTCCAGCCAGTTTTAACAACATTGTCTCGAAACCCGCGTTGATTGCGCCGCAACATCAGCACGTCTACAAATTGGAGATCGAATGCGAGTTTACGGTGAAGAACTTCTTCGGATTGGTGCAAGTGTTGAGTGTGGAGAAGGAAATTATTGCTTCACGAAGGATTCGCGTGCATAAGTCCGATAGATGCGTCTGCATTTGGCATTGCAATTGTGCTTGCTATGTGGCAGATCGCGGATTGAAATGCAATCCTCTATCGCTGAAGCAGTACCATGCTGCTGGTTTCCAAGGCGGATTGCCAGTTCCTTCAAAAGTGGTCGAATACACGATAATCGACGACATGATTTCGGTTACTTTGTACATTTTCCTGACGTTGTTCCTATTTCTGTTGATCCTGGGAGTCATCAAAGCTACTTCTGGGGTTTTTGTAGTACCAATTGGATTGTGGGGCTTAGATGTGATTCTTGGCTTGCCAAAACGAATTAATCGCTACTTTGAGCGCGATATTCGTCACAGAAATGTGGAGTATGATGAAAATGGTTGGCCAATCCATCCAGATACCAGAAGGAAAGTGCGGAACACGGCAATCGTAACCGAATTCTGTATCAATGTCGTGTTCTTCATGATTTATCCGATTGCTCTGTTTTATGTTATTTTTCGCAAGTTGTTTTTGGCCACTTATAAAAATGAGGACTATGTGAATCAGACTAGTTGCAAGTGTCCTCATTCATCTCATTCACATCATTCATCTCATTCGCATCATTCGCCATCACCACGTCGTTCACGTTCGCGTTCAAGCAATGGAGTTTTTGGGACTCCAGCTAACAGTGTGTCGTCTTTCAAATACCAGGATTAAATCAGTTGTGCTCTGGTTTTGCATCATTTAAGAAAAATGTGTTGACCATCCCGAATAATCCTTTCCGAGTACTCGACCTTCGGAAAGGATTGCAAATTCAGACGAAAAGGCTTGTAATATAATAAAATTTCGCAATTTTATGATACACATTGACGCAATAAACATAACAACGTTTTCCCTTTCGATAATATTGCTTTAAATTTTGCAGAACTTTATATTTATTAGCAACGAGTTATTATTTTTATGATACTCAACTTCGGTACTTGTAACTCTTGCTTTCAATATATTTTTTTACTATTATTCAGGATTCCGTGCGTCTGGAAACGAAGTTGAATATTTTTTATAGAGATACAAAAACACCCCTTTTAGCGCAATAAAAAAGTGGAAACTCTTTCGCAACCCTTGTATTTTACGTTTGTCGGCAAATTTTATGATTATATTAGAATATTATTGCAAAATTATTGCGGTAGATGTGCTCTACCCCTATAATTTGAAATAAATTCGTACCCTTTTCTCAGTAATTTGCCTTAAATTTTATAGTGCAACGACAACTCGTTTTTATTACGTTTTTCGAAGAGCAGTTTCTTATTCAATTAGCGTAATGCAATTATGAAAGTTTCTTGGAAGTGTTTAATCTATCAATTAAATTAATAGCATTAGCATAATTGCAGCTTTAACAACAATCATTATTTGACCTGACCACACCAAAAAAATATATTTATTTATGGGTTTTTAGGATTTAAGGGGTTTTTGCGTCGGCTAAAATTTACAAAAAACCTTTATGATACTTTCAAAGTATTTATATATCTTGGATCATAAAAAAAACTGGTATTTAATATCTAATTGAATGCTAAATCTGATTTAGTTTTATTGATATTTAAATGGATTTTCTTAAAAGTGCTATTGTTACTAGACCCCAACAATTTTATCGGATTAATAATGGCTAATTTTTCAAAGCCTAAAACTTAATCGTCTTTATTTGATCGAATAAAGGCATCTACCATAATTACTTTCTGGGAAATAGTTACAATCTAGTATAATTCGAAGAAAATTGAAATACTTTGATGTCAGAGCAACCAAACATATTTTTTCTAATTTAAAATTAAAAGCCATACGACTTAGCTTCTGGAACGAATATATCAGATAAGCAGAACCAAAAAAAGTCTAAAAAAATCATTGAAAAAAATGTGATAGTGCTACCAAAACCAACAGCACCACATCACAATAATTGTTCCACAAGAAAACATCCAACAATAGTAAGTAATATTTTTAATTAAATAAAAAAGGCGCCTCGAATAAAATCCATCCAGAATTACGAAAAGCGTCCCGTTTTCATCGAATAATAAAATTCTAATCAATACCATCCACAGAACATAATATTCCTGGCAAAGCGCAGCGCTGTTGATTCATCTTGGCTTTGCCAAAAAAACAAAGAGACAACGACAAGCAAGACACGAAATAGCAAATTGCATCAGAGCAAAAGAGAGAACGCACGTAAATATGGATATAGTATGGAATAATACGAGCCGACATCTACTTAGGAGTTCATAAGCGTAGCATCAAGCAATTTTGAGCCGAACGAGCCCCAAACAGAAGAACGGAAGAGCTGGGGCACCAATGAGACACCGTCACACCACAGCCAATACCAACTAACTGGAAGCTCCGCCTTGGCAAGTTTGGGGTAAAAACCACCCGCACCACCAAGCAAACCATCATTCGCACCTCACCAGCATCTCTCTACACTCAGGATTACTCTGTCGTGTTAATTGTGTCTCCAAATTTGTGATTAAAATGTTTGCCGACCAACGCAACTCACCAGCAATGAATGTCTTGGATGTGATTCCTCCACATTACAATCTGCACCATGGACAGCCAAGTCCACCGCAATCGCCCAACACCACTCATCAATACGTTAAAGGTACTTGAACATTTTTTGAAAGCTTCCGGACATTTTTCCCAAGTGCCTCAACATATGTACGCCACTTTGGATGGGATTATTGTTCGTCTAGACGACTACTTCCTCACTTTTGGTCCTCACTAATTCGATTTTGTGTCTTGCAGATTGTTCAAGTCCTTCGTCCGACATGAAGCTGAACACTCCAACTAGTCCAAATTCGGTCAACGATCCGAATATTCGTCGCTATCGCACCGCATTCACTCGCGAACAATTGGCTCGCTTGGAGAAGGAATTCTTCAAGGAGAATTATGTGTCCCGGCCACGTAGGTGCGAATTGGCCGCACAATTGGATTTACCCGAAAGCACAATTAAGGTGTGTATTATACGAGATAATATATTCTTACTTCAGCCACACACACATCAACCGAAAAAAAGAGTTCCATTAGCGTTTTATGATTGCAAGTGCAATTAACACATTGCGCGTTGTTTCAAACGCTAATGAAGCTTTTAAAACATCAAAACCAAGCCGCAATTATAATCATTCATAGATTTTTATGATGTGCTAAGTAGGCGGCTGATGCATCATTATACGACTTCTTTGTTTTCCTATTAATTAACTTAATTAACATGATTTTTTATGATTCCAGGTTTGGTTCCAAAATCGTCGCATGAAAGACAAGCGACAACGGATGGCGATCGCCTGGCCCTACGCTGCCGTTTACACGGATCCAGCTTTTGCAGCTTCGCTGCTCCAAGCTGCAGCATCGACGTTGCCTTTGCATTATGCTCCGCCGCCGCCAATGTATGCCGCCGCCCATCATTATCCACGCTATCATCCATATCCGACTTTTGGCGGCATGCCAACGCAACCGATGTCCAATCCAAACCAAGCACCCAATCATCTACTAGCACCGCCGCAAAGTTTGAATTTGAATTTGGGCTTCGATTTTTCGGCAGCTTACCAACAGCATCAGACTAACAATAAGTTCAGTGCTGCTGAGCATTTGATGCATCAGCAATCGAAGATTTCGTCGCCCAGTTCGCCAGTGCATTCCGATTTGAGTCTAAGTCCGCCAATGTCGATGCATCATGCTGGACTTTTGATACCAGCGTCAAAAATGTCGCCGCAAACCACCACGCCGGTCGAATCCAAGCCGAAATTATTCAAACCGTATAAATCCGAAGCATAATTATTGAGTAGTTAGTTTAGATATATTTTAGGATAAGGACATTTTGTGATCTTTGTACTAAGAAAATTACTTTTGACTTGATGTTGAGAATTGTTTAATTTTTTTGGATTTGGATATATGTTTAACTTAAATTATTGTATATAGTGTTATATATTGCATAGTATAAGTATTATTATTAAATGAATAGTTGAAAAATTATGGCATCTTTCAATCAAATCCTTCTCCAATATTTTCATATAAAGAGCATCTAATTTTTGGCATCTATAAGATCTCTAGATCGTGATAATAAATAAATCAAATTGATAAGCAAATTGTTAATGCAGATAAATGACAATAATAGGGGACCTTTTGAATTATATCTCCTCCACCAACACGTGAATAGAATGCGTGACAAATTGGTTTCTATTCCCCATCGTACATGCAGTCAACATTGTAATAGATATAAGATTAGATGGAATTATATTCGCTCCACTACCAATCAATACCAATTATCTTTCTGATTTATTGCCAATTTATTCATCAGTTTTCCGACAACGAAAAAACCTGCATCAGACCACTTAAGAGAAAAAGAGAAGACCACAAACAGTGACAATCTGTTCCTGTTTCCCGAAAAAGCATAAACAATACCCCCATACATATTGTTCAATGTATGTAAACTAAACACCCCGTAACCAATCCATTCTCAATGGTTAAACAAATATTACCCCAATGCTGACCAAAACTGTGGTTTATTTTGGCATTGTGTTACCGGTCAGCCACCCTGCATGAACATTTCTCTCTTAATAAAAATTATTGCACCAAAACTAAATAATGGTCTAAGGATAAGGTCGATGCACTAGTAATTATCTTTATATTAACTTTTAACGTAATAAAAAATATTGTCATAGCCATAAAGCAAAGGCTGCAAATATTTTGCATCTTGCATAAACTGTTACATCAAAAATTATCCCAAAAATAATGGTGCTTCTCAGCATTTGGCATCACAAACTATCCAAAAATTACTGTTATTCGGTAAAGTAATTTAAATAATAGATTTAATGTAATAATTTTTATTATCCAACCACTTTAAATGGTTTCATTTTATTAGAGATGCCGGTTCGGATTTGCTGTTACAGTTTTGCAAAAATTGCATCGATATACGACCGTTAGGTAATTTTAAGAGCACCAAATTTGAAAATAAAATGTTAATTTTACAGCTTCATCATTTGTCTCATTATTATTCGAAGGAAAATGGAATCGTAAAGAAACTTAAATAAATAAACCTTGAAATGTATAAAATAAAGAACTTATTATGAGTTTAATTACCAGGTATTACATAAGTAAATTAAAGAATTAGCCTTCTTAAATAATTTACATTGAATAATTAAGAGAAATAAAAAAGAATGTTAATTTTGACTTAACATATTCAATTAAAATTTTGGTACAAATATTTGTTTTACAAAGTTAAGTAATTTTTATCGTTATTGGAAGAAAGTGCTTTTCATTACTGACGATTGAATAATAACTTATTACTCATGCAACATACGAATTTTTACTCTAAAATATTATTACTATCCATTTGTCTTGTTTAAAAAATCCGTTATTTTAACCGCAATAATAAATAACAGAAAAATTGCATCCAAAAACTGCAATAAACAAATAATCGCAATACTAAACAGATTTTCTGGGAAAGTGCTGCAAATATTTACGACAGATGCAATAAGGTTCCTTTTTTGGCAAAACTGAATATTGCGGTAATATAAAAAGGACGTTTTATATTTTTTTATTGCATAGCCAAAAAATATATAGTAATTATGCAAACTATCCTAACGGTCGGTCATCAGTCTGCCAATAATAATATTTAACCGTACTTACAGTTACATGTAGGTATAGTAATTAGACTAAATGTATACTATTTACAACCATCACAATATTTTAACATAAAATTTCCCATTTAAATCACTAGTAGAAGAGGTATCAAAACTATTATCCGAAAAAGTCATTATGAAGCCATAAAAGAACCGCCTTTATTCACAAATTAGCAAAAGCATCAATTTTAATCAGATTAGAATTTCCAAAATAAGTAAATCCGATTCCACGTATTCTTTTGCTGGTCTTAACCGGATTAGAGAAAATCGAAATAGGCTACTGGACGATAATAAATTAAATCGAAATTATACCAGCATTTAAACAATTAGCACCACAAACTGCAATTATGGTCCGAAAACTATAACATTACCCCCAAATCAGTATGCCAATAAATTTCGACTTAAACGACTGTCAAATGAAAGTTAATTGAGCGCAAAAACACATTTTCCAACACACACGCACAAATTGCCAAAACGGAACACACACATAATAGAACAATTTATCGCAAGGGTGCTTAAAAGTTTTGTGTGGGTGGTTATTTGTGATGTCCAAAACGGGGGGTCAAACACGCATCTGTCATCGGACATTAACGTGCCAGCAATTGCCAATTTAATTGCACTTTCGGACATTGGTCAATTCATTTCAATTCAAACTGTATCGATATTTTGGTATAATGGGCTGTGTTTGTGGTCTTCTTCTCCTAATCAAGATATATGATCCCATCCAATTGAATTTGGTTTATTTGAGAATTTGGTTTATTAAAAATTTACAGCAGAAATTGCGGTACCACATAGCAATTACCACAAGAGAAAATTTCGAGAAAAGGCCTGATGGCTTTTATTGCAAAAATTATAACTGGATAATAATTCGCAACACAATCACTAATATTCCTTAAACCCTATTGACAAGCAAATTTCCTATTTGTTAGCCGAGAGAAACCGGCAGTAGTCTAAAAGTTAGGTCGCCGTTATGGTTCGAAATCGATGGGTGACTTGTCTTTGAATGTCTTGTTAAAGACGCCGACAACGACTATATTGGGGGGGTGTTGTAAATAAATATTTTTGGGTAAATATAGCGTCACGGTAGCTGAAACACATTAAGACCGATGGATACGATCATTTTTATTGCAATTACAACCGGACTAATAAATCTATACGACCGGAAAGAATGCGTTTGGTTCGATGAACCACTTTTATGAATTTATTACACCTATGATGGTGGATTATCATTTTATTCGCACATCAGACGCAAATTTTGCTTTACATTCCAGCATGAAAATTGTTTCAGCATGGAAAATCGATTGCATCCCGGCAGCAACTGTTTGCCCATCCAGGTCTTTGTTGCCATACAATATTTGGACATGATTGGTTCCAGACAATTCAATCCGGATATTTATGGAATGATAAATTGCCTTTTGCTGTGGTGGCTTAACTTCGAAATTTCGAAAAAACAACGCGACGAAATAATGCAACAGTCACACTCCGTAAATGATAAATATTTTCGGGGTGTGAGCTTGGTCGCGAATAAGAATCAGGCTTTTCAGTGTTCGAGCAATGCGGAAAAGTTCGCCCAAGAGCTAGAGGCATGTCATATTGCCTCCGCGGTGATTTCCCAAAGGCTGTATAAAGTTCGATTTAACAACATATTGAGATTCGTGTCACCGCCCCCCATACACAAAGAGTCTGTTAGCTTTTTGCATATTTTAACATTCGCGTAGAAGGATTTATAGAGCGCCAGCATTTTGCTCGCCCAATTTCCAAACTGGAAAAATTATGGACCAGCTAGCTATAAAAATAATCGATCTATTACCGCAAATAATTTTTCGAAACCCCACATCATTTTCGGTTGTTGGAAATATTAAGTTTACAACCCATTTTATATAATCTCATAAACCAATAAAAATCTTTTCGAAATGTTTATTGGATTTATTGATAGCTCATTATGTATTCGACCAATACTTGGTCCTACGTCCATCAAGTTTGTACCAAGAGGAAGTGAGTAAGTTGCAAGAAAGAAAGTCGTAGCTTGAGTTGCAGATATACAACAGCAAAATATTTTATATTGGGGCAATTTAGTTGATATACTATAGTAATAATTGGCTTTTTGAGACTGCCGGCAAAAGTGTTATAAATGAAGAGGGTTAGAGATGGGCCAATGCACCCCATGCGGTTCAAAGCCCTTCTTCTGCAACCAAAAGATGCAGAAAAGTCAAAAATATGAAGAAAATTTGACACCAAGACACATAAGTGCTCACTTTTATGACGCCGGAACAAAAATAAATTTAGATCCTTGTCAGAATCTACTCAAATCAAATTAAACTTCCGAAAATCAAGCCCAATTAGAAACATGTAAACTTCCCATTGTTTTATAGGGTGGATGGTAATTTGGTAAAAGTAATATAATTCCGTATGGAGATGCAAGAGCGAGATAGCGAAGCAATGTAATATAATGTTCCGGTTTCTCCGGAACGATGAGCGTACTTATTAATAACTGAGGACGTTCCGGAGGCGCATATCAGCCAAATTTATGAAACGAATCAGTCTGAGCGAAGCATAGCCTCGCTATCATGGCTGATAATGTAACCGGAGTATTTTTATCGTTCAATCCACGTCGCTTATTGGATAGAGCGGACGTGCGCTTGTGCTATTGGTTCGCGGAAATTGCTAGGGGAAAAAGTTGTATACCATAAAACCCGGAGTTTTAGGACTATACTGTAAGTTTCGCTACATGGAGCCACTGCGAGTGGAACAAAGCTAACCGGAGCAAAATCCGGGGAGGCAATCGAGCACTCGGTAGAAGAGTGTTGCAGAGAAGATGCGAAGCTCACAATTTATTACCTCTATTTATTTCACGGACTAGATTACATGCATATAAACGTTGCTGGGGATGAGCAAAAGCTGTGCGCCCTTAGATTTTCAGATTCACCCCGTGCACGCTATATTAGCCCAGCGATTGTAGTCTTGATATATTTCCATATAAATATGATGAAATAAAATATTGGAAATTATTTCGCTTGAAACTACTAAAAGAAAACTGTAGTTTTACTATTTGTTTGAAAAGCTCCTAGAGCCGAAAGTGGTCTATTACTTTACGCGCCTCAATTTTGAACTCTTTCTGCTCTCACAAATATTTCAACAACTCAATTTTCTTAGTATCCTTGTGCTAAATTTAAAAAACGCTATTCTATTGAAAGACTACTGTTTATGGCCCTCACTTATTATCCTCGCTGACAAACTATTATCGTCAATAACAAAACCAGATTCACCCAATTTCCTTTTGAATAATAATAATAATTGTCACGTCCTTGGCCCTGATTCACTTTCGAAAATCTACCCTTGACGAGATGGCCTTATTATTTTGCTATGTTGATTGTAAACAAACACTAACAACAGTAAACAGTAAAAGTGTGCAGCTTTTGATTTATTGTAGCTTGTCAAAATATTTTGTCGTCGTCCTTTTGAATAGTTGAAATCAAAATAATAACATATTGGAAGTCGTTTTTATGGGATGATACGAGGGAGATAACCCCATGAGTGTAAGTTATTGCCGCATTATGTTATTATATCTATTTATATTGTAGGCTTTGCCTCCGCTTTCAAAGTACTTTAATGTAATGGGGTTAACATTGGGTGCTACAGATCCAATTACCATATTATACACTTGCTTATTTTTGACCCTTCTTTTTCAACAATAGAAATATAATTTCATTAGATTATGTTTTGATGGTGTTTACATATGTTGGAAATTGTTTAATCGAAGGGTTAATTTTCTACATCCATGAATTATGGAGCTATAAATTGAGCATGGCAAATGCATTTTAGTTCATCATAGAAAACGTTGACGTTTACAAGACCATCATCCGCAGTAGCAACAGTGAAATTATGAGGCTATAAAACGAAAGTGCCTCCATAAAAATATAAAATCATTTCTTTTGAAAATATAGTACTAGTGCATAGGAGGGTTTACCGAATATAGATTTATTAGAAGTAGAACTAATTCGTTTCCTCGACTACTGGTCTATAATAAATAATTTTTTCCAGGCATTTAAAAGTTTCTTCGAAAATTGCTACTAGCTTTAGTGCTAAGTGCGATATTTATACGAATATTTATTACTTTTAATTTCTATTCTATTCAAACACAAGCATTCGAGCCACTGTAAATTATTCCTCTACAAAATCACAATTATAACTTTATTGTGCCATAAATTCAATTGAATCAGATTTTTATAAAGCAATTTGCTACTACTGTATCCATTTCGCTTTTATTGACCATTTACTTTGTTATTAGTGTGGCGAAATTATTTTGCAAATTCGCTGGGCAGTCGCTCCTAGTTCAAAATATTTTTCAAAAATGGTACTAACGTTACCACATTTTTTGGAATTTTCTAACCTATGGTACTAACGGGTTTAACCCCCTACTTCTGCTATAAAACATTGTAAAGCAATTTCGATTGAAGCAAACAGAAAAAAAAGGACCATAAAATAGATGCCTTTAATTTGAATTCAGGTGGAATTGAACAATATCAGCAAAGCTCGTGCACACACACAAAGAGAGAGAGCTTTATTGTTAATGGTGGTGCTGTGATAGACTTATTGGCCGTTATTTACCCCCAATAAATTGAAGCGATCAGTTAATTTAGCCACGCTAGTTTGGTGGCAGCGCGCTTTTCCCTTATTAAGCTGTAAATAACTCCTGCATGTTGGACTATATACCACACCCTGCTTTATGTGCTTTATTCCACCGCAACAATTTCCTTCCTTGCTCGATGTTCTTATGAACACATTATTGCATCGTTTTTTATTTTGCGTTCTAATTGAGTGTGCGAATTAAATTTCAATAAATATTATGTCGTAATGTCTTATTCAAAAAGGGAACCGGTTTTTCAATTCAATTCTAGGGGGATGGAAATAATCCGGGTGCCGACGTGGATGCCACCTGATCCACTTGCAAAGTTGATAAATCGTTTTTTTCGTTTCATATTATTTATCATAGATACATCATTGATTGATTAGAAATTTAGAAAATAGTCTGGCTACTTGACCAGCAAGTTTTTCCTTCCCCTTATTCATCTAAACGAAATAATTTAGACTATTTATCTGAAACGTATTTTATAGCTTGCCGACATATTATTCTGGTACACAGAAGTTGTAAAACTGTCGACACTGTTTGAAAATATTGTCGCAAGCTCAAATAGATTGCCTCTACCTCCTTTTTTCCCTCGGCCTGCTCTACCTTTTCTTCTTCAGCTTCTTATTTATATGCTTTGATTAAAATTTAATTTTCAATTTCACATAAATAAACTTTTTATTTGCCAGCACGAAATCGCACTCTAAGCACATACGATCCGGTATTCATGAAAACGTGTATTTATTTAACTAATCAAGTCATGATAAAATTAAATGCTTAATCAATAATCAAATAAACTAATAAATACCAATATGCTATGGCTTTCAAATTGGAATATATTGAATTTCAAATAGTTATTGAAAATTTGCCGCTGTCGGACTAAATCGTCGGGCTCGTAAAGCCAATTTTGTAAAATTATTTCGTTACAGTTCCACAAAGAACCTGGTCAATAAAAGTCAAATATTATGCCTTAATTCGATACAGTAGCAAATTCTTATAGATTGTCATCACAATAGGTTTTGAAATGTACTACAATAAAAGCTGCATTTGTATTTAGAACGTATTAAAGCATAAGCTTGTTTGTGTAAACTTCTCCAAACATTTTGACGGCAAACCAAACAATTTACAGAAATATATACACGAGAATTTATGTTTGCTAATTTATAAAGATAAAGCGAAGGGTGCATTTTAGCTTTACTGCTAAATAATACGATATATAAAGAAAATGCCTTATGATTCATTTTTATCTATGGATTTATGGTTGCAAAAACATAAAAATATGATCGTAGACAACAATGTACGAATTGCCGCATTAATATTAAGCAAACTATAAATTTTATATGGTTAGCAATGCAATAAATTCTTGTCTTCAAGAATCATCTTTTTAAAAACCCCAATGAAACATAAGTATTTTGATATAATTGAATAAATTTTGCATGTTTCCAAATTGTTTCATTCATAAAAATCTAATCTAAAAAAAAAAAAATCCATACTTACTGCAAGGGTAGTTTCTATTCAAAAATAAATCAACTGCAGAGCCATCTTCATTTAACTTTCAAAAGTTTCTAGCTCATCAAAACTGCTGCTGACACAGAGCCATCTAGCACCACTTTCTGAAACAATAATAAAATGTCCTTTAAAAAATAATAGAAATCTGTGCAACAATAACAAGAAACGAGCGAAAACTCCGGCATTCAAATAAACTTTCACCGATTTTCATCAAAAAATTAAATTAATAATTAAAGTTCAAAATAATTTGCCACTTCGTATAGAAAACTTTTAAAGGGCGCAAAATTTGAAATAAATCATTAATTTTTAATGAAGCATAAGCGGATATTGAAAATCCACCCCCCGATAACCAAATTGATTGTTCGTTGGCATGGGAACAATTGCATGTAAAATATGACAAATAAACGAATATCTATTTTATATCTTATTTTAATGATAAAACAAACTGTGATTGAACATGTAGTGTTTAGTTAACAAATCCATACTATATTTAAAGCGCTATAATAAAAAGTGATAAAGCAAATCAAAAATCATCAGTATTACCATAAATAAATAATAATCAAAAATGTGTACCTCAAATCGAAACTAAGCAAAACAAAAAAATTAACCAGTCAATTTACGTCACCCAGATTTAAATTGTCATTTATACAACATATTGATTTAATAAAATAATTAAGGAACTCTCAATTTACAAGCGTTCGCTTGATCATTTTAAAATTATGTCCCAACCGAAAGATAAGATGTCCGAAATTGACGAGCATATCATGAAACGATTCGACATTCAAAAACGATTGGGAAAAGGCGCTTATGGCATTGTTTGGAAGGCAGTCGATCGCAGAACGAAAGAAGTGGTGGCTGTGAAGAAGATTTTCGATGCATTTCGCAATCAGACTGACGCTCAACGTACCTTCAGGGAAATCATGTTTCTACAATCATTCAAAATGCACCCAAACATCGTCAAACTGCACAGTATTCATAGGTACCCCCAAATACGAATAATGAAACGAATCTAATTTTTTTTTAATTATTTTAGAGCTGCCAACAATAGAGATATTTATTTAGGTTTCGAATATATGGAGACCGATTTACACAACGTGATAAAACGTGGCAATATATTAAAAGACGTACATAAAAGCTACATTATGTACCAATTACTGAAAGCCATGAATTTCATCCATTCGGGAAATGTGATCCATCGCGACATGAAACCGAGCAACGTTTTACTCGACAGCTCCTGCAAATGTAAAGTCGCCGATTTCGGATTAGCCCGCTCAGTCAATCCAACTGCAGATGACGCATTCAGCGAATGCGATCCAGCTTTGACCGATTATGTGGCGACAAGATGGTACCGCGCACCGGAAATACTCATCGCGAACCGGAGGTAACTATGCAAGTTAGGCAACACAATATACATCCAACTTTCAAAATTCTAGATACACAAAAGGCATCGACATGTGGAGTCTCGGCTGCATTCTAGCAGAACTGCAAGCAGGCAGGCCAATATTCCCCGGTACTTCAACTGTAAATCAAGTCGAGAGAATTATGGCATCGATCCCAACGCCTACGCCTGACGAAATCGCTTTGGTTTGTCCAACGGGCGTTGGAGCGTCCATGATCAAAAACGCGGCGTCTGCTCCCAAAGTGCAACTGCAAACCTTATTGGGAAACAATGTGCAAGAAGATGCCTTGCAACTAATCAACAAACTATTGGTGTTCAACCCTTTGAAACGTTTTACTGCTGAGGAAGCTTTAAGGGACGTTTTTGTGAAAAAGTTTCACGAACCGGATCGCGATTTGGTGATGAATGCGAGCGTTATTATTCCGCTAAGCGACAATGTGCGTTTGTCGGTCGATGAGTACCGGAACAAATTGTACGAATTGATGCAGAATAATAATCAGGTGAAATTCAGTTCGTCTAGGGTTAATGCGAAAGTCGCTGAAATGCATCCGAGGATTAGCAGGTCGACTGAGAAGTATTTGCGGGCGCATTCTAGTGTAAAGCCCTACGTTTCAATATCGGAGCCCAAGATAAGTAATGCGAGTAAATCGAATCTTTTGAATGCGGCTACTGTAAAGTCAGAGTGTAAAGTGACGAAGCAAAATTTACAAGTTGTGCCCGAGCATCGGTGTTATAAAGCTGGGGGCGATTATATGAAAAGTAAAACTCTGAAATCACATACCGAGGTGCCGAAGAAGCGGTTTGTGCCACATAAAGCGGATTCGTATTCGACGTCGTTCAATAGTTACAATCGAAATCATGGGATTATCACGCAAAGTGCATTGATGGAATTACGAGCAGCTGGATTGCGATAAATTTACTTACATGTATTCTACACTATTTAATTGATTTGTATGCACTTGTGTACTGATTTTAAATTTTAATAAACCCTATACAACACTTGCACTTTTTTTGGACGTTAACTTAAATCTGACAGTTTAGTTACAACAGTGGTACCAACTGTAAAGTTATGCAAAGATGTCACTATATTATATAATTATTAAGCAAAATGCGTATAAACTAATTTATAATGTTTTAATAAAGTTAGTTCAATTAAATTATTACGACAGTATTATAAATGTGTAGCTTTATAATGAAAATAGCAGTAAATTATTTTTATAAGCTAGAGCTACTGACCGCTAGATGACACTAGCGTACAACAGTAAAAAATAATTTATTATTAAAATTATTAGTAAATTAACAATCTAGCTTGTAAATATTTAAGAATTGCTTATACAAAGTAGATTACAGCTAATTATATCTAGATAAAATAGTTTAATTACTAAAGAAATGGTGGAAATTGCGCGCGCATAACGTTTCCAAGCTAGAAATCAACGGAAAATGCGCGAGTAGGCCATGGATAGGAGACGGACGAACTCAATGCTGTTGCAGTTACTAAAATGGCTGCCAGTGACAGCAAAGCTCCACTTAGAACAGTTAAAAGAGTGCAGTTTGGTATACTCAGTCCAGATGAAATTGTAAGTAAATCCTTAATTAAGGTCTTGCCTACAATTTGAGACAAAAATTAGAACTGTAGACTCTTTTTTAATGCGAAAATACTCGAATTTCATCTGTTCAACCATGACACTAATGTATACAACGAATATATTTTGATTACACTCTATAAAATGTATTTGGAAGCTCTAAACTGCGGAGTAATCAATAAGAAAGTAGACTAGTTGATATTAAGCTAACTTTCGCATTATTGCACACTTTTATTATTGACTAATTATTGTGCAAGAATGAATGTCAATTAAAAACACCACGTGATCATGACCGTGATGCTATACGGGGTGGTCTATAAGCGTTTTTTTTCGCGCCGTAAACAATTTATTGCTGACCTTACGATTAGACTAGTAAAACTTTAAAAACGAAACTTGTTTGCATTACTTTTGTATTCTAAAAGTTGTATTTTTAATATTTAATAAAATTATACATAAACAAATCTTGTCTACAACTTTCTAAATTTTGTGATACAATTTATAGCGGCGTATGTCTGTTACCGAAGGCGGCATTCGCTTCCCTGAAACAATGGAAGCGGGCCGACCAAAACTCGGCGGCCTTATGGACCCCCGACAGGGTGTCATCGACAGACACTCCAGATGCCAAACATGTGCTGGTAACATGACTGAATGTCCCGGACATTTTGGACACATAGATTTATGCAAGCCCGTTTTCCACGTCGGCTTTCTAACCAAAACCATTAAAATCCTGCGATGCGTTTGCTTCAATTGCAGCAAACTTTTAGTAAGCCCCAATAATCCTAAAATTAAAGAGGTTGTCATGAAATCGAAAGGACAGCCTAGGAAGCGATTGGCTTTCGTGTATGATTTATGCAAAGGTAAAAATATTTGCGAGGGTGGCGATGAGATGGATGTGGGTAAGGAGGGGGATGATCCTAGTAATAGTAAGAAACATGGCGGTTGCGGTCGATATCAGCCGAATATTAGACGAAGTGGTCTGGATTTATCAGCGGAGTGGAAACATGTGGATGAGGATTCGCAGGAGAAGAAAATTCCATTATCGGCGGAACGTGTTTGGGAAATTTTGAAACACATTACAGGTATTTTAATTTCTAAATAAATGATAATTTGTGCTTTATTAATTAATAATTCCAGACGAAGAATGTTTCATCCTGGGAATGGACCCAAAATTCGCGCGTCCCGATTGGATGATCGTCACAGTTCTCCCTGTACCCCCTCTACCGGTCCGACCAGCAGTCGTAATGTACGGCTCCGCCAGAAATCAGGACGATTTAACGCACAAACTGGCCGACATCATAAAAGCGAACAACGAGCTTCAACGTAACGAAGCGGCAGGTGGCGCTGCCCACATCATCTCAGAAAACATCAAAATGCTGCAATTCCACGTCGCTACTTTAGTCGACAACGACATGCCGGGAATGCCGCGAGCTATGCAAAAATCCGGCAAACCGTTAAAAGCACTGAAAGCCCGATTGAAGGGCAAGGAAGGCCGAATTCGTGGAAACTTGATGGGTAAACGTGTCGATTTCTCGGCTCGTACTGTAATCACACCCGATCCGAACTTGCGTATCGATCAAGTCGGCGTTCCGCGAAGTATAGCGCAAAACATGACATTCCCGGAGATTGTGACTCCGTTTAATTTCGAGAAGATGCTCGAGTTGGTACAAAGAGGCAATTCGCAATATCCCGGCGCGAAGTATATTATCCGCGATAACGGCGAACGGATTGATTTGCGGTTTCATCCGAAACCGTCCGATTTGCATTTGCAATGCGGGTATAAAGTCGAGCGGCATATTCGCGACGGCGATTTAGTTATCTTTAATCGACAGCCTACTTTGCATAAGATGAGTATGATGGGGCATCGAGTTAAAGTGTTGCCTTGGTCTACGTTTCGTATGAATTTATCGTGCACGTCGCCGTACAATGCCGATTTCGATGGCGATGAGATGAATTTGCATGTGCCGCAAAGTATGGAAACGCGAGCGGAAGTGGAGAACTTGCATATCACGCCCCGGCAGATTATTACGCCGCAAGCTAATAAGCCAGTTATGGGTAAGTCGATTTATTATTTCTATTTTATGCGAAATAATATTTAGCACTCATATAAAGACTTATATCATGCTATTGAATTATAGGTATCGTACAGGATACCCTTACAGCCATTCGAAAAATGACAAAACGCGACGTTTTCATCGAAAAAGAGCAAATGATGAACCTATTAATGTTTTTACCAATTTGGGATGGCAAAATGCCACGTCCCGCAATTCTAAAACCGAAACCATTGTGGACGGGTAAGCAAATTTTCTCACTTATTATCCCGGGAAACGTAAACATGATTCGCACACATTCCACCCATCCCGACGAAGAAGACGAAGGTCCATACAAATGGATCTCGCCCGGTGACACCAAAGTAATGGTGGAGCACGGCGAATTGGTAATGGGTATTTTATGTAAAAAGACGCTAGGAACATCAGCCGGTTCATTGCTACATATTTGTATGTTGGAGTTGGGGCACGAAGTGTGCGGCCGATTTTACGGTAACATTCAAACGGTCGTCAATAATTGGCTGCTATTGGAAGGTCACAGTATCGGCATCGGTGATACAATTGCCGATCCGCAGACTTATTTGGAAATCCAGAAGGCGATTAAAAAGGCGAAAGAGGATGTCATTGAAGTGATTCAAAAAGCGCATAATATGGAATTGGAACCGACTCCGGGTAATACGCTGCGACAAACCTTCGAAAATCAAGTGAATCGTATTTTGAATGACGCTCGTGACAAAACTGGTGGTTCGGCTAAGAAGTCGCTCACTGAGTACAACAATTTGAAAGCTATGGTCGTCTCGGGTTCGAAAGGTTCGAACATCAACATCTCGCAGGTTATCGCTTGTGTCGGCCAACAGAACGTGGAAGGTAAACGAATCCCGTTTGGTTTTCGCAAGCGAACTCTGCCGCATTTTATCAAAGATGATTACGGTCCGGAGTCGAGAGGTTTCGTGGAGAACTCCTATTTGGCCGGTTTGACTCCGTCCGAGTTCTATTTCCACGCGATGGGTGGGCGTGAAGGTCTTATCGATACGGCCGTTAAGACAGCCGAGACTGGTTACATTCAGCGACGTTTGATCAAAGCTATGGAGTCTGTGATGGTGCATTATGACGGTACGGTGCGGAATTCCGTCGGGCAGTTGATCCAGTTGCGTTACGGCGAGGACGGATTGTGTGGCGAGATGGTAGAGTTCCAAACGTTGCCCACGGTTAAGCTCAGCAATAAAGCGTTCGAGAGCAAGTTCAAGTTCGATCCGAGCAATGAGCGCTATTTGCGGCGCGTCTTCAACGAGGAAGTCATCAAACAGTTGATGGGTTCACGCGAAGTCATCTCGGAGCTGGAACGCGAATGGGAACAGTTGCAAAAGGATCGCGAAGCGTTGCGACAAATATTCCCGAGCGGCGATTCCAACGCCGTACTTCCTTGCAATTTGAAACGGATGATTTGGAATGTGCAGAAGATTTTCCACATTAATAAGCGAGCTCCGACGGATTTGTCGCCGTTGCGTGTGATTCAAGGCGTTCGCGAGCTGTTGAACAAATGTATCATTGTCGCGGGCGAAGATCGTCTGTCGAAGCAAGCCAACGAGAATGCTACTTTACTGTTCCAGTGCTTGATTCGCTCGACCTTATGCACGAAATGCGTCTCCGAAGAGTTCCGATTGAGCACGGAAGCGTTCGAATGGTTGATTGGTGAAATTGAGACGCGTTTCCAGCAAGCGCAAGCGAATCCCGGTGAAATGGTGGGCGCGTTAGCGGCTCAATCGTTGGGAGAACCCGCCACTCAGATGACATTGAACACTTTCCATTTCGCTGGTGTGTCGTCGAAGAACGTGACACTTGGTGTGCCCCGATTGAAGGAAATTATTAACATATCGAAGAAGCCGAAAGCGCCGTCTTTGACGGTATTCCTCACTGGTGCGGCAGCACGCGATGCCGAAAAGGCGAAGAATGTGCTGTGTCGCTTGGAGCATACGACGTTGCGTAAGGTGACGGCGAACACTGCGATCTACTACGATCCAGATCCGCAGAATACCGTCATACCGGAGGATCAGGAGTTCGTGAATGTGTACTACGAAATGCCCGATTTCGATCCGACTAGAATCTCACCGTGGTTGTTGCGCATTGAGCTCGATCGCAAACGGATGACTGATAAGAAGTTGACGATGGAGCAGATTGCCGAGAAGATTAACGCAGGGTTTGGTGATGATTTGAATTGTATTTTCAATGATGACAATGCGGAGAAGCTGGTGTTGCGTATTCGTATTATGAATAGCGATGAGGGCAAGTTTGGCGATGGAGCCGATGAAGATGTGGATAAGATGGACGATGACATGTTCTTGCGATGTATTGAGGCGAATATGTTGAGCGACATGACGTTGCAAGGTATTGAAGCCATTTCGAAGGTGTACATGCATTTGCCGCAAACGGATGCGAAGAAACGCATTGTTATTACGGATACTGGGGAGTTTAAAGCGATTGCTGAATGGTTGCTCGAAACGGATGGTACGAGTATGATGAAAGTGCTTTCCGAACGAGATGTCGATCCAGTGCGCACATTCTCCAACGACATTTGCGAAATCTTCTCGGTGCTTGGAATCGAGGCGGTGCGAAAATCCGTGGAGAAGGAAATGAATGCCGTATTGCAATTCTACGGTCTGTACGTAAACTATCGTCATTTGGCGTTGCTTTGCGATGTGATGACCGCAAAGGGTCATCTTATGGCAATCACTCGTCACGGTATCAATCGACAAGACACTGGCGCGCTTATGAGATGCTCTTTCGAAGAAACTGTGGACGTATTGATGGATGCAGCCAGTCATGCGGAAGTCGATCCGATGCGTGGCGTGTCGGAGAATATCATTATGGGACAGTTGCCGAAGATGGGAACGGGTTGCTTTGATCTGTTGCTCGATGCGGAAAAGTGCAAGATGGGTATTCCGATACCGCAATCGCATGGAGCTGATGTTTTGTCGTCGGGTATGTTCTTTGGAGCGGCAGCTACGCCCAGTATGAGTCCAGGTGGTGCTACACCGTGGAATCAAATCGCTACACCTTTCGTTGGATCTGTCTGGTCGCCGCACAGTAAGTTTTTTGTTATTTATTTACTAGTACATTTTTACGAATTTTCTATTTGCAGATTTGATGGGAGGAGGCATGACTCCTGGCGGCCCAGCATTTTCGCCATCGGCGGCTTCGGACGCATCCGGTATGTCGCCGGGTTATGGGGCTTGGTCACCGACACCATCATCGCCTGCAATGTCATTCATTGCATCGCCCCGCGGACAATCACCGTCATACAGCCCGTCAAGTCCAGCGTTCCAACCAAACTCACCATCTCTTACCCCGGTTTCGCCCGGATACTCTCCTACTTCTCCCGGCTACTCTCCAACTAGCCCCACTTACAGTCCCACAAGTCCCGGCTATTCGCCAACTAGTCCTAGTTACTCGCCGACTTCTCCGAGTTATAGTCCGACTAGTCCGAGCTACAGTCCGACCAGCCCAAGCTACAGCCCGACCAGTCCGAGCTACAGTCCGACTAGTCCGAGTTACAGCCCGACTAGTCCCAGTTACAGTCCGACTAGTCCAAGCTATAGCCCGACTTCTCCGAGCTACAGTCCGACTAGCCCGAGTTACAGTCCGACTTCTCCGAGTTACAGTCCGACAAGTCCGAGCTACAGTCCAACTAGTCCGAGCTACAGCCCGACTAGTCCCAGTTACAGCCCGACAAGTCCGAGTTATTCCCCAACTTCTCCGAGTTACTCGCCATCTTCGCCTCGCTACACGCCTGGCTCGCCGAGTTACTCTCCCACTTCTCCAAATTATTCTCCTTCTTCTCCGCAATATTCACCGGCTTCGCCGAGTTATTCGCCGTCGTCACCCAAGTACTCGCCCACATCGCCGAGTTACTCGCCAACGTCGCCATCGTTTGCTGGTGGAAGTCCGCAGTACTCGCCGACGTCGCCTAGCTACAGTCCGACGTCGCCCAGTTACTCGCCATCGAGTCCGCAACATACCCCGGCAGCTAGTTCGAGGTATTCGCCGTCGTCGCCGAATTACTCGCCCAGTTCGCCGAGTTATTCGCCCACTTCTCCGCAGTATTCGCCGCATAGCACGAAATACTCGCCGACTTCTCCGACCTACACGCCGACATCGCCGAGTTATTCTCCGGCCTCGCCGGCCTATTCTCCGCAGGCGCCGGTTTATTCACCCTCTTCTCCTAGTTATTCACCGACCAGTCCTGGTCAAGATCAGGATTAGATTTAGTAAGTTTTTAGGATTAAGTCAAGTTAAAGTGGTTTTATTCTTTAGTACGTTGTTTTTATTTGATAAGATTAAAAAATTACAAAAAAATATGTTTAATATGAGACTGTATTTTATAACAGTTGTTCAGTGGGATTTTCGTTTTGAATAACTGTTAACTAATTTAGCATTTCTAATGTAAATATCTAATTCAATTAAACTAGATTTACAATATTTTTCATATGTATAAATGTTACTTTTAACATTAATAAAAATATTTTGAAAATTACTTGTCTTTTTTTGTAAAACAAATTTAATTAATGTCAATAAAACGAATAAATTATGTGAATACAGAAATTTATTAATTAATTCATTTTAATAAATTACATATCAGGCAGCAGCAGACGAAAATCTCTCCAAACAATTTTGATCCTGATACGTACAACAATAATCCAATTCATTTTGGATCGGGAGTAGGTTGCTCTTCAGTGATAGTAGAAACCATAGATAGCAGGCTCCTAATTAGGTCGTCAAGCGCAGCAGAAAGAATTTGTTGGAACTCCTTAACTTCTTGGAGCGCCTGCTGGGGATCTTGGTTGCTCTTTTCTTCGTCTTTATTAATATTAATCGGCATTGTAAAACTGGTGTTTTGTATTGTGGAGCAAACGATGATAAGTGAATGTCAATCTTTTGTTTTTCGAATAGCAACGCACACTTGATAAATAAATTAAAAGAATAATCGCAAAGCCTTTTAAAATTGGTGCTTATTTGAAATAAATGTATTACCGGTTGCCTATTTAAAATACCACGTGTGTAAACTGACAGTAACTAAAACATAACCTAGTTATTTACGTTTACATTTGTAATTTCTTCGTAGTATTCAAACAAACATTGCAATAATGGGCCGTAGAAAAGCAGGATTTAGAAAAAACCATCACTTTTCGCATAAAAACCGAAAAAGCCATGCAAATGATGAACCCGAAGACAAAAGTTACATCGATACAAGAAAACCGTACAGTGCGATTATCCGGGAAAATGAAAAGTTTGTCAAGTATTACGAGGTAACAATACAATCCCTACATTTAATCCTACAAACAAATTAATATACTATTAAATTCAAGACACAAAAAGTTTGCAAACCGGAGGAGTACGAAGAATTCATCACCAGCTTAAAAACCGACCTACCATCCACATTCCGCATAACGGGCTCAAAAGGCGTCGCCAACAAAATGCTGGAAATCGTGGAGGGCCAATTGATCAACGACTGCGTGAACCAGAGCGATCCCACGGAAAAACCGCCCGCTATCTTTCCACTACCATGGTAAGCCAAACAAAACCCCTCTATATTCCATACAACCTATTCCATCTATTAGGTACCCAAACAAACTCGCCTGGCAAATGGAACTAACCCGAAAAGACATCCGCCGATTCGAAGCCTACTACAAACTCCACAACTTCTTAATCTCCGAAACGGAACATGGCACAATCTCTCGCCAAGAAACCGTGAGCATGATTCCGCCTTTAGTCCTTGACGTGCAACCCCATCATAAAGTCCTAGACATGTGCGCCGCTCCAGGCTCCAAAACCGCGCAATTGCTCGAAATGTTGCACGCTGACGACACCATCCCGATTCCTTCCGGATACGTCATCGCGAACGACGTCGACAACAAACGATGTTACATGCTTGTGCATCAAGCGAAACGCTTGAACTCGCCTTGTGTGGCCATCATCAATCATGACAGCGCCGTTTTGCCCAATTTGAACGCCACTTTACCGGACGGGTCGCTGCAACCCGTCCAATTCGATCGCATTTTGTGCGATGTGCCTTGCGCGGGCGATGGCACGTTGCGGAAGAATCCGGACATTTGGGGCAAGTGGACGCCGGCTAACGGGCTTAATTTGCATGGGTACTACATATTTTTACTACTAAAAATACCGTTTAATATTTAATTAATTTAGCATTCAATCGCGCATTCTCCGCCGAGGGGCAGAACTCTTAGCCGTGGGTGGTAAGCTCGTGTATTCGACTTGTTCGATCAACCCGATCGAAAACGAAGCAGTAATTCATAGACTACTGAGCGAAACAGATGGCGCTTTCGAACTATTGGATGTAAGCAGCAGCTTGCCAGGTTTGAAATACGTGCCTGGCATGGAAGACTGGATGGTATCCAGTCGCAACTTGGAATGGTACAAGAGTTTCGACGAAGTCGATGAAAAATGGCTCACTACCATTCGGCCTCAGTTGTTTCCGCCCAAGCCGGAAGATTTGGGGAAGTACAACTTGAAGCGCTGGTATTTTAATGTGCTAGTGTAGAGAATTTTACGTACTAACGATAGGTTTTAATTTAGTATTCGAATATTGCCGCATCATCAGAACACTGGCGCATTTTTCGTGGCGGTGTTACGAAAAGTGCGAGCGCTACACGTGAAGGAACGCGCGTTCAAGGCGGAATTTGAGGAGAAAAAGAAGCGGGAAAATGACGATAGTTTGCCGGAAAATCAGCGGAAACGCCGACGAAAAGACGGATATAAAGAAGATCCGTTTGTATTCTTCAATGAAAAAGAAGAAGTTTGGGATGATATTAAAAGCTTCTATCAAGTGGATGATGCGTTCGATTCGAAATGTTTATTAACTCGCTGCGCTGGCGGTAAAAAGAAAAATATTTATCTTACTTCGGATGCGATTCGGGATTTGGTCGTGCAGAACCAAGGCATTGTCAAATTTATTAATACAGGCGTTAAAGCGTTTGTACGGTGCGATAATAAGAATATGAATTGCGCGTTTCGTATTGCAAACGATGGCCTTGAAAGTATCTACCCGTATATCGGAGACGACCGGAAAGTCACGATCGAAAAGGACGATTTGATTACATTGCTTATGAATGATAATCCGGAAAAGTCGCCGCAAATTTCGGGGTTGACTGCGGAAGTGCAGAAGCAGGTTTTGCCTTTAAGTAAGTTTACTTAATTAATTTATAGTACTTTAATTGAATTGTTGTTTAAGGTCCCGGCAGTTGTGTTTTGATCTACAAAGAAGCAGTGTTGAATAGTACTGTTCCAATGGTGATTAATATAAGTGGTTGGAGGGGTACTACCAGCTTAAGATGTTATATGTCGCAACATAGCACCGTGCATTTATTGCGGCTTTTAGGCGGCGATATTTCGAAATATGGTTCGTTGATATTAATTCTTGTTTGGTTTGTGACTAATTAATTATATTCTAGATATAAATAAGTATAAAAAAGCGGAGAAGGAAACTGAGGACGTGGTGGAAAAGGAGGAAGAGGTAGAAAAGTAAGTTTAATTATTTTTATTTAGAATTAATAATTGATTTTTAAAAGTTTTCATAGAAAAACTTTTTTAATAAAATGTAAAACACATATAAATTCAAACAAGTGTGTGGTTTTTAATATTTTATCACAAAAACATTGCACGAAACCAATTTCCAACCAATATTGTTTTTACCCTGCAGTATAAATACCGAAAATTGCTGTTTAGTTTAGATAGACAAACTTTGATTTTATTTAGTGTAATTCAACTTCCATTAATTGAATTACTTTGACTATTTAAATTAAGATTGTCTCACAGAAAAAATACATTCTGCGAAGATTTGGGGCCAAAATTAATTTAAATAGCCGGACGAATTAATTTATTGAATTGCATTATTCTAGACTAATTTTAGAAGCCTTTCTTAGGACGGTTAAAAATTCAACTAAACATATTTGTGCTAACGAACTAATTGAGTGCTAAATTGTGACTGAAAATTCAAATTTGTATTTTAACTTGTTTCGGTGGTACTTGCGTTTTAATGCGTGCATTCTTCAAACAAGCTTTCTCGCCCATTAAATGCTTCTTCCAACAAAGCTCTTCGTCTTCGAGATTTTCATGGCACAATGGACATCGATTATAACCTTCGGTTAATTCTATAATAAAATTAAAGCATCTCTTATAATATTTCCTAATTAAAGTAAATATTAAACGTACCACTACATTTAACCAAATGCTTCTGGTAGTCGCTATTTTTAACCGCTTCAGAGCATTGCGAGCATTGCACAAACTCTTCATGCTTTTCGCACTCGATTAGCAGATGTTCGATTAAAGTGGCGACTTCCACTACTTGGCTGCATTCGATACAGCGCACCAACATCGGGCAACTTCGCCAATAATGCGAGTTCATTGAGTTGTTTGAGACTAGGATCACCGATTCTAATTGGTTGCAGAAGATGCATTGCCTAAAATCACAAAAAAAAATATTTGACACCAAAAATTTTCTTATATCTTACTTTTCTTCATCCTTCTGCGAGTTGCTACTATTCGGAGTCGAAATCCCACTTCCACTACTACTATGCTTCTCATTATTCGCTTCATTATTTTTAACGCTTCCATTATTCTGCACAATATTACCCCCACTCAAGCTTTTCGAAAGCGCATAACTCCCCCCTTTAACTCCATCGTAATTAAAAATATTATTCGAACTGTGGCACTTTGCGATCTCATTTCGACCATTCTGATTCAACTCCGGACTCAAACAATCGCTCGCATTATTCGATTGCTGAATTAATCGGTTGCGTTCCAACAATTCTTTCTTCCGTTCCAAATCGATTTTATCGAACTCGTGAAATAGTTGTCGATATAGTAAATTCCTTCGCGTAATATCATCATCTGGCGGCAATTGTTTACGCACTAATCGTGGATTCACTTTATAAATTAGGACAAGAATTCGTTCGCCGACTTTTCGCACTAGTTCGGCGGGATGGTGCAAAGCACTTGATCCGAATTCGGATAAGGTGCGACAAGTTAAACCACTAAAAAATAGAAACTTTCTAAGCGCGTGCGACAATAGAATACTTTCCGCTCTAGAGCGATAAATAACCATAATAATTTACCTTGCTTTTTCCGTTGAAATTCCATGGTTCAAAATGAGTTGTTCTACCATTTCCGCTCTACTTAGTGCTAATCTAGGATGAGTACTGCTACTAACTGGTCTACTTAGATGGACGGGAATTAAATGAAGATCGCTAGATTTGAAAATGAAATTACTGACATTATTCAATTAATTATAGCGCTTTTTATTGGCGCTAATCGCTAACAATTTAAAATGTTACCGTTGATAGGCAACTTGTCATACACCAAAGGTAATTACGTGTATAACAAGTTGCCTATCAACGGTGACTTTTTAAAATAGCGTCTAAAATGAATTTTAATAATTGTGCGAAAACTAATTAACTAATGATTCTAAATGCTAACCGAACGTTTTTACAGTCGGCCATAGTAAGAATAGTATGGACAGCCATATGATGAATTCTGGCACTAGTATCGCCAGATTTCGTCAGCAATTCGGGCAAAAGCTTATCTACACTTCTTGAAACTTCAGCAGGCGAAACTCTACAAAATACCAGCAGCATAAATGATCTATAAAATCAAGCGGCAATATATTTTACCTTCCAGGCACAAATTGCACAAAAAACAACCGAATTACTTCGTTAGCTAGATTATAAACGGAAAAAACTTTATCGCGCAGCGAGCGGTGCAGCAAAAAAATGGCGGCGCGTGCGATTTTGTTCGCAGTATGCATACGCGCAGTATCGTACGCTAGCAAATCGTCTTTAAGTCTAGTTAAACCGTCTTCTTTATCACAATAATGTTTCGAGTAGAATTTCTCAACCAAATCGTTGCCGAATACCAGAATCGGCAATGCAGCCTGTTTCTTTTCGCGTTCGGTCAGTTTTGATGTGGTTTTCGGTTCCACGACTTCCATCTGGCATTCGCGAAGGAACTCGTTTGTCTGAGAACTGTTTAATAATTTAGTTGAGGGCTAAATTTGATTTTTAAAGTCTACTTACTGTCTTAAGGCAGGTAGCGGTTTATCTTCATACATTTCATAAGTGGACTTCACAATAGCACCAGCGGACTTGTTACGTCTGCGAAAAGAGCCTCGAAAATTTGTGGGGCTCCCTGTGCAAGGCGAGCCCGTTTTCGGGCTTTGTTGGCGCGATTTATGCAGCGGCGAAATTTGATTTGCGCCGGGCGATGGGGCGCGTTTTAGCATGGTTGGGGATAGTAGGTAGGTTTTTGCGTTGTCCGGTTCGTCGTTTAGGCATTCATCGTTTTTGGCACAAATCTGGAAAGTTGGACGATAATTTATTGAATAATTAGCATTTTAAATAGTTACTCCTTTGTTTTCTAGTAGTTGTTCTACGAAGTATTCCTGATAGATGTTGCTTCTATATTCATCCATTTGATTCTTTTTGTGTCGCGCCCTTTCGTAGTCTTCCAACTCGATCGCGTGCCGTTTTTCCAGTTCGTATTTGCCCAATTTTTCGCCAGCCGTGCGCAAGTTTAGCATCGCGTGCTTCAATTTTCGCGCGTATTCGAAACGTTCATCTGTATTTGAAAAATAAATTAATTGTTGTCGTTTTTAAACTTTTTTAATTTTCTACTTACTTATAACAGCAACATGTTTCTTAATCTCCATTTCCCGAATCAATTTCGCAACTTCAGTATCCACATACATTTCAAAAGCCAAATCGTCATATTGCGAAACATACTCCGGATTCGAAATAATATCGTTCAACTTCGCGGTTTCGTTCGGGTCACTATCCGCTGATTGCCGCACGTCGAGCTCATTACCGAGGATGTTAATGGCAATTAGACTAACCTAAACACAATTTTCAAATTTACTACGGTTCCCATTTTTTTTAAAAAACTTACTTGATTGAAAGCATTGTGCATGTTGTCATGATTTTGATGCAAGTGCATTTTGACCAAAGAAGCCACGCATTTCGGCACGTTCGCCGATTTCAGTTCGCGACTTTTAAATTCAGACGTTTCGTTATTAGATAATGTGATGTAGCCTATGTATTCCCAATCAATGTTGTCCAAGTTGTCCGTTGCGGCATTATTGCTTGAATATAGCTCGACTTTTGACGCTAAAAATTCAAAAAAAAAAATTATAAAGCCTAAAAATATTTAATATTTGACTCAATATTATTACGGATCATGTATTGATGAGCCAGAATTTGTATTTTCGTTAAACTGCAACGCTTTTCCAGTTGCAGGATTAATTCCTGCGGGTAGCTGCAATTTTTCGTCGATCGCCAGCCTCTTACTGTGGGGCTATGCGTGTTCAGTTCTTGCAGGCGATACTTGGAATCTTCGCCTAATTGAGTTAATTAATTAATAATCTGTTGCTTTAAGGAAAATTTGACTTACTAGTGGCTTGAATGGTGTTGAATTCAATTTTTCTGGGCATTTTGCGCGACGGAAAAATGAACTTGTCCGACTAATTTAATAGAGTAGTCATTATATACTTTTATGTCGCTCATTAATTAATAATCCTATTGTTTATTGATTATTTTGGAAAGACAATTCTCACGTGGTCGGGTGTTTTCTTTTTCTCCGTATGCGTGTTTTAGTATTATTTAGAATTTATTGATTTTTTGAATTTGGGGTAGCTGCGTTTGCGCATATTGTAAAATAACTTATAATTAACTAAATAATTAGTCAGATTAGTTTTGGAAATTCCTCTTAATTGAAGAACAATAAAAAACGCAATTCAAAGTTATTTTAGCAATATTTTGAATGCAACCAGCAATACACTGGAAAATTATTAAGAACTACAACAATAATGGTAGGCAACCAGCAATACAAAAATAAAACAGTTGCAGTTGGTAGTACTGTTTTTCAACGTCAGACTTATCTAACCTACAAAATATTGTTTTCGCAACGACAACAACAACATAACATGGAAATATCGCTTAATAACAAACACCAATTCGCCCACTACGACCGAATATCGACCATAGCACTCAAGGAATTAATACTCGAACGACTGGTAAGTCTAACGTTACAGTAATTACAATTCAAATTACAACATATTTCTCAACCAGGGTTTAACCAACGACGACTTCTACTTAACACTAAACGGCAAACACCTTTACGATGAAGAACAACTTATTAATTACGGCAGAATTAACATCGTGCCCCGTTTACCAGGCGGCAAAGGAGGGTTCGGCTCAATGCTGCGAGCCATTGGCGCCCAAATCGAGAAAACCACAAACCGAGAAGCTTGTCGCGATTTGAGTGGACGTCGATTGCGAGATATCAACGAAGAACAGCGTTTGAAGAATTGGATTAATCAGCAGACTGAACGAGACCAGGAAACTGCTGATAAGAAGAAGAAGAAATTGGAACGATTGTGCGAGAAACCGCGACATGAGTTCAAGGACGAAGCTTACGACAAGGAACGATCCGAGTTGCCTGAACAAGTGGAGGATGCGTTATTGCAGGGGTTGCAAGCTTCTGCGTCGGGCAGTGCGAAGAGGAAGTCGGATTTGCCTGCGAAGAAGAAGCCGAAGAAGAAAGCGAGATTGTGGTAGGTTTTTTATTTATATTATTATTATAAAGAAGATAAATTGCACGCGTAGATAATTAGAGTGATACGATAATATTTAATTGGTTTGGGGTTAACTCGCTTAGAATTAGAATTCAATTTTTTTAATTATTAATTGGTTTAGGCTTGATGAAGAGTTGGAGGGATTAAGCGATGATTCTGAGTCTGATTCTTGTTCAGAAGAATCTCCGGATTCAGGCGATAAGGACAAAGTGCAGGAAAAGTTGGCCATTCTTTAAAAAATATAATATTCTAGATTAAATTGTAATTTATATTTTAATGGGATTTTTATTTCATTCGGTTTTAGTAATAATTCCTCGTATAAATCCCTAAATAATTGCTTGTTGTGTGGTCTATCTAGCATCTCGGTTACACCATCATAAAATAATAATTATGTTCTATAGGCAATTATTATTTATTTATCATAAAACGTTCAGCTATTTAATGTCGATATTGCAAATATAACTGATATGCAAAACTAGCTTATTCAATATTCACATACGAGTATAATATATAATAACGTATATTTTCATCATGTGCATGACTGAATTAAATTTATGCACTTTATATAGGGCGACCTGAAAATCCAATAATATTAAAAATGCATCATGCATGTTTCTACCTAGTAAACTAAAACAATTATTACGAAACGAAAGTGTTTCCCATTTCCATGCAAATAAATACTATAGCAGCTCTACAGGTCCACTTCTTGGCACCTTGACAAATCAAGAACAAGTTGTAGTGCTTTCAAAATTAAAAGCTCCTATTACGCTCTTATCTTAAGACTAGGTGAGAGCTTTCATTGCGATAAGCTGCAGTCATCACGTGAAATCACGCCCCCGCACATTTCCTCATAATGCAGCGACTTTATTAATATAAAATAATTCACTCTACTAAATTAATTCCATTTGTATGCGACTATTAAAAAACTTTACAAAAATAAATTAAATTGGTTCCAGCAGCATTTAATTCAAATTTCCATAAAATTCAGCGAATCGATATTGCGACTACTAACAGACTAGCGCCAGTTTGTAGACGCACGCCGTCGGTTTCGCATGTTATTGTTTCCCTTTTTAACCTAGAAACCCGATCTATTTCTCTGGAACAAATCATAACAGAAAGGGAATTTTGAATTGAGTCAAAAAAATGAATAATTTAGTTTGCGCGCCGTTGCGCTGCAATGCGAGTGCTTCGAATGAGATGGTGATGGTTTAATTTAGGCCAAAAGTGATTCTTTACACCATCACCATTCAACTTACCTTCCTCAATATGATTCCGTCTCATCAGTACTGTGATTCCAGTAAGTTGCAGCACTATTCCAAGCAATTTATTTTTATATGTCGAAAATTTGATGAAAGATATTTTTAACGTTTTCTCATCGGTTTATTAATAGGAGAATTAGGTAGTAAAGTATTTGAGTGGTTTTTGGATTTTATTGTATGGTCACAGTTAATTAAATAGGCGCGATATGTTAAACATAACTCAAATGGATTGGGGGACTAATTTATTAATGGCAAATATTTTTATAATGAAATATTTTGCTACAGGGTAGAAATGATTTCAAATAAATGGATCGCATTTTTTTATGTTTTCTGATTAATTCGAAGACCTATAAAAAATTCAAATCACTTTTTTTGTAAGTAGGTATACTTAACGACTTCTTTCTACAAGCAATATAAAATATTTCTCATCAATTATTAACTGCAAAATCTATACATTCGAAAATTTCAGCTCAAATTTACGATTTAATTTAATCCTTTGAATTGATTGCCATAGATTAAAATATATAGAGCATAGAGAAGTTTCAATGTGAGCATATGGTGCTCGTCGAAAACTTGTTAGGATTCGATTTCAGTTCAGGATATAAAAATAAATGTATCAGTTTCCGAACATTAAAAGCCTATTAAAGATAAATAATACTAATTACTTTAAAATCCTGTACACACAAATAGTTAATTTCTATCGAAACGTGCTTTTAATTGCCTCAGTTGTATTAAGCTAATTCAATTTTAATCTGGAAATGGCAATCAATCGTAATGTAGCTTAGTGACAATTTAATTAGCCAGTTTCCTGATGCAAAAGCATCTATCTGTACCATCAATCGAGATAAAAATTAATTAGCTAGCTAATTCAAAAGACATATTCAAAAAATGTATAATTGGTTGCCTATCTCGATCGGGTAATTCCCCCATTTATCTTTGATGAATAAACTTTTTGTGTAAGTTTGCGCAAATAGCTGATTCACTTTGAAAACAAAGTCACTTTCGGAAATTATGACTTCATACGAAAAGAGAGGACAAACGAATCGATTCAAATCTGCGATAATTTTAGTAAACAACTCCGCAAATTGACGTACATCATTTAACAAATTAGATACAAACAAACATAATAATACAGTTTCAAATTTAAATTATACATAATGAAAGACTGCAGTAAATTCAGTTCAAGTGACGGCAATATTTATCCAAACGACGCTCATTTATTATTAACAAATCAATCGGCGGCAGGTTTGTTCATTTATTTTGTTCAATTATTTACACTAATGTTCAAAGTAATTTAAGAGCGTGCTGCCGTATACCTGAAAAATAGGATGGCGCCACTGTAGAGTGCATTTAATAATTAATTACAAAAAAACTAAAAATATTTTTCACTTTTTGTCATTAGTAACTGATTGAAGATTTTATCATTATTTATATATATTTTTTTGATGGAAAAAAATATAATATCAACAGAAATGTTAGAGAAAAACCTAAAAAGTGAGTTTTTGACGTATTTCAAAAACTAATAAGTTTTTTGAATTAAGATTTAGTTGCATGATAATTACATCTTTTCCAAACATATTACCACTATAATTAGAGTTTAGTTTTCTTTGGTATTCTAGATGAATGTACCAAAAAAACGTCCGTTTTCCAAAATGTCGAATATGTTTGACCCCTACATTTTAAAACCACTATTTTTTTTTTATTTTTTTTGCTACCATTGGGTCGATCATGATGTTGTGACGGCCCTGGTCAATTTTAAATCAAATCTAATGCCTAATAAAGAAATTATTTAGAAAAATCAATATTAATATTCCATAGTCGAATACATAAAAACCATAAAATATTTCATAAATGTAAATAGATTTATCAAAAGCTACATTTATTAAAAACATACCGTGAAAATTACATAGCTTACTTTTATTGCGTTTAGTTTTAATTAATATTTTTAATCTATATTGAATGAGAAAATTTGTCATAAATATTGATCATCGAAATTTATCTGTTTAACAAAAAAGAATTCTACCTGCATTGAGTTCAGCCCAACGGGGAAAGAGGGCGACATTTGAAAACCATGTGGCGTTTCGACTTGTAACAAGTCGCGGGAATTACAAAAAGATTATTATTTGTTTTGTATTGCGTATTCTTATAATATCATTATAAAATATTTTTTTTAATATGAATACTATTGTATTTGCATTGAATTTTATAAATAAATAGATAACAAAGCTGACCCAGCAAAATAAAACAAAAAATATATGGTCGATTGCCGCCAATATGATTCTAATTACTAATTTTAATTAACAAAATTAACTCTTGTTGTTTTTTGGAAAAAATAACAGACTTTCCTATTTTAATAAAAAGCTGGCAAAGCGAACAATCAAAAGTCATCCGATTTAAAAAAGAATTGTTGCTTCTTTGGTGCTGCTTAGTTACTCTAATTAGCGACAATTAACCAAATATATTTTTATTTATTCTACTGGGTGGGCTTTGCCAGTTAACAAGCGTTTCAAAATTTCTATTTTGTTAATAAGGACCGATGCTGAAATTTGTTGAACAATCAAAACCAATGAAAATGGATTATTTTTGAATGAATCTAAAGAATGAATCCAATTGCAAAAATCCAACGGCCAATTGACTTAAATAAGATAAAAGAACCAAATCATTTTATTTTTATCAATATGACCTTGGAATTTTTAAAATTCAATATATTAGTTTGATTGGAAAAACTCGAACGCGAATCGACTCAAAATAGCGTTGCAAGCGGGTACCGGGTATGTATCTGGTACCCGTTCGGATTTTGTCGGATATCCGAATAGTTATGTTATACCCGGCCGGGTTTCGAATTAAACAATTTTTAAACTTAATATTTATAATATTTGAATAATGAGTATTTAGTATTATCCGCCCGGTTAACCCAGTATCCGGCGTAAATTTATAGTCTGGTATCCGGTTTTCCGCATTTAAAAAAAATTAAGAAGTATGTATATAATTTTGAAATTTTCAAAATCGTTCATTATTAACTCAAATTTAAACATCACAAAAAAAATAAATAAAATGTAACTGAATGTGAAGCAATTACATATATACATGTTTGCAATTTTCGATTAAAATGACATCTTTTTAGTTGCCATTTTTGATGTTGAAACAGCCTTCTCTTTTTATTGTTCAAAAAAAAAAATGAAAAAAAGACTTTTTTCCAACCGTCAAAAAAGCAAATGCAAAAATTATTCTTATTTAAATTTTTTACTGGGGTACAAAAAATATTTTTAATTTGTGAAATGTACGGTAGTGAAAAGTACCTACCTAATGTTCAAACAACGTCGCGGGTTGCGCTTTCTATAATACACTCAAAAAATGCGGCAAAGCTCAACAGAACGCCGTACAAAAAAACTCGTAGTTTTTATAATACTTGAGCAATATATGTAATTCTTTCACTAAAAACTTCCTCATTCTTTTCTTCATATTTCATTCGCTGGAAGTATGCATCTATCTAGACTAGTTTAGATTATCCCTCGTTGCTGAAGTTTGTAGTGCAGTTTTTGGGCACGCTTTATTTAAACAATTTCGGTGGAAATTGTTTACAATTTGTTTTTGAATAATTTTGCAGCATCTAAATCTAGGTAAAATGCCCTTTCTATTAGTCTAAAAATCATTAAAAAATGATCAAAAATAAGATTGTAAATGGAATGTGAACATAAAATTTAACATTTTTCTATATAAAAAAAAAATGTTTTAAATATTTTTTTATGGCATTTTGAAAATGCGGATAAATTGGAGACTTCCATATTCAGATCCGCAAGATCATTTTCAGTAAAATGAATATTTTTCCAAAACTAGGTCTTTGAGTGCAGATTTTTACATAGGTTATTTCTCTAATATTATTCGCCGCAATATTGATTAAATTTAAGTCAGGATAGGAAGGAGGGGGTCGAGCGTGAGTACGAGTGCTTAGAAGCCAGAAACCTGCCAGAAACTCATATACGAGATAGTTCGCATTTTGTACGCTGATTTTTGTCGTTACTATGCAGACCCGATATACGAACGAGGCGCAACTAGCGGACGTTCTTGCAAGTTTTGAATTGCGGCGCGCTCTTAAGACGAACTAACTTATTTGCAAAGTATATTACCGAAAGGTCAAGGCGAAAATATGAATCATTTTTAATCCGCCCGGCTCGATTCAAATCTTCCCACTATGTTTAATTAGCTGCTTAATTTTATTATATATATCTGCCGAAATAGCTCAGTTGGGAGAGCGTTAGACTGAAGATCTAAAGGTCCCTGGTTCGATCCCTGGTTTCGGCAATACATTATTTTTTGGTAATTTTTTGCAGAACGCGCTCTCGAAAAATGCGAATTCGACAACATGTCTTCAATGCCATCTCTCGGTGGCCGCCTAAGCAAATCAACTTCCGAACTGAGCAGTCCTCGAGAAGTACCGGAAGCTCGGCCTCGCTCAGCTGCACCTCCTGAAGCTTCGCATTTGTCCGTCTACCAAAAAGCGCACAGCTTTTTCTCCCAACTCAAGGTACGTCTAATTGAAATTGATTTGTCGGTGGGGGTGGAGGCAAGCGCAATAATGAAGATTTGTGTATTTTGGGTTGCAGACACGATGGGGCCATCATAGCAAACGCGAACGGCGCCACAAATCACCGGGACGCCAAGACTCAACGGATTACGCCGCCGATCTTAGTAGCGATCACAGCACGCCAAGTACGCAAAGTCCAAGGCATCGTCTTTACGCCAGAACTGGTAAATATCTGAATTTTGATAATATTTTGGTATTTTGTGCATTGTTGGTTGCGTGCATTAATTAATTTGATTTTATTGATATGAATTTTTGCGGAAATTATTAAATAGTTGTACTACTAGAAGGAAACTTATAATTAATTCAAATTTAAACGCATTTGTTTCAACTTCCTTATACTTATCGGTAACATGGTATGATAAAAAACTAGTAAATATTTAAATAGACAAAGTAATACAGGAATGAGCAGTGAACAATTAATATTCCAATTAATGGCCTGCATTATAATGGTCTTTACATGTAGTTTGATAAACGTCACCACACACGATTCAAAACAATAAAATCATTTTGTGCTTTTTATATTTCGATTTGTTCAGTTTGGTTGCGTGTCTTGTCCTGCATGTAATAGAGTATTTATATTTTGTCGACAAACTAGTGTTCATTGTGCAGTTTATAGTTTATGGTATGGACACAATAAATGGTAATAATTTGTTCTTTAACAAGACTTTCAAAATTTGGTTACTTATCGCGCGAATTGATAACAAAACAATTTAAAACATCAGCAGCTGTTTGATACTCTTATTTAAATACAAAATATTGCAACGTAGCTTAATCTTAATTGTATTTTTGAATTATAACAAAATTAACACGTTTTTTCCAAATAATGTGTATATATGGTTGTCTATTTTTGAGACTTTTGTAACATGCCTCAGCGGGTTTCAACAGGTCCTTAGTATTTCCTAGTATTTTCAAAAATGCCACATTAAATAAGCTTAAATTTAAGCTAATTATCTGGGTTAAGTGCTAATGGGTTTAGGGGAAGTACCAAGAATTCATATAAATTTAAGAAAAAACTATTACGATTCTAATCGACTTATTATTGCTGAATACAAATTAATTATCAAACTGCTTAACATTTCCGAAACAACATTAATTACTCTACTAATTAAAGTAGCACATGTACTTTTAATTACAAGCTTTACCTTAGTATTTCGCTCATGATTTACAACCTTCGATAGCTCAGTTGGTAGAGCGGTGGACTGTAGCGGAAATCATGTTTGTAGACATCCATAGGTCGCTGGTTCAAATCCGGCTCGAAGGAGTACTTTTTTTATTTATTTTTTTAATTATTACATAACTACGACATTAATTATAAATCATAATATTAATTTGCGCAATTTTTTCCGCACTTTAACCATAATTTTGCAATTATTTTATTATTATTACTTGTATATGCACCCGGTTTATGCACGAGTTTTCATCTGGCCCATTAGCTCAGTTGGTTAGAGCGTCGTGCTAATAACGCGAAGGTCGCGGGTTCGATCCCCCCATGGGCCATTACTTTTTTTTGTTCATTATTTTAACAACTAATTAAATATTTATAACAATACACAACAACACTCCCTTTTATTTTTTAGACTCGCCTTTAAGCAGAACCTGTGGCGATACAAGTTCTCCCAGCGGATCACCCCGACCTAGAGCCGCAACCCCCGGCGCCGTGGCCGGACTGGATTTAATTCCGGTAAGTGTCTTTTCATGTTTGTAGTTATCAGCAAATGTATTGTTTTATTTTCCGAAATCATATAGTTAACAACGAACGATGATATTTCACGAAGACGCGAAGCTGCCCTTCGACAGCACTCCTTCTTCCAGCTGCGGATTTATCTGCGAAGAGGACACGGGCTGGTAGCGATGGACAAAAACGGTAAGACACTTAATTACTAACTGTAGGAGTAGGGTTTCGAAATAATTAGCGATACAAATGATACATATTAAATGATTTATTTACAAACAAAAACGAAACATGCAGAGCGCGATACGACATTGGTTTTGCGCCATAGTTAAAACTTACAAAAAATTATAAACAATAATAGTACAAAATTAAACCTATTTTCTATACAATTACATGCATTCAGCGATAGCTTAACAATCAATCTGCATCTAATAAAAATGCTTGGTGTACCTTTAACAACAATTTTATCGCCGATTTAACACCATCGTACTGTACGCGATAACAATGCTTGTGTGTGGTTTGATAGCATAGTCCTGTAATTCGATTATCCTTGATTAGTTTTTCAATATAGTCGTCCAATGTCAGCAAATTTCCATGGGAATTAACGGCGTTCATTATGCTGACTTTGCAACCCTTCCTGGATGATGAGTAAAGTTGTTTACGCAATTTATCGCGGTACACTTTCAATGCAATTTTCGACGCCTTTTTCAACACGGAATGCTCGATTTTCTGCACTTTGTCACCACTTCGGTTGTATCGCTTCATACTCTTGAATTGGTATCGAAGTAACATTCGCAAATAAATAGGCAATGTGTCTGACATTCTGCTTACTGGCGACTAGTTTTGGATTTACTGCACTAATTTGCGAAATATTAGGAAGACAAGCTCGTTAGAAAGGATTATCCCTTCTAGTCTTTGAAACTGGTTAACAACTTAACCAAAATGTGTCAAAATTTGGGAGTTGCTAAGATTATCAATAGAGGTCGCACACAATATATAAATAACATGTTACCAACTTATCTAGAAAATCGGACAAGCGTGCATATTAATTTCATCATAAACGGTCTGTGCATCAACGTTTCTAAATTTGCAAATCACGTAAGTTCTACTCGATTTTTGATTGATTTTGCAAGAAATCTAGATGGTAAACATATTTTTAGTGGTCGCTTGTCAAAATCCAGATTCCTGCTCGGTTTGTGATTAATTAGTGCAGTGCAGCAAATATGTCAGAAAATAACAGTTGCTTGGCTTTAAACGACTTCATGAAGGCAATCAATTTGGTGCCAACGAATTCGATTAAATCGAAGATAACTCGATCAGAAGTTTTGCTCATGGAAGATGCAAATGCCAATTCTGTCGGCAAATTGAACTCTTTGCCGACTTATGTGCGGAAGTTAATTCAGATGCGAAATGAAGCAAGGGCTGCTTATTTTTCTGTCGCAACGCGTAGTTTGTCCAAGAAAGTCGAATGCGAAATTATAAAGCATGCTGTGAGGCGTGTGCTGAAGTGCATTCGCAAAGGGGAATTTATGAAAGGTGTGAAGAAGCTGTCCCAGTTTTTACACATGATCATTAAAGACGCTAATCAAAAGAAATTATGCTACGATGCTACTAATATCTATACTTATAAAATGCATTTTACTGGGATGAATGCTGCTGCTAAACAGTTGATTAGATTTTATGAAGAGTTTCCTGAGTTGAAAAGTAAGCACCTGTAGAGGCGCTTACGAATATATTAAATACTTAATTTGTGACATTGTTAAATAATTAAATTTGTGCTAGCTGTGATTTTATTAATAATAAATATTTTAATATAATTTAAACAAACTTTTAATTTTCGATATTTAGACGACGATTACACTAATCGCTTGATTTTCCTTGCAGGATTGAGTGATCCTTACGTAAAATTCAAATGTGGTGGTCGATTAGTTTACAAATCTCGAACAGTTTATCGAGATTTGAACCCGGTTTGGGATGAGAGCTTTACCGTGCCTATTGAAGATCCGTTTCTTCCCATTTATATTAAAGTGTTTGATTACGATTGGGGATTGCAGGTAAAGTTAATTAAAAACCAATTTACGTATGTTATTACTAATTGAATCGTTTGGATTATCTAGGATGATTTTATGGGATCTGCCAGTTTGGATCTGGCATCTTTGGATTTATCTCGTTCGACTGAAGTTACATTGCCATTGCAGGATCCTGCCAGGCCTGAAGCACAATTGGGGGAAATATTGATATCTGCCACTTTGATTCCGAAAAGTCAGGAGGATAAGGAGCAGGTGAAAATATAAATTATTTTTTGGGTAGGCAACCAGTAATACATCCTATTTTGTAAATCAGCTCTAATACAAATGTTTGTTTAAAATTTGGAACCACAATTGATTAGTTTCAATTAGTAACAGATAATTATAATTTTTTTGCAAGAAAATTGACGAAAATGTACTTGGAATAGTTGATTTTGCTTTCAATTTTTGCGATACTTGTCTTGCATAGGCAACCAAGAATACATTCTCTAAAATTATTTGAGCATTTATTGCTTTATATTTGCTTTTGATAATCCACACTAACTATTTAATCTTCTATACAAATAAACGTATCTATTGATTTGGCTTGTAACGCTCAATTTAAATACTTGCTGAATTAAAATGCAATTACTTAATTGCTTAATTAATTGGTAATTGCAATGGTTGATTTTAACAACTCTTATCAATGAATCATATCCGCTCCGGTAATTCCTTTATTTACGTGTTTCGATAAATAATAATAATAATATTACGGCTCTTATCAAAATTACACCTTGTCTCTTGGCATTTATAAATAGTAAAACATCAATAAAACTTTGCAGTTCGAAATCGATGTTTGCAATGTAAAGGTGATAACAATAAAAAATTGTGATACACGATGAATTATACAGCGACCAGTCGAATGCGACGCAAAATCAAAACCAAATTAAACAAATTAATGCTCAATTTACATAAAGACTTAGATAATTCCGAAGTGGTCGATAAAAAAGAAGTTACCGCACAATTTTACCGAATTTTATTGAGTGACTCCATCGGGGATTTGGATAGTTGCGGCGATTCGGATAATATTAGTGTTAATAGTTCAGGTGCAAATAGTCTGTGAGTTGAAAATATTTAAAAAAATATTTGACCGCTACCGGGATTCGAACTCGATCGCTTCAAGTACTGGAGTCAAGTACTTTACCATTCAAGCGGTTTAGAGTTCGAATCTCGTTTGGCGCAAATTTTTTTTAATTAAATAAATCAATAATTAAAAATAGGACAAGTTCATGTCGAACGTTCGAATCGATTTCGTTGAGCGAGAGCGTGGAAGATGACTCTGATGCCGATAGGTCCTTGGTGCATTTCCTAAAGGACAACGAGGACCGAAACGTGTTTGAAAAGTTCGGAGACAAACTCAAAAATAAGAGGGATCAAGTGCATCGGGTAATTGCTTGTTTGTTCAATTTTTCTTGTTATCGATTTCCTGCATTGTCATTTTGAATAAACAAAATAGCGAAAAAAACTAATTGTGGTTCCATGTCATAAGCAAAAAATAGATAAGCGATGATAATTGTGTGTTATTGGCGTCAATTGTTTAATTTAATTTGTACATTGTTTCGCTTTTTATTGCTAATTTAATTATGGGTTGCAGTACTTCCAACGCAACACACGAGCACAAGATGTGAATAAAAGGCTGAAGTCGCAAATATGGAGTTCAGTTGTTACTATTGTTTTAGTCGAAGGGAAAAATTTATTAGCATGCGATCCGGAAACTGGTACTTCCGATCCTTACACCAAATTTAGGTGGGTAGTACTTCGGGTATGCAACTAGCAATACACATGAAAATCGTGCAATGCTGGTTGCATACTTTTGGCGGTTTGATTTAATTGTAATTTGTTAATGTAGATTAGGCAACGAAAAATATAAAAGTAGGATTGTATGGAGATCGTTAAATCCTCGATGGTTGGAACAATTCGATTTGCATTTATATGACGACGGCGATCAACAGCTGGAAATACAAGTGTGGGACAAGGATCGGTCTAGAGACGATTTTATTGGAAGGTAATTTAAATTAATTAATTTTTTTATTACAAAAAATAATTACTTTCTTATAGATGCGTTATAAATCTATCCGAATTGGAACGCGAACGAACCCACAGCTTATGGCAAGAACTTGAAGACGGCGCTGGCTCGTTGCACCTTTTGCTCACAATCAGCGGTACCACCGCCTCCGAGACCATCTCGGATTTGACCAGCTACGAAGAAAACATCCGCGAAAAGGAAATGATCTCTGAACGATATGTAATTATAATTAAAATTACACGTAAACTAATTATAAAAGAAAATTCTATTAGGCATGGCATAAAACCTTCCACAATTTAAAAGACGTGGGCCATCTGACTGTAAAAGTGTACAAAGCGACTGGCTTAGCCGCCGCCGACCTCGGCGGAAAAAGCGACCCCTTCTGCGTGTTGGAGCTGGGAAATGCGCGCCTCCAAACGCAAACCGAATACAAAACGTTATCGCCCTTATGGAATAAAATATTCACGTTCAACGTGAAAGATATCAACAACGTTTTGGAGATTACAGTGTATGATGAGGATCGCGATCATAAAGTCGAGTTTCTAGGTAAAGTCGTAATTCCTTTGTTGCGGATACGCAACGGCGAAAAGCGTTGGTACGCTTTGAAAGATAAGAAGTTGCGGAGCAGAGCGAAAGGAAATGGGCCACAAATTTTGTTGGAGTTGAATGTGGAATGGAATCCGATCCGGGCGTGCATACGCACTTTGAATCCGAAAGAGGAAAAATATATGCAAGCTGAAGTGAAGTTTAAGCGACAAGTTTTCGTGAAGAACGTGCTGCGTTTGAAAGTTTTCGTGCTGTATTTCTATGAGTTCGGCAAATTGTTTCAGTAAGTTTGTTTGAATCCGGCTGTAATGTTGGTTGCATACATTTTTGTTGCAGGAATTGCTTCGAATGGGAGTCGAAAATCCAAAGTTTTGCAGCTTTAGTAGTGTGGTTGATTTTATGCTACTACTTCCAACCGTGGATGATTCCAATTGGTGGCTTATTAATTTTCTTGAAAATGTACATTGTTAAGTCTTTAGCTAGTCCGACATCAGTGCCATGGGATGAAACCGCTGATTCGGATTTGGAAGACGAAGATGATGACGATAAGGAAAAGGAGGAGAAAAAGAGCTTAAAGGAACGCTTGCAAACTATTCAGGAAGTAACGCAAGGTGTTCAAAACGCTATCGGTCGAATAGCGTCGCTTTTAGAAGCGATTAAAAAGTAATAGTTATGCAACCAACAATACACCAAGTACTACTTTTTTGCTTATTGTTTCAGCACATTCAATTTCACAGTTCCATATCTGTCCTGGATAGCAATCACTTTGCTGTTCATTGGCGCACTCGTACTTTATTTCATTCCAATTCGATTCCTTCTAATGCTATGGGGCACAAATAAATTCTTCCGCCGAATTTTGCGACCGCACGCTGTTCCGAATAACGAACTACTCGACCTACTGTCGCGAATACCCGACAACGAAATGTTGGTAAGTGCAATCACTAAACTCATTTTCAAATCCATCTGTGTGTTTTGTGTGGTTTTTGTGTGTTTTGACTAATTTTATGCATCTGCTGGTGTCATTTATATTTAGGTCGTACATTTTACATATACAATTTTGTTGGGTGATTAAACAAACATTATAGCTCCTAGAATCACTTGGATATCTAACCAATGGTAATTAATGATGGGCGGGAAAACTTTGAAAGTTGAAATTATATATTTAATGACACCTGCAGATGTATGTAAAATTACTGGGCGCTGGATTGTCCACACATCTCGGACGCTTGTCAGTGATTCGATGGTACTTGCAGTTGGACTACAAAGATTTAAAGATTTTGATGAACGCCGCTGAGCCGGACCGACGTCGTCCTGGCGAGCAGAAGAAAAAGCACAAAACGTCCTAGTGGAGTTCGAAAATTTTGTCAGGCGTGCGTGACCGATGGCAAGTTCGCTTCGACAAAATTAAAGAAAAGTCTGATAGTATAATTTAATTCAATTATTATTAATCGTCGTCGTCTATTCAATTCAATTCTACTACATAATACCCAATTTGTATTGCTAGTCGCCTATAGCTGTATCGCTGGTTGCATACAAATTGGGTGTATACAATTAAATGGCAAGATAGTGAGAGTCCCAGTGCCCTTTTCTCAATCGATGATTGTTATTGCGTTATGGATTCTATTATAGGTATATGTGTGTGTTATTAAAATTTTCGAAAAACCAATTAACATGTTAATGAAATCCTTTATAATAATGTGTTTCTAACCAGTTTGATTCGTACATATCAAAGCAACTTTACCTCTACCACATAATATTGAAAAACGATTTTTTTTCCAGAAATATTACAGAGACTAATTCGATTTCATTGACATGACTAATTTTAGGTAAATAGAATTAGTTTAAATTGTTATCTATATGTTACAAGCCAGTCGTTTTGCCATCGACCTTTAAAATTTAAGATTTTATATTTTTCTACCCAATTTTTGTATAAATTAGTTAGACGATTTTAGAAACAAGACAGTTGTATTTATGAAACTAGTGTATTGCTGCTTGCATACGTAATACTATACGCAATTTACAGTATTGTTGGTTGCATACATGCGAAGTACTACTTCTAAGGACGTATAACACTTTAGATTTAATTAGTTATGCTTGATGGAGTGTGATACGGGCTTAATTTTTTCCTGTAAACTGGATTATAACTGTTCAATATTTTCGTGAAAGTTGTATAATATGGTAAAAAGCAAAAGTAGTTGAAATTGAAACACGAGTTTCATAAATAGAATTGGGTGTTAATTAAAAAACTGAAAACACCAGATTACAAATAAAAATAACGAATTCTTCCATATGTTAAAATTGTATATGCAGATAAATATATATATATTATAGATGCAAATGCAAATAAATTTAGAATGGCTTTACCTAGAAGAATAAATTAAGAATTCGTATTTTTAGAAATTTCTTTTAGTCAATTTGCATTTCGAAAATAGAGATGTAGCTGTTTATTTAAGGCCTAAGTATTTATATTTATTAAATTAACAAGTTCCTTATTATTTTAAAAAATATAATCAACGGTGGGACATGGTGCTTTATGTATAAATTTAATTTATAAATAATAAATTATTATATACAGCTTTATGTGAACGTTTTTTAAAAAGCACACAAATTTTATTAAATATTGTTATAATATGTGATTTTTATATTAATATATATGTGGTATTTAGCACAATCAAAATCACACGTTTATTTATGCACAAAACGACTCCAACAATAGTGATTCAAAATAGGTGCGATTTTTAAAAATTATCCTAATAATTTTGAATCACTTTCCATAAAACTAAAAGTGATATTTGACATATTATTGTGTATTGTGTACATTATTTATTATAAATAAATGTTTGTTTGAGTAGTTTTGATTGTTTTTCGCTCTCTCACATCGAATTATAAAAATCGTAGGAAGTAAAAATTAGTAAAGTCAAATATTTACCGAAAAAGAAAGTAATTAATTCGATGGTTAAATGGCCTTTGGCTATAGGTAACCTTGCAGAGGCAGGTAACATTGAACCTGCTGGTGAAATGCTTCCTAGTGAACTTTTAATCGAATTTCTTGAGCAAATCGGTTAAAATTAAAAACAATCAATAATTAATTCCAATGCCAAATTGGAAAGAAAGCATTGCGATAAAACAAACATAGCAATTAAATTAATAGAGACAATTTTACTTATTGCAGTTATTGCTCTAATTAATAAATAAAATGTTGATGTGTATGTATGTATCTTAAATTCAAAACGTACACTCTATGCTCTGTTTGCTCGCTCAGCTCTTCTATTTTACTTTTATTATTATTAATAATTCCATTCTGATATCCGCTATCTAATAGCATTTTTCCAAGCAACCAACCAACTGAGGAAGTATTTTGATATTCAGTTAACTTTCTTTTCAAATGTCCGGAAATTGCATCTTTACACAAACAGCACAAAGTTACAGTTTATGTTTCTAGGAATTAAATCAGAAAAGCGAACCACATATGGTTCAATTAAAAAACATATTGATTGATCTGTGTTTGAACTTTCTCTCCGTCGAAGATGGCTCTATCATCATCGATCCACTACATAGCACTCAAAAATTGCCAAAATTTTGAGCGCAAACAAGTCCGGCGCTTTTACTTTCGTTCAACTTTTGAAAAGAAACTCACTCAAGTAGTTGTTGTAAATTAAAAACTAGTAATAACATCCGTTTTCACTTTTAAATTGGACTAATATAATAAAAGCAACCTGTTTGGATGGCAAAAGGCTGGCTGGGTGCTAAATGGGTGTGGTGGAAGACATTCCAGATGATCATCAACAGCATCAGACCAGGGAAAGTTCTTCGTAAGTCAAAAACCATGACACACTTCCTAATTATGCGTTTAGTTGATTTGTCGAACAATGGCTTAAAGGTCGTTTTTATATTATGCACTATTTAAATTAAACTGACGACATTATTATGCTAATCATTATACTAGTATTTCTATTCTGTAGAAATTTTGATTGTAGCTGGCTTTTTGTTTGGTTCAATAGAATAATAGCTTCCAGGTCAAAATAGTAAAATTAACAACGAAAGTTTCGGTACGAAATTTCTTTTATGTTTTAAACCAATTTATTGGAATCCTTTTTTTGTTTCATTTTTGCTGCAGAAATGAAAGGAAAGGAGAATGTTGTCAATAATTGGTTTCCTGATCGGGTATTTTGACCCAATGTCAATTTATATGACAGTTGAGTGGCCTTGGATTTTACAGGGTGCCTTAAAATATTTTGAAACGCCCGGTATATGAAATTTTTGGATCGATTGGATTTTATTTTTCTACCTGAATAATGCAACTCGTTCAGGAAAAATGAATAATTGCGCTATATTAATATTTGTAATCAAGGATAACTACTTTTATGTAGATAAAGTGCCCTATTAATTTAAATTAAATCGTGCGACTAATTAATATGTTTCTATTTTCGTTATTGCACGGAATTTGAGATATTTGTGAATTTCTTTTGTTTAGAATTGCATACAAAAAATAATAATAAATATTTTCGAGTGTTATGATTTAAGTGAAACCGTTTGCGCAAAACTTTCACTTGTAAATAATAATAATCAGTCTGCGTGGGTGGAAACAATATCAATTTGAAGGTCGACAAGTTGCTCTTATTTTTGTAATTTAGTGAAAAACTATGTCCAACAAAACGCGAACTATTGTTGCATAAAAGTGCAATTAAATATGCCGCTCACACTTTTAGTCCTCTTTCCACAATAGGCAATAAAATAATCGGCTTACAAAATCTAAACAAACATTGCACACGAAACTGTGATTTTATTTTTATATCTTTCGGATTAATTGGAATTCAATGCATTAATTATTGTTATTGCATTGAGAAATTAAGAAATTCAATTGATCAATTTATTACGGTTACATAATTTGGATTTGGCTTGAAAATTTTGTCAAATGAATTATTAAACCAGAAAACTATTGTTGCATAATATTTATATGGCCAACAAGTAATTATTAATTGCAATCCAGTGCATTTCAGTTCGATTCCATTCACTTCTATGCTCTATATTTTATTATTATGCTATAAAAATTAAATTATTATTATTCATTTCAATCAAATTTCGCAAAAAAATAAAGGAAGATAAATAATTGATTAAAGGACGAATTAAATTGCTTAAAGGTGACAATATAATTTAAAAAAAATCTATTCGCATAATTAAACCCCAAAATAAGTAAAAAAATGAAAGTTTTTGATTATAATATTGAATATTCAACTAATAAATAAATCATTCATAATTATTAATAATTAATGTTTGCTCTCTCCGATCCAAATCCAAAATAATTTTCAGCCAAATGCGCGATACAAAATTCAGGTGGTTGATTAAATAATTGAGGGTTGTATCGAATAGTAGAATTCTCCCTTCCCATTCGATTTTCTGCTTCTTCATCTCTTCTTAAATGGTATGGATGATGGCGCGCGTATATAATAAAGGCAAGCAACCGCGGTCACTCAAAGACTTTCTTCAGCGATACTCTTTGGTGCCAGCATGTGCTTCATTTAGTGAACGAACCACCTTTTTCAGTGATGTGCAAGTGAATTATTTCGCAAATTTACGCTGAAGACTATTTAAGTGATTTTTCCATAATCAACTTTAATTTTTTAATTGGATTATAACAAACTAGAAGAATGGTAAATATTAATTTTGTTTGGTTTGTCCCTTCGGGGTACGACACTTTGTGTGAAAGTTGTTGTTGTTTAAACAAATAAATAACTAATAGTTTGTTACAATGGTCAAGCTTTCAAATTGCACTAATGTTTACCATATATTAATAAATAGTCATAATAACCATTAGTTTTCACGACATATATGAAGACAAAACAGAGCGTGGAAAGTAAAGAAACAAGCAAAAAACATACAAGAGAAAATATGGTGTTGGTCAGAGAAACCGCATAGATTTTTCAAACTTCTTAAAAAGGTTCGAAGAAACTCATTCAAATTCAAGCCATTCAATTATGGTCTTAATAGGATATTTTCATTAATTAATTTGAATTTTTGGTGCAGCTCCAAAAAGCTCTAAGTCCTGAGCTTTTTAAATATATAAATAAATAATTTAAAAGGGAAAATTCTATAGCAGTATTTGAAGGCCATAAAAGAACGTCTAGAAAAGGTTAACTAATTCATATTAAAGGAAACTATTATCCTTATATTCAAATAGCTTCTTAATTGAGACTGGCCCCATTATTATTTTTAGTTTTAAGTAAATCACTTAATTAATTCAAATTTTTGTATCCGGATTGGAAGTCGCAAATATACCGCCTGTCCCAGAATATAATTTTCCGTTTGATGAAAGTTATTTTGCACTATGTAATAGGCCACTATGTCACACGCTCTATGTAGCAATTGCAATCGCAATCATTTTTCCTCTTAAATACCAACATACAACGTCTATCAAGATCCTGTTTCATATAAATGACTTAAGTGTCTTATTTTCTCTTCAAAAGTGTCTTAGTTTAAGTCAACATCTGCAACGTTATTTCAGTCTAAACGGTTTTAGAAAGCAAATAGATTCAGGATTTTTGCAAATGCAATTTTAATTGATAAATAAAAATTAAGTGTGAATAATAATTGATTAGCGAATAATATTCTCCTCTTAATTACGACAAGAAACAAATAAAAGTAAATCTAATTGACTAATTAATTAAGTGGTGCAGAAAAACAAACACATTCTTCGAGATTAATATGATATTTAATAGAATGTAACGCCGCAGCGTGTTCAGAAATTGACTGCACTAAGATTAAACTGGGACATAAGACTTTCTCTTCAAATTCTACGAATTTACAATACAAGTTAAATAATTTAATTGTCCATCCATCAATTAATCCTCTATTACATCAAAGCCATGACATTAAAAGCGGCCAAGGCCCAAAGAAGAAAGTGTAAACCTAATCGATCGTAATTAATTGCAGATCATCAGAACACTAGTCGTGGTGAATCTCCTCATATTCCAATCCGCCACATCGCTAGAGATCCACAATGCCCGATCTTACGACACCAACGATTGGATCCCAATCACTTCGTCTTCCAAAGAAAAAAGAGCGACAGGAAGGGTGCTGAATTTAGACGCTCCCGCTCAGAAGTTCTTCCCGGATGAACGGAATAAGCGACCGCAATATCTCCGGGAAGTTCCACACCAGAAAAACCGCTTCAAAGTGGCGCCTAATCCGTACCACTTCGAGCGGCAGCCGCCGATGCAATACTTTACCAACAAAGAAGTGAAGTTGCAGACGTTTGAGCGGCCGCCTCCTCTAGTCCAACCGCAATACCCGTTTTTGCTCAACCAGCAAGAAGTGCCGCCACCAAATGCTCCAAACCTTTACGAGCAATACAATAACTTTAACAACTCGTTACATCCGTTGAACATCAACCAAGAGCTACTGGGCGCTATTGAGAATATCGAGAACATCCAAGCGCTGCCTTTGGTGCAAACGTCCACCACTCCAAAAGCTCCCGAGGAAAACGTGCAACTACTTTACGTTCCTTTGGAGAATCTCAAATCAAACCAACTGCTTGGCGAAGGATCCCAAACGGTGTACCAACGAGCTGAACCACCGAGGAATCAAGAAAAGCAGTTCTACTCCGCGGAAACTTACAACAACCCGCGATTAGCTGCCAATGTCGAGCAGGATTTCCTGCAGCAAGCTTTGCAAGCGCATAAGTTACAAGAGCAAATCCAATTAGGGCAACCGATTGCTTACAGTACGACTCCAAAGCCGAAGAAGAGGAAGCCGCATCAACCTCCACTCGCCGTTTACATGGAAGGCTCCGAAAAGAGCGAAGTCTCAGACGTTTTGGACGTCTTAAAGAACGCGAAGACAATTTCCGTTCAAGACACCATCCAATCGAATTCGCCACAGATCTTTATTGGTCCTTCAACTTTAGACCCGCCGGAAGGATACTCCAAGTTTCCGCTGCCGTATTTGAATAGCTTGGAAGGAAACCGCGTGGAACGCAAGATTGACCAATTGCCGTTCTTCGTAGCGCCTTTGAGTTACAAGACTCCGCAAGGATATTCTAAGATACCTCTTCCATCCCCGCATGTTGGCTCCGTTGTGGTGTCAAATCGGAATAACGAGAAGCAATATCCAAGCAATGCGTTCAGCCCGTTGAATATCAATCAATACACTTTCGACCATTCGAAGACTTTTGGACAGCAAGTTTATGAGCCGAGACCTACGACTACCGACAATTTGATCCCGCAATTTAACAACTATAACAATAATAACAAATATGTGGAGCCAACTTATCAAGGGCAATTCGAAGTGAACCAGCAGCAATCGAGACCTCAGAACTTCTTCGACTTCAATCAACCAACGCAAGACGTTCCTCCACCTGTGAGTTATTCGCCCAAACCGCAGCAGCAGCAAATTCGGCAAGAGTTCAGCAATATTCCGACGTATAGCAAACCAATACAAGACTTTAGTAGTGCGAAACCAACTCAGAACACTCAAGACTACAACAGTTTTACTAAAGCTCCACACCAAGACTTTGGAAGTACTCCGTATAGCAAGCCATCGCAACAACCGTATGTGAACCCACTTGAGCTGGCGATTAACGAGTTTGAGTTGCACCAAATTAACAGCCAATTGGATGATAGTAAAGCGAGTCCAACGCCTCCGACTCCAACCAATCAGCAAATCGACGATTTCATCAATCAGTACCAGGAGCAAGATTACGCGCCAAGAAGCTCACCTCAACCCATTATTGAACAAACTACTACGACGACAACTACGACCACCACGACTCCCAAACCCAGACAACGAAGAATCAAACCAACTCGTCAATCGGCCATCAGACAACCACCAACATCGACTAGCTCGTACGAAAACAGCCCTTACACCGTTCTGGAAGAGTTTACGGCCAAGTCCGTGGTGTCTCCAACTGCGCAATATTCGTCCGAATATTTAGAGCCCAATAATGTGCGTGGTTATCAAGGCAGTTCGACTCCAGCTCCGAAGTATGAAGAAGTTAGCGTGGAGCCGGCGAATGTTTACAAGTTGGAAGCTCCAGTGGCTCGACCGGAGTTCTCAGAAAACCGGCCGGCGAATCAACATGTTTTGAATCAGCATTTGATGGACCAAGTTATTTTGAACAATCAGGAGAAGATTAATCAGCAAAGGGAGGAGTTGGCGCAGAATTATAATCAACAGCACAGGGAAGAGTTGACTGGTACTTATGAGCAAGTTAGACCGCAACAACAACAACAACATAGAGAAGAGTTGACGAGTTTTAATCAGCAGCAAAGGGAAGAGTTGCCTGCAACTTACCATCAGCCAACCAGACAACCTATTAGAGAAGATTTAACAAATTATAATCAGCAGCAACAATATGGACCACAACAAGAAGACTACATCAAACCATTGGTCCACAATCGCGGACAAATCAACCAATTTGTACCAACGATTGAAGAGCAACGCTTTGAACCACCAGCGACACCCAAAGACGTCCTTCCAGTCATCTCAAGTTTGGAAGACACCTCCATAAGACCTCTACTGGATCCTAGTCTATTAGTTCCAACAACTGAGCAACAAATCGTAAAGTCCACTCCGAAATACACGAATGATTACATCGTGGAAGTAGTTACAACTACGACTACTACGACAACTCCAGTTCCTGAAACTACAACGGTGCGACAGAGGAGTCGAGGAAGAACGCGTGGCGGAAGTGCCAGATATACAACACCCGTTAGTACTACTAGGAAGAGCAACAGACGAAGACCTACAAGGCCTACAACGACCGAGCGAGTTGCTGCTTCAACTGAGTACATCTCAGGAGAGAACTATGGAAGTACCAAGCAGCAAAGGTTCAGAACTAGAGGAAGGCCTTTACATAACACGATTACTGAAAGAGTGTCGGAAACCACTTCGACCACTGAGAACGAAATTAAATCTGCCAGACCTGTCGTCTTGGAATCCTTCCAACAACAGGAAGAGCCTCATTCCTACATGCAATTCGAACATTCCATCGATAACCAGAAGGTTATTGCAATTAAACCTGAAGAGGCAACTGGGATGAAAGACTACCATCAAGTTTTTAACGTGCCAGCACCTCAAGAAGACTATGCGGTCCAGTACGAAAATACAGCGACCAGCAAGCAACCGGTAGTGGACATCCAAATCACTCATCCAGTTACTGAAGCGACTTTGATCACAAAGCCAGGTCCAGACGCTCAATATGTGCGATTCAACGGAAATGTTCAATCAGGAGGCGTAATTTACAACAACAAAAACCACGACGCAACGACCACTACAAGATCTTCAGTTCGCATTCGTGGGCGCACTCGAGGAAGGTCCCGTTTCGGCACTAGCACCACCACAACTACCGCGAGACCAACCACCGAAAAACCAGCTGAAGAGAACCAAAGCAAAGAATTCTACGGCTTTATCAGATCGCCGAGCTTCACCCAAAATAAACCCGCACCGGAGTACCACTCGCAAGTCAAGTCAACTCCTCAACCTTTGCAAATTTACTCTTCGTCGTACCATACGACTCAACGCGCGGATTCTGAAGCGCCCGTTCGCTTCATCGGCGAATTGCGACCGAAATACCAAACAACCAACGAAGAAGTACCGCCAACCAAACGTGGTAGAACTCGAGTGCGAGTGCCTGGGAAATCCGTGAACGATGTTAGTGGACCGGGTGTAAGTGAGCGAGTGACTTCGACGACTGTTCGCAGTCGCGGAAGGAGTCACTACAGAGGAGCTGCCAATGTTAGGAAGAAGCATGAAGAAGTTATTGACAAGAACTTGAACTATCCAGCGTCATTCTTCAAAAGCAGGGAAGCCACGACCGCTAAGCCGCTTTTCCAAATTACAATTGCGCCAAATTACGAAGAAGAAGATCAATCGCCACATGCTTCAATTCATCGGCCGAAATTTGTAGCGAATCCCGATTTGAATTGGACTGAAGCCACTCGTTCACCCAGCAACTTTAACGATCTCCCTCAGGAAGATAAAGCGCCGGTTGCTTTACCGGTTGTGATGTCGACTACTGAAGATCTGCAGATCGGTACTACTGAGTTTGAAGACTTCACTACCGAAGTAGCAGTTAAAAAAGGACGAAGGAGAGGAGTTTGGAAGCTGGTTAAGCACCAACCGGTTGATCAATTCGAAACTGCGGAGTCGCAGAATTATCAATCGGTTATTAACACGTTTGATTCCATTGAGAAAGTGTCGAACCATCAGAAGTCTAGCGAAGATGTCGGTACTACCACTAGTGGTCCGAGTAGTACCACAACTGAGGAGGCTAGTATTTTGGATAGTTTCTACGAGATGCTTGGTATGAATAATGAAAGCGAAGACGAACAAGAGCAAGTTTCGGAAGATTTGACTGGTACTACCACAATTCCGGAGTTCCCGGAAGAAATTACGGATTCTCCGACGACCAATGAGAATGTAACTGATGGTGATTTGTTTGAAGCGACCACAGAAGTGACTCATAGCACTTTCGGTGTGGAGCCTTGGGAGATGAAGGCGGTGAAGACTTCGACTTCTAGTTCTACGGAGATTTCGCATGAGACCGAAATTTGCTATAAAGGGCGATGCGTGAAGTCGAAAAATCGTAAAATCAACAAACCGATTAGTGATTAGTGTAAATAATTTAAGAACTGTTATGCAAGCGTCTGAGTGTGTGAATAATTACGTATGTGCATGAATGACAATTAGTGTAATTATTTGTAATTATTTTAGTTCATATTTATGTTTTGCCTATAATTATACAACTATTCGTATTTCTATTTATTATTTTTGATATTACAATAAATTAAAATTTAATACATAATCAGGATTATTTATTTTTTTTGCCACTTGTTTATTTGAACAATAGTTTGCGGGATAATTGTTTGCATAAATTACAGATCGCATCCGCGTGATATTATCAAAATAAATACCTGTAATTATTATAATAGTTATATAAATATCTGCTATAAAAGCAATTGATAGCAAGTGATGGGAATTTAGTTGTTGAAAATGAGCTTCCTTTTGAAGAGATTCGCGGTTTTGTCTGCACTTTTCGTTGTCGTGCGTTTGGAGGATGCGAAGATTGAAGGACTTTCAGAGGCGACGAAGAAATTATTTGAGGAGTTGCACAAAACTTGCATAAAGCTCACGGATTTGGAAGAAGGTAATTAATTATTTTTTAATTAAATTAATTAAAATAAATTTTAAATTCGCACAATAGACGTCTACCAGAAATTTAAAAAGGACGAAGGAGAAGCCAGTGATAAATTAAAAGTCGGTATAAAATACAATAATTAACGTTCCTTAATTTAATAATAATTTTTTTAGTGCTACGTTAAATGCATTTTAAACGAAACTGCTATGGTAAATAAAATATTATTAATTGTATTTTTAGTAATTATTTTTCTTTGTTAGATGGATGATAAAGGAGAGTTAGATTTCGGTCCAGTCGAAGCCTTCCTACCTAAAGAAGTCTACGAGAAGAGCAAAGGAACAATAGAAGAATGTGGAAAAATTTCAGGTAGTTTCAAAAACACTAATTAATATTTCTAATTATTAAAATCTTTTAGATGAAAAGGACTTATGTGCGAAAGCCTTCAACGTCTACAAATGCGTTCATACTAAAATTCCTGAGGTGAACTTTAAAACAAATATAATTGATTGAAAGTAATTAATTATTTCCCGCAATTTTAGATCACCATATAAATTATCAATTAACCCAAATATTTATAATGGAATATGGTTGTAGCAATAACAAATATGGTCCAATTAATCAATAATTAATTTACAAATAACACAATACCCCTAAAAGAAACCGAAAATGCAACGATATTATTAGGTAATTAATTAAACGCTCAAGAATGATAAAAACAATTTATATATACACAAATACAAATCTAAAAAATTTGGATAACAATATATAATTAAATTGACTTACAAAATAATTTCATTCTTGATGCTTCTAGCCAGTTCTTTATTTGGAAGCACAATCGAGTTGAGCAGAATCGTCTCGGCCGCCACACTAACCGAACACCCCAAAATCGTAATGGAAGGATTCAAACGGCCATCGCTATTAAACAAGGGCGGATTTTCCATTTTAGCAAACGGTTTATTGGGATCGGGATCGGACGGGGTACCTTCAACCCGCGCCCATTTCCCCACAGTCGAACCCCGACCAATTATACTATGAATCACTAAACTGCGCTCATTTATTGTCGCGTCGGCCAGAATTATACTTTCACGCACTCGAACACCCGATCCTATAACCACGCCCGGTCCGATACTCACATTCGGCCCAATCTGCCAACCAATTAATCAATATATTATTGAAAATAAATTATTGAAGCAACTTACAACTGCAGTTTTGTGAATATTCGCGGTGGCATCGATATGCACATCGGGATAAATGTTCCCCTCTTCGGACGAGCTCGGTTTCACCAACCGTTCCGGATGTTTGCTGCGGTACAGTTCCAAGTAATGTCGATTGGCGTAAATAGCCGAACCGGCCGTTTTCAATTGCGACCACCAGTTGTTCACATGCAACGCGAATATTTTACCAGTTCCGGCCAAATGCGGGAAAATATCTTTCTCCAATTGGATGTAGCCCGCTTCTTTGCTACCATTTCCATTACCATTTCTAATAAAGACTAATTTATAACGCTGATTTACTATAGCAAACCTACACACCTGTAATAATCCTGCTGCTTGTTATTAAAAGCTTCCCCGATTACCGCGAAAATGTCCAGCGAAAACAAGTAAATCCCGCAATTGATTAAAGTTGATACATAAGAGCTTGGCTTCTCAACGTAATGCGTGATTTCGTGCGTGTTCTTATCAGTTACCATACAGCCGTAATGTAAACTTTGCAGTCTGGTGGCTTCGGTGCTCATGATTGTGACTAAAGCTTGTGCTTTATGGAAATTGTGCAGTTCCTTTAACGGGAAATCAGCGCAAACGTCGCCGTTCATTACGAAGAAAGCTTCGGGTTCGCCGCAGCGGATTTGGTCACGGAAGTGGTACAAGCCGCCGGCGGTACCCAAGGCGATGAATTCTTGCAGGTACCTTTACAATATATTAATATATAACTACATATGGTTATAAAGGTTGGAAATACTAACTTGATAAGTACATTGTACTTTTGTTGCATATCATGCACGAATTGCTGGATTTGCGCGACGGGGTAGAATCCAATTAACAAAATTTCTTTTAAATTCGGTACGGTAACACATGCTTCGATGTGGTGCTGGATTAAGGGTAGTCCTGCAACTGGGAATAATGGTTTCGGGATGTCCAGCGATAGGGGTCGAAATCTGGTGCCTGTATTGCGTTTTTTGTTAATGTTTGTTGTTGATATAGGTTATGTTAAACGTTTACCTTTTTGCGGGCCTCCAATTAAAATCACAGCCTTTAACATAGCTAGATGTTGAAAGCAAAAAACTAAAACACTAAACACTACAAATATTTACTGATTAAGAATTAAATCTTATCAGCTAATTAAAATCGACACGTATTTGTTAACAAGCAAACGTCAAAACTGACAAGTAAAAATTATGGCAAGTAAACAAAATACGTTTTTAAATTTATAGGCAACCACTAATTATACGTTAATTAAAAGCAATAAATTTAAATTATGACCACGTGCGATTTAAATTGTATATTTGAGACTAATTAAACCAATTAATTTACTAATTAAAAATAAAACAATTTAAAATTGAAATGTATTACTGGTTGCATACATTTGAAAGAAATTCAAATATGAATTTTAACAATTTAATTAAAAATAATTTGCTGGTCAAAATAAAAAACAACACATACAGGTGACATACCAATTTATTGAAAAATACTTTTACTATAAAAATAATTTAATATTAATTAATCAGAGACATTTAATATAAACAAAAGTAAGTAAAAGTAGATAACACAAGTGACAAACATATTTAAGTCCAACATCAGACCATAAAACAGACAACTTAAGTTAATTGAACGCCAAATTTGGCTAAATATCCTTGAAGAATAGTTTGCGTTTGTTGATTCGTATTACTAATATAAGTGGGTAGTCTTCCAGCTTGCAAAGCCGCCAAACTCGCCAAACTTTGCGCCAGAAACTGTCTTGGCTCTGCCATTCCTTGTAGGGGATCCGCTTTGGAGCTATTCGCAAAATTCAACTTGGCACTCGCCGTTTGAAACGTAGGCGTATCGTCCACTTCAATAAAATGATCGTCCGGCAGCGTACTTTCATCTCGCGGCATTTCGAAGAAGGAAATCAGCGCCTACAATAAATTAATTAATAAATTAACGCAAAGTGAAAATAATTCGTTTACTTGAAGCAGTTGCGGCCAATACTTCTGATAAGCTCCAGTATGCATTTCCGGACTTTCGCAAAGCAACTTAATAATGCCGCAAGCCACAATCTTCCGTTCCACAACGCCCGCAATTTTTTGCAACTCCGCAATCAAAAGCTTCTCCAAAACCATTCCAAACATCTGCACCTGTATGCCATCCACCGTACTTATAAGTTCACTGGGCGAATATTTAACGGCAAACAGGCAAAAGAAAACGATGATGTTAATCACGAATTTCGTTGTCTTGCTCGACGACAAACGCTGGAACAGCAGCAAAAAGATTTGCTTATGAAACGGCGCCAACACTTCACTAAAATAAAATTTATTAATCAACACAATTAATTGTAAATTAAATATATTACGTGGGAACATGTTGAACGATACTCTTCATCAAATGGAAACCTTCATGATCGTTGGCTTTCGATGCAATCAGCTTCTGGAAAACGCCTAAGAAGCCGCCTAGTTTATCTTGCGCTACAATTTGCGCGGACGCTTGCGTTGCAAATGCACTTAATAGCCGAACTAACGGGCTTATATTCGCGGGGCGATCCCATAGCACCGGGGCTAACAGACAAGGTAATAGCTGCATGTATGGTTCTGGTACCGCACCAGGCGGCGTATATTCCATCAACATTGAGAGTATTTGGAATATGTACGGAATAAATTCTATAAAATAAAATAAAATTATTATCAAACTGCAGGAAAATAGTTAAGTACCTTGAATATCCTGTTGAAGGATGCCTTGAAAAATCGGGAACAATATATCTTCGAACGACGTAACCGCTGCTGGATTTGTGCTGCAAACTATGCGAATCGCTAACGAAAACGTCTCGAACAAATAATGATTAAAATGCGGTTTTGAGGGATTTTTCGCAACCATTTGCAGTTTTAAAGTCAGCTTAGGTAGAGCCACATTCAAGAATGGAATTACACGCTCTTGTAGAGTCGAAAAACTTCGCATCATTGCTGTAATTAAAATATTAATCACATTCTAAACACGAAATAATAAATTACCTTTCATAATGTACTCATTCTCCTCCGAAACGGGCTGCTCCAAAACGTGGAATAAATTCGTAAAGAGTTCATTGGCGAGTGGTTCCAATTGCGCACTCGTCACACTAATCAAATAAATTCGATTTAAAAATATTATTAACGTTTTCTGTAAATATCTTACATTGCGACATTATTTTCCTTGATGATCAGTATCTTCTCCAAAGCGCAAGCTGCATAAGTATGCACCACTGCACTCTCACTAGTCATATGGCGCACAAGTTGCGGCAAAACACTAATAACCATCTCCTTCGACAAAATCGTTCGAAAAGTCATCACATATTTAATCGCATCCGCTTTCAACACCGGCAACTCATTCACTAAAATTACAACATTACATTTACCGTCAAAAAATTGTAATTAATTACCATCAGGTCGTTGTAGTTCCGGCAAAATATGCTGCTGACAAAACTGCGGAATGGAAACGAGCGTACTAGTTTGCGTGACTCCATGTCGCTGAGTCGCACCGCGACTTACCAAAGAAGTCACCAAATACAAAGCGGCATCCTTATGTCGCCAGAATTGCTTCGGATTCTCGGTGTATTTACCAAGCATTACCAGCAAATATTGCCCGAATATTTCCATAATTTTCGCTTCGAAATTCTGACTCAATGTGTTTACCAAGTCGCAAGCCGCGCGTCTTCTAGTGTCCACATCGGAGCCTTCAATGTCGCGTCTTGTGTATTCTTCTGGGTTGTCTTCGAACAACTCTTCATCCGATACTCTAAATTCCATATTGGGGATAATGACTTTCTCGCAAATGCTACTCAACACGGTGTTGTCCTCGAATAAATGTCGGTAGTGGTTGCGATCGGCTACCGACGATAGAAATTGCAGGGCATTTGAAACCAGCTGGAAAATCGCGTAAATTACGCTTCAAAACTCGCTTAAAAAATTCATAATTACCAAATCGAATTTCGGCTCCAAGCCAGTCGCCACTAAAAGGCTCCAAACATCAGTTACAAACTGCGGCAAATACGCTTGGAATTCTTCGTCGTATTTTTGAGCGTACAATGCAACATTATCGCAAACTTGCGACTTCAATTGCTCCATAACACCGGCTTGTTCCAAATCGTTAGTTTGCAAACTGGGAACATCAGCGGTGAGAAGCGTGTGCAAATTCGACATCCAAATTTGCATGTTATCCTCGAAGAATTCGGGCAAATCTTGAAAGTTCAGCGAATAGAAAACCTTGCAGATCAGCACTAATGAGTTGTAAATAATTTTCAGAGCGGTTACATCGTGTGCGTGCGTCTGAGCCAAATTCATTGTCGCCTAAACATTTTAATTAATAACAATATTTATAGAATTATTCTCAACATTTACCACTAGTAAATCAGTGAGCGGCTTAGCCAGCTTCTCCAAAACGTACTTAATTTCCGTCCACAACTCATTCGACTTGAATTCGTACCGGTACTTCTTAAACAGCGAATGCGCCGTTCGCAGCACCCCGTTAATTACATGAAAATCCCCTACAAACCCAAAATTCACCCACAAATTTTAAGAAGCTTAAACGAACTCACCAGTCGAAAACTTATCCACCATCTGCGTGATAAGTTCGGGCCATTTCATCGGAAAATCGGTTTTACCGATAATGCTGATCGCATCGCTTAGTTGCTTTTGAATCGACTCGGGCGATGTTAACATCAATGTGACGATTAAATTCTTAATCGCGGCTCTATCCACCGCGTGGATGCGATCCGGCTGATCTTCCTCGACGCACCAGTTGCGTTTGATGTAGTTTTTGAAAGCGACTGCCCCCGCGATGCGGATCGACATATCGACTTCTTCTTTATGGACCAGGTTTAGGATAAGTAAAGGGTAATTTTGGTTCACTTCGACGCCTTCGAGGAACTTTTCGGCTGTTCAAAATTGGGAATAGTAACGTTTGCAAGCGGTTTTTTAAAGCAACTTACCTGGTCGGATAATGTTCATTTCAGGGCTTAGGGTTTGTTGCAGATACCTTGCTAGGGTTTGTAGATTTTCATCGGATATTTCCATTTTGATATTCGTTTAGCGGCGGATCAGTTTAATGCGGTTTCTTTTTTTTTTAATTCCAGTACAATAAATTATAACCTCACTTTTAATGACAGACTTTGAATGCCGATTACTAGCGCCATCTGACTGTTAGATTTCAAGCGCAAATCTTTTGATTAAATAAAATTAAGAAAATAACTAATAAAACAAACAGAATTAAATAACAAAATATATTTATTTATTATATTAAATATACTAAGAATAATAACAACAATATCTACAGTAAAACACACTAAAATAAAAGAACACAATTTAAGAGCAGTGTAGGCAACCAGTAATACATATATCCACCGCAAAATTCAAACATTAAAATGTCCTTGTAAGCATTTCCTAATAAAAATAGCAATAAACTATCAAAATATTTTTAAATTATGCTCCAAACTTACCAATTATTTTCGCTGACAATAGCATACACTTCTGGCAGAGAAAATCCATTGAATTCAGTTGCTAAACAAGTACTGTAAGCACCATTATCTTCAAAGTAAATCCAATCTCCTATTTTTAATTCGGGCATTTTAATATTCTCTACCACTTTATCAGTACCATCGCATGTTGGTCCAAAAATAACAGTCGAATACATTTTCGTATTTAGCTTAGGTGCTACCAATGTGGGCCAATATTTATCATCAAACAAAATATTTATCAACCCCCCATAAACTCCTGCGTTAATATAATATATTTTGGTTTCTTCCTTTTTATTTTTAATGGTTTTAAGCGAATGTACGTTAGCTGCTAATGTAAACGCTGAACTAACAAAATATCTGCCAGGTTCGCTTATAATTCGAACAGAAGAATCATTAAAATGCTCGCAAAGTGCTTTGTTGATATAATTTGCGGTCTACAATAATTTTAATTAATATTAATTACGATTAAAAATTGTAAAATAATCACTTCTTTAATAGATGTGCCATGTTCACCAGCATATCCTCCTCCAATATCAAGCAATCTAAACCTGAATCCTAACGAAGCAGCTACATTAAAAACATATTTAGCTTCGCCGATTGCTTTTTCAAAAACTGAAGGATCCTGACTTGAAGAGCCAACATGAAAACTCACGCCAACTACGTTAATATTTAACGAAAGTGCAGTTTTTAATAAATCGGCAGCCTCTAGTTTTGAATCGCATCCAAATTTTTCACCCATTGGATACTTCGCGCGAGCGTCATCGTATTTTATTCGGAGTACCATTCTAAAAATGTATTGTTGGTTGCATACGTTTGAGTACTTTTCAAACTTACTTAGCGTTTGGGTGGTATTTTTGAATTTTATGAAGCTCAACTTCATTATCGAAAGTCATTAAATTGACTCCGACTTTAGCGGCGTATTTTATGTGGCTTATTAGTTTGGTGGGATGAGCGAAAATAATTCGTTCAGGTCGCACTCCAAGTGCGAGTACTTTCGAAATTTCGGCTTTTGAAGCGCAATCGAAATTGCAACCAAGAGCATTTAGGGTTTTGAGGACGAATATATGATCGTTGCATTTTACAGCTTTTATTTCAATTAAAATATTAATTACGCGCTTAATTTAATTATAAAAAATGGCTTACCGTAATGTGGATGGACTCGAGGAAGTACATTGTGCCATTCGGTGTATTTTCGCATAACGTCCCCGATGTCGAGGACGTAGAAAGAATCTTCTATGTCGCTTTCGGTGATTTTGCGAATTACTGAAGGGACACTTGTGGAGTTGTCCACTACTTTGACGCTTTTTGTATTAATTTCGAACTTCATGATTGTTAACTTTTGAATGATTCAATAAAATTCGAAAAGACTAATAAGTATATATATAGAGGACCCCCTCCAAATAATTGACATTGTCAATAAATTAAATTATTCTTAGGCGGTAAATAAATCATAAACTAATTTTCCAGTGTAACAATACAATTATTTTTAGATCTCAATGCAAAATAGGATTACTTTTACTTTTAGAGCAAAGAAATATAACGTTTCCTGTGTTTATAACAAAACTTTACAAGCGTTATAAAATAATATTATTTTATAATTTCAATCAACATTACAAAGCGATTTGTAAATAAATTGATAAGCTCACCATTAAAACTGTTTTATGTAATCGTCAAAAAACAACAACGTTTCTTGCAAGTCTTTGTATTCTACTAACTTGCAAGCATCCACTAAATTTAACCATTTGTAGTCCTGATGCTCCTTCGATAGCTTGACTTCTGCGTTTGGATTTTTCAACTCAGCCAGCCAATACACCACTCTCTTCGGCTTACCAAATGCCTCATAATTCAGCACTTTTATCGCATCTTCCATCACATCTAAATCAGCAGTGGTCAAACCAGATTCCTCTACGGTTTCCCGAATAGCGGTCAACATTTCGGTCTCGCCAGGGTCAACATGACCTGATAGCAAAAGTTGCAGTTAATTAAACTATTAATTAGATTATTGTTTACCTTTCGGTGGGGTCCAATGATGAATGCCATAGGAAGTTTGGAGTAGTAGGTATTCGATGGTGTTTGCAATTCGTCGAAACACTACAAATCCGGCTGCGGTTTTAGTTGCCATGTTAGTTTGCTAATTTAATTAGCTTGGAAAACTGATAATTTATTGATTAAAATACATTTAGATTAATAATTTGTTATGAATTTGAATGTAAATAAAAGTGTGGTTATGTTTTGCATAGACTTCAAAATTTTGAAGTTTTAGTCAGTGTTGCCAATAAGACATTTAGGAAATCCCTGGTTTTGAATCAAGATTATTTTAAAAATTAAAATATTTAATTAATTGAGAATTAATAGTGGCTGAGTTAATAAAAAAACTATTAATTAAAATAAAGCTATAAATTTATCATAGTAACAGCGGCTACTGTTATTTTTTTTTAAATTATTATTCAATAAATAATGAAGGATAATTGTTATACAAATTAGTATTTAAAACTAGTTTTATCAAGTTCAAGTGATAAAAATTGTACTTTTGATCTTTGATTTTAAAAATCAACATAGTGACAACGCCTGGTGGCCGTCATGCTAATTACTGGAAAATTTGAATTGTTTATTTAAATTTAGGTTTAAGGTTTTAGGGATTATATAATAATAAAAAACAATGTCTAATTATATTGTGTTATTATAGCATCGCAAGTACTAAATCTACAAGCATAATGAATATACACACCCTAGTAATTTTTGCAATAAATAAAATATTAAATATAAAAATATACTAGGATGGGCTGCCTATAACAACATATGTGAAGGATAAGCTTCAAGCTGCCCCCTTGCTTATACGGCTACAAAAATGATCAATATTTCATCTGCCAACAATGAAAATCAACTACAATCGAAACCAAACCCAGCAACAAATTAATTTCCTGTCCTTAACAAATATTAAACTAGAATTTCGACCATAAAGTAACCCAATAAAACCATACATATAAAATTGTGTAAAAAGTTAAAAAACTATAAATGGTCTCATAAAATCAGCTCCAATAACGCAAGTCACATAATATAGAAAAAGCAAGCACATCGCCAACTAATCCGTGCTATAATCCAAAACATGCTCTTCAATCGTCGTGCTGCCACTCAACAGCGGCATCTGAATCCTGATCGGCAAATCCGGCAAACTAAACCCAGCACGATTCAAATTCAACGCGGGCTTGCTCAAAATCTCGAAATGCTTGTCAGTCAATTGCAACATATCTTTCATCCGCATCCAAATCGCTTCGTTCGCCGCAATATGCACCTTCGGAATCGGGAACCCGTTGAACGGACTGGCCACAGGCAACGTATACGCGCCCATATCCTCAAAAACCAACCAATCGCCCAACTTCAACTCGGGCAACAAGATATTCTCAATGACTTGATCCAAGCCGTCGCAAGTCGGACCCCACACACTGCTCGAATAATACTTCGCGCCTGGATACTGATGCAGCGGTTGCGGCACCACCACTTGATGGTCGTACAAAATGCAATTAAAACTGCCGTACACGCCATCGTTAATAAAATACATGCGATGCAAGTCGGCCTTGCCTGTGATCGGATCGGACGTCGCCACATTGCGGATCGAGTGCACGTTGCACACCAAAGTATACGCCGAACTGACGTAGAACCTTCCCGGTTCCGCGATCACTTGCACGGACGGATCGGGAAAGTAGTCGTCCAACGCGGCATTGATGATCTCAGCGATCTTATCGATCGAAGTGCCATGTCCTCCAGGATAGCCGCCGCCGATATCGAGCAGGTTGAACTGGAAGCCCAGCGTTGCAGCGTAGTCGAAAATATCGCGCGACGCTGCAATCGCACGACGGAAAACCGGAGGTTCACGACAGCCGGAGCCGACGTGGAAACTCACGCCCACCACTTCGATGCCTAAGGATCGAGCAATTCGGAGGAGTTCAGGGGCTTCTGTGACGGGATTGCAGCCGAATTTCATGCCGAGCTGGCACTGTGCGTCGGCGGCATCGCATCGGATGCGAATCACCATTCTAAATAAATATTCATTAATATTTTAATTGATGAGAATTTTTTAATAGTTCTTACTTAGCATTTGGGTACAAGTCTTTAACTTTATGCAGTTCCGTTTCGTTATCAAAGGTCATTGTATTAACGCCAACTGAGGCAGCGTGTCGGATGTGGCTCGCGGGTTTAGCGGGATTAGCGAAAATTATGCGACTGGGATCGACACCTAGTGAGAGTACTTTGTTGATTTCCACTTTGGAAGCGCAGTCGAAGCCCGTTCCCAAAGAGGTCAGGATTTCCAAAACGGTCAAACTATCGTTACATTTCACAGCTGCAAAAATAGTTATTCAAATGTATTGTTAGTTGCCTAATAAATAACTTAGCACGTTAAAACTTGCAAGCAAGTTTTACTGGTTGCCTATAATTACCATAGTGCGGTTCCACTCTTGGAAGCTTGGTTTTCCAGATTTTGTGCTTGCGGACAATGTCTCCGATATCGCAAACGTAGAAAGCGTCTTCTTGGTTCTCATTGCTGGCAATGTCTTCAATAACCGACCAAACGTTCGATTGTGAGTTCAAAATGTGGACACGTTCTTCAATGCTGTCGAGTTTCATCTTGTGTTTGTTATTAGTAAAAGGAATTCTATTGTACTTGTTAATAAACAGTTAAAAAATTGTTACGTAATAAGCAAGCTGAAATAAAAAGCACTAATTAGATTTAATCCGGAAGACAACTCGTAGGCAAACACTTACGAGGCAGCCGGTGCTCAGATTCGCACAGGTTGTGTTTTAAGGTAGCGGGTGTAGATTTAGGAGTATTCCTTCAATTAGCAGCCCCAGGGAGGTTCGCCGTTCAAGAAGATAATCCAATTGTATGGAAGGCAAGCGCTATCAGTAGCGGGAGAAGCTTCTTCCACTTTACAACCCTACGAATAATAATAATACAAATTAATTAATTTGAAATTAAATATCTAGCACCAAAATCAGCAATTTTACTATTAAATTTGAAATTCCGCCATATAAAATGTATGTCTGGTTGCATACTCTGCTCCTAAAATTTAGTGGTGGGGACTTTTTTTATAGATGACAGTTGTGACACAATTTGTAGGTTATAGTAAAAGTACATTGTTCAGACAACAAAAAGTGTAAAGATAACAATTAACAAGTGCAGTTAAGTGTAACAAATATATTGGGAAATCGCTTGGTAAGTTTCATTTTTAATCTAATCCATTAATATATAAAAAAATAACATAAATTTCACAAAAATCTCGCCCATTGTCTACAATGTTTAATTACCTTAAAAAAGGTGGCTTGCTTGGTACGATTTTCACTAAACATTCACCAGCCGGTCCCCAACTTTAATCGAAACATAAACTAAACAACAAATGAAACAAAAACGAAATTTTTTGATGTCTAATAATGATGACCGGCTGGTGATTTGGTGATGGGCCCTGAACGGCGCCAACACGTGCGGTTAAAAATGAGAATGAATTCACAAATAATCCAACTGAGCAGTCCACAATGTGGAACTGCGATTTATAAAGAGACCCCACTACATCGATATTTGACTTGATAAAATGTGATCTTCACTCTCTAGTCCCGATAAAACGTTATCAGATTGACTAGTGCTAGTCAATATCAGGTCAATAAACCATTTTTGATTAGTTTAATCGTACGATGTTTATTCTTTTAAAGTTAATGTCCAAGTGTAAATTGGAAGCTTTTAATTTGCATGCCTGTGGCTAGCCTTGACTTGTTTCGGAGAATACTAGACTTGTTAATATTTAATAAGCACCCACACTTGATAGATAAGTGATCACAATATTAATGAATGATTAAGTGCACTGTGGCCTAAATTTGGGATATCATAAATTAAATTAGTTATAATTAAAATCAGACTTTATTATCTTACAATTAGGATTAGGACATGTTATTTTGTATTTTTTCGAGCAACATCTCCATGCGCTCCTTCATAATGGGCTGCCCTTTCTTCGTCTTCCTATTCAACTTCTTGTACCTCTCATTTTTCTTTTTCCTACTCTCCTTCAGAGCCTCTACTTTCTCCGCTTTGATCTTCAAAGCTTCTTCTCGCTTATTCTGGTTCACCTCCTTTATCCTACAAAATTCCGAATGTGCCTTCTTGAACGCCTTGTTCTTCTTCTGCCTCGAGTTGCTAGCTTCTTCCTTTTCTTCCACAATATTCGCATTTAAATTATTCTCGTTCTCCACTTGAACTTCCTCGTCTTCGTTTTCCTCTTCATCACTGTTCGGCGCTTCGTCGTAAATCTTCTGAACGTCCAATTTCGCCTCGTCGTCTTTCACGTGTCGATAATAGCCTCGTAAAACCGCTTTCTTGCGCTTGTCTTCCCATTTTTCTAGCTTGTATTTCTTGCTGTACTTTCGCAAACGCCACGCTTTTTTATCGAACGGTGCTTTCCCCGTTGTTTCACTATTAGCCACTTTTTTACTCGAACTGGATTCACCGGAAACGCTCGGTTTAATATTTTTATTGAATGTGTTTTTGTGTTTGAAATTTGGTTTCGATTTTGCAAAGAACGTGTCTTTCTTTATTAACGGTCTATCTGGAGCTATTCTATTTTTAGCCATTTTATTTAAGGTATTTTCAGGATTCAAACCTGAAACGATATTGACATTGTTTAATTTATTTTATTGTGACACATTTCAAACACTTTAGTAATCTATAGTAATTTTAATTTAGTTTTTTTAGAACGAATTTAATTTAGTAGGAATTTTTAATTAATCTATAAAGCCAATTAAGTTGGTATAGTAGACATTTTTTTTACCACATGACACCCGGAATCTATAATTGATAATTGTATAATCAAATAAAGCATATCGCGGAATATTTGGCCCAAATTTTGAATTTTATGGCCGATAATTTTGAATCAATGCCAAATCGTTGCTAGTATTCACATCATATAAGGACAAGGTCAGACCTTCAATGAGAGCATATGTTACATTACTTGTACAAATATATTAATTAAACAAATGAATATGACCGGAAAGTTTCAGTTCAAATTGATTGCACAATGAATGATTGGTTTTGTCTAATACAATGAATAATAAATTGGGGTGAATTACCTTCGGTAGCCACCCTCTGGGTTGGCTGTAGCTTTTAGGCGGAATCTTGAGGTTTTGAAAATACTGGTGTGTAAAAAACACGTGGTCCGTTCGTCAATCAATTGAATTTACAGCAGTATTGTTGCACTCGATATTCGGCATGCCGTCACTGATCACAAGATTTTGCAAAAAGGTGGCTTGCTGCACGATACACTTGATTGACAACTGCTTCCTTTGACAGTAGGCAGAGCAGAGACACCACACTAGGCTTTCGGAAACTAATCCTAAGCTTGCGCGCACAAACGGAAATGAGGATAAATAAAAGTGTATTACTGGTTGCGTTCAATCTATTTAATATTTATTGATTTGTAGGAGCAATGGAGCGCATGCTGTCTCGGATCTGAAATTAATTAAATTAGCATGCGTATATATCACAAATTAATGTTTATACTTTTTCTACTTGTTTAAAAACGCGTATAAAATTGCGTCCAGCTAATTTTTCCAAATTCGAAATGGTCCATCTAGTCGGGTTTTGCTCTTTTAAGTGATCAAATAAAATTGGATATTTAGAAACATCTTCTAGACCAACTGGCGTTCTGGAAATTAATAATTTTAAACCGGAAAATTGTGGCTAAAATTTAATATTTTATCACTAACTCTGGTACTCCATCGAAATCAGATCCTATACCGACAAAATCTACACCGATAACGTCTACAATGTGGTTTATATGACCTAGAAATTTAAATACTATACTAAATGCGTCCAGTGGAACAATTTAATTTACTTATGACAGTTGCAATAGATGCATTTTCCGCTGCAATAAATTTGGTGTAGAAATTTACCATAATAATGCCATTATTCGCTTTCTGAAAGCATTAAGTATTAGTAAATAGTTTCTATTTCATAAATTAATTACCAATTTATGCAAAACTTTGTCATCCACATTTCGAACGTGTGAAAAAATGGCTTTTGCAGACGAATGCGAGAAAATTACTGGTGCTTTTGAAGTTTCCAAAGCATCCAGCATCACATTGCGTGAAACATGCGATAAATCGACCATCATTCCTAATCGATTCATTTCTAGGATTATTTTCTATAAAAAGAAATCGTATAGTCAACCAACAATACAGAGAAGAGTAATTAATACTGGTTGCATATTCATACTTTTCCAAAATTGCTTAGATTTCGTTTCGTTCCATTATTAGTTGCGTCAATTGTAGCAGAATCAGCCCTAGATGTAATTCAAATGTTTTAAATGCAATTAAACTTTAAATAAATAATTACCAATTCAAATTGCAGACATGAGTGAGAGTTAAATATCGCACCCCTAATTGGTAATAAATTCTTAAAACAGCCAGGCTTTCATCAATTGAATGACCACCTTCCACACCAATTAAACTAGCTATTTTTTTTTCCTTGAAAGCTTCCAATATATCTGCAAAAAAACCTGTTTTTACATTCCAGTCAAATTAATTAATTTAAATTATACACCATCTGCACTTGACGCATATTTTAAATCAGCAGGATATTTTTCCACTAAGCGATTAATCACATCTATTTGTGATAAAGTTCTTGAAATTGCATCCGGTTTATTGCAGTTTACATAAGCTACCCAGAACTGCAACAAAAACATGTTTATGTTTACAAGTTTTAATTAGAAGTAAAATTTTCGTTATTTTAAAAATAAAATTTTCTTTTTGGTTAGGCAACCAGCGATACACGCCATCATTGCGATTGCCGCCCGGGAAAAGATAATTTAAATCTAAGATAAATATTTGTAATGGAATGTTACTATTAGTCATAATTAACAAACTTGTGCTCCAATTTTTCCTGCTTTCAATCTTGGCAAATCGGTATGACACACATTGCAAACGTCCTTTCCAAAAATACTGTTCTCGCTCAAATTCTTATGGAACTCAAAACCATCCAGATTATTGTTGAGCTTTTCGTACAAATTATTCGGCAAATCATTATGCCCATCAATTAGAGGAAAATTATCTAAAGCTGACCTTCCAGGTAAATCACCATCCGCTGGCACTATTTAAACACAATAAAATTAAATACTATTTATAGTAATTATATAATATATTCTTACTAGAATAATTTAATTTTATAATTATTGAAATTATAATAATTGTTAAAAAATACTTCATATTGCTGGTAAAACTAAAACACAATCAACTGCGCTTTAAAACTCTTAGAAGCTGATAACCTATTGACCTGTTAATTGCAGGCGAAATGGTTAGATGGCGCTCTACGTGCAAGTTGCTGCTAATTCGCAACAAGCGCCTATAAAGGGAATTACCAAACTCGACTTAGGCATACTTACCTGGCATAGGGGTTACCGTGATCAACAAGGCGGTTCCCCCAGGGTGAGGCCTTCCCATTGCACTACGGCTGGGCTGACCCCTGCGATTATTCCTAATGCGAATAACTCGGGTGCACAATTTTTGGTAGTCGGGACTGCGTACGCGCTGTCCCGGTGTTAATTCAATTTAAGAATAAGACGACGGACTTAATTGTGGAATTAATGTTAAATTCTCAAGGTTTTGGTAAAATGTTTTTATCGCTTTGTAACCGATTTCCTTTTCAACCGCGATAATTAAACAAATAAAAACAACAGCGCAAACTTTTAGCAAGCTCAGTAGAAATCGTCCGACTATGATCAAGTTTGTTCTTTTTACTTGTGCTACTGCCACAATTCTGCTACATCTTGCAGGTATTGCTCCAATTAATTAATCCCTTCACTAATTAATTATCGCAAACTTTACTACTAGATGCATCAATTTGCAAGCCATTATCCTACTTTAAAGTCGATTGCAATGTCTGCATGTGCAAATCTAGTGGACGGGAATTTTCCTGTACCGAAAAAGTTTGCCCACAAATTCCCTACCGCGATAAATTCATCGAGGAGGAATCTCCATCCGGATATCGAATTTTGATCCCCAAAAAAATCGACCAGCAAGACACGGAAGCGCAAGATTTCACCTTGCAGCGAAGAAGTGCCGAAGAAGTTCCTCCAAGTAGTCTGGAGAGACTTTTCTACAATAATATCGACGAGAGTGGCGAAGATGAAGAAGAAAGTGTGGCGATTTCCGATATGGAAGAAGCGGCACGCGAAAATTTTGAACACTTTAATTATTGATTATTTAAATAAATGTATTTTTGTACGATTTTTTTATTAATGACAATGCGATATTCACGCTCTAAATAAAAATATAAATAAAATAACGCAACTTATCAAAATATATACGAATGTATCATTGTGAATGTGAAATATTTCACAAGGTTGTAATTATTTGCAAATTAATTATCCAATTAAATTGTGGTTTACACTCAATCGGACTAGATCGCTCAACATGCAGCTCAAGCTAATTTATTTCCTGCTCGTATTGTTAAGCGCAAAGTGTTATAGTGAAGAACGATCGAAGCGACTTGTGGATTTTAAAGATTTATGGGACAAAGTTAAGCATCCGAGTCGAAGTAAATTAATTAATTTAAATGCTTTAATTAAATATAATTAATATATTTTTTGCAGCAATTAAAAGCTTGTTTCAGAATAATCAAAGTAGCCAGTCGGCAGAAGCGGAGCATGGAAGATGGCATTATTTCGGGCGCGATTTAATAGCGGAAGGCTACAAAAGAATTTTGCCGCAGGATCATACTGTTGGACTCGATACTAAGCAATCGACTGTTGGCGGAGTCGAAAGGTTCAAAAATCAGCTGCAAGTTATAGTTCCAGGTAAAAAAAAATTATATTTGCTTTAAAATTATTTCTTGTAATTTTAAAAAATATATCTTTTCTAATCTAGTTCTAAAGTGATAGTATTTTATTTTTTAAGGCACCAAATGGTGTGGCGACGGCGATACAGCCGACAACCACGACGATTTGGGGCAGTTTTCTGGCACGGACAAATGTTGCAGAGAGCATGACGAATGTCCTTTGGCAATCCCAGCTGGCCAAACTAAATTCCGCTTAATTAATAATGGATTGTTCACAAGGTGACTAATTTAGTTTTTCCTGTTATATATAAAATTATATTTTTTAAAGGTCGCATTGCGATTGCGACGCGAAATTCTACAACTGTTTGCATGGAGTTGATAGTTTCGTAGCGAAAAAAGTGGGTTTCACTTATTTCACCGTTTTGGGACCGCAATGTTTCACGGAAAACCGCAAAGATTCGATCGACAGGAGCGGAAAATCTGTACAACGGCCGTACAAATGGCAAAATAATCCCAATTTTTGATCAGAATAAAAATATTTATTTAGTTCTATTGGAGTTGCGTTTCTTTTTAAAAGTGGTTAACTTAATCACACCTTCGCTCTGCTTAACATTTGGAGTCTTACGCGGTTTGTACAAAGGAACAGGCTTCCTCTTCAATTTCGCATAAGTCTCAATAGCATTCTTCATAACATCCACCGCTTTTTCTTCAACTTGTTCGCCTTGTACCATCGGAATCGACAACTCGCCCGAACTTAGCGGATACTTTGCACTGAAATCTTTCGGGAAGATTGGCTTCAATAGAAGCGCTTGCAATTGTTTCCGCTTTATATCTGCCACTTTTTTGCTGGTTTTGGCTCCTTTGAAGTCGTAGCGTTTGGCCCTACAAGCAAAATATTACTAAACAATCCAATTAAATTAATTAATAATATTATTACATGTCATCCACAATAATATCCATATCCTCCGCCGCTTTTTGAAACCAACCCTCCTCAGAATTAGCTTTCTTCACCTGCAATTCCAAAACGTCCAACTCGCGCGCTAAGTTAACCCGCTGTTTCACTGCGTTTAGGAAGTTGTCCTTAACGGGAAAAATGGGAATATCCTCGACTGCAAACATAAACCGCAAAATTATTTCTAGTAAAATGTTTGAGTGCTAAAAACTACCTTTCCCTAAAGTGCGACAAATCTTCAAATAATTCTGCAACTCCTTGGGTTCGATTAGTAAAACTGTAATCCCTTGTCGCGAAGCCCTAGCAGTCCGGCCGGACCGATGCACATATCCCTCACTGGTCCTAGGAGTCTGATAATGGAGCACATGCTCCACACATGGAATGTCCAATCCTCGAGCAGCCACATCCGTGGCCACTAAAATACTGCCATCCACGTCTCGGAAGCGTTCCAAGTTCTTCAAGCGTTGCCTTTGCTGCATGGAAGCGTGCAAGGGTAGCGGGTGGCAGCCTAAAAGTCCCAGTAGAGTCGTCAATCTCTTAACGCAGCCGATTGAGTTGCAAAAAATTAGCGTGCGACCTTCATGCTTCTTTAGGAAGTAGTAGACGTAGTAGTCTTTTTCTTCGATCGGGCACGTTATGCGGCATTCGGTTAAAGTAGAAGAAGTGCCTAAATTCGAATAATTAGTAACGTATTCTATTTATGAGAAGGATTATGAATTTACCGGAGCCTTTAGTGATGTCCACAATTTTCGGCTCACTTATCCCAAGAATATCCACAATTTTCTGCAGCTTTTGCGCGGCAGTCATTTCATGCACCTTCTTCGATCGGATTTTCCGCTTGTTCACTAAATGCTTTGGTAGATCGTGCACTAAAGTCAAAGTAGCGGAGAACACGAAGTTTTGCCGCAATTTGCGCCTTTCCTCATCGAAGTTGATCCGTTCTAATAAATTGTGCAGTTCTTGAAAGTGGCCCTTTTCAAGCATGCGATCCGTTTCGTCAATTGCGAGAAATCGGAGACTATCGATCTGCGATAAATGTGGATTACCGGATTGGATCAGTTCCCATAATCGGCCTGGAGTGGCGACTACGATTTCCGGGCCTTTACTAAGGATTCTTTCTTGTTTAACTGCAGCCATTCCGCCGACTACTACAGCCACGTGGATATTTGTATGCTTCGTAAAAGCCGCTAGATTGCTTTTAATTTGCATGGCCAATTCGCGGGTGGGTGTTAGGATAAGGGCGTACAATGGTTTTATTGTTTCGACTGTAGTTTCCACTTTTACGCAACCTAAACCTGGAAATAAATAAATAAGACGAAATAAATATTATTTATTTTACCTAGTTACAAACCATCTTCATTAATTTCGTCCAATTCCTCTTCGGACTCGTCCGAAGGCATCGGTTCGTCGTCAACGGGCGTGTCCTTAATTTGCAGGATACCATTTAAAATCGGCAAGCCGAACGCCAAGGTTTTGCCACTTCCGGTTTCCGCGGCCCCTAGAATGTCTCGCCGACCCATAATAGCGGCTGGTAGAGTAAGCTGCTGTATTTCGGTGGGTTGTGCAAAGTTTAGCTCGCTGAGACCGTCCAGGATGCATTTGGGCAAGCCAAATTTGTACCATGCTTCGATATCTGCCGTTTCTTTGATTTCTGAGACTGTTTCTTCAACTGTAGCTCCAGATTTCGATGGGGAAATTAATTCCTTCTTCTTTTTTGGTGCGAGTTTAATAGATTTCTATAAATAAATACGTTTTAAATGCAACTTCAACTAAAGATATTAAAGTTTTACCTTTTTCGAGTAAGTAAAATTAGCAATATCATCGTAATCCGTGCATTCTTCAATGCCAATTAAGCCATCGATCCCACCAGCAAATACATTAGCGTTTAATTCCACTGGTTTCCAATTTTTCTTCGCTATTTTCACCATTTTTTGTTCGTCAACACAACACACATAACCTCACAAATTCACACGTGCTTTTTTGACGTTTTGTTTTTTGTACAGTTTTTTTACCGTGGTGGAAAATGAATAAGGCAGTGCAGCCAACCTGAAACATAACCTCAAATGTTCAGTGTTTGATAACAATAACTTTTAATTGTTTTAACAGTCTAACTTAATTACTTTTACTAATAACTTTGTGCAGAATGGACGGCGAAGACAACGCATTAGAAGAAGGCGAAGTAATTATTTTATTAACGTCCACTAATATTTTATTATAAAAATTCGTTCAGCTTTCAGACGATTCACTCCACAATTACAATATCCTCGAACGCCCAAGCAATTACTCTTGTGTGCAGCCTTACACCCGATTTCCCGTTAAAATCAATGACACCGAAAGCGAAGATGACCTCCAATCGTCGGAGAGCGAAGACAGCGATTCCGACAATCCTCACAAGGTAAAAAAACCCAAAATTAAACTGAAAGCTAAAAAGAAACTGCTGACCAAACCTAAAAAGTACGACATTTGGAGCAAAAAGCTACAAGAAGACTTACTTGTATCGGAAATTGATAGTATCGGGGTTACGAAGAATACGAAATGGCGAGATGTCGAATCGTACGATTACACTTTAGCGTCGCGGCGTTATGACGATGACCGTCAAGGGAATAAACGCACTCGAGCTGATCGGGAGAATAATTTGTTTAAACAAAAGAAACGCGAAGAGGTGGAGGAGACTGATGAGAAGAAAGGTGTTCCTCGACTCATTTTGGACTTGGTTGTAAATGCTGAGAATAACGATGAAGAAATCGCCAAGGATATTGCGAATAAGTTGTGCGAGGAAAAGGAGGATTTGATTTGTAAGTTAATAAGTTATTTAATAATAAAATAATGTATTCAAACAGGTTCTTGCAGCGAAAGTAATTAGCGCGATGGGAAAACAGAAAGCGATCGACTTTTTTAATGACACTAAGGAAATTGAAGCCGAGGGTGGCATGATGATTATGGTAAGATAACTCTTCTTTTCTAATACTAAAATTATATTCGATTCGTTTTAGAATCAATTACGACGTCGCACACCAGGTGGCGTATTTTTGTATCTAGTTCGCAATGATTATCACATTACGCATGAACAGAAAGAGATGATCTTTAGTGAAGAGCGCCAAAGGCACAAAAAAGTGGTTAGAGATAAGCAGAAGAGAAAATTACAAGGAATTAAAAACCAAATCGGTAAGTGCCAAAATTGTATGTAGGCAACCAACCATACATTTACGAGTTACAGCTGCATCGAAAGCGAAGCCACTGCCCGAACTATTAACGCGAGCCGAGGTTTTGGTTGCTGATTCTAATCGAACTCGAAATGATACGGTGGAAACTATAAATCCACCCCCAACGCCCGAAACGGACTGCCACGATAATAGTGGTGATGATGTAAATCCAGTGCCGGAAATTATTAATCCCAGAGGAAAGTTGCAAAGTTACGACGACGATTTTTTGGATATTGGCTGTTCAGCCGATATGGATTTGTTTTAAATGAAACGAGATACATATTATTTATACGTTTTACGGAAAATCAAGCATTAATTGAGGTAATATATTCTCGATGTGACTTAAGGTGATGGTTGTTTCGTTTTCTAATGCAGCTTGTTTGGCTGCTCGTACTGCACCTTCTATTACCAGACTTTGAGCAATTTCACTGATTAGTTCCACGGCATCGTCGAGGATTTTCGTTTTTGTGTTTGATAGTTTCGATTTTATAATCTCCTTAATTATATCCTACAATTAAGTTATTAAATTGGCATTTATTATTTATAAACAAAGTAATACGAACTTACATTTCGAAAGTGAGCGTTAGTTGTAAGATTTTGCACTTCGTCGCCCATGGTTTTTTTTAAACGCCCGGTATAATTCAGTAAAGTCAAAATGCAACACCAGGTATATGTACAGTGGCGGCCAAAAAAAACGCAACACCTAATATTTCCCTTTGTAAATACAACTTTTTAGCATACTTGATATTAGTCACATATTTATTGTCAGTGTCAAAATAATTTTATAATAAATTATCACAAAAGACTTAAATCCTTCAAATAAATGCCTCAATTAAACACATTTCAAAAATCCAGAGCCATTGCTGAATTAGAAGACGGTTGGTTACTGTGAGAAGTTGCTGCAGGAAAAAAACATATTTTTTTAAAAATATCATTTTTTTTTATTTTTTTCAATTTTAATATAAAGTCATTTTACAACACTAAAACATTTGAAATTACGCCTACTATTCGTTTAAAGGTGTTGCGTTTTTTTTGGCCGCCACTGTACCTAGTGTCAAAAGAAACAATAGCGATTGGAGAAGAAGACGAATAGTAACTACATTTTTGACAGCACAACAAATCGGATAGTTTCAATTAGTAATTTGACAATAAGTTATATCAATTATAACTTTAATTATAGTTGAAATGCCTACTGTAATCTTACTAGATGCTTCGTTGTCTATGACGAGGCCGGTGCGGTTGAATGATGGCACTGAGACTACACGAAAAAACCTGGCTCACAATGGAATTAATGCTTTTCTGGATCAACTAAGCATTCATTCCAAACTGGAATTCATTGCTTTGGTAAGTGAACGTAAAAGTATTAATAATTAGTTTAGAAACTTTATTTGGCACGATATTACTTCACTTAAAATGTCTTTAAGTCTTACATTTCCACCAAAGACAATATTTATTTTAATGATTTATAATTAGGAAATTCCACTATATAATTAACCGGTAACAGACTTAATTATTCAGTGGAGAGACTCCAACAATTTTAATATATTCATTTTATAACTCCACTTTAAGAATTATAGACCTTTTACAACCCTTCATTAATTTTCATCACATATTTTTGACAAGTAAAAAATTTAATAACATGTTTTCTCAAAAATATCAACATATATTCAGAAATAATTTATAAAAGAAACCTTCTTAATTAAATAGTTATATTTTCTGTGGTGGAAAACTATACATTCTAGAATAATTTTCGAGAAACGGTTTGGTACCCACACTACCAACAAAACGAAAGAAATTCCCTTCTAACTTTGACATTTGGTCAAACGCCATGCGGGATTTTCTATTCGCTCTGTTTCAATTCGTGCAATGTGACAAGTGATTGAATATCTCCGCAAAAGAACCCAGCAAACGCAAAATTAAAATAATCTTCAAAATCGACGTTACCCTGCTCCACTGCTGCACGTTTAAAGTGAGGTTAAAATGGGCGAAGCAAAACTGACGAAGACCTCGAACAAATGCCGCACGATAGCGCTCCGCTATCGCTTCATCCTCGAAACCATCAACTCCAAACCCATTCTGCAATTCCTCCCTCATCCCGTCCTCAAACTGAAAGTCGACGATCCTAAACCAAAAGATGAAGTGAAACCGCAACCGATTATCTACGAAGACGACGTTGACTACCTGCGAAGCCTCGACCCCAAAGAATGGAAATCTCAAGATCACTACAAAGTCCTCGGTATTCCGACACTGCGCTTCACAGCCACCGATGACGTCATCAAGACCGCGTACCGGAAAAAAGTGCTCAAACACCATCCCGACAAGCGGAAAGCGCAAGGCGAAGAAATCAAAGATGATGATGACTACTTTACCTGTATAACGATGGCGTACGAGACGCTCGGCAATAATCCGAAACGGAAAGCGTACGATTCGGTCGACCCGGAATTCGACAACAACATTCCCACCAACGGCGAATTGAAGCAAGCGGATTTCTACAAAACGTTTACTTACTACTTCGATTTGAATGCCCGTTGGTCGGAAAAGCGAAAAGTGCCGAAACTGGGCGACTGCAACGCGAATCGATCGGAAGTCGAGCGTTTCTACTCGTTTTGGTACGATTTCAAATCGTGGCGCGAATACTCGTACGAGGACGAAGAGGATAAAGAGAAATGCCAAGATCGCGACGAGCGACGTTACGTTGACAAATTGAACAAAGCGGAACGCTTACGTAAGAAAAAGGAAGAAATGTCGCGTATTCGGGCTTTGGTCGATTTAGCGTACAACAACGATCCGCGCATTGCGAAATTCAAGCAAGAAGACAAGGATCGCAAGTTGGCGGCGAAGCGTGCGAAGCAAAGTGCCGCACAAGCGAAGAAAGACGAAGAAGAACGATTGGCGAAAGAGGTGCAATTAGCGAAAGAGCAAGCGGAAGCAGCCGAACGAGCGCGGATTGATGCGAAGCGACAAGAACGCGAAGTGCAGAAGAAGGCACTGAAGAAAGAGCGTAAAGTCCTACGCGAGACTTGCAAAACTAATAATTATTTCACGGAGAATTCCGATGAGAATTTAGCGCATATGCAATCAATTGAGACAATATGCGAGACGTTTACGTTAATCGAACTAGAAGAATTGAATAGAAATATGCGCAATAATGCTAAGAGCGCTTTTAGTAAAGCAATCAAAGCGAATAATCAACGCATTGAGAAAGAGCGCCAGGAAATGTTCGCTTCGGCCGTGAATGTCGTAAAGAAGCCCGAAGAGAAGCAAGTTGTAGTAGAAAGTTTGAAATTAGCACCCGAATGGAGTGAGGAGAATGTACAGTTGTTAGTAAAAGCTGTGAATTTATTTCCGGCTGGCACGAATCAACGGTGGGAGGTGGTAGCCAATTTTCTGAACCAGCACGGCGTTCTAGCGAAAGATGTAAGCTTTAATTCTAAGATAGTGTTAGCTAAAGCGAAAGATATGCAAAATACTGATTTTTTGAAAAGTAGTTTGAAAGATAAACAGCCATACGATAATTTCAAGAAGGATAAGAAAAATGTGCTGAACATAGACGAGTCGGGGATTTCCAAGAATTTGGATGCGGTGTCCCAGACGATGACGAACGGTCATTCTAATGGCGAGAATGCGGAGCAAGTAGTGAATGCGTGGACAACGTCGGAGCAGCAGTTGTTGGAGCAGGCTCTGAAAACGTTTCCGGCTTCGACTGCTGAGCGGTGGGATCGTATTGCGGAGTGTATACCGAATCGGAGTAAGAAGGATTGTATGAAGAGGTACAAGGAGTTGGTGGAGACTGTGAAAGCGAAAAAAGCGGCCCAAGCTTGTGTTACTAAATAAATTCAGTTTGTAAATTACCTACTCAATTTGATTGCTTACATTTTGGTGGAGATATTGTTTGTTGTATCAATTTTTAATATCAATTGTCAAATTAATTTCTCTTATGATTCGATCGATTTTTATTTATTAAACAAAGTTTGTCTTTAATTCAAATTGTTTTATTTATTGAGGATTTAAATACCTTTACCCCCTCTATTGCTCCGAGGCGCATGGTAGTTAAAAGTTTATCCGCGTGGCGCTTCTTAAAGTGCGCGAAGTGTTAATTTAAATTCGCTATATTTGCGGATTTGCAATTTTTAAAATAGTGACGTTCATTTTCAGATTGCATTTTCCTCTCGCAATGAAAGCAAATGCAACTTTACACGTGATTACAATTTAGTAAAGAACGAATTGAAAGATATCGACAATTTTGATAAAACGTGCATTGAACGAGCTCTTCATGGAGTTACTCAAATCGTTCTTGAGGAATGGGGGCATAGCACATCTTGTCAAGTAAACTGACCCTATCTAAATTAAACGCTAATTAATCAAGACATTCTTTAGATAATTTTAATAACTGATGGAAACACGGGAGTGGGTCCGATGTCGTTGAAAGAGTCACTTCTCACCATAAATAAAAGAACGGCAAGCAATCCGTTTCCAATGCCGTTCCCATTTCCAACAAAAATTCACGTCGTTTGTATTTCAGAAGCAAATGATCCCAGTTTAATCAAAGGTAATTAATAAATATTTTCATAACGATGCAACCAACAATACACAAATATGCTGCAAGTGTATTACTGGTTGCATTTTCTAGCAAAACCTCTATACCAGCGATTGGTTGATTTAACTGGTTACAATGGTTCCGTCACGGTACCGGAAAGCCTAACTAACGAAGCGAGTGTAATTACAATGTTTCAAAAATTAGCCGAGGATATATACACCTCTTTCAAGGGTACGCTCAAATGCGGCAATTTGGAATCGAAGATCATTCTTTCGCCCGCGCCAGTTGTAAGTATTCCCGATAGATAGCGCGCTAAACACTTAAAATCTAATAACTAAATTATTCTAGCCATTCACCAAATCGGCCGACTTTGAGTGCCAAACGTACAATTTGACGAATCTGTTCGAAGTGTGCGGCTTCATTTCGATCACCGATCTTGGCTCGCCGATGGCAATCAGCCGACATTTAATTCTGCCCGACCCCCTCCACTCTAGCTCACTAACTCAAAAGGAAAACGTGCCATCTGGTGGCGAAACCGCAGACGATGAAGTGACCGAAGAAGGCAAAGCCGCTTCGTTCTGCGTCTTGCTTCACGGTGCTCTCAAAGTCGAAAATATGGCAGCACTAGTCACACTCGACGACAATTGGTTCGGTTTCGTTTACTCCTGGGCGGATTCGAAGAAGAAATCGAACTTAATGCTAACGATTTTAACGCCGGGCGCGGATGCAGTGCCGTGGTTGGGCGATTTGAACAGTTTGGGGACCGCTGACTTGATAGCGGCTGAGCTAGTTGGTATGTTTCCGGTGCGACCGGCGGAGAGACGAAGCTATTCGCAGAATGGGGTCGTGTGGATTCGGAACGCGGGATTGCAGTCGGATATTCAAAAGATTTTGCGGCATGCGCGCAAATTGCCGGAGAAAACGCCGCAGTTTTATAAGGAGCTGAATCGGTTGCGGAAAGCGGCGATTTCGTTAGGGTTTATGGATTTGTTGGTGGGATTGTCGCATATTTTTGAGCAGGAGATGCTACAATTGCCAGGTAGTGCGCATCCGGATTGTGCGGTGCAGCTGCATCATGCAGCTGAAATGCTGAAAACTTCGCAGAATCGGGATATTAAGTACATTGTTATGCCGGTGCAGACTAATTATACTAGTTCGTAATTGGTGCGCGATTATTACGCGTAAGTGGAGTTTGATTATTTTGAATGCAACCAGCAATACAATTTTTGGTGCGTCAACGAAGTATGTTTAGTTGCATACTCAAATTTTAACTTGAAAAATAAGTAATACTTACATTTATTATTTATTAATCTTTTTATAAAATGTATTTAAGTTTCTAGATCCTGCACCCTTTAATAAATATTTTTATTTCTCTAACCAAATAATTTTTAATTTAATTCATAAACGAATTAGATGAATCTGCTTTTAATTTATAATCTATAAAGCACATTTGATTGAATCATAAATTGAAAGCGCGACTTTTCAGTTAGTCGTTCGCTGACTACTTTTCGATTCAGATGAGTTTTAAAATTAGTGCGTGATTTCAATTGATTTTTTTTAGGCAATATTAATATGATTTTGATTCAATTGAAGAGGTATGTGATAAATTATTTTTCTTTTATATATTTGGGTCAAATATTTATATAAATTATGTTCAAATATGATGGCATAGCAATTGGCATGGTAAATTAATTAGCGTTAATCTATTTTATGTGACTATTATAACACATGTGGTTAAGTAGATTGAAATGTGTGACAATTTTACATAAGTTCAAGTGCTTTTTAGCGATTTATCTATTTTATAAACCATATTTTGCTACTTTTTGCACAATTTGTTTGGATAACTATGCAACTGACACGACATGATGGCATATTAGTTGCCTATACAGTACCTATATAATTAAAATTTTAAATACGTAATTAAATGTTCATAAATGTTCTTTTAAGTAAAGCGTACTTATTTTCAGATGGATTGTTCCATTTTTAAGTATATTATCGTCGACAGTAGCTCGTAAGTTTTTTAATTAATTTTATCTTTGGAGAAAAACAATGTTTTTATAGAATTAAACATACTAGAAGAAGATGTAAGTGGTCCATGTTCAGATTTCCGCGTAGGCGACGATGACTTACAAGCGTATGATTTTATAAGACAATTTCGACTAGATCTATTAGAAACGCAATATCCTGGAGTAAGTCGCGTTAAAGGCTCAAACCGAGTTCAAACTGCATACAGATTAGATAAAGAAGCAGATTTAACTCTTCCGACAAGGTATAATCAAAAAAAATAAAAAAGTACGCGCCCAACGTGGGGCTCGAACCCACGACCCTGAGATTAAGAGTCTCATGCTCTACCGACTGAGCTAGCCGGGCTTATATCTGCAACAGTTTACATTTAACTTTTAAACTATTGCAGAAATATTTTCCCATTGGGCTTACCAGAACAATTTTCGTTCATTTCCACGTTCCGTACAAGAAAAGTGCCGAGAACCACGTGGCATATTATACGTGTCACTGACATAGAAGCAAATCCGCAATTTTTAGTTTCGATCAATCCAAGAAATCAAACTATCGAATTTTCTATTTCCAATTACGAAGGTAGATTGCAAACAATTATCTTTGATAATGCCAGTGTAAGTATTAAGATAATGAAATTGCAAAACATATAGGTCTTGTGGCGCAACGGATAACGCGTCTGACTACGGATCAGAAGATTCCAGGTTCGAATCCTGGCAAGATCGTATAATTTTTTTCTTTTTTTTTTGTTCAATAGGTGTCTGATAGAAACTGGCATAAAATACATTTTGGGGTATCGCGTGAGAAAGTGATGCTTTATATTGATTGCGAACAACGGTCCGAAGAATTATTGGAACCACGTGGACAAATTGATGTCAACGGCGAAATTTCCGTATCGAAATACGTTAATTCTGCTGAAACTGTTCCTGTAAGTTTTTTTTTTTAATTAATCATAATTATTAATTAATTATAATTAATTTAATGATTTGTTATTGTAAAATTAGCACAGCATCTGTAATTGTGGAAGTAAAGTTTAGGCTATTGCCTGGTAGATGGCGCATATTTAAATGCTGCTGCTATAATTGCATCAGATGTGTATAAGGGCTAGGAGGTGTGCTGCGGAAAGCATACTTACCTGGCGTAGGGGTTACCGTGATCAACAAGGCGGTTCCCCCAGGGTGAGGCCCTACCATTGCACTACGGCTGGGCTGACCCCTGCGATTATTCCTAATGCGAATAACTCGGGCGCACAATTTTTGGTAGTCGGGACTGCGTACGCGCTGTCCCGGTGTAACTTAACTAAAATAAAATTTCCTCTTCTTACTTTGTAAAAACTTCAGATGATTAATTACCTAAGTTAATTATAAATTAATTTAGATTGACCTTCAATGGATGGTGATGAGTTGTGACCCTACTAGACCCGAACGGGAAAGATGCACCGAATTGCCGCCAGTAAGACAAACTTCTCTTAATTATTACTTTGTACAATAATTATTAACCAATTTAAAATAGAAAATTCGAACGGTTTTCCCGGTTATTCAACCTATTCGTCCTCCTCTACCACCTCCACAATCGCAAGCTTGCAATGTAGTTTGCCCGCGAGGTCCTCCAGGATTAAATGGAACTGACGTAAGTTATTTTAGAATTAAAAATAAATAATAATTTCACAAAATAAATAAACTGTATTGAAACAAAATATTACACAAAATTGTTGCTGCCATAAAAAAGGGAATTCCTGGATTTCCCGGCGAAATCGGAGATCGAGGTCCTACCGGACGAACAGGACCATCTGGGCCTCGAGGAGAAAGAGGCGAACATGGAACGCCCGGATACTCCGTATGTTTTAAATCTGCAATAAGGAACTCATAACAACTGACACTTTTAATAATGATTTTAACAGCGTTAAATTGACAAGTTAATTAAAAATACTAATAAGCACATGCACTAACATTTAAAGGGATTGAATGGTGTACCAGGGCGTCGTGGACTCCCGGGTCCTCGAGGATATCCTGGACGCATTGGAATTTCAGTATGTCTCAATCCAATAACTATGCAACCAGCGATACAAATTTTAAATAATATTAATCAATAATATTAATTAGGGCTCACCGGGTTTGCAAGGAATGCCTGGAATAAAAGGCGTTCCTGGTTTACCAGGACTTGACGGTCGGACTGGTCAAACAGGACTTAAAGGCGAACGTGGTGAAAGCGGAACGACTGGTCCTAAAGGGGAGTCGGGAAGAGATGGAATTCCTGGAAGTCCTGGAGCTGAAGGATTGCCTGGACTTAGAGGACCTCCTGGCGAAGTGGTCTCACACCATGGCGGCGCTATAATACAAGGGCCGACTGGTCCTGTGGGTCCTACAGGACCTCAAGTAAATTTTAATTCGTTTTTTTATTAGTTTATTTTATTTTTGGCGGTAAATTAGGGATTGCCTGGATTGGATGGCCTCAGAGGGCCGCCAGGAGAACTAGGCGCAACTGGGGCGCCGGGCAAAGACGGACGACATGGATTTCGAGGGTTGAAAGGTGATAAAGGGGAGCAAGGTTTAAGAGGGGAGACCGGATTTACAGGAGCAGCTGTAAGAGAATCAAATAATTTTGTAGTTATAAAGATTGAACTTTATTAATTTAATAGGGTCCTCCAGGACCACCGGGAATAACCGATATGCAAGTGGGTGGCAAAATCATATCAAGCTATCCTGGTCCACAAGGAAATCCTGGATTGCCTGGAATACCTGGATTATCTGGAAGTAAAGGACATAAAGGAGATCGAGGGGAAGATGGGAGAAAAGGCGATACTGGTGAGCGAGGATTTTCGGGAGTATCAGGATTGGACGGAGAACCCGGTGCCCCAGGGCGCGATGGCCGACCTGGCTCCGACGGAATTAAAGGAGAGCACGGAATGTTTGGTCCACAAGGACTACCGGGACCTTCTGGACTAATTGGGCTACCAGTAATAAAATGTTAGCATTATCGCTATTAGTACTAATAATAATTATAATTAGGGACAAGCTGGAATAGCAGGAATTCCAGGAAATCCGGGAACAAAAGGCGAAACAGGTGAAAGAGGGTATCCGGGACTGCCGGGATTATCAGCAATAGGAAGCGGCACAGTGGGAGCGGAAGGGCCGCCAGGCGAGCCTGGAATTCCTGGAGATGACGGTGAAAAAGGCGAACGAGGCTTTCCTGGATTGCCTGGTCCGCCTGGATCAATCGGATTGCAAGGAATGCGTGGTCCTGAGGGAATTGCCGGAAAAGATGGACATGCTGTGAGTAGAAAAATTAATTAAATTACAAGCTAAATTTAATTATTAATAGGGGGATCATGGTGCGCGCGGTGAGCCTGGTCCTGTAGGACCAGCCGGACGTCCCGGCATTCCTGGGCTAGATGGCACTATGGGACCAATAGGTCATACAGGCGAAAGAGGAAGTAAAGGAGATAGTGGAGAACAAGGTCCTGTAGGCCCTAGAGGCCTTCCTGGAAATGCTGTAAATTTTTCTGATCATTAAAAACATTGCATTAATTAGATGTATTTAAAAATTAGGGAAGTAGTGGATTGCCAGGCACTCCAGGCCCGCTTGGTCTTTCAGGATTTGAAGGCAAACCAGGTCCGTCAGGACCTCCAGGTCCACCGGGTCCGCCGGGCGAAACGAGTGCAGTTGCTAATTATGTGGTGGATAGAGAAAGTTCGGGAATGCCTGGTCCTAGAGGAAATCCTGGACCTGCTGGAATAGTAATTTAATCAGCGAGATTTTATGCGATATTCAAAAAATTAAATATGTTTAGCCAGGGGAACGAGGTGCGAGTGGTGATAGAGGTCCTGAAGGATCAGTGGGACAACATGGGATGCCGGGCAAGGATGGCGCACAAGGATATCCAGGAGCGCCAGGACAACGTGGGCAACCCGGAACGCCTGGCATTGAAGGACCACCCGTAAGTACACTATTTGTATAGGCAACCAGTAATACACACTAATTTTTAAAGTTACTTTATAAATAAGGAAAAATTTACTACTAAAATGCGGTTCTTTATTAATCAGCCTTACAAACTCACACAATTAATTTCAATACTTCTTACACAAAAATAATGTACATTTATTATTAATAAAAAAAGAACTAGCTAAAATTACAGAGTAAATACAAATAAAACTAAAATATAGCAACGAGTCAAATGAAATCAAACAGACACCTTCTTCTTCAAATTAGCCAAAGTGGTTGTAAGCAACCCAGTCAAAATCGGATCGACACTAATCTTCAAATGTGTCGGACTCGAATATTTCTCGATAATCGTCCTGTGCTTCAATTTGTTCGAATCGACCAGCAGCACCGCCAAATCAATCATCACCGGCCTCAAATCGCTATATTCATATGTCGTATAATGCACCAAAGTGGGTGTCCACACTTTCTTCGGCTGCAACTCGTCGGCAACGAGCGCCATCGCAAAGCACGAAGCGGCAGCGGCTTGAATCGACGGCTTAACATGCGCCATAGTGTAATCCAACAATGCCAACTCCAGCATGTACTTGGCAATAACGTGCGACTTCATCGTGACACCGCCGACTTTGCTATAACGTCGCAGAAAGTGAATCGGCAACGGTCGGCCGAAACTGTAATCCAGCGACTTCAATATCAAGATTTCCATTGCGAAAATCTGTCGTTTCGAGAACGTGTCGTCGCAAATGTAGACGAAGTCCTCAATATCGGGCAAGTACATCTCCTCGTACTTGCAAGCGACAAACAAAGCGGCAGTGCCCACCAATTGCAAAGTGTCGCGACCTTCGCGTTTGTTATTCTGCAAATAGCGATCGACTATCGAGACGCACAAATAGAGTGTCTCGATGGCTAGCTTGAAGTTCTGATGAGCGCCGACCAGCCAGTCGATCAAAATCGCCCGCATTTTCGCAGTGACTTTATGCCCAACGAGGAAACCTTCATTGATCGGGAAATCGTTTTCCATTTTGCGCAAGTAAGCGAAAATCTCGGGCAAGTATTCGACGACCAGCAACGGATCGTTTCGAGACGACACGTCGGGGTCGATGATCGCCACTGGCTTTGGATTGATCACAGACAGATGCTTCGGGATGACTCTAGCTTCCGCTCGAGTGGCAGTCGGTTTGAATTCCTGCTTTGGGGCGACAGGTTTCGGTTTAACTTGTGGCTTAATTGCCTCCTTCTTGAGAGCTGGTTTAGCAGCCAATGGTTTGATAGTGGCTTTCGGTTTGGCATTCGTAGGCGCTAGTGAATTCTGTTGTTTGTTGGCGTCAATTTGGCCCAATGCGGGACGTCTGATGGGCATCGTTGTGTGACCAATTCGCGTTGGTTTTATCGTCGGTTTGCTTCGAGCGAAGTTTTCGTCGGGAATGGTTGGGCGCAGATCGGTGCGTTGTCGTAAAGCCATCTGAAATTGGGCGAAAGAAAAAAATATAACCGCCATTCGAAAAAAAAATGACCGTTAAACATTCCAGTGATATTCACGTGGATAATTTCGGTAGTAATTGAGAACGGGCAAGTAAACTAATTAGCACATATTAAAGTATGATTACTCACGTTTAAAATGATGTGTATATTGTTGTTGTAAATGTAGATTGTATAGGATAATTATATAAAAACGCTGCACCAAACAATTAAAATGTATCTGACAGGAATGAACACACAGCCGTTATGAGAATTGAATGTAATGCAACGCCACCTTCGTATTGAAGGGTACACCAAAGGGGATTTAAATTAAAGCGCGCAATTTAAATCTGAAATTGTACTTTTGCTTAAATTAGGTATTAATTAAATTAAATAAGTCTAACAAACACATACACATAAATTATTACTTTTAGGAAGGTCACTAATAGCAAGAGTCACAACATTATACCAATATTTTATATTTTAATTCCAATAAATAAATAAAATTCAGCTAGCGCCATCCAGTTATTCAATTTTTATTTCAAAAGAGCGCTTAATTCAAATTTGAATTTTTGTTTCAGGGTAAAACTTTCACCGAATCCGAAGTGCGAGAAATTTGTGGAGCAGTGTTACGAGGTAATAAAATCTTCATCATAACGCAGCAACTTAATATTTCCACTTATAGATCAACTAAGCGAGTTAACGGCGCGTTTAACAGGACCTCCAGGTCCACCAGGTCGTTCTAAACCTGGTCGGCCCGGTCCTGCAGGTGTACAAGGACCTCCAGGTACTTTTTAAAATTACTTTTTGACTAATTCAAGTGTGTGCATGCAGATAGATTGGCTGAACTAATGCGAGGCTTACGAGGGCCACCAGGATCTCCTGGATTGATTGGGATAGGTAAACCAGGAAATGCAGGAGCTCCTGGCATTCCAGGTCAGAATAATTTGCTACTAATAAAATAGATTTAAATAAATTTTAATATTATTACTATTATTTTTTTTAACTGCACGAACCGAAAGGCGTTTAATTCAAATTCAAAACAATTGTAAATTCTTAGACTAATTTAATTTAATTTTAGGTGATCCTGGATTACCGGGCTTACCCGGCGATCGTGGATTTATGGGTCTTCCTGGCCCCTCTGGTCCACCTGGATCCATTGGAATGGCTGGCGAACGTGGCGAGAAAGGCGATCGCGGAACTGAAGGCGTCGGAATAGAAGGACCACCTGGTTCTCGAGGATTACCTGGTCCAGTAGGCCCTCCTGGAATCGGAATTCCTGGCAGAGCAGGCGACAGAGGCGAACAAGGGCGTCAAGGAATCGCAGGCTTAACTGGAATCCCTGGACCGCAAGGAGCACCGGGATACTGCGAATTTTGCAACAACGTTGCAGCGCAAAGTTACCAATATCAATTGGCTTACCGAAGACCTGCGGGATATGATAAAGGGCCGAGCAGTAAAGGCCCTTGATCAGTAATTGAATATGCAACCAGTAATACTTGTCCATAATTTGTTAAAACGTAGTAATAAAGAGTTTTGCTAACATAATTTGCGGTAATTATAATTAACAACCCTTAAATTTGCGTGGACTTAACACAGGACAGCGCGAACGCAGTCCCGACTACCAAAAATTGTGCGTCTTATTATTCACGTTAGGAATAATGAACAGATGTCAGCCCCGCCGTAGTGCAATGGAAGGGCCTCAACCTGGGGGAACCACCTCGCTGATCATGGTTGCCCCTACGCCAAGTAAGTACTTTTCCAGGTACTCCAGACTGTGTAATCGAATCCGACCGCTTTGCCAGCGGCGGCTTAGTAGCAGTGCTGCCATCTTACCCGGCTATTTGCAATTCATAGCTTATCTTTTGTGTATTTTATAGTAGGTAAAATTTAATATAATTTGTTTATTCTTTGCATTGTTTGAATATGCGCTGCAAATAAATTTGCTTATACCAGATTCACTTAAATATTTGATTAATAAATAAATTACCCACAATATTCGGCGGATTATGTAAACATCGGAGAGATGGCGTCACCGCTTATATGGCGCAGTTTTCAGGTCAAAATTCAAATTTAATTTGCGCTAATTAATTGATTTAGGTGCGTATTAATCTAGCTGCAGCATTGTAGCTATAATAAATAAATGATGTTTCCTGCGTCCAAAAATGGTCATCGAAGTGGCTCATTTGTATGCAAAGAAGCCACGAAAAAAATACCTCAGCCATAAAAACGCATCACGTCCATCCCAACTTCCGCTAGAACGAAGATGTGCAAGGCATTGATAGCCACGAAAAAGTAATCGTACGTTTTTCGACTACTAATTGGCCGAACGAAAACGCAGGAAAAGTTCGACTTGAACCTCCGAAAATAATTTGTTTACACTAACACAATAATTTCGTAACAACATTATATTTTATGAACGCTGTAATAAACTGAGTGGGGCAAATTGTTTAAACAATCATATCGCGCAAGCACGTGCTGACAGCGGAAATGAATCAGTACCAGTACCACCAAGAGGTGTTAACACCTTGCGTTAGCTCCAAAGGGCCAGTCAGTTCTAGTCGCGACTTGGTCCTCGAAGCATCGCTCCGAATTCTATTGACTTAAGTCACACCTTTAAGTGCGTTATTTTTTTGGGGTTTATTTTGGAAGGCCGAGAAGGCAAGATGTCGGCATAGCTGAAAGTATTTGATTAACGGCTATGTCTCATCGAGCCAGCTTATGCCTTCCGCAAACAACAGTTTTTTTGTATTTTTTTTTTGGAAAATCACCCCAGCTCAGGTAAATTATGTAACAACTATTAGTTTGTGTGGCTAAACTATTAGCGCATTGTTTGTTTAGACTTTCGAGATCGTAACACATTTCGTCCTTCGTTTGAACGGTTTTAGTAATTCGATACTTAATAATGAATTAAATTACACACTATGAATTTATATTGGTTGATTTTGTGTAACAGGTAAACAATCAACGACGACAATTATGTGTAATCAATTTATTGTAACAATATTATTATATGGCAAAAATCTAGGTAATAAATTATAATTGCATTATTTATAAAAAAGTTTCGCATTTTTGGTGTCGCTATATTTTTATCACATCGTCAAAACGGTTTTGGATTTAAAAGGACGGACACTGAAAAATTTGATATAATTGACTAATAAGCTTACAAGTCTACGTGATGAGCAAATCGTCTACATTTATTTGATATAACAACATTTTGGCACAAACTCGAAATCAAATTCAAAACGAAAATGTATTGCTGGTCGCCTAAATCGAAAACTAGGCTAGTGGAAGCATAATTATAGTATCCACGATTCGTAAGAGGCCGTCCACGAACTGACAGCGGTCCATTGCGGAAATTTACTCACTAACTTAGTCAAAGGTACCGTCATCTTACCCGGTCCAAACAAATAATGACTGGTCACTGCCAGATCCATAATCGGGCCACTTTGATTGGCTGGCACTTGGAAATCCATCGAAAACTCTAAAGGCACCGCTTGCAAACCGTAAGCGTAATAAATAAAATACGTGTTGCGCCCGTTCCACGATGGACCTGCCAACGGATGCTGCGACTTCAGACTCCATCGCTTCAACGAGACGCCCAACACCGGCGATATCATCACACCAATATGCGTTGGACCTGTAACAAATTAATTTCTCAACAATAAATAAACGTACAAATCAAAATAAACTACCTTGTATTCGTATAGTGACCCTTTGACCTAACGGAATCGCTTCCCTATTAAGTACGTTCATTCGAACTGGAATTGGAAGATCGGGAATTGGTCCAGGAATCCAATGAGTCTTCTGCAACATCGTCAACACTGGCACCAAATACGGCAACCCGCAATACAAATGATCGACGCAATCGCGCTCGACCAATTCGGCGGTGCGCATTTCGCTCACATGTTTGTCGACCGTGTGCGGACTGTTAATGTCCATGTCGACGATCCAGTAGCCGGAAGTCTCACGTGACACCTTGCCGGATATGTCATGGAATGTGCGTTTAGTATGCTACGAAATAATAATTGTTAATTGGTGTTTGATGTTAATATGGTAATACTTACAGCTAACATAAATCTTTGGGGTGCAAGTGCATTCGGTTCGCCCGAATAAGGAAAGCCAAGTGGTGTCAGTATGATTAGAGCGAGTGAAATGAGAAATAGTCCAGTTAGTAGACTGAAAACGCGATCGACGCCTCGCACTAGTAGAATTAGTGGCACAGCGAAGCTGAATAGAAACGAAAATAGTACACTGACCATTAGTGCAATTAATAGTTCGGCATGGCTGCTTGCGCCTGCCCGTCCCATAATCGGGATAAATAAATATAGTGCCCCGATTATTAAGTAGAAACATTGCACGAATGGCAGGCCGATTGCTGCAATGTGCAGAAATAGCCATTTGGTTGGGTCTGCAATTATTATTACGGTGTTATGCGTTTGAAAGCGATTAATTAAATTAGTTACCTCTCCATTTGCCGAATAGTTTGGATTTCAGATAATTTCCAAGCGAGGCAAAAAATACCCAAATTAGAGCGATAAAGCTGGACCGAATCCTGATTAAAACACCAAGAAATAGTAAAATCGTCCAGATTGTTTGATAGGAATCGTAATATAATTGAAAAACGGTCCACGGTGATAGTTCTATGTCCTGGAAATAAATTTGAAATGTTGTATTGTTGGTTGCCTATCCTATTTTAAATTACCTTTTGATAATACTTGGCATGTAAAAGTACCGCACCCATAGCGACTAGAAAAGTGGGTATAACGTATAAGAATAGCACCCAAATGGGTCGGGCATACCAACTCATGGTACGTCCCAACCCATTCAAACAAAACGCAATTGCAACCGATACCAAAAGTGACAGAAACCATGAAGCCAATGATATGCCCATACAACCCAAAAGTTTTCGAAAGTACTGTCGCTTTTTCAAATCTGGAAAAATCCCATAATTATAGCACCAATTAAATAATTAAAGTCGCAATGCTTACAATCGGTTTCCTCTGCTTCTTTAACATTATTGTAAATACAATAGAAAGAAAATATCACAGATAATAGGTTTATAACATCGCCGACCAACATAGGCCATCGAATAACGAACGCACCCAGAAAATCGAAAAATACTAAGTTTCCTGATTTGTAATTGGAAATGTCAGACAATTGATGTCCTTGTGCCATTCCTTTGGCCAATGCCAAAATATTGTCACCGGTTCGTTGCAACGATCCCAGAGGTATTTGTTCGATCGTATCGAATTTCGTGTGATAGACGTAACCATTCGCTGACCAAGCAAAATCCAATCCTAAAAATTGCATGTTTTACTGGTTGCCTATCCCTCAAAAATAAAGGTGCAACAACTACAATAGAAAGTTACGTCATCAATAGTCATGTCGTGACCTTGATCGTACATTTCCGCCGTGACGTAACTTTTTATAAGAATTATTTCTAGTATATTACCTGAAATGTTTCCAAAATCCCGAAAAATTCGATAATCTGTATCGCCTGGAATAACACCGCTTTGAAAAATTTCCTGAGCTAAAGAGGACGCATAAGGATAAGGCACTTCCTCGGAATACGTTTCCAAAATCCATGGATGATTAGGACCAGCTTGAAAAAGCACTTCTCTACCACCAGCGCCACATGCCTCCAAATTGATAAAAGCTCGCACCTAGCAGCAAATTAACATAATTAATCAAAAAGTATCGTTAGAAAAATTTGAACAAATTATGCAACCAAACATACACATCGTACCACAAAATCGCACTACACGCTATACGTACTTCATTAGCCCATTTATGTTGCGTAATAAAACCATGCGACGCTGGCATGAAATTCTCCTCTCCACCATTAAACAAAAAAATAATATTATGCCGCAAAATTCGATCAGATTTAGAAATGACTCGCAAAATCTCCAACATGACCGCGCAACCCGCTCCATCATCACTCGCACCCGGACTATCCACCACCGTATCAAAATGACAATTAATCAACAAACTATGCGCCGAATTAATCTCCGAGCCCACTTTAACCACCACATTCTGGCAATCTTGATACACATTCGTCATGCCATCTAGGAACTCCAACACAAACGAACCGGATGCTTTCTGCACATCCAACTCAATCACATGCAATTGATTGCGTTCGTTAATGATGGTCTCGATTTCCGCTCGCAGGAAATTGACGGCCAACACTTCGTTCTCGTAACTGCCCGCAGTTCGTGGTCCGATTCGTGTGAGATTTTTCAAATTGTGATAGGCGCGCTCGGCGATGAAGCGGTTTTTGTACTTGAATTGGTCTTGGATTTTAAGGCCGGGTGGTAACTTTTTCTCGATGATTATAACGGCAGCAAATACGACTAGAATTAGGATTAGAATGCCGATGAAGTGGATGAGGGGCATTGGACGATGAAATCGGCTTTTCTCGTTTTTGTCATCATCCCTGTAGCGGTGTTTTGTAATCTGCAACAAACATCCGTATAGGCAACCAGTAATACATTGTTCAGGTGCACATTGGAAGGTGATTGTTCATTTTAGTGAGTGAATAACAAATGTCTTTGTTCAAAATGGGAATTAACTAGATTAGATCGTGCTCTATCAATTTAGTAATTTGATGTTTTCTCATTGAAACACGATTTTATCTTAAATATTAAAATGTCAATATTGATAGTTATTGCGATAGCGAAACTAAAATATATATTACCCAAAAAATTGTTGCTTTTATTATAAACAACAATTATGAAGGAAAAGTTGTTCATCATAAAACGCATTATAAACAAAATAGAGCTTAATTAGGCAATAATGACAGGAAAACATAACCTTGAAGCGACACTTAATCAATATGCACAATTTTTCCAAAAAGTCACAGAATAATTATGAAATGGTACAATCACTCACCGTCGTCATTGTTGACAATCAAAGCAGGACCGAGGTTTTGTGTTGAATCTTTGTTAAAAGCTGTGCTATGACTGTCGATATGTGAAGCAGCGTTTGCTACGTTGGACAAAATTCATTTTACTACATAACCGATATCAGAAGCGCATTTATCTATCAGTAAATTAAACATCACTTTTTATTATCACATCCAGGATAGTAAACTTGGACTGATAAAAATCCCGTTTGATTCGGTATAGTAGAAGCATTTGATAATAGAATTAATGCCATCCATGCACCAAAAACCCCAGTCAATGGGTGCATGCAGCATGCGCATTTTACTTTTACTTACATGCATTTTTGACACATTGGACCTGCAGCGTCACGGTTACTATGACAACTAGACACTTATTATTGTTTAAAATGTACGTAAATAAACAATTATTAATAATTAGGTGGTAAATCAGTAATTAAGTATTTAATTAAGCGATGTATAATTAGTATAAACTGCGAATCAATATTTGAATTAAATAAGAAGGTGTATTACTGGTTGCGTTGAATTAATGCGGCTATTTAAATTATGTATTGTTGGTTGCGTCTCATAAATTAAACGCGCGTTATATAATTAAATATTGTTTTTATTTAATACTAAAATAGGTTTTAAGTGCACTTACAAGTCTATACTAATCAAAATTTATACAATTCAATAAGTTTCCTAATTAAAATACAAACTTAATCTAGTTACTTTCTAATGGTTGGTACTGTTATCATGCCATCATCCGTCGTTGAAAAGCCACCATCTTCTTTCAATTCAAATGAACTAATTAATATGTTAACTGCCATAAGAGCGACATTGATGCACAAAATAATATTGTTTACATTGTTTGCTTTGTCCTGGTCTCGTTCCTTGTTCAGATTAATACTGGTTCCCAAAAGAATAGAAAGCATTGCTACTACCACCTTTGCAAAAAAATAAATAAATAAAAATATAAAATAGAAGCAAATAATAATATAAATAATAATAAATGAAAAAGCTTGAACCGCCCTCAGAACTAAAACTCGCTTTTGCCAATTAATGCGCTTGCATTAACGGCAAGTGCTGGATCCAAACCGAAATTCATTTTAATTACATCGCAAAATAAAGCCCCGGTGACTAAACCTAATGAAATATGATTCAAAATTTCCGAAAGTGTATTAATTTTTTCCTCTTGATTCGCTTGCATAATGGCGACAACGACCGACAATAATGCTGCAGTTACCTGCATCAAAAACAAAATGAATTAGTTTAGCTACTGTGCAACAGATGGCGCTCAATTAGTGCTAATCAATTTAAGCGGCTGATTGGAATACTCTAAACCGAAACCAGAAATGACAATGTTAATAATCGAAATGAGAAAAATAAAAATCAAAATAATATCGTTCAGTATAACAGCGGCAGTGTGATCTCGATGTTTATTAATGTTCAAACCGCCGATTATTACAAACATGATCGCAACCACAAACTGAAAGAAATCAAAGCTCGTTATTAATTGCTGGAGGTTCAAAAACAGCATATTTTGCAATCGACGGATCAAAGCAACTGATCAAAAGGTTCAGAACGGTTATCAGAAATGCTAGGATTGTTGTAAAATGATTCAAGCAATTGGCAGTTACGTGATAGCTTTCCAAATGCAATTTGCAGTCGCGCAAAAGATGCAGCGACAAACATAACATCCCGACAATCACCTGGAAATCAGATAGTATGCAAAATATGCGCTCAATCGTAATTTTTTAACGATGCAACCAACAATACATTCTTGGAGCGCAATGCTGGTTGCATAGATCCAAACCAACTATACGGTTTAAATTCCACTGACTAATTACCTGGAGAACAATAGAGATGCTAATTAGAGTAAGCATCAGCGTGTAGAACTCATGCTTCTGACCCACTTGCAAAACATACTTTAATTGCGATGCATTTGCCGTTAACAATGCAACATCCAGTAGGCCTTGTGCAATTGTTTTCTTGGTTGCATACTTATTGACATCCAACGATTTCTGCAAAACATCCTTTTATAGATAGAACAAAGTCAAATTAGATAATTAAGTAAGTGAAGAATTGCCTCATCAGCAGCACTTTTGGTGGTTGACATTTTGCACAACACAAACAATGATTTCTACACGACTGAATTGAATGACATGTACACATTGTTTTTGATTTGCGTAGTGCCAGTTAGATTAGCTGATTTGAAGCCACTTGAATTTATTTTAGAATAATGCTTTTTGTTTGTTTATTGAGTTATTATTTGTTTCATTTAAAATTAATGTGGGCTAATTGAATTGCGTGTTTTTATTTATAGTTTATAACCGTTTTTAACGCTTTCATTTATTGATCGAAATAATCAAACAATTTCGATTTATGACGTCACAGAAGCTTTAAATATTTTTCAAAATAAGACCAAATGTTTATCAAAATGCCGAATTTTTAAAAAAAGTGTTACTTGCCCATTACCCTTATAATTTCGATTACATTTCCATCAGCTTGGTCACCTATGCCTTGTTCTTTAACACCTCCATCAATAACTGTTTCAGGCATTTTCACACTAATTATTAAACTGTTTCAATGTCGAGACTTCAATCTACTCTAATTATTTTTAAATAATATTGTCATATCAATTATCTGAATTTGATCTTATCAGAACTAGGATTAATTTATTTTCCTAATCTTCTACCAGAAGATTTGGCGTTTTTACTTCATTTTTTTTTTTTAATTTCCGGTGTGCAATTTTAGAAAAGCTTTTTTGCTCAACAATAGCAACAATAATGAGTGACAATGCAACAAGCAATTACCTCATCCATTCTAGTTGGTTGCAACTTTAATCCACCATACATTATTTATTTAAACACTAATTAATTGGACTTCGAGTCTCAGATGAAGCCAAACTAGAAAAATCTTAAATAAATAACTTTCTACAATTTGCTTTAAATAAACTATCCATTGTTTGCATTGTTTGTTTTTATTTCAAGTCGTCTCCCATAAGGCACTTGAATAATTTAAATAACTATCATTGTGTGCATGTGAGAAAAGATTAATATGTAAAATTGACTTACCGTCCTGCTATTTGCTATAATCGTCGGAGATACAGACATTATTTATTTATTTTCGACTTATCAAAAACACTATCGATCAAACATTTAGCTACTTGAATTATTGATAAAGTTATTTTGATTTAAAAATGATATTGTTCGCATTGAGTCTACACTAAACTGAACTGAACTGAACAATACAAATAAAAATTGAACGATCAATTTTCCTAGCAACCAATAGCAACTCACTTGCCAGGAAGGATGTGTTGGTTACAAACAAATGAATAATGCATAGGCGCTCTTTTTGAATTTATTTCCATTAATTACATGCGATTATCTTGTTAGGGGGTGCTATCAATCTAGGCAACCACACATACACCATAATCAAAAAACCGCTTAAAAAATCGGTTCAAAACTGTTTGAGTAAAAGGTTTAGTAAAATAGGTCTAGTCTAGATTTTAAACTGGAGGATCAGCTATTTTTTTAATTTTAAAATTGAAAATTTTCACTTGACTTGCTTGAAAATGATTTAACAAAAGAATAAGAAGCAATTATTATGCAGACTGAACATGCACAGACCTAGACAAGAATGGCATCCAGTGGTGTGAAAGGAGAATTGAATATAAATGGTTTGTACGTGGTAAGAACACCCTCAGTCAGTAATCGCCCTTCATCTAAACAAAATATGTTGTTCCTCAAGTTCTTCTTGGTTTGTTTGTTGTTGGCTTTTGTGTACGGACAAAAGGGCCTTTCCGGTAATACCTACATTGAGCGGCAATTGTTGTGTGCGCTTGATAAAGCCCCGTGTGATGTTTTGGGCAAACAAATCAAAGGTAATTTGAATTTTTTATGCACTTTTTTTTCGGATTTAATTGCGACATTGACGGTGAACAACCTCCAATTCGAATGCAATTAATTTACTTTCACTTTCTCAGTTTTATTACAATTTATTGTAATAACATAAACAAATTATTTGTTTTGATTTTTTGTTGCAGATGCGCTTCCTGAGATTATCGGCAAAAACTGCAAATCTTGCGATAATAAGCAAGTGTCGAACGCGAAACGGATAGCCAGATTCGTGCAATCGAAATATCCGGATGTTTGGAATGCATTAGTGCTTAAATACTCTCAACCACGCGATCATTAATTATTAATATTTATGTCAAACTTAACAATTTAATTGCAAAGTGTATTATAATATTCGTAGAGTATTTAATCGAAGAAATACAAAAATTGTCTAAATATTAACGACTTTTTATTTGAATTCGGTTGGCGTATTGTTGGTTGCCTACTCGAACAAAACAAAAACCAATTTACTCAATCGTTTAATGGTAAAAAAGCATTTAAAACCTATAAATATGTATAAAAACATCTTTCAATAAAACATAACACGCAACCAAAATATACAGCAAGACCTACAATAAAATCAATCAAATAAATACACACATAAACGACGCCATTCAAAACTCTTCAACATCATCATACATCTCATCCTCGTCCTTTTGCGTATCATCACTCACCTCTTGATAATCCTTTTCAAGCGCTGCTAAATCTTCACGCGCTTCGGAAAACTCGCCCTCTTCCATTCCTTCACCCACATACCAATGCACAAACGCTCGTTTTGCGTACATCAAATCGAACTTGTAATTCAATCGGGACCAAGCTTCGGAAATCGCCGTTGTGTTGGCTAACATGCAAACTGCCCTTGAAACCTAAATTTGAATTGTGTAAAAGTCGCCATTTTTAAAACTTGTTCAAATTTACCTTTGCAACGTCGCCGTTAGGTATAACAGTCGGCGGTTGATAGTTAATCCCCACTTTGAACCCAGTTGGACACCAATCCACAAATTGGATGGACCTTTTGCTTTTGATCATCGCGATTGCATTATTGACATCCTTTGGTACTACATCGCCGCGATATAGCATGCAACAAGCCATGTATTTGCCTGTCCGAGGATCGCACTTGACCATCTATAGAATTATCAATTAATTCACGTAAAAAATTGAATTTGTATTCGTTTACCTGATTAGAAGGTTCGAAACAAGCCTGCGTAATTTCGCTGACGTTCATTTGCTCGTGGTACGCTTTATTAGCGGAAATAATGGGCGCGTAAGTAACCAGTGGGAAATGAATGCGAGGATACGGCACCAAATTCGTCTGGAATTCGTTCAAATCGACGTTCATTGCGCCATCAAATCTGAAACAGCCATTTTTTATTGTAAACTGTTCGCCATCTTTCAAATCTACCAACTTAGTGACACTAACCTCAAAGACGCGGTGGTCGAAGAAACAATCTGCGAAATCAATCGATTCAAATTATCATACCCAGGCCGAGCCACATCCAAATTTCTCTGACAAATTTCGTAAATCGCCTCATTATCCACCAGAAAACTGCAATCGGCATGCTCCAAAGTTGCATGCGTAGTTAAAATGGAGTTGTATGGTTCAACGACCGCGGTCGAAATGGTCGGCGCCGGATAAACTGCAAACTCTAGTTTGCTCTTCTTGGGAAAATTTAATGAAAGTCGATCCATAAGTAGGGAAGTAAATCCCGAACCGGTTCCACCTCCAAACGAATGGAAAATCATGAATCCTTGTAAACTGGTGCATTGATCCGAAAGGAGCCGGATGCGATCGCAGACTTTATCCGCAATGGCTTTGCCGACTGTGTAGTGTCCGCGAGCGTAATTGTTGGCGGCGTCTTCTTTGCCCGTGATGAGTTGCTCGGGGTGGTAGAGGTTCTTGTAGGCGCCATTGCGAATTGTGTCTAAACACATTTTGATTATTATTATGGCTAAATTAATAGAGAGAGGACTCACCGATTACAGTTGGTTCTAAATCGACGAAAATGGTGCGGGGCACATGCTTTCCCGAATCGGTGGGGTTAAAAAACGTGGAAAAACTGTCATCCGTGCCTTTAACTCCGACGTTTTCGATGAAATGTCCGTTTTTATCCAGGCCATGCTCTAAGCAATATAATTCCCAACAAGCATTTCCTATTTGGGTTCCAGCTTGGCCTACGTGGACCGAAATTATTTCTCGCTGAGGAACAACAGTTAAGGATTAATTGATTAATTGCCAGTTGCCAGAGAATTTACTTACCACCATTTTAACTTTATTTTAAAAGAAGCACGTTGATGTGGGATTAAAACTAGAATGGAAGAGGATTTGCACATTCCTTAACGGCCTTTTTATAGAATTTACTAAGCAAAAAATGTGTGTGCGCACATTTAAATTAATAATGATGGCGGCTGTTTTAGCGCTTATGAGTATGCAACCAGTAAAACAAATTTAATATTTAAATAAATCATCATCGAATTTGTATTGTTGGTTGCCTATTCATTCTAATTGAACCAACGCATGATTTAAATTTTTGAATGTAATTAATTCAGTCATGGACTTATTGCATTGCAATTTAATATAATGGCATACAAAAAAACGGTGTGGTTTATTTTGCAATAAAACAGGTTCTATTCTATCCACAATATTGATTTATTATTTATTCAAAATAGTCTTGTGTAATTCGAAACAGTTTTGCACTATGCAAATTTCAATCAGACAATCTGATGATGCATGTCGATAATATATAACAATAAATTCCGATTACAAATAAATTCAATTTAAATATTTCACTTAGGAATGCACTTTGCAGTTGGTATGCAAGATGCATCTGGACAAGGAGTGAAACGAAAATGTGGGTCATTCGAAACGAAATACAAGTTTTCTTCAGAATGCAATCACGTGTTACTCTTACTTTCTTAAAAGCCCCTTAAATACAAAGAAATTAGTTAACTTGAATGCATTTAATCTTTCATTTCGAAATGAAACTTGCTACGCTTATACTGGCGACTTGTTTAGTGGCTGCGATTTCGGCCCAAAATAAATACACCACCAAGTACGACAATGTCGATGTTGAGAAAATCCTGAGCAACGATCGCGTCCTTGCCAATTACATCAAATGTTTGATGGAGGAAGGTCCTTGCACTCCTGAAGGCCGCGAATTAAAACGTAAGTAATTAGAATACATTTCAAAAATATGAAATTATTTGAGCAACACTTTCTTTCATCGCAATAATTTTTAAACTTTCTCCGATCAATCTTTACTTAAGGCACTTTCATTATAGGCACTTTACCAGATGCATTGTCGAGCGGGTGTGATAAGTGCAATCCTAAACAGAAGGAAACCGCAGAGAAAGTGATGAAACATCTAATTAATAAGCGACCAACTGATTGGGCCAAATTGACCAAAAAGTTCGATCCGCAGGGCCAATATAAGAAGCGCTATGAAGAGTTGGCTCAGAAGGCTACTAATTAATTTGGTTATTTTATACCAGTATTATTTCTAAGTTTTTATGAATAAAGTAAATTGTTGCTATAATTATAATAAATATTAATATTAATTACAAATTGCATTCACTTTTCCTAAAAAGTTTCGAATAAATATAATGCAAGCGTCATATTTATGGACGCCATGTTTGATTTGTATTGTTGGTTGCATAACTGCGCTACAATATTATGCAAGTATTATAAAAATATTAAAGCTTTATTTATTTACCGAAAAAAAGTGTTATAAAAAATTGGCAAGATAATGAGTCGAGGTTGCATTGTCCCAGTTTCACGATATGATCAACATAAAAATTATTTTGTTAATAACAATATGATTATATGAATGAATCTATATTTAAATTTAGTTAAAAAAAAAGTGCAGATGAATGCAATTAAAATTAATTGCTAATTAAGCTGCCTGTTTGGAAATACCTAATTCGACCGCAACATACTAGACATCTAATAAACAAATTCGTATACAATATTAGTATTGCAAAAACCTTGAAAATAATAATTTCCTTAATTCTACACTTAGAAAACAAACACAAATCAAATGTAATTAAAGCTAATCTCACTTCGTTCAGTTCCTTTCAATATAATAATTTCCTCATACAAAACCCAATCTACCCGCCATAAACCAATCGACTCAAAAATACCATTTTATCCCTATAAATGTTTTTGATGTAAAATTTTAATGACTTGACCAATGATATCTGAAACACGCAAACAAATTAGAATGGCCGCACCACTCTTTGCACCCCTTGCAAAACAGCCCCAGCTATTTGACTGCCCGTCTCCACCACCGCCGTGCCCAAATTATTCAAACCTCTCACCAGCCCGCCCACCAAATCACTGCCAAAACTCACCGGATTCCGCAAATTAACTCCAACAGTCGCTGTCGGTCGCGATTTGGTTGTTGGACTTTTAATGGTACTAGTGCTAGTGATCAATGTATTAGTAATGATTGGTTTAGTAGTGCTTGTTGATGATTCTACTACTAATCTAGTGGTGGATGACACCTCTGGAACTGGAGCACTTGTGGTAACACTTGTGCTTAATGGAATTGGCACTGCTAATGGTACTACTACTGATGGCGTTTTTCGGTTGTTGAAGGACGCTTCGAATTTTACAAAGTAGCTGCCATCAGGGTCCCATATTTCGGCCAGTTGCGCCCAAACTTTTGGGTATTCTTTTTTCAGACGTTTTATCGCACGGAGTGTTACGGTTTTTTGCTTTTCCGTGCATCGGATGCAGTTGGTGTGAAGAGCTTCCGGTAATATTCCTGGAAAACGTATACAAATTTGAATTTGGCGCCGTAGCCAGACAAGGAAGTAGGTGTATTGTTGGTTGCCTGGATATGACAGCAAAAAATAAATAAAAAAATACTTTTACTGCATTAATGAATGTTTAATGACTTGCAGCATCAACTGTAAGGAACTATTTTAATCCTATACAGGTGTGGTAAATACTTTGTATGCATTATTGAAATATTTATATCCATTGTTTGTGATGACCTTAAAAAAAAAACTGTTTCTGAAAGCGATGATTTTTCTTAATTATTCTCTATTGAAGCTGCTACTGTAAAGTCAATTAACATAACGGCTAAGAATTCAATTGTTCAAAGTTGACACCATTTTTGTAAAAAAAATTGATTATTAACCTATATTTTTTCAAAATTTAACTGTCATTAATATATAAGTAATTTTATTTTTATAGTATTTTGGAAAATAAAAATATCGAAAGTGTCATCACTGCCTAACATTATACTGTGCCAAAAATTCATGATGGCTTCCAATCCAACTGTCAATTTGAATTTTAAATGACTGTCATTATTGTTACGCTACAAAAGTTTCCTAACAAAGTTAATACCAACAATAAAGAAGCCATTCTACATAATTTAGGTAATTAATAATATTAAATACTTTCACATATTTTCGTACATACATAACAATAATCTCTCATTTGAATACTTACGTTTGAATTCCAACCCTTCAGGTGGACAAGGTCCTTTCGACAACATGCAGGCCGCATAGTAATTCACCATTCTTCGATTATTCAAAATCGTATCGACATCGATGTGATCGTATTTGGTCGCATAACTATCAGCAGCATTTGCATTTTGTAAGCAGCAACTAAGAGCAACAACAACAAGAGTCACACCAGGTAACATTATTATTGAAAGTAAACAGATTCACATTTACAGCATGCGAGAAGTGCACACTACTGATTTCAAATATAATAGCTAGGCGACTTAATATGCTTGCAGCGAGGTCGCGGATTCTTTTAAAGTGGAAGAATTACGGACGGACGGACAGACTTATATCCATCCGCTCATCCGAACATGTTTTTTATCTATTGCACTTTTTTTAAATTTAATTTTGCTGTTGGACTTGCTTATCTAGAAGAACATCTTAACACTACTGCTTTATATAAATTGCCAAAACTTTAATTGTTTTAGCAATTAAGTGGGTTTATAAATAAAGCAGTGAAAGTAAAGCAACAAAAATATGTATACAGAGTGTTTGAAATTTGAATTAAGCTTTTGAAACCGTTCAAAAGTACGCAACCAACAATACGGCGCTGCTATGCAAGTAGTTGTCGGCCTTCAAAACTAGGCAACCATTAATACATTTAACTGAGTTCTTGGCTAGACTTTTATATCCCGGTATAAAATCTAATTGAGTATAATTATATATTTTTTTTGTTAAAATTGAATCTTTCCAAATTGATGTATTAATTATATAATGATAGAGTATTATGAAAATTATCGATAGTTGTTTAGTAGTTTTTTTTATGAAGTTGAAATTAATCTTGAAAAAGGTTAACAAAGGTTACTAAATTTTTGAAATTAAATTCTAATCATGTAGTTGCAGTTTGCGGAAATCTGGTTTCTTATATTTTCCTTCGACGCATTTCGACTATACGTGCTCAACATCGAAAATTTTTATCACGTTTTCATTGTTCTGGTTCCATTTAACTATTTCTTGTCATACTTCTTTATTTGTTTGTTGTGTCATATATTATGTATACCTATACATATACGAGTATATTCTCTATATTCTATATTATATAGTAATTAAGTTAGTTATATTTTATATTATATAATATTAAGTTAGGATTTATTAGTATATAGTTTATGATCTAAAATGATGTATAACGGTCACTTTTCGAAAGTTAGCGTATTCTATGCGAACACATAAATGTGATTCTTAGAAGATACTATTTTCAAACCCTTTATATATTTATTAGTTTGTAGTTGTTACATAACATTACCGTTAGTGAAAGCTAGCATCTATAGAAAACACAGATGTACTTCTTAGAAAGTTAACCCTTAAGTTACGTAAATGGTTAACTCCCACTCAACAATTTACATTGTTATACGTATGATATAAGTAAAAAGGGATGTGAGAGATTGCAGGAGAGATAGAGATTTTGTGAAGGAGTACAGAATTAACATTTGACGAGAATAAAGTTATTAGTGAAGAAACAAGAGTGAGTTTTATTTGAATTAAGACGACTATCCAGGAAGACAACCCGGGATACTACATTTGGTGGCAGCGGTAAACTGAGCAAAAAAAACAAAAAGTGCATCAACTTGTGGAAGCCTTCTGAAGCAACCTTTAGTCTCAACAACAAACAAGAAAATGAAAAGTTTTATGTAAGTGCATTTTATTATCCTATCCGATTTATTTTGAATTGTACGTAATACTACTAAATAATCTAAATACATTTTTACTTGCTTTGATTTTAAATATTTGCTTATTATAATGGCTACTGAAGCAGAAAGATTAGCAATTCAGTCTGCAAAACTTGGTTCTGAAGCAGCAAAAGTTAGTTCTGTTATGGAATTTTTAAAAATAATACCTTCTTGTAATACTGATACACGTTCAGTAGAAAATTTTATAGAATCTGTTGAAGCTGTATTATTATTGTTAGCAACCGAATCACACTTAATGTTTTTTACATTGTTAGTACCTGTAAAATTAAGCATTGATGTTAAGACCCAAATAGGTGAAACTAAATTTGAAAATTGGAATCAATTCAAAAAATGTCTGACTGGCAAATTTTGCAATAAAAAAAGTAATCACGATTGGAATATGGAATTATTAAACTGTAAGCAAGCATTTAATGAAACAACTGAACTGTATGGAAGTAGATTAAAACATATTTATAGTAATTATCTAGATTCTTGCATCCATTTTCAAAATATGACCGAAAATAATTTTAAAGCTACTAAAACCGCTTTGGATAAAACTTTAGGACCCATTTTTCGTAAAGGTTTGATAAACCCATTGATAAGAGCAACTTTAGTAGGATTAGATTTAAGCAATATAGATGAATTAATTAAAAAATCGAACGATTTAGAAAATGAATTAAAAGGTAATACACAACCTAAAAGAGTAAATTTTGTTCAATTATATTGTACATTTTGTCACAGAAATAATCACAACATAGAAGATTGTCGCGTAAAAAACAATAGAAATTATAATCAACAGAGATTTAATAATGATAAACGAATTAGTCGTTCTAATTTTTCCAATAACAGGCAATATAATCCACAATACAATCATCAAAATACTTATTGGAATAATCGCAGGGATCAACATAATGATTTTAGTAATTATAACACATACAATCAACAACCTTATAATTCTATAAATAGCAATGAAGTTAGTCATAATAATGCACAAAGTTATGGAAATTATTCGGGAAATGGTACAGGTCTTTCGGACGAGCGCAAATTCTAGAAAGACCGCTAAATTGTAATATGTCAAATCAAATAGCATTTAATACAAATCGATTTCCAAACACTTTTTATCATGATAGTCAAATTAATGATAATAATATAGGATTGCAAGAAATCATAATAATAAGTAATGATAATCAAACTAGTTTTAGTAATAGTATTAAGACAATTTCAAATAATATAGAAACGAGTAATATAAATAATAGAAAAGACAAATATTTAGGGAATAAATTAGAATTAGGATTAGCTGCAGAAAATTTTATAAAAGAAAATAATAATAAAAATATAACAAATATTAAGTATAAAAATAATATAAATATGAAAAATAAAAGTGAAGATATAATGTTAGAATCGAGGTTAGAATTTAGTAAAATAGAAGATAAAAAAGATATAATAGATTTAGATGAAAGTAAAATAAATAATAAAGTGATTGGAAACGTATTGTCGATAAAATTTTTGGAAATGCAGTTTGATGTTGATGTATATGATAATTGCGCTTCACTATTGATTGATTCAGGCTCAGATATTTCATTAATTAAATTAAATAAAATTAAAAATTTAGAAATAATAAAAACTGATAAAATATTACAGTTACAAGGAATTACTTTAGAACCAGTGTTTACAATAGGATATTGCTATTTAAAAGTTAGGTGTGGTACATCACATGTAGTACATAAATTCTTTGTAGTTAAAGATGATTTTAATATAAAAACAGATGGATTACTAGGAGCAGATTTCTTAACTGAATTTAAGTGTAATTTAGATTTTGAGACTAATTTACTAACTATCAACAATTGGAAATGGACAGTATTCAGTTTCGAAAATATTTTAACAATTTTACCAATGAGATCGGAAAATATAATTTCAGTTCAGGTACAAAATATACCTAACAATTCACAAATAATCTGTTATAAAACTAAAATTCAAGAGAATGTTATTATTAGTGATAGTCTATCGGTAGTTAAACATGGTAAAGTAATAATTAGTGTATTAAATACATCTGACAAAGATGTTAAATTAGACACAAGCAATTTAAACTTAGAATTTGCCGTAATAGATCAAACTTTCATTAATTCAATTAATAGCATTAATAGTTCATTCCAGTCAAATTTTGATAGAATCACTAAATTAAAAGAATTAATTAATACAAATCATTTAAACAAAGAAGAGCACGAATTAATTGAAGAAATATGTAATGAATATTCAGATATATTTTTATTAGAAGGTGATGTATTTTCTTACACAGACAAAGTTGAGCATAAAATCCCTTTAATTCGAGAAGATATTGTTATTCACACTAAACCATATAGACTACCTTTTGCACAAAGAGAAATAATAAAAAAAGAAGTTAACGAAATGTTAAAAAAATCAGTTATTTCACCAAGTAATAGTCCATATAATTCACCTTTAGTTATTGTGCCTAAGAAACCAGATTCTAAAGGAAATAAAAAATGGAGAGTATGTATTGACTTTAGAAAAATTAATGCAAGTTCAATTGGTGATAGTTTTCCATTACCTAGAATAAATGATATTTTAGACTCGTTAGGAAAATCAAAATACTTCAGTACTTTAGATATGTCTGCTGGATATCACCAAATAAAAATGTCAGAGACTGATAAAGAAAAAACAGCTTTTTCAACAAGCGATGGACATTTTGAGTTTAATAGAATGCCATTTGGATTAAAAGGAGCCGGAGCTACATTTCAAAGATTAATGAATACGATTTTGAGTGGACTACAAGGACTTAAATGTTTTGTATATTTAGACGACATTGTTATATATGCTGATAGTATAAAAGAACATAATAACAGATTAGTAGATGTATTTAAGAAAATTAGAGATGCAAATTTAAAACTTAATCCAGACAAATGTAACTTTTTGAGGAAAGAAATTATTTATTTAGGGCATATTATAAACGCAGATGGGGTGTCCCCTGATCCATCTAAGGTAGTTGCAATTACAGAAGCTCAAACTCCAAATAATGAAAAAAATTTAAAATCATTTTTAGGTCTAGCATCGTATTATAGAAGATTTATACCCGGTTTTGCTAAAATCACACAACCTTTACATAATTTGTTAAAAACAAATGTTAGATTTGTTTGGACAGACAAGTGTGAGCATGCATTTAGAACCCTTAAAGGTATTATTACATCTCCTACAATTTTACAATTTCCAAATTTTGAAAAACCATTCGTAGTTTCAACAGACGCTAGTAATAAAGCGATTGGTGCTGTGTTATCGCAAGGAGAAATTGGAAAAGATTTGCCGATATCATTTGCAAGCCGTACATTAAATGCTGCAGAAACAAATTATAGTACAACAGAAAAAGAGATGTTAGCTATATATTGGGCAGTAAACTATTTTAAAGCATATGTATTTGGCACTAAATTTATAATATGTACTGACCACAAACCTTTGGCACATGTTTTTAGAATTAAAAATGCAGGTACAAGACTAGATAGATTTAAATTAAAATTAGAAGGATATGATTATAGTATAGTTTATAAACCAGGCAAAGCAAATGGAAATGCTGATTTCTTAAGTAGATTGCCATATTACAACGAAAACGTTTGCGTAACAGTTAATATGATTAGTGAGATTGATGACTCTATTAATAGTTATATAGAATTTCAGAAAAATATAAAGAAATGCGTGGATAACATCAACGTAAGTGAATCAAACGTTTATTTTTTTGATATGAAACAAGATGTTTATTTAGCTAATTTTTTTCCGATAAATTTAAATATTTTAGAAGATGAAGTATTCTTGAATGAATTAGATCTTAAATTTGATGTAGTAAGTAAAATCGAATCAAGTAATATTAATGTTGGTGAAATTTTAAAGATATCAAAAGAAAAGAATTTATTTTGTCTTATGTATAAAGATTTTGAAACTGATAATATAGATTTGGAATTAATTTGGAAACTATTATGCACTCTAAGAGAATTATGTAAAAAAGACAATATAAAACATTTAGCCATCAACAAAATCAAAAATGTTCCAGAAACTATATGGAATAAAATTAATGTAATAATTAAATACTTATTTTTAAATACCGATATTCGAATATCAATTTGTAATAATTTTGACAAGAATGAATTAAGTGAAGAGGAAAAATTAAATATAATAAAAGAATATCACAATACTCCGTTAGGTGGACATCAAGGTATCACTAGAACACTAAGCAGAATTAAATTGTTATATAGATGGACTAATATGAAAGCAGATGTCGAAAAATTTATAAAAGCATGCGAAAGTTGCCAAAAGAACAAACTATTTGACGACAGAACAAGACTTCCTATGGAAATTACAACTACTTCACTTAAACCATTTGAACAAATTGCGCTAGACATAGTAGGTCCTTTAACAGAAACATTAGACAAAAATAAATATATATTAACCTGTCAAGATAATTTGACAAAATATTGTATAGCAGTTCCATTACCTAACCAAGAAAGTGAAACAATAGCAAAAGCATTTGTTGAGCAAATTATCTGTAAATACGGTACTCCACTAAAAGTTTTAACGGATCAAGGAACAAACTTTCTAAGTAATTTGTTTAAAGATGTTTGCAAATTATTGAAAATAAAAAAAATTCAAACTACTAGTTATCATCCAGAATCTAATGGTCAACTTGAAAGATCTCACCGAACATTAGCAGAATATTTAAGACATTTTATTAATGAATCACAACAAAACTGGGATGGATTTATTCAATATGGCATGTTTGTTTATAATACAACCCCACATATTTCAACTTTGTATACACCTCATGAACTGATATTTGGATATCAAGCAACTTTACCTTCATCATGCAGTAAAGAACCGATGTTTAATTATAATTATGACGATTATTTAAATAATTTGAAATACAAATTCCAAGTCTCGCATAAAATAGCAAAACAAAATATTATGAAATCAAAAGAGAAATATAAGGTAAACTATGATAAGAAAACAAACATTAAACAATTTGACATAGGTGAAAAAGTACTTTTGCATGATGAAACATCTCGAAGGGGAAGAAGTAAAAAATTACTACCCATATGGTTGGGACCATATCAAATTATTGCTAAAAATTCAAACGTAAATTATACAATAAAGATGGGTAGAAAAACAATGAAGGTGCATGCTAACCGATTAAAATCTTTTTATGAGTAGAAGCAGAATTATCGATATATTTTCATAATAATATATTTTCACTTTTGTTTATTCTTTATAGGTTTATATTGGTAGTACTGTGTCTACTTTACGAATCAATTGCGGAACCAAATCATGGAAACATTTATAATATAACAACTTATGGAAATTCCCCTGGTATACACTTCGAAAGAGTTGGAGAAGTTAGGTTCTACAACAAAGAGTGGAGATTAGTAACATTTGTTGATTTCAATCTATTTACGTCTAAATTACAACTTTTACAAAGGCAACAAACATTGACTTCAAATATTTGTGGAACAAACAAATTCACGTCATTTAACACTGCTTGTAAAATTTTTAATATAACAACGTCATTAATGTTAGAAAAATTAGATGCAGAACTCGAGGAATTAAAAGAATTAGTAGGTCATGATTCAGGAAACACACGAGTTAAACGTGGTTGGTTTAACATAATAGGCAAAGGTTTTAAAGTTCTTTTTGGTACACTAGACTCTGATGATACTGAATATATTAATAAAAATATTAATAAATTTGCAAATAATGAGCAAACGATATCTCATTTAATTAAAGAGCAATGTAAAATTGTACAATCAGCAATAGGAAATTTTAATCATACAATCGGTTCGCTAGATTTTAATGAAAAAATAATAAACGAAAATATAAAAAAAATAGCCGCACACATTAAACTAAACACTGACGAAATTCATTATATTAAACTATTTACAGATTTGAAAGAACACATGGCATTATTCCAGGTAACATTACAACAATTTCAGCTAGAAATTATGACACTTACTAACGCAATTTTAGAAGCAAAATTAGGAAATTTACACCCAGCAATAATGAGTCCTAAAAAATTAATTAACGAATTAAGTACACTTTTCGATATCATTCCAAGAGGTTTAGATTTTCCAGTACCATTAGATCGTGATAATATTCATGCAATTTATAACATCTTAAAAATACAAATCTACTTCCAGAAAGATAAGTTGGTTTATGTAATAAATATTCCATTACTTGAAAGCACCATATTTCATGTTCTTAAATTAAATAAATTCCCTTCAAAAATCGCAGATTTAACTTATGTTTATATTGAACCATCATTTATTTATTTGTTAATTGACGAAACTAAGCAGCAATTTGTAGGTTATTCAGATTTAGATTTACAAAATTGTAAAGAAATTAGCGTATTTAAATATATTTGTAAGCAAAGAAAGCCAGTCCTATTAGCACATTTGTACAATTCATGTGAAGTTAAATTATATCAAGGTGTCACTAAGTTACCTATTATTTGTAAAAATCAAAGCAAGATCAACCAACTAGAACATAGTGTATTTACTCAATTAGAATCTGCAAATACATGGCTGTATACAATACCTGAAATTGAAACTATTACATTAACTTGTAACGGAATAACAGCTCATACTGATATTGTATTAAAAGATTTTGGTAGTATTACTTTAAACGCGAATTGTAAAGGATATTGTGCTTCAACAACATTAATTCCAAGTGATAGTGTAACAATAAAATCATTTGCAAGTGAATTTATACCAACCATAGATATTTTCGAAGACTTTTGTGACTACAAGAAAGAAACTAATAATGAAAGTAAATTATTTGTTAACACAAACTTAAAAACATTCAAAACAAACACAGAAAATTTAGATTTTATTAGTCATAAATTGGGACAGTTAGAAAATGAGTCTGACCATTTTGAACAAACCTCAAATTATTTTTACAGCCATCATGTGTCTTATCTAGCATACATATTAGCTTTAGTAGTGTGTTCTTATGTAGCTTATAAAATTTATAAAAAATGTTTTAGAAATAAATGTGGATGTATTGCTAGTTTGTGTATTAAAGTAGAACAAAATGTACATACAAATCTGACAACTCACAAAACGCCATTAGAGGAAGCCAAGATAGAGAACAAGAAGAAGAAGACGAAGAGGTACATTATAGTAGTAGAGAGTCAAAACCTACAGTGTCATTTGGTAGAACTTCATATCGAAGTCACTATAATAATAAATAAAAAAAAAAAAAAAATGTTCATTTTTTTTTTTTTTTTTTTTTTCATAAGGACGGAGGTGTCATATATTATGTATACCTATACATATACGAGTATATTCTCTATATTCTATATTATATAGTAATTAAGTTAGTTATATTTTATATTATATAATATTAAGTTAGGATTTATTAGTATATAGTTTATGATCTAAAATGATGTATAACGGTCACTTTTCGAAAGTTAGCGTATTCTATGCGAACACATAAATGTGATTCTTAGAAGATACTATTTTCAAACCCTTTATATATTTATTAGTTTGTAGTTGTTACATAACATTACCGTTAGTGAAAGCTAGCATCTATAGAAAACACAGATGTACTTCTTAGAAAGTTAACCCTTAAGTTACGTAAATGGTTAACTCCCACTCAACAATTTACATTGTTATACGTATGATATAAGTAAAAAGGGATGTGAGAGATTGCAGGAGAGATAGAGATTTTGTGAAGGAGTACAGAATTAACATTTGACGAGAATAAAGTTATTAGTGAAGAAACAAGAGTGAGTTTTATTTGAATTAAGACGACTATCCAGGAAGACAACCCGGGATACTACAGTTGTATGCACGTAAAAGAAAGATATCTTGAGCCTGATTAATTTAATTACATGACATTGTTGTAACGGCTGGTCTATAAAAGTGTTGCCAGAATTGAATGGAACCAGTTGCAAAAATGCATTTTAATGCCGTTTTATAATAATGTGAAAATGCAATATTGTTAATAAAATAATTATGCAGTTCTCACGGTGTGAAAGAATGCAACAAGGATTTATTCAAAATGCATATGGAACACTATTTTGGTATGCAACCAGTTATACATCATTAAGCATAAACTATAGCAATATTTAAAATAATTTATATAATTAATACATAATTGTGCGGTCGTATAATTTAATTAAGGTTGAAGTCAATCGAGCTTGCAATGAATTAATTTATTTTTAAATCAGTAAAATGATTGTGTATGCAACCAGCAATACACTTTTAATTATTACAAAAGTTGCGTACTTAATTTAAACGAAACCGCAAACAAGTTCAATGTAAGTAAAGGTCAGGCCAGTTTAATTTATTCATAACGAAATGACATTACATTAACATTTAGTATAAAATATTAACTAATTAAATCATTCATTGTCGTCATAATTCGAATAATCTTCATCGGCGGATTCGTAATTTTTCCTAAAGTTGCCGTCCGGATCATATTTCGCGGTTAATTCATCCCAAATCGACCTGTAGTTCAATAAAAGTGAGGAAAACACCTTTCCTGCAATTTTCTTTTGAACTTCATTGCATTTCGCGCAATTAGTGGCCAAAGCATCAGGAACATATTCTGGAAACAGATAAATCTTATTAATTGGTATCGCTGGTTGTCTACACAAAAGCGTAATATTGGTTGCATAAAAACGAAACAGGTCCAAACTTTTGAATCACACTTTATAGTATAATTTCCAAAAATACTTACTTTTTAATTCTTTTCCATCGGCAGTGCATGGACCTTTCTCCAACAGACAATTAACATAATTTAGCAATAATCTGCGGCTTTGTAGGATGCTATCCACATCAATATTGTCATATTTGGTGGTGTAGGCGGATGATGATGAGATTTCGTTTTTTGGAAAAGCAGACGCGACTTTCGGGTGGTCGGAGATGAGAACAAAAGCGGCCAAAATAATACACGAACTGAACACAAGTAGCATTTTATAGGAAGAGTCACACTTTGCATTCAATATTGTTAACGACGAACTAAAAATGATTTTTCGTGTCAATTACGTTGCGTTTTACCAAACTTCAAGGTGGATCGGTTAGGAAGAAATTCAAACGAGTAAATTAATTCATGATTTTGGAGTAGAAGTTAATTAATTGAATCGATTAGAGGTAAAGGATTTTGATAGGACCGGTTACTTACAAAATAAAAATTTAATTCATTTTTGAATGCTGGATATATTATTATTTAATTCGATTTTGGATACAAAATAAGTTGGTCCTTGGTCTTTAGTGCGACTTTGATCCCAAATATTTGGTTCGATAGGATCCAGAAGGATCGTATTTGGCCTCCAATTCTTTCCAGTACTCTGGTTTGTTGTCGATTATGTATCCCATTATGATTTGCGAGCCTTCCTTTTGTTTCTCGCTACATTTACTGCAATCCGTTTCAATAGCATCCGGCATATTTTCTTTAAAAAAAATTGTCAAAAAAATGAACTAGAAATTACATTATGGGTACTTTTGAGTTCGAGTCCATCAGGAGTGCATCGTCCTCTTTCCAGCAAGCAGTCGACGTAATTTTTCAAAAGACGCTCATTTTTGGTAACCTCGTTCAAATCGACGTTATCATATTTGGTGGTATATTTTGTATCGGCCAAAATTATGGCGAACAAATTCAATCCAATTAAGCACGCAAATATTAATTTACTAATCTGGAAATTAAGTAGGACAGCATAAATTAATTAATTAATTAATTATCAAGGGTAACATGTTAGTTTATGAATGCAACAACATTGTAATCAAAACGTATATAAAAGTTAATTAAATAAATGTAAAATAATTAAGCATCAATATACATTTAACAAAGTATTAAATAAATTTAATACAATTGCAAATGTATTGCTAGTTGCCTATCACCACTTACCATTTTTGCTTTGGGCTTCTTTGTTGTATAAAACACGACTTTTTCTACTATAAATAAATACAGACAAAGCTCTTGTTTATATACCAAAAATATAAATTGCTATAATTTAATATAAAATTAAATAATTGAATATTGTAATGCTATTCAAATTTTGTGCACGATTTTTGAAAGAAATTATATTTAAATGTGGACATAATTTGGAATAAAATGCTTTTGTGTAATGAAATATACTACTAATAAAGATAATACCCTTGTTATTATTTTTATTTATTTATTTGCGGTTGAGACAACGACAAATTACATAATAATATCAATGAACTAAAAAAAAAACAATTAAATTAATAAAAACGTGTTAAATTGTTAAATATTGGCATTATATTATTAAGGTCCAAGTTAGGCAACTAATTATACATTTGCTACCAAATTTTGTCTGAAGTTAGGCATCACTTTATACACATTTATTTAATAATTGTATAAAGTATTGCCTAGATTTGATATTCGCGGAGCAGTACCACATGAATCATTTTGACGACAATAAGTTAAAAAAAAAATAATAAATAATAATACTATAAATAAATAATTGTCCCTTGACACTTTGCATTAAGTTTCGCTTATTTTTTTGCATTTTATTGCCTGGTACTTTATCAAACTTGTCTTGTATAATGTATAATATTAAATTCGAGGAATATTGTAATTTAATATCCTTGAAATCAAAACAGTATCATGATGAATGGCTCTTGAACAATTAGCATATACTAACTAGAAATTTATAATTATTTTTAACCGAAAAACAAAACCACTATATATAAACAAAAACAAATAATATATATAATTAAAATTTTCCTATTAACTCCTTATAATTTTTAACTAATTGAAGTTATAATGATTCATACATATTAATATTAAAATATTCCATTAAAATTCCAGTTTAACTTTTCAAAAAATTAGCTATAACCATACTGTTGTCCTTTTTGAGAACAATTTTTGATAATATTCAGCAGATTTGCAATGACCTTTAATTTATTCATATTTCTATGTCGCAACAAAATTGTCAACAACTTGAGATTGAAAAGCATTTTGTGCGGTATCGAAAGCTACCATTAATCCATTGTCGAGAAAAGACAAATTCCTATAATTACCAGAAAGTCTAATTAAAAAATGACGTCTGGTTATGGTTCACTTGAACTTCCCTCCATCCACAACCACATATAAAAACTAAAGATTTCTCAAAAAACAATCAAAATTAAAACTATCCTCAAAAATGAAAAATCTACTAGCTCTAATTTCCGTGTTATCAATCAGCATCATCTTAGTGAGTGGCGATGATAAATACACCACCAAGTACGATAACATGGATTTTGACGAAATTTTGCAAAGTGAACGTCTTCTGAAGAATTACCTAAACTGCTTGATGGACCGAGGCAACTGCACTCCAGAAGGCTCAGAACTAAAACGTAAATATTTATCTACATAATATAACAATAATTTTAATTAATTTCCCAAATAGGAAATTTGCCGGACGCTTTGCAAACCGAGTGTGCGAAATGCAGCGACGCCCAAAAATCCGGCACGAAAAAAGTGATCCATTATCTGATCAAAAATCGACGTGAATGGTGGGACGAACTGGCAACCAAATACGATCCCGAAGGAGTCTACAAGAAGCGATACGATGAGCAAATTAAGCAAGAAGGACTAGATATATAATTAAAATTATTTCACTATAGCAAAAAAAATGGGCATGATAAATATTTATTAGTATGATGTATACTCAAAATGTTCATGGTCAAACAATAATTATAAATTAATATTATTCCATCCATCGCTGGTGTGTACTTTTTTTTCCTAATTTATTTCGTCTAGATGTATATCAACACAAGTTTATTTTTATTAACTACAAGAATGGAAAAAAACAATGTCATCATCAACAATAACAATTTTTTGTAACTTCCAGACTTGTCGAATTGTATAAAAGCATCTGCATTTCGGGTATTGAGCATCAGTTAATTACCGACCAGTCAAAATGAAACTACTAATTGCTTCAGTTCTATTAATTGTTATTGTTGGTGTGCTGGGTGATGAGACGTACACCGACAAGTACGACAACATTAATTTGGACGAAATCCTGGCCAACGATCGGTTGACCAAGAAATATGTGGATTGCTGCATTGATAAGGCCACATGTACCAAAGATGGGGCCGAATTGAAAAGTAAGTGAATTATTTTCTTCTTTTAAAATGCAACCCGCAATACATTGCTTTAGTTTGCTGCAACCAACCATACATTTATTTTAAGGTCACGTAAAGGAAGCTTTGCAAACGGGCTGCGCTAAGTGTACTGATAAGCAAAAGGCCGCTGTGAAGAAAGTGCTGCATTATTTGACTGAGAAGAAACCAGAATGGTGGAAACAACTCATCGACTTCTACGATCCAAATGGTGAATACAAAGAGAAGTACTCTTCGTTCCTCAGCCAAGAAGGAGTTAAACTGTAAATGTCTTTAATACCTTGTACTAACTATGCCTTTTTTATCAATAAAACAATTTAGTGAGAAGTTATAATTTTATTTGATGCAAAAAGCTTTAATAGTTGTATTACTGGCTGCCTAAAAATACAGCGCCGTGCGTTGATGTATTGCTGGTGGTTTGCATATAAAATTAATAGTATGCGGTTAAAGTAATGTAACTAATTAATTAAAAAGAGAAAAGGTATTGTATTAAAAACCAGTAATTTAAATTAAATTCAAGAGGTTTGTTCAGGCTACCACGGTTTTCTTCCACTCATTGTTTCTCAAGAAACAAAAACTGATCAGGCGTGTGTTTCTCTTTTAAATTACAATTTATAACCGGAAAATCCTTGACATGGTTGCATAAACAATATTATTGTTTATTTGTCAATTCATGTAATTTTCGCACTTTATTAAACGTTTACGAAAATCTTACTTATATAATTAAAAACGCATACAAGGCATTTCTAAAATTCACCGCACTAAATAATGTGAGTCTAAATTCAATAATTTTGCGCCTATTTTGAAAATATTTTTTATATAATTAACGATGCAAATATAGAGCGTTTATCAACAAATAAATAAAAAACACAAAATGGTTAAAATGACCCCGTATACATGGAAAAATCATAAAACTTCTCAATTGTCATACTTCCTATATGATTTCAAAAATGTAGGTGCGTCTCTTCTATAGCCGTATCCAATTTGCATAACACTAATTAACTGTAAATCTGTGAAACAGGCTACATAGAGGTACATTTTTAGGACATTCCCCTCACCATGTACCATCTTCAACCATATATAAACCAAAAACCAAACTCATATGCAAAAACAAATATCTAATCAAGCAAAATGAAAGTGCTAGTGGGTTTTTGTCTCCTAATTATTGTGTGTGCAATTCAAGCCCAACAATACACCGACAAATATGATAACATCGATTTGGACCAGATTCTAAGAAGCGATCGATTGTTGAAAAATTACGTCAATTGTTTACTGAGCAAAGGAAAATGCAGTCCTGATGGCAATGAATTGAAAAGTAAATCATTTTAATACATTAACATATTTAAAAGTAATTAATTGTATTTCTTAAGAGTACCTATCGGATGCACTTGAACATGACTGCGCACAATGCACGCCAAAACAAAGGGCCGGCGCAGAAAAGATCTTCCGCTTTATGATTGACAACAAGCGCGATTGGTGGAATGAGTTGGAAGCGAAATTTGATCCCACTGGCAATTACCGGAAGAAATACGAAGCGGAAATTAAAAATAGACAATAATAATATTTTGGTCAGCCAAAAAATCTGTAACTAATTCAACATGAGTCATTTAAATAAATAATTATATTTATTATCAACCTATTTTTAATAGACATGTAAAACAAATCGAACATGCATTTTCCATTAAATGTCCCATATATAAACGAAATTAATTAAAATCAATTCATTGTGCTTAGTAAAATGAATCAACTATTAGTGGTGGTTTTTATTTCGGTTGTTGGCGTGATTATCGCTAAACCAGCCGACCAATACACGACCAAATATGACAATATGGATTTGGAGCAGGTTCTAAGAAGTGATAGATTATTGGGCAACTATATGAATTGCTTGATGGACCGGGGCAAGTGTACGCCAGATGGCATTGAACTTAAAGGTAAGTGGAATCCATCTTGTCGTCAATATCGAGGTGCCATCTTGAAATTTTAGATAATTTACCGGATGCGTTGCAAACTGGGTGCTCGAAATGCAGCGAGACGCAGAAAAAGGCTGGTTATCGAGTGGTGGATTTTTTGATTGATAACAAGCCGGACTTGTGGAAGGAATTGGAAGCGAAGTTTGACCCGGAAGGCACTTATAGTTCCAAATACAAAAGCGAAATTGAAGGAAGAAAAGCAAAAGTAGCAATGTAGCGCGTGTTAATTAAAAATGCATTTAGTATACTTTAAGTGCAAGCAGTTTAATTAGTAATTAAATGACGTGTGTACTTGTTTATAATTTAAATAACGCATTGTTGTAATTAATTAAAATGCTCCCTTATGCAAATGAGATTGTTATTTTTTTCGCAATGAAAGTCTCTAAAGGCGATAATAATTAATATCAAGGTGCTATTCGTTTGTTATGCATTAAATAATTGCACTTTTACATTACGATCAAGTAATCAAATATGCAGATTATTCCAGATTATTCAAATTATCTCCCTTCTTAGAAAAAATATCTTTATAAATATAATTAATCTCAGTGCATTTTATTAGAACTATTGTTGCAATTCGAGCAAAATGAAGTGCTGTGTTTTGATTTTGAGTTGTTTGATTGGGCTTGTGTTGGTCCAAGCGGAAGAGAAAAAGTACACCACCAAGTACGACAATGTCGATTTGGATGAAATCATCAAAAGTGATCGTTTGCTCAAGAATTACGTGAACTGTCTGCTCGAGAAGGGCAACTGCACTCCGGATGGAACCGAACTGAAAGGTAACACAACCAACATTTCCCCGATTTGATCATAAAATAGAAAAAAAATGGTTAATTTAAAGCAATTTCAAATTTGGCGGTTGAAACTCGTATTGTTGGTTGCCTACTTTATGGCGGCCATTTGTAATTATTGCTTTGCGATTTGGAATCGCTTTAACAATTAAAAAACTGAACCAATATCATTGCTAATTACCTTTCAGGTGTTTTGCCGGACGCTTTGCACACCGACTGCAAAAAATGCAGCGAAACTCAACGAAACGGCAGCAAGAAAATCATTCGACATCTTATCGACAACAAAGCCGATTGGTACAAAGACTTGGAAGCTAAATACGATCCAACTGGTCAATACAAGAAACGTTACGATGAAGAAACGAAAAAAGGATCCAAATAAATGAAATATTAATAGATTATTGATGAATATAAAAGCAATTAATTATAATGTTATTAGAAGAGAAAAAACTCTGACGCATTTTCTGACTGGCTATCATTAATTTATTGTAATTAATCATGACCAGTCGGTCAATATTCTTAATTCTACTATTACATTATTAGATGTAGGAAATATTTCTGAGTGATTAAAAATACATTTTGATATGCTAATTGCTACTTTCGTTAACTTTTTTGGCCACCTTGACTTGTTGCATGTGGAGACAATTTTTGACAGGCAATATGTCAAAACTATCATCAATATTCAATAACAATAATTTAGCAATTCTGTGGAAATAGCTGATTGCGTAGTTGAATGCAAATATTAGCGACATTTAATTAAAAGTAAACACACGTATTATCCGAGAAGAATAACGCAAATCTTGTAGCGTTACAAGGTATTTCCAGAAAAACGACAAAGATTAATACTTGTAGAAATTAAACTTGTAACAAATGACCAATGAACTTGCGTTTCAAGGATTCAAAATGTTGTCCCATTTGCGGTATCGTCTAGTCCCCCACTTGACACTTAATGGTCTTTTTTAAATATATATAAATGATGGATGTCGCTTCTGCAATATCATACTAGTGTTTGACTTCAAGCAATTATGAAAGGTATTATTCTCAGTGTTTTGGTTGTGGCCCTCGTTGGCTTGGCTTGTGCCCGTCCTGATGACAAATATACGACCAAATACGACAATGTCGATTTGGACGAAATTATCAAGAACGACCGATTGATGAAGAATTATGTCAATTGTCTGTTGGAGAAAGGAAAGTGCACCAAAGATGCCGAAGAACTCAAAAGTAAGTAGTTTTGAATTTGGCGCCTAAATTAAGTGGAGCAAATGGCTCAATAAGATCGACATCTTGTATTAACGAATTTTCCTGAATTTCAGCACAATTGCCTGACGCTTTGTTGACCGATTGCTCAAAATGCAGCGAAACCCAAAAGAATGGCTCTCGCAAAATCATCCACCATTTGATCGATAACAAACGCGATTGGTGGAACGAGTTGGAAACCAAATACGATCCCACCGGATCGTACAGAAAGAAGTACGAGGCAGAAATTAAAAAGGAAGGACTCAAAATTTAAATTAGTCCATTCAATTATCGCTCAATTTGCAATTTAATGATTTTCTTATACAATAAATAAATAAATATTAGCATAACTAATTAAATATAATTATCCCGCATTCAAACCGGCGATTGTCGTGTCGATCCAATTTCTATAATATGGAATGCTGACATAAACGCCATACACTCCAGGTTGTCCGCAATTCTTCCCCCAAATTACGAGTCCAGCGACAGTGAATCGTCCAGCGGAATCTGGACAAACTAGCGGACTACCACCGTCTTGCTAAAGAAATAAAATTTCCTCCTTTCTCAAATTGCTGGCCAAAATTTTGATTCAACCTACACTGCACGCATCTTTTTGATTTTCGCCACCCGCGCAAATTTCTCCTCCCGTTCCATCCAGATAAACATCCACATTTGCTCCCAGAATATTCCGATAAGACGTCCTACAAGTGGCGTAGTCCACGATATTTAAATTGACTTGCTTCATTGGATTGGTGGGCGCATCGAAAGTGTTGAAGGCAGTTTGGCCCCAGCCCGAAACAACGCAGCTAAACATATTTTGTAAAACTAAGTTGAGAAAATTTTATGGTGAAAACCTACTTGCGGCCGACATAAGAAGTACCAGTAGGAGAAAGACAAGCACTATTTACATAAGGACTAGCCCCGAGTTGGACTGGACTAGCTAGCCGCAAAATGGCTATATCATTTTTCAAAGTGCTTGGATTGAAACCGCTATTAACGCGAATTGACGCCACATTTCGAAGTACCACATTAGGGCCGTTTAGATTCGTTGGATTGTGAACGCCCAGACGAACAACCACACTCGAAGGCGAGTTCCTAAAATTTGCAAATAAGTTTTCAACCGCCAAACGGCCCGCCAATCACTTACACGCTCCTATAGACCTTATGGGCAGCAGTTATGACATGGTACTGATCGACCAAGACTCCACTACCAGCAAAGGGATTGGTATCGTTTTGAAGGTACGCTTGCCATGGGTAAGCACCAGGGGTAGCATAGGTGCTTTGCGTGTCAATGTTGGGTACTGATCGCACCCCGCAATTGTTGGTTATAGTACCAGTATTGTAGCATGGTACCAAACCAGCCGGGCAAAGAGCGTTTCCCTTTAAATAAATTACTTTATTAAGTAAGGTACTACATTTTTGTACGGTACTTACCGGTGTTACGATTCTGGGGTCAATTCCGGGACCAGTGTTGAGGTCTCCAGTGCAAGTACCAGGTAAGACACATGTATAACTTTGACAGCTCACTAAATCTGCTTGGAAATTTTTAATTGATGTCAAAAAAAATTCCAAAATACTAACCTATAAATAGGCTGAGTGCCAAAATTGAGAGTACTTTTGCAAACATGTTTTACATCTATGGCTAATTTAGATATTGAATTATAGTTAATCATTTTTAGTGCTTTTATATGTTATTTAATTCGATGGATTTCCCACTTTATTAATTTTATAAAAATGACAAAAGATGAGTTGACATTGACATTGGTACATTTAGATCAATTTTCTGAAGCACACCGTAAATAAACTGTAGCAATTTGCATTTTTTTTCTAGTTTTTGTTTGATGCAAGGGCAACAAGTTCCAAGGAAAAAAATAATTAGCCACCCACAAAAGCATAAAGTGCTAATATTTCATCAAAATTGGCCGTAATTACAGCCAGGCGCAATTAATAATGCAACAAACATAATTTATCTGCACTTCAACAACAATTATATTTTCCCAAAAGCAATAAATAATCGTACAAAAATTAAATAACAACAATTTCAATAACTTATCCGGCATTCAAGGAAGCAAGAGTGGTATCAATCCAATTCCGATACGCTGGAATACTGACATACACTCCATAAACTCCAGTCTGTCCACATCCTTTACCCCAAATCACCAATCCAACCACATTGTAATTCCCGGAAGCGTCCGGACACACAAGCGGCGACCCACCATCTTGCTGCAAATTCAAATTTAGCGCCATTGCGCACTAAGCCAACCAAATACTTACACTACACGCATCTTTCATCGCATCCCCTCCAGCACAAATCTCATTCGTATCCAAATAAGTGTCCACATTACCACCAAGTAAGTTGGCAGCACTGTAAGAAGTTCTGCACGTATTATAATCAACAATATTGACGTAAACTTGTTTCATGGGATTGGTAGGCGCATCAAACGTAGTAAACGCCGTTTGCCCCCAACCGGAAACCACGCATCTTTGCCCAACGTACGAAGCGCCAGCTGTCGGCAGACAAGCGGTATTAATATTTGTGTTGGTACCGATGCTGACAGGCGTGGACAAACGCAACACCGCAATGTCATTTCTTAGGGTCGTTGGATTAAATTGCGGGTGCAATATAATTCGAGCGACGGTACTTGTAACCACATTTGTTAGTAATGTTGGATTGTAGACGCCCATTAGTACTCGTACGGTAGTTGGACTGTTCCTATAAATATAATAGGGATTTTAGTTTTGCAAAAATTTTAGGTTGGTAGCCGTACACGCTATTGGCCACTTTATGCGCAGCCGTCAAAACGTGGTACTGATCGATCAAGACACCACTGCCAGCAAAAGTGTGTGTCGAATTTTGCAAGTACGCTTGCCAAGGGAAAGCTCCAGGAGTTGCTTGGCCATCAGCAGTGCTTGGATTCTGTACGGAACGCACTCCGCATTGGTTTATCGTTCCGTAACATGGTACGGTTCCGGCAGGACAAAGTTGACCCTTTCAAAAATAATTTAGTAGATTGTATTTAGTGAAATATGTAACAAACTTACCGGTGTGACGATCCGGGGGTCTATGGTTCCAGGATTTTGCCCGTTGTCAGTGGGACAGGTTCCTGGTAGAACACAGGTGTACGTTTGCCCTCCTGCTGTGGTTCCTCCGTTTTGGGCAACTGCCACACCTACAGAAGAAACAGATCCTTGCAAGGGTGGCAAAACTAAACCCCCTGGATACTGACCTATGCAAAGTCCCACTAGGAAGTTGATGTATAGAACTCGGTGTAACATTTTTGATTTTGCTGGTACTAGTTTTGGTGCCGGTGTGCAATCATTGTGTCCGAAATAGCGTTTTTATAGGCTTTTAGGCTATTTTAGTCATTTAGATGTGACATTGCGAATTATTTTTTAATGCGGAACTTGCAGTTTTAATATATTTAGATTAGAGGTCGATGAATTAGGTACAATTTGGCGACAAGGAAAAATGTATTAAATCTATTTTACAGGATTTTACAGGATACTTTAATTTATTAATAGATTTAAATTAAAGGTCAATAAATTAACTATAATATAATAAATTTTCACAAGGAAAAAGGAATTAAAATTCAAATTACCGGAAGTTTTTATTTAATTAAAACGATTATAGATGCGAGTAGGTGATAATTACTATAGAACACTCTCTATTTGATTTTCTTGTAGAACTATTATTTTTTTTTGTATTTTGCAAAATTAAATTCGATTACGATATTTTGCATTGTCGATTGATAGCAGATTTGTTTTCATACCACTTGAAAATTTCATATGAAATTATTTACAAATATTATCTAAGTCTACATTTTGAAATTCGTAGAAAAATTGGATATAAATATAGGCATTGTAGATTATCTCAAGTGCGTACGTTTTACGTTGTACTATAGTCTACAGTACCAGTAGATTAATTCTTTTATTTTCGGCCTACTAGGAAATTCTTGAAAAGAATGGATGAGATAAGTAAATTTTCTCAATATTCTATTATAAAAGCCCAAAATAATTTTGAAACAGTATCAATTTAATTTGAAACAGCAATCATGAAAGTAGCAATTTTAGTATTGGCTTTGGCCGCCGTAGCTTTGGGAGAAGTAAGTAAATTATTAATTATTTAATTGCAACGCATTAATTTGTATTTCTTATAGCCAATTCCAAAAATGCGTAACTTGTACGCTCAACCCCAACCCCATCACACCGGATCCATCAATCCAAGAATCATCAATGGTGAAGAAGCAGTCCCCCACTCCATCCCCCATCAAGTCTGGTTGACCGTAAGTGGATCCGCTGGATCCTGGTTGTGCGGTGGATCTTTGATCACCCCCAACTTCGTCCTTACTGCTGGTCATTGCGGTTTTGAGTAAGTTCCTTTCTAACTTATATCGCGAAATCTAATAAATGGTACTCTTAAAGAGGTGACTCCGCTGTGGTCCTTTTGGGAGCTCACAACATCAACAAGAACGAAGCCACTCAAGTGAAAGTAAACAGCAAGAACATCATTGTCCACGAGCAATTCGACATGGACACCATCTCCAACGACATTTGCGTCATTGAATTGGAAAAGGCCGTCACTTTGAACGAAAACATCAACGTCGTCCAGTTACCAAGCAAAGCTGATGTTGGCAACTCTTATGAAGGCAAAACCGCCAGAGTCAGTGGATGGGGACTTACTGACGGATTCGGTAACTCCGTATCTCCCGTTCTTAACAAAGTCGAAGTACCAATCATCAGCAACTCGCAATGCAAGGCAGCGATCAGCATCTTCCAAGAGTACCAAGTTTGCACTCTTGGCGACAATGGCAAAGGATCTTGCAATGGAGACTCTGGTGGCCCACTCTCCGTAGCTGATGTCCAAGTTGGTATTGTCTCATACGGAGTCGTCTACTGCCAAGCCGGATACCCATCCGTCTTCACCAGAACCACCAGCTTCTTGGACTGGATTGCGAAGAACAGTGACGTGCAAATCCAATAAGATTTTCGTCTTGTAATGCAAAATTCTTAAATAAAATGAAAACTTAATGCTATTTTAGATCGTTTTTATCAAATAATATTATAAATTTGACCTTTTAAATTCCTAGACAAATTTAATTCAAATTGGCATCGTAATTCTAGACTATCTCAAGTAAGTACTACGTGAAGTGTATTTGAGAAACTTTTGTAACTTAAACTATTACTAGAAATACTTGAGAAATGTTTACAAAATGACTAGCTAATTCCTTAATATTGTATTATAAAAACTCAAAATAATTTCCAAATATTATCAATTTAATTTGAAACCGCAATCATGAAAGTAGCAATTTTAAGAGAGCAATTTTAAAAGAAGTAAGTAAATTATTAATTATTTAATTGCATTAATTAATCTGCATGTTTAGCCAATCCCAAAAAATGCGCAACTTGTACGCTCAACCCAAAACCCACCACACTGGATCCATCAATCCAAGAATCATCAATGGTGAAGAAGCAGTACCACACTCCATGATTTTCGTTTTATTTTAAAATAAATTGGTTTTATGGAATAATTATAATTTTCATAAATAAAAACAATAAGGCTCAATATTAGTTCATAATTTTATTTTTATATACATCCTGTTAACAGTCAAAAACTTAAGCGATTACAACATCACTGTTGGTCGCGATCCAGTCCAAGAAACTGGTAACTCTGGTGAAGGCGGATGGATAGCTAGTTTGGCAGAAAATGACACCATATGAAACAATACCAACTTGAACACCTTCAGCAGAAAGTGGACCACCGGAATCACCATTGCAAGATCCTTTAGTTCCATCTCCATCAAGAGTACAGATTTGGCTAGCCGGTAAGTCTTCGTAAGATTCGCTGCATACAGCGTTTGTAATAATTGGAATATCGACTTTGTTAAGAACTGGAGATACGGAATCTCCAAATCCGTCAGTAAGACCCCATCCACTGACTGTACCAGTTTTACCGGAATAATCATTGTCAGCATCAGCTTTGGTTGGTAAGGCAACAGGTTTGATGTTATCGTTCAAAGTTACTGTACTTTCCAATTCAATGATGCAAATGTCGTTGAGGATGAGATCCATATCGAAACTTTCGTGGACAGTGATTTTCTTGCTGTTTACCGAAACTTGAGTGTCTTCCTTTTCGTTGATTTTGTGAGCTCCCAAAAGAACCACAGCGGAATCAGCTCTTTAAGAGTACCATTATTAGTATTATAGATTTATAAGTTAGGAATACACTTACTCAAAACCACAGTGACCAGCAGTAAGAACAAAGTTGTGCGAAATCAAAGATCCACCGCACAACCAGGATCCACCGGTACCAGTAACGGTCAACCAGACTTGATGGGGGATGGAGTGGGGTACGGCTTCTTCACCATTGATGATTCTTGGGATGATGGAACCGGATGGTTTTTTGATGGATTTCGCATACATGTTGCGGAATTTCAACTTTTCCGCTCCAAGCTAAATAATATTGCTTATTGGGGGAATAATTGTTAGTGATGGTACTTACATCAGCGAACGCTACGGCGGCCAAAGCCAATACTAAGATTGCTACTTTCATGATTACGGTATCAATACGAATTGATATCGATTCGAAAATTGTTGGTGGTTTTATACCGAAATTTTTATTTAAATCTCTAATCTTTGATCTTAATTCTTATCATTTTTTCGATACATTGTTCTGTAAATTTGATTTCTAAAAATAATATTTTTAAATTCTCGATAAAACACACTTAATATCAACAAAAGCTTTGTTATGCTGTGAGATAAATTAGGACTCTGATTAGAATAAGATTGAAGATGACTTTCCAGAAATTGAATTCGAAAATTTCATCATTAAATTCATATGCACAGGAAAAATCCAAAACCTCTGTAGGACAAATATTTATCTATTGCATCCAATTACCATACAATAGCCTTTCCAACAAACGCAAACAGGGATTAAATCAATCAACATGAGAAATAAATTTATTTTCTATCACAAACAAAGTCTTAGGGTCTCAACTTCCCAGCAATCCAACTACTATACTTCGCCACTCTTGTATAAACTCCCGGCCAATTCTCCATCCCGCAAGGCGACGGCCCAAAAGACACCACTCCAACCGCATACCAATTCACCTCGTTATTATTATCCACACTAATCGTCATCAAAGGACCTCCACTATCGCCTCGGCAAGAATCCTTCCCTTTTTGTCCACCAGCACACAACTGACCATCAGCCAATTGCACATTCGCTGCGCTATAAGTGCTGCTACAATCTGCGTTCGTCTTCACCGGTACTTCGAGCTTCAGCTTAACATTACTCTCTGAGCGATTTTCGGTCTTTCCCCATCCGGCCACCGACAAACGTTTACCGGAATACGTCTTGCTTCGCTCTTCCGTAGACGTTGGAAGGCAAATTGGTTTGATGAAATCTGCCAAAATGGTTTAGACCCCAAAAACTAAGAATGTAGATAGTTACCTGTATATTTGACGTCGCGTACTAGTCGGAGCAAAGCGATGTCGTGGTACTGATTGGTGTCGAACGGATTGTAGTCTTCATGAGCGATGGTTTCTTCTACGGGGACGTTGACTGGCGGTGGAGCGCAATCGGTGAATCCGGAAGTACTAATGCAATCCTGGTCGGTTTCCGTGTTGTATTCACCCAAGCGGACGCTTATCCTGAAGAAAATGAGTTAGACTGGTTTTATAGGAGGAAGAGGTGCTTACAGTTTCCAAGATTTGGGAAGATCCTTGCCTTTGATGCAATGGGCGGCTGTTAAGATGTATCGTTTGCTTATTAGGACTCCGCCACAGTAGAACCCTCTTTGCCGATTTGCTAAACAAAAATTAAATCGGTACTTTTTTGAGAACCTTAAAGACCAAACTTACGTCTTTCGTATTCCACGAGAACCATCCACGGAAACTCGTCCAAACCTGCGATTTCGCCGCCATAAATTCGATCTTGGGTTCCAATCCCGCAAACGGTTGTATTTGGAAGAAGCTTATTGACCACCGGCTCATCTAGTAGCAAAATAAGTCAAAAAAATATTCAAAAATCGTCTAAATAGTTACTATTCTTATTATTATTATTATTGTTCCCGGAATTGTAGTCGATACTTGGAGCTTTAGTGCTAGTTGTTGGTGCATTTTCATATGGACAGCAAACTTTCGGCAGAGTGCCCACAAATCCACATTGCGAGTTCCTCAGATAATTTGCATTCTCACTCGAAATCGGGCGATTTTTCAAAATGGAATACAAAGGCTCGCATTCGGTGATCACTTTGCAATCGCCAGCTACTTGTCTTGGTGTGGTGCACAGATCAGGTTCTAGAATAGAAATAAATCTAATCGTATTGTTTTTGTTACATGCATCAGTTGTTCCATCATCAAGGTTAACAATAAATTAATTAAGATTACGTACGTGCATAAATGGCGGCCACAATTCCAAGAAACGCGAAAATTCTCTTCATTCTGACTTCTCAAAAAGTACAGACAGCTAATCATCAGAAGGAAAAACAAACATTAACTGAGATTGCGACGCTTTAGTCTTGATGACCCATAACTGACTTGTATTCACTAATCTTTGAAGTTTAATACGTATCACTGACCAGATATCCAGTAGCTAACCTCGTCTGCCTTGGGAATTCCAAAGAGATGGTAATAAATAAAGATAACTTACTTGAAAAAAATCGTATTTGCTTTCAAAATTACGCGGAACTATACCGGGGTGGTCAATAAAGAATTTCAAATTTTTTTGTTAGATAATTATATTTTTAAACAACCCAAAACTGTTAGTTTAGAAATTATTTTTGATCAAATAATAGTAACAAGCATTCTTACTTGCTTCAATCACTTTTCGCACTAAAACTGCTGACAATAATTAATATTCATATTTTATAGTAAAAATGTGCAAATTCAACATTATAACGATTACTTGGAAAAATTGCTTTTACTCGAATGGGTTTTGCCTGCGCTCAATGTTATTTATTAAAATTATACAATCATTATTTTGCGCATAATTTAAATTAATCTAAAGCCCCAACAAATTAAATTCAAGTTGGCAATGACCGATCGAAACAGTGTCAAAATTTTTGGCATTGCGTTATTCGACTGCGTGCAGAGAATCATGTCGCAAGCTGAAGATGTGGTGTCTTCAGAAGACATGGCCGAAGTGAGCGAGCCGAGGAATCAAAATACTGATGAGACAATTAGCAGTTTGGTGACTGATGAGCAATTGGAGTCAGTTCCCACGCCAACCGTTTGCGAAATATTGATGAAAATCTACAGGAATAAATATTATTGGAGCATTTGCAAGAGTGTGGTCATTTTTTTGGTGGCGTTAAAGGTGGCAAGACAATGTAATAAGTTAGTTATTCCAATGCGTGATTATAAGCCATTTCATGGCTACCATTGAGTCGTTTTTTTAAATATATTTTTGTTTTGTTTTATTTGTTTGTTTTATTTGTTCGAGACCCGTTTTGAATTTACCGCGCAAATTCTAAACATCTATTGGTTAATCGGTGCGCAGCCATTAGAGGTTTGTGATTTAGCGCGGCAAATTCAAAAAGCTCGCGCTAAATGCCGACTATTTTAGACTATTTTTTATAAGTCTAGTTGGCTCCATACATTTTTGACACATTTATTATAAATTTTCGGTTCGACAAAAATTACGGTGCACCCAATTCTCTCATCGAAAAATCTAGTCAATCAAATAGCAGAGGCGAAATTCATGTGGTTCTAATATTGCAAACTCCGGTGCGAATGGCATTAATAATACAGCACATATAGAAATTTAAAAAAAATCGCAAATAAATGGCGGCTCGCCTGAGTCCTCGAAATTCTGAAGTAAATGCGCTGGAGCAACGTGGCTATTTGATTGGTAAGAAAATCGGCCAAGGCTCGTACGCAACTGTACATTTGGCCGATTATGTCGACAACAATGGACCTAGAAAAATGCGGCTAGCTTGCAAGATTTTCGACAAAGAAAAGGCGCCCAAAGACTTTTTGGAAAAATTCTTTCCGAGAGAATTGGAAATTCTAACGAAAATTGAAAACCCGCACATTATCCAAGTGCATAGTATCCTGCAACGAGGTCCTAGAGTCTTTATTTTTATGAGGTAAGTATCAATCCCTACATTTGGGAACTTTTAGTTCTAAAGTTGGCAACACATTTAAATTCTCAGATATGCCGATAATGGCGACCTTCTCGACTTCATTAAACGCAATGGCGTCGTGCCCGAACACCAAGGGAAAATCTGGTTCCGGCAAATGTCAAGCGGCCTGCATTATCTGCACAGCAAGAACATCGCGCATCGCGACTTGAAATGCGAAAATGTCCTCCTATCGCGTCGCTTCAACGTGAAGTTAGCCGATTTTGGTTTCGCCCGCTTTTGCATGGATGCGGACAATCGCCGCATCTTGAGCCAAACCTACTGTGGCTCAGCTGCGTACGCAGCACCGGAAGTGGTCAACGGCACGCCGTACAATCCAAAGTTATCCGATGTCTGGTCGTTGGGTATTATTTTGTTCATCATGCTGAACGCATCGATGCCGTTCGACGATTCGAACTTGCGCAAACTGCTGAAGGATCAGATGACGAAGAATTGGGTGTTCCGGTCTCGAGTGCGCGATAGTTTGAGTACCACTGGTAAGTCGCTGGTGCGCCATCTATTGGAGCCGGATTTGACTTTGCGGTTGACCTTGGACCGTGTGCTGCAACATGACTGGTTGAGAGTTCGGAAAGACCGACCAGCTTCGTCCTTGATTGGTCGATTGGTGCATGCCCAAGGGCCATCTGTCGGGCAATCGGTGCCTGCGGCAATGGAGTTTGGAAAGGAGCGCGAGACGCCCGGTGATTATAAAAGCCCGGAAATGAGGAAGAGCCATATCGCTATTCCCATAATCAATTCTTAGATTCCGACATAACTATTCTGTAATAACTTGAAATTTATTACTAAATTTTTACACCGTTTTGTTGATTTATTTTGCGTACGGTGGGGGGAGCAGTTGATAAAGTGCAATGTTGGTTGCATAACTACTATTAATTAATGCTTTACTATTTTGAACAATTGACTTTCAGTCATATCTCGGAACCCCACCTTCAATTTTATTATTGCTAAAATAAAACAGTAATAATTTTACGAATGTTTATTAATGCAAGGTGAAATAGATAATTTGATATTAAATTCAAATTAGCTAAGTTTTGTACTTATTATGCAACCAGACATACACTTAAACTAGAATAAAGTTCAAAACATTACTTAATATTAATGAATGCAGTAACAATAAAGAAACAATCAAAAACCACGATCCTACTTAGCCTACAAAACAAAACAAATAGACCAAACGAATAAAAATTCCTCTACTTAAATAATTGCATCAATTAATTTTTATTCATTCGGCCGAATGACTGTAAATTAAATATTTGGCAACAATACTTTTACGCGCATAGATATATCTACTTTAATTCGAGCCTACTGCACTTTTTTCTTATTCATAGTAGTTAAAACGCATGCGGTTGAGTAAATCGCTGGAAAATAGTAAATGCATAAGTAGATGGCACCCAGGTACAAAACAATAGCTAAAGTCAAAACCAAATCGAAAACGGCCGGTTTCACGCTGTACACATTCATGACGCCGTTCGTCACCTCGTAAAACTGAAAGTCAGGATCACGTTTATCTGGAATGGCGTACGATACTTTAACATCGCGCAAATACTTGCTAAAGTTCTCTTTCAAAAACGCCACTAACGCATTATCTTTATTACTAAGCAACTGCGCCGACCTTGGTTGAGTCCCGAGGAAGTCCGACCAGGTATCGACAAAATCCCGATCCACATTCTGCAAAAATAAAAATATTTTTACAAATACTACAACAATAAATTAAATTCTTACCAAACTATCGCCAAAAACGTCCACCACGCTGACATTATAAACATGACTAACCAGCGCCTCGGCAATTAATTTAGTATTCTGTAACAATCTCTCTTTATTCAAATTACTAGCATCATCTAAAATAGTGCCACGCAGCGAATCGCGATGACTCTTCAAAGACGACAGCGTAAAAGCGGGCAACCTTCGAATGCTATACCGTTCATGTTCCCAAGCGAGAATATCGTCCGCTAAATTAATCTTCTTATGCACGCCATCTACCGCCACACCCGGATACCCATCAGCCGCTGACTTCAGCTCTTTGAAGAAAAGCGAAGCTGGCGAGCCCTCTTTCGGCGGCTTCGAAACGTGCATGTACAAACTTTCACTTGCCGCTAACGTATCGAGACACATCACGTAAGAAGCTTCTTGGATGATGGTGCCATCTAGCGAGTCCAATTGGTCTTCCAGCCATTTTTTGCTTCCTTGATAGTTTATTTTGCCGCCACCTGTTAGCAGGAACAGGAGGTTGTATTTTCCTATCGTTTTCGGATCGGAGTATAGCGCCGAGAACAGTCGGACGAGTTCGAGTAAGATTGTTACTCCGGAACCGTTCGAGTCGGAACCATAGGAAAGCTCCTACAATTTAAAATATTAATACTTTAGCGAGTTAATAGATGGCGCTCTTACCGGTGCGATTCCGAAGCTGTCGTAATGAGCGACAATGGCAATCGTTGATACTTTTCCGTTTGGATTGTATCCAAGTAAATGTCCGTGGATTGTCGCTACTTTAACATCGCTTTTCAAATTAGCGTTAGGTGAGGAAATTATAATTTGGTAGCCATTGGCTGCAATAGAAGACACCATCGTTTCCGCTGCGGATTTCTTTAAATCGGTCGGATCGACGTTGGACGAAACATCGTCGACTATCGCATCCAATTCCGTATTGCTTTTGGCGAAATACACGGGGATGGCTATTTCTTGCGATAACATAGCATTCTCGAGCACTAGTAAATGCTGCGACGCGGAAATTAATTAAAATGTTCACTACGTTCAATTAAAACATACCTGACGATCTTCCCCAGACAGTTTATTAAGTGCGTCCGGTAGAACGACCACTAGGGCTCCAGCTTTCGCTCGAATATTCCGGAAATGATCGACGGTTAGATCGTGCAGCTTCGCAACCACACAATGTCTCGATGTGCCCCATCCCGTTAGTGAACGTGCTTCCAAGTTTACTCCTGCACTTCTGCAGCCTGCAAATCGGTTATTAGACGAATTATCGATTAATAGTAGTAAAGTAATTACCGTGCGATACCCCATGTAGGTCAAAATGTTGCATTCGGTAAACGGGGAACTCATGTGACGCGGAAACTGGATAAACTGGCGATATTATGATAAAGATGGGTAGAAAAATTAGCACATAGTATGGCAAGTAGCCTTTGAAGAACTCGTCGGCCTCTTCTAACCACATTTTTATTTAAATTTTGATAGAATTTTGCTTAATCCTTTTTTGACTACGTAACCTCAAAAGTCGACGCTACGTAATTAAAAGTAATTGGATTTTAAGCAAGCCGCAATGCGAGTGATTGTATTGCTGGTTGCCTAGTGGCGCTACAATTGATAATTTGAATTTCTTTTTGGGGATGAATACAAATTTTGAAAAGACTTCGATTATGATTATGTGTGGACTTTTGCAAATCGGATTTAATAAAAGGCGAAGAGCATTTTTAAAAATAAAATCATTTATGTTTTCTAGAGTGAACTTTTGAGTGGCGGTGCAACTGGATGCATCTTTAGTTTCTCATGATAATTTATTAATAAAAAAAGCATTCAGCTGGTTACAAGAATCTCAAATTTCAAGTGGCTGCTCTGCATAAGAAATGCATTCATCTAAAAATAGTCATTCGAGTGCACTTAATGCGTACAAATCCCCTCTTTTATTTAATCTCGCGACTCCGCGTACCTTAATTTCTTTATCTTCTCAATTTCGAACCAAACAAACTCTAATAGAGTGTGCATTGTTAATTCAATTTGAAGAGACATGAACCGAGTCTAAATGGAAAATTTCAACACGACCAATCTCAATTTTACCTATACTAGTGTAAATTCTAATAGTGTGCCTTCATGGATTATTAATTTGTACTTCATTTTCATCGTGCTTGGAGTTATTTTAAATTCGCTGCATTTATACGCGCTTCTAAAATCGACGCTCAATGGTAAGCTAGTTTTGAATTTCCTGCGCTAAATTTTTAGGGATTTTAGTTTTACTCTTAAATGACAGTTATAGGTTATGTCATTGCAGGAACCTTTTCCATAATTCTGCAACTGTGCGTAATCGACATCCTACAAGTCTACGTGATAATAATCGAAACGCAATCTTTGCAAAATAATTCCTGGACATTCTCAACGAAAAATTGTCCCGTTTTTAAAGGAACAAAAGTGCTAACAAATTTCTTGTCCATCTACTCAATCATTTGTTTAAATTTCCACCTAACTTCACTATGGAACCTGCACAGATGGAACAGCAACAAAAATCCGCTAACTTCATGCGAAGCAGACGAGTCGAACGAATGTCTAGTAACGAAAAGCGAGAACGCTAATCGAACGGTCACTATCGACTATCGTAAACACAAAAACGACGTAGCTATCTTCATACCGATTGTCATGGTTTGGTTGATTAGCGCTTCGTTAAGTGTTCCGAACTTTGTCTTTTCCTCCGCTGTCAAACTAAACGAACAGGAAACGGTTTGTGCGATAGTCGATAGGAATCAAGCGTTATCGCATTTGTTGCTATCGACTTTTAAAGTAGTTACGCCACTGGTTTTGCTCATTTTCAGTTTCGGCATTGTGCTGATCAAATTGGCACAAACGTCACAGAAAGAAATTGCAAATGTTTTAACAAAAAAGTTTAACGAAATTCGCGATTTGCTTATTTTTGCGTGCATTTTGACTGGTTTGTATTGTATTACATCGTTGCAGCATCAGATTTTTTCGTTAATTGATCAGATTAATTATAGATTTTTCGGTAATATTAATAATATTGAACTTAAAATCGAATATGATTCGAATTATTTGAATCCTTCTACACGCATTTATTTAACTATGCTACATTATTGCAGCGTTTTTGTACGACCAGTGTTTTATATATACTATTTACCAAAATTTCCGCATGTTTTTGAAGTGTGCGTAGGGCATAAGGTTTAATAAAATGTATACAAGTTGAATTTGTTTTATATTTTATTAGAAATATCACAAAAATTCGCTAGATGGCGCCAGGGTGGACCAATACCAGCGCCCCTTATCGGATTTTCCTGGAACGAACTCAGTATTCGTAGTAATATTTACATAAAATAATTATTATTCTAAGAATCAATAAAACTATTTGCGTTTCCGTTTGGATGAAGTGTTCAACACCGTAGGCAAAGGCAACTTAAGTCCCATCACATTCTTCCCAACACTACTTAACGCCAACAATCGACCAACATCTTGCAACTTTTTCAATCCAATCTTAATATCCTTCGACAACACTTCGAGATTGATCTCATAATCCAACGCCAAAATTGACAAAATCATAATGTAACACAATAATTTATCCTTCATCGAAAGCGGTCGCGTTCGAGTAGCGCCAGTGCAAATCGAAAAGTTATCCAAAATGTAGCGGTTTACCTCGAAATTCTCGCAAATTTGGAACCGTTTCGTTATGTTTTTCGCCGGCGTTAAGATAAATTTAATCAAATAGTAAACGTATACTAAAACCGTAGCTTTATGGATGTCGCGATTCGATTCGAGACTTAATCGTTTCATGCTAATTCGAATAAAAGTTGGTAAACTGAACTCGTTGTTGTCCAAATCGCACGTCAAGACGGTGTCGGCTTCGTCTTCGAGCTGTTTGAGAATGAAATCGGGCACCAGGTTGTGGAGTTCGTAGACCAGATCGCGAGTTGAGGCTTCATAGTTGATTGGCGGTCGATAGGAACTGATTGGATTTTCTGTTTGCGAACCACCCAAATCGCTCTCGTTGATTGTGATATCGGCAACAGTGCGTTCGAGTTGTTCCTTAACGCTGTCAATATTCAGTTTGAGTCGTTCCTTCTGTTCTGTTATTCGTTTCGTCTTTTTCGAGCCGAATTCTCGATTGAGGGCGACGACTGATTTGTTGTACTCGCTAATTGTTATGTCCAAGCATTTTTCCTTTTCGATTTGTGGCGATAATAAAGCGTAGTCTACTTGTATCAACTTGATCTAGAAGCATAGTTTTGTTAATTTGGATATGCAGCAATTAATTAATGTTTGCAAACCTTGTTTTTCTTTTTGTTGTGTATTAAGAGGAAGTTGTTGTAAAGGTCATCGTCACTGTCTACTTCGCCTGTGTAAATTAATCGTTCAGTTTCTACATTGACGATCGTTTTGCCTGCTTGGGTTCGATATAAGCCTCCGTTTAATTTACATGCATTATTGTTCAGTTTGCCGTTTTGAAATTCCACTGGAAAAGTAACTTAAATTATGTTGTATTCGTAAAGAAATAGTTAATTACCTAAAACTGGTAGCGTTTTATTTCTTCCTTTTGTTATAATACTTGAAATTACGCTCATAATTAAATTATTAGAGCACACTGAACCACAACACAGAAGTAACTGAACTTAACCTCACAAATACACATGTGCTTTTTTGACGTTTTATTTTGAGGCGGCAAATTCAAAAATGCGAGCGTGTGCAACCAACCAAAAGTATCTTTTACTTTATTTATTTCAAGTACTACAGTATAACATGTAAAACTTTAACAATCTTTCTATTTCTACAAGTAAACTTTCAGTCAGAAAAGTTTTATTTGTACAACATATGCATTTAATAACAATAAATAAAAATTATGTCTCATATATTTCCGCTGCAACTTAATAATCAAATCATTAATTAATACTGCTTTTAATTAGTCTACGACAGCGATAGTTCCTTATTGTAGGATTATTAAAAGTATGAAATTTAAGCTGTTTGATCAGAATTTGTCAATTCTTTTATACAAATTTTTCTTAATTTAGTTTAAATAAATCCAAAACATTAATTAACAGTCTAATACTTAGGTTTTCCTACGTTTACTTTAGTTAAGTTAGCTATATACTTATTTCGTTTTGGTCCAACTATAGAATAAGCCAATTAATGGAAGATGTTAATTAAATTTCGAAAAGGTATGTAAGCAACTTATTAAACTGGTGTGTATAAGGAGTTGCCTAGATATGCGCGCGTATTTAAAAACGCCAAATGAAATTAAGCAGTGTGAACCAAATAAAGTATATACATTCTAGCTTACATATTAAATACTTTTACAATAATTATGTTTTGAAATGAGTAGGTATACAAGACGTGATGATTATGATACGAGATTTCTACTATAATTAATTAACTAACCCTTAGCGATTGACCCAATGTTTCAAAGCTTCCTCAAACTGAATCGTCTCCTTATTTCTTGGCGCCTCCTCAATTTCCTCCTTATTGTCGTTATCCACCAAATTAGCATCTTGCTCCTGTTTCGTCTACCGACCAAAAACAAACATTGAGATAAAAAAATATATTTTCCGAATGAATTTAATTTAGTGCCGGTGCTAACCTCTAACAAGCTGTGCTTTGCATTATCTGAATGGAGCACCCACCTGAGGCGGCCCAAAGGGACCCTGATTATTACCACCTTGCTGGTTATAATTAGGATAATTCTGCTGAGCACCCACATGATTCTGATAATGCACCCCCTGGTGGTTCAAATTCGAAGCTGGCCCTGCATGGTTCATATAATTCTGTTGCACCATCGGGAACATTTGGTTCGCTTCCGGCGGACTAGTCGGATGTCTGGCCCGTAATTCCGCCATAAAATTCGCTTCTTGTGCATAACGTCGCTGCAACTCCTGCTGCCAACCACCATCCGATTCGTCTTCGCCATCGTCCTCGAAATCTGCATTCAATTCGCTTGGTTAATTAGCCAGTTGCGGTTTAAGGGGTTGGTGTATTTTGGGTTGCATGCATTCACTAGGTTTAGGTTTTGGAGCTACAACACTACTCACCAAGAGGTTTTCTGATAGCACTAGCCTCTGACGCAATCGAAGGTTCTGTAAGTTAACAATCATTCAACAGGCAGCATTCCACATACAGTCTACCAAAGTATTCGCTATTTTTTCGAGTATTTTTTTGGAAATATAATTAAATTAAATAAATAATAATCAAACGAAATAAAACTTACCCTTGTACTTATATTTTGTGTGTGTGTGTTTGTGTTAACAAATCAAATGTAATTGAGCGCAAAATAAAAATATAAAAAAAAGTACAACCGTTTATTAATAAAAATTAACAATAATATATATTATAAATATAAACATAAATTTGTAAAATAAATCGTTTGTTTAACAATAATAAAATTTCAAATAGTTCTTTACAACGTCCTATATGATAGGAGTAACAAAAATAATCACAAAAATATATATTTTCTTTTTTCGTTCGTACAAAAATTCAGTGTGATGTATTATTTGAATTCATGCTAGCGCTCGACAAAATATTACAAGTAGAATAAGTCAGAGTCATTCTTAAAACTGGCCAAAAAAGTTCATCATTCTCAAAAAAAAAACACAAACGCCAGAAGAGATTTTTTTATACAAGAGAAAAAAGTGTGTCAGTATAAGTACGGAGAGATTCATCAAAAATTCGAATCGAAGCTATTTGTACACAATAAACTAATATTTCGGAAAGAAAACAATAATAAAGTAAAAAAAAGAAACTAAACTCCGTCCCGCCAAAATGAATTGAAATCCATTTCTTAAGAGACGGAGCAACTCGTCCAATAAAAATAATACTAGAGATGGTTTTAAGCAATTATAAATCTAATAAAAACTTATCGATCCGTACCTGAATTCAATTCCCGAACAAGCGTCGACATTGCATTAGTGACGGAATCGGCAGCTACCAGAAGATCGTTTCGCAAACTCCTACCAATCGATCCGGGCGTGCCATTTCCATTCGAACCTACACCCAACTCATGAAAATACTAGCCACTTTATAAATTAGAAAATTACGCACCCATATTAATATTAGCAGCCCCGCCAAACGCATTGCGAACATCCCCACCAACGCCGACCAACGAATCATTATTCGTCATATTATGCATTGGACCACGATCAATGCGTTCACTCGACGGCAAAGCACCCAACGGTTGCATCATATGGCCCGCACGATCTTGCTGAATGGAATTGCCCATCGACGGATTACTGGGCGGCATACCGAGTGGCGTTTGCGGCGCACTTCGTGGACCCGATTGCGTGGTCGGCACAGCGCCTGGGGGAAGTGGCGGCGATTTAGTGCTGCGCGGCGATGAGTTCGGCGTGCTGCGGGGCGAAGACTGATGATTCTAATCGACATCAAATGGGATTAAAACGAGTTGTTTATAATTGGATAATTAATTACTTTTAGCATTTTCATAAGCCCTTCCAACTGGATCATCAATTGCCGTCTGGAATCTTGCAATGTCGATAAATGCGTTTCAAGTTCATCTTTTCTCATCCTAAGCGCTCGCAATTCGTTCATCAGCACTGGATTGTCCGTACCGTGACCGCTTGACTCCAATTCTTGTTGTCTTCTATTAGAAAAATCCAATTACTCAACACTCAATCGAATAATCACAAGTTATCTACCTGAGTCTTGCAATTTCTCTCATAATTTCGCGATTCTTCGACTCCAACTGACTAATAAGCTCCCTCTGAGCCCTGGTAGAATCCATTCCAAGACACGCTTCTGATGGCACTCTCCCCTATTGAACAGAATTTAATTAGCAAATAATTATCGACAAACAGGTAAAAGAAGGCGAAATGCCGAGTAGCTACTTACCGTATCCGGCGACAAAGAGTTTTTTCTATACCCAGTTATTGGCTAGAAAAAGCAAAACAGCTAAAGCACATCGATTCAAAGAGAAATTTCAAAACAAACTCATGCTTGCTTTTATTGTAATTTAATTAGTAAATCATACCATCCCTGATCGTGCTTCTTGAGCCAATTTAGCGGCATACCGAGCAATCAATCGATGCTCGTCATCTCTTGCACTATCCAAACTGTAACAATCAACGTTTTTCACCAGTAAATAAATAAAGCGGAATTTACCTTCTGGCGGTCGATCGGCTGTCCAAACTGCCCATTCCATCATAGGGCGCCGAAAAGTTACCATCTGGAAAACCGTTGTGGGAAGGAATGGGTGAAGGTGGCCTGCAAGTCGCATAATTAAAATATTTACCGAAAACAAGATAAGAAATATTTACACTATATGTGATAAATTTAAAGTCTTTTCCGGTTGCTCCGGGAATCTCGGTAGATTATTCCTCTGCTTATCAGGTACACAACGGAATGATTTTCTTAATGAATGGCCGATTGTTTTCGTTGGAGACTACAATTATTTGCAATTAAGATAAATAATAATAATTATTATCGTTACGCACATAAGATGAGTATTCTTTGACTTGGTGGTCTAGAGTGTGAGGTGTGGAGACGCGACCTCGCCAGAAACAGTCTTGGCACAACGTGTAATGCGGACATTTCTGGCAACGATATCGGAATCCCATAAAGTTCTCCCGCTGACATGCATCGCATTGCGTCGGATGTTTCACTATTCGACATTAATATTAATATTTAAGTCTACATTTAATATATTCTTACCATTCTCGACGTTAGCAATTCGGTGCAGTAGCGGCAGCCAAACAAGCGCGGGCGGACCTGGATCGGACATCATCGTGTCAAGAAAATCGTTGACTGTTACTTTTATATTCTGGAACGAAATTGTTAGTTTGCTTGGCTTGTAATTTAGATTGGTTACTCAACAGTACTGAAAATGGAAGTTGCAAGAGAGTCTGTATAGTTAAATGTAGGCGATTCGTAGACTGCTGCTGGTAAGGCCAATACTTCTTGGAGGTACTCATTGAATCTCCAATGCATTAGTAAGCCGTTACTGTCTGATATTTGCGAGAATATATCTACAAGAATATTTTACACTGTCTGTCTTCTACCACTTATAATAGTACTTACATCGGAGCTTATCCATTAACTTGCCAGCGCAAAGTGTAGCCAAAGCCACTTTAATGGAAAACACTCGGATTTTGCCCACATTATCACTACGCGCAAAGTACAAACAAATCAAATAAATCGTCTAGAAAAAATAAAGCAACTTACACTGTAGCATAAGCCGCTAAAATCCAATTCAACAGCAAGCTGGAGCAAACATCAACATGTGCTTGTTGAGTTGGTGGCGCGCGTTTATTCAAACTGTGATACAAGGAACATAGCAGCGTTTCTAATCGCGCGACACTCAATTCCGAGGACGGTTCAAGTGCATGCAAGCCTTGCTCCCTAAATGCCTCAATCACATTCCAAATGTCCACTGAATGCACTGCAAAATCGCACGATAAGTCCATTCAAATTTATAAATAATTAAAAATTAAACACTTACAGCTAACTTTCTTCTGGATGAATCGCAGTTTCGTCGCAGTTCTGTAAGACGCAAATCGGATCAAATCGAAATTGTGTGCACTCATTTCATGGATCAGTGCAAGGCGATGATCCGAAGATCCAGAAAGAGCGTCTTGACCCTGCATTACTGAAATCGCAACAAAGTGGGTTAATGTTTTGTTGACGGTTTGACGTCGACGTCAAATTAATTGAATGTCCTTCGTTCATTAGTCGATTATTGGGAGCGATTAAAGTAAGCAAATCGGAATGCGACCAATAAACAATATCCAGAAATAATATTTGACTGCTCGCCAAATCGGGTTTCTTCAAAACAACATAAAACACTGATTGGTGATTTATGGACTGACTGGCAGCGCACTTTTATCCGATTTGCAACTTGCATTGCAAACTAAACCGACTGGTTTCAATGAAATTAAATGCTACTTACTGGTGGTTACGCGATTTTCATAGAAGACGGTTTAATTTCCGCGTTTTTCTCACATAAAACTCGATTATCTTGAGACGCAATATCTCAAGATACTCTACTACACGCCATTTTGAATTTTCTTCGGGCACCTGCCCCTGAAATCACTAGTATATGTCAACCAGGTCAACTCGGTGCACTACATGTGGGTTGCATACTAACGATTTTTCATTTATTTCCGGATAGGCAACCAGCTATACAGTCGGAAAAACCCTTGAAACAGAAATCTGCAATTTAGTTGGTAGAAACGGTAGATGGCGCTTTCGCGCTCTTATAAAAGTATTTCCCAGCCAACTTCTTGTTTTGTTGTTGGCTAGCGCTTGGTGTGTGTGCATGCGGTTCGTTATGTGCAATTAAAGTTCGTTTTCCTTAAAAAAATCTATTTTTGTGAATGAAAAATTGTGAACTATGTGTTTTAAATCGATAATTTAACATCTAAACAACATGGTCCAGCTGGAATTTTCTTCTACGGGTATGCTCTAGTTTTAATCAATTTTTGCAACATGCACCCTCTATTAAGGGCGGTATTGACATTTTGCAAGAAAGGTATTTGCTTTACGTATTTATCTACCAATGCATTAATTTCAATTACCTCCACTTAATCACTATACTATTCTTAGTTGAGAAATATTTTGAAAACTATGGGAAAATAGGGTAGTTTTTTACGATTTCGATCGCGAAACTACCCCACCCACTATTTTACAGCCGGTTTTTAAAATTGCAGTTTGTTTTTTGGTTTGCGGTTGGTAATGCGGGTTATAAAACGTCAAAATTTTGTTTTTGAATTATAAAATATGTCAAAATAAATAAAATGTTTTGCGTCAAAAATATTATTTTAAATAATAATTTAAAAGGATGACACAAAAAACAATAGCAAAATTATTTTTTTAGTATAGTTTAGCTATATTTTTACCTGCTGCATCAGCATTAAAGCCCTAAGCAGCTGGTGCTACTCAATAATGCAGGCACGTGTCGGAAAACACCATCTGCATCTTCTTGTCGTCCTAATCACCGATGGTTTTCTGGCTGAATGCAATCTTTTGTGTCTTCTAGTGGTGCCTCAGGAGGTCATTGCTTGTTTACACTAAGCCAAGAATACACACGTGCAAAATAGATTAAAACACATGTTTGTAGAATCAATTACATTTTCCAGGAACCGTGCCAGATGATGGGGTTCCCGACATGACCAGATTAACGGTGCTGGATGAAGATGTCATCAATAAGAATCTCAAAATTCGTTACGAAAAAGACGTAATTTATGTATCCTTTTCGACACACTATGAGTCAAATTTGCTTTTTCGAAGAAGCGAGATTTCTAAGAGGTGACTCATACTGGAAGTATGTTTAGTATGATTATCTTTCATTATTCGTAATCTAGGAAAATGTCAGTGAATTTATTGTTGACCTTCTGGGTCTATAACATCAAAACAAACAATGGGATAATTTTTCGTTTAGCGCAAAACTTAAAAATCCATTTAAATCTAGTGGTATGTTCCTTAATAAGATTTTAGACTTATACTGGCTCAATCCTGGTCGCAGTCAACCCTTACAAGGACATCGACATCTACACTCAGGTAAGCATTCGAAAGAAAAGCAATACTTTTAATTATTGAGTTAATATTCATGTCAGCGGCTTTTTATGTGCGGGGCTTCCGGACATTGTCGTTCATTTATATTTACAAAGCGGCGCGTCTTCGACCACATGTCTTTAGCATTTTATTCATCTCGCTTATATAGGTTAAGCTGTTTTATAACCGGTGAATATAAGGGTTGTGATATCGATTTACGACCCTAGGGACGCGTTCGCCCTTTCACCACCCTCATGTTTAAATGCGTCAGCCGAAAAATGCAATCAGATATGGGGGTGTGCACATTTTTTGAATATTCGTATTACTGGTTGCATATTTATTAAATAATTAGTGGAGATTTTTGGAAAAATAGGGTGATTTCTTGATCCGACGGTACTAAATGTATATCATTATTTTCTTGAACAAGGCATTTTGTTTAAAATGAATAATTACGATTAGAAATTGTGAACCGTAACGCTTTATATCTTTATTCCCACGGGCAAATAATAAGACCTTATTATCCGCAGCCTTTGTTCGTATCGTACACTTGTAGAACAAATTCATCATGTTGTTTATAACATGAAGGAAAATCACTACACGCTGTTGCGATAAAACTTTTCCGTTTTCTGATAAATGAAAAAAATAAATCGCAAATCGGATATCCGGTCTAAAATCGAATAAAAAATTATATCTTTCAACGATTTCGAAAGGAATTAAAACAGATGATGATGGAAATAGAATTAAGTTTCCAGTCACGATGAATGAAATAACATGCAACTCGGATTACTAATTATAGAATGGAGAAACTAAGACAATAAACAAATAATCGATTCGAAACAATAATAAACGAGACGTTCATTCAGTTCGTTCATTGATTGTTGTTCAGTTCGATAATGCACACAATTGAATGACGCAAACTGAAAAGGGTGTAGACGAACCAACCCCAACGTGTTAGTCAAAAGCCACGTTTTAAACGTCGTGTTAATTAACTGGCTAATTAATGGACTTTTTTGTAAATATACACCACTAATTGAAAATGCGGAAATGGGGAAAAATATTAGAGCGATCGACTTCAACTTTGGCCTATTTTTTTATCTGCCTTTCAATCTACTATGACACAAATTTTCAAATAAATTAGTCGATTCGTTTGGAAGTTATGGACCGACAAACATACATTTGTACACTCGTGGACAAAAAATCGCGGACGCTTTTGTTTTCCGTAATTTTATTTAGTTGGGATTTTCTTCTAGGATTATGTGCATAGATACCAAGGCAAGAAACTCACCGAATCCGACCCGCACGTATTCGCCTTGGCCGAAGCAGCGTACGTTTCGTTGCAGGCCGATATTTCCGGCAAAGGATGCATGAATCAAAGTTTAGTAATTAGTGGTGAAAGTGGTGCGGGCAAAACGGAAAACACGCGGTTTATATTGCAGTATCTCTGTTCGGTAACTAGCGGCGTTTCCACTTGGGTCGAACAGCAAATTCTCGAAGCGAACACGATTTTAGAGGCGTTCGGTAACGCGAAAACGGTGCGAAACGATAATTCGAGCCGTTTCGGCAAGTTTATGCAGGTGTGCTTCGATTCGCGTTGGATGATTGCCGGATGCATTGTGCAGGATTATCTTTTGGAGCAATCGCGATTAACGTTTCAAGGGCCAGGCGAACGGAATTATCACGTCTTCTATCAACTAGTCGAGGGTGCCAAGGTAGAATTAACTCATCGAATCAAATTTGAATTATTTGCTAATTAGGATTTTTTGTAGACCAATCCGGAATTGGCATCGCAATTGCACCTCAAAGAAGCGCAATTCTACCACTACCTTAACCAATCGGACTGTATTAAAATGGAAAGCGATGCCCGGAAATTCGATAATCTCCGATTAGCTTTCAATGTGTTACAAGTGCCAGCCAACATGTGCAGCGGCATTTTCCAAACTCTCTCCGCAATCCTGTGGCTCGGTAATTTGAAGTTCGAGGACATTGACGGCGAACGTTGCCAATTAACCAAAGACGATGAAGACATTTTAGCCACTTTATCGAAACTCTTATGCTTAGAATTAGAAAACTTGAAACAAGTCGTCGTTAAGCGACAGATTAACGTGCGAGGAAATATAACGGAAATTCCGCTAAAGCTGCAAGAAGCGCGCGAAAACCGCCATGCGATGGCGAAAGCGTTGTATTCGCGAACGTTCGCGTGGCTAATCAATCATATCAACACGTGCACGAATCCAGGGCAGGATTCGACGCGATTTTTGGGCGTTTTGGATATTTTTGGGTTCGAAAATTTCGCGGTTAATTCGTTCGAACAGCTTTGCATTAATTATACGAATGAGAAGTTGCACAAGTTTTTCAATCACTACGTTTTCGCGTTAGAGCAGGAAATCGTAAGTTGAACAAAATTAAATATAAATCGAAATATAAATTAAATTGTTTTCAGTACAAACGCGAAGAAATCCAATACAACCACATCGCATTCACTGACAACACCTTATGCCTCGAACTGCTCGAAAAGCCCCCACGATGCGTGCTACGCCTCCTATCCGAACAATGCCATTTGCCGCGCGGCTGTGACGCTTCATACTTAACGAACCTGCACGCCGAATTCGAATCGCACGAGCGCTACGTGAAAGGCGACGATCGTCGCCGCTGGGAGACTGAGTTTGGAATCAAACATTACGCCGGCTGTGTCACGTACAACGTAAAAGGCTTCGTCGATAAGAATCGCGACGTGCAACAAGACGTCTTTTTCGACATGCTATCGCGCACCACCAACGAATTCGTACAAGAACTCGCGAGCTTGCAAGACTTGTCGAACGGCAAAAACGTGGCGAACGGAACGTCGACCGTATCGCGCGGCACTAGCAAAGGCAAGTTGACGGTGAGCGACACGTTTCGTCATCAACTGCAAGCGTTGGTCGACGTGTTGCAGTCGACCACGCCGTGGTATGTGCGATGCATCAAACCGAACATTCACAAGCATTCGAACAACTACGACGGTAGTTTGGTGCTCGACCAATTAAAGTATTTGGGCATGTTAGACATCATTCGAATTCGCAAAGAAGGCTTCCCGATTCACATGAACTTTGAGGATTTCGTCGTGCGCTATCATTGCCTGTCGCAAAATCGTCTTCCGACTGACGTGCAGAAAGCGTGTCAACATCTCATCGAAACTTACAAGTTACCAAAGACTGAATGGCAATTGGGCAAAACCAAAGTGTTTATGCGGTCGCATATACACGAACCGCTAGAGGACGCGCGCAATCGGATGATCCAATCGCGTGCGGTGCTGATTCAGACGTGCTGGCGCAGGTATGTGGCACGTAGGGAGTTTTTGAAAGTGCGCGCGGCTATTTTACGGATCCAGCACGAGTATAAGGGTTGGAAGTCGCGCATTGAGTTCTTGCGCAAGCGCAGAGCGGCGATTGTGATTCAGAGCAATTTGCGGGGCGTTTTCGCACGCGAAGTTGCCGCCGCGTTGCGCGAGATGCGAAGGGTGGATGAGGAGATGCGCAAGCGCGAGGAGGAGCGACGCGTGCGCGAGGAACGCGAAGCGGCTCAGGAAGCGTTGAAAGTGGAACAAGCGCAATGCGAGGAGTTGGTGAAGAGCGAACGAGCGGCCGAGCAGGAAATCGCCGCATTGTCGCACATGGCCGAGCAATTGAAGCCGAGACTTACGGAACCGGTCACCGAATCGGTCGATTTGGACAATTTGTTCGCGTTTTTGTCGGACGTACAGCCGCAAACGCGCAATCAAATCATCGACGAAATCGGCGAGAAGATGAACGAGCTCGTTGAAGATTTAGATGTCGAACTAGAAACCGTTATCCAACAAGAACTGGAAGGTTTGGCACAAGAGCAGCAGCCAACGCCGCCGAAAATGGGCTTGCCATCGCTACCGGAGCCGAATTGTCCGCCTCCGCCACCGCCCGCCGCTTTCCAGAACAATATTGTTGCGCCCGTTGTGGTGCCAGAAGTGCAAACACCGGTTGATGTGATTGGGGAGAAAGAAGTGGAGCCGATTTACGAGGCGGTTTTGCCACGCGAGGATTCGATACAGCCGGTTTGCGTTTCGCCACCACCGTTACCAGCGCCACCTAGGTTGCCTTCGGAGTCGCCGCGGCCGAGTCCGCCGGTTTCGCGATCGAGCAGCGCGATTGTAAGTTACATTTGCTATTTTATTTATTTATTTACAAATTATTTATTTTATAGCCGCCTAGTTGGCGCCATTCCCACGACGAGCAACTAGTAAGCAACGCCGAGCGCGAACAACGTCGCAAGTTCCGCGTCGAGAAGAAATTGCTCGAATTGAACGACGCGAATGATAAAGAAAATGCAGCCGAAGAGATTCATCATGACATGCTCGAGTTTGCAAACACGTATTTTAACGCGCATGAGCGTAGTCCCGAAGGTACGATTATCGCGACTTTGACGAGAAAACGGCAAAGTTCGGAGATGATTCCCAAATACGAGATGGTGACGTTCTACAAGGGTAATACGATTCCAAGTTCGCATATTCACATGTACGACCCCGATAATATTAATGTGGCTTGCAGTATTTTTAGAGTAAGTTGAATCGCATTTTATTTCGCACGATTTAACGGATTTATTACAGGATTTGTGCAAATACATTCGCGGCGAATTGAACGGCGAACGCGAACTGCAAGTCATCCAATCGATAATCGGCTATGCGTTGGAACGCGAAGAGCTACGCGATGAAATCTTCGTGCAATGCATCCGCCAAGCGACCAACAATCCCAACACTGAAGGCACCGAGCGCGTCTGGTTGCTCCTTTGTTTATGCGTGGTGGCTTTCCAGCCATCCAAACTCCTCCATCGCTACTTCCAATCCTTTCTCAAGAAAAACCTGAACCAAAGCGGCCGAATCTCGCAATACGTGCAATGGTGCATCGACAACTGCAACAATACCAAAGTAACGGTGCGCGAGCATCCGCCATCATCCGTCGAGGTGGCCGCAATGAAGCGACTCGGCACGATTGTGTGTCGGTTCTTCTTTCTGGATGGTCGCACGAAAGCGATTGATGTGCATCCGACCGATACGGCGGGCGATGCATCGCGCAAACTGGCTGAGCGATTGGGTTTGCGCAATTTGGACGGCTGGGCGATTTATCAAAGTCGGAGCGATGGTGAGGAGCATGTTCGCGCGCATCATTACCTATACGACGTGATCGCAATGTGGGAGACCAACCAGAATAAGTTGATCTCGCAGAGTTTGGGGCGCAGAAGCAATCAATCGTTGGGCGGCGGCGAAAATCGCTTCATTTTCAAACGAAGACTGTTCAAAACGAGTCGGGAATTGAGTCAAGACCCGATGGAGGTGAATTTGTTGTACGCACAAGCCGTGCACAGTGTGGTCAAGTGCGACGATTTCCCCGTGACTGAGAAAGTGGCTTTACAATTGGCTGGGTTGCAAGCGCAAGTGGCTCTCGGCAATCCGAAAGATAATAACAAATTGGAGTATTACACTGATATTGATACGTATCTGCCTTATAGGATTAGTAAGACTAGAGGCGATGATGTTTGGGTGCCGATTATTGCCCAAGCGCATCGCCAGTACGGTGCTAATCGGTCCGAATTGACGGCGAAAGCTTTATATTTGTCGTGTGTGATGCAGTACCCACTTTACGGCACCACAATGTTCCAAGTGACGTATCGCGGGTATTGGTCGTACGGCAACGCGCTTATCCTGGGCGTGAACAGCGAAGGAATCATGCTCATCAAATCGGACGACAAGTTCGTGTTGAACGAGTTCCGCTATCAGGACGTGGAAAGCATTCTACTCGATCCGAGCGATTGCTTCATAACGCTCACGTTGGCGCGCCATCTAAGCGACAACAATCACAAATGCTACGTGTTCGAGACGCAGCAGAAGAACGAGATCGGCTCGTTGATTGCGAGTTATTGTCCGACCTTGGCGGGTTGGTTAACGGAGAGCGAGCAGCCGCAAAAGCGGATGAAGAGCATCACGAGTGAAGATCGCGTGCGATTGTACCACAATTTGGTAAACACGCGGCGCGCATTGGTTGACCACGAATTGCTGCGCAAACCGACGGATAGTTCTGGAAGTTTTCTGCGTAACACGTTGCGCAGATTGAGCAAACACAAGTTGGACCGGTTGCGGCAAGAGCACGGCGGTGATACAGGTGAGACTTATAAAGGTTTTCATTATGCGTTTTGGGCGTTCAGTCGGCAAGCGTTGCCGCAAAGTATTAGTCGCATCCCCGAGGCGGAGGAGCAAATTATGCTCCAAGTGTTTCAAATTATATTGACGTATGCGGGTTTGGGGCAAAACGGGGAGACGATTCGCCGCGTTGAGGACGAGCACGTGTCGCTTTTGCAGACGATTTTAGAGCGTTGTATGCGTAAAGAGTCGTTGTTGTGCGAGCTGTACTTGCAGCTGATTAAGCAGACCACTGATCATCCCGATCCGAACTCGCGAGTGAATTTGCGCCATTGGGCGTTGTTGTCGTTGGCGTGTTCGGTCGTTTTGCCGCCGAACAAAGCGATTCGGCGCTATTTAATCTCGCACTTGAAACGGTGCAGTTCGGACTTCGTGACGGAAGAGGGCAAATACGCGCGATTTGCCGATAAGTGTCTGTCGAAGACACAAGGCACCAGACGGCGACAATGGCCGCCATCGCGCGAAGAGATTTTGTGCACGATTAATCGTCGGCCGGTGTATGCGCGCTTCCACTTCATGGACGGACAATACCATTCGGTCGAATTCAATCCATCGGCAACGGCCAAGGATGTGTTGACGGTTGTCCGCGATAAAATCGGACTGTCACAAAATGCGAAAGGTTACGCCATCTATGAAGTGCTCGGCAATTCCGAGCGTAGTTTAGCGGCCGAGGAAAAGGTGGCAGACGTGATGGCGAAATGGGAGCGATATCGAGCGACGACTGCGGCGAACGCGACGAGCAATGCGGCGAGCGCTGCCAAGCGAGCGCGCCCGCAACATCATTTCTTCCTCTTCAAAAAGCATCTCTTCATGGATAACTTTATTAATTTGAATGATGCCGTTGAGAAGGAGTTGTTGTACCATCAAGTGTTGCACGATTTGCGAACAGATCGTTTTCCGATCACGGAAAAGGAAGCGATGATGTTGACGGCCTTGCAAGCGCAACTCGAATTGGGCGATTTGGAGGAGATAATCCACGATTATCGCCCGATTGCGTGTCATTGTTTGCCGGCGCGCATGGTGCCGACTGTGCCGAAAGAGGGCGTTGCAATGCATCATCAGTCGTTGCGCGGGATGACACCTTGCGAGGCGAAACAAGCGTTTTTGAACTTGATTCAAAGTTGGCCGTTGCATAAAGCGACGATTTTCGACGTGATGCAATCGTTCACGTCGAATTGGCCGAGAGTGTTGTGGCTGGCCGTCGATCAGAAGGGGTTGCATCTGTTGGAGCATCGCTCGCGCAATGCGCTTTGCACGTACGAGTACGCGAGCATTCTCAGCTATTCGCCGGCTTTGAATTGCTTGATGATTATTACAGGGAGTGATCGCAAGCAAAGCAAAGTGATTTTAACCACTGCCCAAGCGTTCCAAATTGCAACGTTGATCAGGGAATATATGGAAGTGTTGCATGGCAATGCGGTGGAGTTGCGGCGCGTGGAGCAACAACCGAAAAGTCGGCCGGTTAGTGCTTTGCATCCGAATGCGCCGCTCGTGCCGCCGCAGCCTAGCTAGAAAAGGGTCACTTTCGCAGATCAAGTAACCAAAGCGTGTTATTGAAATCACTATGTTGGTTTGTTTGCGATGTAGTGATTTGCTTGATTTGCGAAATGGTATCGGAATCCGTGGGATCTGAATTCGTTAAGTGTATTTATTGTTTTTGGCTCTCTAAACAAAGACTGACTAGCAGGAATTAGTTAGACTAATTGATACTAGGACACGATTTTTGTCGTTGAGCTGTTTTTAATATAGCTCAATGATTGATTGGCGAATGCGACATTATTATGCAACCAACTATACAATTTCTATTTGAGGTTGATGATTTTATCAGTTTAATCAGTGTATGATTATGATGTAACCACTAGTCAAAAAGGTGTACATATAGAATAAAGTGCTGATTCATTTATTCTGTATTTACGCACATTGTTTTATTATATAAATAAACTTATGCTTTTATTGAATTGATGAACAAATATGAGAACATTTACAACTTACCGTAAAATATTATACTATACAGAAATTTTATTAGGTTGATCAAAATATATATATTGTGATATAATTCATCATTCTTTTACAAATAATGATGCTTTGTGTATTATTACGTTTTTGTACATTGTCAGTATTTATAAAATAATAGCCCACTTAAATTAAATATAAATTATTGCCGATTTTATTCGTTTCAATAATAAAACAAAAAGCGGTACAAATAAATAATTAAATATATTTACAAAATTCCAAATGAAACACACTAAATCGATCCTTATCAATATCTTTAATAACATAATAATACTAGTTTCCGTATGAGTATCTCATTCAAATAACAAAACTACTAGCGCCTTTATTTTTCACATCCAAAAGTGTCGTAGTGGACGTGGACGCTAGCGTCATCTTCTCATCAACCTCTTCCATCTTCCTTTTGACCAAATGAATCGTATAGATGGCACCACACACGCCCAAAGTCATTCCGGCCAAAACGTCCCACCAATGATGTCTCCGATCGACGATGCGAGTCAGCGAGCACAAAAGACCCCAAGTCAGACAAATCGCCACAAACAGCGGCTTGAATAGTCTCCCTGTATGCTGGGTAGGCAACCTGCGATGCACTACAAACTAGAACAAAAAATCCAAATTAATGCTAATTCGGTGTATTGCTGGTTGCAGACTTACACCGCAATAGAGCGCGACGAACGTGGAAATTGAAGAATGTCCGGAAGGAAACGACCTGGAAGAGTCAATAACGAAATATCCGCTATATGCACTGTTCGTACAGGTGTACGTTTCGACATAAGTATTATCCAGGCAATTTAAACTAGTGTCCGGCTTGCAAACGTCGATGAAATGCGGCCGATGCTCGCCAACGATTATTTTCACAATTTCTGTTATCAGAAACACAAACACAACACCAATCAGACATTCCTTGTAATAGAACCACACGTCCTTGATTTTGATCGCTTTGAAGCTCTCTTTAATCAGAGCCTCGACGATTATGATGACCACAATTGGCAGCAGGGTGGATCCGACTAGTAGGATGGTCGGGGAAATTGTGTCGCCTCGATATGGGTGCGATATCACCGGATCGTTACATCGAAAACCCACTTTGGTGCCCGGAATAACTCCATATTCCAGCAGTAGGATCAAGGATGACACTGTAATTAATTTATTATTAATGTTGTTAGTAGAAAATTGGTTGGAACTTACGTAGGAAAAATTGCGTCCACCGCATTATTAATTTATCTAATTTTAAATCCAGCCATTATAATTTGATAACAAGATAACGATTTGTTTAGCGATAATTCTAAATGTTTCTGCACCTTAATTAACATGTTCATCGATCAAATAGTTTGTTTTTGTTTAAAATCTGATGTGGCATTGAATTCAATGTCACGGATGCCGAAGTTGAATTCGTGCGGTTACGTAATTGGGGTTTTCTTACCTAGTACGGTAATGACGAGATTGAGGATGTGAGTGCGACGAAGTCGATAGGTTTTGAGGAGAAATCGACTTTTCCTCGACTCTGGCTGCTGCTCTTTGTCGATTTCTAGATTCAGACACACTGGTTGCGGAATTTGTCGTTCAGAAGGCGCTGCTGTCATTGCTTTATTTTCCTGCACACAACAGATTTGAATAATTCAATTATTAACGTTTCACTTGGTTTTATATGAATTACACACTGAATAATATTTAATGTCGGCTTATGGGTTTAGTTTTAAGTGTGATGAATCACTGTTTGCGTGTAGAAATGAGGAATGTAATCGATTAATCTTGTTGTGTAAATACAAACAAAGCGCGAATTACTTTTACTTACCAAAAAGGCAATTTCGCACTCATTTTGTTCACTTTCATGCATCTTTACTTTGAGACTAATTATCAGCAAATCGAAGTACTAGTGACTAAATCAACGAGATAATGGATGAGTCTCATATATTTGCAATTTTTTAAGATATAAACAATTATCGCTATTGGTTTACCTGGTTGGACATTTTTCAAAATCTCCAAGAACACTACACGAGACACATGCAGATCGGAACGAATATTTTTTAACAAACAATTATTTTAATAAGGTGGGTATACTATGAGGATGTGCATATTAAAAGCGCTTTACAAACCGGAGGAAGGGTTAAATAAATCATTTGTATGGTTGCTATACACTACAGTTGAGTTCGTTAAACAGATTTTCAACTCGTTCAAAAATGAATCATAAAATAATATCTCATTTACATAGAGATTTTGAAACTCATTCATAAATCAACCTTGTGATAATTTTTTTTTAGGAATTTTGATCCTAAAATAATCAAAAATATGCCAAAAAAAATTTGTTCCGACGAATTTGTCATCGATTGTAAATTCCAGATTAACAATACTTACAATTGCGATATGAATTCTTGCACAAATGTTGCTAAACCATTGTTGTTTCATTTTAACAGTTTGATAATTTCGCAATTAAAATATGATACTGTGCATTTGAATAACTTTACGCACATAAATGATAAGCAAATGTTTCGATTAATTCCTGAATTTGATTAACATTTTCGGTTTTGGATATTTCGCTGTTTCGTTATAGATTTATTTTGTTGGGCAATTTGCATATTTTTCTACGCAAACAAATATCGGAAAGTTAATCTATCAGTTTGTTGACATTCCTGCTATCTCTTTGTATTTTATATACGACAACAAATAACTTATTTTTTTATTGGCAAATATTTAAAGAAAGAATCGCAGTGCATTGCAATGTACATAACAAAAGGCTCATTTGTATCACAGACTGCATTTAGTGCATTCCACTCTCAACAACTTAAGTCCATTAAATACTTATTTTTTCATTTTCTAAAAGTAAAAGCAGATGTGTGCGCGCAAGAATAAGGTTAATTTAAACTAATTAACATCTTAATTCAAACGTCCAAAATCAATTAGATTAGTTCCGGATGGACTTAATTTAAGTAGCATTTACTTAGCAATCAAATAAATACTTACATAGCACATAATACTATTTGAACTGTAAACATTATTCATGTCTTTTTTGTTTATTGTTTAATATTTAACTAATACACTACTAATCGCGGACCACGTTCACCCGCACATATGAACCAAAGGTGAAAATCCACTGGTAGTGGAGGAAGTTTCTAATTTCCAACAATTCTATTATTTAGTAGTAGTAGCATAACGACTGACTCATACTATTCAACGAACAACAATAATAATAATCATCGTGCGATTGGAATCCGGTATGACATTGAATTTTAAGAGGTTCTTTTACCAACCAAGAGCGCATCAAGACTGAATAAACTAGTGTGTTAAGTTTGGCTTAGGCATCACCTCCAGAAGACCTTTCTGGCTCCTCACCCATTACTTTCAATTAAGGTTGCATGCTTCAATTCCGCTGAGAAAGCGACGATTTTGATTTTTCTGACTCATATAGCTATGCGCTTTTTTCACAGTGCTTTTGTTATGGGAAAAAGGGATTGTTGGTGGTTGAATCATGGATGGTTTTTGTGTAGTGTGGTAGCTCCGAGGCGCTGAAAGTCTGAGCCGCCATTTGTAAGATGGCGGCTTAGATTTAAATTGAAGAAATGTTGGACTTTTATAACAATTTTTGACGGGTTTTTTAAAATGTGCCACAGACAGTCAAAAATACCTTATTTTAGAACATTTTTGGGTACCTTTAACTCGAAATATCGGCACTTTTTCTTCATTTATCGATAGTTTGCTTCAATAACTGCTGACATTTATGAAAATCACATAAAATTTTGACATTTTGATTATTTTTTCGTAAAAACAAATTCAAAACAGTTGAGCATCTTGATTGTTATGCCAATGGCGGTGTTATTTTAGTTGAATGGGATAATAGGATCAATTTAAATCCAAAACGCTTTGCTTTGTTCATTGTTGTTGTTATCTATGTAAATAAATAAATAAATAAATAAAGCATTATTTTAAAGGGGGCCAGATGTTGAAATAATAACGTTTTATCTTCAAGTATATCTCTTTCTTTTTCACACTTTCATACATAGTTCTTTGTTATAACATGGTTTAATTGGTTTTTATTTTTACAAAAAAATGGTTCTAACAAACATATATCTAAGAAAATTATACACAAGTCTATGAACAACAGACTACACATACGCACACAAACATTTCAAAACCAAAGCAGCTCATTAACGACGACGACTGGTTGGAGAAAAAAGTGAAAAAGGGCGCAGATGTTGCAGATGGCTTTATGATGATGATGATGGCTTTCAATAAGAGTGTGGTCTTTTGCCTTTTAATTGGGGGGAATGAGAGTAAAGAATAAAGGAGTTGCTGTGGTTTCAAACGAAAAAATAATTCTCTCCTGCTTTGTAATTCTGAAAACTGCAGACTCAACAATTAACATTTATTATTTTATAATTAGTTATTGTAATCGCTAACAATTTTATTTTTACGTTTTTCTTTTCGTCAAAACTAACTAAAGTAGTCTCTCTCTTCATCAGATATAAAAAGCAATTTAATTTAGTTTGATAAGAGTGAAGAGGATGATGAGATATGTGACATTTATTTCGACTGCGAGGCTTCGAGGATGATGAGTATTTAAATTTGAAAGTGCTGCTGCATCGAAACCTCGCTCGCATCTAGCTTAATTCAATTATTTGAATGAATGCGTTTTTGCTTTAGTATTTACGTACGTGAAACTATAGCTATATAATACATCATATAGTACTGAATTACATTATTTATAATAATATTGTGCTTAATTTAATTAGTTTATATTTTCAACATTGATGATGGATTCCTTCTTTTAATTAATCAATTAATTAGATTAAACTTTGCCTATATATTAACAATACTTGCATCAGTGCAAATTCACATTTAATTAATAATAATAATGCGGGTTGGTTCATTCGAGTTCAAAACCCGCATTGTTTTTCCCCTCTCTTTTGGTCCAGCCAACCAGACTAAAATTTAAGCAACCCAAATTAGTTAGTAATTAAAATGTACCCGTTTTGGGGCACTTGGTCTCTTAGCTACAAAATTCTAATCTAATTATATACTTGTATGGACATATAGTACTAAGTTTAGAGAGAAAGTAGTAGTAGTATAAACCCTGTCCCACTAAGAAGTAGAAAAGTAGGCGGAGCTACGAGTTCCACTAGCGACGCGCGCACACTTTTAGCAGGACAGGACTCGTAGAATTGATATAACGAACAACGATGCTTTGGCTGGCTGGATTTAAATGTAATTTACAAAATCAAACACGTGATAATGGCACGAGATGGCAGTGTTGCTCGGCCTATGATATGATAATGAAATTTATATTATTTTTAATTATACTGATATACAAGGCATTTGTTCAATTCTACAGATGGATGATACAATATAAGCTTTTCAATTGAAATTTACACAAACACAAAATTCGTCTCATCGTCTTGTACAACTTAATTTTAATTGTGGAATGTAGAAAAAATGCAAAGCTGTACAAAACGATACAGGTGGAGGAGTACCCGTTTAGCAATCCCCACGTTGAATTATATCTTACAACGTAATTACACAAAAATTATAGCCACTTGTACTTAGTAGAAGTATAACAATGAAGAATGCGGTACGATTTCATTTGCAAACTAGACCCTGTCCCACCAATAAGTTGGTTGCACCAATTAGGATCAAGCAATTCGATTTGGTTGTGGGACAGGGTATATACATAAGAACATACTCAACAACACAACCGATTTACTTCTCTTTTTAGTTAAAAGTTTCGTTACAATTACAATTATGCCCCATTCAAATAATTATTGTCATATCTATACATTTAATTTAATATATTATCAACTCGAACAATATATTATAACAATCAATAATAACTAACACATTCACATATTATTTCTTGTTCATCTTAGAATAATTTATGGGCAGTGCTTCATATAATTTATTTAAAGTTAATATTTATAATCTCGAACCGAATGTTGATTGTTGCAGAGATTTTCGAAAAACTTGGGACCAAGATTACGTTGTGCTTTCTTCAGTTTCTTCTGAAAGGTCCATCAATGACGAGAAGGTGCGGTCCGACCACGATTCACCATCCAACGAAACACTCATCTCCGCCTGCAACCAAATTACAAGTAAGTTTTAATTATTTCTTCAAAAAATCTTACTTCTTGTTGGAGCTTATTCAGCAATCTCCGTTTGTCCGCTTGCAAGCGATCCGCTTCATCCGCTTGTCTTGCTGTCCGAATCCCCGACATCTCCAATAAAGCCAAATGTGCGTCCTTTTCACTGATGGCCGCTTCGATTGCTTCTCGTCTACACCAAAAATTAAATACGATTCGTCCAATAAATCGAGACTTACTTGAAATGTACAAGCTCCTGCAGATTCTGCTTCCGTTCAGCTACCAGTTTGGTGAATTGCATCTCGAGATTGGTCATCCGCGACACGTAACTTCTACAAGAGTGGCATTTCATTGCTTGAGCTGCTTGTAGTGAGAGCAATCGTTGCTCCAATTTTCCAACCTACACAATTAGACTTAATACCAATAATAATTTGGGGAATGACTCACCTTTTCCATGATTTGTCGCCGCTTGGCTTCTTCAGCTTGCAGGACCATTTCGCGTTCGGTGGAGATTCGCATACTTTCCCGGAGTGCTTCTTCCAGTTCTTGAATCCGATTCTTGTTAGGATTCACGTCATTATTGTTTGCTTCCTGGTTAATATCCTTTTCAGTTTGAAGCTGAGCTTCGAGTATTCGCATGTCGTTCTTATTTTCCTTCATGGTTTGTTCGTAAGCATCCAACGTTGTTTCCAGTTCGTTAATGTAACTATCTTTGGACTCGAGGGTATTAGACATCTAGATTGTTTATAAGAAGCGATATATATTTATATTTACAAAACGTAAAATAATTGAAAATTGAGAGAAGGGGGTGACAGATATTTTATATATAAATATAAATTAGAATGAGGCAACATTGTGTTTGGTATATTTGGTACGAGTGTATTAATAGGACGTTGAAGAGGTGATTAAAAGAAGCTCTTTAAGAACCCAGCAGGTCCAGCCTGATTAATCCAAGTTAGCAAGCAAAAAGAGCAAAAACATGATTAGTATTCATTCTGTTAAATTGACTATTCAAGTCACTTACTTCTTCTTTTTTTCTTTGGTCTTCCATTTGTGCATTCATTTGCTGCTGGTTCTTCAATTTGGCTTGCGCATTTTTCAATGCCCTGCAAAAATAATTCATAAACCCAACACAAACGCAAAATTTTTGACTTACTGTTGCAAATCCATAATTTGCTTTTCTTTGGTGTTTTGTTCCTCCTGGCTCATTTGCACCAATTGCAGCAGTCGCTCCATTTCTGCAGCGGATCGTTTCGCCTCTTCTTCTGCCTTCTCCACATTCTTCTGTGCTTCTGCCAGTTTCTTGTTCAGATCGCCAGCAGCTGCGGCACTTCCACCAGCCTTCTGCAAGGAGGCTTGCAATTGATCCATTTGCTCCTTTTGCTTACGCAGCTGTTTATCCAACTCAATCATCTTCTTCTCCTTTTCTTCCACGAGTCGCTGTTTCGCTTCGTTAGCTTTCCTTTGTTCTTCAATTTGTTTCTTGAATTCATCTAGCTGCTTCTTGTACATCGACATGTCTTCGCTTGGTTTCTGCGGACCAGTAACTTGAGTCCTTTTGCTTGCTTCTAGCAGTTCCAACTGAAAAATGCTTCAATTAATCGCAATTCACATTTAAATAATAAAAGGAAATTAGTAAAATGAAGAAAGTTAAAATAAAACACGTTCATCTACTAAATAATCTAGTAAATGGTGACATGCCTGGTTTCGTTCCAGTTCTTGTACCAACATTTCCAGCTGCGCTTGCAATCTCTCTTTCTCCGTAGCACTATTCTTGTTCTCAGCTTGCGCCTTCTCCAAATCCTTTCGCAACTTGGCCATCTCCTTTTCGTCCACTTGTTGTTGTGGTTGAATGCCTCGCTCCTTTTGGTACAACGCCATTTGTTGCAACTGTTGCTGCAACTGCTTCTCCATCACCTGGATGCGTTTCTGCAAATCTTGTGCCATTTTCTCCGCCTGATCTGCACGATTCGTCTCCTGCTCCACCACTTTCCGCCATTGCTCCAACTCGGAGTCTCCTCTTGCACCAGACTCGTGCAATAACTTCTCTGCTTTGTCTGCGCGTTGTCGGTGAAGATCTCGCTCCTTTTGGATGGCTTGCAATTGTTGCTGTAATTTCGTAATCTCCCGATCGCGATTCTCGATGACATCTTTCGTACCACGTTCCATATCCTGCGACATCTTCTTCTGCTCGGTTTTCAAGCGAGCGACTTCCGCTTTGTGTTTCTCCAACTCCGTTTCACTTTGGTTGAGCTCTTGTTGGAAGTTCATCAACATGTCTTGGGATTTTTCTAATTGGTTCACCAACTGGTCACGTTCTATCGTCAGCTGCTTGATGTCCGCTTCGTATTTGATGATTTGCTTCTCCACAGAGTCGCCTTGTCGACCTACAATCAAAGATGAACACCAAAAGTTTCGCCTAGTTTACACTTACCTTGTTTATCCATCATCGCAATCATTTTCTCTCGCTCTCTCGATACTTGTGCCAATTCCTGTTGCAGCTTAACAATCGTCTCCTGTGTTCTATGATCAATTGTTCTTCGTTGTGTATCCATTCCACTCCGGACTTGTTGCATTTCAGCTCGTAAAACATCTCGTTCCTGCTCCATTGTCTTCCAATCCAATTTGTCTCTTTCAATGCGCTCATGCATTCGTGCCAACTCATTAGCCATTCTTTCAAATTCAATTTTCGTCGCCTCATTTGTCTCCAAAGCTTTCGCCAAATGCAACTGTGATTTCTCCAATTCTTGTGCCAAACGGCCAGCTTCCATCTCAGTCGCATCTCGAGCTTGAATGGCTTTCTCCAACTTCTCCTTCAATCTCTCAATCTCCAATCGTTCGTCATTACGCACTTTATCCGCCGCTAGCGTCTGTCGACGATCAGCTTGAGCGAATTCCAAGCGCAGTTTCTCGTTCTCTTTATCGACCTTCTCGGCTTGCAATTTGAGTTTCTCGTAACGATCGCGTAACTTCTCGCATTCGATAACAGCGCGTTCCAATTCATGACGCTGTTTGTCGTGACCACCTGAGACTTTAGCGACATCGGCACGTGCCAAATCGAGCTGGATCGAGACTTCGTGCAGCTTGGTTTCGAGTTGTTGATTATTGCTGAGGGTTCGCTGCAAGTCGTCCTTAAGTCGCTCGATTTCAACGCTGCGCTCTTTCTCTTGTTCAAAGGAGTATTTCCCTCTTTGGCCTTCAACCAGTGCCAAGTCTTTGCGTGAACGGTCAAGATCAGTTAACGTTTTATCGAGGCGTTCACGTAAGCGGTCAACTTCAGCACGTAATCGATCGTTATCTTCTTTGGTTCGATCATCACGATCGTATTTTGAGTAGGTTTTCTTAGAAGCAGCTGTGGAATCGCGCAACGCGTCATATTCGCCCACAATCTTGCGGAACTCGTTCTGCAATTTGTCGTGCTTTTCTTGAGCTTTCTCAGCTTCCACTTGAACTCGCGCAATTTCCTCCTGGCTTTTCTCGTAGCTAGCTTGGACTTTTGCACTTTGTGCGTGCGATCTTTCGATTTCGTATTGCAGACGTTCATTATCCGCGATCAGTTTTTCCTTTTCGCCTTGCACTCGTCGGATTTCCATTTGCGCTTTTTCGTAACGATCTCGGATCATCTCCATTTCCAAACCCATTCGTTCCAACTCATCCTTGGATTTCTCCTCCAGCTCTTTGCTGCGCGCTAATTGCATCGAAGCTCGATCATACATCTCTTGTAGTCTCTGTAGTTCGTCTTGGACCTTTCGCTGTTCTTCGCGTGTTTTGGTCGAGAAGATTTGCTGCTTTTCCATCTCGATTTCCAGCCGCTCTTTATCGGCTTGTAAGGTTTCCAGTTTGCTTTGCAATCGGTACACATCGCCTTGCGATCTAATTAATTGGAAGAGAAAAATTAAGTGCGTCAAATATTTTTACAAAATAGTTACCTATCGTATTTTTCGAGGATCTTTTCGAACTCCTTGTGAAGATTGTCTCGATCGTCGAGAGCTTTCTGAGAGGCATAAAGCGCTTTGTCTAGTTTCTCCTTCAATAGATCAATTTCTGTGATTGCATCATCGCGTTCTTTCTGCAACTTTTGTTGGGTCAAGTGCGTTTTCTCCCATCGTTCTTTGATCACGTCCAATTCACCTTCAATATCTACACGTTCGCGTTGCGCCTTTGCAATTTGCGTCAGTTGCATTTCGACTCGTTCCTTCAATTTCTCGCATTCGTCTTGGAAACAATCTTTTTCCTTTTGAAGTCGCGACATGGTGCTCTGTAAATAAGAAACAATTCAAGTTGGATTGCATTTAAGGGGTAAACGGTTTTCTAAAATACTTGTGACTTGTCCAGTTTGTCCTTAATTCGATCGACTTCTAGCAGAGTAGAATCCTTTTCTTTCTGCAGACGAGCAGATTGGCCGAGAGCCTTGTCCAATTGCGCTTGGGTATTCTCTAAATCGTATCCGACCTTTTCTCTCTCCAATTGTATCTAAAAACAAACTTTAAGTGATGATTGGACGGCTTTGGAATGGTTTTGTTACCCTTCTGGTCTCCCCAGCTGACTTGTCGAGCTTTTCTTGCAATTTGTCGACTTCGGTCTGGGCTTTGTCTAGAGCGTTCTGTAGTTTGTCTTGTTGCAGTTGAGCCTTTCCCAAGGTCGCCGTAGTACGCTCCAATTCTTCTCGAGCCTTCTCCAACTCTGCATATGCTCGGTCTTTGTCCGAGTGCAGTTTGGCTGTGGTGGATTGAGATCTTTCCAATTCCTCCCGAAGACTGTCCTGTTCTTGATGAGAATTTTCTAGTCGGGCCTTGAGGCGATATACTTCCCCCTGAGACTTTTCTAATTTTTCCTGCAACGCTGTCGCTTCCGATCTGGATCGTTCGCTATCCGCTTGCGTCACGCGCAATTCCGCTTGACATCGTCGCAGATCTGAGGACGTTTTGTCCGCGCGTTCTTGGACGCGGTCCAATTCGTGCGAACTGCTGTAAGTGGTGCGACCGAATGTGGTGGTGGTTTGAACGCGTTCGCGTTCCGTGTCTTGACGCAAACGTTCGTTCTCCAGTTCTAAACGAGCCAATCGTTGTCTGGCTTGCTCCCAATCTTGACCACTTCGACCCACTTCGATGGTCGCTTTGTCCAGCTCCGCTTTCGATTTGCCCAACTCGGACTGAGAGCTTTCCAGTTTGGCTTCCAACCGGTCGCGATCGTTTTGTGCTCGTTCCAAACGCGCCGTCAACTTTTCCACTTCGCTGTTCAATCCGTGGATCTTCATTTTGTAATCGGCCAATTCGCGTTCGTGTAGTTCGCGTTCTTCGTGCTTTTCTTGTTCAGCGCGGTCTCGTTGGTCGCGCAATTGATTCATTTGTTTCTCTTTGTCTCCAATGACTTCCTCGAGTGAGGACAAAGCGCCTTCGGATGAACAATGGTGCGCTTGCATTGCGGACAAACGGGCTCGGGCCATATCGACCTGGTTGTCTTTTTCTTTCAACAAATCCTCCAAGTTTTCGACCTAGTTCAATCATAATGGATTATTTGGTGGTTTACATTGGTTAGGTACATTTATTTAAATAATAATTACCATTGGGGATTAAATAAAAAGACACTTGGCACAGTTTTGGGTTTAAACTAGCACTGCTGCAGAAAATCATAAAATCAAAAGTATTTTGGAGCGAACGTTTTTTGGATGTGCAAAATGATACGAAATGTAAAAGTAGTCAAGTTACCTTTCTTTGGAGGACGTTGATCTTGCGATCTTTGATGTCCATATGCTCGCGCATTTCAGCATTTTCAGCCGCTAGCCGTGCTCGGTCGTGTTGCGTATGTTGCGTCTTCTTCTCAATCTGCCGGTTCTTCTCCTCAAGCCGCTGCCGCAGTTCCTCGACGTCGGCTTGTAGCATGTTGTAGTGTTCCTCCTTCGCACAGAGGGACTCCTTGAGCACGGCTATGTGTCGCTGGTAGTCCTGATGCTGTTCCTCCAAGGTCTTCATCTTGGCACCCATGGCGAGGATCTCCTGGTCGCGCCGTTGGATCTCCACTCGGAACTCGTCCAGCTGCACACATGAGCGGATGCATGCACTATCCATGCGGGACACATGCGTGCCGAGAGACAGTGAGGTGGTAAAACTGAACTCAGCGCCAAGCGGCCGGAGAGTCTTTACAGCTAGTTACAGTCTACCAATTACGGATCCATCCTTCCCAATCTGCACATCGTTCAACAGAAAACTTACTTGTCGCTTAAAGGGCAGCACCATCGGAGGAGTCGCTTGTGGAGGACCGCCAAGCCGCTCCACCTCGCGCTCCAGCAGGTTCACCTCGTGTTCGAGAGTCGCTATTCTAGCGTCTTTCGTGTCCAGTAGCACCCGGACTGTGCTGCTGGAGGGCGAGGGCACCAGCTCCAATTGTGTCTGCAGCGTGCGCAACGTCTCGTTGGCAGCCTGCAGCTCCTGCACAGACAGGGAGACCAGCACAAGTCACAACCAGCTGCTCTATTTCATTTTTTTTTTTTAAGTGAGAGCCGGCCGCTCGTTCCAACGCTTTACCACCACCATTGTCATCAACACATGACCAAGAATACCAAATTTGCAGATTGATTATTGAGTGTGTGGATGATAAACACAGCCAACAAATGAGAACATTTAAAGACATGCTAAATGAATTTCAAGGTATCTTGATTATGTGCCAGATGATTATGAACATTTAAGTCACATTCATCCATCTCGCAATCACAACAACCCTTTCAATAATAATACTATACAAAAATGGAATGATAAGCACCTGCTTTTGTGCCATCGCTTGCATCTGTTGGAACATCTGGCGCTCTTCCTCTTTACCTAGAACAGAGCCAACACCCGCGGCATTAGTCCTACTAGCACCTTCACCATCTCTACACATAAGCTAAGAAGAGTGCCCTAGCAGAAGAAGAGTGCATAGTTCAATTTTGCACTGTAACTATCTATATTGTAAGACTCCTCTCCGAATCGGCCGCTAGATTTGTAAATTTCAACACCAAAAAGGGAAGAAAACATTCGATTGGTGCAAGTGGGGATTAGAAGCAATTATTAGAAATAAAGGTTCAGGAGAGAACCACTTACCCATGCCTTTATTTTGAAGCATTTCCAGCAGTTTTTTGATGCTTTCATCTCGCGCTTGCAGCGTTTGCTTTTGCGTTTCTATACGAAGCTCCAATTCCTGCAACATTTGCATAAATTGGTCCATATATGTCTAATTGCCACTCTCTCCTCCCTCACCTTGATCGTATCTCTTAAAATTGCAATTTCTCGGGTAAGATGCTCGTTCTCCTGATAGATCGCTTCCATCTGCTGCTGCATCTCTATACTTGGACCTCTCATTCGCATTCTTAACTCTTCCTCCAACTGTCTCACCAACATTGCTTGTTTCTGCGAAATTAATTTCACTATCAAATTTGAAACAAGCCATAGTAGGCAGGAAATCGATATCTTGCAAGATAAAATGAGACTAAAACAATGGATGGAGAGCCTCAATTTAATTATAGCAAAATATGTAACGTTTCAACCGCAGAACAATGAAGTTGATTCATAGTTTATTGGAAAATTGCAAGCGGCCCCTGTATAAAGAGCAGGAGATTCAGGAATGGGTTGATGACCTTTATATTGATCGTTCAGCAGTAGAGCAGCAGGAATAATAAATTCCGACACAACATGCTCTTTTCTAAAAATAAATAATAACTGTTTGAAATTTGGATAATTTTCACCACCAATTTCCAATCAAATCGATCGGATTACAAATAAGAAGTCAACTTTGAACCAATATTGATCCGCTAAGTCCGTTATAATGTTTGATTTGGATAGTATTGTGGCTTTCATTGAGGAAAATAAAATCGTTCAAAGCTGCACTTTTATTGCGTGTAGTAGAACATTTTCTACACTATTAATTACTTTCAGCTTTTATTGATTTTTCTCGTTCCGACGAAAAAAAATCATCACTAGTATACATAAGTGGAAATGGGATGTTTATTAAGGTTCTATTATTAGAAAAGCAAAATGTAAATAAACAGTGTTCAGTTCTAGTCGTATAATACGACCATGATCTTGGAAGCTATTTTTGCACGTTGCCAAAGTAAATTTACAGAACTTTCATCACATTTGCGTTTTAACGAGTTGACTTACTGAAGAAATATTATACAAACGATTGGAAATGGAGCAAACAAAATCATCGGCTATTTTGAAACCAATTATCTTTCAGGATGATTAAGATACGTTAAAGGTGGTTGAATTAGGTCAGGAATGTATTGAGAGACATCTAAATTGCTAAGCAAAATATTTCATAATGAGAAAGAGAGAAAAATCGTCGCTTTCCAAAGAACAATGCACTAAAATCCTGAATGTTCAATTAAATGATAATTCTAAACACCTCAAAGTTAATGCGCTTTGTAGCAGCAAATTAAAAATATATGAGCTACTAAATTGAAACTGGAACACGAAAACAGTGGAAGAAGAATAAAAATAAAATGTTTCTGACATTCGGAAAACCCATTACGAATCGATTAATGATTCATAAGAACTGTTTGAAAAAAATTGTCCTTCGAGACAAATCTGCTCTAAATTATCAATGACTGTCTGGAAAATTAAAAGATAGCATGCATGGGTTTTGCAAACTAGTCATATCTTTGTCCATAGCTTCTTGAATCGTTAAATGTACATGCAACCAGAACGTCTGCTATATTAAAAGCGCAGCTAATTAATTCGTCAAAACGATGACATCATGAAGGTCGCTCAACAGATGAAACACACAACTCCATATCTGGCTGGCTAAACTCCAAAATATCCACTAACCTGGTTTTCACTGCTCAGCAGTTTCAACTGGTCATTGATGAGACTATACTTGGCGGATTCCTCCTTCCTCAAAGCTCGCTCCTTCTTCAACTCCGGACTCCAAAAAGTCTTGATCGAATGCATCGAAGATCCCAGTTTCTGATTAGTAAGCTCCAACTCCTTCTTCAAATTGCCCAACTCTCGTTGCAGATCCGAGTTCTGGTACTGCAACTCGCCGATGAACGGCTGATGGGTGGTTGGAGATTGTCGAGCGGATCGACTGCTGTAGGGTTCATCATCGAAATACAAACCGCGATCCAAGGAACGATCGCGGCGATCGCGAATTGGAAGGAACTCCCGATCATGGTCTACTGTTGGTCCTCGATCCAAAGATTGGTATCGCACCGACATTGGAATAGTTGGCCTGGTTGGAACAATATCGATTTTAGATCTAAGAATGGAAGGTGGACGGGTTGGAAGGTGAGATGTACCTGGTGGCGCTTCGGGAACGATGATGGGCAGCCGGACCGACCGTCATGGGTCGTCCTCGTTCCTCCAACATGGGGCTGCCTAAGTCCTCGTCTCGATAGTAAGGGGAAGAATGATGGTAGACGCCGTAACTGTGATCCGGTGAATTGTTGCCGGATCGCGTCTGACGTTGGGGTTTGCGACCCAGTGGGCTGCCGCCAGGATAAGCCCGGCTGGGGGACCGGTCCACAGTGGGCAGTCTCACGCCCCGCGGGGACCGGCTGCCCCCCACGTACGCGTCTCGGGACATTTCATGACATTGTCACTCACCCACTCACTGAATTATCGTTCGTTCTCTGCACACTACTCTCTCGACACAACTTCGTCCGCTGTACACCACCAGAATCAGACTGATCAATGAACGGGTGTAGCGTAAAGAGCGCGCGCACTTACACGCGACTCCTACACAAATGATAAGAAGCCGCACGCGCTCCTGCGGGATTGCAGGAATTATTTTCGATATTTGATGGATTTGCGTGGATATTGTGGGATTAAGTTTCAGGTATTGTGGGTAGTAATACTTTGTTCGGTTAGAATTGCTTGGGGGAATTGTGGTTTTGGTTGATTTGCGGCCCAAAATTTTGAGTGTACTCAATTCTGGACCTAAATAGAGCGCAGGAGCAATATTTTTTTAGGTCAATTAGATTATTATTTTCGGAGAAAAGTGTGCGTTTTATGCTATAATTAAGATTTCTCCTAGCAGATATCATTCAATCTATTTTCAACCATTTCGTTCACAATTGATTTTTAAAAATACACAAATGGCGACAGGCGAAGCCACATTAGTTTTATTACGCTCTACTAGATGGACGTTATTATAGTATAGGCAACTGTATATACATCGAGATGTATTGTTGCAAGTATTCAAAATAATAAACTCTTATCCTCATTAATTTTTATGGGAAAGCGTTTATATAAATAATTTAAATTCCTCGTTTACTTTAATAGTTAATATTCAACTAGCAAACCAAAATGAAAAAAATAACTATTTTACTCGGCTTAATTTTAATAGCAACTTTTTTTGTGCACAATGCTGAATCCGGTAATTAAAATTTACTATAACTCATTAAACTTAAGCTCATTAATTATCTTTTAGCAAGCAATTCATTAAGTTATTATAATCCAGAAGATCGAAAGCTTCTCTTGGAACTACGAAGGTAACTCTCTTCTAAACTTATCGATTAAATATTAATAAGATTATTATGTTAGACGACGCGGTGGAAAACGCGGAGGCGGCGGTGGAGGCGGAGGTGGCGGCGGTAAAGGAGGTGGCGGCGGTAAAGGAGGTGGCAAACGTGGTAAAGGTGGTGGCAAAGGTGGTGGTAATAAGGGTGGCAAAGGAGGTGGTAAACGTGGAGGCAACAAGAAAGGAGGAGGACAACCACAAACATGTCCTCCGCCGCCACCTCCTCCTAGAACTACAGGGCAAAAAGTGAAGGACCATCTTAAGAAGCATAAAGCAAAGTATGTTCAAGCAGCGGTTTCAGCAGGAATTGCTATTACTTCTGCTTGTTTAGGATGAAATTATTGTTAATTATTATGATTAATAAAAACAATATTTTGAAAAAGGAATTACGTTTCATTTCGTACCTATTAATTAACATTAAATATACATTATTGCTAATTATTGCAAAAAGTATCAAAAAATTGACTATAAAATTGTTATCATACTTTTTCGAATAAATCAACCGTTATCATGATTAATGCACTATTAATATTAGCTAATTATTATTTTAATTGATCATTAAAATATTTAAAAATCTTAAGTACTCATTAATGCCAATAATATGCCACTATTTATTTGTTGGAAAGTAAACTCTACTATTTACTAGTCCAAAATGCTGAGCAAGCGGATCTACATTTTTCTAGTAATTTTGAGCACTATTTATCAACTAGCTGCTCCCAGTAAGTATTTTTCCAAAAATCCTAAATGAATCCATACTTAGTATATTCTAGTGAGCATTAATGAAGTATCGACGTTAAATCAACCAATAGAAGAGAAAAACCTACTGTTAGAAGATCGAAAGTAAGTAAAATTATCTTTAAACGTCTAGCGCAATGGCATATTATTTATTTGAACGATATCTAGAGGTGGAAGAGCCCGAGGTAGATCAGGAGGCGCAAGAAGAGGTGGCGGTGGTCGTAAAGGAGCACGAGGAGGAAAAGGACGAGGTGGTAAAGGAGGCAAAGGAGGCAGAGGAGGTAAAGGTGGTAAAGGTAAAGGAGGACGTAAGCCGCCTCCACCTCCAGGTATTGGACAAAAAGTGGCGCAAGTTGGAAAATCAGCACTGAATGCTGTTGGGAATAATTTGAAGGAGAATGGAGGAGATTATGCTATGACTGCTGCAAATGCGGCTATGTATAATTACATGTACAATTAAAATTGGCTTGTTCTAAAATATTTATTGTTTTTATTATTGTACCTACCTTACTACCCATTAATCATCTGTAATCAGTTTTTTTATTAATTAATATTCTATAAATAAGCTAGAAATAATTGTGAATCGATTCAGTTAATAATCGAAAAAAGCCATGAAAATACACAACTTTATTTTAACATTCGCTTTTTTCAGCACAGTTTTTATTTCCAGTGCTAATGCGGGTAAAGATTTCTTAGTTAATTTAATTCGCTTACATTTAATTTTCTTTTGAAGATACTTACGCAATTTCTAATGTTGTAACTCCACAAGAATTAAGGAGCTTCCTAGTTGAAGATAGACGGTAAATTTTAAATTACCACCTATACCAAATATAGTACTTAATAATACTATTTATAGGCGTCGGGGTAACAAAGGTGGTGGTGGAGGTGGTCGAAAAAAAGGAGGGGGTGGTGGAGGAGGAGGTAGAAAAAAAGGACGAGGTAGCGGAGGTAAACGCAACAGAGGAGGTGGTGGAGGAGGCGGAGGGGGTGCAGCTAAAAAAGATTGCACTCCTGCAAAACCTCAAAGTATGAAAGATAGGGCGAAGAATGGCATCAAAAAAGTGGGACAACATTTGAAAGATAATGCATCTACGTATATAACATCTGCAATTCAGACTGGTATAACTCTTGCTTGTGGTTGATTTGTTAGAATCTTTAAATAATAAAGAATAGTAGACAAAATATGACATTAGTGACTTCCTACATGGCTTCAACAATTATAAACCTGTATAATAGTTCTAATTAATATTATCTACAACTCTACATACTTTTTCATATAAAGCACCAAAGTACTTTCGACCAGTTATTGAAATGAAGTCGACAAACATTATTTTCAGTCTGTTATTCTTCAGTATAGTCCTTATCTCAACAGCCACTTCTGGTAATTCATTAAATACCTTCTATCATAATTAGTTTGAATTTGATCTAATCATTTAAAGACACCTACGATCTTTCCAATGACATCCATCAAAGTCTATCTGTGGATGAAAGGGGTTACAAAGTGCCCCGAAAAGGAAAACCCCGTCCAAATGTCGGAAGAAAAGCAAGAGTAGGTGGGAGAAAAAGAGTTGCAGCTAAAAACAATGGAGGCAGAAAAGGCGGTGGGGGTGGAGGTGGAGGAGCGGCAGCAAAACCACCAGTGGCAATGCCTCCTAAATCTTTGAAAGAAAGAGCCAAAAACGGGATTAAAAAATTTGGAAATCATTTGAAAGAAAATGCAAATGGCTATGTTAATTGTGCAATTCAAACTGTAATTACTATTGCTTGCGGATAATTAATAAATGATTTTAATTATTATTGGTATTTAATTAGTTTTTTCCTCTGCAAATATTTTTTGCTAGTTAATGATTTAAATACATTATACAATAGCCTGTAAGTTTTTCTTGCCAGCTTGCATGCAGAATCCGGAATCGTCAAACGATTTCAAAAAGCGCGCTTTAATCACGCGTGCATAATGGCGTCTGTAAGAGTCTGTTTGGCCCTCTATCTAGGAAATGTAGTAGTTTAACTTCAATTTTTTTTTAAATACTTTTTTGAATACGACGTTCCATTATAGCCCCGATTGATTGCTTCCGAAATTGAAGACGACAGCCTTATACAATTAAAACCCTATAAATAATAGCTGTTATTAATATTTATGTACAACTAACTACCTTAGCTACTTATATAAAGCACAAAAATAATTACAATACTCAAAAACTCATAATGGTGTCGACTAGAATTATTTTCAGTGTCTTATTCTTCACTGTGGTGCTAATTTCAACAGCCATGACTGCTGGTAAATTTTTAAATAATTTTGTTATTAATTTTTAAAAAATAGAAAGTAATTTTAATTTTTTCCAATTTATATTAAAGTAACTTACGATGTTCCTCAACAACTTCAAATGGATGAAAGGACTTTCAATATGTTGCACGGCCTTCTTAATGCTAAAAGACCTCCACCTCCACCACCCAAAAACAACCAAAACAACAATGGAGGCAAATAATAATGGAAACGTAAATAGAAACGAAAATATAATTAAAATAATTGTCTAATTGATACTGATTAATAAAATTATTTTATTTAAATAAATTCTTTTTGTTTTCTCCTCCATAATCAATTTTTATATTTTATTTATATTCTTTAGCATCTACTAAAAGTCATGTGTTTTGGTTTTGCAATAAGGCAATATTAATTTTAATTAAATGGTGTATATATGGTTGCCTATACTGAAGCGTCTTTAGGCGTCCAAATCCAATAGTAGCGTCCTGACTCTTGACCATTAGATTTTTTTTTGGATTTTAATTACTTCTATAATGCTAATAGAAATTTTAAATAGCTTAAAAAAAATTTGAAATAAATTATAAAATCTATGAATATGTGGTCGGTAATAAAAGTTTATACCTCATTATTTTTTTAATGATCCTTGATATTATTTTTCACTGATACCTATACACAAATATATTCATCATTAGCATAAAATAAACAAATTTCTTTCAAAATGCACAAGAACCAGATAATCCTAAATGTATTACTGCTAGTATTGTTATTATTAATTTCTGAATCATCCGGAGAAAATAATATTCAAATTTCAGCGTACAATCCTGAAGAAAAAATATTTCTAATTGAAACTCGAGGGTATAATAATTAATATCAAACTACCAGATTTTGTAATAATATTGTAGACGCAGACAACGTCAAAGAAACGCAAAGAAAAGGGCACTAAACGGTGGAAATAATAATAATAAGAGACGTGGAGGTCAAAATAAAAATACCCCCAAAAAAGGAAAACAAAATTGCACTCCACCGCCCCCAAAAACGTTTAAAGAAAAAGGGAAGAAAGTCCTCAACCAGATTGGTCAACACTTGAAGGATAATGCACAAGTTTACGTTAAAGCCGCAATTCGAACAACCATCAAAGCTTGCGGTTAACTGAATCAGGAAAATATAAATTATCTAAAATTTAGGTGGTTGCAACGGTGTTTATTTGCTATGCTAATAATTCCGGGAAATTTTGTTATGTAACTTTTGTTTTGATACATTCCCAAATTGGCTTGTGACAAATTTTCCTAGCAAATTTGAAATTAATACGTGTTATTGTGGAAAATAATTTATAAAAAATAACTGCGACTTGATTTTTTTTTATCTAATTAGCGAAAATCCCCGTAAATAAATCCTTGTTAAATCGCCCTATAAATAAGCTGACAAACCCACACCAAATTCAAACAGAAAAATGAAACTCTTCAATCTCATATTTGTTGCACTTCTTGTGAGCTGCATCTGCATCGCTGGTAAGTATTTTTGATATTTTAAATAGTTGGGGAATTCTTAATTTTTATGTTGGCAACAAGTTACTATTGTATCCGTTTTGAGATAAATCATACAACCAAAAAATAAAAAAGTCCCTTATTGCATGATATTTGCCATAATTGTTTTGTTTAGTGTTTTTTAAGTTTATAAGTTGGTACTATTTTCGTATCTTAGTCATATTGGCCACACATCAAGCAAATGGCTGCTAAATTATTATGTTTGTTATATTTTTTTATTTTTTTTAGGTGCTTTTGCAAATAAGCCAATTGGGAACTTCTACACAGCTCCCAAATCCGTTGCAGGACTCCAAGCTGGTCCAAAAGGCAGTTATGGAAAAGGCGGTGGCGGCGGTGGAGGTGGAAAATGCGGTTAATAAATGAATATATAACAATGTATCGAAAATGAATTTCTTGTTAGTAAATAAATAGCTATGAGCAAAAAAATATTGTATCAATTTTATTGAAATCGCGCGCATAATTCACTATAAATGTCAAAATAATTGCAATTTTTATCAATATTTCCTATAATGGCTTGTATAAATAAATTCTTACCGCAATTTTTAGCATTTCGTAAAAAAAATGAAGCTCTACAAAGTGATCTTCAGTGCAATTCTAATCGGCTCCATCTACATAGCCACTTCTTCAGCTGGTAAAACTATTACACCTTAATATCATCAACTTATAAATTTAATTGCAGACACTTATGCCGTTTCAAACTTAAATCCCGAAGATAAATCGCTACTTCTCTTTGAAGTACGAAAAGGTCGCGGAGGTGGCAAACGTGGTGGCGGCGGTAAACGAGGTGGAGGAGGTAAACGTGGCGGCGGAGGAGGAGGTAAAAAACGAGGTGGCGGTGGTAAGAAAGGTGGTGGAGGCGGCAAAGGAAAAGGTGGCGGTAAAGGTAAAGGCAAAAGTTGTCCACCGGGTCCACCCCCACCTCCTCCATCTTTCAAGCAAAAGTGCGTAAATTGTGCTAAAGCTGTCGGCAATCATTTGAAGGAGAATGCGGGCAGTTATGCCGCCACTGCCATACAAACTGTAATTTTGAATTGTGTTGGCTAGAATGAATAAAAAATATGTACAGATCTATTTTAAAATTTGATTTATTGCTATATTACAAAGCTATTGGATTAATTCATAACTTAAATCTACGAAGAATAAATAACTTAAAATTTACTAACTAAACCTAAAAAATAGCTAATTTTTACAAAAATATGTACGCCTTAATTTTTTCTTAATTAATCTACTAATATATATTAAATTAATTAATCATTATTGTTGGTAACTTGTCTAGTTAAGTACATATCAAATTATTTGCAAGTGTATTCTTCGGTTTTGTCATTGCACGTGTCGCATTCAACCGTGCAACACCAATGAAACTTGCATCTGCATTGATAACTTCTGGTATACTGATGAGTATTGTAACCTCGTCCGCAACACATTAAATCGCATCCATCAGTCCCTAAAAACCAACCCCTTAAAACCAGACATCCACATTAAAATAAAAAAAAATTACCTCTAGAGGTGCGATTACAAACCCGCCCAACTGTCCCCAACGTCCCAGACGTCAAATCCTTCTCGCAATAATTCGGCGACATTTGCAAGAAGACCAACTCAGACTTTTTGGGCACTTTCTTCACCGGAATTTTACCATTTTTCAAAACCAAGACAATCCTCCGGCTTCTTCGCAAAGACGAAGTCGAATAATCTACAATTCGAGGGCCGGAACTGGACGCCACTGGTCGCGCTCGGTAATATTTCCTCATCAGATTATCACCAATTTCGCGAAAGGTGGGCAGAGTTTTCCAGCAGGTTTTCATTGTACAGCTACCGGATACTCCATGGCACTTGCATTCGGTTAGTAAATTCATTTTTACTGCCTGGAATTAATTTATTTTAAGCAAGGGTATGTTTGTTAAGTCATCACGCCTAAATTTTTGCACCAATTAAGTTAAAATTTGGAAGATTATTAGTTGAAATGCTGGATTAAAATATAGAGTGTAAAACAGATGTGCCAAAAAATCACAAACCTTCCTGCCCGCTTTGTTATTATGCAAATTCATCAAACTCCGTTCATCGCCTTCCAATTCGCGTGCGTCCATAAATTTCCTCGCAAATCGCACACCATAATTAATATCCACACTGCAACCGCCCCATTTCCAACCGGCCGGACCCGGTTCCCGTAACTTGGAACTCGATGGGGCACAACCACAGGCACTGATGTTGCCTCGAGCACATGCCGCCGCCACTGCGAATGCAACGCCCGCACTCGAAATTGCATAAGTAAAGGCCGCCTCTCTGGAGCCTGTCAAGAAAAATAGAACAATTAAAATCGGATCTTTTTATTTAATTTAAAGGGCAAGGCATCAAACGCAGCGACACGAATAATTACAGTTTTGCATCCCTTTGAGAATATGAGGCACCCACGGCATTGTATAATTTTCGTTTGCGAGTAGGTGTTAAGCGCGCATCCATGATAAATATTTCCTGGAGCATTATTTCATTTTTGATGATGTAATCCAGAGGCGGACCATTTTCGCGCATCACGACTTTATGGGGGGAAAAGTGTGATGTTATGGTGTATCGATTGAATCAATCGATCGCTTATAAATCAAGTGAGTGCTAATGATTTAGCACCCGCCCACACGTTTCAATCCACACACACACAGTTTATCAAATAGCACGCAGAGAAATGGCCAATTAATACTTTGGTTGATATGATTGCGTGACTTGATGTACCCACGATGTTGATGATGATGATGATGGTGATTATAATGGCATCAAGGGATTAGAATTAAAATCTGTTAAATTAACATATCGCATCAATTATTTAGTCGAAGAGTTTGAGATAAGAGAGTTAGGTGGGATTGGACAATTAACACCGCCAATAATTACCAGAAACAGCTTCATTAAGGAAGATGAGGTTTGAACTGCTGCCAAGCACGCCAAATTGAAATATTGCTAGAAGATTGTTGGAGGGGATGAGTTTTTGGAGTTTTAAGGAATCTCGGAGCAAAGTCTTTGGAATCTTATGGAGTCTCAAAAATAATACTGGAGACAAATTTTCGAGTTGGCAATAAATGAATTTCGAATACGTGGTTTGCGGAACGAAAAAAAAGCGCGTAAAAAATGAGCGGAGATGTACAATGTCGTAAATTAACTGGTTGTATTAATTAATTATATTTTATTGTTTATTATTAATGTTGGTGTGGGTGAATTTACCATTTGCGGCTACCATTATTTACAGCGATTAATGTAATAAATCTTTTCCTTCATTAATTAACAATTTTATTTTTATTACGTGCTTTTAAACTTACTTACCTAACTGGTGTGTTATTACAACTTGTTTTCTTACATATATATAAATTTATTTATATACATACAAGCAAGAGCAGTACTCGGCAGTTAGTAGTAGGCACAATTAATTTCTAGAGGAATTTATGTCCATGGAAAATTGAAAATGCGTTTGACGCTCATAAACAATCCGTTTAGTGTCTTGTCGCACTACAAATGAAATTAACTCTTAGTAATTAAAAAGTCTAATCAAGAAAGTAGATAAATTGAAAAATCGTCCATTGAAAGAACCAAGAGAGTTGCTCCGCCATAAATTAGGTCTCATTACCCAACCATGCAAGCATATTTATTACATACGCTCCATACAAATTCAGCGACATAAATAAATACATTTTTGCAAGTTAATTAGAATAAAAAGAAGCTGAACTGAAGAAGAATTCTATTCTCCATCCATGTAGAGTGGATGCATTCATTCAGAAGGCATCAGGGCGCAGCCGGACTTGATGTCATAAATATAAGTAGATATAAGGAAAAGAGATTCTCTTCTGCAATGGAGCTCTACACGTCTAACATTCATATTAATCGCTTGTTTATTTCGGTGCTTAGTGTCACGATGTTGAATAAGATTTCACTTGGTTGGCTTAAAACGGTGCATCACGCTAACCATCACTAAATATGCGTGACTCAATTTCTTCATCAATCCTCGAAGCGTAATGAACATGCCAATACGGTTTTGATGAAAAATATGCTCCAGGTGATATATTACCGATGCGGAATAAATAATATCGACAATGTCAGGATGCGGATTATCATGTTATCCAGTTTAATCCTCGACAGGTAATAAAGTATGGTATTAACACACATAAACAAGTCTTCTACCAGCGGGGTGGTTTAACATTTATTTATATGATGGAAGACGAAAGGGGGCCCCCAAAACTACGAACAGAGCACCAAACCAGTTGCTACAAGAATAGGACCAAGTAATTGGATTTGGACGAAAAGTTCAGAAAAACTTGCTTCAGATTGGAGATGGGAATAAATTCCTTCCAGAGCTAAACGTTCTCAGATCTTCTAACTCTTTTGTAACCTGAAGAAAAAGCGACTTCTCTTAGATGAATAGAAGCAAGTAATTGGATTTGTAGGAAAAAATTGAAAAAAACAGTTTAACATGAAGATTTAAATGGTTCAGATTTGAGGACCGCGTGGGATCTTAACAACATGATTACTGATCTAAGATAGGCCTCTGGGACTTGGCTACCGTCAGGTCCACCTCGTTATGTTCGCCAAACAAGGCGCATAAATACTTTCTTTTTCGGGACACCGTTTGAATTCTGAATGACCAAAAGTCCAAAAAAAAACGAAAAATTGCTGGCAGGGAGCTTTTCGTCATCGAATGAGAAATGATGATGGTGGGATGGATAGGATGTGTTGTTGTGTTGCAAATAAATCGCTTTTAGTTGGTGGGTTCTTGTAATTCTAAACCGTTGAGAGAGAAAATGCGAGTTACATCAATTCTGGAACGCCTTCGCTCCGTGCATTTATTTACAAGGTTTCGCTAATTAATGGCAATTGTAAGAATGACACAAATTGATTCATAATTAATATTGAAGCTTGTGTTACCAATTTGTAACTGGAACTTTTAATTGGCCGCGCATAGGCTTAGATATAAATTTAAATCCGCGATTGGATTATTGAAGGAACGCAATGTAGACATTACAAAATTGCAGGAAGATTTTCTGCATCCGCGGCGGCGGGAAAAATCGACTCGATTGCGATGCAAAGATTTATTAGCCATGCATAATTATAAATATCAAATGGATGTATTAATTTAACACACCAATGATTTATTTGCATTGCACACATCTATTGCTTATCTAAATCGACGTTCTCTCTGCTTATTTCACTAAATAAATATAAATGTAGGATTGACGGCGAATTAAGATAAGCTTTAAATATTGCTTGTCAACTAATCCACAAACAAATCAACCAACTGCATAAATTACTATTTCCATCTATTCTCCTGAGAAATCTAACTATCTTTACAAATCGGTTTCTCTCATGCATTTTTTGAATCGAAACAAAGCAATTAAATGGCGCAACAAAATCCGTTCAAAAAGCGTTTCGCGCCAATATATAAAATGCAATATTTAGCACTACTATAAAATATATTGCATTTAATAAATATTAACCTTTCTAAACAACTTTTATGGATCCAATAAATAGTGAAATTTGGAACATTCAACGTATTTTTACGACGACAATAAATAGCTAATTAATAATAATATTCGAGATATTTTTATGATTAGTGATAAATAGTAATTATTTATTAATATGTCGTATATGCATGTAAAATGTCACATTAGCATTAAACAACATCATATATTTGAATTTCCACATTCATAACGAAAATATTCGTTGTTAAGTTTATAAATTATTATTAACTATATGTAACAATAAAACATTGTATTTAATGAACTGACCAACATACACACGCGTTTTAATGATTCGATAAACTCGAAAAGTTATGATAATTTCCTCCACAACTCCACCACAATAAACTATTATTATGCTTATGAGATTAAATGCATGGAATTTATCTGAAATATATTCTCTGAGATCGGAATTTTTGGGAGGAAAACGAAATTTCGTTCTACCACCTGTAGAAGTCTTTTTGGTGTTGTTCACACACCAGCGGCAGAATGAATCTACAGGTGTCTATAGGAGTGCGACCCACGCAATTCTTGTTCCGGACCCCAGAAGAACAACGATGTAAACACAAAGTGACACAAGACATTATGAGCTTTGCCCAACAAACTGACTTAATGTCTCGTTTAAACGATTTATTTCGGTACTTATCATTTTTTGCATGTCGCGTCTGATGCCACCATCCACCATTCCATACTAAACCGGATTATTATCTTTCCACGATAATTTAATACGATATCTTGATTAATGGCCGTAAGCGCCATCTATCTCGCGATCTCTTTTGGTCTTTCAAAAATTTAGGAAAACTTACCAACAATGACGACATGGCCAAAACTGGACGGATTCTCGATAGCCGTGCAATTCCACCTGTGATGCCTGAACTGATAGTGACACTCGTTGGTGGCCAATTGGATGCCATCACCAACCGCCACCATCGCATCCGGTGATAGACGACACATTTCTCTTTGGCGGCTGGTCAATCCGGGTATCCTGGCACAAAACACCTCCGCTCCCAAGCTGATCACACCATACACCACCCTGCAATCCAAAATTAGCGATGATGATCAATAATATTTGCTGAAGGCGAATTCAGTAATAAATTCTACAAATAAAGATAATACTTAAGTACTTCATCGAAGCATAAAATAATGTTTACAAATTCAGTGCTTAATCATGCATATAGAAAGCATGATTAAAATTTATTAGTATATAAGATACCTACCATATACTTAAGTGTAGTTGCTGTATTATTATGCCTACAATATACCAAAGGCTCTTTAGCGTTTCCTTCTTTTTTTTTCAAGTGCGCGGAATAGGAGAAATAAAATTGCTGGCCTAAAGGCAGCTTTCAATTTTGGGTAATTAAAGAAACGGCAGAGCGCAGATTTATTTTGCATGCAAATAATGCGATACAAGAACGAAGAGTGATTTTCCCAGGATAGTCGTCGTTTTACCGCGCAGAAAAGACTTACGGTTCTATACAAAACGAGAATATCAGTTCTTATTATTTCTCATGTTGGAAGCAAGCATGCATTAATTGACATGAGATATCTGTTATACCAACTAATAAGACCGACGACTACCTTTAAAACTTGACTTGCGTCTCTGATTATCTAATTTATATTTGTTACCAATCCACCTACTTGATGTTACGACGACTTCCATATACAAATAAATGCATTTATTGCCAATCTAATTAAATATAAATCACATTTTTTTAGCGGCTACGTTTGATGTTTGCTAACTTCTAAGGTCCTCAAAAAAATTGCTCCTTTCGGAAAAACTCGACTAATTTGCAGAATTATCTTCAAACCCAATAACTGGACGAGAGTGGGATGCTCATAAATTCCAATTGACTTGTAAGGCAACTTAACGATGGTACTAATTTTAATAATGTGACGTTTTTGAGTTTGGATGAAATATAAAACAAGATCGAAGTAGAAGAAGGACGACAAAAAGGTAAGGAACATAATAAATGTAGCATAAAGGCTCGCTGTTGACAGATGTCCTGATGGGTGGTCTGAAGTCTCATAGTTCACCACCACCACCTCTATTCTCTAAGTTGTGGATTGTCGAAGATGCGCCCCCTGCGGCTTGTGATTATTAGCCAAACTGATAAATCAACAAAAGGTTTTCCAGCTTGTAATTGAGCCGTCATCGATAGTTGGATTTGCATGTTTGCGGAAAATTTATTCGAAAATCGATCGCCGATGATGAATCGGCCCACTTAGATGAAAGACATTCCTCTCAATTTCAATTTACATATATTCTAATCTAGTCGGGTATTAGTTGGAATTTATTGCCTATTTAATTTCGAGATTCTTTGTTGTGTGTGTTGAAATGATCGGCCATTAGGAGGGCAGAAGCTTTTTCATACATTCGGAGAATCGTAAATTATGCGGCTGTTTCCTCCACGGATCGGATGGGAAGGAGTTAAGGAGGAGTCCGTGGGTAATTAGAAAGTTGATAACTAGCAATTAGCATGCGTTATCGCCTCGTTTGTCGGAACTAAATTACCAAAAAATTGGCGGGAAAAGTCCACTAAAACTCGGATTCTCTTCCATCAAGCCTTTATGGGAAATGGTGCGACACGTATCGATAAAGTGTTTGATGAAAAGCCTTCAACAACCCTTCGTTGCAGCTATAAAAGCCATCCAGGGTTATAAAGTAGACCTTTAATTATTTCATTCGAGTTTATATCGACGAAAGTCATAAAACTCGACCCATCGATGTCAATTTTATAGATTTTTAATCCAATTTGATTGCGCTTTTCGCTTAAGCATGACTTTGTATCCCACATAAATAAATTTAAAAATAAATAAAAAGCTTGTAAATGGTACAATAACTTTCAAATTTATGTAAATATTTTGATAACACTCATACTAATTTACATAAATTATTTTCCGATTGGGATGCATCTTTGGTATAGTAAATTAACTTGTCCGATCGGGGTGTCGATTCGATAATGACGCTATGCACTTATGTTTTGTCTGATAACACAAAATAAAAGCCACTAAATTTAATCAATTATCGAGAACGAAAAGCACTAAATCAGCCCATAGTTAGAAACGAACGAAAATCCATTAACCTAAATCGCTTCGATCGCTTTTTTCTCTCGCTCTTTTAATTAAGCAATTCGAATTAATTTAATTAATTTCAACGTCACATTCATTATAATAAAATGTGAGCAATAGAAATCGACGTTTTGAATTACTTGATACATTGTAAATTGAACTCGTGTGAATTTCTAGCCGTAAATGTGTATATTTCAAATTGAAATTTATTAGTCGATCGAATTGAATAACAAGTTTCTATATTTCCTGCGAAAAGAGCGATTGCACAAATCAAATTTCAAAATTATTTTGAAAATGCAAACGTTGACCTTGATTTACCTGTTTGGCAAAATGCATCGAATCGAAAATAATAAATATATGATGCGAAGAATGAATAAAATTAAAAACACAACCGGAATAAATAAATTCGAATTAAAAGCTGATCGCATTGAAGTCGCGGGCTCGCTCGCGACTTTTACATGAAAAATTTCTCTTTTAATAAATTTTCTTCGGCAGAAAAAGTCACAACAGACAGACACAACTGGTTTGCAGACGGAATGTCTTCTTCACATCGAATCGGAGATATGCTACACTTTGAAGCCAAACTTCTAGGTAGAGCTGAATAGAAGATAAATCAAAGGGCATCGAATCGGGTTAGACGCTGGCCGGTTCTGCGAACGCGAATATAAACTCATCAAAGAATGCCATTTCTGCCAGGGGCGTGATTCGAAACTGGACGCAACGACTATTATTCTACGCCACTGGTTTCATTTTGCTGAACTCTATAATTTGGTAGAAACGTTCGCAAACGATAAACTAATCGCTCGATGGCTTCTTTAGCTCGTTGAGATTGTTTTATGATTTATGGGGTGCCTTGAGGCGCATTCAATTTACTCTAAACTGGCTCGCTTTTTACCTGAAACGATCATAAGTTTCATTAAAATGCCGGACTAATTGTAAACACCATTTCATTATTTAACCACTTTATTCAAATCTCCGCAGAGCTGGAACACCTTGATGGCAAATTGCATTCTACTAATAAACATTACCATTAAAAAGGAAATTTACGGCATCCATCTAATCATAATCATGCACACGACTTTTCATTATTTTTTATGCTTTGCTTCTTCTTTATGAAACAATTGCGTGATGCTCTTGTTAGTTTCGAAATTGTGTTTCGGCTGCCACCCGTGAACATGCCGACAGTCTTCTTCTTATTTACCATCGTACCGAATTTATCTATTCGATCAGGAACATTTCAAATAAATAATAATTTTGGCGAATAATCGCGAATATGCGCAACTTAAATTCTTAAATATTCTATAAGCCTATTAATAACGCTTTGATATAAAGTCGCCTTAAAACTAAATCCGTTTTTATTGCATAGAAGCACAAAAAAAATTCCGCATTAATTAACATTAAATTATAAATTAATTAAATGATGCATAAAGGAAACGAAAATTGTTTAAAGTTTGTTTAAAAGAAAAAAAACCTCATAAAAGTACACTAGACAAATATTTAAAAGTCTTTTAGTGGTGTGTATCTAAGTATATGTGTATAGAAAATAAAGTTTTATATAAATTTTACGACCAACTATAGTAAATTTGTTTATTAATTAAAAATGCTGCGAGTGCAATAATTGCCTTACCGAATGTACAGAAGAAACAGCACCGAAAGTGCGAATTTGTAATCACAAGGGCGCATGCTGACTCCTCGGCCAGTACATTTGATCACCAAGATCACAAAACATCACTATTCGCATCACTAATAATCACCATTTAATCGAACAAGCACCAGAACAGGAAATACACTGACTGATTCATCATCATAATATGTAAAACTCCAATTAGCCATCCACGATTCTCGATCGCATTTTTATTCGTAAGGCACTAGTGATAATTAATTTCGGATCGAATTTTGAGTTTCGCGCGACTCTGATGGGGTTTATTTATGGTGTGCCACAAGATACGGATGGCCCGATACTTGGTCAGTGATGCTGTCTTGATGGTAGCCTCACCTGCGTTACCATACCTGATGGAGATATGAACCAATCCTAGACATACAAGCCCCACCAAAAAACCGTGTGTATACCATTTATTTTCTATAGGTGATAATTACCACTTATTGCATATATGATTCTTTAATTGAACGCACCTACACTCTAGCATGCTTTTTTTTATTGGCACAAACCGCATTTTATTGGAAAAGAGGATGATAACTTTAAGAACAAGCGCGATCATGTTTAACGAAGGTATTCAAAGTCACTACTATTTTCAAAAAATAGTGACAAATATTTTCAAACAAAATTCTCGCCCAGTTTAAGAAATCCGCTTTTTTGTTTGAAAATTTGGTCGTCCGTGTAGAAAATAATTATCGAATTAAACAATGGGATGATACGTTTTTTTAAACTTCCGATACGGAGACAAAGCAACGGAACTACAGCTCGGAGCCCTTTTTAAATGAAATGAAAAAAAAAATGCACTAAACCATAATTATATCAATTTCACCGACGGTTTGAATTATGATTAATAAAAGCCGCGCGTCTACGAAACGAAGAATATAACAAGGTATGTTAAAAGGATGAGAGGAGGTTTTATCACCTTTTATCTCGCTTGTATAATGGATTTCGTTTCCTATTATTAGAATACAAATGCGCTTTGATTGCGTTTTTTTAATCGTTTTGAAAGTCGTCTAATAAATTTATTAATTACCTATTGTAATTGATAATTATCGTTTGTTTGTTTCCGTTACCGATAAGTGAAATTTTATTTAACTTCTCATAAACTGCAATGTGATATTTCGCATGCAATAAAGCGACTCAACTCGTAGAGCCATCTTGTCCCGTAATTTTGGTAACAAGATGATGGGTTCAAGGTTGTCGCGGGACAGACGGTATATTTGCGCGGAAGTGCGTTACAGACAGATTTATTTACGATTATGAAAATGTTGACAATTTAGAATGCTGTTGTTGATAAATATATTATTAAATGGCGGCATGGAATAACTCGTATTGAAAATGCATTATTATTGCTAACTAATTTATCGACAAACTGTCGATAGTATAAATAACAATTATTTTTGCAATATTGTATAATTCCGTTTGTCAGATTATTATTTATGATCGGGGTAAACAACAATGGAAGTGGAAAAACTATTAAAATGCCTATAGTTGTGAAATATTAACTGGTTTAAATTGCTGCCGTAATTTATCGTTAAGTCAGTTTCAGCTTAAGTTGTAATTATTTATTCTGGCTTTTTTTCAATTCGAATTTAAATCAATTATTGCCAATTTCTTGTAACACATTACTTAAGCGTGTTATTCAACTAACTAAACGCATTTTGATAAGAAACCGTTCGTTTTTTAACTCGTAGAATAATTACCGAGGTTTATCTTTCATAATGAGATAATAATTATGATATACGACCGCTTTTAATCTTTTCGACTTCCATTCATCTTATTTCACAAGAAAATCTATATTACTACATGTTCGACTAGCAGAGCGGAAGTTGAACGAAATAACTTGAACGGAACAAACAATTTAATTACTTACCGCATCCAAATCAGTCGCAACGACATCGTTTTACGAAATAAACAATGAGAATAATTGCAGTTGAACACCAAAGTCGTCCATTAAAATCATAGTAACACTTGAAGTCGACTTTGAAGAATTCAGTGCTTCTGCCAGAAATTACACAGTGAGAAAACACGTACTGATAACAATACCGGTGTAAAGCCTTCTTATCAACCCCTTCCAAAAATACCTTCAACTATCCAAATATAGTTACGATTTCAAAATTGGATACTCAAGCTGCAGATGCCACTTCTCAAGTTTCTCCTCACTCAAGGGGGATGAAATAAAATTGCAACAATGCAGTTTGTTACAAATTAACCGTATCCATACAAAACCATAAAAGACGAACTGTTGTGGGGTGTCCTATTATTTGATTTTGCACAATAGTTGCATTGAATTGCATCTGAAATTGGAGATTGCTGATATAACTAGGCAATCATTCATACACAGCGAAAATAATGCTTACAAAATATTTTATTATTTAGAGCACTCTCTATTTGAATAATACATTTACATAGATTAATATTAGCAGAACCAAAAATGAAACACTCTACGCTAAGTTAATTGAACGAAGGAGAATGTCTAAACTAATTTTTGCATTATGGCTGCATTTAGAAGGCCAGCTTCGAGTAGCGTTTGAGAATCGTCTGCGAGCATCTTTGATGGATAGCTCGTTAATAAGTTGAATGCTTGCGATTGGTATTGGGGTCTGGCTGCTGCAATGAATGCTCGGACAGATGCAATTGTGTGCGACTGGTTGAATTGGCCGACTAGTCTGGACCCATCAGCCAGGCGAATTTGCAAACTATAAAATATTTACTTTACTAATTAACACACTGAAATATCAATGAATTATAATTACTTGGTGGTAGGCTGCGAAGCATCAACCTGCAAGCTTTCCTTAGCCGCCGCTTCATTCGCCGGTTTATCCTCGACCTTCGCTGCAGCGCCAGTCACAACAGTCGGAGCCGGACTGCCCAAAGTGTACCCCTGTCCATAGAACGGCCTTACACGCCGACTGATCTGATGATGCATTTCCATATGATGGTCCTCCATAGCCAAATGCACTTCGGTGTTATCTTGTTTCAGCTCTTGTGGGATTTCTCCGCGACGCACGCTGTCCAAGAATGTTTTGTTCGCTGCAAGGTTGTATAGTCGCAGTTCGCCATCATTCACGGTGAATCCGTTCTGCCACAATCGCAGGGTGACTTCAGAAGGTGGCGGCTGTTCGATTGCGCCTGGGATCACTTCGGAATCGTCTTCGTCTTGGCCCAGCTTGTAGCCGGTGCCGCGGAATGAACGCGATGTTGTGGCAGTGGATGGGTCGACTACTTCAACGCCGTGCCTAATTCGCATAGATAACTCAATATTGCTATTAAAACTGCTACAATTAATAATTACTCTTGCACTGATTTGAACATATCAGCAACGATGTCCTTCTTCTTCTTTGGCGGTCCAAGCACCTGCTGCCCGCTGCGTTCTGAACCGCCAGCATAATAGGCTTCGCCTTCTTCCTCTTCATCGCTGGATACCGTGTTAAGGGCATCTAAAGTAAATACATTGGTGCTTCTAGGGTTCGGTTTGTTCGGCTTGTCGGATGTAAGCGGCTCTTCGACGGGATTTGCGGCCGCAGATGCTTCGATCACTTCTTCCACATCATCGCCGTCGTTCTCGTAGTACCGGGCCATTGCTACCTATTGCGCAATTAATTAAATTGTAATTTATTGATGGAAATGCGTTTCAATATCCGGCAACTAACCTCAACTTGCCAAGCCGACGATTCCAGGTAGAATTTCGCTCGGTCCTCCGGTGCACCGGTAATCGATGTGAATTGCACTAGTTTTTCCTCTTGGTCAGACATTTTACACTAACACAAAGAACTACCTCTATTATCGTAATGAAATTGATTAGTCAGTCTAAGCACTTTTCTTAACAGCTTTTGAACCTGTCACAAACTCTGGTAAATGTCAAAATCATCCTGGACTTAACGGACATCTAGCAGAAAATTGTTAAAGCTTGTATTAGTTTGGCTATTGACACACAGGTGGATGTTTTAATTTAATAGACTCATTTAATAATTTTTTTTAAAATATAATATGCTTAATTATGTATTAGACACCTATAAGTATATTATTTCTTAATTTTTGATAGCATTTGATAATTTTATATAAGCGTAATTAATTATTTAATTACTAATATTTCCTTGGTGGAACTCCGATATACAGCTAAGTTCACGAGCACGTGCTTTGAATTAAAACGTCACCTGTCAGATTTACATAACCTCTAAATTTAAATGGCTGTTTGTGCGCGATATATTTATTTAAACAAAGTGTTAAATCACAGTTATGTGGATAAGCATGTATTATCATGGATTAGATTAAAAAGGTAAAATTTTCATTATTTATTTTCTACTAGAGTATTTAATAAACTTGAAGGTTTCTAGTACTTTCTGTACAATTCCAAAGAGCAAACGCATTCTACAATATCGCCTCATTCACACACAACAATGTCTATTCAAGCGGCGAAAAACCGCAGACGAGCGCGTAAGACTTCAACACCTCTTTAAATATGCAGCGTTTTCCACTGGCGGCACTGATTCGTGGAAAGCGCTACTTTTTCCCAAAATAACAATTGTATTTCTCTTTAGAAATCCTCAAACATGATCGAATATTCCCCCAAATCAAAATCAGACATCGTTCAAATCTGGCGCGGCATAACTTTAACCGAACTCGCCAAAATTCTCAACCGCGATTTGCGTTACGCCACCGATTTATTCCTAAGTCAAATTAAATCCCCAGACGAACCCATCATGGATATTAAACAAATTCAAGCCGCCTTAAAACGCGGCGGTAATCGCATGCAAATCATCGGCAAGCCGAGAGACGAAATCGAAGATTCAATTGAAAGGGATGTTTTTCCGCGACCACCTCCAAATAAAGCCGACTTGAAACCGCGACCGCCAGTGGTAACCGTAATGGGACACGTCGATCACGGTAAAACCACTTTGCTAGACGCTTTGCGACATTCTAGTGTGGTCGCACAGGAATTCGGGGGAATTACGCAACATATTGGGGCGTTTTCGGTACAAATCGAATCAGGCGCTAAAATTACTTTTCTGGACACGCCAGGACATGCGGCATTTAGTGCTATGCGGGCACGTGGGGCTAATTTAACGGATATTGTCGTGTTGGTCGTGGCCGCGGACGATGGAGTTATGGAGCAGACTGTGGAGTCGGTTAAAATGGCCCGACAAGCTCAAGGTACGGTGTTATATCTACCATTGTTGTACAAATTAAAACAATCTATTTATAGTTCCGATTCTGGTGGCCATAAACAAAATCGACTCCCCAAAAGCCGACGTCGAGCGCACCGAAAACATGCTAGTCGAAATTGGCATTCAAGTAGAGCGACTAGGCGGCGATGTACAAGCCGTTCCAATTTCCGCCTTAAAACGCCGCAATCTAAAGGAACTAATCGAAGCCCTCATTTTGCAAGCCGAACTCTTACAAGTGTCCGCCGATCCGAAAGGGCCAGTCGAAGGAGTCGTCGTCGAAAGCAAAGTCGATCAACATCGCGGCAAACTCTCCACAATTGTAGTCCAACGCGGCACTTTAACAAAAGGCGATATACTAATCGCTGGCACTGCTTTCGCGAAAGTGCGTTCCATTCGCAGTGCTGAAGGCAAACCGCTAGATAAAGTGCCACCGGGTTATCCGGCGGAAATCGACGGATGGCGCGAATTGCCAACGGCAGGCGATCAAGTCTTGCAAGTCGACAGTGAAAAAGTCGCTCGAAGCGTAGCGAAGTTCAGAGAAAATGCGAAACAAGTTAGTAAACAAGAAGAGGATTTATTGGTGATTAGCGAAAAGTCTGAGCAACATCAACGCGAGTATCAAGAGAAGTTAACAGCAAAACGCATGACAGGCAGATTTAAAGTTCGCAATAAAGAGCCGAGAAAACCCGAATCTATAGCGAAGGATAACGGAACTCCTTCGTTAAATCTGGTAATTAAAGGCGACGTTGATGGATCAGTTGAAGCCATACTGGATGCATTAGACACTTATGACTCGAACGATTGCAAACTCGATTTGGTGCACTATGGGGTCGGTGCAGTCACTCCGACTGACATCGAACTGGCCGAACCATTCGATGCTATCATTTACGCTTTCAATGTAAACGCCATGCAAAACTTGGAAAGCTCTAGTGTTCGACATTTCAATGTAATCTACAAATTGATCGACGATATCAAAAGCGAAATCAATAAGCGATTGCCTACTAAAGAAGTGGAGGAAATCCTAGGCGAGGCTAGTGTGTTGCAGCAGTTCGAGATCAATCAGGGTAAGAAGAAAATTCCAGTGGCTGGTTGTCGGTGCGTTAAAGGTATGTTAAAGAAATCGGCAATGTATAGATTAGTGCGGAATGGGGAGGTGGTTTATACGGGCACTTTGTCGTCGATGCGACATTTAAAAAACGAAGTCGACACTATTAAAACGGATCTTGAATGTGGCTTGCAATTGTCTGATAAGTCGATCGAGTTCAAACAAGGTGATTCGCTAGTTTGCTTCCAGAAGAAGTCTGTGCCCCAAGAAACGGATTGGGATCCTGGATTTTAAGCAAAGCGTTTTTATAAAAATTAAATAAATATTTATGTAACTAAAATCAGTTATAAATTATACTCTAGTAATTTTTGGAATTAACTTAATTGCCTCCAATTTGTTCCAACAGTAAGGACATGAGCCTTTGAAATCGAGTGCGAATTTGTGGAATACTACGATCAGTTAGTTGATTCGCAATAAGTTTAAAGGCATTTTCTTTGTCGTTTTCCGTGCGAAATGTCTCTAAAATAATTTTATCTTCGTCTCGCTTCCACGTGCCATCGTCTATGTTATCGCTTTGCGAGTAGCTCGAATTACTATTGTCCGAATCGCAATTGTCTTGTGACGACTCATCGCATATTTCTTAACAGAAATTAATTTCTCGATACAAACAAAAATATGTTGCAAACAAAAATACCACTTACCACTCTCCGAATCGGCCGTATTCTGATCGGGACTATTCTTCAGTTCGATAGACTCAAGCGAAGTGGCATTATCCCACTCGACTAATTCGGGATCCTGATTATTAGCCAATCGCTTTTCTTGTCCCAAACTCGAGCCAGGCTTCGTATCGCTCTCCTCTCCGTCCACATCAATTTTCTTATCACTTTTCCGCCTCACTCTCTTCGAAATACTGGTTTTCTTTTTATTCGACGGTGATTTAGTTACAATAATACTTTCACCGGCAAAACTATTATCACAGCTACTTCCTTTGCAATCGGACTTCTTCCCTTTGTCGGGCTGACTTTTCTTTTTACGCATCGACTTTTTAATTCTCGTACGTTTCTTACCTTCCATTTCATCAGAGTCCTCATCGTTATCCTTCGATGGCGAAATCACTTGTTTGGAAGGACTGGAATCGCTTCGCTTTTTACGCGCCGCGATATTAGCCATTGATGATTTGCCGTTTAGTCGGATATTGTGGTCTTCGTTCGGACTAGATGGAAATGAAACGGTGGCTGGTTTTAATCCACGGCCTGTTTGGATGTAAACTCGACCCTGCATAAACTGGAAACAAATAATGAGCGATTTATATTTGAACCAATATTAAACCTACTTTCGTCCCACACGGTATGCAATGCCTATACCGACTCTTAAACTCCGGCTCTTCAATTTTATGGCAAGAACAGGCACAATTCAGTCCGCCAAACTTATCCTCAATATTTGGGACCGTAATTGTTTCAACAGGCTCCTCAATTTCAGTACGAGTGAGCTCTTTATTTATGTCCAACGTCTCATACGCCCCTTCTAACAAACTAAACAAAAACAGTAAAATAAAACCGTCCAGTTAGCAAACAATTAAATTACCTAGGCGGTGGTGGCTCCGATAAAAAATTCTGCATAAATAAATCCGTTAAAATATTACTACTCTTCAACAGCGGCAATAAAGCCGATTTAATTTTCTCCATCGAACAATCAACAGATTGCGTCAACTCCGTTAAAAGTTTGTAGATTTTTCGCAACTGTGCTGGCTGATCTTTGAAATAAGTCTCCAAATTTCGCAGAAACATCGAACGCGTCTGCATTCGCACCCACGGAATAAATTGCCCCAATCTAATTGCCTCTTTGTCCTTTAAGAAAAGCAAAAACTCATCCGCCAAATCGTTATACTTCGGCCTGAATATTTCATCAAGTTGCTTGTAAAGCTGCACCCCATCCTTATCCTCATAATCGTTCAGAATCTGCATCACTTTGTGGTATTCCTCCAAGTCTAATCGCTCGCGTAATTTATCGTAATAGCTAAACGCAAACCCTGAACAAAAATTGTTATGCAACAATATATTTCTATTTACAATTCAATTTACTTTCATTTTTCTCTTTAATAGCATCAGGCGACTCTGGAGTTGCTATGAGAATATTAGACGCGAATTCGCGGCAAACTTTGGCTCGCTTCTTTTCAGCAAACGCCGATTCTTTCGATGACGGTTTAACTGTTGAGCTTGCAATTAGCAGAGCGTTAATGTCGTCTAAATTATCCTAAAAATTACAATATTGCCAGTTCAAACAATAAGTAGCAAACCAATTAAGCTACCTTTTCGGTTTCATCTTTACCAGTGCTACACTCGTTCTCAAAATCGACGAGCCCCTCAGGCGTACTACTCACTATCTCAGTCTCGTTATTGTCGCATTCAGCCTCTAATTCTTCGAGTCGTCGTTTAATCGGAGTGGCCAAATTCGGCATACTAGGCAAAGTTTGCGACATGTTGGGCGATTCATCGGTCGTTTTCAAATTGAGTAATTCGATTACACTTTCGACGGGCACAACATTATTTAAACACTTTACCAAATTATCCAAAGGTGTTGCTTGTTTAGTAATTGTCGGATTAGCAGATTGAGATTCTAGCTTCTTTCGTTTGTTCGTCAACCGCTTTGTTCTTTTCCAACTGCTAATCGAAGAGTTAACACTTACCGGTTTCGGTAAAATCGGTTTGTTTGTCGCTGATATCTTCTGCTGAATTAATACATTCGGCGAATACAAATCACCGGGTGTTAATAATATTATTTCCTGCAAATTATTATAAATTCGCACAACAGTAAACAAACAATATTTTTAGGTTATGTTATTGTCAAAACTAATGAGTGCCAACTTACATGTTGGGGATAATTAAACTGTCGCCATGGATTTGGCAAGGATTCCACTGGCATTTTGCATGGCGGCAAATTCAAATCGAATGGAAGTATTTCGTGATTGACATTGGCAGCTGCTTTGTTTTCAAAATAGTATTTAATTGGATTTTCCGATTCGCTTCTCCGACATAACGAAATGTGATGGTAGATTTTTTTTAATGTATAATGTGGCATCAAATGCTCCTGGATCATACCGGCGATCACTTTTAAGCGCACTTCGCCCTTGTTAGTTAAGTTGCGCTTATCTTGACTTGCTATCGGGTAGAATTGTTCCATAGCCATAGCAATTAAACTATAAAATAAAATTAATATTAAAGTTGCGTTAATTAAATTGGTTTTTATTTTTTGAAAAACTTACTTGTCTTCTACCGGATCAATTTTCTTGGACTTTTCCGCTAAAGTGGCACAGTTAAGCGATTTGAATGGAATGTGAGGCAGCAAAGACGGATATAAAAATACTTCGCTTTGCGAAATTGTTTGCAGAAGAAGTCGCGAAAATGTTAAATTTTTTGCGCCTTTTGTGCTGCAACGCATATTTTAAATACTTTTAATTAGTTAATTAACTAACAATACTTACGATTCGGCATTCGTGCTATTAACATGCCTATAACAACAATTAAATATTTTTTTTAATTTGCGAAAATAATTAAATAACTTACATTTGCGCTAATTGCACCGCAGAAGTGTTACTCGCAAACAGATTCTCCCAATAGTCAATAAAATCCAAAGTGCCTTGTAAATTACTGGTATAAAACATAGACGCTTGCTTGCCCTCACAGAGAAACTTAAAATTCAACTGGAACAAACCAAAATAAAAAATACTAAACCCCGCAACTCGCCTATAAGCCACCAACCAAATACTCCTTAGCCGTAACAGCTTGCTGGTGCAACTCCGGATGCTGATAGCACAACAAAAAATTCTGCAGCAACAATTGAATGTGTTGCCTCAATTGTTGCTGCAACACCGGCAATTGACAACCATCAATCATAACTTGCCCTTCTGGCACTACAGCAGGTTCATCTTTCCTCTGCAATACTTCCTCGAAGGTCTGACTGCAATTGTTATCCTTGCGATTCTCCTTATCGTAGATATCAGCAAACTCGAACAACTCCGCCATCAAATCGTTCAATTCCTTACGCGATACTTTGACCGCTCTATCCATTCGCAACTCCTCTCGGTCCACCTCATCGATTTGCTCATCGGCCAAGATATTGTACTCTGGATCGTGATTTTCGTCATCCTCTGGCAATTTTGTGATTTCATCCAAAGGTCGGGTGAATTTCTTCAAGAAGTCTTTCCAATCCTCATCGTCGCATTCCAAATCGTACATGTCCATCGTTATGTCGGGAGGTATGAACGATTCTTCGAGGTGCTCCAATGGTGTGGAAGTAAGGCTGACTTTGGAGCGCGTTCTTAAGAAAATGTTGGCTTTTTCTTCCTCGGTTTGCGCTTTAGGCACTTTGAAAATTGGCTCGTCGGTTTGCGTGCTGGAGTCATTGATTTTCGGGGGCGGTGAGTTGGGGAGCTCGGGGGGTACGGAAGCGGGATCTGATTCGCTGATTAGGAAACTCTCATCTTCTTCGCTCTAGAAATTATTTTGAGCCATATTTTAATGGTAAATGAATGGTGAAGTGATACGCACCTCGTCGCCTGGGACATACTCGTCTCCTGAAGAATCTTCCTGCAATTCACCGCCGATTAGCACGTTAACTTCGGATTCCGATTCCGGTTTGGTTACCCAAGAAGCCGGTGGCATAATTGCCGTAGATAAAAGTTCTCTGCAATGTAACTGAAGGTTAAATAAGTTCGAAATGAGGTAATATGTAATGTTACTTTGTTTTGGCTCGCGTCAATTTCGGTTCGTACACAAGGCAGTCTTTGAAATTTTCAGGATCCTCAGTTTTTCGAATAAGTGCTAGAACGTGCTCATTAGAGACGACGTGCTTGATTATATTCTTCACATGATTGGAATTTAATTTCGTCTTCGCTGCCTTTGCATCCAAATCTTTTTCAATTTCATCTTCTACGCTTTGAATCACTTTTTTATCCGATTCGTTCAGTGTAGATGCTTTTGAACGGCGAGGACTTTCCAGCACGATTTCTAAATTGTTATCGGAATGGTCATCTTCTGATTCATCGTTTGATATCTGCTTATTTAATTCTGCCATAGTTTAAATAGATTTAAATGAAATTTGTTTACTAAACATTGTTTAAGGTTATGTTTATGTACCACTATGTGGTTTACTGGTTGCCTATATTAAGACATGGTGAATATTCTTGATAGAGGGCGCTTTCCAAAAATAACATTAACTCGCATCAATATTGAATTAACATTTAATTTAAAATTATATATCAATTAGTTTTAAGTATTTTAGTACTGTGATCAGTTTGATCCTTGTTTAAGCTGCGTTTTGGTAGTTTGGCTTCGTCTGCACTACTCGAAGACGATTCATCTTCATCTTCGTCGTCATCATCTTCAATTTCGATTATTTCTGGATCCTCCAATGTCCCTTTTATCATAAATCAATATTTAATATAATTAGCATACTTAAAAAAAAAACAATTCTAACCTATAAGTTTAGCTTTATCTTCGTTCTCAAGAAACGTTGTCAAAAATTCATTTACACGCTCCTGGAACGATCTTAAAGTTGTGCGATGCTTATCCCAATTATTTAAATCAATTTCTTCCTTTAATTCAAACGGGCAATCACTGCGATGACTAAATTTAAATGATAAATGTGACATGATGGTAAACAAATATTGTATTACTGGTTGTCTATTGACACACCATCTACAGTTTGACAGTTATTACAGAAACCTGTGTGCGATTGTAAACAAAAGTGACAAGGTTGTTTTATGACTTATTTAAAATAGTAGAATTAAATTAAATAAGTGCACTAAACATTAATTTACAATCAATTGGGTAATTGCGCTACAGTGGTGGCAAAAGAGCAGCGCTTTCATTCAGCTTGTTACGCTCGTTTAAACCACACAAATAATTGTTTTTTTTTCAACAATAAAACCACTTCTATAAATACAGATAAGTTATCATGTACAGCGTATTCCATAGATACATAAACAATCGTCTTGAAAGTTAATCACAAAAGGAAATGTAAATTTTGTCAAAATACGTAAAAATGAATAGGTTAAGAATCGTCCTGAAATCAACATTAATCGGTTTGCTGGTTTTACAAGCGAGATTCACCGCTACAGGTAATTTTAAGCTAACCTAAGCTAACCAATTCTAATCGCCTTTATTTCCAGATGCAAAACGATCATGCAATGTCAAAGATTTGACGGATAGTCAATGTGATGTTTCGGAAGTGTGTCTTGAAGATGGTTCTTGCGATTGTTTACCCGGTTATGTTCGCTTGAATTCGACGAACTGTTTTGTTTCGAATCAGCCGAAAAAGCCGCAAGTGAGTCCCACACCGAATTATTCCAGTTTGGTGCATAATGAGGGGAATGGGTCACTGGTTGCTGGTTTATTGATTCCTCTGTTTCTTATTATTATTGTGATTTGTGCTGTTTATGCCAGTAAAAAATACAAAATTCTGCATTGGATTCGAAACAAGATTCAGCAGCGCAATCAAAGCTATGATGAATTCATGATCGGGCAAGATGATGATGATCCACCTCTAGCTTAGAATTTGTATGCCACTAGGTTATGATATTTATTATTGCTTATTGATTATTATGTAATTACACACCAAAGTTTAAATAAAATATATTCTAAGTACTCTTTTTGAATTTTGCGCACTTTTCGTAGTACTTTATTGGTTGAGAAATAAAAATTGTATGTTCAAGTACTAAAAAATATACTTAACAATGGAAACATAAAGATAAGCTGTCATTTATTAACTAATAATATTTTAGACGATTAATTGCAACAAAAAATAGTATTAATTGGTATTACAATAAAAAAAAATGTATTACTGGTTGCCTATATAAAAATACAAAACGAACGATCCCTTAATTGACAATCAAAATTCAACATAACCTAGTAATTCGCATGTGTTGATTGTTTGTAAATGTTTTAATTAATATATAATGGCTAAAGTAACGAGTGATTTAAATAAAATTGTGGATAATTTTGAAACAGCTATAAGCAAACCGGAATCATTTCTAAGGTAAGCTTATTTATTTTCAATTTTTAAGCGAAAGTACAATTTGAGTATATTGCAGCCAAAATGAAACTCTTCTTAAATCCATTAAAGCCAATCTAAAAAGCGCTTACGATTTAACGAAAAATAAGGAAAAGAAACAGAAATCCAACGCTCTACCTGAATTAATCGTAGAAAACTTCGACATTGAGCAAATCTGGCAACAAATCGAGCTGCAAAACGATGCATTTTTAACGCGTTCTTTAATCAATGTAAGTAAACTAGTTGTGAACAAGGATAAATTATCCTTCAAAGTATCAAAGGAAGAATCATCTAGTGAAGAAGAAGCAGAAGAAGAAATTGTTGAGGAAAATGCAGAAATCGAACAAGAAAATAATGAAGAAAAAAGCAGCGAGGACGAATTGTCTCTGGGCGACGAAGACTTATCAGACGAAGAAGAAGAAAAAGAAGTGAAAGATGCACCACAAACGAAATACAAACCATCAATAGTGGACGACCAATTTTTCAAATTGGGCGAAATGGAAAACTTCTTGCAAGCCATCGAAAGCAAAACCGACGACCCCGATTCTGGCAACGACTCAGAAAACTCGGACTCTGAAGAATCAGTCGACTTATTCGACGAAAACGAAGACGAAGCTGAGCACGACGACAAAATCGCTCGGTTTAAAGACTTCTTCGCCGAGCCGAAAGATGGCGCTGCTAACCGAACTCAAAATCCTGAATCAAAACGCAACAAATTCCTGCAGGATCTAGAAAGCGATGAAGATAGCACCGAAGAAAAGCAACGCGAGTTCCGCTCAACTATGGAAAAACGGCAAGAACGGCTTGAAAAGAAAATCGCCGAAATCGAAACGAATGCAATCGGGGAAAAACCGTGGCAACTAAAAGGCGAAATCACCGCTGAAAACCGCCCCCAAAATTCCCTGCTAGAACAAGTTGTCGAGTTCGATTTAACATCGCGACCTGCTCCGGTGATAACCGAGCAAACGACGATGCAACTCGAAGATATTATTCGGCAGCGCATCAAAGACAAAGCATTCGACAGCGTACAAAGGAAAGCGAAGCTGATTGAAACGCCGCTGGAATATAAAAAGAAACTTGTCCTCGAGCAAGAAAAAAGCAAGCAATCACTAGCGCAAATTTACGAAAAAGAATTCTTAGAAAAGCAAGCGGCACTAAATCCGGACGACGTGCAGGACAAAGCGGAAGAAGAACCAGAGCTGCACAAGGAAATAAAGAAAATGATGCACAGTTTGTTTAGCAAGCTGGACGCTTTGTCGAATTTCCATTTCACACCGAAACCTGCAATGCCTGAATTGAAGATTGTCAGCAATTTGCCGGCGATTAGCATGGAAGAAGTGGCGCCGGTGGCTGCGAGTGATGCGGCGCTACTAGCGCCTGAAGAGGTGCAGAATAAGGCGAAAGGCGAGTTGCTGGGTAAGGCAGAGCGGACTAGCACCGATAAGAATAGGGAGCGCAGGAAGAAGAAGTTGAAACAGCGGGCACATTTGGCGGAGAAAGAGAAGAAGGAGAAAAATCTTAACAAGTTGCGGCCTGGATTGGGTAATAAATTTAGTAAGGAGAACGCGGAGAAGTTGTTGGAGAAGGTGACGAAGGATAGGAATGTGGATAAAATGGATGAGAGTTCCGCGAAGAGTGTGAAATCGTCGAAGGCGTTCTTTACGCAATTACAGGAAGAGGTGGACAATCATATTAGTGGTAAAACGCAAAAGAAGAGTAAGGGGAAGAATAAAGCGGTGTTGGATGCTAAGAAAATGAAGTTGTAAATAAATAGTTTGAAAATTTGAATTTCGTTTGTTTTACTAGTTGCCTACATAATTGTTTTTTCGAAATATTGCAGCGGCCATATTTGATCAATTATTGTATTACTGATTGCCTATTTCGATCTATTTAATTAGTGACAGTTGTCATTTATTTTGTGAGTAATGAACTCGAATTTTGCAGATTATTTTTTAAATTCATCAATAATAGACGTTCTCCATTTATACTGGAACGCAATCAACGTCTACTTATCTGATACCGTAACAATACTGCGTACCACCAAAAGTCAACAAATTGTGACAGCATTCGAAAATCTACCAGCTTCATTGTACTTCGACGATTTCCAGTGGACATTATTAAAGTTCTTCTTATCGCTACTTTTAATTAACCTTGCACTTATTTGCATTGCATGGAAAGCCTACGGTAAACGAATCTGCGACCGTTTTATGAAACCAAGTACGTATCAATCAAAACTAACCTCAAAACATATTTACAAAGGAATTACAGGCACTTCGAAGGCGATAGAGCAGCTAAAGGCCAGCGTATCCAAGCTAAAACTACCCAAAGAACACACACCTAGAATATAAAAGTCGAAAAACGATGGCGGAGAAAATCAAGAAATTCTTCGCTAAGAAAAAAGCGGATGCCAAATTTAAGTTAGCCGGCCCTGGACACCGTTTGACCGATTCTTCGACTACTATCGTGGGGCCGAGTAAGAAGAAGGAGAAGTTCGTGCCGCAACGATTCGAGCCCACTGAAGCTGTCAAACAAGCAGCTGAAGCTGCGGTTGCTCGAACTAGCCAAAGGAAAGACAATGCTGCATTTAATACGTCGTTAGCGGCGATTCAAGCAAAAGTTCGCAGGGAATTGGAAGCCGAGGCTAAAGGGAATGAAGCAGCTGCAGCTGCACCCAACCCCGTTTTACAAGAGCCGGTTGAGACTAGTTTGGAGGCGTCGCCGCATCTTGCAGTTTCTGGTGAGTTTTTGTTTTATTTGGATTACAATTGCGAATTGTCGGGGTTTTCTGCAGGGGTTTATTTCAAATGTTCGTTAATCAGCGATGAAGTCCTCTGCAAAGAAGACTGGCGAGTGAGAATTAAACAGTTTCTGCTTGAACAGTTGGAAGACGAAAGGGGATTGACTGCTTGTTTGATGATACATTCCTGTAACTATAATAGAAGCAAAGTAATTTTGCATTTAGCCGATTGATTAGTAGTATTTTGATAATTGCGGATTTTAGATTACAGAATGCGTGAATGTATTGTGTCGCTATTTGGATAATATAATTGCAAATCCAGAAGAACCTAAATTCCATAAAATTCGCTGCTCGAATGCAATGTTCACCGATAAAGTGCTCCCCATTTTTGGGGCGGTTGAATTACTGTATGCGGCTGGATTTCGCCAGCAAACACTCACCCATAATGAAGTCGAGGAGAACTTCTGGGTGTTTACTGAGTTGAATCCGGAAGGGCTTCAAACTTTAGAGGTAAATTGTATATTTACAAAAATCTAACAAAATTCGAACATTGTATTGTTTAAAGTTTCTTCGCGAAAGTTTGAAATCGGAGGACAGAGTCGAACTGGAACTGGATCGCAACGTGCAAGTTTTATCCCCAGCGCAAGCTTCGAAACGGATCGAATTGCCGATTGAATTCTATGCAATTTCTCAAGAGGAATTGAAGCGCGAGCAGCAATTGCGAAACGAAGTGCTGGAAAAAAATCTACAACTTCGCACGAAAGCCATGCGAGAGAAAGACGAACTGCGCGAAATTCGCAAATACAAATTTGCATTGATTCGCGTTCGTTTTCCAGATGGCGTATTTTTGCAAGGCACTTTTTCAGTGTATGAAAAATTCGCTGAAGTTCTCGATTTTGTCAATGAAAACTTGAACCATACGGGTTTACCATTTATTTTGTGCTCGCCGACTGGTCATAAGTTCGAAGAGAGCGATGCCGAGAGTACTTTGGCGGATTTGCGATTAGTACCCGCGACTATCTTGATGTTTCAATGGGATCCACTTGTTTTGGCTGATATACAAGCTACTAATCCAACTTGCTATCTGAAGCCGGAGATTATGGTGTTGGTTAAATCACTTTAAATGTTTGTATTTATCACGAATTTATCATGCTATTTATTGAATCTATTTTTTGTTGCGACTTGTATTTTATTGATTATTACTTATTAAAAATTGAAATTATAGTAATGATTGTATTGTTGGTTTCCTAGTTAAATATTGAAAGCTCGGTGCTAAAAAAATAAAATTATAAGAAAAAAAAATCGATTAGAATAAAATATTTTTTATTTTAAATAATATTTAATAAATTGCAAATTAATTGGATGACGCACATAAATTCCTTATTCACAAATAACTTTGTTGGTTGCTAAATTGTTGAACTTTTGTTAGTCATAAAACAAAACCAATATAATTATTCCAAGGTTGATAATAAAAATATTGCATATTTAAAGACATGCGTTTAATTAAAGACGAAAGTTTATTCGATTGGATTGGGGAAATATTTTAACAATAACTAAACAAAAACCTTAAATATCATATACTATACGGTGCAGTTTCGAAAAACGTTTCATTAAATCACTGAACTGAAAATGCAATGGTCACAACATTATTACGTTCGTTGATCACATAATTAGCAAACCACAAAATACTGAATTAGAGTATCACCGCGAAAATTCTAGTAAAATTTAATTGAAATTTTGGCTGAACTGAACACAAACACGAGGACCTTATTTATGTTTTGTTGTTGTTTAAAAACACACAATATTCCTGAAAGAACGTATCTATTTCTCACATCACTACAGCAGAAAACATCTTAAAAAAATATATTGGCTTACATCATGTTATCAACGACAAATTAATTATTCACCAAAAACTTTCTTAACACTAGAATCACAATGTTAATTTAGCATCATAATATTTTCAAAACCAAACTACACATTGTGCACTACATTAACACTGTACTGTAGTTTAATCAGAGTTGAACAACATAATTGAACAATACAGTTCTTTCTTATTATTTTCCTCTATATAGCAGTCACTAAAAAGAAATTCCTCTTTCAAAACCAAAAACAAATCAAAATCATAATAAATGAGAAAGAACTGTAACCACTTAAACGCTATAACTCACTGCACTAAATTGCCATTATCAAAAACAAACCAAACATATTGATCAGTCCTATTTACAAACAATCGTTTACACAAAACATTTCATTTCAAATTTTAATGAAGATCACCATTTTCCTGAAAAAAAATTACATTAGAACCACGATCAAAATGCAACGAACTCTCAAGCAGCCCTAAAAATGTGAGAAATCGTATCATCATCAATGCAAAACTGCACCATTAATAATATAGTGTATAAAATAACTACCAATAATAAAGTGTAAAGTAAAAAGGGATTAAAAAAAATTATGCTGTGCCACCACGTACCACCACAATAATCAGATGATCTTCCTTAATCGCCTCATCGGACAAATTAGGACAAGTACGTTTGAGCAACTCGGTGGAAAAAGGACAAGGTGGGAAAGAATACAAAACCCCAGTGGCCTCAGTCTCCTTATTCAGAAGCGAAATCACGCCAGCCGCTTCCTTCTGTTTCAAATACGACACCAGATTCCGCAACGGCCTGGTCTGCACGGTCGCATCATCATTCGTCACCGAGGCCGTCGATCCGGCCAACCCCAAGAATATTGCATGCGAACTGGCACCCGAAATCCTCTTCTGCACATCTTCCAACTTCGGCTGATCCAGCCGCAACCTCTGCGTGATTCGCAACTGATGCTTACCATCCTCATCTTTCATCAACCCTTCCACAATATCCGTATCGCCATCAATCAAATGAAATTTGGCGGGGAAAAGCGAATTTTTCAAAATAAGCGCACCCTGCCAAATCGTAGTGCATTTCCGTGCGACTTCCGGTAGCGTGCGACTTGACGCTAATAACCCTGCCCGGCGCGACCCCGAATCCGAATCAGAGTCCGGCGAGTGCCTTGGTGACCGCGATCTCGATCGATCCGCCCCCCGCGAGCCCGACCGTCTTCGTTCATACTCCGTTTCGCGAGTTCGTCCCCACTCATCTTCCGTTTGACCCTCAGGATAGCGATAAGGCCCGCGACTGCCTGCACGCCGTTCAGGATACGCTTGCCTTCCGCTACCGCTGCCGCGATACCCTCGATAGTTACTCCCCCCTTCGCCACCCTCGTAATCGTATTCGTAATCTGCTCGCCGGAACTCTGGCGCAGCCGGTTCTTCGCCGGCAGGTGGCGCTCCACCGGGATACGGCGCTTTTGGTCGGTAAGTCACACCCGGTGTTACATCAGAGAAATCGGTGCGCAGTCTGCGTTCCGGACCTCCTAATGGAAAACCGCGCATTTCTTTAACGGCTTCTTGTGCCGCGTCGATGCTGTCGTATAAGATGTAGGCTTGAGTATCGCCTTTGACGTAGTCGATCTTTTTGATTGCGCCGAACCGGTCGAATTCGCGTTCAAGTTGTGGGACGGAGGTCCAAGGACCTAAACCGCCGACCCATATGCGGGTTGTTGGGGTAGCTTTGCCGTAGCCGATTTTGCACTGGAATTTGCCGATGTATTGGCCGGATAATTCGACTTTGGCGGCGTGGGCCATGTCGAGGGTGTGGAATCGTACGAAGGCGAACGCGTTACCTTCGAGAGAAGAGAATTGTTTTGTATTATTGTAATTTGTGATTGGTGGGTGTAAGGGTTGCCAGTTTTTTAGTGGGGGTGCCTTCCGTTAAAGTGTAAAATTTAATATAGGCAACCAGCAATACATTGCTAATTTTCTATAGTAACTTACTATCAGAGGCTTAATTGTCTTACAAGAAGCCTATGATAGTACAACTTTAACGAAACTGTGTAAATAAGAGTAAAATGTTAGTATGTAAGCGAGGGTAACAGCCAAAATGCAATAATTAATTAATTTTGATTAAAAATCTGCCAATTACCAAAGACGTAATTAATCACCACCCAATATGGCGAATTAGCCGTTTTCATTCACACTTCCACAACACCACCAACAATCTAAATCGCACACACAACCCACTCGCCATATTGAATCCCAATTCGGCCTAGACAGCTCCAATCAAATAATAATAGCGCTTTCCGTTAGACCCACTAAACATATATCCATCCGTCTTCAACTCATATAAATAACACAAGACGGAGATACACTTAGCACAAACTAACTCAGCAGAAACCGCTATCACAGAACATTCTCAAACTACAAACATGACTACTACAAATTGATCTGTCTAAAAAATCCTCATGTCTATTACTTTTCTTGTTACCTGTGCCAGGTGGTGGTCGCTTGATATCAATATCTTCCACAACGCCATACCGTCCGAAAATCCGACGCAATTCCTCTTCCGTAATATTAATCTCCAAATTGCCCGCAAACAGAGTCCGAGTCGCTAGCGGATCATTCTCCGGCTGGACATGGTGCAAGTAATTCGGAAACTTATCCTTCTTGTTCTCAGCCTTCTCAAACGGTGGCCGAGGCACTGAATGTCTCGGCGGGCCGTAGCCATGTGCGGGTGGCATATGCGGCGGCCCATGATGCATTGGGGGCCGCGCAATGTATTCATGATGCGGCGCGGGCATCGCTTCGCGTCTATACTCGCGATGCACCGGCACACCGGGCGGCGGGCCGTACGGCCGATCGTATCGTTCAACCGGCCGCAATCGCTCAGGTGATCTCGTATAATAATGTCGATCGTACTCAGGACTGATCGATCTGGGCCGACTTCGGTAAACTTCGCTGGTTCGCGGCACTTCGTACACCGCTTCAACTAGCGCCACTTTATCGTAGATTATAATCCGCGGTTTGCCGTGTTTCGCGTCACGTGCGTCTTCCGGATTCCGAAAACAAACATACGCGACACGTTCGTCCATATCATGTGTAATACGTATACTCAAATCACCGTACTTTTTGTATTCGCGATATAAAGTGTCTTTGATAACTTCGTCGCTGGCTTTCGGATGCAAAGCACTGACGCAGAGCACTTTGTAAGGGTATGCCCGCTCTGGGGGCCGCATGTATTCGTCGCGATGCGGCGAAATGTAGCGTGGACGAGGACTAGGCGAACGTGCTCGACTGTTACGACGCCGGACACGATCCGGTGTGATGCGTTCGTCGGAGCTGTCGTCGTAGCGCCCCATGCTGGAGCGAGATCGTTTACTGCGTGGCGGCGTATCCCGGTCACTGCTTCTTTTCATATTGCGAATGCGGACTGTGATTCGGTGACTGCCAGGGGCGTTCATACGCGCTGGAGAGACAATGGATGACGCGGCACTCCTTTTTTTTATTGGTCTGCAATTAGTTAATATCACAACATTTAGCGTTTCTCAAACGATATTTCGGTGGTTTCATGCTAAAGAGTTATGAGACACATACTTAAATTAGACGCTGGGTTGCTTTCGGACTGAAATTTCGTTTTTACCATGGATGGATGTTGATCGGATGACGCACTAACACAAAATGGCTACGTTTTTGGATGAGAAAGGATCGATTGGTTTGCGCCAATCAGATACCGGCATTTTAGATGGTTGGATAGACAACCAACAATACATTTGTAGTATTATTGGTTGCCTAGAAGATTTAACCTCACTTTTCAGTAATTATGTCTGTTGTAAAGCGAGTTCAGGTAATTAATTTAGAATACTAGCGATATTACTAATTAATGCGTAATTGTGTAAGCAGCAATGGGCAACTTTTGCGAGAATTTGGCATATTTACGATGCAGCCTGGCAGAATCCATTCCACAGTGCACAAGTGCTTAAAAAATATTTAATGGGGCTGCACAAACCGATTTATCATCCCATGAGTAAGTAATTAAGCTTGTAATTAGCGTTTCTTAATATTGATGTTGTAGATGACTGCGGCGATCATGTGGTTGTAATCAACAGCAATGAAATTGCACTGCCGGGCGATGAGTGGAAAAAACGCGTTTATTTCCATCATACTGGATATCCAGGAGGGGCTACTTGGACATTAGCGTATGATTTGCATAGCAAAGATCCTACGATGGTAAAATTTGAATTTAATCCCATCTTTATGTATGATTAAAATTGATATTTCGCATAGGTGTTGAAGAAGGCAGTTTATAATAGCATGGATGGGAATATTCAAAGAAGATACACGATGGAAAGGCTACATATTTTCCCAGATGCAAATGTGCCTACCGATTTATTAAAAAATGTCTCGAATCAAATACCGCAGTTGAGAGCGATGCCGAAACGTTTGGACCATTACGACGAAAATGAAGTGAAGCAGTATCCTAAAGTCATTGACTATCCAAAGGATTATATTTTGCGGTAGATATATTATAGTAAGAAAGTAGTACAATTAATTTTAATCAATCGGTTTTCAATTTACAAATAAAAGCCAAAATATCAAACTAATCATTTATTCAAAAGAATATATTTTATATCTATAATAAGAAAATGCAATACAATCAAAATATCATCAAAACTCAGCTCTCAATATGCAAATCCTTCGCCAAAGTGTAGGCCGAAACGTGCATCATATTCTGCCGGTTGCTCAAAAAATTCTGCACCGCCTTCGCTCTCACATCCTCCCACGCATACAAATCCCTGTACAACGGCCTCACATACTTCATCCTGCCCACCACATTAATCCAACTCAAAACGGGCTCCACTTTCGCTTCCCATTTCGCTTTCAAAGCAATTCGCAACCATCTGAACTTGATCTCCGCATTCTTCACATCATCTAACCCGAAAACCACATTCAACGCCTCCAACTTCTCCACCGACTGAGCAGCAGCATCCACAATTTTCTGCAAAAAGTAGATAATTTGACTACTAGTCAAATTCTTCGTTTCGTCAACCACGATAGGAATTGCGCCAATTCCATCCCAATTCAAAAATTGCGCTACCAATTTCTCGCTGACTTTTGCAAGGCTGGTGTCATAATCCGGGATGACGATGGGCATGCCGGGTTTGTGCAACCAGGAAAACCAATCGATGCTTTGAATTGCGACGTCCGCTGCGAAATAATTCTCGAAAAACGATTTGAAATCGTCGGTATCGATCGACTTGTATTTGAAAGTGTCGAAGTATTTTCGCAGGAATGGTTCGAATTTCTGCGGCCCGCCGACGGTGGTTTCCAAATATCGGAGGAAGGTTTGTCCTTTTTCGTAAGGGACCCTTGAAAAGGCGTCGTCCGGATGGATTCCTTTTAGGTTTAAGACTAGTTTAGTCAAGGGATTGTCTTTGCCGAGTAGATTGATCTGGAATTATTAATATTAATTGTTTAAGTGGCTAATTTAATTGTTAAATATTTAACTGTTTCGTTTAGTTCAGGCACGTGAGAGTACGCATCGAAATCTTGACTTTGCGGCGATTCCAGCCTGCCTTTAATTTTGCGCTCCACGAATACGGTGAAGCCTTCGTTCAGCCAGAAATGCTCGAAATTGCGGTTGGTGATCAAATTGCCGGTCCAGCTATGTGCGATTTCGTGGGCGACCACGTTTGCTAAAGATCGATCGCCAGCCTGCAATTTTTATTCAATTAAAAACAATTTAATCACATTTTTCAAACTTACCAATAATGTAGGGGTGACGAAAGTCAAGCACGGATTCTCCATGCCTCCGTATGGAAAACTGGGTGGCAAAACCAGCAAATCGTAAATGCCCCAAACGTAAGGCCCACAAATCTCCTCAGCAGTCTTCAATTGGTGCTCCGTGTTGGCGAATTCAAACGCACACTCTTCAATTATTTCTTTTTCGGCCCATACGTGCGAACGTGGCCCCAATTTGCGCCAGTCTAATACACCAACGGCGATTGCTATTAAATACGAAGGCACTGGAATGCTTTGTGTGAAATGCGATAGTTTGCCATTTTTCAGTTCCTTTACTTCATCTCGGATGGCTGACATTAATGCTGTGTATTCTTGGGGGGCGGAAATCTGCGAAAACGAGTTAAGCTAATTTTTAAGGATAATTTTGAGTAGTACTTACAGCTGCACTGTATTTGGTTTTGACTGCTGGGGTGTCCTGGCATGGAAGTACCGAGCGAGCATGTGTCGGCTTTATAAAATAAAAAAGAATTAAGTTAATTTAGGGCTAAAATTATTAATTTACCTGGAATTGGCTGAATAGAAAGGGATGCTTTTTTCCAGCAGTGGCCGAGGGGGCGAGCCATTGCAAGCCACTTGCGTCCGGGCTCGTTTCATATTCCACGCCAATTATATAACTAAAAATCCAAAATTAATATTTAATAAAAATTCATTAAATGCTCGATTAAATGTATACCTATTATTGCTTTTCTCAGGCAGTTGCACAGTTAGTTTCGAACCATATTCAGGCACTGATTCAGAGAGAGTATATTTAAGTATATCGTTGGTCTCTGTATCCCATATTTCGACAATTTTTAGATTCAAAGTATCTAAAATCTATCAAAAACGTTAATTTTAATTAGCTAGGTAGATTCTGAGTATACATACCACTTCCTTAACATTTTTATCCACTTTTTCCACAGTCAAGTTGACAGTGCCACTTAGAATTTTCTTATCAAAATTTACGCTCAGATTTAAAAATAGATTAGTTACTACAGCCAGCTCTAAGAAACGATATATTTATTAAACAGTAATTTAGTGTTAATTAATAATTACCAGGTCTTGAAAATGAGCTGGGATCTCGTGGACTTAATCCTTCTTTTGACATTGTTATGATTGAAGTAGATTTAACACAACCTGCAAAGTAAGGTCTATTAAACAAAAGTAAACTGATAACAGGTGCGATTTTAGTGTATAAACACTTCATTGATATCTTTTATCAGTGATAATTAAATATAGTTTCATTATGCAAGAATAATTGTAAAAATAAGATTACTTTTGTGTTTGTAAGATTTTTGACTTTGACAATTGACACGAACTGCTTGTCACTGTCGATTCATTGCACATAATGACCATTTTACATACATACAAAACTAATTAACTTACTAATTAATAAAAAGATAAAACATATTGTAGCCTGCAACATATTGATTTTGCTTAATTAATTAATGGTGCTAAATAAGATCTATCCTTGACCTGTTTTGAAAAATACTTTCAAATTACTTACTTACCATAATTTAAATAAATAAACAAAACAATTGAAACAACTCCTAGTATTAATGATATCACTGTTATTGTGACTCCATATTTAAGCATACTGAACTAATTAGCATTTATTTATAAAATGCCGCAACAATTAAAATAAATTAAGTTAGGCAACCAATAATACATTTAAAACAACCGGTACTACCAATTAAATGCATTACGGGTTGCCTACAAGTTAGTACGCCGATGTTTTTAATTAAAAAATCATTTATAAAAAATTCTGAGAAGCTGAAACCGCTACAAGAAGATGCGTCTAGTAGTAATTAATGGCGTTAACTGAATTAACTAGTAGCAACGCAGCTAGTCAAAATTATAATGATAAAAATGTTTTAAAGTTACAACCATTATTTCATTAATTAATAAACAAACAATAATTGTTTATTTATTGAAGACGCAATTTGCAAGAGTGTGCGAAAATTCCAGGGAAGCAAACAAAATTGATGACACGTCGAATCGATCGTTGAGTGGTGCCAGGCCTGTCGAAATCTGACAATCAATCGGAAAACAATGAGAAATTCCCGTGAAACCACTCGAAAATCAGCCTAATAAATGCCATCGTGTGCAGCAAACACCTCACAACGTGAAAGGTAATCAATCGCAGTCGAAATTCACCCACCAATGTCAATACATTGCATCGAAGCAAATCACAATTTATTGTGACGTATGCAAATGTTTGAAATTTAAATTCGTCTGATAAAAATATTGATAACGATGCTTCAAATCGTATATAAAAGTGTGTTCGTGTTTGCGCTCATTTATTATGCAATCGTACCGATTGCTTATCTGACGAAGTAAGTTTCAAGCCTGCTTTTGCTTTGTGGTAAGTCATAACCTCAAAATACAAAATGTTTTAATGGCAATTCTGACCGTCAGGTTGTGGACGACCCCGGAAACGGAAATGAAAGGCAACAGCACGATTTTGGTGACAGGGGGCGCAGGCTACATTGGCTCGCACACAATCGTCGAACTGATCAACAATAATTATTCCGTCATTGTCATCGATAATCTCGTTAACGCCTACGCTCACGATAATGATAAACCGGAAGCTATTAAGCGAGTGCAGAAAATTACGGGCGAGCTTATAACCTTCTACAATGTGGACATCAGGAATCGGGAGGCGCTCGATCTCGTCTTCAAATCGGTACTTAATTATTTCGCTATTTTCGAAATAGTTTTTACACTCGATTTATTATTGTAGCACAAAATTGATTCGGTGATTCATTTCGCAGCGTTGAAGGCTGTCGGGGAATCGGTCAAGACTCCTCTGATGTATTACCAGAATAATATTGCAGGCTCTGCGATTTTGTTCGAGGTGATGGCGAATAATGGAGTGAAAAGTCTGGTGTTTTCCTCGTCAGCTACCGTTTACGGTGATCCACAATTTTTGCCGATTACCGAAGGGCATCCGACTGGTCAGGGCTGTACGAATCCGTACGGCAAGACTAAATATTTTGTTGAAGAGATTTTGAAGGACGTTTGCACTTCAGATCCTGTAAGTATCGGTTGTTATCAGTCGTAGTTATATAACCGCTAAGCTTTTGAATAATTTGGTGATAAGGAATTCCGACAATTGCGTTGCTTTGATTTTGTTTGAGGGCAATTGAAGATCAAAGTGTTGATGTATTTTAAATATTAATAATCAGAAGATTCATTAAAATATCAAGAAATTAATTTATGCAATTTGTTGACCTTTTGCTTAAATGCTAGAATATTTGGGAATTTATTCGAATTATTTCCGACTAGTATTTTTGATGTACATTAATTAAAGTTAACTGGTGACGCAAATATGATGCAAGCACATAATCTAGGACATCTGGCTTTTGTTAAGATTACGTTGTAATTCTTTTATTTACAATCATTAACTGATTGAATTTAATTTAATGGCTAACTTTCTATTGTTTATTGCATGTGCGCATCTGTGAAATTATTAGATTAAATTTTAGCACTAAAATGAAAATGCGGAATAATTATTTATTTAAATTTTTAGGACTGGAAAGTTGTACTTTTGCGATATTTCAACCCAGTGGGAGCTCATCCATCGGGTCTAATCGGCGAAGATCCAACTGGTGTTCCTAATAATTTAATGCCATATATTTCTCAGGTAAATATTTCGTCAATTCGTCTCGCTATTAAATTATTTCACAACTAATTAAGTAAATGCACATTCATTTTACTATTGTAAATAGTAAAACTTCCAAATTTACTATTACAAATAGTGAAATTTAAATAAATAGCAACAACACCGTATTACTGGTTGCCTAACTTGAAAATTTTTCTTAGGTAGCAGTGGGTCGTCGAGAGAAGCTGCAAATCTTTGGGGCAGATTATGACACCCCTGACGGCACAGGCGTTCGTGATTATATCCATATAACCGATTTGGCAATTGGGCATTTGAAAGCGCTGGAAAATATGTTGAAGCCGTCGTTCAAATCGTGGAAAGCGTTCAATTTGGGAACGGGTCGTGGATATTCAGTTCTTGAGATGGTCAAAGCTTTTGCTGAGGCCTCGGGACGAAAGGTGAATTATGAAGTGGTCAGTAGAAGAGAAGGTGATATAGGAGCGTGCTATGCCGATGCGACGCTAGCGAAAAGCGAGTTGCAATGGACAGCCACTCGGGACATTAATGCGATGTGTAAAGATACATGGAATTGGCAGATTAATAATCCGAAGGGCTATCAGAGTTAAGTTAATTGAAGGGCATTTAATAAATATTGTAAGTAAAATTATTTATTATTTTATCGATTTGATTGTAAAAAATATAAAGATATATTTATTATAGCATTTATTTTACAAGCTGTATTATATTTTAAAGTAAATTTTATTAGTTAATTTCGCCCAGTGGCTTAATTTAATTTTACAATATGTACAAATTTTATGGATAAACGTCATTTTTTTTACTTTTTGGTTTTATTAATTAATTGTAGGGCAAAGTGGATGAATTAAAATGAAAATTGTCTTCAAATACCTTGATTTATTGTAAGCGAACCACCAAACTAGGCAACCAGCTATACATTTTTCCAAATTGTTCATAATTTATTCTAACGTCGCTTTATGCTTTCCAGTTATTTTCTTCGACCTTTTTTCAATATGCTTTTGTAGCTTGTTCGATTTCTTCAGTTCTTCGTATTTTTCGATTAAGCCTTCTAGTCGTTTTACAGCTGAAATCAAACAATTAATAACATTTTATCTGAAAAATTATACAATACTACTAACATTTCTTTTTATAAGTCGGCTTCTCTCCCTGCTTCAATTTTTCCCTCATCTCCTTTTTCTCCTCAAACACTTTACTACCTTCTTTTTCGCACTTTTCCTGCTCGCGAATTTGATTATCCATTCGCTGTATAAGATATTTAATCTTCTCCTTCCTAGCAGGATCTTTCTCCGCCTTGCATTCTTCCTCCAGTTGCTTTTTCTCGCTCAATCGAACTTTGTTCAAAAACTTATAATTATTTTTGAACAATTTATTATCGAAACTGCCACAAAGCGGATCGAAACGAGGATCGCGTGGTTGACTGCTCTTCATTGAACTGGTTTTGCGAATTACAAGTTTCTTGGGCCGAATTTTCGCACTCATTTCGCGTGGTCGGTTTTTATTTGCGCGTTTAAATTCGCTGGAAAGCTTGTCAGGTTTCGACGTACCGCTTCCAAAAAGCGTTTGATTGTATACCTTTGAGCCCAGTTCTTCTTTCATCTTTAGCAAGTCTTCGAAACTCAGGGTTGATATTTTTGCGCGAATGGTGTCCTGCGAAGAAATTGTTAATTGTAAATTATAGTAATACTTAATTGGTGGATTTTACTCGGTCATCTTGTGTTATTTCGTCCTCTTCACTTTCTGCAGCCGAAATTGAAGTGGCACTATCACTATCACTGTCTGAATTCATAATAACAAACAATAAAGTGAGGTTAAGTCACTTACCTGTCAGTGTCAAGTACACGTGGTATTTGTGTATTACTGGTTGCCTATATTTATGTAATATTATTAACTATTTATTTACTTAAAAAATTGCTTAATTAACTGGTTAATTAGACCTAAAATAAAAATAAGGTAATGAAACATTAGTAATATATTTTCGGTAATGGAATTATTGACAATAAAAAGTGATGGATAAGTTCACATCGGTGTTGATTGTCACTTTTCTCTTCTGACAGCTGTCAAAGTTAAATTATTGTTAACCATTACTTGTAGTTGAGGAATATATTAGTGTAGACTAGAGAAATGCTTGCTTAAATAATACAAATTGATATAACTAAACAAATAGATATCTAAAGTCGAGGTACAATAAACTTTTATGGTATATTGTTAAGCGCACGTAATCAGCATAAAAATTAGCAAAAGTACCAACAATTAGTGGCACAAAATGGAATTCTTCTTAGCAATTGCTTTATCAGTGCTATTCTTAATCATCTTCTCAATTTGCGGATGGTGCTGCAAAAGAAAACGCGAAGGCACCGTATATGGATGTAAGTAAACAAAAACAATCCAAGTAAACACAAACAAAAACAACAACATTCATATATTTCAGACGGCAACAACGTGACGGTATCATCGCAACCGATTTCGGCATCGCCCGTTGTGATACCACCGTATCCCATCGACGCTCGCCATCCAACCCCTCATGCCGGTGCTCCAGCTCCAGGATTTGCCCCGCAGAACTATCAACCATATCCGACACATCCAGGTAATAATGCCATAGGTAGTTTGGTTCTTTATTAATAATTGAAATCTTGTATTGATTGGCTAGCCCCACTGTTTTATTATCCACCGCAAATGGGTATGTTGCCTAAGATTACGATAGAGTAGTGTTGCGTTGCAGTGTTTAGATTTTGTGTGGTCGCGTTTGCCTAATACAATATTGTTTATGTATTTTTAATTGCAGGTCATCCAGGAATGCCCACTCCATACGGCGTAGGTCCGTTGTACCCTCCGACAGGCGGTGAAAATTACGCACAACCACCCCCATACGACGTGGCTGTTTCCTTGCCTCCAATGCAGCCGGCTGCTTCCTTAGCTCACGAAGGATACGGTAAACAAGCCCCATATAATCCTCATTACGGCGGTCGTTAAGATCGACACTTTTGGATCAATTTCAGTTTTTTTAGTTTGTAGAATGTTTGATTCTAAATATTTTGTTTTGGTGGCCATATTATTCACGTTTCATAATTGGCACTATATTGTTACTCAAATACAGACAAATGTGATATATATAAGCTTGTAATGTGTGTGTGTATAGATATATTTATGAAATAGAGACGGAATTCGTTTGATTAGCAGTCGATCTTAGGATAGGATATTTATGTTATTATGTGAACACAAAGACTGTATTTCAATAATCGACTTAATAATAAAAACCTTTATTCTTATTCATATTTCAGCATAGAGAATAATTTTTATATTATAAAATATTTTACAATTTTTTAATTATTATCTAATCGTAGTCGTGGTGATTACCGAGTCGTAAGATGGTGGTGGTAATTGGGAATTATTTTGAGGTGGCACATACTGCACGTTATGCGTCATAATCATTCCTAAAATTCAAAAAAAAATTGATGCAAATTTAATACAGCCCAACAGGACACTTACCATTTGGCGCTCTTGTGGTAACTATAGCGTGCTCATTGTCAATTGCATAAACCGCTGAAAAAAAAAATATATTATTGTTTTAAGACGATTGTTAAATTTTACATAACGTTTGCGATTGGGCATGGGCATTGCATTGTGCAGCTTCTACTGCAATTCGTCGGCCTGCAAATAATTCGTTAATTAAATGGAAATTTATTGGCCACTTAACTTACGAAGCGTTCGCCTAACACTATAAACACAAAACAATCGAATTAATAAAATAATTAATGAAATAACGGTGAAAACCACGGCTATTATAACTCGATCGGAATTATTCATATTTATTTTATGACATTGGAATGATGGAATAAAATAAAAGCGAGATGATTGATCATATTTATCGAAATTGTTAATTTATCAGCTAATCAATTATAGATAATAGTTTTCAAAAACGCTTATAATTTATTACAAAAATAAATCAATGCGTCTAAAGTCTGGCGGTCCTGCTGGCTAATTCGACGCTTGACTAAGCATCCACGCATGTTTGTTAAATTATCACCAAGAGAAAGTGATTCGCTTAATTTAGTGCCTACATCACACTATTTATCCACATTAACGTAATAGTTGCTCCATTTGAAACAATAGCATCTAAAAATAACTCACTATTTACTAAAGGATTTACCATTTACTCCTTTGGAATTAAATGTGATAAAAAACACATCAGTCTAGAAAATCTGACGGTGATGAAAAGTAATCGTATTTTAACTGGGTTAAAATGTTTGACCAACGAAATCAAACTGGTCTTATGGTTCTGCTCATTTTGATCATTGTTCTAATTCTATGCATTCGCAATTATATGTTGTACAAGAAGAAGCAATTCCAAAAGAAGCTGGCGGAACGATGTCAACATGGCAGTGGAGGTATGTATCTCAAAAACATATTTTTTGTTCTATTTAAAGTCGGTTATAAGAACGAAAAAGATTATTTAACAAATAAGCAATTAAATTATGAATCTGACTTTAGCAGGAACTAAAAGGCGCTCCAAGGCTGCGGTTTTTCTAATAAGCAAACACATTGATAAAAAAATTGTCGGTGCAATTAAAACGTATTAATAGGGATAACTGTTGAATTTACAAGTTTATCTAATCTGATAATTTTTATGCCACATTTTGCGGATATCTCGAATATTGTTAGATTAAACAACACCTCAAAAAAATAGTGTTAACATGGAGCTTTCCTATATAATTACAATTTGTGTCGTGGTTATAGCTTTAATTCTTCTAGGAGTTTTTGTAAAAGTAGGCTTGAAACCTAAAACATCTAGGCGAAGTAAGTAAAATTTAGTGCGTAAGAAAAATAGCCTCAATAAGCTTGTTTAAAATTAAATGTAAATCGTATTATTTATGTTAATAATTCACTTCGTCGATATTAATTGAATATGCAAACAATAAACCTATAAATAAAATTATTAATAATATCTTGTATATTTCATAAACAAATATTCAGTCGTAAATATAACTTCAACAATATTTCTTTGTGAACGCAATGACTTCGTATTTTCTATCAGACGATATAAAAATTAATTAACAGAAAAAAGTTCAAGTGCAATGCCATAAGATGATATCAAGATTTAATTAAATATGAGATTAGTGTTCAAATAATGTCTACAAGCGGTGAAAATATTTTTTTCGTGTCGTTCATTTTGATTTTTTCGTATATTTTGTTCAATTATTTTCGGAAGAACGGGTTTGTTAAAGGGCTTTTGTCTATTGGGTTCACGATGGATCATACTACTTGTGAGTGTATAATTAATTAAGAAATAAATTGTACTAACTAACAATTTTAAAAATAAATTTCTTAGAAGTACTACCCACAAATAAATAATAAACAATAACGTATAAAAAGATTAGATTAATATTAAAAATTATTATACGTACTGTAAAATATATTAATCATTGTAAAACTGTTATTCAACTGATTTATATCCCATATGCTAAAGAATTTTAAATGGGTGGTAAAGAATCAGAAAAAAGAGATATATCAATCGTTTATGGTTTTATCGCAGTATTTCTTTGCATTTTATTTTCCCTTTGCATTTTCAAAAAAGTTAACCGCCACAAACGCAGCTTCAGTCGATCATCTTTGCACCAAATGCTCGAAAGTAAGTTTTATCTTTAATTTTCGTAATTTTTGAGCATAAAAACTGTCACCTTGCTACTTTGATTCCGGCCCCAAAAAAACTGAAATTTTTACAAAAATCACCAGATAAGATAAATTGACTTGAATACGTATACGCGATTGTTTTTATTTGTAGTGTATTGACTGCTGACTGAGTACAGCGAGATAAGTGGTATACAAATATAAGTTAATCAAGTAAAATACAAAACAATTTAATTAACACCGCAAATTTAATTGTGGAATGATGGCGGCATTAGGGTTTGGATTAGTGGCGGCCGGTGCCTATATTGGCTGCTTTTTCTGCATGAAAAGTCTGCAAAAGTGCTCTCACGATAAAGGTAACAGTTTAGAAAAATAAATTACTTATTGATTTAATTTATTATTGACTTTCGAACGATATTTACAATTAATTAAATACTACCTAGAAAAGATTATAACGTAATTACTTCTTTAAATATTTGAACAGTAATCAATCGATAAGATCGCGGTTTTTAATTTGTTAGATTTTGTTATGTTGGACAATTTAGAAAATTTAGACTCTTTAGATATATAATTATTAATTTTAATTGGCGCATTCGCCAAAATTCGCACTAAACTTCGATCTCCTCAGATTTGACCAAATTCGCCGCAACCAAATTTTTTCCAAATTTGGTGGCGCGCTCGCATCCATCCAACGATTTGGAAAGTGCGCTCGATCCCATTTATATAAATAAACAAATTGCCTTGCTATATAAAGTTGAGGTCAAGTTTATTTGGAATAACTTAAACAAATAGATTTAAATATAATGTAGTGGGCAATAACATAATCGTTTATTAAAATATTTGAAAAGTAAACATATCCACACGATAAAATCTGAATTTTTAATTTCAACAGTTAGTGTGTTTGTTTCATTTGTGCATTGAGAGTTGTAAACAAATGTCTCTACCTGTTTGCTTGTTTTTAACTGGTCTGGGTTTGATTTTTCTGTTGTACGTCTTGCTGCAAATTCGCATTCGAATCAAAGAGAAGCGAATGTGTCGCTACGACATAGTGCCCAATTGTAATTCGCGAAAAGTGCCGAATAATTAGTGCGCTCATTAATTAGTGTGTTTTATTTTCAGACAATCATCCGGAAGATATATTTAATATTAGTAGTCGCGTACAAGGACAAGCGCTAAACAATCCGCGACTATCTAACGATGCTTTTGTGACGATTGAACACATTAATGCGACGAACCAAATGAATAATAAACCAGTTTATGACGGTAAATGTTTGCTTTGCTAATTAATTATTTGGAAATAATTTTTTCGAATTTTTTTAGAGCCACCAAGTTACGAGGAAGCGATGCGAATACAACAATTGAACGCTGATCGACCAGCAGTTCATAGCAATCGATCGCAATGTGTCGTTTGAATTGCGATAAGTGTGCCAAAAACGCATTGGACTGATTTTATATTTAGCTAGATGTAAATTTGTATAAAATTAGATTTTAAAACTCAATTTTCGTCAACTTGACTGATGGTTAACTTGATTGAAATATTATTGTGATAAGCTTTAATTAGTAATGTAAATTTCATTATGTTTAGTTTAGGATATAGTATGTAAGTTTGAATTTCAAAAATCACTCAGCTATTTTTATCGCCATGTAAACATAATGTGATTTTTTTTATATAAAATTACTTTAATGAAATTTTATTTTTAAATTTGTTTACCACTTTTTTATAGCGCGCATATTTTATTTGACAAAAAAATAACAATTGCAAATACATTCGTGTATATTGTGTTGCATAATCAAGAACATTAATTTAATTTGTCAACCAATTAATTTATTTGACGCTCAACATGTAATTAGTCCAAAACTTACAACAAAATTATTTTAATAAATAAATTTTGCGCACTTTCTTAAAGAGCGCCAAATTCAAGTTAATAATTTCTTTTAGATTTATGACTAATAAATTAATTTCGCTATCAAGTCCATCAATATTACAACAATAGTTTCAATAAATAATCGATTACCTCCAAATAATGCGTCACAGAAATTGTTTATAACTAAAATTTAAAAATCACGCGTTGATAAAGATGAATTTCTACAGTCGCACTAAAAATTACAAAAAAATTGCATTGAACAAAATATAGTGCAATTTCTTGAAACATTTTTCTATAGTTATATTTTATCATTACCAACAAAACAGCTCGAATGATATTGATATCTCTAATAACTTATCAACTAAACTTGGTAGTTTGCAATTTACCTGCACATATATTTGCTGTCTGGGTTTTATGCAGAAATGTGAATGGTTTAGCCATTTTTTGGTTTTTCGACTACAATAATTTTTTATTAATTGGTAAGGAGTGATTAATTTAGCTTAAAATTTGAAACAAAGAAGTTGCACGATAATTAACAAAATTTATGGCATTATTTAAAGTAACTTTATTTAAGTCAATATTTAAACAATTTTGTAAGCTGTTTTGCTATCGTGAAACAAAACGCTTATCATCTTATTAGATTCTTTGATAATACGATATAGCAGTCAGTATTTTTTATCACAACATTTTGATGTAATTAAAATTGAAAAATATGGGATAAATTATATAATTTATTTCTCAATTTAACCAAAATTAAAATTGAGAATGAGAACGTAAGTATATTTAGTTAAATTAATTAACTAATCAAAACTAAATTATTTAATAATATAAATTATTTTTTGTAGACTATTCGTACTACTACTATTAATAACTGAAACAAAGGATCGCCAGGAATTAAAGCAATAAATAATCATCACCAATAAATAATAGATACATTCATAATCTCATCTCATATATGAAAATTCGACGACGCACGTCATACTAATTTATCTAATCAATATCCACCAATGTTTTTGATAAATTATGATGATTTCAAAAAAGTTACAGTAAGGTAAAGTCTTTGGTGATGCGATTTCTGGTTCCTATTGTCACAATTTCAAAAGAAAACCGGCCTTTTCCAGCATGGCTTTTGAGATCATTCTGCTAGTCGCTCTTATCATCATTTTCATTGTCTCGTTTTGTGGATTGTTGCAGAAAATTAAGCAGACTTACGAACGCGAGCAACAGTTGGCTGGTGAGTTAATTAATTATTTAATAATTAATATAATTATTTATATTATTAATTATAGAAAACGCTGCTGCAGGTCGAAGCGCTATGCCGCATTCCTTGTCGGAGATTTACATAAATCCCACGATTATTATGGACGAAGGACGAGAAGGACATGTCGAGTCTGGAGGAGTGTTTCCTGGCTCACCACCTCCTTATACGCGTAAGTTTTGCTTTGATAATAATTAACGTGTGTATTTTAAGTTGCCTAATTTCGATTTGCTTTTTAGAGTATTATACCGAGCCTCCACCTTCTTATGATGATATAATTAAGGACATTATTAATCAACCACAAATCATTGCAAGTTCAACGACTAATAATAGCAGAGACGAAAATGTTCCTGCCACAACGACTGTAAGTACTGTTAGTCAGGCTTTAAATTAAATATGAAAAAAAAAAAATAATTATGATATTATTCTTAAGATTTGATTAAATATTTTTGTATAGTTTTGTTCGATTATCATAAATGAACAATCAAATAATTGTATAAGCGGAAAAATATGTACGTAACTAAGGAAATGCAATATATGCAAATTATTTGGAAATTTTGTAATAGAGCGATTGTTAATAAAGCTGTTATAGAATCTCGTTTTTGTACAAAGGAATTTTATTTATTTGCAATAAAAATAATAAAATAAATTATAAAGAGATTATATACAACACTTAATTTAAAATAGTTTTAAGAGAAACAAATGCTTGCAAAGTGTTACATCTTAAAATAAACTTTAATGATTCGCAATATATTAAAGCACCATCCGCAAAAATGTGTTTTCTTATTAAAAATAGATTTTTCTTCATTGAATTAATTGAAAAATAATCAATTAAAATATTTAGCGAAAATTTTAAGGGGATAAAACATTTTAAGAAATCCAAAATTCATAAAATTTGAAGCAGTTTCAACACAATAAAAATTTAAAAATTGATTTTCCAACTAAATAAAAAAATTGAAACGCTTACCAAGCAAAAATATATTCCAGCTTCATGTAAAATAATCCGATTCGTAATAAATCCAGTTTATTTTTAGTTTCCAAATGAATTTGCTCCACATTTCGAAATCCTATAAATTATGTATAAGCATTCATCAATTTACTTCGTTTCTTTTATAACTCAAAGGACACTCGCCATCCTTTGTCCTTGCTAAAAAATGCACGAATAACGAAACCCATCCACTCGTAGCCACATCATGAATAAAACAAATAAATATTTACCTGATCCACCAAATTTCAATTCGAAGAAATCAATTAAAAAAATGATGCATTTCATTCTTCTTGGAGAGAGAAAAATCTGCAGGTAGGTTTATTGTTGCACACAGATTTCTGTCTTCTCAGCAAGGTAATCCCCATCAGTGAGTGAAAGGAATTAAGTTTCAATGTCAAAATAATACGTGTACATACACAAACCATTTCTTTTTCAAATCATGTTTCGACTTACAATGTAGTTAATGATTTTCATCAGTCGGTCGAGCGCGTGACTCCGCTACTCTTAGTGATCGGTCCAAGTTTTTCCAAAATAATTCAACAACTTTGTGCTACTTGTTAACGGACAATAATTGGATGCATTTCCGGTACTTAAATTTAATTTTAAATTAATTTAATAGATGATAATTAATTTAGATGATTTGGATATTTAGTGCGACACGCTATTAGCACTAAAATTTAGAAAAGTGCTAATAATATTATTTACTATTGTGAACAAACCTTTTTCCTTGAAACGTTTCTAGAGAACGAATATTTTTGAATTCAAGGAAATATGAATTAAGATTATTTCAATTGAAAAGCGATTAATTTCAATTATACAGCTGCTTAGAATAAAACGTTTGAAAAATCAACTTTATAATATTTAGGATTGAAGCGTCAATAAGCGTGACATTTAAAATTAATTGTATGTTTAATCGATACGAATTGTTTAATTGAACGCATGCATGCAGCCGCACAATAATAATATTTTTTTTGAAATACATCAATTAATTATATGCACCTATTTTTAGCTGGAATTATAAATTATCTCGTATAACGAATTTATGGCCCTATAAAAATCTTACAACAGTATAAAAAAAAATCTTAGTTTTATTATGAAAGAAACCTCGAATATTTACATTAACATAAAAGTGTTTCCATGGAACAATGCTTTGGCAAACTTATAGTAATTATAAAAATATCCAACCATTCTATTGTAGATAATTAGCGTTTCCGCATGTGAGCACTAAAATTGATAGCAAACAAAAAGTGCAGCAGCATTATTTTCAAACAAGACAATAGCAAATAGAAGAAGGGAAAATATAAATAAATCACTCTGCTAAAGGTATTTTTAAATTGCAATTAAAGTTAGTTAGTGCGATCAGTGTGCAAGTGCGTGGATTTAATCAAAAACTAAAAACATCACACGTTTTAAATAATAATCCATCGCATCGCATTCCGATTTACACACAGAGAGTAAATTGATTATTCGCACGTGACAATGCAAACCTTATCTCGAAACGTTATTGTACTCGAAATCTGAAAGCTTGTTAGCGTTTTAATTGTCGATCAAAATGTGCAAATGTTGCCAAAAGTAAGTATTTTAATTGTTTTTTCACAACGCCGCACGTGCACTTTACACTTTTTGAATTCAAATTACTAAGTGGCTCCTAAGTTCGCTTCAAAATTATAACTTATAATGTTATCAGTTGTTTTTGGTTTTAGATAAACTAATTCCATATATTTTTTTAACTTAACTAATTTAAAATGCTCTGCTTTGACCTTTTCGGATTCGACAAGCCTTCCACCTTGCATTACTTTTAAAGGCTAGATTTATTAATTCAGGGTTGGCTTTACGTTTGACCCAATTTTAAATTTCACGCGACATTTTATCAAAACGGCTTAAATATTTTAGTTGTAAAAGGATTTAAACATAATGCACCAAGAAAGAGATAACGCGCGATAAAAACGGCTGCAATAATTTTAGTCTCATAAAATCCTTTATGGAATCAATTTTCCAACCAAACAATTATTAAAATGTATAATTATAAATATGAAGCTGTTTCGCAGAGTTCAAACACTAATTATCGAAACGAATGCAAAGAGTAAGTAATATTTATTTCTGCAGCGTGACTCGTTTTATCAACTCTTCATTGTTGATACAACGAATCGTGACTCAGGGATAAATTGTTACTATGTGTTTAAAAAATCTGGAAATGTTATTCTTGGTAATTGTTAATAATAATACGATATTAAAATATGGTAGTCAATACGAATAATGATTAGCATCTCACTCGCACCTTGGTAGCTAATCATTTCGAACAATTTTCAGGTGTATGGAATCATGTTACTGGCACCTGATCGAAGAGCGTTTCTGCTTCGACGAAAGCATAGCATTGTACGAAGAACCCGAAAGCGAAAAAAACAACAACATGTTCGATAATATGGCATTCTACGATAGCGTATCTGTGATAGCTGGACGAGCAATTGTAACGATAGACCAATTGCCAGACAAACCGATAATGGAACAACCGACCAGAAGACTGACATGGCAAGAGCAAATCCTTCAAAACGAAACCAGACCACCGCATTTAATTCGCAGTGTCCCATCGATGATCGAAGAGGAGAAATCCATCGAAGATCTAACTACTCAAAACCTAGAGCAAGTCAGTATTTTAATAACGGTTTAGATAATTAATTAATTTATCCCTACAAAGGAAGCTGAAGCGGCGATAAAAAAGAAAAGCGCAAGCGCCGATGAGTTGCGCGAAGAACCGAACCTCCTAGACAAAACCGCACCCGTCAGCAAAAGCACCAACAGTTTGCAACCGCCAGAAGTTAAGCTGCGGAAGAAGTCCTTGCGAGAACGACGCATGTCGAAGAGCTTATACCTAAAACTTGATCTGCCACCAAAAGAACTGCCAATTATCCGGCAGAATTCAATGCCCAAATTCTATCTGGACACTCCTCAACCTACAGATTCAACCTTCTATCAAAGTCAACCCTCATCGCTTGTCAGTCCAGTAACGAACCGGGGCTTCACTTACGATCTGTATTCGGTGGTGCAAATCGAAAAGTCGAAAGCGCATCAACCTGCTCCTACCACTCCAGTACCAATCCATCGAGAATCGTCGCGATTGGCGCTGATCAAGGAGCGGATGAAGTTGAAAAAGTCGAAAAGTACTGTTAGTACCAGTACTATGATTCCTTACACTAATCATATGTAAGCTTTTAATAAATTATTTATTACTTTTTGGTGTTTCATTTTGAAAAGTTAAAAATTATCTTATCGGTATAGTTCAAATTAGCCAAAGGCTAATTTTAATTTCTAAATGCAATACAAGAAGATAAGACACATTTAGTTGGCATTCAAGTTCAGTCATGATTTTGCAATTAGACTCGCTAATAGAACCATTAATTAAATTCACTTAACATAATTAAAATGCATCATCAGTAGCATAAATAAATGGCTAAGAAATTTGACCAGATAAAAAACATTAGGCTAAAATTAAAAGTGTAAATAAATGTTTACTAAATAAATAAATATTGACTAAAATAAAATAGCTAAATAAATATAAAACGAAATTATTCAAGCAATCGTTCGTTTTCACTTGTAAAATCAATGCTAACAAACGATTCAGCCTTAGAATTAGTACGAGCAAGTGGAGGATAAGTCTGAAAATTCAATATCAAACTCAAACTAAAAAGTTCTTAAAGTCACTTACCGAATGGAAGCTGAATTTCGAGTCCTCGCTGATACAGGAAAACATATCTTCTGGCTTGCCTTCGGACAATTTTAGTACCGACTTATCAAACCTAAAAAAAATCATTAAAAATTATTATTAATATTAATAAATTAAATAATTTACTTATGAGTAACATCCACCGATTCCGTTAAGTCGCTGCTCGACTTAAAAGGCAAATCGTCCGCCGTAAAAACGGACCCTGCAAAATTATCCTTGGAGAATCTGCGAAACATTTGGATGTTGGGTAAGGACGAGGATAATTCGGATAGCTTGCTTTTTTTCATGCCGTGTTCATCCAGAATGTAAAATTGTTGCAAGGCTTGCGTTTTGCGATCCCAACTACAATTAATTATATAAAAAGTGATTTAAATAATTGTGAATGAACTTACCAAGTACATAATAAAATTATGATCACAATCACTAATAAAATGCTTAAAGAAATTGTGGTAATCGCCCCTTAAATTATTTTTAATGGTAAAGCAATATTTTAATTATTGTTAATTACTTACAAGGGTGCATCCAATCTGTAGAGTCCACCATCATTTAACTATATTCAACTGAATATTTTATTTGTAGAAAAATGAAGTAGCGAATTTTTTTTTCTACTAAAATGCAAAAAACGCGAACTAAAAACTAAAATTGTACGAAATGGAATTTGGAATGAAAGAAATTGTTTTCATATATAATTTATTTACACATAGTGTACGTTTTCATTTATATTAAAAATCAGAACGGGCGCTTAAGAATTTGTTGTGGGCTTTTGTAAATTTACAAATGTATAAAATCTATTTTATTGAACAAAACAATTAAAAAAAATTTGAAGCCAAACCTAAATGAGTGAATGAGTGTCCCCAACCTAGTCACTTAATCATAAATAATTATTAACAAACATTTAAAAGTTACGTCACTTAAAAAAATATTATTTACAAATCGTTTTGAGTAAAGTAGCTTTTAATTTTCGGAACCAATATTAATATTAATTCTTATAATTTTTGAATGTGCTGAAATATAAATTAAATATATATACCTACTAATATAAATTATCTAAATACGGTAAAAAAATAATTACCCTTAATCACAAACATTACATTAAATAAAAATAAAAGAAATATTGATACATATTATATAAAAAAAACTCGATGGTTCACATCACAATTATTTTTCCTTATTCAATTTATTCCAACAGAAAAAAAATCCAAAAACAACCCAGAAAGTTATCACAACATTTGTTTTTCAGTGTTTCTTTTTCAGCGTTTCCAAAGGGAAACTAGACAAAATGTGTTGTGATGTGATCGAAAACTAGGGCGTCTTTAAAAACTATACGAAAATATGGTCAAAGCAAATTGCATTTGGCAAACCAGCTCGTCGGTTTTCTTGCTGGTTCTGATGCCTTCAACTGATGCCCTCCTTTCGGTGGATTACTAGCCTCCTATTTTTTTCAAATTAACAGAATTTAATATCCACATGCTTATATTTATTTATTGGTTAATATGTGGTTAAGAAAAGTCCGCATTTTCATCGCTTACATGCATTTTTAATTAAGCTAAACGCACATAGGCAACAAAATTGAGCTAAATAAATTAAGTTTGCTTGAATGTGCATCTAGCTTTAGATAGAACTGTTCAGAGTTCAGAATTAAAGCAGAACCCAGCATCAAATATTAACAGAGCGAGTCAGATTTGATCCGAAAATCAATAATGAAACAATTCTAATGGACGAATTATGTTTGAGATTAGATAGCATCGATAAAATTAGTTATAAAGATCTGCAAGTGATTTTTTATCATGCGAGACATACTTGACTTAAGTTAAGTGAGTGAGCTTAAAATGTAGCAATCAATGACGAAAATTCTTTGTACTAAATGGCAATAATTTTCATCTGACTCACTCTGTTTGGATATTGCATTAAAATACATGCGCTTTGATATACAAAACAACAAGATTTACCTTCTGCCGATACAGGTGAGCAAGGAACAAAAACAAAACAAAAAGAATTAGCATCAAATAAGAAGAATACCGTAACCAAATAGAAAGTATACATGCCAAGTTCCAGTATTATCTTTCACTGCTATAAATCTATTTTCGTGTAAACCTTGAAAGATAATACTGGAGCCAAGCGACATCTGCAAAATCTTACCAGTTTCTTTTCCATTTTGGCTTTAATATCCCTAGCTAAAGTGAAGAAAGCTTCCTCGACTCGAATGCTGGCCTTCGCACTGGTTTCGATAAACTTAATTCCATATTCGATTGCCAATTGTTCACCGCGTTCTTTCGAAACTTGCCGTTTCTCGTCCAATTCGCACTTATTACCTAGCAACATTTTTTCCACATCAGCCGATGCGTTCTCCTCGATGTTCCGTATCCAATTCTTTATATTCTCGAAACTCTTCTCATTCGTAATATCATACACTAGCATTATTCCCATCGCTCCACGATAATACGCTGTTGTTATCGTACGAAACCGTTCCTGGCCGGCGGTATCCCTGGAACATGCAAATCAAATTAAAGCATCTGTTCGCGGGTGATTCGATTGTTTTGCTTACCATATTTGTAGTTTAATTTTCTTGCCGTCCAAATCTATGGTTCGTATTTTGAAGTCGATACCTAAATAATATTATTAGCTTATTAGAAATACCAATTAAAAAAGTCTAGTGTAAATATTTCTGGTCGTTAACACAATGACTTGTTTATGTCATCTGTTTTAATTAAAACAAACGCAGTCATCAGTTCTTTGCCTAGTTTACATTGAATAAATTCTTTATTCGAATATGAATTATTTAATTAGACTGGTATCGCAATGGAATGATTTCGGGCAGGCATAGGCGCGGTTATCCAACTTTGCCATTGAATTCACGTTATTTGAGATAAAGAATGTCAATGTCTTGGTCTAATTAATGCAGACAGTTTGCAAGCATAAATAGAAAGACAATTCTGACTCATAAAGAAACTCACCTATTGTGGAAATGAAGGTAGTATTGAAGGCATCTTCAGAGAATCGAAACAGCACACATGTTTTACCAACGCCTGAATCACCAATCAATAACAATTTAAACAAGTAATCGTAAGTTTTTGCCATGATCTAATTCAATTCGTTATTATATTCCGGTTATGCACTTTTTTCTACACTAGGTCCAGATTTTTATACACTCTGTCAAATTACCAAAATGTCGTGTCAACACTGACACTTCGAAAGTCCCTAGATTCCGAACTGTATTACTGGTTGCCTACCAACAATAATTTAAATCCAACAGCGCCATCTGGATAATAAGAAGCAATTATTATTTGAATTTGAATTTATTTAAATTAAATAATTAATTAACACCAAGACGCGTCCTGTAGACATTTTCCTTGGAACCATTTAATTTGCAGCTTATTTTCTGCAGACAGATTCTCGTCGATAATTAAATTCAAAGCTTCTTCTTTGGTCTAAAAAATAAAATTATAATATAAATTTAATTATAATAAAAAGACTTACAATTTTTGGTGGAAAAATGCGTTTGCAATCGCCTTGATGCAAATGTTCCTTAAACGCTTGAATCAAATACTCTCTAGTATCACCAGATAAACAAGGTTTGCATAATTGGCATACTGGTGAAACGCAACTATTCCTGCAAAGTGCGCTATTGCATTCTTTAGAGAAAGTTGCGAGATCCTTGTCGGAAACAACCATTTCTTCCTCGTTTTTCGAGCGCATTTTCAAAGTGTTCCTGCGAATTGTTTCGCCCACACCAACTAAGCCGAATAAATTGTACAAAACTTGCTGGTAGAGAAGTTGATTGGGTGGAAAATGAGCCGACGATAAATTCGGACTCATATTGGCTTCGAGGAGATACACTTGCAAATCTTCGTCTACCACGAAATCGAATCGCATCATTTCGAAGAAGTTGCGCTTCGATTTAAATCGACTCAGCACGCTTAGAATTAAGGGCTCTTTCGCAAGTACCACAGTTCGAATGGAATCCTCAATTTGTTCCCAGATGGTGTCAGGATTTCTTCCTTGCGATCTTAAATGGGCTTTTAAACTGTCGTGCATTCCAAAACCGAGCTCGTTATAGTAGTAATCGAGAGCTGGTACTTCCCAAGTCGGTAGATAATCATCCCCTATCACGTACTTTTCTAGGTTGTTTGGGTCGAAGGGGTAGTATTTTACTGTGCAAAATCTGTAATAATAGATAACAATAAAAATAAATTAGTAGAACTATTTAAATTTTGAATTAAAATGACTACAGTTTAGCCAACATAAGAAATTTGTTACTAGATTCAGTTTTTTAAAGTAATTTTGTAGATAAATCATTTATTTTGTACTTATAAATAATAAATACATAATTTAATAACTTCTGTAATTAAATTTGTATTTTATTTTACAAATTAAAATATTATTTGATTCAATTTTTCCCCCTAGAGTTTTAGTTTTGTAATGTTGGTAGTGGAATTCTACAAACGCTTGAAATTTGACATAAATGTTTTGTGTACACTTTAATAATTGTTTTTTATCAAATTAATCTAATTAACCATAGTGAAATAGTGATATTTTGCATAATAAGCAGTGCCTAAGTAGAATGGAATATAAATTTCGACTGTACGGGTAAGAATAAACTATTTTTTTATATGTTTGTTTCCAACAATTTGACTGAGTGCGAGCGGCCACTCAATGAGGCTCTAGCGCGCTCTTCCATCTTTCTCTTTCATATTTAGACGAATGTAATAAAGAAAGATGGCAGAGAATGCACAGCAATATCTTTGTAAATTGTAGTAACAATCGTGTAATTCCTAAATGCACCCTCCAAGGGTTAATTATTATACTAACATTAATTTCTGGGTTATTTTCAGGTTCGCGTTCGGTTTGAGTGCTTAAAAATAATTATTTTGCTAATTGCTATAAATCAAAGTGCGGATTTAAGCCCGTCATATTTTTTTTGAAGTACTAGTAATTAAAAGTTGAAGTGTTCAATTTTAGTGCGATCAAATTTTAGTGTCGAAAATTAAAATAGTGGAGGGACCAGTCTAGACGAACTTCTGAATGAGTAAGTTTTTACTTTAGGGTTTTGCATGTTAGCATGATTTTGGGCTTTATCGACTTTTTGGTCATTGCTAATAAAATTGTATAATTATATTAAATTATACAATTCTATTAATAACAATCATAAATTAGTAAATTAATGAACATACCTTAGTAAACTTTCGCCATTATAAATATAAATCCTCAAAGGATCAATTGAGGTAATAATCGTGTAAATTCCAATATCAAACTTGTGCCCATTCACCAATAGAGGTTTCTCCACGAATTTCTGCACAAAAGTGCCTTCACTATCCAAATTAATATTCTCAATTTTTTCCACTTTTATTTCACGGTGATTGTTATTTTTCTGCACAAAAGTCACTTGTGGATTATTCTTGGCGTACTCGATTAGCTTCTCCTTATCACCAGGTAACTTAAAAGCTGCCGGAATATACTTTAAACCACTAGTAGCTAAATCTACTTTATTCGTTAAATAACCACAGCCTGGGAAGTGATTAACTTTTTGATGAGGTTTTAAATTGTTTAGTTGGGTATAAATTGCGCGAAAGGGATAATCATGCGCCCATAATAAGTCCCAGTCGGATTTGTTGGGATTATTTTTGAATCCTAGTCTTTCTAAAACGGTGTAGACGTTCTTCAGATGACCACCTTCCAAATTTTTGCCGAAAGCAAAAAAGGTTTTGTAATCATCTTCTGGAATTGTTTGTATTTTTTCTATGGCTTGCACTTTTGGTTTTTCTTTTAGTTTTTGAAAACATGTTCGACATTCATCTGCGCCAATTATAATTAGAGTTAAAATAGCAACTATGGCTACTAGGATTGATATAACATTATATTTTTCACTCAAAATTGCTTTACTTTTACTAGCTGGGTTTGAATTTTCATCGGTACTCTTTTTCTTCTACAATTAATATAATTACAAAATTTGAATGGTTTTATTATATAATGTGAAACTTACGGTTCTTTCGTCTTGAACTTGTGTTTCTTCTGGTTCACTCTCGCTCATGATTCTTCAACCTGACTTAAGTGTGTTAAGTTTGAAGGTAAAATAAGTACATAACGGATCTTGAATCTATTCGTTGAGCACATTGCATTAAGAATACATTATTAAACTCGACAGACACGCATTTTAAAATTTCTCTTTAGGTTTCTACCTACTATTAAAATATCCTGGAGCAATTGACCTTCAGCATATTTAATTATCTTATTAGTTTTGTTTTGTTATGTTTGTACAGAGTCAATAAGTAATTTAAAAATAATATTATTAACTTAATAAACAATAGTTAAATTATTTTTAAAGTATGTAGAACTGGAAATAAATAATAATCCAAAGTGGCAACATAATTGAATTTTTTAGGCTGAAAGGAATATAGTAAACTATTTTTACTTAACTAGTAGTATTTTAGAAGTTGAAGTTGTAGTCACTAGATGTCCAAAGTAGTATGAAACTTGCATAAGTATCGATTTTTTCGCACACGTGTGGTAATGGTTTATTTCCACCCTGTTCATACATAAACTATTTGTATTTAATACGATTAGCAACAAAATGAACACGAATTTACTGATTATTTAATTAATGGACTTTGCAAACAATCAATTTGGTAATTTTCCATGACACATTTAAGAGGGGGGTGTATAAAAAATGTGCAATAAGTAAAAATCATTTATTCTCAACATATTCAATAAATTTACAACAAAACGTAAAAATTTTGACAATTACGAATATATTTATTAAAATAATTCAACATTTATTTATTAATGAATGAATAATTCAACGGAAAAGCACAATTTACAATGTGTCCTTTTGGATTATATTATTACAAATTATAAAACGAAATCGCTATTAATTAATACTTTTTTCGGTTATGTACATTTAATAAATTTAACACAAATAAATAACATAGAAATATATTTTATTTATTTATTTATGTATTTTTCGCGCTTTCTCCATAAATAGAATAATTAGTTACGATTATTCTTGTTATGTTTATAATATAAGCACACACTTCATTGTTGGTTTATTTAATCAATATTTATAGGATTTATTTACAAAACGATTTTATTGCACAGCAATAAGCTTTCCATTTATACATATTTTACAATAATTAAATTTATAACATTCTTTTCATAAATTAATCGAAACGTAGGCCTATATGTATATAGTAATTAATAATTTTAACAACAACAAACAATCATTGTAATTTAATTGAAAATCGTTGATGCGAGTCCATTTTTCGTTATTAATAAACAAATAAATTACACTGCTCTGTCAATTAGTTGAATAATATTATAATACACTTGGCAAATATTCTTGGTTTGGGTATCACTTTAATTTTAATTAAATTTAATTTAATATCTCTATACAATTACAAGGAGGATTGATTAATTTGTCCATCGAAAGAAAATATTAAAATCATCTAGATTCATCATCAGTACAGTTTCATTAGATTAGAGAGTTTATTATCATATTTATTAATTTAGTGGAGGACATTTAAATATTTCGTTCGATTTAAACACAACTTTCTGGACCGGGAATTGAGTCTGCTATAATGTGATCTCGACGCATCGTTGCAAACGATGAATACGATGTGTCTCTGGGTCTTGGTCTCGTACGCCCCAGTGTGTTTGTCATTTCACCCCCTGCAGGCGACTGCAATAATCCCAACATTTAATTAAATGCAACTAAATCCAACTTAATAATTATTACCTGGCTGTTGGAAAATATGGGTGGCGAATTGCAGTTGATTGGACGTCGATTGAATTGTTGCTGGTCTATAGGGGTGGCGAAAAGGGCATCTGGTCGGGGCAACCCTGGTGGGGTTGTATCTGCACCTATTTTACACTATGGCTCAGAAGTTTGCTCGCTAACAAATTCGCATGCTCGCTACGAACGATCATCATCATAATAAACGAACAACAGAGGACACAAGAAACAATATTGCTAGTTTTATAATAGTTTTTATTAAAATAAATATCATTCATATTTACAAAACCATGCAAAAATAATTCATATAAATAGTATTTGAGATCATTATTTTCAAAGTATGGGATGCTCAAATTGCGTAAATGATTCACTACTTCTTTTTCTTTAGTATATTTCATATAGGAAAACTTATCTTGTTGATAGGTCCAATAAGTTTAAAATTTTGTAGTTTAGTTTTGCAATAAATTTCAAGTTTAGAGTTTCCTTTGTTGAATATCTTCGTACACAGCAATAATATCGAACATAAATAGAATTTGCAGGAAAAATTGTGTTTATTGGTAATTTTATAGTATGCGGGGTAAATCCTTTTTAATAGCATTAATAATAAAACGGGATATTAATGCAGTTATTTATAGTATAATTTAATAAATTAATAATACCCCGCATTGATGGATTGTAAAGATATAATAATAATAGTACCTTGAAGTACGATAATCGCTCCAAATTCTATTGTCAGTTCCATCCGATTAATATTAAGCATTGCATCGATTTGCCATAGCATTTCCATTAATGAATAATAGTTATTTATTAGACTAGTGAGTAATATTACATATAAGTCACGAAAGAAAAGTTTAGCCCACAAGCCCGAAGGGCGAGTGGGCTAATTCTCTTGAGTGACTTATATGTAATTACTCACGTGTTTAATACAAAATTTTATCTAAAACTTTTATTAAATCGTATTTTTAAAATAATAAATTAAATTAGAAAAACGTCATTATTTGAAAATTGATAATTTTGATCACAGAAGGCTGGTTGTCAGAAAACTGTGGTTGTCATGTTGAAAACCGAATTTGTTTACTAAAAGAATACATCAAAATGGAGAATTGTGAAATTCCTAACGAAATTTTACATGAAGCAAACGAAGCCACAGCTTGTTTAATTCCGGAAAAGTCCAAAAAAAATACCATACTATTTATTAATAAATAGTATAGTATAATTAATAACTGATACTCACTATTTATTAATAAATAGTGAGTATCAGTGCATTTTCACTCACTAGTGAGATAAAGTATACTTTAAATCACTACTTTTGTCCACTAGTGAGTTATGGCCTACTTTATAATTTAAATTCTAATCAATAACAAACACATTATCTGACAGTTTTGGATAAAATAAATTAAATATATTTCATATTTAAAAGTTTTTTATATTTTAAAAATATTGCAATATTGATGTGCGCATATTTACATTTGCGTATAAATAAATTAAAAATAACACTAGTAAAGGGAAGCATTATTTAAATTAATAAACCAACTAAATTATTCACAACTATAAGCTTTTTATGTGCAATAAATGTTGGCTTTTAGAATAAATAATGCATTTTTATATTTTTGTTTGCATATCTCAACACAATGCGGTAATCTTAAAAAACTGCAATTTAATATAGTACCTCGAGGATTTAACCGGACGAACTTTGCATTTTAATAATCTATAATTGCATGAATAATAAATTACATCCTGCTAAATATTGAAACATTTACGCAACGTTTTGCACCCCACTCGCTAAAAATAGTTTAAACATTAAAAGCTTGCCGATTGTAATGAAGACAATCATCATCCACTATCACCCCACGTCCGAAAGTAGTGAATTGATGATTGTGACACCTGCACAAGCACTCACCTCTGGGTGTGTTCAATATGTCAGGCTGTCGTCGCGATTCCGGAGGCGTCATTAGAGCCGTCGGTGGAGGCAGTGTGGGAGCGCAATCAGCAGCTGGCTTCAAAGTATAAGCCACCACATATCGATTATCGCCGGTATTAATTTCCAACATTGAGCCTTGTCGCGATTTGGGCTCGTGTTTGGAAGCATCGATGCCGAGATGATGGCTGCAATGCTGTCTTCCTTGGCAGTGTCTTCGACGGCGAATCGCTATCACGACAATGACCAGCACTGCTAGGCCGAGGGTCAGCAAGGAGCCTGTTAGCAAACCTGCTAAAGGCACTAGGCTCATATTGGATCCATCTAGCAAAAGAAGATTTACATATAATTAGGGGATGATTGCCACTTGGTAGCGAAAAAGTGTACCTGTGCGCTTTTCCGCATCATTCAGTGTGATATCATCAAGGACAAGCTTTTCGCTTTGTCCTTTGGCATTGAGGGCATAAACGAAAATCCGCAAAGCTGGTGGCGATGGAAGAATATCGCTCAAATCCAATCGGAACACCGGCGTTTCAGTTTCCCCTATTGTCAAATTTAATCGTAGTCGCATATTGAAAGCATCATAAGCTTCAAGAACAAACTTTTGCGGCAGTCCTCCATCATAGCCGGCACGACATTCAATTTCGACGACTTCGGCACTCCGATTAGCGGCTGTACGAAGCGTACAATTGGTTAATGAGCTTGGCTTAGCTGCGGGTACCACTTGAAAAACGCAAGGTTCCGATTGTCGACCGATTACGTTGGAGCCCCAGCACGTTAAGGTGCCGTAATCTCTTTGCGATGCGGGGGTGTACTTTAACTCGCTGACGTTTCCACTGGATGTGGCGAAACGTGCCGGTGAAACGTCAAAGCTTTCACCGCTGTTATTAAATTGCCAGAGGAAAGTGACATCGCTTGGATCAGCAGATACTTGACACCGCACCCGAATGTCTTCATCTAAGGACGCTCCAATCACGGTGGATTCCGTGTCGCGGCTACAAACGGGTGCATCTGCATTTGGCAAAAAAAATTGTGCAAGTGTTAGTACTAGATGCAAAGTTGCAGTTGTAGGAAAATAATTGGAGGCTGCAATAATATTATTCAGCTTTGGGCTTTGAAGTTTTAAAGTTAGATAAATATATAGTGCAGACTCACTAGCACAAAAAATAAGTGCAGTATTTTTTTAATAAACAAATGCGTTTTTGTAGATGTTTATTTTTGTGTGTGGTCAGTAGAGCTTTAATTTTAGAGCTTTTTTAAATTATTAATTTTCTAAATTAACTTGATATAACTTTCGGAACTTTTTTATATCAAATGAGCTTTTTAACAATATTGACTCATATGAATAAAAATTAAATAAAAGCCTTTTGACTTTAAAGTTATGGAATGTAATGAAAAATGTGCCTCTGCTTGATAATATTATTTTTTAAAATGCGAGAGTTTGCGAGAATTTTTATTCATATTGATTCATTTTTTGAATACTAATGTAAAATAATAATTTTTGCGGTTTCATTAATGATTGATCGATTTGACAAGTAAATGTAACTTCAATTAAGTGTCGTAAATCCAATCAACTGCATTGATTATCAAATTAATGCAAAAGTTTATAAATTCCCGGCGAATGAAAAAATAAACTATTTCTGCAGTGGTTCGGAAAAATGCACCAGAGCAAAATAAAAGTTATGTAAAGCTTAGTGATAAAACTTTATAAATATAAGAGAAGAAAAAGGAAAATAAAGTAAAGTAAAGCACTTACATCGCACTCGAAGCTGTACAGGAGAGCTCCTAGTATCTCCTCTACTATTACCAGCAAGACATGTATAAGATCCGCTTTGCGACCTAGTGACGCGTTGCAGGACCAAACTCAGGGTGCTAACGATAATGCCGGAGGAAACGTTGTGTGTGACTAGGACACCCTGTAGAATTAAAAATGCATTTATCAAAAAGCTGCACGAAGCAAGCAGCAAATTTACAAATAATAAAGCTCGACTAATTTATGTTAAATTTGCTTGTGTGCGGTTTGGTAATAAAACGGTATGCTCTCTGTAATTTAGTGACTGGAGAAAAATATATACGAGGAAATGCGTTATAAATGAAGTTAGTCAACGTCAAAGGAGTTAATCTTGAAGCTATTAGTCGTGGCAACGACAAACTTTCCGACATAAGGAAAGTTGGGGCGAGCATTTACACCCCCGGTCGAAAGTTACGACAGTTTGACCACCGTTCGTTTGCCCTTAAATTCGCTCTCCCCCAACATATGTGAGTTAAAGATTTGTTTGGGAAATTAAAAATAAATAAACAAAGTTTCCGCTCAAAGTTTGTCAACGCGCGACAACTAGAAAAAGAAAAGTGTATAGTATGTAGTAGAGGGAGAGATTTAATAGCAGAGTTAAAGGTAATTTACCCCGAAAGGGAGGAACGCCTGTCTCGAGGGACACATATCTTATGGATTGTACTGGTCCACTTTTTCAAGTGCTATAACTCGTATTTAACTATATCTGTTGGAGAGATACCACCCGCTTGAATAGGGGTTTATCTGCCCCCAAGGATCAGTCTTATATGAGTAATAATTGAGCATTCTTTATGACCCATAAAAAACTGTAATCTTTACGTAACAACCAACAGAAATACTGCCAAGTACATTAAGACCGCGTTCGAATTCAAATTTCGCGCTAAATTATTCAGATGGCGCCACCGGTTTTTCTTAGCGAAATACTTACATCATGATACCAATTAATTTTGCTTAGTTTCGGGTTTGTTTTGATGTTGCACTCAAAATAAACATCGTCTCCTTCTTTAATGTCCTGAGGGTTGAGAGTGCTACCCAAATGCAGAGCAACTTGCGGTAGGTCTGGAATAATTAATTAATTTCATTAAAATTAAATTAATTATGACATCATACAAGAGGAGCATGTTAATTTAATTTATGGAGCTAATTTTTAGCCGGATGCTCGAAATTTTACTATAAAAAATACAAACAATGTTAGTTGAGCGAAAGTTTTAGTGGCGTTGGGAAATTGCGGTGAAAAGAAAGAGGTAATTCATTCTTAATTAAATTATTTATTAAACACACTATGCTTAAATTAATAGTATGATTGCGGTTAATTTTTAATTTAAAAGTGGTTGCAATCAATTTTGATTTGAAACTTTTAAACCTTTATTACCTTATCACATTTTCTCGTCTAGTAAAACAATCTAATCCAATAAAGTTTCAACTTGAGTATAATTGGGAAACAAACTTTTCCGAGTAGGTGCTGTCACTTGTTAAGTATGTGTGTGTGCATTTAATTTCAAAAGCAATTCGCTACTTATACGACTATACGTTTTACAATTTCAAATTGTGCGTGTTAAGATTCTTCTGTAATTGTGACATTTCATGAATGCAATCGTAATGGAATTGTGTATTCCTATATGAGATGTAATTATTTCATTTCAGAATAATAAAACTGATGTATTGATAAAAAACACGCAACCCCCATAAATATTCGCAGCAAATTTTATTTAAATCGAATTCAAAATATATTAAAAAAGAACGAACGCAAAGCTTGAAAACTTGGTCTTAAAAATTAAATATTAGACTGCAAAATTTAATGTTCAGCATTGAAATTGTTGTGTAAATTGAAAAAAACATGTAATAACATTGAAAATTGCACATCGTACACATCTTTGAATTGCATTTGGAAATTCCACAAAGTACAATAGTGGAAGCAGTTTGTGTAGGTGATACTCGTTCGTATCTATACATTTTCTCTTTGCCATTCTTTATAGTGCCGAAAGGTAGAGGCACCACATTTACATAAAACGCGTATCGCGCTTGGTGTATGGTGGTTTTTCATTATATTTCCCTTTTTGTAGCGAAACAGCCACATTCAGAGAGAACACGTTACAATGATTTTCATCTTATTAAGAATGCGCGGAATTGTATATTTTACCTTCCAACGGTAATAACTTGCTTGCTGACAGATATTTGTTTAAATCGTCGTCCTAAATTTCAATGGGTGCTTTGCAAATACACACACACGACCAAATTCCATGGAAAATTTGCGACCCATAATATTTATCTCAGTTAAAAATATACTAGAAAGCTCGACTTGACTCTCGCCTCAAGCTCAAAAATCTACTTTTGTACCACAATGATGCATAATTTATAACGCATGTTTTCAAATAACAAATTCACATCATTTCTTATTCGTATTTTATAATAACGTATCATATTTCATATATTTAAATTTCCATACCAGCAATATAATGTCTGGCTTTTACCAAAACAAAATTAACACGATTCGCTAGCAAGTCGAATTTTTTTTTATTTCAGACTTTCAAAATCCTCAAATTGCCTTTCGGCTTTCGAGCTGCTGCATAAGCGATTTTACCTGCCTAGATAACAAAATCAATAAATGCGTTCAGAGCTTTAAGCACATTTTACACGAACGACTTGCAGCAACTTTCGCAAGCAACCGAATTCCTGAAGGACTTTTTGCATATCCGGTGTGAACGCTCCCTTAATACTTAAACTTTGTTAATTAGTAAAAAAGAAAAAGGAAATATGCAGATGTCTCTATAAAGCGTTGGATATGCAAAGAAAAGCTTTCGTGAACAAGGAACATGATAAATAATGTATTACAATGTAAATTTAAGTTGTGCAGAAGCTTTTATGGTTGCTAGTTAATGATTTTCTATACAATAACACTATTTATCCTAGAAAAAATTTAAATTTTATCAAAAATTGAAAAACAAACTCACATTCAACGTTGAGCTTGAACGAATCCTCCAGAGTGGAGCCAGGCAATTCCGGATTGACTCCGATGCATTTCAGGAAAGTCCCGTGGTCTTCAGGAACTGGCGCAAACGTAACGAAACTAATCACGCTAGTTTCATTTACTTGTTCTATTAACTAAAAAGATATCAGAAATTTATTACAACTAAATCATCTCGCAATCGTCCACATACTTCTCCTCGGCGAAATTCTCTGTTATCTCTGGTCCAGGAAACGTTCGCTTTGGGCCTTGATCCAGTTACGAGACAACTTACATTAACTCTTTTTTTCTCCAGCAGTATCGTCGGTTTGTGCAAGATCGTTACGCTTTGAGGCCGTACTGAAAAAAATCGTTTTTTCAGTATTTTCAGGATTCATTTGCAATATTTTGCTAGTTACGTAGAAGTTCTAGTCGTACAGTTTTCTCAGCTGGCATCATAAGTTTCGTATTACTCGCCTGACATTTATATGTCGAGTTCAAATGGTCTCTTGTAATGCCATTGACTTCCAGTCTGTTGACCATAACGTGATTTCCAATCGCTTCTAGTTGGCCTTCCACGAGGCGGTCATTCATGAACCAAGACACCGTCGGAGTTGGTTTACCTTTAATGCAATATAGTATATTATAGATGTTGTATCTGAAATTTTAAACACACACAATTTTTCTGTTCAATTTTTTTTTGCTTCGGAAAATATGTAGTATCCGAAAACACACCTGGGAGTTACCAAGCGCATTGTATCGACCGCTCAAAGCCGAGGTTATTCCTTTTATTTGAAAAACAATACTAACCCAGTTTACACACTACTAAATAGATAGAAATAATTTTGATAAAAATATTTTGCGTTTGCATGCAATTATCGTGTAATGACAATATAAACGGTGTAAATGAAGATAAACTTGTAATAGTGCATGTAACATGTATACAAGGATCGTTTCAAATTTATCTGATTCAAATTTCAGGAAGAATTTCCACCCGCACTTTATATTATGGAAAATTAATTTCTATTTTTTTTTAACGAAAATTAGCTGTGTCCAAATGCATCATGCAAATCAACTGACAGCTTCATATAAATGCACATTTTGATTTAAAAGCTACAATAAAAATTTGCAATCTGAAAACTGATATTGCAAATAACATTCTAAATGCATATTGTAAAGTAATAAACAACAATGTACATTTCAAACATAAATGTCTGTCCTGAAATTATACAAAAGAACTATAGGTACAAATAATAATGAATATTTATAACGCTTTGTAAATATTGCTAACAAAAAATTCACTCGCGAACAAATTTTCATTTTTGTAATAATATTATTATATTGTAGAGTCGCTTGATAAATTAAGAATGTATATTATTAAATTAAATTGCTTCTTTATGAAGAAATTAATATATCAACAAAAGGAACGTATATTTTTGAAGGACTCTAATTTTCTGAAAATGATTCTGAAAGCGTTTGTGTCGATCTAGTAGGATTTGGAAGACAAAATTTGCTCGTAATTTTATTGTGTCGTTGCTGTCTAAGGTATTATACGATATTGTTGAAAGGCTAAATGTTTGATACTGGTATACCGAAGAAGCGCCTTTCCGGTATTGTATCCTGGCAACAGGAGGATTTGTGTATTAGAGAAGCATTTGAGAGGGTTGGTGGTGAAATTGCAACCTAGCGCCTTCTTAATGCGTTTCAGATGATAGGATTCCTGAACAGCAGGCCGGGGACTCATACCCGTTTCACTATTATGCTCCGAAATTGTCTTACTACTTCTTTTCCTCACACAATACATTTTTTTCCCTTTTCGCTCTATTTTATATATTTTTGAGCAATTTGTTTGCTAAGCTACGGACGAAATTGTCTGCTGCCTCTAATCGAACACCCGTTTAAATTTGTTAAATAAAGGAAAGTGTGTACTTTTTGGGAGCAGTGCCAAGAAAGTCATGGAATCGTAAAAAGCACTATTTTATGTGTGCTGCAGCAGTTGTAGTCAACTTAAGCATGCCCTTAGCGGCTGCAGGTAAACTAAAAGGATAGCATAAAAAAGTTTACGTGACCCTTTTTTAATTTCTTAATTAACATCAACGCATAGCGCATTTTCTGCATCAAAAGAAAACTAATTTCGAAAAATATTCTAATTAGTTTTAATTTTAATTAAAAACTATAAATGCAATTAACGCACCTCCTCGGACTTCGCATGTGAGCACCAGATCGGATCCTTCTTGCAATGGACCAACCGTTCCGGTCACATCCCGACCAGAATTGTCGTACAATAAGAGTTGATGGGGCGGCACTGCAAAAGAGAAAATGAATAGTACGCTTTAATGCCAGAAAATAGATAATTAAGTAATTTCAATTTGAAACAAGGCGCAACTTGATATCTCTCAACTTGGTGCTACAAAGTTCAACGGCGGAAATTGTGATTTCAACTAAGCACTTCGTGGGAGGAAATGAAGCGACTACCTACTTACAATTAGACCAAGGGATTACGAACCAATACCAGCAGGTAAGCCAAGTGGCTTTAAGCATCTTCAGCAACTTTAACTCAAAAAAACCGCAGATAAATTTCATTCCATCATCATTAGCGTTCCTGCTAATTACGTTTCGAATTTTCAACTATTTACAACTCAAATAAATCCTGTGCAAGAAAATATCGGAGTGGAATTAATTGGGCGCGGAGCTAGATTTAGCGGATCACGCAATTCAAACTGAAAAATGCATCTATGAGTTTTGTAGAATTATTGAAACTTTGGTTGGCTGAAAATAGAATTCCAGATACCATTTATTTGGTAAATTCAATGGTAGCTAACTGATATTCAGCTAAATTGTGGATGAAACTTGGATGGAATTCCTGCAGTTCCCAATATAATAGCAAAGTTAATTTAAAATAGATAATTTCAGGATAGCCTCACGTAGTTCCGTAATTGTTTTCAGGAAAGCGATTTCCTAGCTTGTAATGGGTTTTATCAATAATTAATACGTTTTAATTTGTCTATAACATCTGCCCATGTATTGAGCCGGATCGGATCGGAAAACAAACACACAAAAAATGGAAAGAAATATGCATTTTGATAATGAAATGCGCAAAACCGCAAGCACCATCTAAATTGAAATTAAATGAAAAGCTAAATTAACGAAGCAATTACAAAGTAAGGAAAAGTTTCAAATTAGATTTTTTCTGTTAAAAAGAAATTGCGCCAAGTGTATTATGTTAGGGAAGAAAGTGAACTGAACTGTCTGGCCATCTGTTCAAAATGTAAAATGATTAAATTATAATTACAGTTGAGACGACGGGCCGTAATGAAATTCTCCTTCAGGTTGTGCGCCTAAAAGTGTTTTAGAATGCCACTAGCAATTCCATTACTCTATTAACTTGAAATATACAGTAACAGTATTAAATAATATTAATGAATAACTGCTTGAATTTATTATGTTACATAACTACTTTCCATCCACCGACCAAATGTGTTTCTAAATACAAATGGCACGCAAGCTGCAAATGGGGTGGCACACTTTTCCATCCAGTCCACGAAAACCCCCCTTTCGCTCAACACTTTGCCCTGCTCTATTAAATGCCTTCCACAATCTACCTTCAAGTAAAACCTAAAAATGTTTAACATTTCAAAGTAAAAACAACCATGGCAAATTAAAACATCAAAATTAAATTATTTTTCGAGCTGCAGTAAAATTGAATTATTATTGATTAATTTATAAATTAAAATTGCATTTGCAGTATTTAGATTTAGTGTTCCGAGTCGCGAACAAGCAAATATTTGGTCGAACGTGCAGCGTGCTCTTCAACGATCGGCTCAATTCAATTCGCAGAGCGAGCAGTTTAAGTAAACAAGCGAACATGTGCAAATGTTTGCACTTGCTCGCTTTTTCAACATTAATTTCTCAAGCGTTGAATAATAATAATATTTTTAAGAAAAATTAATCCACTTACCAATAACTGTTAAATTAACCGCAAAGTTTTTGGTGGGTGTTTTTCTAAAATCCACCCTGCACCGATAGACACCCTGATCGTCCAATTGAATGCCATCCAAAGTCAGAGTAGCTGGCTTGGAGACGGTAACAAAATATGCTCGAGGTCCAAATATGACTGGATCCGACCAATGTTTTCCTTTGCTAAGCGATCGTCCTCGAACATCAAAACTGAAATTATAAAATAGATTTTTATGAATTATTTCGAAGTAAAAGTGTTCAGGAAGTGAGTTAGTTGTATGAAAATTGAATTTCAGGTAGAATTAGTACGTGTGCAAAATGTTTCACTTTGTTTTTGTTTAACATGTGAGTGAAGTGCAACATTAGCTGAAATTTGCATTTCATATTTTCATTTCTCATTTCAAATTAAACCGGGCTCAAATTCGGTCGGCATGAGTAAAACAAGCGGAAAAAGATTCGACATGTATGTTGGCAAACAAGCGGGCATTGTATTAAATTATGTCTGCATAACAAGCCTTGTGAAAATCAAATTATTTTAAAGGATGCCACCGAAAACGAGAAATATTACTACATCACATCATATGCATTTTATTCAACACCAAGACTTTTTTCCTCTCTTTTCCATTGACGTTTCCTCCTTTATTTATATCATCGAAGATAAATCACAAGAGCGCACGTGACTGAGACGTTTTACTATTTCCACAGTGAGAGATGGTCTCAATAATAATTTTGGAATTCATACCATCCATGTTAGATGATGTAAAATGCATACAGACACGTTATACTTTTGTACTTTTCGATTTATATTGCACCACCAATTTGACTTTGGTGAGATTTCCAGCCTCGTATCGGTAATCAAGCAACAGACAGCGATCCAGACCATTCTCAAGGGACCAAAAGAGATCAGCACTTTGCTGCAATCTGCAATTTTCGATTGTTTCCAACTATCTTATTCCCTACTTTCTCAAACTGTCAAATTTGATATTGACTTTTGATTCATTTGAAATAATCCCTTTAAATATTTAAAATAAAAAGCTTTGAAGGACTCTTTCAAATTACTCTCCAATGCACCTTTTCAAACTTATTTGTTATTATAATAATTTATAAGCGCACTATAATTATAAAGTAAATGCAAATTTATTCTCTATGATAAGATGCACAATTACAAAAATTTAATAATGGATCTCATACTTCAAAAGCGTAATTAGAAGTATGATGAAACCAGGATTAATTAAATATTTGATAAAATCTTGAGAAGGCTTTTGTAAGATAATATAACGCTCTTTTTAACACAAACTTTCATCAGAAACTTCAAGTGGCTTCGTTTATATTAAAAATTATCGACGAGTAATTTTCATAGAGAAGAGAAATAAAATTGCTGGCTATTAATAATAGTATTGTTAAAATCACAATAAGCGAATTGTCAGAGAGAGTGCATGTTTCAGTCGAAGTAGAAAATAAAACTGTGCGGAATTTTCCAGCAATAACAATAAGCCTCATTCGTTCTATAGTGAAAAATATTGCTTGTGGATATACTGAAATTGAATTTGTATTGGATAGAAAGAATTGTAGCAGGAGTAGCACCGGCTAAACAGCAGCAGTGGGTCCGTTGCCGTGCTGTGTTGCGTTGTTGAGTCCTGCAACATATTTCTGACATTGTTCAGGATCGTGATGTTCACAAAAGCTCGTCTCTCTGCCCTGTAATATATCAGGTCGAGAAACATATGTTCCCATCAGTGTTGTTGCTCAAATCGGATATCGCATTATAATTCCAGACATGCTGCATTCTATTTCTCTACTACCATCTATGTTTATACAATATTTTCTTTAGCCCTCCAGAAAAAAAATATTTCGACACAAAATAACTCTCTTTTAACTCTTCTTATTAAATATAATAGCTCTACTAGAATGGAAAAAAAAATTGTGTATACAATTTGTTTTATTCGACGTTTCTTTGTTCAAAATGAGCGTGTTTGAATCAGAAAAATAAATATCGCTCTATTAATAAAAAATTAGAGTTTGAAAGAAACTCCTTATTATGTTTAAATTATGATATAATGACGTGACAGTATTAAATTGCAGTGTACCTTATATTTTTACATAATTGCATAAATTATTTAATTTAGTAATCCACGATATCACTGTTGCAATTTCGATTAAGAAATAAATGCATAACATGTTGCTGCTGGTGCGCCTTATTCAAGTAGCATGAATTATAGAGTTGCAGTGAGAAACTGCAGTTTAATGCTCAGCTAACTCGCATGATTAAATTTAGCTAATTTCAAATGATTTTGCGGTAACTTAGGACAGCTTAAACTAACGTACGTTGAATTGAATAATTAATTTAGTATTTTTGCAAAATAGTTATCGCCACATAAATTTCGTTGTAAGAAAGCAACATTTTTCAGTAACTGCTATAAAAGTTCTAGTGGCTGAAAAAAGGGTAATAATCATTTTTACAAGATCAATAAAGAAAAAGTAGGTAATGTTAACGCCACATGTTCCTTTCGCTTGAAAGGCAATCGTCCATATAAGGAAAGTTTATTCTATTCCGGGCGATTTGGCTTAATCGCATAATTCCATCGCTAAGTTAGAGACAAAAATAATGATATTCGTGTTGATAAAAAATCGTGTGCTGCATTAATTCAATTTGAATGCATGTTTTTCGGGGAAAACGTTTAAGCGAAAATTTATCTTAATAGTTGCAAAACACAAAAACATGGTCGGCAATAAGTCAAATTACAAGCGCTTATCACAATAATGATTATTATATAATAGGCTGGAATTAAAACGGGCAGTAGTATTTTTTTTTAATGAACTTTAATAACTTTATAGCGTGGACAATATTGACGCTATAAGGGTGCGTCCGAATCAGTTACTTTGTACCAATTTTTTTTCTATATAATGAAAACACGTAATAAGGTGGAAAAAATACAAATCATTGTAAATAGTAAACATTGGTATTTGCAATTTAAAGTAAATATCCTTGCAGCATGAATCGTGTTTTATGTCCACTTTCTTAAGGGTATATTTGTTCATGCAGTGTGGAAAAATAGCAATGCGTGCGCGTTTTTCCATCGAATTTATTCACAAATCTGGAACATTTTTGTCGCAAAACTTATGTATTCAAATTGCTTGCAGCTGAACAATGTAACTAAAAGAATAAAAATAATATAATAGAATTTAGGATGACTTTAGTTTTTAATAAATAATATTTGAAACTGTGATATAAAGAGCTAATTTAAGTCCAGTCTTCCTCTTAATTGATGTGCATTTTGATTCTGTATCTGATTAAATGCATTCAGTTTCATGAAATTCATTCGATAAATCTGCAAAAATATTGTCGCGCAACTGATTAAAATTAACAACATTTACAAAGCAAAGCTGGCAGCTTCGGGAGCAAGTGTTTATTAGTATGGTCGGTCCGAACAACACGTATGTTCATGTTACATCCATTATTCACAACTCACTGGACTAACGGACTGACCTATACATGTATATGAATATGCAGTAAATCCTTGTCATACAATTTTCTAGTCTGCAAGAAATAATTAATTTTGCTTCGTTGAGGTCTATAGGGATCGTGCAAATGCTTGTCATGTCACTTGCAACATCAAGTTTTACCGAAAACCTTTAGGTAACCGAACGAACATGACACGACATCCTTGTTCTACGACGAACGACTAACAGGAAATTTCTAGCAAAAGAAATTTAATTGACAAACAAATCCGTTTCTAATTCAATAAGATTATATATTTAAATTGTTTTAAAAGTTTGACGGTGGACTGAACTCGAAAGTGGTTCGTTCGTTCGTTCTGCTATTGCTATTCCGTAACGAACTTGTCAAGCCAATAAGTTAGTAAGATATTTTATTTATGTAATGCAGATGCTGAATAAATGTTCAGCTGCACTTTGAGCGGATAATTTTATCGACTTTATGTTTTTTAATTGAATTTGTTAGTAGTGGAGTTTCTTTTGCAACTTACTTTATTCGAATGTGTATTAAATTCATACTTGGTTTGATTAATTTTTTAAAAAGCGGATCTATTGTACGACTGGAAAATAATTAGTTGGATCGGAATAAAGAAAAATGTGAATATTGCGAGAAATTGTAGAAGTTAGTAGAAAGTCTCCAACTATCATTAAGAAAGTAAAAATAAGATAAAATGTTTTAATTAAGAATTATAACTGTACTTAAAGTCAGAGCGTACAAGCTGGAAAGCTGCATAAATGTGCATTTATCAAAATTATAAAGTATACTAATAAATGGTGGAGATTAAAGACACAAACAGCTTGTTTGTGTGAAATGTAGGGTAATCTAAAATGCATATAGAGGGATGTAACCAAACCGCAGAAGTAAAATGCAATTGCATTAGGGTGTATAAGACAAGAGGAATTCTCATAGGAACGCGAATTGTTTCACAATATAAATTGAATTGCATTGTTTCCTGATAATGGTAGAGTTTCTGTAGAGTGTGACAAAAAGAAAATAGTCAGATTAACTTAACAGATTCACTCCCCCAACTAATTCATCTAATGGTGCATTTTTTATTAGGAAATTTATTGAAAAAGAACTAATTCGTTCATTAGTCAGCCAGTCAGTCTATATACATAGTTTTGTGATTAATTATAGAAATTTGCAATTAATCATTGTTTGAACATGTATTTGGTTTGAATTACTAATTGCTTTCAACTAAATACCGAAAATATCCTGAACAATTTTTCTTCTCCAGCGCTTTTTTCACCACACCATTAAGAAACGCAACTCATTAGCATTTGTAATTTTTATTCCACCATTCTTTTTATTACTATTTACATAAATTAAGCTAATATTTTACATTTATAAATCAAATTACAAGACTACATGATTTATTTACTATAATAAAATATTTGTGGATATCCTTTGATCGCATTTATTTATTGAAATAGCTTGACTAATGAAGTATAAAATATTTTTTCCTCCAAACGGATTTCCCGTTTCATCCTTTTCAAATAGCTCCGGCAAAAAAATATCTACTTCCTGTATCTATCTTAATTTACTGTAAAAATTCAAGTTTAATTAAGTATCTATTCATCTTTGAAGGTACTCGTATTTAACAAGTATCGGTCAAGAGCTTAAAAACTGAAATAAAAGCTCTAATAAAAAAATTTGAATACGGATTAAATAGATTCGCGAATGAATGAATGAATCAAATAGGTCGAAATGAACGAGAAGCTCATCCTAATTTTAGTACGGAAATCTGCATTCGTTATATCTGAAAAAAAGTTTATGAAATCGAGCGAGAAATAGTGAATAAATTTATAAAGTCAGTTTTTAATAAATACAAATGCTGAAATGTATATTATTGTTAACGCGACGACATATTTTGGCTTCGAGATGAAGAGGCAAAGAAAATGAACATTTATATGGCTGGATATTTAATTACTGTCATGGGACACAAAATTTACCTTCGCTAGGTAGTTTATTTGCAAAAAGACATAAACCACGAGAACTCATAAAGTTTAATATTGCCCTTAAAATGTAATTCGAGCTAAAACTGGGCGTAGAATCATCCTAATGAATCGTTTAATGTTTTGTTTTATGAGCGTAAAGATTGCGTGCTGAATGAAGTTAACTTATCCATACCATCTCGTTATCTTGCCACATTGCATCTGTCCGAAATGCATTTGCTATATAAATGTCCGCACAACAACAATTTTATCCAATAATGCAATTCGTCATTTATTTTAACAAAATTACTTGCATATTTCAGCGCGATTCATTTTTCAGTTTGAGCTTGTTTACAAGCGATACTCCAATATAGGGAAATGCTGGTCATTTATCAAAGAACGGACGGACGGCCACACAGTAAATGGGGTGTACACACAATGATAGCGGCCAAATCAACCCCTTCATTACAACGGTTAATGGAATAACTGAAATGCGAATTATTTACATCTATATAATGAAAACAAACCGTTTAATTGCAACACCTCACACTAATTAAATTAAACCGGTATATCTGACTAATTTCCTCACAGCAGACCCCTATTTTTATCAAAATACAAGCAGCATCCCTAAAACAATAAACATCATCCTTTAAGGATTATTGATTTAATCGTTAAATGTTAATTTTCAGGGCTATTACAACAACAACAACTGATTTTAGCTGAAAATTAGTATTTTGTTAAGTACTAACTCGAGCAAAGCAGATTAAATTGCGGGAAAAGTAAAACTTATTTAATAATTAATTAATTTAGTAATTGAAATAAAAATAAACAAAGTTCGTCCGCTACCTCGCACATCAATTATTATGAAAATTAGGGAAACTTTTACGGAATAAAATAATATATATTAATATTTAGTATAATATTTTGAAAGCTTCAGGATTAACATTTTACAAACTACTATATATTTAATTAAAAACAAAAAAAATTAAACTTTTTGGTTGTATTAACATAATACTAAATATGGATTCATTAGGAAACTCAATATTGTAATGTAATTATTATACAATATGGATTTTGTTTTGCATTTCCTACGTTATTTCAAATTCAAATTATTTTCCGATTAAATTACGAGAAAATTTTGGTGTAAAAAACGCATTAGAATTTAATGATAATCTGGAAAATCGATTTTCGGCATTATAGCTATGCATATAAAGTACTACAGGCAAAGTATTGATTGTTATTAGATGGTGGTTTGATAAGGAATCTGTATAAGGCTTTAGGTATTTATATAATACAAGTATTAGTAGTCACGAGTAGCGTGGCGATAATGCGTAATTTATAGGCTTGTTTGTTATTCTCAAAAGCATGTAAGTCTGTGCTTAAGCTGACAGCGTGCCGTATCTCCTAATCTCTAGCAAACAGGTAAAGGCCGAATTGAGGCTGCTGCAAGACGACAACAACTACTATGACGACGAATCGTCTCTACCTTCATCCCCTTATTATATAATAACGACAAGTAAAAAGCTTGTTTTCAGGAGCACTAGAGCTTTTGCTCTATCGCGAAATAAATGTTCAATTGGATTGTTAAAAAATTTGGACTAACTTTGACCTAACAAAACATAAAAACAACTGTTTAAATATTCGTGTGATAAGTTTCCCGATATGGGAACATAATCCAAAGGGAGTAATGATTAATACGTGATGAGGGAATTAGAAGCACCCCCCGGCGATTCTGATTAGAAGACTTTGGAGCGCCAAACTTGTACGACGACCTTCCAGGATTACCAAAGATTTGGATGTCGCCCATTTTCATATACGATTTGGAATTTACATGACCCGACATGATTTAATTTAATAATTCACCTGCCACTCCATCCATTAGTTACACTAATTAACGAACTACTACGTGCCACAACGCCATTAATATTAAATCCTCGACAGAAAAAAAAAGAAATCATTTGCCACGTTTGTTGTCTGATGGCAATTTGTGATTTCTGAAGCCGTCCGCACTGAAATGTGCAATGTGGCTTGACTATTCAGAGTTTGCAGTCAGTCATTTCACTCCCTTAAAGTTTGTAATTACTTTTCGAGATATCTTTCATTTTAGATGCATTTCAATCTTTCTTGCTAATCTTTATAAACACTGCGACGGCTTCTTCAAACGAATATATTAAACAATTTTGATTACAGCAAACTATACATGCACGAGTTTTTCCACAACACAACACAACAAAACAAGACTTTTCCTTTTGATAATTTAAATTAAATTGCATTCCATAGTTTTCATGCATAATGACATTTAATGGAAAAATTTAAACTACGATGCATAAATTGAATCTCAAGTTGATTCAGGATAATGAATGCATAATTAATTTCAAAAACTAGTCCAAACTCAGTCACTAGTTGCATAAACTCAATATCAGAATTAAGTTACACACAATGCATATATAGGAGCAGATTTATCTGCTAAGCACAAGTTAATCCATTCAAACAATGCAATTTTAATATAAAGATTAAAAGTAGAACCGCAGAGTTTAAATCGTTGTTGCAATTTTGTTCAAAAAATATTACGAGTTGGCCCAGCCAACACACACACCAGCTTTGAAAGTTTTAATACTCGAGAGCGATAAAGAATGAAGAGTTATAGTTTCTGTGAAACGTAAGCCCGTTTATGTTTGGGAATTAGCTCGTTGACTTAATTTTGAACAGCTGGAAATTCTATTACCAATTTGGCTTGGCAACTTGAGAAATGTGTGTGCGAGAGTTATAATTACCTGAGTTTGCCAATTAATAAATCAATAAAACTATTTTTCATTAGGCAAATCTAAAAAATAATTTATTGACTTCAAGTTGATGATTATGTTACATAATTTATTTATGAAACTAAATCATCAACAATAATGGGAGCTAGCGCGATATTGTTGCCCTTGAGCTAATGTATATCGAATACTAATTAAATTAGCCAAGTTTTGCAATTAATAGAGCAGTTTTTCAAGTATTGGATTTCAAGTTTAATCTCGTAATGCATCCTCGCTCTTCACATAATAAATCGGTCGAAAAGACGCATTGAGATTCGAATTTGGGCACTGGAAAATTATTCCGTCTAGTGGCAAAAGCAAAAGCAAGCAAGTAAGTAAGTAACGTAAAGAGGAAATGGCCAATACAATACAAAACCACAAGTTACCTAACCCTTGCAAAGTTCTGCTCATTGAAGCAGTTAAAGAGGGCGGCTTGAGGAAAGGAAGGGGTTTGCTGAATGTATATGTGAGGGGTTATATGTGTCTGTCTGAATAGTACATGGAGATGGAGAGAAGAAGCCAGCAAAGTCTTGCAAATGGCATGCACACATAGTTTTGTTGAAGGAGCACGAGAAGTTTCGGTTTTGTGACTTTGCGGCCAGCATTCCAGCTATGATTACACCCAACTATATACTTTACAGATTAATGAAGTCCTTTACAACGACGTAATCTTTGTATGTGCATGTTTGTGTCGTTCAATTTCACGTCTTGGCTCATTTTAATTATAATTTATTTTACAATGCTAAGTTTTACCTGTAAATTGGTCTGATGTGGCCTTCCTTGTACCAGAATACCATGTACACCCAATCTTCGCGATAGATGGGCTCAATATCACATGGTAGCGAAGCACTTCGTCCTAGCACTGCGTCTTCGGATGAAGGAATTACTGAAACCAAAAAGAAGCATTTTAGAAAACGAGAAAATCTCAAAAGAGCAGATAGCTCAATTTAATTCCCGACAGTGATACAATTCCATTCAGTGATACAATTAGCAATCGCGTAATTTTCGGAAAATTGGGTAAATCGATTTTCATCATCTGAACTCATATACTTAGCTATTAATAGAACTGAATTAATCCGACAAATTGAACAGATACATTGTTGTTTCATATACAAACAAAAAAAATTAGACACCACTTTGATGATTAGAGGAAAAATGCAGATTGCGCTCGCGAGACAATTCACACACACGAACAACGAAGAAAGACAGATTTATTAGCGCGTAATTCTCTCGAGATTAATGAATTTATATCCTCATTAGTTGCACATCCATTACGTATTTGCTTCTTAATAATAGACAACATAGTTTGATATCTTTGTGCGTTCGATCAAGACGATTAACACTAATTGCTCGTAAATAATTACTTATATTTCAGGAGGGAATTTATGTGTATAAGCATCAATATTCAATAAACTTGAGCAATATGTGTAATTATTTTGTATAGACGACTGAGTTTTATGATCGAATTACTCACATCGTTTTGCATATGACAAAATTAATTCAAATGGATATGATAGAGCTTCGCCCCTATGTGCTTAAAAATTACTACATCGCATCTCGACATGTATTTATTATGAATTAATATTGTTTACAATGTAACATGTAAATGATGGAAATTTGCGTAAATTTTGGATTCAACGCACCGTGTAGGTATTTATATTTATAGTATGCGAAGCTTAAATGGCGTGGTTCAAGTTTTGTCACGCTTTACGCTTTAAACTTCCATATGGAATCTCTCTTAAAGTTTAAACTATGCATAAGCATGTTGATTTTATCTCGATTCGAAATGGAAAAAATAAACAATCAAGCAGTCCACGTAACGGAAAAAAACAACACTTTGTATAACGTGAAATTAAACGTATTTAACGTAATCGTACGGCTCTAATCAAACGTAATTAAACTTTCTAATTAGAAAAGTTATGTGTGGGGAGTGATGTACAGAAAGAGGAATGAGCAAAATCATATACAACTATCATTCAGATGAATTCGCGTAGCAAAATTTAATTTCCGAGAAGTATATATCAGCAGTAATGAACTATGAAGTGATTTGCCGAAAGCTATTTTTGGTGCAGACTCGATTCCTTTCTATAAATTTAATTATCATAAGCAAGTTGGGTAATTTGTTGTGGAATCCCAGTCAAACTCAAAAACTTTGCCATACCAAATCAGAAGTATCAAAATAATACTGTAAATTACTAAAACGCTTTCAATTCGTTTTTTTTTTCCATTTGACATGAAAAATATGGCAGAACATCGAAACAATTGTTGCTTTGCAAAAAGAGGTTTCAAAAGGGAACGTTGCCTAAGGGCCAAACTTTATTTCAATGGCTTGTATAACATCGTGTCTGCTTTGAAGGTTTTACTTACAAAAGAGCCATTGTCGCGTTTTTGGTACATGTTTGACCATTTTTATAGTCTCCTTAAATATAGAGGCATTAATAAATATTTGCTGATATTTAAGGCATTGTTTGAAGGAGAGAAAAATGATCCGTTCGGTCTTTTGTCTGCAAATAATTGTATTAAACGAGGTCTTTGTGATGGCGATTGGTGAATCCGATCCATGAATAGAGCTACTTAGTGTGCCATTTAATTTCTTGCGTCTTTGGGCTTCTAACTGTTTTTTCCCAAGTAGCACCACAAATTAAAAGAAAAATGACCAGGTCCTCAATTTTTAAATAAATTCAGTAGATTTACTTGGTTCCTAAGTGCAAAGTTCTTCTATTTCTCTTAAGCTTCATCAGATTAACACCAAGTGGCTTTTTCTGTATCTGAAGGAAAATCGAGTGCACAAATTACAGGATGATGTTTTTAAATTTACTAGCGAACAGCAAGTAAACAAAATGTTACAATGTACTCAACGAGCATGAAATGGTTCGGATTGTTAGCGTTTGATGACAAATAGTTGAGCTTAATTGCTCTTGGCGCACTCTACTAATTTATTATACACATGTGACTATCCTCTCGTTTGTTCAATGTTTGTGTTTTTGTGCAAGTAAATTTGCATCTACAGATACTCGACTCCAATTACATCACAATATTTACATTACACTAGCAATCATAATAGTAGTAGTAATGATTATGATTGAGCGCATCGGAGCTTGAACGAGATTTAAACATGATGATGCTTGGATGGGGGTGATGATGATTGTTGTTATAACAAATCATCATCTCCGAAACCAACTGCACCCATGTCTGGAATCATTTATCCCAGCATAAGGGATGCACTGACTCTGTTAAATGGACATCATTATTTACTGGTCCAGCAGTTGATGCTAAAGCGAAGTTACGCTGACACGGCTACCCAATTAGGATACGAAAAAAAAAACAGATTTTTCAGCTTTATTGCTTGCCTTTATATTTTCATTCGCTCCTCTATATTGCCCATTTGCAAGCACTTGATTGGATTTGTATTACTATATGCTTAATATTGATCAACTTTTTTTATTATTTTAATTGCCATCATAAAATATCCTTCCACAATCGGTATTATTAGAAATTTTGGGAAATTTAACACACACAAGATAATTTAATAATAAACTTGTGCCAAGTTGATAGGAAGCTTAAATTTGAGCTTTAACTTTAATCTGTGCTGAAAACAGACTAGCTATTTTGGAATTGGACCTACAGTTACGTTTCGTAGGTGCAAGTAAATTGGATAATTTTGAACAGCCCGATTTGATTGTTTAAATAAATATCTTTTCGTAATTAAAATGTGTACGGACGATGTAACAAAATAAATTGAAGTTTCAATTAAATAAATGGTCGCATAGCAAATAGACATTGTGCTCGCCACATAATAGACTGTTACTTGTAAAATGTGTGGAAAATAACGAGTATGTGTGGCTGAAACGTTATGATTGCGAAAATAGGTCCAGTAGTAGCGGATTTAAATGAATATACATTATATTGTAGTTTCAATTGAATTGGCTGCATAATTTCATCTAATTTCAATATTGATAGATCGTGCTCCAGTGCGGAAAAGATTCGAAATTCTGCGAATCAATATTGCAACACACTACTATTAGCGTAGTGCGCTTTATGGGGTGCCGTAACGGCCTTTCCTTGGGGCGCCGGTTGTTCCTTTTACGATTTGCACTAAATCCTAGGTGTATGTGCCTCTCTCCGTTCCTTCGCTCAAGGTAATTTTCTTTTCAAGGGTTTGAATTACTGAAAATAGTTCAAGTGTGAATTACGATTTTGCAGACTTTGAAGTCGGCCATGGATGAAATTTGGTCTTTCTCTGCTGCTTTATTTTTATATATATATACATGTATAGAATACACTAACGCAAAGTTGTACCTGAAACGACGACGCTCAGCGTCCATCAATTTATTATGCTCGATTCACTTTTTGCATTTTGTTAGTTAACAGCTTATATAAAAACGGGGCAGAATTACCGGAAAGTTGGTATAAAGATGAAGGAAAAGCAGGGTGCATTTATTGGGTGTATGGCCTTTAAAATAAGCAAAGTCGTTCGAGTGCGAAATTTTTTAATTTAGTTTTCAAAGTCTTCAAATCAAAGCTTTGCGTACTTTATATACATTCTAAAAAATATTATATAGGCACTCGTTTTTTTTTATATAGTAGATGCGGAGTATAATGTGCCAATAAAATTATAATTTGCATTAAAGTTGTCGCTTTTTCAACTTTCGAGAAAATCGGCGGCACGGAAACTTTTTACAGCTCATTAATTTTCTGCAAATATAAAAATAAACAATAAACACGAATGTTTAGTTGGAAAGTTGGCTATTTGTGGAATATTTCTGCAATTTCGGACACGATTTATTAAACATTGTTGCATAGGAATGTTTACTCAATACCAAGAGGTCTTAGATTTGGGAATAATTCAGGACTTTGTGAATGTAGGTCATAGAGTCATAGACAATTCACTCATCATTCATTCATTTAGCTATTGACTGTTTCAACAACATCCTATGGGGAATTGAGGGAAAAAAATTGTCTTGATGCTAATCTGATGGAAGTGAAGAAATAAGGGGTGTGCGTTGTAACTTAGGAAGATGTAATGGATGTAACAAAAAAAAACGAAAAGGGTGCGGATGAAAAGTGGATGGGTCGACACATCAGGGAATTTGCAGTTCTAGACTTCTAGTTTGAATGTCGTGGTCAGCGAGAGGAAGTAATCAGACTGCATGTTGAGGCCGCTCTTTCACCAACTTCCGGTCCCAACACGGACGCTCACAAAGGACCATAAAACACAGTCCGGATACACTTATCAACTAGTTTACGTATATACATTCTACACTATCGGTCCACTAAATGGACTTTTGCACTTGTGTGATCAGAAAATTTATACGCGTTTTTTTATTTAGAATTATGGCTTCAGATTTGATTAAAGTGGGTAGTGTGGGGGCGTGTTGCTTGCTATATCCAGTTTAATTGAATTTTTTTGAGTGAATTATTAAGCTATAGGAAAATAAGAATCAATTTGCAAACAAAGCAGAAAAATAATTAGAATTCTTTGCTTGAGAAACAAGCAATGCAGGAGGCTAACATATAAGAAAGGACTGCTTTCGAGGTAATTAGTTCTGCTTTGTGTAAGGGTGCACAACCACCTACGCGAATAGTAGTAGTATTCAACCCAAAATAAACAGCATACACATCACATAGTACAATAATTTACCTTCAGACATAATTCAGCCAAGCAAAAAGGAAGCAATTTTCCTTCATCAATCATTATTATGATTGTTTCTTAGCACAGACGACGTACGTGTATTTGTAATATATTTTTCAACTACTATGGATTCGATTTGAATTGGACGCGAATGGTTGAATTAAGCCTTCGGCTATCATCACGTACGTTTTTGGTGGGTAATTCTAATTCGCAACAATTCGAATGAAAGAGGATTGGGTCGCATTAGTGCCGGCTTAGAAAATAATGTACATAACAATGGCAGTGATGAATCTGCACTATTTTAATGAATATGTCTGCGAAATTATTATTGGTGAATTACAAGCGAGCAAACATTTGTCTAACTTGTCTGCAAATACTCGTTCAGACAAATAGCACACAACTTTAACTATAGACCGAACTATTTATATATCTTAACATAACGTTATTTAAACATGAACCTGATATTATTCAATTTTTTGTACTTTTTTCGTAAAGCTGAATAAATTTAATAGAGTTGCCAGTCCAGCAGCGTATAAGGCGACAACGTATTCGCATATACATCGATAAAAGCTGCAAGGACCAAAAAAAGGCGACTGCTAGAAAAACGAACGCAAATCAACTCGTATAAATGCAAATAAGGGAATCTTTGTAGAATCACAACACCTTGTATCGGTTCATTTAAATATTTCATCTTCATTTCATACGGGACCGCTTCTAAACTTTCAACTAATATAACTTTGCCAACAACTCAAATTTGTAGTGTTGGCGAGATGCTGTAAAACATAAAGTTCCAACCAAAACTTGCTATATACACACATACATTTCGCTACATAACAAAAAAGCGAAAAAAAAAAATGTTCAAATTACACCTTTACGTTCAGTCTTTATTACATTTTTCTTCGTTTTATATTATGTAGGTAGAACGCGCGCTACAAATCAATAAAAAGGCTAACTATGTATTTTACCAATAAATTATAGCCGCATATAAGTTTCGGCAACTTTGTTTAGTTCCGAACGAATTGAAAGTTTCTAATTTCAAAAGTCAATTATATTAAATTATTTGACTGCTTTTCAAAGCCACACACATTCACGTCCACGCCAATAAACTATTAAACTGTTAAAAGTTCAAATGCATATACAGACTGGCCCTAGAAATATTACAATGTTTTTTCAAACATTTATGAAATAATCAGATTATCCTTAAATATAGTATTTATTTATAATTTTATAGATTATGTTTATACAAATTCGGCAATAAAGTACTTTTTTTTTCTATCTGCGTACCAAATTGCATCAAAATCGGTTGAACTTTAGGATTTGCCGGGGCGTTGAAATCATTCGTGATAAAAAATACAACTTTACTGCCTTGATACATAAATAATTAATTTAAAAATCCTTTATATTTAATTTTGTTCTCCTTTACAAGCAATTATTTGCTGAACAAACAACGTATCATATTTGTTTTCGCTCTGTTCAATTATTTATTAATTTTATGTGGGAAGATGAAACATATTTGCTAAAGTTGGATAAAAATACAGCAAAGCAAGACACTAATCGAATAAATGCCTCAGCGGATGCTTCAAATCATTTCCAATTCGATTCATTACATCGGAAACAAAAGTTTGGTTTATAATGTAGATACCACAAGTGTTCTAAATGTTTCACTTCTTTTTGTGCAATAATATTTGATTTATAAATATTGAAGAATCATAACTTTGTACATATTTGTTGATCGTGACCACTCGGTATATAAATATTTAATATTGGATTTATTGGTGTAGATTTTGTACCGGCGGTGTTCATTTCATTTCGGGAAACATTAAGGATATTGTTTGTTCCTGTGGTGTTTCAAAGGCCGTCCTTCTTACACTTCCAGGCACGTTAGTTATCCTTCGTCAGGGATAATCGGTTCTTATAAGCCGGGCGAACTTCCACACCACCCAGCAAATAACAAACGCACCCTGTTACGGCGTTTTTTTCCGTCTCTGAACTGAAATAAAAACATTGCCGCCACCACGGCATTGACAAACGACTTTCTTCTCATCCAAGCTGTGAGGGATTTTACACTCTCTCTTTGAAAAGAATCAATTTTTAGAGCGTCTTTAAGTGAGGGATGAGCGGTTAGCTTATTTGTAGAAATGTAGATGTAAAAGGAAAAGAAAGAAATCAAATCAAAAAAATTTGAGTGGATCAACATTGTAGGATAATATATTTATGAATCTTCCAGCCATTCTTCTGTGTGTTCACCATTATTGTTTCGACTAACGCTTCTATAATAGGTCCTCCCACTTTTCTAGAGATTTATAAGTGGGATGCTGCGTGAGGATAGGAAGACGACTTTCATTTTCTTTCCAGGTACTTTAATGGTTCCAAGTTGGTGTAGCGAATGGCAAATAAAAATATGATCCCATACTATGAAGATTATAAAAGTATCTCGTAGATGCACACGAAAAGAAGTGAAATAAAAAAATTGAACAGTTTATCATGATTGTTTTGATGCAAAACTAGGCAGACATCAGTTCCGACTGATATATGGCACACATATACTTTATGCAATATTAAGTGGAGTAGAAAAAAAATGTGGGACAGGTTTATGTGATGGCAGGATGGCTTTTAGATTTTCTTATATTTCTCGAGAAATATGGACGGGACCGTGTGAAAAATTACCCAATTAAATGTCAAGTCTCATATCTCTATCAAACACTAAGCAAACTTTATGGAAATTCCATGTAATTTAATAATTCACTCGTATTTTTATCAGAAACGAAACTAAAATCTATCATTTGCTCGACGAATACCATAATAATTTTGAATGAAAATCGATTAGCTAATTAGGAATGATTATCTTTTCACCTTTATTCCATTGTTCGGTCTGTATGCATTGAATGTGTAGACAAATGCAGCTAATAATGGGGAATTATATCCAATTTCTATTGTTTATTTAATAAAAATATTAAAAAACCATTTCAATATCAAACATTGTAGCATATAGAGTGTTGCGTTGGTGTATTGTTTTTATATCCACATGAATTAAACTTTTATAACATCGATATCGTGTAACCAACCACGCAATTTAGTAATTAAATATTTTACAAGAACATCGCTTGAAAACCTATTTATAGCCATCTACAGCCAAGAAAATGATCTTTTTCAGGATAAATATTTATTCAGAAAGGTATAAATCGTAAAAAAGACATTCAATTTTTAATACTAATAACAATGTGGGTTTAATAGCAAGACGTTTTGAAAACACCTTTAAAAAAATTGGCAACTTGTAAACATCCCTCATAATTTCATAAACTTTTCACTACATTTATGACTGTATTCTATAAACCTCAGACAGTTACATGGTAATTAGCTTCATTTACAGCGTATATTAAAATACGAAAATGACTAATTAAAGTATCGCTTTTCATTCGCAACACATCATCTAAAATTTTAATAAACATTCTCAGACGCCACATGCCAATTCATAAAGTTAAAATTAAATTATATTTATAATACTGAAAACTAAATTAAATAAAATTGTTTTCTATTCTATTAAAAATCCATTTTAAAACATATTTTTAGTGCAAGTGCCTAGAAAGTAAATCACAAAAGAAACTTACAACTCACGAATGACTAAGTCGTGCAGAACTGATTTTATTGTAGTTTAAGCTTCTTCTTCTTCATGTGACAAAATATAGTTGCGATATTGTTATATAGCAGATTTTTAAGATGTTATAAACCTCTTCTGCGGTCGAAAAAAAAAATATAAAAATAGATGCTGCGTTATCCTTATTTAGGGAGTAAGGATGTCGAACTGTAGCCTCCAAAGTCATCTTTCAGAGCTTATCTGAGACAGCGACTTGGACAGATAAGGCAACGAAGCCACATAGGAGGATTAAGACAGATAAAGGTTAGCCAACTGTGTTTGACAGTCTATAGATGGATTATGACCAGGCTCACGATATTCGTTTTTTTTCGCTCCTATAATTGTGTTTGAGTTTTTAATGCAGATTAAAGTAAAAATTCGATAATAGTCTTTAGGAAGTTTCCCATTTCAGACTTTCGAAGCGTGTAATTTCGAATGCATGCATCGTTTTTTTTGGAAAACAATGCAACTTTTTAAGTGTCTCGTGGCCTAGTTGCGGAAATCCTACTAAATTGCTTTTGCTTCTCGGATTATTTGATTGTTGCATCGAATTAGTGTTCAGTCGCTACCGAACAGGTAGTTGGTGGCCAAATCAACGAATAAAAGCTCTTTTGGTAAATATATCTGCACTTATTGGTTTAAGTGCGGCGCTAAATGTTAATATTGTTTGTATCTCTCTGATTTAGTAAATTTCGTATGAAAAGATTTGTGTGTAAAGTAACTTTTGCTAGTAGTGGCAAATGGGAAAGCCAAACAGTTGGTGACAGGCCAGAAAAGCAATATGTGAAGTGAAAATAAAAGAGGAGAATTTAAAGGAAAGTATGGTATGCCGCGTTGGAGGCATGTTGCAATTTGCTGTAATCCTATATCTGCTCCTATAAAATTGTCGTCGCTCTTTTACCCAAATTACGCTTAGTTTCTTCGTCTTTTACTTTAAACACTAAAACTTCCTCCCCCTTTACTTTCTTGCAATTGTAATAAGCGTTTACGCATTTCATAAAGATACAATTTTACACACACATTAACATCGGCTTTATGACTATTTCGTTTCATTAATTGGCTTTGCCTACTTATTGTTTGCCATGATGCAATCTTTTCATAATTACCTCTAAATTTTGGTTGATAAATCTATTAAATGTTTTTGGATTTGTCTAATTAGAAATAGTCCAATATTTGATGCCAAACAAAATACAATATAATTATATTGTACTTCCCCTTAATACATAAAAAAGCCATTAAGTCAAATCATTAAAGCTTCGACATCCATATTTTTTTAAAATTGATTTTTAAATGTATTTGAACCTTTGATTATGTACATATCATTATTATCAAGCATATTTTTAACTTAACAAACTAAAAACTAGAAAATTCAATAGAAACTAAAAAACCATTTTAATTCAATGCGCCTTGAAAAGGATCGTAGATTACTGAATGAAATAATAATGGCCAACATATCCGACATACACATACGTATTTATAGTGTCAATCGCATTGGATCCAGATCGATAAAAGAAAATTGCATGGAAACTAAATAGGCCACAGAACGGACAGCGAAGTTAATTTGAGCCATGAAATGGAACCAAAAGGGCTATCGGAGAGTCGTTGTCGAACAGTTGATATTGAACCCGTCATGATGTTAATGATCTGCGAGGCTCTCAGCTCTGATGTAATACCATTGAGGATCAAACAATTTTGTCATAGCAAAATTAGACAAAGTTAATTACAGATTGTCCTGCTCCTGGATGCATTCAACCGACCTTTTTTAATTAATTTCATCCAAACAATTTTGAAGAGGTTTAATTAATCGAAAATATTTTGGCTGAAGAAAAATAATTGGAAATAGTTTAAAGCAGGCGATGAGTGTGTGATGCAGAAATACCCTAGAGATTGATGTATTTGTGGGGAAGGTGTATGTGATGTAATAATGAATGTGGACAGGATGAGAGACCCTGAGGAATAAAGCGAATTTAATATAGATGCATCGCATCATTTGCGATGGCTATTGGAGGAAGATAGATATTAAAAATGCTACGACTAGTAAATTGATTAGATATTTGGCGAAAAGTTGTGAAAATAGCATAATCAGGAGGAGAGGAGCAAGCAGCAGCAGGTGGCACTGTAACGTAATAAATCATTGAAATAGCCGAAATTAGTAGGTATTAGTTAATACCCTGAATTTAATAAATCACATTTTAGTTTTAAATAGTAATCTGCATAATATTATACGTTTTACCTAGAGAACAAAGCCGTTTGCATAGTCAAAGTAAAAGTATTAAATGGATTATGAATTAAATTTGTTGCTGACCGAGATGGCTTTGCAACATAACGACGTTTAAGCTTGCAGGATACAAGGCTACATAATTTTAACTTAACGTTCGTCGAGTTTGCGTGTAAATTTCAAGCAGAACAATATTTTTTTGATATAAAATCATCAAGTCTACGTAATTAAGCTCTAAGAGAGCAAAAGGGGATGCTGTAACCTTATGAAGCTAGCAAGCGCATCAATAGATCGTTGAATTTGCATTTAGATTTTGCCAATAGGAAAAGTGGTTGGCTAGTGTAGTACGATAGCAGAGTAGCAATCTCTGGATTCGTTTAACCATAAAGCAAGATCAATGGTATGCATATGAGTTTAGATCCTGAGAAATTTAAATATCCCTCTTTGGATGCAAAGTATTTAATTTGAGATGTGAAAAGTTTGTGGAAAGTAATAATTTATCACGGCTTGTACTTGTACAAAGCACCAGTATTATGCAAAATGCGTTTTGCTTGGTTTGCCTTGCCTATATAAATGTGTATAAGCCATAACTCATAAAACTAACCGAGCCCACCCCCATCGATTTTCTAGCTATGAGCTTCCACTGTTTACTATATTTGTTGTTTGCTCAATATTTCTATTTGTTTCAATTTGCTCCAAACTTGAACAAATATAATAGCTCTGCTAGACGGAATATCGTTCCTCGACTCTTAATTGCAAGAGTTTACCATACCGCTAAGCAAGTTTACACAATCATCTTCAAGACCTTGCGCCAAAATATTTTATCACACAATTATGTTATGGTGATTCCATTCTGTAGCCACAAATTAGATTTATTTAATTTAAAAAAAAAGAGTATTCTAACAGATACATCAATCAACTTCAGGCAGATTATGAATAATTTACCAACATCTCAATTTATATTAATAAATTGTCATTATTTACAAAAGCGCGATACTTTTTTCAGGACGAATTGAAAAATAACGCACGATTATTTGAGTTTTGAAAAATGTATAATAATTCATCAAATTATTTATCATGCCAATGCAAATAAAATTTAATTTAATTAATAGAGTTTCTGCCTTAATGTTCTTCGGTGAAGATTGAAGAAGATAAACTGCGTTATTTGTGCAATTTAATTATCCGGTTATCATTAATTGTTATTTAAAATTTAAGAATATCCATACAATTTTATATATTATACAATTTGCCAGCAGATTTAAAAGTAAAATTGCTTTCTTTATATAAAAGTCCTTGCAATTCCTATGTAATTAATATGAACATTTCAGAGCCGGATTTCTCAAGTGATCGTTAATTCTGATGGTTATAGCTACTTAGAAAATTCTATACTATCTTACAAATTTATTTCAGTTAACTATTTTTTAATCTAATTTTACAGAAAATTACTTCGATGTAGTTAACTACCTTCGACGATTGAAATAGTAGTGGATTTATGCTTCCTTTTAACTTTTCCTTACTTGTAAAGCACACTTTTAATCCTTTGATGAAGAATATCTGCAGTGTTGGGTTACACTTTTTAATCAAATATGCTGAAGCGATTAAAAGATAATTTTTGTTTAACAATCTTTAAGCACATGAAAAATTTGAAACTCATATAGAAAATAATTATTAAATGTTTGCTTCATTTCAAAGTTTAATTTATAGTAAGACGGGAAAATACAACTTTTATCTGTGTTACTTAAAAGACAATACTATTGTATAATAAAAACGTTTTTATGCAGCTCATTAAAAAGTTGATATAAGCTTTAGAGCATTTTTATTTGGTACTTTTTACAATCTCGAGTTGAAACTCACAATAAAATGATTTTTGCTTCACTATAAGATAAAATATCAATTAAAGTGCTGCAATTACAAGAACGCTTAATTAGGATTGAAATAGCACCAAGACTCATTAAGAATCTAGATATAGTTTGCCAACTAATATTTTAATATAAATAAATGTAAATGGAAGAAATATCTAGTAGAAAATTTTAAAATATGGGTGCATTTGGTAAATTAAATTAAAATTCGTAAAATTTACGTAGATATAAAATTTAACGGGAGTTACATAGTAGAGTGTACTACGTCCGTGTTTTGGGGCTCGATGCAGCCTTTTATATGTATTAGCGAAGTTAAAAACAGCGAAGAGAAACATTTTAAAAGTATGGCCGTCGTTTGCTCTATCGATGGTATTATTTTAATGGTAGTACATTGGCGTAATGTAATTCAGTCAGGTATCCAGGTCGCCGCCTGATTTATGTATCCGTTTACAACCTGTACTTTGGGCCCATCAGCGCCAATTTTAAATACCAGATTGTGTAAAATATTGCTCGTCTGAATATTAATGTTTTTTTGCTTTTCCATCCGTGTGTAATACGTGTTATTATTTTTTAGTCAAAAAATATATATTTTTTATTTTACCTATCAAAGGTCGTTTACTTTTCGCACCTCTTTTTTTTTTATTTTTCTCTCTAAATAAAGCTGATTACTATTTAAAAGTTTTTCTCGATACTTTATCGGTAAGACATTTGTCTCACTTACTTAACTGTAAACTTTGTCGGATTCTTTGTGTTCCCTTTCAGACGTCTGGCTTACCTGAAAGTAGTTTATAAAAAGTTGAATACTTGGCGAAGGCACCGGTTTAAAATATTTAAAAAAATGTATGCATAATAAAGCATTTAGTAAATAAATATCCAATTTGTAATCCTGAAACTCACGCCAATAAAAATCTTTTCATCATTTTGTATTTATATATTTTCAGAAGGTATATTAGAAATTTAAATTCCATATAAAAACTTAGATGTTTTGATAAAGGATCGTAACTTTTGAAGTTACGAAGAACATTTTCTCTCTTATATACTATGCAGGAAATGATTTTATATATTTATACATGTGTAGTAAGTTTTATAAAGCGAAGCCAATAAAAGTTGAGTAAATATAAACGCAAAGTCACGAAGAAAAATCCATCCATTTGTATAAATATGAAAAACTTGTGAATGCCCCGACTTTAAAAGATTTATGTACACGTCAATGCTACATATAAACATTCAAATAAATCATGGTTTCCAAGCCGATTACCGGGGCGCCCCTGTTCCAAATTTTTTTTTGCCCTTCAGCTTATTACAAATATTGAAATGTATATTTTTTTAATAAATCAATCGACGAAAAAGATATTCCTAATGTACTTTTTTCAACAAACATGAACATAGACTCTTTTTTATGACAAATTGATCGATTTTGAATATATCATTAATACATTAAGATTGCCTTAGATTGGGATATGCAGTTAATATTGATATAGTTACTCAATTTTATTTTTTGGAAAAGGTTTATCTATATTTTAAGCCAATATTTAATTAAAATATTGAATATTTATACAAAATTTTTAGATTGATATCAACTGGATGGAAATTGCTTTTAGAATGACAAAATAATTATTTACCTTCATAAAAGGTTTCCTAATTGAATTGAATGACAGTAAATTAATTTTCTCTACAAGCTTAGATACGTTTTCTATTTATTAAAAGAGAAAAATTATTTTTATAATTTGAAACTTTTAGGGTTGCAGTAAATTCGATGCAGTTTGTAGCAAATTAGTGCGAGTTAGTTTAATTTAACTGCATTTGAATATCAGATAAACGGAATTTGTAATAAAATATCTTGTTTTAGAAGTGTAAGCCTCTCGTTCTCAAATTGTCTCGGAGATGTAATCCGCCCGAAATTTATGTGTTTAAATATTCATGTGCGAGAGATCTGCATTTTTTTCCATAAGCAATAAATTTCCTATTGCACACTACTACTACCTATATCAAAACATGGAACATTTTTCATTTCTCTATTATGAATTGTTTACTGTTTCTTTGCTTTGTTGTTGCAGAGTGCATGATAAAATAGCTACCTTAAAATTAAAATTGCAACTGCAATAATTAAAAAGCATAAATTTTAATGTGAAAATAATGCTTTATTTTATAGAAAGTCTAAAAAGTTGTATATCACTGGTTGGTTAAAAGCAAAACAGTGTTGAAATATAAAATGTAAATTAGATAGTCATCAACGTTTGTTATATTTTGTTAAATTTTCGCTAAACTTGGAAGACAAAATGCAAATTTAATTCCACATAAAATAAAAATCACGATTTTATTTCGCCACAAATATAATATTAACTGCGATTAAAATTTCAGCTTTAATTAAAATTTGAATGGAAAGAATAATATGCACTCGGATCTGTATTAGCTTCATCTCCGAGTGGCCAAAATTGAATGAAATATAATTAATTATAATTACGAAAAAAGTAATGAATAATATTTTACGACTCATTATAAATTTAAAAGATGAAGCAAAAAAACTAAGAACACAAAGAGATTAAAGGCTTTAAGTGTGTTCGATATATCTGCAGTGTGATTAATGGAGGCATGCAACGATTGACCCCTGAACAGTTTTGCATTCGAACTTTGACTTGTAGGTCGATCGTATCATTTATCAATACAACTTTGATGGTTTTTTTTCCATCTATATGTGTGTTGGGATGAATCTTTGCGCGGCCTGTATATGTTGGAATAATTTCGAATCATCTCGTATCAATCACTGTAATCACCTTTGCAGAAAAATTGCTCTGACTTACAAGCAGCTATTTTTCACTTCAACTACTCTGCTACACTCATTTTTTATCCTTGCAAATAGAATATATAAGCTTTGTTTATGAAGTTTTTATGAATGCATGCTCATAAAACTAGCAGCCTCTATGAGACCCTTAAAGTTAAAGTGGCGGCATTTATTTGCGAATCGCTATAAATATTTAGATGTTAATTAAATTTTCGAAAGTTTCTATTCATTTATATGGTATTTGGATTATTAAATTAATTACTTATTGAATACTAAAACCTACAACAACTTTATACCGAAACCTAATGGATTGTAATTATATAGTTAAGCTTTCAAGTGTGTTTTATGCAGTATTGTTAATAATACGAAATTGCAAACTATTCATTATTGGTCTCTTTATATAATTACGAGCGAAATTTAATTAAACTACACAATATTTGGCTTTAATTTAATTTTTGATTTATTTGTCGAATAAATCTTGGCGCTTGTAAGAAGCACATTCCGTAATCGGATAATATGGGTAACAATTATAATAATTCGACTATAGGTAGAAAAGCGTTTCCCAATTTAATCAACTAATTGGCAAACAGTGGACAAGTGGCTAAAGTGAGGATCTTTCACAGCACTCTCGAAACTGACGGACAGACAGTTGGAATGGCTGTGCAGGGCTTGAATCAACAACGAACGGTTAATTCAAGTAGTTCGGGTTGTTATCTGAACACTGTTAATGTTGTTAGGGCCCCACCAAATACGGCCACCTCATCCCCCAAAAAGCTCCACAAATAGGTTCTAGTTCGCCACCTTGTTTGCCCATTGAACAACCACGCTGTGGTTTCCTCCTTACTAATACCCCCGATTCGGGTCATACAATAAGGTGATTGTCGAACCAGCTATTGGTCCAATATCAATCAACACCAAATTTCAAACTGTAATTGATAGATTTTTGAAAGTGGAACAATGAGAGGGGAAAAACGAAGAGTCCCAGGACGATTGGTAGTCAAATAAATCGAAACGTTTCGCTCGTATTTTTCTGGTCTGGTGAAAAATGTGTAAATGTAAATGGCAAATGCGCGTATCGACTCGGGAAGACCACCCCAGGCCCGGTTGAAGTGAGGAAATTGAATTAATTGGTAATGTGTTTCCATAAATTGGGAAGAATATTGGGTTAGAAGCGGGTATTAGGGGTCGGTGGTGCGCTTTGCCTGCGTCTGTTTTACATTATACCTTCCCGATATATAATATCGAAATGCAGGAGGACGAACGATATGAAATTGGTCGGATAATGATGGTTCGTAATTACATGTGAAAGGTCGCATTAAGGCACCGGTCCTTGAATCCGGAGACAATGTAATTAAGCAGGAATTAGAATCGTACGTTTGCTAATGGTCTTACTAGCAGCTTCTTGCACGACTTACTATCAAGCAACTTGTCTTCTCCATCAAATCACCGAAAAATTTAAAATTCTGGCTAATTCGAGTGGAGGAAGAGAGACACGACAATACTTTACGCGAACAGGAAATTAATTGTGACCTGAATAATTAGTGACCACGTCGGAGAAATTGCAAACATTTAACATTTTCGTTGGTCATAAAATGAGCCGTAAATACTTGGAAATAATTAATTATCGCATAGAATCTAAATTGGATCGTTTGCTACATCGCTATAATAGTAATGTCACTAGACATGATTAAATTGTGATTCATAATGGATTATGAATAATTTAATTGGTGGGTTCAAAAAAAAAAATGACCAGCTCATCAAATAATCAAAGCGGTCGCATCCAAAAATGTTAGACATGCACCTTTTCGTATAAAGTGTCAGCAGAAAATTTTCAATCTACAGTTGATATTTTATATGCAAATTAATGGAAGGCTGTTTCTCTTTCTAACAAGCGTATACCGCATGCATATTCAATGGGCGAAAAAGGCTCAGTCTGGTGGGCCACGTTAAAAATGCACCTTGCTGCATATATTTATTCCAACTTTATTTACATTTTACCTGTCGCTCGGTCCAATTAATTTTATTCACAATATGTAACCAATCGACTTATTGCAAAATGCAAATCTGGTGTCATACTGCTTCTAATTAGAATTCATTAATATTGATATGAATTTATTCAAAACTCTCTAGTCCGATTATTTCTCTTCAATTTATTTTAGTTTATTGATTATCGCGTCCGTTTGCGCTACTTTCTGCTTGCAGAATAGAAGTGCGTTAAGAATGGATTGCTTTGGTTATCTTTTGGCACTCTAGCTAGAAGATAAACTGGTGTGCCTATAATTTAGAGCGCGAAAAGGAAGAAAAAAATGAAGAGAAACCATAACAGTTGAAAACGTAAATATCAATTCAGTGCTTATTGTTTTAGATTTGTCATCAGCAGAGAGAAAGAGTGTATATAAAGAGAAAAAAGGAAAGTTTCACTATAGAAGGACGTTATCCGTTTCCTTCGTTTCGCACTAACTGCGATTTATGCCCTTCTTACATCACATATATTTCAGTAATCTAGCCCTCTTCAGATGCCATTTTTCTCAATATATATCTACGAGCCCACTAAACATCTGTGATATATTCCATTAAAGTTTTGGCTAATAACCATCTGGCTGGTTAGATTTATAAGAGTTTCGTCGTTGCCATGCCCAAAAATGTTATGTGCTTTTATTCTTTCATCCAGAGTCCACAATGTCCAATTAAATAACAATTTCGGGGCAAAATGATTTATTTCGATGAATGACTTGAGTGATTTTTAACTGTTCCGTCATTCGTTCGACGACCAAATGAAATTCGTTTTGGATTTTTGATTCGACGACTCTTCCACAATAAATCATTTAAATGGGCAATTTTTTCGGTGTTGTACAAGTAGAACGTGGAATAATTATGCGGCATACTACATGCATGCATTTACAATAGAAAGTGATATTCATATTGTTATGTTGGGGCAAAAATGGAACAATAAAGGCCTCACGCAATATACCAATGTGGAACAAAAATAATCCTTTTTGAGGACTTTTAAGTATATTTTGAAAACTATAAAAGATGATATTTTATTTGGGAAATGAAATAATTGGCTCACGCAATATTCAAGTAGGGGTTGGAAACAAACGAAAATGATTCAGTCGAATTATACAATAAAGACGCGAAGCCGGATTATAGTAATTAAGGATTTGTTTAAACGATTTTCGTATGAAAATTAGAATGAGTTTCATTAAAATAACGTCAACGATGGTAATTGTCTTTTGTCAGTTAGCTAGCTGAAAACCCAATGACAGTGGAACTAAATGTTTACGACCAATTAGATAAACGACTTAACAATTCCACTTTTAATTAGTATCTAATTATTGTTGGTACCGGCACATAAAGTTAATGTCTAATACATGTGCCTTCTAATTTCATTAATTTAATCCGTTGCCTACATGGAAACGCTTCTGATGATGTTCCAGAGCACTTTGAAGACATGTCAACAAGCAGGTCGTGTTTTCGATGACACTAAACTCACTACGAAAACGTACCCTCTACCTTCTCCACCTTCTACAACCACCCTCCGTCTCCGTCTATCTGTCTGTCCTAAGAACGTTAATTTAATACGGTATGTTTATCGCAATCTGAATCACATTCCATATGAAGCAGAGCACTGTTCCGCTCTTCTTCCATCCAACCAAGATTCACCAGTTATCGTCAAACTAACTTTATACTACCAAAATTACAACATTATCTACTTTACAACTTTTCAATCTAAATCTGTCGTCAACTTATTTTCTTTCCGACTTCAAAATGTTGTATTAAATTAAACTTTTCTTTCTTCTTCTTCCTCTTGGTGCAACTATTCCACTTTACTATAACATCCCGTCTATCGATATTCTACACAATTCCGGATAGCCGTTTTGCTTCGCATCATTTCCTGCAAAACTATAGTCCTTTATTTTTTTCCTTTTTAAATTAAATGATTCTAGATGCTGAAATAAATGTTTACTCAACTATTCATCTGGCTACATATTAAATTTGCACAAACATTTAAAAAAAAAAGAGTTATGACTAGAAAAATAAGAATTTATAGTGAGGAAGTTATTTAACGTTGTTCCTGATTGCATTTTTCGAGACATTTTTCATTCTACCTTCGACTGGATTGCAATATTTCCTCAATTAAGATCCACTCTCCTTGTTTCCGTTTCCTATAAATTATTTTATTTGGAAATAGAACACCAACCAATATTACCAATTTTAAATATTGATGTATAAAGGGTTTTAGGTAGATGAGCAAATATAAATATTTGAGTTGATCGAAATTTAATTAATTTATTGAATGCTGGTGTTTTAATTAATACTTTTTATTATAATAGTTCAAATATTATTTTAAAAATTGGTCGATTTACTGAATACATTTTTATTAGGTACTATATTTTGATTTGAACTAAATAAACCATAATATAATCAAATTTTGGATGTAAGCTTCCTATTTGATTAGCATAATAATGTGTGTTTGTTGATTTTATCGAGACATTTTAATACCACTTAATCGCTTAAATTAAAGCGCAAATTATTAATTAAATGCAATAGATTTCCGAAATAATTCCTCAACATAGAGCACAAAATCAATCATTGGCGCAGGATTGAATAAATAATAATGATCTGATGTTTGAGTGGAATGAGATGTTAACATAACAAAATGAACATACTAACGAACTGGCAACGAAAAAAACGAGCTGTTTTATTTAGACCGACAAATTGATCGGAAATATTTCGAATTCAATAACTGACAATCTTGGCAACACCTCAGTTATTTATCGGAAAAAGACAATGAAGAATTTTTCAGGTTAAATGATTTTGATTCCAATTAAATGAACGTCTTTATCTAAACGACTAGGCACTTTAATATTCACTTGTAGATTTGCAACAATTTTCTCGAGTATATTAAGTCTATCAATTGTCGCGAGTACGACGACGAATTGCTGTCGAGAACTTTGTCAACAAAGGTGCATATATATGTCTAGAAATGCTCATCCTCTTTGTATTTAGTTGAGAAACTATTGAAGTGGTTCGCTTTTGTGAAGACATTTTCAAGATGCTAATGCGCACAGAATTAATACCCTAACCGACACAATTATAACCGCACACCGCATCCAGATACAACTTCAATCAAATTATTTTAAATGAGATTTTCGCAGAAAATCTAAAATAGATACGCTGTTGATGGATGTGGCAAAAAAATCTAACTTAATGTATATGAGGTCCTTTGTGAATATACAGATGGTGCGTTCTATCACAACTTTGGGACTCATGCATGCAAATAGTCCGTCGATAAACCGGCCATATAATAAGATGCCCTCAGGACTTTACTGCACCAGATATGCTCCGATGTTCACCCAAACTTTTGTTACACCAAAAGTGCAATTCTACACACCACCTTTAGGTGCTATCTTCGTTTTTTTTGGCGTTTTGTAAACAATATCAAGACAAAAGGATGCGAAGATGAGTCGTCAGAGGAATATAAGTGTGTTAAAGTGTGGCAATGAACAAGGAAGAAGGACAATAACTCGGAGCAGCGGAAGTGTGGCCAGGATAATGCACACAGCCATAGCTGAAACCCATAAAGAATGACTTGTTATCCTGGCCGCGCGCGTTCCCTCGTTAATTTATACCACACGCCTTCACCAACCAAACATAATTATTTCTCTCCTATTCTCCACACTCTTAACTTAACTATCTAGCACAAGCCATTATACCTGATATATTGCAATATTTTATATGATGTAGGGGCGAAAAGCTACTCAAAAATTAATTGTCTCGCAAAAATCGTGATGTCTGGCCGCTGGGACATTTTTAATTGATAGATTCCAATCAATTTTTCCACATGGAACCTTATTTCCGAATTTAGATTAATTATGAATGTCGAAGGAAATTTATAAGTGCGGTCAAACCTTTACGGGCAGTTGAATTATTTTAAATAATTATCCTTAAGCGTTGCTGCGGTTAGGAAAAACAGATTAGGATTAAAATTGTGGGTTCAATTTAATGTTAGTTTGATGCAGCATCAGGATTAATTTCCGAAATGTAATCTTGTAATTTAATAAACAATTTTTAGAAAAATTCACGTCTTCAATTTTTATTTAAACTAGATGCACAAATATGCTTAGTAATTCCAAGTGTAAAATAGTGTTTGTACAGGCCAACCTTCTTTCATAATGTAAGTTGAAAACTGAAAAAGTTGACACGAAGGCAAATATAATTATTGTAATTGCACTTTGGCCTAGGAAAATTGTTTGTGCACGTCTGGAACGTTTATAAATTATTTAAAAAATGAATTTCTTCAAGGATTTTCTTTGTTTCAAACTAAATAATTTTGACAAATTTTAATTTCAAAGGGAATATAATTTGATAGCGGATTTAAGTTAATTAAGGGATACTTTGATTCCTTCTTGTTGTTGTGGAAAATGCAGTCGAAATGTATGAGTGGCAGTATTACCTGAATAAGGAAGTAATAAGAGCGGCGTGCCTACGACACATGTTACCTTTTCTAAAGCATTTTGTGCAAAGAGTGCACTTCTCCCTAATGCACCCTCATGCGATACCCGGGCGTTATTTTTCTTTTAATAGATCCTTGTGCTCTTTTATTTCTTTTACGATTTTCTTTAATGGCTTTTCAAATCGATAGTCCGAAAACTTTTACCTTCCATCTATTTATTTTATATATTTTATATAGAAATAAACTTTATAGCTGGGCTTTTTAAAAGTTAGGCCTGAATCCACGTAGGATAATGATTTATATTTATGGTAACAAATAAATCACAATTATGACTCAATTTTCTTGGGCATTATAAATAAGTGTGCGGTATAGTTTTGAGGATTAAAAGCTCTGATTACCTTTGAATTCACAAGCTATTTACACGCAAACACCAAAAATCAATTGACATTTACTCGAAATAAAATACGTACATTTTAGTTTGCTTTCGCAAAAATAGTTTGCGCGTATTATTTGGTCAAAGGCAAATTAACAATTTATTTATTGGAGCAAATAAATATTTGATCAATAAATTGCATTTATTTGTAAAACAAATTTTATTGAACTCCGCTCGCATACATAGCGCATTAATTTGAATTCAATATTTTATTTTTAAATGCAATTGAATTTCTTTCTCTAAGGATTTTATTTCCCAAGCGCAAAATATCTTTATTGCTCGCGAATGCAGATCGCAACGCATGCAAACGCGTTTAATTTGCAGATATTAAAACTTTGTTTGGTCTTGAAATGAATTAGAGCGCATACACATAATTAAAAACGTAATATACTAAGCTGTATAGCAAAAAAGTTGTAAGCGGTATAGAATTTCGTCCATAGAGAAGCAAAGTTATTCAAGAGCGCCATAATTCTAAAGATATAAAAATGCTACAATATCTATTCATTTGATATTTTTCGTCTTCCTCTCTTTCGCACCTTTGTTGTCAACTTTTATAAAAGTTCAACTCCATAAACAGCTCTAATATTTTACGTTGAAAATTTCGAACTCATTTGATCAAATGCGAGGAGGCATAACAACGAACGAACGAACGAAGAGAAAAAAAAATAGACGAAGAAGAAGAGAAAAAGAGATATAGCTGGCGGGGCTGAAGACGATAGATAGGGTTGCTTGCTCGGCACGTAGTGCTCGTTGAGACCAAGATGACGGCGTTAGAGGAACGTGCTCGTTGATAACGCAGCACAGACTAGTCGTAACAACACTGATGCACTGCCCTCTGTTCCTCTGGTTTTCCATTTTTTTCGTTTTGGTCTTTTTGCATTATTCCTCCTCTATATCGTAGCCTCGTTCCGTACAAGTGCCAGCGAAAAGATGCCACTTTATGAATATGTAATTCCGACGCAGGATTAACCCTCATTCTAAATGTAGCCCCGCTCAGGATCACCCACCTTATCTTAATTAATATGGACACAGTTTTTTCCGTTTAACAAAAAAATCATCATCACAAAAAATTGCTGCATAAATATTTCATCTTGCCACCATTGATTTCAAAGGATTTAAACTCAATTTCATTTAGTTTTGCTCATTCAAACGTTTAAAATTAAATACTTAGTCGTAGAAATGTAGTCCTTTAATGATAAAGCTCCTTGTTATGTTTTATGCATGCAGATGACTGCACATATGTAATACAATTGGTTCAAGTACGGCTGAAACCATTCGAGTCTAACAAAATTGTTAGTAAGACTAATATTCAAACCCTTAGAGTCAAAAATTGGGTATTTTGACCAAAAAAATTCGTGTTTACCGTAATTATTGCGGTGCGGTGAAATATATGAAAGACAAGCAGGTGTGGAATTGTAACAGCAATGTAATCCGGGATTAGCTATAGCTGTCAGGGTGGTTTGATTATCATTTGAGCAGCAGCTGTTTGCCCAGTAGGTTGGGTATATGATGAAATAATCCGACGTGGTGTACTGACCTGTTCCCTAAACGCAATTCGCCATGGCCCTTTGCTAATACAAACTTATTTATCGACCTATGCATTTTGATCACCAGACAAAATATACCCCGAACTACAATTTATCAATTATTTTTAGACCGACAATATTTGTATATTTTTTTGTACGAAACTTCAATCAATATTGTTGTATAATAAATAAATGTAGCAATAATAATGCATTTACGGCATATTATCTATCAATATGTGGATAAAGATTAATTGCCATAGAAATATAATATTCGTGCATAGTATCATCAATAATGTAAAATAATAATCAATAAAAGGCCATTAACTATGCATTGTTAAATAAATGGGACATCAATAAATCATGGTAGAAAATTGAATGAAGTTGAGAAGAAAAGTTTTGGGCAAGTTTAAGAAATAGTTGTGTGTGTACATAGAGAGATACAATTGCACAAAAGATGAGAGTGTTGTTTAAGATTGTATGAAAGCAGAGAAGCTGCAGAGAAGAGTGCTGGAAGATACTTCAATATTTGGACCCTTTTCAAAGAACTTCCTGTTTCCTCTAAGGTTAAACAGCCGAAGGCTCAATGTAAACTCGAAACATACTATAGTGAATTACCCAAATAGCTTTGTTTTGTGTTCGTTCGTCAGGACAGACACACATTTCATCGTCGCAACTTTTTTCTATTCGTTAATGTGTGTGGGAGAAACCGAAAAAACACGATATAAATTAAGATAATGTTTGGATTAATGCGTCTAGATAAATGCAAAGGAATTTTAAACGAAATACTAAAAGATAATTTGCGTTTGCTATTAATTTTGTGCTCTTAAAAGCCGTCATTACTTTTTATTAGTAGGAATTTATTCTCATCCTTAATGCACAATTTTTATTGAGCCACAACACGAACCACTTTTCATATTATTTACTATTCTAGTATACCTAGTCCAAACTTTATGCTTTTTTCCATTTACGTACGAATAATTCTCCCACAAGATTTATTTGATTGGTTTTGCCCTTTTTTTATTATTCCACCGCACTAAAAATAAAGCAGCCGGTAAAACATGTTCATCCTAATGTTAATAAAGGAAGAAATTAAACCAAAGTTCGCTCCTCTCATGTAGGACCAGAAACTGATCCATAAAGATCTCAAAAAACGCTTGAATTTAATTTTCTTCAATTTTTATTGTTCCTCTGTAATAAAAAGTAAGGCAGACGGTAAAAAATGATTCATGCTAATAAAGAGGGAAATTAAATGCGTATATAGCATTGAGCAAAGTGAGTAATATCATTAAAATAACAAATGAGCTCTGCATTGGTCTCTAAACGTCCCATAACCAGCCAGTATTTTTCATTGTCATTTTTGTCGAGTAGGCAGAGCCAGTGAGAATGTAATTAGCCACCCTTAATCTTCATTATATTAAAAGCTCATAAATCTAACAATTTTTCCTGCTACCCCGTTAATAAGGGCTATACCAACGCCGCCGACGTCTCTTTCTCTCTGGACTTTTTAAGCTAAACTGCTTTAGACACATATTCTTGATTAAAAAATAGTGCTTTTAAGTTAATTGAAGTTTCTTATATTTAAAATGTTATTAAATGAGCGATCAAAACAACCGCAACTTTTAAGTTGTAGCTCTGTGTACACGAACTTTCAAAAACCAATTTAATCTCTATTTTATTAAAACAGTTTTGAAATTATTATTTTCATATATTTATAAACAAATTATCAATTTGTCAAAAACATGCATGCATATATGAATAAACATCCCAATGATTTTAATTTGGTGCCTTCAAAATAATAAACGTTGTAAGTTTTACGGCGGCATGTCAAATTAAACGAATTGATTTGTAATGTAACTTTTTTGGGTCAAATACAATATTTCAAATTTCAATTAATACCGGAAATTAATTTACTGCGAGGGAGTTTTTCGAAAATCTGAAACTAATGTTAATAAAATAAATATATCAGCTGCGATACGAGTAGAAAATATCAATTTCATGAGTTTCAAAGTTGCACTAATTACTTTATCAATATGTCAATTATGGCCCTGCTGTTTTCCAGGCCTTCATTATCAGATAATTGGGACAAACTTTTCGAAATGAAAACTCGAATATTTATCGCAGACATCTAATCGCACAAATTACATATCAAAAGTATAGTGGAAAACTTGTAAACAATTTCGATTTATATCGCACTATTTTTTAAATCACCCCAAAAAAAATAATTAATAACATTAAATGTAAATCAAATTAATTATAATTAACAGCGTACAATTATTGGTTGCCTGCCTCACAAAGTGTTGCAATTGCAATTTAATTACTATCTAATTAATTAAGTAATTTCATAATCAAACAATGAATGTGATTTGCTAATTACGTACAGCATGGAAATGTAAAACATGCACTAATTATGGTACAATATAAAGTAGTAATAAGACTATTTAAAATTTCCTTTTTATCCTGAAATGCCTCGAAATTAGTTGAATTGAAATAAATAATTTACATTGTAGGCGAACTTTTATGAAGTATAAAAATGTTACTTAAAAATAAATTGTAAAAGGATTTGCTACCAAAAAAACAAGAAGAGAAATATGTTTCCACAAACGTAATGGCAACAGAAAGCCAGCAACCAGCCTTTTATAGTTGAGAGGGTTTTTAGAGCCAGTCTGTGTTACCAATTGGTGTTGCGAATCCTATTTATAGAATTTTACGTGGCATTAATGCGAATGCACATTATAAAACATGCATGCATATTGATTTTGAGCTTACGAGAGAACTGATACTAAAAACGTCTTGTGGTTTCACAACAGCATAATTGTTTTGAAATCCCGTAAACAAAGCTCGTCGTTCGTATTTGGATTTTATTTCACGAAAATGGTGCAAATAAAGTTGCATTAATATGTAAAGTGCATCAGCATGAACGTAATATTAGTTGCCTCTAAATACCAATATCATGGCAAATTGTAATTTAAGGCACAAATAGAAATACCTGGCAATCTGTGGAATGGTCGATTCGGTCATATTTCGGTTATCTGCTGGTGCAGATAAAATGAAAAGGATTTCGGATGGATAGAGTGCTTGTGTATATGCAATACGTGCAGTCTTAAATCCTTCAGCTGCATAACAGGAGAGCTCTTGCCACCTCAATTCGCTGATGGTGGTGTGCAATATCTATTAGGAATGTCTGGAATGGAATGCATTTTATCCCGATCCACCATACTTCAGACACCCTGTAATCCACTATTCACATGATCAATTAGCAAGCGGATTAATGAGATGAAGTAAATTCAATCAGCAATGAGCAAATGGCAAAGTTGGTCCTGAAAGTAGAGAAGTTGCGGTTTGCCTTGCATCCTATTTTGACTACTTTATATAATTGCATTCTATTAATAAATCATCACCGTTGAATTAGTAATATTTCCGACCAAACTATCCGCCGGCGTTTTTTGAATTTTCCGTAATTACGTAATTTTTCAATTGATCAATTAATGAGCAAGGAGAAGCAAATCAGCAATGCAGCAAGTGGTGAAGTTAGTTGTAAAGCAGCGAAGTTGAACTTTGTTTTTTTCCTTCTAGCAAAGTAAAGTTTAACAAAGGCCAGTCCCAGGGCAATATATATAAACTTTCTGTTGGTTTTGGTACACAGTATGGTTGTCACGATCACTCGGCAAACAATTGCTTTCTATAATCTTGGAATTCCTGTGTATTTTATCCATGTAAAACATGTTTATTTTTTGGAGCCAAATGGAATCAAGATTTCAGCTTAAGAAGATTATCATTTCATAAAGTTCCAATGGAACGAAAGCTCTCGAGCTTTTTTATTTGCTCGAATATTTCCTATTCGGCTTTTCGAGTTAAACATTGATATGTTTAGTGACTTTCATTTATATGGAAAGCAGTTACAATCTATTCTATTTCGCTGAATATACTTTCTTATCAAGTGCATGTTGTTGTTACCTTTTACCTCTTCGAATCGTGTGTGTGTGAACATGTTCAAACACCAAACCGCACCTTGTTTCAAAAGCATTTTTTGATTCAATAGACTCGTGTGTCTCTCCATCGTAGAAAATTTTCCATTTCCACGGGAATTTTATTATGGATAAACAAACTATATGATTGGAACATGCAAAATTGTTTGGTTTTTCCAGATAACGCAATTTGCAATGTAAACAACCGACTAAAAGTCAACCATGACTAGAAACTTTTACCATCATCAAAATTTCCGGTGTTTTCATTGTTGTATGCATGAAATTGTATTGGTTTACCAATATTTTATTTAGGCTTCCTCCAATTATCCTTCCAAATCATCTTTGCAAGTCCAATCTGCTTGGCACCGAAAAAAGGCCATAATGTAGCTTTACGAGCTTGAATATATTTATAATCTAAAGTTTTCTGAAATTGGATATGAAATTTTAAACTAGTTGAGATGCAAGATGTGATTGTGATGTATGGTGGCATTATGAGTTACACACAATGTATACCAACACTGGGTGACATTTGCAATAAATTTAGTACGAAAGTGTTTGCTCTTGCTTGAGCACAAAGCCATAAAGATCACGTGATCTGCAGACATGCTAATACCGTGGAATTGCTTTAAACAATACATCAGAGAAATGTGCGGGTAAGACTGAGAGACATTCCTCCTTCTGCTTGCTGAAGAAGAAGAGGAGGAAGAAGCACCAGCTGAAAAATAGGAGCAAGACTTGGTTGGTCTATTTTCCGAGTAGAATTCAGAAACAACAATTTAAAAGTCGTTACCAAAAAAAAAAGAAAATGCAGGACACATTAGGAGCAGCCAGTGATATCGATCCTGTTAAAAACGAATTATGTCACGAAAGAGAAAATGCCGCCATCCAGAGTAGGCAATATCGCCCCCGAAACCACCAAACCACATATACATAGTTACGTTCCTGATATTTATTTTTATTTCCCAGTCTTCTCGGATTTTCGCAAGCTCTACATCTAATGACGCTTATTCTTTCCTAGCGTCCATTATCCAACGCTTATTTAAATTGTAACTGGCGCACAGATGCGATACGCGTTTAATCTAGCATCCGATTTTTTTCGAATTTACATAATTTATCAAATGCTTTCCAATCATACTTTAGCAAAATACTTAATTTTTTAAACGCATGATGGTGAATTTCAACCCCTTTCGAGTCTCCCTGCTGATTTATGCCACCATTTCCCACAACACTTGTTTTGTTATTCTAATGTTCTTTAAGGGAACTTAGCAGTAAATTAAACAACCGTTAAAATCTACGAAGAGATTTGTTACCGGAAGATTGTTTTACGATAAGTAAATTAGATTGAACTAGTCGTAATACATCTGTTCTATGCATTTTAATTTCGAATGCGAAAACGCGGAATTAAATAACAATCAATCTCCGTTACAGAAATAAATACACTTTGTATTTTTGCAAAGCCATATCCCGGGCACTCGAAATAAATATCCGCATCTCTCCGAATTTATGAATTATGGGCTGAGCGTTTGCGTTGTGCCACACACTTTTTTCACTAAATATTGTTGTGTGAAAATAAAATATATGAAGTTAATAACCGTTTGGCAATCTGTTATTTTTGGTAACCGGAAAACGTTACTCTGACCATTGGGTCGCCTGTAACACTAATAGAACTAAATTAAAAATGTTACGCCGCGTGTTGCCAATTTCGTTTGAAATGTTTGTTTCGAAAAACGACGTACTGTTCGAATGCAATGTGCACTTTTTTCATTTCTTTTTCCCTGTTCGGTTTCGAACAACGTTCAAGTACTTGCTTTTTATATATACTGTAGCAAAAACGGTTAATTAAATCTTCTGCAGCTACAAAATCTCGGTTGAAAAGTCAACGCATTAAAAAAACATTGCTTTTAAGATAAATTACATTTTTATGAATTTATGAACAAAACTAGCGGCAAAAAATTTTTGAAATGTGGCATTTGAATTTTTGATTTGAGAGCACATTAAATATATTAAAATATAAATTAACAAATGAAATATTTTCCAATAAACTTCGGCTTTCTATTTTTTTTTTGAAGCTTATTTCTAATTTACTGCATTCACGATGCGAAAATTCCTTGTCCTTTATTCGAATAATATTCTTTGAAATCATATTCAGGAATAATTCGTAATCGGTCGTTATATTAATATTAAATATTAATATATAATTGAATAAATGCATATTCATTGTAGATTCATACAGAAAAATCTGATCTAATCTGCTTTGAATTGTTCCGGTTTTATGGTATAATTTAATAAGAATTGGCTCAACTTTCAATTTGGTGCTTGCAGAAACGGGAAAAGCAGAGGCAGAAAAAAAAAAGGCGGAATAATGGATTAAATTATGGAACGCGTTTGGACAGAAACTTTATGAGTTTCTTATATGCAAATATGTTGAGTCTAAACCGAGCAAGCATATTGTAGCAATATTTTATTCTGTGTCTCCTCCTGCTGTAGTATGCATAGATGTGTGTAGTTCGCTTGTAATATTGACTATTGTCGCAGATCAGACATTCAAATCCCCACAGAAAACAAAATTGAAAGGCAAAGAGACGAAAATAGGATACAAGTTAAAAATGAAATATTTAAAACGGCCGAATGAAAATGCATGAAATACAAATCAAACAGAATTTAAAATAAAAGATAATGCCTACAATGCCGAAATGCGCTTTAAGGTCTAAGTAGACGGATTCAAGTCGAATGAGTATTAGAATATTAAATTTATATAGACACGAAATGGCATTTTTCCTTCTGCTATTAAATCAAGCAGAAAATTTGAATCTGTCGCACCATCTTGGTTTCTTAAATTATACTCACTCGTTCTTTTGTACGCAGAAAAAGACGCCTTCTCCTGCAGGAACAAGAGCGGGAGGAAGGTTAATGTATTAGTGGTGGCAGGAATCAATGAGCGTATTAAAAATATATTGAGCTTGTCGAATTTATTTTCTAGTTTATTGGCAATGCAGCCCTTTCTGAAATATTGCTTTGGGAAATACACACAGCCACCACTCGTTCGTTATACTTTCTGTTCAGGTTTCTCTTCAATATAATGTCAACCCGATACACACACCGCAAAACAATAAACTTTTTTATTACGAAAAATTTTATTAATACAAATATTTTATCAACCGCTTGGTCGTCGATAATCGATCGTCGAAACTTTGGAGCTGATTAAAATTATCGCCATAGGGCTTATCCAATATGCGGTCACCTTAGTGCATAATTGATAATTCAAGGTAACTGTTGAACCTGAATAGAATGAAAAATTATTTTTGTTTAAATAATTAACGAGGGCGAATGCGATCTATAATCCCATGAATAATTGGCAATAAAATATTTTAGGACACGCTACAGTTTCGTTTTAAATTTCTTATACAATTTGAAAGTCAGTCAAAAAAGGTTGCATTAAATGCAATTTAAATCCAATTTGGTTAACATTTCACTGCCCATCATAAATTTCCCAAGACAATTTATTCGGATATACACTAGTTTCGTGTTTTTCGAGTATTTCATTAAAAATAAATATTTTCATTGCATTATACATCATGCAAATTTAAATAGACATAAATGAGACACAAAAACCGAAGTCGTAGTTTCGAGATTGGGTTAAAATTAGAAAGAAACAAGCAAAGAGTTGTGAAGTGCTTTTGACACGCAAACAGTTCGCTTTTTTATATAATTCTGTTCTACTTTCAAAGTTTTCCTCTTTTCAGTGTCTAAAAATATTGCATTAATATTTATTTGAAGTAACAAAATAAATAATCGCGTTGCAAATGACAGCAAAAAATTGTAATTAAAAATTTCGCTCGCACGCTTTATTCCAAACTATTTTCGTCGTCAGTCAACAAATTTCAAATAGCAAATCGATTCAAAAAACCAGATGTGCTTTAGTTGCCTAAAAATGGAAACTCAATTATGAAGACAGATATAAATTGCAGTTCAATTTCATTTGTGAAAGATGAAGAATTTTAAATTGCAAATATTGCTTCAGTAAACACTTTATCTTGTCGACGATTTTTTTTTATTTCAACCCTCAAGCTTACTCAATAATAATTATTCAAATCGTTTCCTCTTCAAATTATCTTGCAAATATTGTCCTGAAATATTTGTATTGAGAAGCGCTCGAAGCTTTCGTCGTTTTTTTTTATCGTTTTTAATTAGTTTTTATATAGACAATCATTTTTTTTTTATTAGGGATAGAAAATGATAATTCGGAATTTGTGATATCATAAGGTTTTATGAGATGTAATTAGGATATCGATTAACCGAATAATTAAACCATTCTGATAATTACCGGTCACACTTTGAGTGCTTAACTGCTCCTTAAAAAATGTCTGCACTATTCCTGCAAATATTTCATTTAATATAAAAACATATTTGTAATTTTGTTCGACTAATTAATTAGTTAATTTGAAAACTAAACTTTATTTGATGTCATTTTGCAAACAAGCAGAAAATGATTAATGATCAAATTTTTTGTAATGAAATTCTATTTTAATCAACATGTAAAAGTATGTCAATGGTGGATTAGGTTTAGTGTAAATAAATTTATTTCTCCCATAAATAAAATTAGTCTGGGTGAAGAGTGCCACCTTATGCTTCCGGGATAAAGCAGTAACCCAAGCAGATTTTTTCTATATGTAATCTTAAAGCCTGTCAGATGGATCATTTGAATTTTTATGTCTCTCAGTGGGTTTTGTACAATCCTGAAATATATGCGCTGCCAAAACTTTAAAGGCCATCATCTAACAACTGATCGTTAAAAAACCTTAATATTTTGTAAAATAATTAATTAAGTTGCTCCTTTAAATGAAATTCGCGGTACACTACGGCTTCCGATTATTCAAAGCTGTTTTGCATTTTAGGGGAGAGTTATAGTATGTGTAGGAGTGGAATGTGAAGAGTGCACGCAATTTACAAAAAAAAAAAAATAGTTATCCGGGAATTTACTAGGTATTCTAATGTAGAAACAGGATGTCAAATCACCTGGGACAAATCTGTAACGCATGTTTAGACGTTGATCAATACTTTTGAGCTTGACCCTTAACTCGCCATTATCCAGTCATATTATTGCAATCATCAAGAGATGTTAAAGATAAATAATTTAGGACTATAGTGCGGTCTTTCGAATCTTTCGTTGATTAAATTTTCCAGTCGCTAAATGTATTTTATTTAAATATTTATGTTCGCGTGACATACATTTTTTCCTCGATTTTTTCCAAAGCAAAACTTTGTATTGTAGGATTGCATTACCGACTTTTACATCAAAAGAAACTGGATACGTAAGTGGTACTCTGAGCGAGAGTCTGGCAAACGAATCGACTTTCAAATATGCATCTCTATAATAGTAGAGAGTTGCATTATTATTCGTCCTTTTAAGTTGGAAAATGCATTTCATTTAAATACTCAGCACAATCCAAATTTATCTAGTCTAAATTTGACACCATGTCGTAGTATTATTCCCAAAAAGCATTTTTCAATTCGTTCCCCGAAAATGAGTTATCGATTTGTACCGGTTGATATGTGGCAAAACGAGTTTGCCCAAAAACACATCGGTACAAACACTTGCATGTCAAATATGAGTTTCAATATGAAACTTAATATAAAATGTGAAATGTTCTAACAACAATATTTGCTTGTTTACGCCTCGATTTCACGAAAGTAGCGTTCAAGATCCACCCAGCGCATCTGTTTTGGCGAACCGTGTGGTGGTTCTGGTCCACCAAGCTGAAATGATTTCGTGACTGAAACCAATTCGCCCACCTAAAACCACACTCTTGGCCCTGAAAGTCACGACAGATGCAGACAGAGTTTGAGGCCCCTTTACACGCAACAAAATGAATCATAAAAATCGTGATTCATTTTTTCTTGCACTCCTGAAAAATTTATGCTGAAACAATTCCATATATTCGATGTTGTTGACACTAAAATATAATTTTATTTGCATATCGTTTTTTCGTTCGCATAAGGATTATCGATAATTATATTTGAACCGCAATTTGCTATTCCAATATTGCATTGAATGAGATATTAAATTAGCCATTGATTTATGTATGATACGTTTTGCTACTATACGAATTAACTAATAGATGAAATATTCAACTAATGAACATCTCTGTTACCCAATCTATTCGATAGATTTTGGCCAAATATAAACCAACTAATTATTCTCAATTTGGTATATTTATTACTACTAAAAAATAACATCATAATTCCATTTCCAAAGTAGAAATCAATTATTTTTAAAAATGTCCAATTAATAAATGTAATAATAAAGTAATTAATTTGTAATTAAAATTTTAATATGATTTTGTGCTTTTCATTGGAGTTTTCTAATTTTTTTCTTTGCAGCAGTCGGTAAACTTGATTAGTCTTCAATCTAATTTAAAATGTATAAACGAAGGCGGAAAATTACAAAAATTATTAATTTGCAATTTTTTATTAATGATTCTATTAATCTATCAATAATTTTTAGCATACGGCTAAATATAACATTAATATGAATATTTAAATTGACATATTTCTCATTAGTATTCGTGTTTATTATTCACTATCCGGCAATTTAATCAATTTCATTAAAATTATTCGAAAAAGACTAGCAAAATTCTCACTTGAATAATTTATAATTTGAACAAATACATAATTACAAATTAGCTATATGTATAAAATCATTACGATATAAATTTTGTAAACATATGCGCAAATTTTGTTCAATGTAATTATAATTTAATCAAATATCCAATTATTTATAACAAACAAAACAATAGTTTATAAGTGGAAAACGTTCATAATGTAGAAAGTCATTTATTGTACGTTAAATTAATTATAGCATTTAATTTTTAATTGAAAAATAAAATGATGATTTAGTAATATTGTAGGAACCCTGGCATATTAAAACAATATTTCAATTTGAAATACTGCGCAAACTGAAAAGTTTGAATGGATGAGAGATTTTCCAAGAGATGAGCAATATCTAAGCAGGGCTCTATAATAACATTGCAAAAAAACGGCAAGTTTGATTTAAATATTGAGAAAGTGCTCAGGCACTGCAAAGCCGCAATGGAAATCTGAAACTTGCAAAATCCCGAATAGGAATTTAAGCAATGAAATCTTTTCATTTAAATTATCTTCACCGCTCTCTCGCATCCCCAGTTTCACCACCCATACGAGACTTTGCCAAACAATTCCGCAACAACATCATATAATTAGAGCAAACAAAAATTAAACCAGACCTGTTTCAGTCTCCTCTTCCTCTTCGATTGATGAAGAAGGCATAAATATTGTCTGCGATGCAATGCAGCCTATTGCTGAAAGGACCAACACAATTCTATACATTTTCTTGTAGCAAAATCTTAAATACACTGATTAAAACTAATTAGCGCACAGTTTTCGACACTCGCAAAAATATACCACTACATTAAACACACAAAAATGTATCCATTAGTATTGTTTTTTTTTTATTAATTCTTCTGAAGAAAGTTTGTTGGTTCAGCCGGTTGCTGCGTGCGAAGAGCGATATCTGCGATTATGACGAAAATGCCGCCCCCAGTAGCAACACCGGAGTAAGTACTGACGCCAAACATACTCCGGTTGAAAGGGAGGAAACCCCTACCGTTCGGAATGTTTCGCAGGGTGGCGGATTGGCGCGAATTGAGTCGGATTTCACCTGAATTTTAAGTTAATCATCAATTTTCCTATATGCTTTTAACGACCACGATATGTGTGTGCAATCTAAATTGGGAATGTGAACTGATATTTACAATCTTCCTCGGATTCATCTCCGCGAGCGTCTATTTATAATTAAAGAGATATATATTTTCAAAAATAAAGCAATCTTTGTTGAACTTCAATCAAAGTTTATCTCATGTTGCTTTGTTTGCTAAATTTATAATTTAATAAAAATAGCAGAAAAACTCTCTTTCTGCTCGCCGTGCGCCAAACTACACTAAATCCTTGCGTAAGGATATTCGACTAAATTATTATCTATTTTATCAATTGTGGTAATGCTATCATATTGCAAATTTAATAAAGGCTTTTAATTTAACTGAGTTTTGAAATGTAAAGTAAAATTAATTGTTTGTTTTAGAACTGGTATAATTTAAATAGTCATGCGACAAGACAAATTATCTCGCATTAAATGAACAAGAACGGATCTTTAAAAATTAACAAAATATAAATTTACGTTTCTAACCGGCTTATAAATAAGAGTAAAACACGAAATGTTGGAAATAATTAAGACGACATTTAATGGATCCAGACTAAATAATCATTTGACAATCTAATTATATCTCACTTGAAAATTATGATAATTATTTCAGTCGGAGCTTAATGGTTTATGGAAATTAGTTGTTTTTTAGTTAATAGCTACTAATTTATTTATTTACATCCAAGAAGTCAAAAGATACTCATTATTGATATCAATATTTGGATCTATAGAAAAATAGCAGGAGTTTTAAGATCCTGCTGGGCGCTACTAGACGCGGGCGATCATAAACTGTGATTTATGTCCCCACCCATAATTAATGGGTCATAAAATATATATCAGTTACATAAAAATAAATAAATTATTGCTGAGCAGGACAATAAATTAACTTAATATAAAACATGACATATTTAGTTTAATATTGTTTTGATATTTCAATAATAGCACACTAAAAGCGTGTTTAAATAGATTGTTGTGCAATATTTTAAATAAACCGCTGGTTTAAAATTAATCAAAAAAAAATTAGTCAACAAACTTTCAATTCTTCAAACTCAGCCTATTTGAATAAGTGTGTCTGTTGTTTTCAGCAATATGTATTTTTATAGCGAAAGCAAGCAGCAATTTGTTTTGTATTGAAAAAATACTCAGCCGACATGATAAATTTTTATATGGATGAATAAATTTTTTTGTGAATAGTTCTCTAACTCCACTTGTTGCACCACCAATTGGAATCCTTTGCGTATAGAAATAGCACCAAAAATTATCTAAAGCCAAAATATGATGCTGGTTAATGTAGCATGATGAACAAAATGCCACATTAACAAAGAGACAATGATTTCAAAAAGGGCCAACTAGACCTAATTTCGGTTATATGAATGCAAAACGTAATTTGTTAATGTCGTGTTTTACATGACGATATTAAGAGAGTGTGTGTGTGGTGCACAAGAAGTGCACTCAATCAAGTGGAAGGCTTTTTGCTCAATGAATGAGCACCAGATGTTTGTATATGTTGGTCGGCACCGTGTACAGATTTGGCACTACCCCAAATATACTACGAGTAATTTTACCAACTTGATCCTTAGAAGTCTAATAATAATTCCCGCTTTTTTCCGTCGAAACATCTATTTTTAATTAGTTGAACGAATGATTTATTATAATTCGTTTTGTTGTTGTTGTTATTAAATAAATGAATACCACAAAGCGGATAGGGTTTAGTTAGTATGTTCATGTAATGGGAAAAGGGGTTGCTTATCTGCCCTTGTTATCTTATAATGTTATTGTATAAAATTGGTTGTACGTGGCAAATAGTTGGCCTATTAAATTCGCCAATTAATCATTAAAACACAATTTCGACTATGAATTTCTGAAAAAAAAGCACCAACAGGATCGACGATTTGGAGCTTTAAGCCCTCCGATAAATGCCTATCAGTTTCAAGCTGGGTCCTGATCCGATTAAGGAGGTGTTTCTATAGGTGTTTCTATAGCATCCATTCTCCAGCTTATTTTGTTAAAGTTAACTTTGTTGCCAAAATAATTACTAGATAACAATGAGGTTCGTGACACGCTTGTGTCCTTATCAGCCGCAGAACATATTTGCGATTTTCACTGGCGCTCTCTTCTCATCGTCGTCATCGTACTACAAACGACAAACTTATTTGACGAGAGCCCTGTGTTTCGAAACTTCTTGCTCTATGTATGTGCATTTGAGCGAACAAATTTTAGAGTTCCAGTTTTAGCTAAAGCTTTGATAGAATTGATTGTTGTACGAAAATTGTTGTAGAGTTGTGCTGCGATTATCATATTGTCCTTTTATGAGTGGGATTTTGCACAAAGAGCCAATAAATTATTTAAACTTGGCGCGCAAAAATTATGTAGCAATTAAAACTGCGCATGATCTTTGATTGTATATTACTATAATTCTCGATTAAAGATCATGTTTGTGGTGGTAATTTATTTAATAGAAGGTGTATTTGGTGGTCGTCTTGATTATAGGCAAAGCAAGGGGTAGTTATCGCCGCTGCTTCATATTGGGTCAAATGGCATTGTATTGGACGGCACGATTGACAACTTGTTGATCAGTATCTCTCTTATATGACAATTCTGATCTAATGTATCAATTATTCCAGCACCATTTCGGTCGCATTAAAAATTAATTTATAATTTCCTATCATGTAAAATATTTGTTCAATTTAATTGATTTCAGGAAATTTAAATAAATATTTTTAAATCTTAATTGTACAAATAAATTAATGATCTATCAATAAATATTAATTTGCAATATTTAAATGTAATCCACCCAATGAAAAGCTGCTTATTAATAAAAGCTCATCATTTGGAAATTAATTGATTGTAATTTAATATAGTAAACGTGAATATTTAATGTCCGAGCGTTTGAATGTGGCAATAATTATAGTGTTATCAGTGCACTTAACCAGGTCCTGGACGAGGACGAAAGGACTCATTCTGGCCACGATAACACCTAAACTATACAGATATACATAAAGTAAATAGGTAGATAAAGCTTTCGGACTTTCGAGCGATTTAACTTTGCAGTGTTTTGTGTTTGAACAATTCGCCATATAGAGAAGGAAAATTATTGGCATTACGTGTTGTTTGAGTGCTTTCGCGCAATTCGAAGGAAAATAATTAATGGCAACTTATTTACTAGACTGCTGATGTACGTACACATCCATAGCCACCAACCTTTGATCTTTGTCAGTTTCAGCATGCAAATTAAAATAGTTTAACGATCACTTTGCATTCTAAACAAATAAAAATAGATTCATCAAAGGTTCACGTATGTGGTTATTCCGCTTCGCCCTTAGACGAGTCCCTGTTTCCACTTTTTCATTTATTTTCATCTTTAATTCGTATTCATTTACCCAACAAACTTGCGAAAAGGTAATGACTCAAAGGCTTTTATGGAAATTGAGCTGACTAACGCCACTGATATCTAAGCCAACAAAAAATGATAAATAAATCCCCCCTAGTCTGACTAATTTTAAATAATTTACGTTATGGGAGAATTAAAGAGTGTGTCCTCTACGTATGTGACTCACCTTTATGGGTTGTTTAGTTTTAGGGCTATTGCTTGTCAACGAAAAAGTGCTCAACCCATCAGACATATGCACGCAATAAAATAGAGTGCGTGGAAAAACTCAATTTAATAATGAATAAGTTGTACAATTTAGTTTTTTAAACTTCATGAATTTGAGCTTCATGATTTTCCATAAAATTTGATATTTGATTTGTTTGAGGCGTTGTTGTAAATAGGACTTAAGATCAACTCAGATTCGGGATGCTTCTATATCTAATATTTGTTATGTAAGTTGAAGGAAAAGTGTGGAAGTGAGTCTTATTTAAACAAAGCTAATGGAAATGTAACAGGAGAATGTGGTTTACATATACTTTAGTCACATATTTGCCAACAAATATTGGTGCCTACTATTAAATGTGGGAAATTGGGAACTGCTGTTTCGTCAAGTAAAATAAATTGTATCTCCTGAGGGAGACACGATATTATTTTGCCTATGTTATGTAAATTAATTGGCGAATAAATTACATACATATTGTTTTGAATTAATTAAGTGAAAAATTGCAACTACGAACAATTTTCAGTAAACTTTTCGTAGCAATTCAGTTCGCGTAGGTGGCAATTATCCAATCAATCAAAAACTAATTAATTTAATCACAATATTTCTCTATTTTCCGAAGCATTTAAAGATCCTTTGAAATTGTTAATCAAACTTTTAATTAATTGTTCTTAAAAATAGAATAATTATTATTTTAATTAATTAGCATATGTTGACAATACATTTAGACGTGTGAAAATTTGCAATTTGAATAAATGATCGATAATCAAATTTAAAATGCGATTGAACCAACAAAACTTTCAGCAATATGTGCATGGATAATTTGTTTAAGGCAAATAAAAAGGCCAAATCGAATTTGATCATCCAGGCTTGATTGATGTTGACTGACATATAAATTGGTTTAATAAAATATTTAATTTGCGCAAACAGAAAACAAGCAATTTATTACAACAATTTGTGAATTGAAATTTATTGCACTTTATTAAAAGTTTCAAAGTCCTATAAGCATATCTAATTACAACAAAAAATCACTTATAGTGCGCCAGCCATCCCTGTAGAAAAAATGTTCAACTGTAAAATATTTCGCAAATTTTTATTGCAAACAAGGAAAGTTTTAATTAGCAGAGAAGCTCAAAGTAAAAGCTGGAGATCCGTAACAATAAGAACTTTTTAAAAAATGTTCAAAGACAAAATCTAGCTACATAGTAGCCAGGCAGCGTCTTCTCCATCATGTTTATTAATGTAATAATTAAGCATTTTTGTAATGCTGTTGCATTTCGGTTCGTTAAAACTAAATTAATGAGTGTGCGTGTCATAAATGCCATGTGAGTCACATCTGCATATGACTAAGGGTGGCTTTTTTATTTCAAGCCAGAAATCTATTAAATAAAGTGATGCATGTGAGGCTAGACTGAAATTGATGTTTCAATCACTTGATTATTTTTCATAAATTCAGTTGATATTCAAATGATCAAAGAATAATTAGTTATTTGATTCGGAACGGTTGGGATCGTCAAGTGAATGATATAGTTTAATATGCTTTTGACGATTTTGTCAATTTGGCTGTACACAGTCCTAAAATGTGATCTGAGCATATTGAAATTGATGTGAACTGGAAATTGAGGATCTGCTGGCAAGTGGACAAGTATATCTCGTACATCTGCTATATGCTTTTTACCTCCATCCATATATTCCCCGTGCACAATTTTGATTCGTTTTTTAGTGTTCAATCAAATGAAAATCGGTATAAAAATCCCTGAATGTGGGTGATAAAACATATATTTCCAAGCTTCGATACGAGCCTTTTGTCACTTTTATTATTTTCACTCTGTCTTTTAAATTCAACTCAATCAATGTTGCAACTACCATTGCCATTGGCAGCTTCAATTTATTTATTACATATATACAATAAATTTATTTTTCCAACCACACTCTCTTTGCCAAATTGATTGGATCTATTCCATTCATGTTAACAAATATCATCCTAGAAATTCATCATCTAGGAATTAAAAATATTGATTCAATCAATAATTTATTGGCTGATGTTTGGATGAAAAGACACAAGTGGCTTTTGTTAATATTTACCTTGGCAAACAATAAAGCAACAAAATATCGATTTGTGGTAAATTCGTATATGGGAGTGCTGCCACCGCCGCCACCACCGCCGCCGACTTTAATAAAAGCTGACCAATTGCAATCGGAGGGTTGTTAAGTTTTGTAACAAAACAACTTTGTCTCATATAACTTGTTTCATTATAAATTATTACCGACTGTATACATTGTAGCTCGATGGTTGAATATTTCAGACATAATGGATGGAGAGAGCATTTTGTTGGTTTTCGCTCGCAGATCGTGATTAATTAAATGTCGAATATTGATAATGTAGATTGTAATATATTATTATTATTATTGTTTTGACGCAGTTCTGAAAGGCTTATTAGTCGTAAGTATTATGCCACGTTTAGGTAATTTCCTACAACTCCATTCGAACATTATGGTCGATTTAGGTTTGGGCCAAAACCAAAAGCAATTAGTCTGAATTTGACAGATATATTGGTCAAATTTGTAACCTAATTTCATCAGTTCGAGTTGCATATAGACCAAACTAAATATCAAACTTGCTATAACAAATTAATACGTGGAGAAAGTCGAAAGACTAATTGAGATTTGCATGGCATTTAATAGGATTATCATGCTAGACGTTTAGTGACTGCTTACGTGGGACCAATGTATAATATCATATTCTATAAGAGAGTTAATACATTTTTGAGTTCTTTTCGTAGTAGTACCGAAAGGTTATAAATTGGAATATCTAATATCTGAACAGCGACTGCAAATTTGAAAAGCATTATATTCCACTCATAGGAATGTTTAGGGAATTGTGTGTGCTAAGTGAAGACGTAATGAACAAAAGGAATTCGTTAAAATGAAATTCATAACTGAAGTAGAATGTAAAATACGAAATGCCACCCCCACATCGTCGCCACCTCATTTCATCGCTTAAAAGAGTAACTGCGATTTAAATTTTCTCGAAAATCTACAACGGAGAATTTTATTAATTAATCAAAATGCAATACGATTATTGCCACTCATTAAACGATTATATTTCATTGTTCGGTAAAATATTGTACCTATAGAAATATATTTTTTGTTGTTCTATATATAAATGCACTCGAATATTAAATAATCCTAAAAATACCACATAGTATTATGAATGGTCAGCCAAGCCGAAATTTATAAATATGATTGTTCGGAATTGGAGCACTTTTTCGATATTGATAAACAATAATTATAATATGAATCCAATATTGAAAAGAAAATACGTCACATATAACAATTTATTATTTATTTCGAATCAATATATGACAATAAAGCGACAACATTTTTTTCTGAATATAATAAGAGCTTTTATGAATAATTGAAAGTACACTTTGGACCGGCCGTATTATTCTATTTATAAACAAACATATTTTTATATGAATTCAATAAAGCTCTCATAAGCTTTGCAGTGGAGGACAAAAAATTCGACTAAAGCTCATCAAAACGATAATTTAGAGCGCTTGTTGTATTTTATAATACAAACAACATTTTTATATTTAAAAAAACCCAGACTAGCTTTTCAAGAACTTTATATTTCCGTTGTTTTTTCTCGAATAGCAAAGCTTTATTTATAATCGAAAAAAATGTATGAGAAAGGCAAATTGAATCTCGAGCGAACACAAATGCTCATCAACGCGGCAAAAAAGGCGCAAAATTAGAAAGTAAATGAAAAGCCATTATTGTCGAGGCATATCATAATTTGAAGTAGACGTAGATGAAATAATGCTTAACCGTTATATATATCCATCATCCACCAAGAGAGGTAGATACATAATGACAAGTTAGAAAAGCTGTTAAGAAAGTAGCAGGGGCTTGTATCGTCGTGAATTTAATTTCCAACAACAACAACTACAACATTGTGATGAAAGTACAGGTGATAGGACATTAACTAAGTTTACGCGAAAAGCGCACTCATAAAATCCGCAACATGAAAAAAGCTCGTCTTGCATCGTGATATTACCTGCTACCTGACTCCCACGGAACACGTTCTGTACATAGTCTACTTGTAATAAGTATTATATGTGAAATTTGTGTTGCACAAACTACCAGAGCTTAAAACCACATAGCAATTCAAAACTTTGATGAATTTCCGACAGCGGCGGTTTTCCTAATTTAATATTAGATTTTCTTAAAAGTTACTACTCAAAATTAGCTATTTTATAAAACGCTTCTTCCTCAAATTTCTTAAAAAGGAGTTACTAGTCGCCTAACTTATCACCACTTCCCGTCCTTCATCTAAAACCACTTGGTCTGAATAACGTGCCATGCAGAAAATAAATATCCATTTCTTCATCATATTATAAATAAATTGTCTGCAAGTTGAGTCTTTTTTGGCATGACCCCAGCAACATATTCAGATTAAGAACTTCCTGGTGTAGCAAGGCAAAGCGACAGCAAAGAGGCAAGCTAGGCTATCACACAATACGTTGGAGGAGGTGGAGGTGGAGGAGGTCGTCGTGATATCGCTGGTGACGTGAAAGGAAACTGCAGTCCGTGTTACCCTTGTGACAAATGGCTACGCCTTAACAATGAAAGGCCTCGTGCTCTCTCTTCTTCTTTCGAGAACGATGTTCATTCTGTATCTTTACCCTCGCGAATAGGTTCGTTCTTCCTACCCCATTTACGCATAACCGCTTCCATCTGATCATTATACCCACTAGCATTCAAATCGAGACACTCAAAGACTGTTTAGTAGCTACTTGATTCCTTCTTTTTTTGGCGCGATTTTTATTTGCAATTTATTTTACAAGTTTATTATTGTTTTGTAGTCGTATTGATTTAAGGATTTCTGAAGGACATTTTATATTGTATCTATAGAAAAAACAAATATATCCTTATTAAACAAACAAGTCAAAGTTTTGATATTTTTAATAAAACTTTCTAAAGGCCAATATTTGTTAAAGACAATAAAAATATATTTATCCTATCAATATGGATGGATTCATAATTCCATATTGTCGCAAGCTTTAAAAGCGGATTTATTTAATAATATCGGTCTTAATGTATTTTCCGAATGTTTTGATATTTTTTCTTTGTCGTGTCCGCCATACATCACCTGTGAGCCACCACTAAAATCACATACAAAGGAACAGGTCATCTGTTCAACTTAAAGTTCGGTCGGGATTGTCGTTATGTGACAAGGAGCGCTCAGCGCTTTTCGACCAAAAACCTGGTGGGATGGAGCAACCTAGCCTATTTCTATATACATACTACACATTGTCATATAGTGGGTAGAGAAGGGTGGGTGATGGTGGTTGTTCGTCTGTCTTTAGCATTTATGCTTCCACCGAGCTCTCAGCCACTATCCAATATTTAATGCGGCGGTCCTAATGCGATTATCGCAGCTTCACTTCGGTCCACGTGCCTTATGTAATAATATTTAATTATATAAACCTCGAATTTTAATGCTGCAAGACAAGCGCCAAGCTTAGTAATCTTTTAAGGCTCTCTTATATATATGTACATTCCTTTCTCTTTCTACACTATTAAATGCCAGCTGGGGAATATTATCCCTCAAATATTTAACGAGTTTGCAAGCCTTGTGAGATTTTCTTATCTTCCCCGCTAAATCGAGATTAAACATTTTCTCTTATCACAATTAATTAGACAGCCCAGCTTTTTCTGTTTGATCCAATTGCCGATGCATTATCAATTTAAATCGGGATAAAACAATTCGGAACATTTCTGCTTAAGAGGGCGAGTTCGTCCTTTGCATATTATTTTTATATTTTGATGAGACGGTTTTTGTTAAAGGATCAAGCACTTCAACTTTTGTAATACGGACAATAGAAAATATTTAATTGAACTTTTTGAAAGATAAGAGAAGCTAGTTAGTTACTTTGTATTTTTTTAGGTATGACTTCTCATTAATTAGCAAATGTATTCTTAAAAAAAAAATATTGGTGGCATTATTAATGTACTGTTGGGGTGCATGTCATTAAATCCAGAAAGTGATATTTTTCTGAGAGCAAAGAAAGTAATAAAACAATTCGGCATATATGAGACAAAAAGATGACAAGGTAAGTGTGGGAAAATAAAATGAAAAGAAATCTAATAAATTCAGCAATGTATATAACAACGATACGGGGCTGTTATTGGAGGAATGTGAAAGAAGAAACACGTCTCAACTATGGAAATAACACACGATGACATGCACCCCCTTGGATACATATGGGAAATGTAAAATCAGCCAGTGTTTGACATAAGGAAATGCTTTAAATTCAATATAAAGTTACAATACAAGTCAAACAACTCAACGTTCAAGTTATTCTGTTATCGTCAAGTGTCGTTTAGAGCCATCGCGACAGCATAATAAAAAAGGACAATTTAATAAACTCAATAGGCGAATATCCACGTGCCTAATTATAGTAGCAGGAGGGAGGGAAATCCTAAGAAAACTTATGTATACATAATATTTAAATGATTAAATCGCTGTAACTTTTCCAATTTAAAATCATCGCTACAAGCAATTGACGTGTGCAATTCAAATCAGATTGCATCCATAATGCGAACACAAATAGAAAATATAGAGGTAGAGAGACTGAAAATTTCCGAATCGACAAGGAGGAAGAAATGTTATCGTAATAATGCAGTGATGTGTTCTGTGAAGTATTCTGACGGTAATTTCTTCTTTGTTATTAAATTATCTGGCAACTTTTCCCTAGCGAAGTTCACTTTATCTGTGTTTTCCACTTGACTTGATCTAGCAGGCCCAGACACCACGCCATCCTTGCGCTCCTTCATTTTCCTCGACTGCTATGCGTCTTCCTGAAAAACCCGACGACCAAATGCCCGACACATGAATCTTTTCCACCTATTTTTGAATATTAGTTGAGACAAATTGATTGATCAGTGAAAATGTTGGTGGAAATATTCAGTTAATGGCAAAAGTTGTGCAGCCAAGGCATTAACATTAATTTATTATGATTATGGTAAGGTGTTTAGTTTGTTGATTAGGGGCTGCGAGAACGTTTCTCGCGCCTCGAGGAACGGAAAATTGTCGGTCACAATGTATATATTATAGCATAAAATAGAAGGAAAGCAGGCAGCCAGCAATCAGGAAGCAGAAGCCCGCACAGTTGTTTTCATTAGCCCACCGCGCTCGCTCAGCACTTTGAATTTTCCATCAAATGTACGCTGGATGCAGGACTAACTGGAGAGATGAATTGGTCTTTCATACGATGGATAATTGCCAGACTAGAATAAACCTGTCTCCATTTATTGATTATGTAAACTACCTCCTATATTTTTCAAAACGAAAATAAAAACACCAATCTTCAAGCTATATAGCATGTATGTCATTATTACAAATATTGTTTTTGGCAGGTAATCAATTTTGTTTGTATCAAATTGAAAAGAAGAAAGGAATTAGTTTTGCAGGTACATTGTATAACAACCGCAACCTGCTGTCGGCCACATTCCTTTAACGAGCTTTTTTCAACTTTTTGTTTCTATGGCATACAGGGTGTGTATTTCACCGATTTTTGAATCTTTCAGATCTGGAAATACTAAAATATTCTGGATCTTAGATCCTGGACCTCTATCTCTAGAAGTCTTCCTAAATGGTCTTCTTGGTCTAGAAGATCTAAAAATTTCTTCTTTTAACTTGCTATGTGGTTTGATTTTCCAAAGTTGGAAATGAAGTCATTGTGTGTTAATACATGTGATGGTTGCGTGACTCCCGACAGACCGAACTGGTGTGGATGGTTGGTATCAACACACATTCAATCGGCAATCACAGTTCACCTGCTGTCTAATCCTGAGCACGTGCAGCATTTGGCGTTTGGCGGTGGTGACGCTATTATCATGCATAATCCGTACTTGTACATGCAATTTGAATATATCAATTAGATTCGACATAGCAGCAGTAGCAGCAGCAACCCCCGATGTTGCAACTACTACGAGACACCCCTTTTAATTCACTTATGTTCAGTTTGGAATACACAGGGGCGGACTGGTCATGAAAAGCAGGCCGGGCTAGTCGAATAGTGGCAGGCCAAAATTTGTCCCAAAGAGGCAAACTAGGCCCCGCCGGAGGCGGTTTTTTTTTTTGATTTTCAAGGTCATTGACCTCAGAATTAATGTTAGAAAATAGAGCATTAAAAATTATTTTTCTAGGATTTCATCAATCAAATTTTAGTTTTTTTGATGGTTTCATCGAAATAAAAGTTTTTATTAAATAAAGACAACATAAACAAACGTTCCTAATAATAAATAACAACCAAAAATAACGAAAATATAGTTTTTAAAACATAATACTCAAATCACAACTGGAATATATTTATACACAATCACAACTGGTATAGGTACATGTTTTAATGTTTAAATATAGGTATAGGTATAGGTACTGGTTTAATGTTTAAATGAAAATGAAGTGTTTCAAACATAGAAGATGGAACAAATTAAGGTTCATATATAATGAGAGTTGGGCAAATACAGTGTTTCGTTCTGATTGGTTGGATCACTTTTTGCAAAGAATACTTGATAATTTTTGAAATTTAAACTGTCAGAATTAATTATTCTTGACATTCGTATATACGTATATTATTCTCAGAATATGACCGGTTGCAGTGCAACAAATTGCAGAAATAGATCCGAAAGTTGTGTTCGAAAATAGATCCGAGTTCGTGTTCGAATCGATTACGAAAAATGGACATAAACGTGTCGATACATAAACTCATAGATACAAAATTCACCAGTAGAGGTAGTGTTCTACACCAGTACAGTTGCGCCGCATTGCGGCTTTGCGCCACAAGCTTCATCTGTAATCTGCATCCAGCTTCGCGTGTTATTTTTATTTCACTGTTAGAAAATTATCGAAAAGAGCAAGTAACTCATAGGCAGAGGGCAGGCCAGGCCACCTAAAGTGGCCAGGCTAAAAGTGGCCAGGCCACCGGCTGCAAAAAGTGACCAGGCCATCGGGCTGAAGCCCGATCGCCCGGCGGCCCAGTCCGCCCCTGGGAATACACATGTCTTCAGATGTGTACCTGCCTCACTAATGTAGCTACAATCTGTAGAAATGGATTTCAATAATGCTGCAAATTACTTACACCTAGTGCCAGTGATTATGCGGTATCTAGTTTGGTTCTAATCTCACAGGATATTCAGCTGCATACATACTACGAGTATATCGCGGCGCATCTTGAACAAATTCAGCGACAAATCTTAACTCTATATGTGATACCCGAAATTATATTATCAGATATCACATTTGCTTGACTAATTCTTAGTTAGACATTGGATTTAATTTCATCTCGAATATTGCGCGCACTAAAATTTTGACATGGGAAATTTTCAAAATTATGATGGCGCTTTTGCAATGAATAATAGACGACTACTTTACTTTGCCTTAATGCTTTATGTTAATTAGTCTCGGAACAGTTTTGGATAATTTTATGGCATAAATCAGAACGAAATTGTGTTTTATGCACATTATATAACAACAGGAAAGTGTAACGAATATTCTGATGGGGTTTTTACGACGACGACGCTTCGAAAAGCTTGTTAACAACACTATCTGTCATGCAATGCACTTATTAATATTCAATAACGTCGAGTTCCCGAAATAGCAACATTTTCTGCCTTATTTTTATCTCCAACAATAATACTTTTCTATAAAAGAAAGATATAATTGCATATAATAAATAACAAATACTAGCTTAACAAATACTAGCTTATTGTATGAAGAAATACGGGTCTTGAAATTTGAGGAAATTATAAAATTGGAATCAATTAAGTTAATTTATAAAATTAAAAATAATCTTTTGGAAACTGGAATTTCTTTAGTCAAAAACAATTTTTTTCATTCTTATTCTACAAGAACGGCAAGTAATTTTCACATTGAACCAGCGAATTCTAATAGGGGTCTTTTCAGAATTGTTCATGTAGCAGTTAAATATTATAATGACATTCCAGTTGACATTAAAAATATTTCAAATTTTTTAACTTTTAAAAATGTGCTCAAAAAATATCTACTTCACATACGAAATGCTCAGAATTAGGTAATTTAGTTTTACTTTCTACAAATCACAAGTGGTTGAGAATTTGATTAGTTATATTTAGTTTACTATAGTTTATAAGTTTTTGATCTTGTATTAATTTTATATGGCCCTATATAGTCTTAATTGATTTTTTTTGGGTCATTTTTAATAAATTTAAAAAAAAAAAAAAAAAAATATTTTAATAATAGAGCCATACTTTATATTGTTGCAGCCAACTGTAAGTGCATTCCAACCAATGTAAATCAAATATTTAAATCTCACATGCAATTCCTCGAGAGTCGAGAATATTATACAATATTTATTTTATGAGAATATTAAATTATAATTCATTTAATATGAGAATAATATTTGCGTATGAGAATTTTAGTTTTTTATTTTGAGAGCAAACAATGAAAATACAACTGCCAAATTTAATTAAAGCTTTTAATTTTAGAAGCTGAATTATTTTAGAATTATGTAGTGGTAAATGTCATTTAGCTATGAAGTCAAAACATGTTTGTTTGAGAACAAAGCCAATAAACACTATTGTGGTAACAATGCACAAGCACAAAATCAGTTCATAAATAAAGGAGCAGAAGGTACAGAGAAGCGAAGACCGAAATTACAGTACACAATATTTCAAAATCGATGTAATTTTCAGATATCTAGATGCAATTACGAAATGTTGACAAGCTAGGAAGGACAATGCAAAAACATGTTGATACATTTGCTGAATAGTAGACATCAAACATCCATCAAAACTTGCTGGACCCAATTTACAAAAGCGCTTCAAAATTTTTGATAGAGAGATTTCTCTCAAATAATTGGAATGATGTAATTTGATTCCATAATAAATAAGTTGGGGATATTTTTACACCCTTCTGAACAGGTTTCCGTTTCGAATGGTGCGCGTATCGGAATCCTCGTTGCCAAAATATCGGTTTATATTTATATTCTTGTCGTTTGATGTTGGTGAGTTTACGGCCGTGCACCGTTGAAAAATTGGTTGATTTTTTTTATTGTTAGAAAATGCGGAACGAAAGAAAGCTGGCTTGCGGTGAAGTAATTGATAAACATATTGGATACATTTGAAGCAGAAAGTTTATTTCGATCGCGAATAAATACCTGATTTGAGATTCGAAGGATATTTCATCGCAAACATACTGTTTTCCGTCCAAACTATATACAAAGAAGAGGAAAAAGTTTATGCATGCTCGTTTCCTTCTATCCATATAATAATAGAAGAACGAACGTTTAAAGTGGACAAATAAAAATATTCCAAGTAAATAGAATATGTACAAACAAACGAAATGCATCTGTACCGTGAAAAGAATTCCGAATGGATGCACAAGCTCTCCTCGCTCGTCGTCCTGGGCTTGTCAGCTTTTTAGCCAAATTCAAATCAGATACAACTGATGTCGAGGCTCAACGGGCATGCCATACCCAAAGGTTGAAAGGTCGACAGTACAATAATACCAAGTGAAGACAAAACCAAATACGTGACGTGACAGATCGACCGCCTCCGTATTATGCGCATTTTATTCTAGTTTTACTCATTTCATCCCCTATTCCTTGCAAATTCCATCCGTCCAGATTCCTTTTTTAATCAAACATCTATTATTGCACTCTTTTTGACGTCATGACTCTTGATGACGTAATTTCTTAATAATCTAGCGTAGAACTTAAAGTTATCTACATATTTTTGAACATAATGCAAAGAGGCGCTTCGAAAAAGTGTTGCTGAATATTAAATCTAAATTTCATGCTTATTTGAATCCGGAACTTTCTTGGTTTGCCAAAGGCATAATATTAAACACCCAGTTATCAAAATTGCGATGAAAAAAGCGATTAACTCAAATCTCAATAATTTTATTCCCTTTTTCAGGTTTTTTTTATGTCCTTCCACTTATTTACACATTTAATTATCGTTATCCCTCTTTGTCGCTATAGAAAACCAACTGTTTTTTCCTATTATGATGAGATTAGCTTGAATCGAGTCAATTTATCCCTTTTTTCTCGTAATTATCCCAACATATGGACGATTAAGATGAGGAAAGCACTTTTTGACATTCGAAGTCTGAAAAAGAGCGACAGGATATTAAATCAAAAATGGTGAAGGGGTTGAAGTTGTCGCTCGTCTTAATGAAGGTAATCAAAGAGTGCAAACGAAACGGCGAAATTTTGCCGCTGCTGCGTGAAACTGATAATCATACTTTTGCTATGTAAATGTGTATTGTCTCTTCGAAAGAGCTACTATAAAAGGTGAGCGAGTCAAGGTGTTGAATAAATTCACTTGGTTATCAGCTTCTTACCAGCAGGAACTTGTTCCTTCAGCGCTACAAGGCTCGAGCAAATATTTAACTTTGCGAAATCTTTCAAACAGTGCGATAACGACCACCACACCTATTATCCTTGATGTGCACCTCTTCCTTCATTTTCTATACTTATTCCAAAGATATGTACGTGATTTAGCAAAGTTCTGATGGTAAATCACGAAAATATTGCTCCGGCAAATTGGACCAATTATTTTCGCTTTCAAATTTATTTCGCTACTTTTTCTTTGGATGAGTGAATGAAATATTTTGAGAAGTAATTAATGAAATAAAAGTGGCCCTCTCAGCGAGCAATCTTGATAATATTGAAATTGATTTGGGAATGCTGAATATAAAAGACTCAAACAAGCAGCAGCAGCAGCAGCAGGAATCTTTTCGCAAAGATTATACTGCTCGCTGTAAAAGAGCTCCTCGCTCGTCGCCCGCATAGTAAAGCAACGAAATTGGTGGTACGTTAAGTGCATTCATTATTTCTTTAATAAAAGGCCGCCAAGAATGCCGCCCATTTATCATACGAGAACGATCTTTATGAACATAGCGAAGGAAAAAAATTACTAAATAGACGTCGCGAGAGGGAAATCAGCTTGTTTGTAAACAGTTTAGATGGCTGTGGATGGAAGTAATGAAATTTTCTGGATGCGAGTTTTGTGCTTATGAGAGGAGCGCTTTCTGGATGGAATGTATCGTTAAAATATCATCGCCATATCGGTGTGTATCGGTTTTTCCAATGAGTTGAGCTTCAGGCTTTGACCTTATTTCCATCAACATTTTTAAGCAAGCAAAGCACCAAAATTCGTATCTATAACAATCTGGTTGTTACTACAAGTATTTACCTGCTTCGCTGCCTCATGAATATCATTAAAAATAATACGCGTTCCATTTTCATCCCCAGCTTTGCTTTTTTAAATTTCCTCCTCTTCCTTCATTTCTATATTCGATTCAATCGAATTCCAATTTATATAATAAATATACTTGCTTCATTTATTAAATATTATTATTATATTTTCAATTTTGAAAGTGAATTATTTTTTAGTTTATTCAAACGAAATTTTTAAAACAATAATATTCAATTATTTGCAAATATATTTGTTCATTAAAATGAAACAAAATAATAGTTAATGAAAACAAAAATATGCTTCAATTAAAAATATGTTTATTTGTAGTATTAGGAATTATTTCCATTTAAAAATATTTCCCATCACTCGTCGAAAATTGAAAATCCTCTATAGTTATGCATAATTGATCGAATTTAAAAAATCATAGAGCTATATGTTGATTTACCTTTTAAAAATATTTTGTGGTCGAATTTAATCCCCGCGGAAATGATTGTGATTTTAATTTAATATTAGGAATATATTTTGATGTGGATTTATCAAAAGCTTGTCCTAATTTGGTTATAGGCTGACTATTCATATTTAAATAATATGAATTTTGCAGTAGAATGACAATAAATTGATAACATCCGTCGGAAAAAGGCCTGTGTTGTGTTGAAATTTTTTGGTGGATTTTAATACATAATAGAAATAGAAAGCACGAACATACAGGGAGAAAGAACAAACAGAAATGCAATCGGAAATGTCATTTCTCTCCCATCTGAAGCTATTCTTCGTTTTTTGCCTAGATAAAATATAAAGAGAAATATGGGGTGATATAACTGAGGGAAATGTGTTGGAAAGACAAATTCTCTTGATGACATTTCCATCTGTACGAGTCCTTTGAATACTAACGTTAAATGATGGAAGCAAACATGCATCATCGGACTTTCCGCACACGCTTGGCCTTCCACCTCGACCTTACACAATTCTCACATTACGACAGAGAAAATAATATATATATTTTTTATTTTGGCCAAATCCGTGCAGCTTTTGTGAGATATCCAACTATGCAAATGAAGGCTTTGCCTTTTCGGAACGAAACGTCCGTCAAAAAGGACATTGGAGCGAGAGACTGATTTAGATCAACAAACTAATCCATAGTTGAGACGATTGACATTGCAAAATTAATGATGCATCATTTGGAGAGAGTTTGCACAGACTTTCTCTCCGCGATGGGTTTGTTTCTCGAACAATAGCTGCTTTTGCACAACTAAAGACAACAACGCTTTTTGTTCATCAAGCCCAAAGTCACAAATTGGAATTGCTGTTGTTCTAAGACTTCTCCAATACTATACTATACTGGCATCATCGATTTTTCTACTTTATCAAATTATCTGTTGTACCGTGGAATTGCCATTGCAGTACAAACAACAACAATTATTAAATACGGATGTCAGTTGGTTTAGAAGAGAAGAAAAATGTAACATTAAATTCTTAAGCTGACAATACGTTCGTTCGTTCGTATGTTTAAGTTGGTCCCGGAAGGATTCAGTTATTGGAATAGTTGTGCGGCGGCTGCCAGAATTAATTTAAGGCACAATTATAGACGTTGGAATTGAAGATAAAACTGATATATGGACTGGATTAAGATTCGTATCGGTGGCATACAGCACTCATGTATATGTCGAGAGCACAATGTAACTGATAACTTGAGATAATAATAGTAGCAGCGATCTCACGCTATGGTCCTGCCCTACTGCCGCTATAGCACCATTACACTAGTCCTTCTGATATATGACTGTTATTGCATATATAATATTATCTAAATGGATTCTAGGATCCTATCTTGTTGCATGATTGCCAATTAGGATCCTATTTACAAAATGTGCATTCTATTGCATCGATTGGACAAACTGTGTTGTTGATAATTTTAAACCGCTTTTCGAAAATTGAGTTTCGCAAAAATATCAAAGTAAATGCAGGCGAACGAAGGAAATGTACGAACGAAAAGGGTAAATGAATTGAATTATCAAACAATAGTTAATTATACATCTAATGCGATTACACCGTAGGAATTTCTTTACGCCCAACTTGCTGACTGCTTTAGCACACTATGTATAAGAAAACTAATTTTATAAACTGGTAATTTGATTCGAATTTATGTAGCATTCAGATAAGCGATTGCCATTACGGGCTATACAACGAAAATAAATTACTGATTTACAGCCAAACCAATAATTGCTGCATTTATTGTATATATAGCAATGAACTTAATCGCAATTTATTACCGAATCCGTAAACATAATTATTACGGACACAAAAATTATATTCCAACACTCAAATTCGCTATACGGGTGCAATTACTTCATGAATTTTATATATCAATTACAAACTGAACTGAAATAAAGTGGCTTTAATTTTGAAACTCGATAATAAATGTATTGACAAACTGAGCGCTAATTATTTCAGTTGGAACTCCAATTCTATAGGCACATGAATTGGATGCATTTTCAAAAATCATTTCCCATTCGTATGGGTGTGCTATTTGAACCATAAATTATTATTCATTATTCGATAGACAAATTGAATTAATTTCTACAAAGTTAGGATCTTTTACAACTGCGAAAAGGACCTCAGGTGAAATAATCTGCAGACAGACGTCTTTCACATAGAGCAAACACAATTTCATCAAATAACGTTTTTTATGTCTAGCAAAAATTTAATTTGTCTTGAGATAAAATCTACATAGAAAATGATACATAAAATATCAAAGGATTGTTTGTGATATTTCGAAAGAAATTTGAATTTTTGCGTCTAATGGATTTTAATTATGGATTAATTTACCTTGTGACAAATTTGATAAATAGATTGCAAGAAGGATTGATGGGTCGTTTGTTAGTATTTATGATAGCGAATCAGACACTGTGTTTACATTATAAATATATGGTATAATATTGCGTTATATGAGATGTAATTTTACAAATAGGACATCTGGCAGGATTCGGGCAACAGTTGGGTTGTTTGGCAGTAGATATCGCAACATCAAAACCGCTACAGATTGCAGTGTGATGGTGCCTGGCGCAGATTTGTACAATACATTAACTATTCAAATTGCACTCATTTATCTTCAAAATAAATTCAGCATTTTCTATTTTATTTTAATACCCCTATTCAGATCGAGAAAAAAGCGGGCACGAAATAAGTGTGGCGTGCGCGGTCTTTCAGGCACTCACATAGACAATATTAGTCCTGAAAACTACATATATTGTCCGAGAAAAAAAGTTCGACAATCACTTAAGTTGCGTTGGCGATATTTAATTTTGTTTCTCAATAGCATTTGGAAAAGTGCTGACAGAGTTGACGAAGAAAAGGACTAACTAGTTGTTTTTACAGGACGGTAACATTTATCACTCTTTTGATAAAAAATTACCCCATGGCAAGAAAACGCGAAAAGTGCATTTGGTAAAACGGTTTTCCAAACTTGACATTGCTTTTTCTTCTCAAGCATCATTAAGAAATATAAGTTGGCTTTATATAGATTAATATACCTACGAACTGAAAATGCTTTACGTTGAACCAAAGAAAAAAATTAAATACGAAAACAGTTTAAGGAAAACAAATGTATTAATTGGAGCAAATGAAAACGGGAAAAGTAATCTGTTTCCCTGATGGCAAACTTTGAATAAGTTTTAAAGACTCTTTTGGACTTTTGACATTTCAAGTAGAATGTTTTCAGCCTTGTGCCATCTATAAAACAAGAAATCTCAACTTTTCATTTCGAACAGGCAGAAAAAATGGTTTTAATCACAATAATAACATAAGTTTGCAAACTAAGTTACCCCCGATTCTCATGAAAAGTAGCTTTGGATGGAATTCTATTTTGTACACACAAAAAAAAATATGTTTTTTTCATGTTGTCAGTTAGTTAGTGTTTTAAACGGCGTTTTTTTGAGATGAAATAAATGAGTTAAAATTACATAAAGGTTTCATTTAAAAGTTAAATTAATGTGAGTATAAAAAGTTCGTTTCTGTAATTAACATTTATTTAGTCGACGCTTAACATCAATTACATCATGTTCTTGTTACAGTATTTACTTGAAATTTAACACAGCCTTTCGATCCTTTAATTTAACTACTAAAATGTTAACTACCGAACGCCTGAAAAACATACCCGCTTTTATTAACAGAAAATTAATTTTATTTTGAGACTAATATTGAAATTTAATTATTTTTACATAAAACATTGTTTTCAGGTCTGCTCGAGACAGTTTATGTTTCCGAAAAGTTACTTGAACATTTTAAAACGGAGAATTTCCAATTAATTTAATTAATTGTAATATTACACTAAATAATTAATTTAAAATGAGCTTTTATAGTAATTTGATACCGATTCTTATGAAACAAACGAATTTAATTAGCCGACCAATAGAAATAAGATTGATTTGATTTTGTAACACGTAAAGTGGTTGTCGGAAGATTTTGAAACATGTGGCTTAACAAGAGGGAAATATTAAAGTTTAAAGTTTGGCAAGTTGTATTATTCGCCAACTCAACTTTAATCTCTTCTTAATAGCTTTTATCAAACTCGATGTTATTTGGTTTTCTTTTTGAAATGATGATAAATATTTGCTTGAAAATTATGAAAGTTTATTATTAAGCGAGCTGTTTGATAAAACCGTCCCTTGATAATAAACAAACATGGGTAGTTGGATACCTTTAGAAAATAGAAGAGCGTATAGTCGAGACTACCAAATGCAGGTTTGAAAATGTGGGCGGTTTTTACATGACTCTCCACTTTACCCGGTTTCGGTATTATGCAAATAACCGGGACATTAATGCAAATGTCCCAGTGCCAACTACAGAAAATTCAAAGAGATGATACACAAAGATAGAGTAAAAAAAAATAACAGCGCATAATCCTATTCCAGAATATTGTATGCTAGTATAAAGCCGTAAATCACGAATATAATCCCTTCGTACCAGCAGCATGTCCACTACTTTGGTCTATTTACTAACAGGGTCACGTAAAACTGTCCGCGGTCGCTTAAGCCCCAAAACGACTTTCTTCATCAACCGACTGACTGACATTGATGCATGTAAAAAGGACGGACTACTGAAAAACTGAAAATATCCTGTTCACAAATTTGCAGGATATTCTTTCCTGGATGGTGTTGCACTTTTTTTTCTATATGATCGATCAGCTTCACAATGATATTGTAGAAGCGGTCATGCGATCTGAAATTAACTCTACTCAATTTCCAGCAATATAAATTATTTACAGTATACTGACGCAATTTATAACTTTCAATACAAAACTACTGGACTGCTGGCAAATATATTTATATACTGTGTTACATTGGCTTCTCTCTGTGAACGATATATGGACAAAATTCGTTTTTCATGCTGTACTAGATAATGTGATCCAGATGTTTTCCGAAACGTAATACTAGTTGCTTTTTCTATCTGATCCATTTTTCCAAAATGTACTACCAAATCATAAAATATTGATTGAAATGTTATTTATTTATTTAATGAAATACTTCATGAAATATAAAAATATTTAATAAATACATAACTCAATTTTCGTTACAGTTTTATATTAATTCTACGACTTCAGGTGTAACTTTACGGATCAACAATAATACCAATTAATTATCTACGAATTCATATAATTAATTGTTTCATTAAATTGGTATTAGTCAATCGAAAGTCGAATTACAAACAACTGAAACATAATTTGTTTACGGAATTTATGATTTCCCAAATTCCTTTGAAGTTATTAATATATTTCGAATCTTGCTTCGCGAATATAAATTGTTTAACAGTATGTGAATAATTCGTTTATACTCAAATTACTAATCTGGTTAATAAATATATTTGTAGTTTTTCTTTCCTTTCAAAAGCTGTCCCGAATTAATTACAAGAAAGTTGATGTAGTTTTAGCGCCCATTCTAAATATTTTTTCTGAACATCATTAAAAGTTTTCGCACACAAATATTAGTATTTGAATAAAAAGCGTTTAAATATGAAGAGATAAAGTTTTGTAAGCTTTTGCTGTGCTTTTTTGTGAGTGGGGAAGATAGGTATAGAGAGATTTGAGACTGTGAGAGGAGGTTTGCGGTTTTTGTGTGTATGTGTAACGCACTCTCCTTTAATGTAATGCGGGGGTGCGATAGAAATATGTTGAGGTGGCATACATATGGATAGATTTTCAAGTGGTTTGCCTCTCTTTACCACTGTCAACATTCCCTTCTGCAGACTCGAAATGACAATCCTGAAATGCTTTTTACACAAACGTATATCGAGATGCTGGATCACCAGATTATTGCGACCAAGGCACATTTGGAAGTCTTGTTTTTGAGAAAAAAATTAATAATGTAAACATTGCAGGCGCCTTTAATTAAAACCGTCTGCATAAATGATAAGGTAATAAATTTGCGACTTGCGTATTTCGTCCAATTTAGTATTTATGCACCACTTAGTCTTAATTCGAATTTTTAAAGCTTTGATTGTGGCAAGTGCATGTCATAATAAATGAATGGTGCATTTAGCGTACGGGATGAATGCAAACGAATGGGCATATTACTTGCATCCCACTTTGGATGACAAGTAATGAAATGTCAGATGCACAAGTCGTTACCAATGCCGACGCTTTTCACCATCCAGGAAATGCATCCAATCATACTTTAAGTATTCCACAACGGAAATTTTGCACTGCAAAATGAATTAGAGGCTCTTTGTTTTCAATAGACAACTATTTCATTATGAAAATATTATTTTAAACATTTTGCGAAATGCACTCACCGACTAAATAAATTATTAAACTATTTTAAACTGCACTTAAATACTCAAATTTTGATTTTGTTTTGTATAGAAACGTTCCTCGTAGAGAAGTTTATTTTCTGTTAGAGTTATTGGAGCGGAAACGATTGAAATAAACACCTAGTATATTACAGGGGATATATATTTGCACCCCTTTGAATGCGACGAGTGTGTTTGCGCCGTAAAAAAAAATATTAGCTAATGCATGTTTGTGTTAATGACATATTTACATTTTACGACACGCCGTTTTGCTTTGCACTCGCGACAAATAGGTGCTTATTTATTATACATATGTATTACACGTGTTTGAAAAAATGTAATTACAAACTAAAAACCCAAAATTAAAATACTGCAGTGTAATGAATGTACTTTTAATTACAGGCAAATAATATTACTATTATTATTATTGGGTAGTAAATGAATGCTATCTATTTTATCGTTAATTGGAAGCAAGCAACATTTCATTTAAAAAGTGATTATATATCGAATAAAGTGAAACGATCAATCAAGTCTATGTATGTATCAGAAAGGCAATCATAATCTGGGTAATCCTATTATAAGTCCATTTAAGGAAATATATAAAAATAATATAAAATATTATGTAAATTGTACTTAAATATCCCTTATCATTTAATTCGATCGAAATGCATTTTTTGCATCCCTTAAATCTAGTTGTGCAAAAGCTCGCAGTACAAATCCGAATAATCATATATTCACTCTGTAGCAGGACACATAGAGAGGGTGAGTGTATTTCGCACTACCCGGTCATTGTATTTTTCTTATCGCGATACGTCTTCTCTGCCTTAGCCCTTGTCACCACCTAACGTAATAAATTTACTGCCTGAATGCCTTTCCTCTGCCAGGCTTGGGAAACTCTTTCTATACCGCCTCCGACTCCGCCAGGGATCTTTTCCTCACACATTGAGAATTTACACTACCTCCCACCTTCTTTATTTTTTAGAACATTTAATTTTTATATTTTCCCACTTTAAACGTAAATAAAAGTTCAATATTTGTTGTGAGAGTTTATGAGACTTTATAAATTAAAATGTGCTGTAAAATAAAATCTTGCATGCATATCAAAAGTGCTATACGATATTAAATTCTCATAAAATAAATAAAATGTTCTAATTTTATTTGAAATGTTGGGATCTCGATTGAGTACTAAATTTATAAAATTTCCTCGAAGCAATAAAATAAGACGTGATATTTAATTAAAAATCAAAATAACTTTTAAAAATTAAGTTAAATTAGTATTAAGAGTAGGACAGTGAAATAATGGAGCAAATCTCACTTAAGATTAGATTGGAGGTTCTAAATTGTTGTGTATAAAATAAAAGCTCTGGTGACTTTTGGGTTTTTAACGATTAAGCGCGTATAGAGCGTTATGGGAGTAATTGAATCAAGCCAGATGGGGTGGCGAGATACAGTCCTGCAGGATAGAGGGTTATAGTTAGCAGAGACCGGGATGCGAGTGGCAATATCTCACTAGGGAGGCCGGACGCATTGTACCCTCATGAATCTAATTACCCTGCAATTGTAATGCTACCTCGGCGTTGCAACAATTAACAGGAACACACACCTCTCTAATAACAGACACAGGCTGCCTATCAAGCCACTCTCGTGTCCGTTTATATGTCTCTATATGTGTGTGGATGGAGTAAAGCAAAGCAACGCAAAGCAAATTGCATCAAAAATAAATAAATAACTATATAAATAAATTAACCATCAGGAAAAACGCAAGTCAAAGTTATTTACCAAGTGGAAGCAACTGCGACATCGTAATGTTATGCTCGAAGAATTCAAGGGTGTCAGAATATCTGAACCGTAACACTGAATTTGCGCCAACTTTGTCAAACTTATAATGTGTATATTTAGACCTTTCCAGGGAAAACAACTTATCATCAAATTGGGTCATCCAACTAGATATATCAATTATAGATAATTTGACAAACTATTTTAAATATTACTAGTATATCAAGTGGTCAAGATACTCCAAACTTTTTGGCATCTAAGTTGATATTCCAAAGGACTACTTTGATATTCCTGAAACTAGCATTTCAATTACCCCGAGAAAAAAAATATTCTGGAAACTAACTAATTAATTATTCTATGGAAGCAAATTAGTGGAAACTATTTGCTAAGAGGATGGAAATGTTGGTATAACTGCATAAATATGCATGGCGTGTGTTGCAGTTGTTAACAACAGCTTCCATTATCATCAGCCCAACTAAATATACATAAAGTCCAGTTGTATGCTAGCGAGACTTCACATCAGTTTACAGATTATTAGGAAAATGTGTTTCGCCGATTGGATAGAACTTGCTAGGTGACGGAATAAACTAACTTGAATGAGAGCTTCCTATAAATGTATGAGCAGGATACAACGACAACGACTTGTCCAATTATATTTAATGCATCCGATGTACTTTAGTTCGATATATTATAGATGCACCTAAATAAAAATCTTGTTATCCTGCGATGTGAGTTTTGGAAAAATAACGCATCAGATGAAGCTGAGAGGAAGGAGTCTTCTTCAGCAAAGTTAGTGGTATTTATTTGTCTAATACCCTCATAGATCCTGTGGGAAATCAGTAGACGGTTGGGAGAATCATCCAGGAACAAATGTATTTTAACTCGGCGTTTGCGCATTTTCGACACAATTACTTTATCATTGCCACTTTACACTTTTAATTATAATTATCTCTAAATCACCACCAACTTTCAAAACCAATTTCCAACCGGAATCAAACTTATCGATGCTCGACGTAAATTTTATTGAATGTTGGGATCACCACACATATTTTATTTAAAGCAACATAAAAATGAACAACAGCAAGAAAAAGATCAAAGGATATCACATAAAGATTTTGTTTATTACTAATACACTTTTATTGCTAATAAAAGCTAAACGAGCTTTTTAATGGCCAATTCTAGTCTTAACACTTTTTTTCCTTCCTATGACATAAATATAAATAGGAAATGTAGTAGTAGAAATAAATAAGAGGGTGCAACCCACATAAACGGTTTATTAGTGTGCCAATATTAATTGCTATTTCAAAACTAAATAAACGTAATCGCTCAGCATTTTTACCACGATAAGCTTTCAGAGGAAATAAAACTCAATTTCGAAGCAACTTGACTCTCATGATGTGATAGAAAAATAAAGATGATCATTGAGTGAATTTGTGGAACGAAAAATTGTAAATACTACTAGATCGAAGAAACAGCTCTTTCCGATAAATAAACAGTAAGACACTTGTGTCCCCTTTAAGTAGCAAAAGGAAAATAGAACAAATCTAATTTGGCTGGCCACTTATTTAATTGTTTAGCAGGATTAAAAATTATCGAAATAAAATGGAATAGAAGAGTTTCTGAAGCATGTAGATTCGAATGGTCAATAGAGCGAAAATTCTGAACTAATTTCACCAGATATCTTGCAAAGTTGAACATTTGGTGTACACAGCAGAAATTTTGAATATATTGTGCCATAAATTATGAGAGCCAAGCGCTTTATTGCGTTTTCCTATAGTAATGGTGTATTTTTGTATATCTACACAACCAACATGCTCATACTCATTACACGCCAACAATTATAATAGTTTTACCAGTACTTTTGCTTAATGCAGTAGATCTACTAATTAAATTTCATCTGCTGTTCGCCGCTCCAAACTGGAGTTTTCAATTGCAGAAAATGTTGGAGCTTTTTGTTGCCCGTCCCCTCCCCACCGCGGATTCAATTTAATTAGACCAGAATTAAAAAAGAGAAACGACCGAATATTATTTGAATGGCCACTGAAACTGTTGTGTGTGGTACAGGTGCAGGCTGTGTGCATCCCGGCCGGGGAAAGGTAATAAAAGATTTGTGCAGTTAATTCTGTTGGTGTCTCGCGTCCCGGAGGCACATAATTTTAGCTGCCGAGAATCGTTCGCGCCAACAATGCGCGACTGCTTTACTATTAATTTTATAATATAAGTCTTCCTTTACTTGCTGAATTATTTTCAAGCAAAGAAAGGAATATGTAATGAATATGTAAATTATGCGCTCGTAAAAAAAAGGAGACGAAGAAAAAACTGCAAGTTACTACCTGATTTTAGGTTTTCCTTTGTCATTCACTGAATGGCAAAACTGTGTCGCTGAAAGCCAAACAGAAAGGCACCGTGTCAAAATTTAATTTTGTGTTGTATAATTAAATTTCAAGTCTTTTATATGGGCGCATTTTTTAAATTACAGCCACTTTAATTGTTATTTCAGGAGGAAGAAAATTAAATGCGCAGCAGTACACAATGGATAATTTGGGAAGCCAAATTTCAGTTCATAATTCAACTGCTCCTAGAAAATAGTATGAAAACTCTTCAAGTTGGGATTGAAAAGTTGGATGCAAATAAGAGATGCTCATTTTTGGTGTCTAATCTAATCTGCATAGAGTGGAATAGTTCGCTTGGTAATTACAAAGCATTATTTGAATTTAAAGTGAAATGGATGTGCAGGCCATAACAACATCAAAATAAACAGTTGGAAAGCGTAGATCAATTAGGTTTTTGAAAAGAGATGAGAGGCTGAGTGAACATGGCATGGCTGTGCAGGTCAAATGGAAAGGTTGAGTGTTGTGCAAGCAATAGAGAGGGTCTAAGTCTAAGTAAACAAGGCAACTGCTAACTAGGGAAGTTTCAAAGTTATTGAATGGACGTTGGAATGACCATGTTGTTAACAGTAACCATCGGCCAGTCGAGATTCCATGCAGGGCGGCTGGCTATTCCTAAATCAAGGTTCCCCTGCCTGCTTCAACTCTTGCTACACAATGCCAGATTTAATTGTTATAACTGAAATTCCATTTCCTACTTGTTTTCATAATAATAATGTGGAATTTGCTCAGTATGTGGCGGTTTTCGAAAACTCTCTCTCTCCCGCTCACTCTTCAGATAGTGGATTTGTTTAGAATTAATTACATTTTCAAATCTCATATATATTCGCCGATTCTCATTGCGCTATACTAGAAATATTGTTCAAACCCAAACTTTCTATATTGATATAAGCGCTAGCTTCTCCAAAGCAATATAATATAATTAATGTTTCCAACAGTTCACGTTAAATTAATAATTCTTAGATGGAATTATATTTCTTTTTAATACACAAACTTAAAATCAACTTTCAAATATAGTCATTCCAAAAGGGAAACTATTTGTATTAAAGGCAAGCGCACACTTGCAGACGCAATGCGTCCAGGCATCGAAAAACTTACTTTCCGCTTACTATGCAATTTACTTCGTTCAAATAAGAATTCTCTATTGCAGAGATAATTAGGATTTAAGATATTAAGATGGTGCGGAGATTGAATAACCAATTAGGCTTTTCTTTAATTACCTGCACTTTCTAAAGCGAATATAATCCGAGCTTAAACCGTGTTTGGCCATTATTAGATAATGCTGAGGCAGTGAGTGAGTTTAGCAAAGCTGAAACCGGACGTTGCCAATGTGAAACAAAGAACGCTACTTAGACTTTCATTAAACTCCAAATCAATGTAATGTAAATTACATTTAGTGGTCAGAGGCCTTTTGTATAGATAACAATCGATTGCTGTTGGGATAAAAGGGGCGCAACACACAAGAGTTGCCGCTTGTTGGGGGCTTGGGGGGCTGGTTGGTTGTTTAATACTCTTTTGAGAATACGCACTGTGGGATACAGGACGCTTCGCTTGTCTCCTGCTAAGCTATTTCGAATATATCATTCCATATCAGTGGGGTGCTCTTAATAAAGTCAAGGTAGTTATCCGAAAGGGGGGAGGACGTCTTAAGATTTTTATAATTCTTTATGATGATTAAATTGTTGACAACTCTTTGAGCGCAATCAAAGAAGCAGGTTAAACGTTACACTACTACATCGTGCTTTATATTTCATGCCCGTATATTATAAAACTAGTAAAAAGGTCACATGTAAGTATAATAATAATAATAAAGAAATAGTACAAGCGCGGACAAGTTGAAGTAAAATTAAAGTTGTAAAAAGAAAAGTTACAAAGACGCGGAAAATTCCTTCTATTATCTTTCGAAAGCGCCACAGTTTTTCCATTTTTTTTTCTCTTTGGCAAATTGTGTATAGGAAACGTCCGTTGCGACTTTGAAAAAGACAACAGTCGTTTTACGTGTATATAGCAGTCTAGTAAAGTAAAACTCTCCCGCTTTTCTACATTGTGTCATTGTCTACGAATTTCCTCTTTACATAAAAATCAGACAATGGCATTTCTACCTCCTTATCACGTCATATTGCAAGATGCAACATATATTACACTGGAATTAATAAAAGTGCTCTTCCAGTCTTGCAATATAAGCTTTTCACTTTACTGTATGTGTCGTTTTTTGTCCCGAACTTCCTCCTCCGTCTGTGCTTCAACTATTACGAACGCAAAATTGCTACGTTTTCTCAGAAAAATTTATAAATTCTTCTCTAATTGCAAATATTTTGGCATAACTCAATATCTCTCTTATAATTTAACATAGTTATGCAAATAGTGATGTTTGAACCTTGTGAAAGAATCGGCGACAGATGTCAAGCAAAGTAAAGAGCACAAATACGAGCTCGGAATAAGAAACGTCTGATGAAAAGAAAGGCATATAGAGAATATACTACACTGGACCAAGAAGACTTGTGAAAGTTGGTAGGATTGTCCAGTCAGTCTGTGGGGGTTAGATTAGCGATTAGACAGGTCGACGTGATTAAAGCTGCCGCTGACACCCGTCACTGAGACAACAGTCCAACACAACTGTTTGCCATCCTCCGTCTTGCATTCCCAGCACAAGAACACTGCAATTAGGATCTCAGTTTTGCACGTTTCAAAAGACAAACTATCATCTCCAAGTTGTCACTTTGTGCGGCGAAATTCACACGCCGCCCAATATAGAAGGTGTTCGGTCATCCTCAAATAATAGTCTGCGTTGTTAAAAGTTTCCGTAATATAAATTGCGATGATGTATGGAGTAGTCGCGGAATTAATTAGTTTGATGCGAGAAAAGCTGAGGTTATTAAAATCAATGTGGAATTACACTAATGAAGTGGCGTGATAAATCACTGACGGAGCAAAAGACACATCACTTCTGAAGAACCACATTTACGTTGGACAGATGATTCATTGCAAAATCCATTATATCTGTCAATTTTGCCTGCTTATTGAAATTGATATTTTCATCCTTCGTTGTAAATTATATGAGTTTATTTCTATTTCTATTTTAAGAAATGCTCTTTGAATCGAAGTATTAATTATTAAAGCATGAATTTTTAATAAGCGTTTTCGAAATTAACTGTGGGAGGAAGAAAAATCGTCTCTACATGAAAACAAATTAGAAAGATCAGAGAGAAGTACATTGCGAAAGATGTAGTATCTATATTTGTATGAAACAAAGTTCCTTAAAATATATGTAAAATATATTTGATAATAAAGCTGTCATGAGATAATGGAAACCTTTAAGCAATATCAGCCATTTGTAAAATATTCTAATTTAAACTTGTATGTATAAAACAGTTCCCTTCACTTTGCCTGAGCCTTTCATGAGCAAGTAACTTTGATCGCATCAAATTCAAAGTGAAATTTCAATTTAAAACAGAGAGTGAACAGCATCAGCATCTACCAGATACACATACACACACTGGTTTGCATTTCGTATAGTGAATTTAATAATGATCTTCATTCTGTACCAGACCTACATACATGCACCATACACTCGAAAATGATTCTTAATATCATCACTGTCATACTACAAGCTGAACTTCTGATGTAAAGGCATTAGAGTAATTTGATTATTTAAATTTTACACTCACTAACCATGTCTTCTTCTCTTCCTTACAAGATTGATGTAAGGAAGATGCATTTTTACTCATTATAGAATTTAATATAATGAGATTATCAGACATAACAATAAATAAATTGAACCTCCATCACTAAGAAGAAATTAGCCCAATTATTGACTGCCTTAGATATTAATTAAGGAAAATGTTTTGCTATTTGTACTTGAGATATCAATAAGTCAGCTTAAATTTACAGTAATTGGAATAAGACCTCTCTAGTCAAAATTTTTGACTATGATCATTAAATTTTGTTACATCCAGCTGCTAGCTAGAGAAGAGGTTTAAATCCGCAATAATAAAATTTAATTGTGGAAATATATCGAATAAACGAGTAGGTACCTGGATGGAGAGTATATTATAGAAATAGCGAAGGAGCTGTGAAGCATCTAGTAGCGTGATGTATCTGGCGCATACATCTTCGTAATGGACCTCTTATATGGCTACTAGTGCTGACTCGGCTTTCTCATCATTCTCCAGCGTGTCGATTGCCACCATATCGGCTCAGAAGCGCAAAGGGCCTGCATTACCTCTTCTGAGTCCTCGTACCAATCATATTAAAAGCATACACTACAATATTTTTCTGTCACTGCTCATAAAGTCCATTACTATAAGTACATGTCAGAATTCTGTCTTATTAAATCATATATTTTCGAAGAGGTAAACAGTTTTTTGCTCGTAGAGTGCAATTTTTGTCGCAAATTGTTACCTTTTCGAAAATAGATAAATAAACGTATTGCTGGCCAATTTAAAAAGTGCAATGTTGTATATCTAAAGAGCAGATTATTTGAATGGTAATGTATCTGTACACATTGTTACATGATACATCTATCGACAGTATCATTATCGCTAGCGCACCGACAAAAGCCAAAGGGAAACATCAATCACGTATCATCGTTAGATAAACAACCCGTTGGCTTGTCACATGCAAAAACTAAACATGCATAACTAATGACGGTATCTTATTTCGGCAATGCGGCTCCACTGATCCTTGTAACATTACACATTTACTTTATCACAACAGTCATGTTTTGCACAAAAAGTTTGGCGACCAAATTTGAATTTTACTAAAAGTCCAAAGTATTTTTGAGTTTCAGGCGATCTTCCAAAATAAAAAAATCATTATGAAAACATTTGTTTAAAATTTTACTTTGGTTTTACCTTGATTAATTAAAATATTGATACTTCAACTATTGACGTAGAATTTGTTTTGGAGGAAACTTATTTTCAAACACAAATGTTAGCATAAAGTTTGATGGAAATGAATTTGCTGCGGTTGTTATTGTTCCTCAGGATAATAAAATAAAGCCATAATATTACGTTGTACCACAACGCAGGAATTTTGAACAATTTTATATTAGCTATAACTGTAAAAGTGTTTAGATATCGAGCGAAATTTCTTTTGCATTGCATTTGAATCATTTTATGGTGGACGTAAAAATGTTGTTGATGGTGAATCGTAAGTAATTGGTTAAAACTAATCAAGTAAAACATCGTTATAGATCGAAAAAAGGGTATTTAAAACTCCACACTTGTAGGATTCATCCATCTTAGCCCGAAAGTTTGGCTGTTTGCTGTTAAAAATAGGAAAAGGAGATTAGACCCAAGAGTATTGCTGATGATCCGACTCTGCAGACTAATACGACTTTTTGCTTTATTGTTTTTCGTTTCCTGGATAAATTGTGTCCTTATCCCCGATGAACTCATTAACTGTCTTTCCGTGAAGTCGATACCAAACTGGATATTCTCTGACATGATCCGAACTTACCCAATTACTTCCATCATTTCAACATATAAACACACACGAAAAAAGGAAAACTCATCAGTTCATTCTCTTCCAACAGGAAAACCCATAAAACCGTAATTATTTTCTTGGGATATATTTTTTTATTTTTTCATTTCTCATTGTTGTTTGATTTCCAAGTTGGTGAACAAATCTTGGTGAGTAAATTTCCTGTACTGTATATATAATACGAATACGACGCAAACTCCTCCACCCGTATATAAACTCGCAAAGTTTTATAAGAAAAGAGGTTGCTGCTGGCTCAACACAGTTCAAAACAAATCGTTCAAAGTTTTACACAAACAAAACTGTCGAATCGAAAATATCTACTACCAATCTATTCACATATTATATGTATATATACAGTTTGAAAGAAAAAAATAATAAAATAGAACCACTCAACTTTTAAATTCATATTTATCCAACGACCCAAATCAACTCGAAAACATTCAAGGCAATAATACGCCCGCCAATGATACTAACTACCTACGTAAAAATAGGTTTTAAAGTTTGCGAGCGCTTCGCGTTATTAGTTCAGCTAATTTTTGAATCGCACGGCGATAGCCGAGAGTTTTATATCATATTTGGCTACTGTTTTACCATCGAGCATAAACATACACACGGGATTTACTTCTATAAGGGGTACATAGCATATTCGCAAGCACATTCGTACACGAATTGTTTAATTTTGTTTAAATAAGTATTGTAGATTCTAACCTCAAATTCCTTCGTGGCCGATTCCGGTCGGCTATGATTCGCGCTCCATCCCCATACCGAGCAGGCACTTTTTGGCATCTCAAACAGCACTAGAAACGTTTCCTTTCATATTGGGGCCCAAAATCTTCTAGTAAATGTCTCATTTCACCTTCACTTGCACTTTTTAAATTTAAATATCACAAACACAACAATGAATGACAGTAGTTCAAATTTGCCTTGCACTGACTTTTGGTGCGCATGCGCACTGAAGAGACAGACAGAGATAGAATGAACTTCCCTAACTAGAAACGTTTAAAAGGCTATTAGTTAAGTGGGGACTGGTCGTGACATTCCATTGCATCATCATTACATAATGCATTGGAATGCGCTGCGACCGTGATGCGTGTGTGGTGCAACTGCAATTGATGCGCGCTGGGTTGAATGACCCCGGAGTGTTCAGCGGAGCACTTTTACTCTTGTAAAATGTAAACTTGCTTGGATTTTGATGAAATTTGGTAGTAATATGTAAAAATATCCGTAGAATCCAAAAAAACTATTGGTTCTTTAATACAACGTATATTTTTAAAGTTATTAATTGTTAAAAAAAAATTATAATTTAAATTTTAATAATTAAATTGAAATTTTAATAAAAATAAATAATGTAAACAAATATTTATCAGTTATTTGGTTTATATTTTAATATTTAATTTATTTAAACTCTAATTAATAATATTTTTTGTTAATTAAAAAATTAATAAACAAAACAAGCATTTTTCCATTTAAATTATTATTTTAATGGAAAGTAGATTTCAATTAATTTTGCAGGACATATAGAAAATATGTAAAGAAAATATAAATTGACTATAGCAGGAATAAAAGTTGTGAAGTTTCAACTTTATAAAATACGATTTGAACACGTTAAAGTATTTTTATTTGATTATGTAAATTGAAAATTTTTTTTTTTTTTCGTATTGCCAAGCGGAGAGTTTACTATATTATATTTCAATTCCTTCAAGATTTTTAATTTAAAAGTTGTAAATTAAGTTTTGTGCGTCGCACATGAGTTGATAGAAATTAATAAACGGCAACATTAGGAAAAGGAGAACGTTTGGAATTGGAAAACGTGAAAAATCAAAGTAAAGTTTACTTAACGAATTCGTTTGATTGAATTTTATGGAATTCGTTTCGGGGTATACGGGATTTAGATTTAGATCATGCTTGAGGTGCAGCGTGTGCATCGATTTTTATTTTTTACAGCTGAAATGCCAGATTTTCAATTACAATAACAAATAAATTTATTATGCCAATAAAAAGGCATTCATATGAAATAAACATTAATTAAATTGCATATTTAATCAATATTGGAAATAAAAGGTAAAGGAAATTCTTGCATTTTCAAAAGTTTACCGTACAAATTAATATATTTTTTTTTTTTTTTTGGTTTTAATGCAGTCTGATGAGAATTGTAGGTCCTCGTATTCGTAGGAAATTAAACTCTTTGATTGCTGGGCGAGTTGAAACCCTGACACATTTCCCACTAGAGTTGCTCTAAATACTATTTGATTAATTTTTTATTTAAATGTACAGCGAATCAATTATTAACATTAAGGTCTTGCAATAATTGGCTAATTAATTTAAATCACTTTCGATTTAAAAATAAATCCAATTAAACTAAATAAATTGGGCTAACCCGAACTAGTATAATTTATCATTTTCATTTATATCCTGTAAATTTATCCGGATTTTTACTACGTGAACGAACGTTTGAAATTATGGCAAGAGCGAAAGGGTTCGCCTTCGCAGTAGCGTATCGCTATACAATTTGGATAATTGGCGGTGGAATCTAGGAAAGTTGGTCGGGCTTGTCATAAATTTTCAATAAGATGGTGTTTTTAGTGTAGACTGGAAGGAAATACCAATTTAAGTAGGTAAGAAGTTAGTGAAGCATAGCGGAAACAATGTTGAGAAGCGGGTTATAAGCAAGTCAGCATTTGGAATTAAGGAGTTTGGTAAACGACCAGTGGCGCCTTTTGCACTTGTAAACAAAGTGATCAATAACATCTACCTGCGATCCATAATTCAACGAAAACACATAAAACATAGTTTAGTTTGAGAATCAACGGATCCACGTTAACGTATTAGTCTACTGCTGACACAACCCGATAAATCTTAACTCTTCTGACAGTTTTATAATAAATCTGCAGGTTGTTTCGCCATCGCAAAACTGTCTCTATATTGTGTATTATTATCTTATTTTCTATTAAGCAGCCGCACCAGCTTTTTCTAATAAGAATAAATTCAAAAAGTTCCGCCGATAGAATATCGCAAAAATGCACGTAGAATTCGTAAATTATGGTTTATTTATCTGGGAACGTGCAAGGATGCCTGCGACCGAAAACTATGTGCATTGGAACCTCATTGTTACAACTTTTAATGATTCTCGCCAGCAAACTTTGATGCCATAAAATTGCCAGCAAGTCTATAAACCTGGAAAGCTTCCACATAAATGTACTTTTGGCTTTAACCATTTATACACGTGCATAATTAAAATATATTAAATACAGAAACTTTTCAGTTTTTGTTTTTCAACGTAATTAAAATCTGCCCTCGCATAGTTTTGAATACATATACATCATCACAAAACGAATTGATTAAAATTTCGTACGTGGTCGTTTTTTTTCTATATTTATTAATAAATAAATGATGACTGGCACGTTGCGGGCCAGCCAAATGTTAAAATTCAAAAATAATCTGTTTTACATTCGATTACATGTTTTGAATATTTATTTTTTGTTATCGGAAAGAGATACACGCCTTTGTCCAAACTCACATGGTTTTATTGATGTGTAAAAAGTGTAGATTTTACGTAATACAATGAAAGCGAATTAATTTTTTTTCCGCTTTCAAATCGAAACAATAATAATATTTTACTTTTTTTAAATTTCTAAATTAAATTATTAATATTCCTGCAAGATAAAAGTGGAAAACACCATAAATTCTAAACAATTTAACTTATGTCGTAATAAAAACTACAATTTATTAGCGCAATGAAAGTTTTGAAGTAAAATTTTATTGTGAAAAACACATAAAAAATGATGATGCTGTTATTAGGTTGGTTCGTTCGAAAACGCTGAAAACTGTTTTGAAAATAAAAATAGCGATTGATAATTTGCGTCGCGGGTTATTTCGCGATTGGGGGGTTATTGAAATCTAAAATATTCATCTGCTGTAAAAATATATACACTCGCATCGAATAAATTTCGTCGATCTGATATTAAAGACCGAGATTACAATTTTAGCAACTTATATGAGTATAGGCAAATCGAACGTATTTGTAAGATTGATTTACGATTTGAGTCGACTTTGGGGAAATGAAGATGGTACTTTGGATAAATAAATATCCTCAACGTATTACTTTCAAAGCAGTTTCAAAGATGCTTTTGATATGAATTATAGTGCCGGCCCCGCTTTTTACGTGATCTATTTACTCCTAAGGCATTTACTTCTCTTCTCCTCACAGAAAACGACTTTCGAGCCTGATAAAATGCTCTCTCTGCTTAAATGTATGAATTCAGATAAATATTCAGTATCTATTGCAAACGCAAAAATTATTTTATAATAGAAATATCAAGAAGTGTACCTGGAGGAGAAACCCAAAAGAAACCAATCCGGAACGTGAGCTGGGCACGTGAAAAGTCGTCTATTGATGGGTTATTTCCGCGTGTCGCTAAAGCGGACGTGACTTTACCATGAACAACAAACTCTGCCCTTTTTCCTCTTTGACATCATCGATGTAGATGTACACTTTCGAATGATTTACAATCATGCTGCGGATATTTGTGATGTGTCCAATAAAATCGTTGAGAAAACTTTGTGAAATATATAGCAATTTAGTCATTAAGCTGAATCGAATATCTTGATTAAACCGGCGACGTGTAATTAATAACATAATAACTATTTGTAAAATCAATGGTGCACGAATTATACAAAAGTTAATTCAATTCAAATAAATAAATTGGTCTGTAGTATTTCTGTGGATTTAGCAGAATATTTGTTTGAGGAGGGTGGTGAAGAAGAAGTGAGAGGAGGCTAAACGGAATCGCGCATTCCGAACCGCCGGTATAATTAGCCAGTTTTAATTGCATACTCGGCAACTTCAGGAGATCCTCAGCAGCACAAAAGCCCCACAAAAAATACATCATAAAACACTCTGGGGAATTTAAGTTTACCAAATAACTGATGATGCATTACTTTGCCTAACAGAGCTATGCTTGCTTACTCTTCTGTTTCTGCTCCTCCACATCCACTTTTAACCATCAGCACATCTATTTACCTGGGCTGAATCAAGATTGCGGTTAGCAAACTACAAACTTTTTAAACTAATAGTTATTTTACTTCATTATTATACGTGCAAACTCCACTGTTATATACGATATTGCGCTCTAAGAACTACAAACCTATCTCCAAATGTTTAATTAGACTAGGAGGAATATTTACCTAGTCATCCGAGAATAAATAACGACACATTGCATTTGATTGCTATTAATTAACGGGATGCCGAAATTTCGCCAATAAATAAATCGAATTGGTTCGAATAAAATTCCCAGTCTTAATTAAACTGTGGCCCACGCAAGATCATTTACTTCTCTACTGATATTCATTAGTTTTCAAGATATGAAAAATGCATTGTCAGCAAGATTTATTCGAAGGAGCAAAAAAATGTACAGTTGCTAAATTAATTATTTCGTCTGAGGAAGAATGCATAATAATATTTGTCAAAATGTAATTTAATGGAAAATGCGAACGATATTTATGCGTTTGAAAAATTGCACTTAATTAAGTGGATCTCGCACTGAAGAAATCCAACAACACAGATAGGATCGTGAATAATTAATTAAAGTGGAGAGAGCAGTGAACGCCGAACGGATTTCCAATGTATTTTTGATCTGTTTTGATCTCTTGTAAAGAGCAAAATGCGAACCTTTCTAGTTCGCTTAAATTATGAAAGGGTAGCTGGCTGAAAGTGACGGGCTGTGCCGTGGTGGGCCACACTTTTGAGTGGAGCGAAAACCTCGGAAAGAAGCAATTAGAATTATGAGTGGTGTGGGAGCAGCTCCATAATGGATGGATAGAGTTCCATTTTGTCCGTTTCATTATTTATCAACATCTAGTTATAGATACCTTGAATAAAGCATAAGACAAAGTGCGCTTAAGAATGAATGCAAAATGAACGTGAGAACGCGTAGCCTTCTGCAAGGCTGCTCTTTTAATTTCCTCCATCTCCACCTCCGTCTGTTTTGCCGATGGTGTTCTAATTATGAATTAGAGACGCGATTAGGCAGTTGTTTCTGATTGCTTTCACACACAACTTCTCCAGGTCGATGTGTGGCGACACAAAGGCGGCTTGTATTCCCAGAGAACCGACATTGCTTCTCTATACTGCCGGATCAAAGCGAGATTGAATGATAACGAGCGCGTCGCCAAATTAGTCGTCCTTTATATTCGCACGTTACGTCACTTGGCGTAATCCTATTGTTCTCTTTGGAAGGTAGATGGATATATAGGGAGACGCTAAACTTGCCTTCCTCACCAGTCCTCCTACTTCCTTATACTTGCTTCATGGGAATCGATGGATTAATGGGATCCTACTCTCATTATCTCATCATCATTGTGCTGCCATTGTCAGAACAAATGACTATCCCACCAGGCACCTTCCTTTATTTTCCATGTTGATTTTCGCTAATCCCGGCTTTCGCGCTCACTAGTTTATTTACTTAATAGTTTTGGTAAAAATATTAGTAGTTCAAAATTTTAACCCAGATTTCCTTCTTCTCATTTTTTAGGCCCTCAGATTTATCTCATTAGAATACAATTAATGCACGTCAGTTTCAAAAGTTCAGCAATTAGAATCGTCCAATTAACGAACATTTTTGGAAGTGACATGTTCCTGGAACCGTCGATAAATTAATAGAATCCTGCGACCGTTTTTACACCGTCTCCTTTTCTTATTCAACCAATTTGACAATTTCCTGGATAGCAGCTCATCCCATATGAAAATAATGGTTTAAAAATAAAGCGAATTGATTATTTGGAGCATTTTACAACGATGGCACGCATTGATGCAATCTTCTAAAGTGCGTTCTATCGTTCCAGATCTACCAGCTATAAAGCCCTGGCATAACACCACACACGAATGCCACTATCTATTATGTTAGCATCAACTTGCGCCTATATAGATAACAGCAAAAAAAAGCTGAGCACATTTTAAACTTGTCTATGGTGACACTTTAAAGTAATTGCGTTCGTGATGGCTGATTTGTGGAGATTACATTTTGACTTCATATAGGTAATTATAGATGTAATGCAGAAATTAAACATAAAAAAGTTTTTACTAGTCGCATTAAGGGAAGATTTACACTAGCAGTAGGTGATAAAAAAAGAGTCTTAATACATAAAGAGCTCTAACTCTAGATTAGATAGCGCTATAAATCTGAAACGCTGATTGGACAGAAGTCGCTTGGAGTTTTGGCAAAATCAATACTGATTGGAATAATTTCCACGTTTCGAATAATAAATTAACAATTTCGAGCGCACTCATTATGTATTTCGTCTATAACTCGATATTTAATGTGCAAGTGTAATATTATGGAAATCTAAAGCTTTCAAAGTCGATTTTTATTAAGCCACAGAACAAGTGAAAAGTTTTAGTCTTAGACAAAGCCAAAAACCTCACGTAAGATTCACAATTTATTTCGCTACGTGTCTTTTTCTTTTTAGCCAAACTCGATTTATATAAAAAATTGTATTAGCACATAAAATACTTATCTCTGCTGGATCAACAACTATAAAATTGACATTTCTATTTACCAAGAAATGAATGACTACTTTTTGGGACCAAAAAACATTCTAATTCTTATTATTATACGACAACGGCTGTTGAATTGGTTAGACGTCAACAGCGTCATCTCAAACTCAAAGTTGACCAAACGATCCATCACGACTGACCGTGATAAAGCGATGTCTCCAAGTTGTGACATATATATGAACTTCTCCAAATGAGTTCGCTATAAACCCAACAATAGCAGTCCATCTTATAAAACATCAATTAGCAAGTAAATTCATCTCCGTTCCTGCAAATTCATTCACTGATATGGACCCGTCAAGGAGGATTTAACTCTTCAATTTTAGATACCTTTGAAGGATCTTAAGGATTGGAAGAAGCCTAATTAAAACGAGTCCAATTAGATTATTATGTATAGAACTCAATGGTTCAACAAATTGATTCCCAAATCGGTGGAATATTTTCCTGGAAGACCATTAAACATAACAACATCCCCAAACCGCATCGAGATTGGTCTTGAAAATAATCGACGAATAGGAATAACTTGTTCTTATGTGCACATGCGGGTCAAATTATTCATGCATACAGATCTGCATTTCATCCTGCTCCTGCTTTGCTTTCAAAACGTACAGGATTCCATTCTCCACGCTACAATTGTTTAGATAACTGTGCGCATTCCTTTGTATTGTTTATTCTGTACTAGATCGTGTCTATCAGATTGGAAAATCTTTTCAGCATTCTATCGATTGCGATTACAAAAAAGTGCTGGTCCAGCACTTGATTAATTATTTCAAACTGTTTGGTTTGTAGTTCGACTACTTTTATTATTGATTGTTCGATTGTTTGAAAAATATTGTTATAAATCTTAGAGCAAATAAAGGATTAGAAATATGCGATAAAAAAGCAGCATTGTTTGTGATTTTTTGCGGCGCCAGAAAAGTTTCTCCCATTCCAGGAGGAGCAGATAACGACAGGCTGAAGAAGGAAGGTGAACGGCATCCATTTGATAAATGTACCTTAGTTTTTGATGTCGAACAAAATGACACTTTCCAGCATTGCCATAAAAATAAAAGCCGGGGATAGTCAATGTTAACTTGAACGACATCCAGACGTCATAACTTTGTACTTTGGACTGTATATTTGCCATTATGCTATTGCTCGTCGTCTCATTTTTATACGGAATCCATAAAAATGGCACTTTATTCCAGTTTGGTTGCTTGCAGCAATCACAACAGAATTATAGTCCAATCTTACTTAGAGACGAACAATTTAAATCTCGCCTAACATATGCTTCTGGTGAATATTTGTATGGCTTTCCAATTGATATCAGAAGCATAAAATTAGATATCCTTATTGATCCTCAAGTCAAGGAAGAGCGGAGGCGAATGAAAAAAGAAAAACATTTAAGTTTATTGTGCAAACACGAAGAAGAAATAAAATAATCAGATAAAATGGTAAATTGCATTATTGTAATTTAGTTTAACTGTTTGTTTTTCTCGCAACTTCTTGCCGAACATAATTTGCATTTTATCTGAACATTATTGGCGTCCCTTGTCAATAAAAATTGAATTTCAAGTTTGCTCTATACACTTTTGAAGAATGGTGATGGTCCATAAAACTCAGAGTCTGTTCGTAACTTTACAAATAGTTATTATATGTAAAATAAGTTTTAGTTTGGCAAACGTTTATGAGTGCATAATGCCACTCTCTGCACACCCAGTGATTTATTATCGGGAACAAGAGGAAGAGCGAGTCTTATGCTTTTCTCCTGGTTAAGAGCTGACCTTGTTAAGTACCTCCAACTTGTTAACTTGTTTTGATTTACAACCATGCCATCCTCGGATTAAACAAACTTACCCCTCCAACACATCAATACTAGACTCACATGGCCGTATAATGCGCCCTAAACCCCGTTCTAATGGCACTAATTTGACACCCCTTCGGAATCCTAACAACTTTATTTATGCGAATACAATAGTACTATAATTATTGTTGCAAAAACAAAACTCGCTACTTGGATATCCAAAAGGATTCTGTATTCTTTTATCTACCCAATCTACTATTTCCTGCTTTCCTTTTATTGCAAATCTACAAACATATATTTTACTTAAATGTCGTTTTTATGATACAACAAAACTTTGTGAAAATCCGTTTAAAAGATATTTTATTATTTGCTTCAATGAATTTTAAACAAAAAATCCATTTCAATTCAGGAAGTGAATCTTATACATGATTTATGCAGCAAAAAGGTTTTCGTATTAGCAAATATCGAAATAATCGTCTTGGGGATTGCACTTTTCGATACGCAATTTTCTCATCAATAAAAGAAATATAAAATAAAGTAATAATTTGAATAGCAGCATAGTGTCGAAACTTTTCCCTTTGGCAAACGATTCATTTAAGAGGTGAAGAGAAAAAAAAATCAGTTCAAGGAGCTTTTGAAGTGAGCTCGCGTAAAACGATTGTTTGATGATTTTTTATTGAAAGAAATTTGATGCTTCAGAATTAAATGGACTTTAAAAGAGAAAAGCTGGCGACGTTGTCGCTATTAAAGTCGAGCTAGGACGATGGTGATAATTTAAGTGACACTTTTAAGAAGAGGGACGTGAAAAAATATGCTATTAGTGGTGTTTATAGTAGCTATGAGAGGTAGAGAACAGTTTAAATATTTACTGAATGTGACCGCGCGTGCTAAGCTACACTAAACGACTCTCCAATAATTCATATTCAAATTTGTAAAGCAAACGTATAATATGCCTTTATAAATATCTGCAAATTCATTTTGCTCTTCCTATTTTAAACAAACTTTTCCAGCTTCTTGTCGTAATTTATGAGCGTATTTTGCGGTTATTTATGATGCATGATGCATAAACACTGGAAAAACTACCAAAAATCTTCTCTTATTTCCTAATTAATAATAAAATTGCAAGAAAATATGGCAAATCGTTTGAATATTTAAAAAGTTTTCGCTGAAATCAATAAAATATCCCGATATGCAATAGTTTTGAAAGTTTGGAAAGTAATATAAAGTTAAAGACATATTTCCGCGAATGCGAAAAAGACGACAGAAACCGTTTGAATATAATAAGAGAAAAGTTAATAATAGACTCGAATCAGTTGATGACATAAATTTTCGTAAAAAGCTACCAGAACAATAATAAATACCGGAACGCTTTTATGCTCCTGCTGCCGCCGCCCTGCAAATGTGAAAGTTAAAAGGACGACGAGCAAAAGGCAATATGGTACAATGATAACTTAATGAAATATTGCTTTAATTAAGTGATATGATATCAAGCAAAATAATCGCACGAATCTAATTTTAGTCATTGTTATTTGTTCAAGCGTTGTAAAATTGCGGTAGCGAGCTTTTTTGCTTTATGCATTATCCTAGCCATCCAATTATACACTTTGACGAGCAACTTATTTAAATTGTTTTTGAATCGGAATCTCTGATTCATCAATTTTTTAATCAACAAATTATATATTTTGAGATTAGTGGTAAGTGCCGATTTTAAAAGTAGATAGTAGTACAATTTTCGATACAATAAATATCATATTTGCTCGTTTGGCAGATGTTAACTAAGCAAATTAATTATTAATTATTGCAGAATGATAGTCTGAAACGCACTGAAGCGGAAATAAACCACATACTGTCCACAATCTAACAAATCGTTAACGTAGAGTATACTGTTCTATATTCACGTCCGCTATTCAACCATCAAACAATTAATGTTAATTAGAATCATAGCCGTTAATTAATTATATGTTCAAATTGTTTATTACTGAATGCAAGTAGTTCGAAAATTTCCGCCGAATTGCAAACTATTTTATGGCGATGTTGACAATTCAGCACCAGGATATTTTCGTCGATCATTATAAAAAAAGCTAAATGTTTTTTATTTTTTTCGTTTGATGCATGTCTAACGCACCCTTATACGACCTGAAACTTCGCATTTTTTATTATGCTATCCCGCAAGTTTTTATTACGAAAGTATGGTGATTTAAACGTGTTTTTTCTACATGGAAATCTTCGATCCTATATATTTTCATTTACATATACTTGAAGCATTATACAATAATGGAATTTTAAAGTATATTGTAAATAAAGAGCGCGCCCGCAATTGCCTACTCCTGCTAGCAGTAACCCGACGAAATCTAAATCGAATACCCACATTACAAATAATTGAATTAATTTCGGTATTGTATCTGCAAAATTTCAACACCTGCTTGTTTCTATTACAAAGTGGTTCGGTTATCAAGAAAGAAAATATGTCTATTGTACGCTTAAATTACAATCATTTTTCACTACAGAAATTTCGCAATATAAATAAGCACAAAGCTTTTTAAATTAATAGTGCATTTATTTTATATAAAATCTTGATTAGACTCGTACAAAATGGGAAGAACCGTGAAGAATTTTGTTCTCGTCGAACATATATTTTATTGTTATAAATTCCGAAAAATTTGCCATAAAAAGGATTTGAAGCTCGAATTTTTGTAATTTTTGCCTTATTTACTTGGTGTTTGAAAGCTTTGCAAAACGACAAACAAAGCTTGGCCTTTATTGGAAGCAGCCAGTGCAGATTTTCAATAATTTAAACGTCGCGTTGAAAATAAAAGCAAAAAAGTCAACATACTACCCGTATACTGTGAAATTTGATTGATTTGTGAGCTTATTGTTTGATAAATCGAATGATTTTTGTCAAAGACATCTATAATCAAGTTTTCATTCGGCTTGTTTGTATCAGTTTAATTAATTTGATTGGCAAGTATAAAAAGGCAACAACGATGTAATTGATACCGACCCACTCTTTGTGTTATTTACGATAAAATAAATTATATATTTTTAATTAAAAATTAAAATTCGACTTTGCTCTATGATTATACTGGAAATAAAATGGAGTGCAGCAAATTAACAAAACGTAAAACGCAATGTGAAGACGAAGAAGGCAGTCGCTGGATATTTGTGAGGAACGAACTAAGATTAAAACAATACAAAAGAAAATTCGTATTTACATAGAAAGCAGGACTTAGAAGGCAAGCGATCCCGTAAAGTGAATTTACTGAGGCGCTTGATGGTTGTTCCTTTACATGCTCTGCTTTTCAATGTCCCTTTTATACTTTACATATACACTACTATAGTACAAGACCCCCCATGATTTAGATTGCCCGAGTAAACAATCCCATTAAAAACAATATTTTTTTTCCGATAAATGCGATTTAGGGTCGTAGTTTGTAAAAATCAAAGCTCCAATCGTTTGGAAAAAATTCAATATCAAAGAAGCAAAGAGAAAAAACGTTATATTTTATATTGATATTTCGGAATGCTTTTTTTACTAACCACCTTGAATGAGGAACGCATAATTCTGCAATCGAATGCTTGATGTTATAGCGCAAATATGGTAATTTTCACTCTTCCATCAATTTTGGGCCATTTAAAGCCTTGGCGCCCGAGGGCGGAAAGCACTTTTCCCCAGCTTTTGATTTAATATATTGATTAATCTCATTAATTTATCTCCAAAGAGAATTAATATTTTTGGATCTTCAATAAAAAGGGTCCATGGTTTTCGTTGAAAGCAGAAGATCGCGCATTTGAGTTGTAAAGAATGGTTTATTCGGGTTTTGTTTGGTCAAACAAATACCTCTTCAGAACACATTCCCTAATGTTGAGTTCAGGTGAATCTCCGGAAGTGGTTAATCCATTATGTATGTTGCTGAAAGCATCGGGATTTTCTATGGAAATCATTCGCTTTAACTTATGAATAGTATACGCGCCCATCGCATCTTCTTAATATTTACTATATATGCGCGCTCCATTAAAGATTGCTCTCCTCGTCTATTTCCAAAAGCGGATTTACTTTGAATAATGATCAAATAAATTAATTAATCACAACCGAATTATTGTTTGATGTTAAACGTATGTGTTTTGGCCGTTAAGTCCTCACTGGATTAATAATTAATGGCTCAGTGTTAATGCGATCTACTCGAGTGAAATTCAAATCCGTCTATTACCGCTTTGCCTTTGAATGTTGAACCACTGTCAACTGTCAAATCTCTTATGCAAAATCCGGTCCGAAAGCAAAAATGGCCCAAAGATGACTTAACATATCTTGTTTGACTTTAATATAATCTAATCTCCGAGATATGCAGCATCAGGAATAGTGCAGTAGCATTTGATTTAATTGCATATAATATTCCAATTTCTCCGAGTCTAAAGAAGTGACTCCATCATTGCAATTCATTTCTGCAAATCATATTAGCAGAGTGAAGCGAGTTATACAATCATTTTACTATTTATGTCTTTCATTTTTAATGTAATTTATGCTGTGTTCAAGCAACTGACTGCGTCTTCTCCTATTACTGTTACAGCAGCACCATCTTCTAGAGAGAGCTTTCAAAATTTGCCGATCTGCTACACGATATTTCAGCCACCGGCCTTGCGCTTATACGAAACATGGAAATCTGATTACAAGCCATCCAAAACAAATTTCATTTGTGCTTTCTCCCCTTTATTCATTCGGCACAATAATTATACTGATAAACAATTTTAATTTTCTACAATTGCGTTTCATCATCACCAATATAAGTTGTTCGTCTTCCAGATTAAAAACTTTTCGGATTAATATGAAAGTTGATTTTTTACGCAAGAAGTTCAAGGAGGCTTTTATGGCAAATTATGCAGAGATGTTGATGATTATAATCAAGCTGGTAGTTTGAAGGAAAATGAATTTGATTTTGAACGAGAATTGATTTTGATGGAGTTTTAAAGGAAAGTTGTTTAGATTTTCTAATAAATAAATACAATATAATTTCTGGCGACTGAAAATTTATCGAACCAGTAAAAGTGTCTATTGATAAAGTAAATTCGTGTCTCATGCTGCAACAATGGCACATTAAAGACATTAAACAGATATAAATGCAATTGCATTTAGAAGGTACAAGAAGAACAGCACACAAAATAGACAGATGTTGCACTATAGTGTTGTTGTTATTACATCCGCGTTTTGTCGGAGCTAAATCTGAGATGTAAGTATATTAGAGGTGAATCGCATAGTAGAAGAAGAGGAGACTTTGTGCTGTAAAATTAGATGGTCGTTTGGGATCCGGTTGTGCCAATTACGCAAAAATATGGGACATTTTGCGTCTGCCTAATTAAATAGCGAAACTGTGTATGTGCGAATGTTCTCTTCCTATCCTTATTGTTTCTTTTATTTGAGCGCGCAGTTTCTATATTTTTCCAGGACATGTGCCAGATGCATTTGTCTTTTTTCCACCCCCTTTTATTCGCGTAGCAGATAATTAAATATTGACTTTACATGTTGTAGATTTATCGAAAGCAATTAAACAATAATTAAGTTTCTATGAAAATGGATTTTTGTTTGGCAAACAATCCTCGAGTGTGCTTGAAGAGGACTGTCTTTTCGAAAACTGCTCTTGCTAATATATAATAGAATACAAAAGGAATTATAAAAACGGGAAAATTGAAAGCTCTTATTCGCATCACAGTTTATACCGTAGTCTCATAAGCAACCTGCTCCTTCTTGTGCACTAGCACTATAGAAAAGCGTATATACGACGACGAGAAGAGAATGAAGTGGTGCGCGCTGGGCAAATTCCAATAAAAATAACAAAGTTAATCAGTTACTTGAGTTGATTCCTCTTTTCCTATTACAGGAGAAGAGAATGAAAGGAGCAGAAAAATAAATAAAAACCTACATTCATTTCTCATCTCTTCAAAATACACTTGGCGCACTTATACTTGTTTGTTGATCATTATCCTGCTTTTATTAAAAATGAATCGTCATGTCCTGCTCTGCGATGATGGTCAACCAATTTTTTCTTTTCTTGTCCAAATCATAATTTATCAACGACAATATTTTATTACAAGGACTAACAAAGTGGAACGGACCTACTCGAGGAGCACGGTCGTATTTTTTAGTGATTATCTATTCGATAGATTTTATAAAACTTTAAATTCCTGGAGCAATAAGGAATTCAAAATAGTCTTAAATCATGTTGCAGGCAAATTCAAGTTTAAAGGAAACACAAGTATTTGATTTGGAATAATCTTAAATGCAAATAGGTAAAAGTTGAAAAGTAATTTTCGTTTTTAAACAAAACGGGGCGACATGCAAAGCAAAAGCGCGCTAAGCATACAGTTTGTTATTCTTTGGAGTACAATCTGCAGAAATCGCTTTAGGGTCCAATTTCTTTTATTGTTCTGATCTACCGAAAAGTTTTTCTTAAATGAAATTGCTACTCTGTTTAGAGAAGCAGGTATAATATTCCGATTTAAAACTAGCATTAAAAAACATTTTAATTTCCTCTATAACATTGCACATCATTGAGCCAAATAAAAAAGAAAAAATCGCATATTGGATTTTATGCTGACCAAACTTGTTTCATATATTAAATAAAATATTCAGATTTATATTGTTCGTTCCCTAACTGAATGTATGTATGCTGAAACTGAATATGTATTAATATTCTGGTACTGGTAGTCTTTTCACGATCTTTTCATCATATTAGTTTCAAGATAGAATGAAAAAGTAATATCAAGCAGCTTTTGTTAAATTCTTTCACTACAATATTTCCTGTCATATAAAAATTTTGTATACATTTTCTCGACTATATTGTTCAAATTAATTATTAACACAAACTATTTGCAAAAACCGCATATTAGAAATAAATAGTTTGTTGTGGTTTAATGTTAATGCATTCCGCTGAATATTTAAAAGCACATTTCTACGAACTGACTTTTTATCGCGGTTGCATTCAATTTGTGCACTAAACAATTTTATGCTAATGTGCAAACACATTATTATTTACAGCTAAAAGGTTTTTCAGCGCTGAATTTGTTTTCAACCATACAGAATATATTTTGACTTTAGTGGTCTAACAAGAGAAGCATTGCGCCGAATAAGAATATTACTAACTAACCAAAAACCGCCAGAAAAATTGAATTATCTCTCGTCAGTAAATATCGTTAGAGTGAAAAATGTGAAGACTGATCGAAAATCTGGTCCCGAATTGGGATCTATCTAGGAAGGACTAAGCTGCACGTCTAGGTGAGTCCTTATATAAGGCAAAATAAGACCGGTAATCCGTAATACGGTATATGTCCCTCGCCGCCGTCGTCCTTGGCATTCTATGCAAGTTGGGAGCTGGCCAAAGCCAGTCCAGCGGACCATGAACGAACCGAGGAGGATGATTCATGGCTGCTGTAAGCACACGTAATCGCTCCGCTAAGCGGCTCGGAAACAGGAACACACATCAAGGTAATACAGAAATTTACCTCGTCCCATCCCCATTCGCTAATTACGACTTAGCAAACCCCAAAGTATGTGGTCAACTTTCAAACTTGGTGCCGGATTTTATTCAGCCGAATCCCAATTCGGTACCTCTATCCATACTAGTTACAATCAACGTCCTCTTCTGTATGTGTGTGTTCAAGCACGAGTTCAAGCAAGTTTGCGAACGTAAATAAAAGCACTGTAATTAGCTTTGCAAGCTTTACGAATAGTTTCTTCAAAGAACAAGAGAATACTAGTATATGTATTTAGTTGAGGATCCTTGACGAGATCGAAATGATTTTATGCCGCTATTCACAGATTTTTTTTTGGTTTGCTTTGCTCATAAAACGTAGCTATAGAAACTTTCCTAATGATTTATGTCTTTTTAAAGCAACTGCAAATCTTCTTCACACACATACAGATCCTTTAATTATACAGCAATCGTATTTAAATCAGAGAGCAAAACTGAAAGAAAGTCTTTGCTAGTAAGCTCAACATGAGTTAAGCATGTATTTGCATCTATTTAAATTAAGGACGAATTTAGTTACAGATGTACATATTTAAATAGTCCAATTAATTATGAAGAATGTGTGCGTTAGCTAGATTTTTCAGCTGAAAGGACATAGTACAGCAAATAAAAAAATCTTGGTACAATAGAAAGAGCTTTTGTTGCAAATAAAAAATTTGTAATGAATATGGCACAAAAGTGTTATAACTATTAGTTGTAAGTACATCCAAGTCGGTAAACAGGAACCGGGAGAGGAATGAAGGCATCATAAAGGAAGAGAAGCAAAGTGTTGAATGGCTGAATGTTCCGTGCCAGTTATTGTTAAAAGTCGTCAGCGTCATTTCGCTAAGTGCCATCCCTATAAGTCTATATAACGTACACGAGTATATGTGTGTTCAACCCTCTTGTTTTCCTTACTGCAGAACAAACACTCTTGTCTCGTGTTGTCTTCGGGAGAAATTACTTGCCTCTATTTTGTTTCACAAATTATTAATTTAGAAAAATAGACAAAAATTTAAAACTCTCAGGCAAACAATTTCTGAAGCAAGTTGAGAAAGAAGACATTATACACTATATAATAAAAGGAGCGGTTTATGTGGCAATTTAGCAAATTCCCCAAGCCGTTAATTAACTCGAAAACTACACCTAAGACAAATGTAGATTGTGCCCTCCTAAGTGTACTGTTAAATAATATAAATGACAAGAAGCCGAGGATTTAGGTGAGTGTATGTGAAGGAAGTTAGATCCACATAATTCTTCCTCGTCTACCAAAAATATTCCAGTTTGACCAATTTCTGTTATTTAGTAACATTATGAAGAACTGGCAGTGCATCATCAATGGAACGGCCCCCCAGGTAGCCCTAAATTTTCCAAACCAAAGCAGGTGTTCACAGGCAACCGGATTAACATCTACAACCATAATTCGTTTTAATTCGCTCCCTCTTTTTAGTCACCGTCGGTGGTGTGTACATACATAGTTTGGTGTAACCGCAATGGAATTGCAAATCCATTTACTGGTGGATTATTGAAATTTTCGAGCCACTGTTTAAAAATGCACGGTTTTTGTTGGTTGAAAAATGAATGAAACTCTCTTTTGCAGCGCTGCGCCATCCATTATAGATCTTTTTCTGTTTTGGCGAAGAAGTGAAATTGGGAAAGATTAATGGCAACCTCTGCAAATTAGCCTAATCTTGTTTAAATATGAACGCGGTAACGCGATTCTACGTGAGGCAAATTTTATCGTTTTAAGTGTATATATCTTGAATTGAATTTCAAATTCATGGTAATGAGACTTTATTGGGATTGCTCTGCTACTGCTATCTTAAAACTTTTCCGTGTTTATTCTTATTATACTTCGTTTTCATTTTGAAATATTTCTTATTTAGTTGGAAAACTGAATAACTTTTTAAATTTAACTAGCTAATTTGCAAATTGCAGGACAAAATTGTGGAAGCATATCATATTGAACATAGTACAATAAAAGCGAACATAAATAAATCCGGCGACCAAAAAAAACAACAACTCTAGCAGATAAAATAATAATAAAGAGTCCCTAGTTGATCTACTACTTTTCCGCATGTATATATGCAGTGCTTGAATGGAAACCGGACATTTCCGGTCGGATGACAACATAAATAACACAGTGTACATTCATTCCCTTGATACAAATTCGAATCTACACACGTCAAACATAAATGTGTAGCTTGTACACCGATAAGCCACTTTCTTTTATTTAATTTTTTAAATTGAAAGAGTTGCAATTTTGGCGGAGACGTCAGGATGACGTCACTGCCAACATTCGCTCTTCAAACTATCGAATTGGAATTGTAAATTGTTTTATCGATAGAGTTGACACAGCATGTTGAAAGCGTTTTATCCAAATTGGTATCATAAATAATTAACATTCAATTTACAAACAAGGAAAAGTAAATGTACGTATCACAAGAAATCCCGATGATTGTATTTGCATTGATGTAACTACCATGTACAATAGGGGCTCATCAGCATATTTACTTCCGCTGGTGCGGTAAACACGGTGACAGTAGCTTGGAATGGAAAGGTAGGTAGGATGGAAGGAAGGGTGGCGCACATACCATTCATTTCTCACGGTCTTTCCTTATATTACACATGGAACAGACATTTAGTTCCGCCTACACACAGCACAGACAGACACACTCCTCAACTGAAAATCCTGAAATCACCAACTCACTCTTAAACACGTTGTTTATATTATTAACTCTCGCTCTGTTTCACTATATTATTCAATAGAAACATTTATATATAAGAAAAAGTTGCCGCCGAGTTTCTTTTATTATATTATTCTAAAATAGCAGAAAAAAGCTTATGGCTGCATTATTTATAATGCAAATGTGTGTTTGGATTAAAAATCCTTTTACAAAGGATTTTGCCGTATTTTCCAAAAAAACAACCAATTTTAATAATATACATTTTCATTAAAAACGTGTGTACATTTTCATATTACTGTTAGCAATTACATTCAGCAAAATAATGAGGCAATATTATATTTAATAATCTGTCAATGTCTGTAATATTTATATCCATGTGAAATATAGTAAAATGTCAGGGAAATAATGCTGGCAATCATGAGTGAAAAATATCTGCATTAAAAGTTTAATTACAGTTGAACTGAAGCTAAATTAATTGACTATTCACTGATGGTATAATTCACAATTACCATTTTATTGTTTGATGTAAAATTTCAATCTGTTTTCATTTATACTATATTAATTTTTGTGATTAAAATTAGTGTGTGAGACAATTAAATGCCTATTCGATGTAGTTGCATTTTTACTTTCTCGAAAACTAAGAGGAACCGAGATGCTAATTAATTTCACATCACCAAAAAAGAATAATTATTATATTTTCAATTATTTTAATTTAAATGCTGGACAGGACAAAGACACAAAAAACAATCATGTAAGTTTCGTTGATAAATGAAACATTTTATGATTTATGAATTGTTGAGAATAAGACAGTTATTATGACAGGTAAAGCATTTATAATAGTTGCTTTTTATAATCCATGTAATAGTTTGCTTTAATAAATATGCACAAACTAAGATAAATTGCTTCATATTATGGAACTCGCTCTATTAATTACGCTCAAAATAAGCGAACTTTTATTAAAATATTATACTATTTATAGTATTTAATTAAATAATTGGAAACTATAATATTGATTGCATTTTAAGAATTATAGAAAGCTACTAATTTCGACTGTTATCAAATAGTTAATATAATTGACTAATATTACGTTACGTAAATCAAATTGAAATCACAGGAATTAAGCTTAAAGTGATTTGTATTTATTAATACTGACAGAGTTGCAGGAATCAAATTATTGATAAATATTAGTTTCAAATTCCTTGTTCTGCTGCATTCTATTGGAGAGCTGCAAGAACTACAAATCTCCACAGCAGGAAACTTATCGTCACAGGCACGAGAAGATTTCTCTTTATTCGTGAAATTAAAATTAAATGATTATGTACCCGAAACAAATAGTATTGCAAAAGTTAGAAATTGCATCACGTGGATTACTATAATACGTAAACAAACACATCAAGTTTCAACATTAAGTATACATTTGGCATTGAATTAGCAGCATTAAACAAAAATATTTGATTTAGAATTTAGAAAATGATAAAAATTCAGCTTTGATAAAAATTCACTCGGTAAAAGTTCTTTTAGCTCTGCTTAAAATTGACAAGTGACAAATAAACAATGGATTTTACATTTTAAGTGGAGCTTAGCCACTTTCTGTCGAAGCCTTAAGAAAATAAGCTTCTCAACCTGATTTTCTTGAATGGATATTGACGTGTTCATATTTTACATTTAATTTGAATTTTTTGTAGTAAGTACCTAGGATCATTTTGATTAACGATTATCTGAAAAATCCAGAAGTGTAATATAATGCTGCTACCTATTGGGGAAAGCTTGCAGCAGGTGCTGAATATTTTCAAGAATTCCCTGCAACTTTCTAGAACAACTGAAAGATGGCCTTGCAAAAAATATAAAATTGAAATGTAATTTATTGTTAATTTTATTGTAGTGTTTTTATGTAGAAAAAAAAAACGATTTATTGTAAAATAATTTTCATGTCGAATTTAATCTTAAATTTGTATTGCAATTTGCACAAATAATTAATAAACATTTAAATTTAACGATCGGTGATTGGAGTAAAAATTAAATTACTAAAAGCATAAAAATTATCGCTTCAAATGTGTGAAACTAATTTGCATGAATATTTTGTTCAATTAAATTCAATAGATAAACGCAAACAAACGTTGTAGAATTAATGAAAAAGTCAGACACTTCGCTACTAAATCAATTAAAAAAAAAATTGTTAATAATTATGAATGAACACATGTGTGAAGTGGCTGACACTTGAATGATTAGTAGAAATTGTGAAGAATGATATTGCTGCCTCGATCATCCAATAGTACGATTTTGTAGTATACTCTGCTCCGCCAAAACGTCGAAGGCGCGTTATTCCCGAGGTTATTCCTGAACATCGCGTTAGTCTGACAACATCTCCTCTCGTCACTCAAAATCGAAAATAAATTCAAATTTATAAAAAAAAATCGCAATCGAAGTGCATCATCAATTCGTGCTAAAGTGCCACAAACTTGTATACTGTGCATGTAGTAAGTAAATGAATTAATAAAATAATGCTAATTAAGGATGTTTTCCTAAAACATATTCACTAAAGTAATAAGCGAGGCACATTAATACCATACAATGACTTTTGTTGTGACTCCCTTGAAACTCAGCTGCAAAATGTTTCAAACTATCTCTCAACTTTAAAATATCAAATTTCCGAGCTTGATAGGAAATTAGGCAAAATGTCTTCAACCATATACGATAAGCTTCCGTTAAAACCGATTCATAAGGAAGACAAGGAAAATATCGAAATCAAAACGATTCAGAATACGTTCAGTGCGAGCGACGTGAATAAGCAGAAGAAGCGTAAAAGTACGTCGGAGTTGCCGAAAACTTCGTCGCAACCTAATTTCGTGGTGAAAAAGCCGAAATCGTCGAAAAGTATCTCGGAGATGTTTTTTAAAAACCACAGTAGTGTTGAAGTTAATGAAAATATTGCGCTTGACAAATTTGGCAGCAATGAAACCCTGAAAGCCTCATCCAAAGAAGGTATTAGTAAAATTAATCAGGAGATTCTCGGCAAAAGTGATGAGGATTTGAATAAGAAGTCGACTAATGTTCAATCAACTCCTACATCAATTTTGGATGATGGATACGAATCTTCCAACAGCACGCCACTTGTTTCAGGTAAATAAATCGTTTCAGTATTTTATCAATTTGCAAGACCGATTTTTATGCGAAATAATTACAAATTGCAGCGATAATTCCTGCAACACCCGTTAGACTATTGGACCAACAAGATCATTAATTTTGAAACGGGTTGACTTGAACGCTATTTTGTTTAATTGGAACTAATAATGAATTCATAAAGTTTATTATTTCGGCTGGCCGATTTGGATTGAGAATTATTGTCTAAGGAGACTTTCTATTGAATTATTACAGGCGCTCCTACGCAGTTTAAGTTTTTTTCGACTAGTTTGCTTAATAGCTTAGAGCTAATGGATTTCCTGATATACCTAGACACCTAAAGCTACCGAAAAAAATACTATAAACACGTTTTAAATTTATTGTTCGAGATAATGAAATTCACTAACAAAAGAATTTATATATTTAACTACAAATCATACGAGATCAAAGATTTTCGTTTGCATAAAACGATCGTTAATTATTGTAATTGTATTTAAATGTGGAATTAATTCATGCATTTGAAAGATATTGCTATAAAGACTGCGCTGAAAAACAAAATTTGAATAATTCAATTCAATTCATTCAAAATGAAAATGCTCCATCAAGGTAAAACTAATAGGTTTGCAATAATCATCATAGACTAATAAAAGCCATGCAATGATTAGGACCATTAACTGTAATATATTAGTTGATCTCATTAGCAATAATTACTTGATGGTGTAAATAAACACTGCGCTGAAAAATCAAATCAGATTCCGAAATTCGCAGAAACTGAACTCGGTCAAGGGTAATTTAAGTAGTTAGGCCGCTGAAGAGCTAGTTGATCCTTGGTCTAACCGATAATTTGATTCTACTTCAGTTTGAATTATATTCGAAACTTTCTAATCGATTTTTCAAAATTACTTTTAAGCTCTTCTGCGAATACATGTTTGTTTATAATTGGGGTAATTTTCATCAATTAGTCCTGGATTTTGAATAATCTATATTAAGGATATAGTCATTGAATGGGTTGTTGGAATCAAACTTTTATATCAGTTTTTATTTTTATATCAAATACTAGATTATTTATGAAAAGCTTTGATGTGGCTTTAATTCAGGCAGTTGCAATAATGAATTGACCTGAAATAGTCCTGCATTTTTTTTGTGTTTCTCTAAGGACAAAATTATCGGATTTACTTTATCAAAGTCCTAGTTGAAGTAAACATTCTTTTAAATGAAAAACAAAGCGGCAATTCAATTGGTTAAGATTCTAATCAGCTTATGTTTAGTAAATGTTTATAAAAATCGCTTTGAAGTAAAGGATTTATTCAAGCCCCTTGTTAGAAAGTTTCTTGAATGTAACTTTGAATGGTTTGATGCATGTATGTAAATTTAATATATTTTTAATAGAAACAAATCCTAATATTAAAAATAAACAAAATGCTGCATGTTTTTAATTAATAACAAGATACCAAATAGAAAATGAGCCTCGAATTAAGAATCGTTGAGTAGAAAATGTGCATGTTGTTGCTAATTAAAAAGTAATTACTCTATAATCAGATTGGTCGATTTTTCTAATTTGAAAACAAAAATTACGTTTGGATTAAAATAGAAAGTTTTCCATAGTGAGTGCGCTTATAAAAGTTCGCAAACATAAAGCCTATTTTACCTATAAACTTTCATTAGTGACGTGTTTAATTTGCGGTCCGTTTAATACACTTTGCAAATAATTTTTCAAGTTCAATCGAAAAGCAATAGAGCAATATGTGGTGTGGTGCTGCTCTCAAGGCGCTAAGCGGTACAATTATAGGTGGCTGAGGCATTCCACCACTCCATCTGGCTCTGGAGCCGACCAGGCTGCACATTCCTGCTGCATTCCAGGACACCAATATCAACTAAGATATGTCCATGGATTCGGGATATGGTGGTGGTATCTTCCACAGGTGACACGTACCGCTCAAAAACAATACGTTTTTTCATTAATTAATTTATATTATATTGCAAATTATGGCAAGATATTAAAAGCTCCTCGCAAATCTTAAAATCGCGTTTATTAAATAATGCGAATGCCAAAGTCAAGGTTGGCGCATTTGAAACGTGCTGCTGTGTTGAATTTCCAAGAGTCTACAAAATGAAAAACATTCTAGCATGGCTGACAATATGAACGACGTGTTAATGTAATCAAAATGCATATCGATGCATAAAATTGTTATTAAATTATAAACTACCAGCCAGCAAACGGTTAAAAAATGGCTATTGTAATTGAGTTTTAATTCCATATTGAGTCAAATAGACAACAAATTGATTGATTGATATCAATTTTTAATTTTTTTGCAACAATTTCTTCCAAAATTTGTTTATACTAAACAGGAAAGAAGGTCCTTGTAGCAATATTTTGCCGCCAAATATGCTCCTTAATTTTATATTGGACGAAACTCGGGATGGAATTGAAAAGACCAGCGATATTATTTTGTTGGGTAATGAATAAAATATTATAAAAGTCGATAGTCAATAGTTGACAGCAATTCTGATGAATTTCAGGAATTCTACTTAATTATTGGTTCAAATGGGAAGAATTTCTTAATTATCAACTTCCTTTCAGCGAGTCAGCGTCGTACCTTTTCACGTTGATGTCATTATTTCAGTTTTCTATTGTTGAATGTAAAACCCCTAGTGGCTTCTACGATGCAATATTCATTAATTCAAAAAAACATCCCGGTTTCATTTTCAAAACTTTTCCCACTTAAAATGTATAATATGCTTCTTGGCACAATAACTGAACGTTAACTGCATTTTTTCGTTAATCCATCGATTTTACTACTAATTGAAAAGCGTCCGAGACTTTAAATAATGAAATTGTGGACGAGCTAAAATATATAATTAAAATAGCGTGCTTTGATATGATTAGATGAAGGTGTAAAAGTGTAAACGAGGTGCGGCACTATTTAATTTTACAATTAAGTTGTAGCTTATCAAGTTGATGTAAATTTTAATCCGGCAGCTATTAAAGTTAGTAAATAATTTAATTCAAACCACTGATTTACTATATTAATTAGATACACTTAATTGCTTCTGGTAAATAGCGAATCCTGCCACCGCAACCACATCGTCACTTGCAATGAAGCAGAGCGCGCGCAATATACTCAAATTTTAAAGTAATATTCAAGGTCAGAGTTCATGTGATATTGAGTGCATTCTAGTAGTGACTTCAGGTGAAAAAACAAAGCTAATCCCGCAGCGCTAAAATTAAAACTGCAGTAATCGTATGCAATGCAAATTGTACTGTTTAAAATTTCAAAGAAAAAGCATTTTTTAGTGCATGACAATAGTGAGTGTGGGAGACCAAAGAAGTGTGTGTGCAATATGCTATAAAAGGTTTTGTCCTTGATGGATTTTTTTGCCGTGTGTTTATATGAGATGTGGTGGTTGGATGCTGGCAGCAGGGAGGCAGCAATTACATGTAAATGAATATCCACCACGTCAACTCAGGTATTTCAATATCAGCCACCTGATGCGACTCTACAATCGCCAAAAATTCCTTTCCAATAAAATTTCCTTGCCATTTAATGATGCTCCACGACATATTGAAACAATCATTTAAGTTGCAATTATCGCGTCTAGGTGGAATAAATTTCACTTCCCCTTTATCATCAAGAAATGACGACGATAGATATACTTCAAACGTTTTCACTATTTGTTAAATGCAAAATTTTCTTGCAGGCAGGGGAAAGCATTCGAAGCATTCCAATCCATCTTCTAATCTAGTTCTCACCTGCACCCTCAGAAAAAGTATAAACAAATTCCAAAGTCGTGCGTTTCTAAGGTTTTTTCCTTTATAGAAGATCTTCATGTACAGTTGGAGGAAGATGAGCACGAATCGTTCGTGCTATCAACAAGTTCAAGTCAAGCTGGCGAAGTCGATCCCGATTCTTATACAATCGAAGACAATAGAGAGACGTGGGGCTCTAATACTGATTTTTTATTATCCATTATAGGATTTGCAGTAGATTTGGCTAACGTCTGGAGATTTCCGTATCTCTGTTATAGAAATGGTGGAGGTATTTTATCTATATAAAGCGGGATACAGTCAGGCGCAAAATGCAATCATTAATTTTTCAGGGGCATTTCTCATCCCCTATACGCTAATGTTAATTTTCGGCGCTGTGCCATTATTTTATATGGAACTGATTTTGGGTCAGTTCAATAGGCAAGGACCAATAAGTATATGGCGAATATGTCCGTTGTTCAAAGGTGTTGGATTCTGTGCCGTTCTGGTCGCATTTTACGTTTCCTTCTACTATAACGTCATTTTAGGTAATTTAATCAAAAGCTATAAACAATTTTAGAATAAAATATTGTAGCATGGGCATTGTACTTCTTGGGCTCAAGCATTTCGGCAGAACTTCCATGGATGCACTGCAACAACACTTGGAACACGGATAAATGTTGGGAGAGCATGGGACCAAATAACGAAACCAAAGCGCTACTTTTGAATGATACGACCAGGACCAGCAAACATACACCGGCTTCTGAATTTTTCAAGTTTGTCTCTTAATTTTGTACTTAATTATATTTTTGACGATTAATTAATTAGCCGTGCTGTCTTGGAGATGCAATGGAGCGATGGGTTGCACCAAATGGGCTATCCAAAGTGGCAATTGGTGGTTTGTCTCCTTTTGATCTACAGTATGTTGTACATCTCTTTGTTTAAAGGTGTCAAATCTTCAGGTAAGAGAATTTAAATTTTTATTTCCGAAAATATTAGAGAACTTCAAGGATTCATTGAAACATTTAATTTAGAATGAGATGCAAAGACGAAGTAACTGGATTCTCCATTCATTTAATTAATGCTCGAGTGGTTCAATAGAATTAATAAATTTTTGCAGGAAAAGTGGTTTGGGTAACAGCAACAATGCCCTATGTAGTTCTCACAATTCTGCTCATCAGAGGATTAATGCTGCCTGGTGCAATATCTGGTATTTCCTATTACTTGCAACCGGAACTTTCCAAACTAAAAGAAACTCAAGTAAATTAAATAATTTGCAATTTTTCTGCGAGGTTTAATATTTTCTGTAGGTATGGGTGGATGCTGCCGTGCAAATTTTCTATTCAGTTGGAGCAGGATTCGGCGTGCATCTTTCTTATGCGAGTTATAACACTTTTCACAATAATTGCTTCAGGTAATTATTTACATCTATTAACATATTAATTCATTTAGTTGCCATTATAATTAAAATTCTAGAGACTGCATTATAACAACAATCGTTAACTGCTTCACTAGCTTCTTCTCTGGTTTCGTCATTTTCACCTATTTAGGCTACATGTCTTATAAACAGGGTGTTCACATAAGTGCGGTTGCAACAGAAGGTTCTTAAACCCCAAACAAAATCCTCTAGAAATTAACGACATTTTATTTAGGTCCCGGATTGGTATTCCAGGTGTATCCAGAAGCCGTGGCCACTTTGCCCGGCTCCCATTTATGGTCCGTGTTATTCTTCTTCATGCTCATCATGCTAGGATTAGATTCGGCGGTATAAATCAAAGTTGTTGTGATTGCGTGAACAACTAAAGAATTAATTGTTTTTCAGATGGGCGGTTTAGAATGTGTCATTACCGGATTAATGGACGAATTTTCCGGATTTTTCAAAGTAAAAAAGTACGCAAGGGAAATTTTTACGCTTGCCATCATTATTCTCTCGTTCTCAGTGGCTCTTATTAACGTGACGCCGGTAAGACTGTTAAAATTTGATATATTTTTTATTATCCTCTACAATAAAAATCGAATGCAATAATGAGGCTGTTTGCAACTAATTCCTCTTTAGGGTGGTATCTACATGTTTCATTTGTTTGACACCTACTCGGCTGGAATCTCTCTCCTTTGCTCCGCACTCTTCGAGGCGATTGCAGTTTCTTGGTTTTATGGTAAACACCAATCAATCCAAGGTAACTTATTAAATGCAATTATTTATTATAGGATTGGATCGATTCACTCAAGATGTGGAAGCGATGCTTGGCTCAAAACCGGGATTCTATTGGCGAATCTGTTGGAAATTCATTTCGCCGACTTTCATCATTGTACGTAAAGGAAAATGTTTTTTGCTTTCTATTTTAACAAAATTAAGGCTACTTATTCTCTCATGGCGGTTGGCCTTCAATAAAACTACAATAGCGGAGCTTTACTGAAATTCAACCGTCACGAGTGAACAAACCAAAAAGTTTAAAACTAAATTGTCTTTTAGTGCGTAGTTATGTTTGGATTGTTGTACCATGAACCTCTAAAGTACAACGACTACTTCTACCCCGACTGGGCTGAATGGGTTGGTTGGGGGTTGGCGCTTTCTTCCATTATGATGATACCATTGATTGCAATTTTGCAACTGATTAAAATTCCGGGAACATTGAAAGAGGTTCATTCATACAATTATAAATTATTTGTATACTATTATTGATTACGTTTGCAGAGATTGGCAATCAGCATATCACCGATTGAAGAGCATGAAGAAATTCGAAGAAGCAAACTGACTAGTCGCTTCAAAGCGAAGCATTGGCTCTTTGTGTAATTAAGTTTCCAAGTTTTATAATTAGTACGCTGGTCGTATTATATTATTTCGTTTTTTATATCTGTGTATTTATTGTAATAATTCGATAGATATTGTTGATTGGTAGTTAACACGAATTTAATAACTCACAGCCAAAAAATATGTTCATCAACGGTATCCGCTGATTTCTAAGCATGGTTTGTATTAAAAATCAATCAGCAATTAATTAGGTATTGTAAGATAAATTTTAATGTGCCAAAATACAAATGGCATCAAGATACGAATGGCAATCATTTTAAAGGAGATTAGTAAATAAATGTAAGTTTTCGATCGATGTTTAATTATTGTTGTTTGTATAAACCGCTTCTATTATCGAGTAGGCAAAATCGAATGTCAATAATAAGCACATTTCTTGTACTTAAGCCACTTGCTTATTTTTGGTAGTAAGTAATAAGATTGCTGTGAGTAATTTAAAAGTATCAAAGTTTGTAGATTGTGAACCAACCAAATTATATGTGATGCCTCTTGTAGATGTAATTTTTATGTGATAATTTTTTATATTTATTATATTACTGTTGATATTGTGTAGAATTTTGATAACGGTGCAAATAAATTTAAACGAAAGCCTTCAGAGTTTAAATTTCTTTGCAATCGAAGAAGCTTTTTCAGATGATCAGTAATTTGTAGAAATTTAGATAAAGGTGTATTAAAGCTTGTAAGATAAATAAATACTAGATAAAAAAAAATCATTATTGAGAAATATTGGTTTTTATATATTTCCTAAAAAAATCACAATTATTCACAGTGTATACACTATATTAAGACAACTACAACTCTTTCATTTTTTAATATAGAACATTTAACAATTTGTTATTTCTAAGGATTATTCTTTTACTTTTCGAAAATATTTAATACAGTAACCATAAATGGCTACAAAAAAATGCTAGAAAATTAAGTAATATTAAATATTTCCTTTATATTTTTTTTGTTATCGATTAAACACGAAATCAGTGAATTTTACATGTGGACAAATTGACTTGAGTTACAATAAGTAAATGGTTAAATAATTGGTTAAGATAGAAATCGGTTAATTTATGATCCTTCGGTAACAATAATAGTTAGTTTGAACTGATTTCGTGTTATAACATATTTCATTATATTTGTTTTTAGAGTAAAATAATACAAGTTGTGCGTACATATAAATGCGTTATTAATTAATAGGAATTATATAATGGGTTCCTTTGATTTTGCAATCGTTCCTGATTTCACGGATAAAATCAAAAACAATTTTGTAGAAATTGATGAGAATAATCAATTTGAAAATGATTATAAAAATATTCGTATATAAAAATTAACTACTTGATGTAAAAGTATCCATTAAAAAGTAAAATAACGTTTATGGATTTCGCTTGGTTCGTAAAATTGGCCACCAAAGTCAGTCGTCTACAGAAAGTCAATTAAAATACTCAACATAACTTTATCACGCAGTCATTGATAAAACATTTCGAAAATAATCAATAGCCACCACAACATGTCAGTCAATCAAACTTTTAGGCCTCAAACAGTTTCCTTTATCCAAACAGAAACAAAATTAAATTCCTTTGGATAATTGAAATAAAATAAGTTCAATAAATTGATATGATTTAAAATTTAACATAGTCGGTTACCAAATTAGTTTGCTTGAATAGGACATCAGTAATTTGTTTGGTCACTTGAAAAAGTTTAGCACAAAACCCTTAAATCGCTACAAATATTATCACAAAGAAAAACGCACATCCTTCCGCACGTTTTTTCTCTTAATACACAACAACATAACGAGAAACAGTCTTTTTAGTTTAGGTATTAAAAAAGTTACAAAACAGAACTCACATCCTCCTTTTTATTATTATCATCTTTATCTTTATTCTTTTTCGATTTTTTTCGTCGCTTCGAATCGCGCGATTTGGGCGATCTTTCCAAAAGGAACAACGCTTCGTGGAAATCATCCGAACTCAAATTCGACTCTTGGACGTGTAAAACTGAACTTAAAGCTCCATCGGTGGATGATTTTGGAAATCGAAACATTTCGCGTTCGCGTTCCGGTTCGCTGGCGCTCTTCGACTTACTACCACTATCCATCGTCGAACGGGATGGGCTGCTATTGGGGGTGTGAACATTCGAATGTAAAGTGGCTGGCGTGGTTGAACGGACCAACGATGGCGAAAACGGTTCCGGGGGTAGAGAATTATTGTTATTCAAACTAGTACTAGAAATGTTTAAAGAACACGTAGTTAGAGGCACAGGTACACTTAAACTAGATGATCTAGATTGTCGTCCACTACCAGAAATCAGACTCATCCCAGGCGATTTCGGCTCTGGCGTTCGTGAGATCGAAACGCCCGAAATGAAGAGCGTCGGCGATTTCGGTATACCCGTTTCCGATTCGTATTCGTTGGAGCTGTCCGTCTCCAAGTGATGATTCTTTATGCATTTGCGTTCGGGACTTTTGCAGATCTGTATGCGCAAATTCGACGATAATCCTCGATGAACTTTTCGTTGCTCTTCTAACAAAAACCCGGTCGATTTGGAGAAACTACTTTGCTTACTGCTGCACTTCTGTTGTTTCCTGGGGCTCTGCTTTTCGCTCTTGCATTCGCTGCCAACGATATATTTCTTCATGATGTTACAACCAGTCGTTTCCTGGCTGGTCGAACAGCATTTCTTGCTTTTTCCATCGCTCAGCAAGCCGATACTTTTGTTGACCGCGATGCGCGTCAGATAACTAGTTTTGGGCAGATGGGCTGAACACAATTTCGCTTTTAACGAAGCGAATGGATTGTGAGTTTGTTTCTTGCATTCTGCAACTTTGGCTACATTATCAGTCTTTTTGATTTCCTCACCACTGACATCTTCATCGGTAACTGAACTCATGATGCCGCACACCTCCATGTCCGCATTCATTGAATCCGATGTCGTAGTGTCTTCGATTGAACTCTGTCCCTGATAGGACTCTTCCTCGGGATATGCGTGGTGTAACAAAAGAAATTGTCTTGTACGTACAGACGTTGAAGGCAGTGCTAACAATCTTCGAACCACATCTTCCGGCTTATCGTCATGCTGACTACTATGATCCGAGTCCAAATGGTAGCGTGGTTCGTCGCCATTCATTCGAACTCCAGTTCCGCGACCGTTTCTTCGTACACACAAATCGCCAGTGGAATGGGACCGTTTCAATCTCACATTTTCATCATCATAATCGTCCACATCTTCAAAGGCGAATCCTTTCTCATGAATATCTGAAATTTGAAATCTGCCATCTTCGTTCCCATTACACGGTCGGAAAAACAATTCCTTATCCACTCCGTCGGTGCTCAGTTTGTCCAAAGACTTTAGATCAATTTTATGATTGGATAAGGACTTTAGGAAGTAGTCGACAGTTAAGTCGGCTGTGGTTTTCTGGTAGGATTGAATCTCGTGGCAATCTTCCTCGTTCTGCATTTGTCTACTAATCATAGCAGTGGACTCTTGCAAGCTTAATTGAATGGCTAATTTCAGTTGATCATCAGTGCTTTCATTGCTATTGTTTGAGATGCTGGAACTTTGATCGGGCGTAATGGCAGTATTGGCTTGTGCTTGTTTCATTCGATCTTCAATCATTTGCAATCGGGACATTTCCAAGGCAATTATCAATTCCATGTTATAATCGGAACCTAGAAATTACTCCTTATAATATAAATCAACACGAATTATATTAATTTACGTCCACATCCATTGCGACTGCACAACAATCCACATTCGTGATTCTTATTTGGCGGCGAACTATGCGAATAGGCAATTGATTTGGAGCTAATTTCATTATCTTCTTCTGAATCGTTCTCCGGCCATTCGCAATCTTTCAGCCAAGCATTGGTATCCGCAAAATCCGTCTGAAATTATCAAATATTTAATTGATTTAGAAGAAAAAGTCTACAAATCGCCTACATCCAAATATCGGCGCTTCCTTCTTCGATGCGGCGGGGGAGTTTCGGGAGGGATTAATCCTTGAGATACAGCTCGCACAAATTCATGTCGTTTTCTTCGCGCCAAAGCAGATGTTTGAACAATGACTGCTTTTGGTGTGCGTAGATAAGGTCGTGCAATCATCTCACTCAGTTTTTCCGTCATTTCTTCCAACTCGTTCTGAAATTCGTCTGATATTTAATTCAAAAGGGAAGATGATAAAATAACAACCTGCATGAATTCAAATATTGTCTTATTATATCCATCATCCTCCAAATAGTATCCATAAACGTAAGAGCCACATAAAACCCGTCGGGCTTTAAGCAATTCTCTTACGCCATCTTCAATAAATTTCGTTCCTTTTTCGCCAACATCTTAAACAGTATAATTTCAGTAACATTATAAGTAAAAATAGTTGCATAGTACCTTTACCGCTCTTTAAGCCCAAACTACTGGCAAGCACCTCCATTTTTTGACCTATACTAGTAAGGAGCAATTCTTCCAGCTTTTGACTGTTTTCATGATTGCGAAAGCGAGTATAAAAGTGTAAAAAGCGCGACATTTCCTGCATCTGATTATTCCTATCAAGCGCTTCCGTGATTAAACTACCTTGCTTATCATCTGCTTTATGCACAGCTTCAAAACGATTGCAACGGAAATATCCTCCGGTGGCGGAGCTGTGTTTCTTCCAGGACTCTTGGCAAACCCAACAAAAGTCAAACTTGCACTAAAAGCAAAACCATTATCACCTCCACGAAGAAAGCATTTAATTCAACAACTACTTTAGAACATTTCATATGATTACATCCTTCGTTCTTCTGAATGGGACTCTTACAATTCGGACATGGCTTTGAATTGGTAACCAGCCACAAACAATTCGCCGCATCTTCGCTACCACTACATGAAGCTTTCAGCTCTTCCGGTTTTATTTCCGTAATTTTTATTTGCCATTCTTGCCATTGTGTACATCCACTCGGTGCATGAGCTTCGCCCAAACACTCCCAACAGAAAAAATGCGCATTTCCACAATCAACCGCATGTGATGTGATTGGAATGGATTTGTTAGCACTTCGGCTACTTTGTTCAGCTTCCGGTAAACGAACTGCACGTCCACATCCGGCTATAGGACACCACTTAATGCACTTATTGCTATCCACAAATGCCTTAATATCGAATTGTAAATATCGCTTCGCCATATCGGGACTGACCAGCTTTTCAATCAGTTCAACAGGAACCAAAATGTGACATTGAAAAGCTGGACAAAGTATGTGATGAGCATCACCATCCTGGATTTTGTTTGTCAAGTAAATTTGCCAGCAAGTTTTGCAGAAGCTGTGTCGGCATGACATTTTCACAGGCTGCTCCCAATTCAGGATATTATACAAGCAGATGTCGCACTTAAATTTCATAACACAATTATTGATCAAATTTATTTTATGACTATTATTACCATCAATTCGTTTATTTCTTCGGCAGCATCACTGAAAATACTCGATTCCGTTGAATCGGCATGTTTCAGGACACTCGATGGAGCCTGAACTCCAGCTATTTGGCAACACTCTACTGGATCTTTCATCCACTTTTCCAACAACAATTCACGCGACCATTCTAGAATTATAGTGATTACTTTCATGGGATTAAATTGCTTAATTACGCGTACCGTTATCTCGTAAAAGCGCCTCAGCTGTAAAAAGCGGTATTTTTAACATATCGGAAGTATCGACTAGGAGCTGATCTTTGGCTTCTTGCAAGTCTTGACTTCTAAGGCCACTATAAACCTCCTCTTGTTCCCCAATTATCTCGTCCTCGTTAACCAAATCAGCATTGTCCGCCTTAAATCACCAGAAATTACAAAAGAAGTAGATATTTAATAAAACATACAAAAACCATCCGACTCTCCAGTAATCGTGCGATATCATGATGGGATCCACGCATTGCCATATCGCAAGGTGTCAACTTGTCATGGTTCTCAACAAATAACGGAGCGGACTGTGTAAGGAGCAATTCAACGCATCGTTTTAAACCCGTGGAAGCGGCCCAATGCAATGCGGTATTTCCTTCCTAAAAACCTCAATTAATTTTCTGGCGATTGTTAAAAAATTGAAGTGACCTTATCTTGAGCATTCAGATCGACCTTTTCGCGACCGCCATTATTCAAAGCTGCACCTTTCCAATAAAGTAGCAATTGAACACAGGCCGCTCTTCGTTCTTGTGCACTGAAGCTTTTCGTTTGGTTTAATTGGCAAGCTGAATGCAAAACGGTCTCATTGAATCCATTCTGCTTATTCGGATTGCCGCCGAGATCGTTTAGAAAAGTACGAAGTAAGTGCTTCATACCTGCAAAAAGAATTTTCTCAAAAGTTTTTAATTGGATTTCGGGGCGCTTTTTCTTTACCGTGTTTGGCTGCATAATGTAAAGCGGTATTGTGATTGTGATTCTCGCCATAGCTTAAGTTAGGATCAAGATTCTTTCGCAATTCGGGCGAACTTTGGTAGATTTGCATGGCAGCGAATTCGTCGCCATGCTGGAGGTATTTTTTGAACTTGGAAGAAGTGCTACCCATTTTTTATCGCCACTTCTTCGCCACCACCACTACGTTTTGATTTTTCGACAGCAAAATAAATAATTCGATATGTCTAGCTCTACTTGTCAGCCGAATACTTTTTGTCAAGAAACAGAGCTTCCTTTTAAATAAGTCCATGTTTTTGGCTGCAACCAGAAAAAAATGATAGCAACACAGTTTTTGTGTTGGTTAAAGTGTCATTTGCTGTGTGAAGACACAACCTAACATTGCATTCATCTGATTATTATCATGCATAAAATCAAGCCGTTGTGAGAACAAAAACACGCACAAGCATCCCTCTATACATGAATTACCCTTTCTCGTCATACGTTAAACAAAAGAGCAACATTACGACTAACACATCGAATGAAAGAATAAACGTCGAGAATAATGTGATTTCGCTTACCCATCCACTAGACGACTTATTATCTGGCATTTTCTTTATCTATTTGGTAATATTTGTGACAAGAAATTGTCATTTTCGTCGTAGCTGTATTGCAAGGCAGACGCCAAATCGATTGAGTTGGCGCAGGCGTTGCCGTCGCGATGCCGACTGCCGCTTAGTTTAAATGTCAGTATTTTTAGATCCATTGTTTATCACATTTTGCACGAAATTCGATCTGAAAGCCGCATTTCTTTCGTTCAAACATCCTTCATACTTTAATGAGATGTGTTTGTATAAGTCTTATACGCAAACTTGGATCGTTTATAGTTAGTTTGAAAGCACCTTGCTGTTCTTAGTCTGCAAAAGACATTAACTGTACTTCAAACTTCAAACTGAGCAACAAACCAAAACTCTCATAGTTAAGTGCCAATTTCCATACAATTTCGACACAAACGACCGAAAAAAATGGGATCATCACCGAAAATCTGGTCTCCCGCAGATTTATAAAGCCATTTATCTTCATTAATAATAATTCGCTTTAAAGGTTTAGTGAAACCAATAATTTCATTTTCAGCCAAATTTAAATTAACGAAAATTTGGATGGAAATGATGATTTTGCAAAGTGATAGTTTGGCGTTAAAAAGCATTGAATTATCCTTTAAAGTTGTCCTTTCGCCTGCTGAGGCACGTTTTCTCATGTTATTTCAAAAGGGACATGCGCATATTATCCTTTTATAACTGAAACGATACATCCTGCTGATGATACTTCAGTTTCAGTGTGAACGGACTAGTCAAAGCCGTTTGATGTTCAACGAAAAAGACAATGTTCTCTAAATTCTTCCGCTACTATTAGAACATCAATTTACATAAATGCGCTTTTACCACTACTCACTTTCAAAACTAACCAATTTCACCATATCTAACTACAAACGATTTTTAAACTATTAATCTAACTAAACGCAAACAATTTTAAATGTGAAGTTCAAATTAATTCACTTTACTTTTTTTTCTTCGGTTTACTTTTCGCTTATTCTTCAAATTTTCGCTTGCATCCCAAACATGTTTTTCAATGCAATTATGCATCAATTTGAAAATGTTAACGTTGCATACCAAATTTAAAAACGAAGTTCTACACGGTGTTTGAAATTAAGAAGTGCTCAACAGATCAAAATGATAATCGTAAACAAAGATTCGTTTTTTTGCAAACTGGGTAAGAAAACTATTATTGTACACTTTTGAATAAACTTTCAAACAAACTTTAAAAATATGATACGTGGAATATTTCCAATTTTTATTGATGGCATAAAATACGTATTTAATTAAAACTAATAATAATAAAATCGCTATAACGACAATAAGGTTTATCAATAATACCGCACCATTTGTTTGGCATAAAAATTTATGAACCGCACATCATAGTTTTATGTTCAGTCAACAAGAATCCTTAAGAGATTTTTAGTGTCATGAAATATTTTACGATATCGTATTTATGTAATTAATTAATAACGAAATTATTTGAGAACATGCAGAGGACGTAAATTGAATATAAAAAAAATGGTCCAGGTTTTATTGCATTTGATACTACTACTAATTGAAATGCGTTGAAAAATTCAATTAAAAATAAAATTGAATCTCATTAATTAGGTTTTCGTTTGACAAAATATTTTAATATTATTAACAATGGAATAATTGGAATTGTACGCATACTGCACAATAAAATATTATAAAAAGGCTGCGTGTAAACATTTGCTAAGGTATGCGTAAGAAGGAATTCTATAATTAAAAACAGTAATTAATTTATAATGCTTGGAAGGAAAAAAATGGTTTTTAATACCGATGTTGTTTGCGTTTAATTCTTTTTACGTTTTTAATTATATTTTCAATTTGACAAAACTTGTTTAAGTATTCTTCCAAGCCTTAAACAATTTAATTAGAATTTAATAAAATAAATGTTGAACATTTTTATCAAAATGTTTTCAAAATAAATTTATACCATCAACTGCAATATCGATAAAATAATTCCATTTAATGCAAGTTGAAAAACTTTTACACGCTTTTTATAAATAGCGGTACAATTCCAACACACGCCTTTCTATAATTAAAAATAACAAGATCTCATTAAATTGTATCCAGTTTTATGCAATTTTTACATAAAAACAACAAACAGAATTCAATTTAATTACGAGCATGGATGACTGGAAGGATAATCGCCATGCAAATATTTAATAATCTCTAATACATGTAAATAATTGGATATTCGTATGTTAGCTTCATTTATGTCGAGCTTAGACTATCGGAACATGATACGTTACATTGATATTGTGTTGTGTCCTGTTATGTTCAAAGATGAAACAGGATTTGGGTAATATTGATAAACTGCAGGACAGTACATTATAAACAGATTGAGTTACATCCAAACGGGTTCATATCGAATGAAAATCAAAATTACGCAATTATTTCTGATGCTCGAAAATGCATTTATCTATATTCAAAGAGTTTCCCGGAATTGCACCTACCAAAACCCTCTCAAGAACCTCGATTAATTATAATGTAGTTCAATTACCGAAGTTTAGAGTTTGTTGGTTTGCTAAAGTAAAATCCCGACCAGTTTTATTTCCATCCTTGTGATGGAACTGCACATTCTTTCATCCTCCTGTGTCAATATACTATATCATTAATTTACGCCTACTAAATAATTCTCAGATGCAGAATAATTGATTTTCAAGTGGAGAATATCAGTTAAATTTGATTCCGAGAGCATACTAAAGAAAATAATAATAATAATAATGTTGTTTCAGCAGCTATGGAGAGCGTTCTATAACGGAGGGGTTGAGAACCGCCCTCGCCCGACTGCGACAGAGATCAACTCCCCCCGGAACTCAAACAACCCCAGCACCCCAACAACAACCTAATGTAAGTCAATCGTATACATTTTGCAAAACTTTTACTGAAACACTGAAGGAAATATTGCACACCTCAACTTGCCTGCATGAAGTCCATTATTTAATGACTATTCAATTGATTTTTCATCGATCCATCCATACGAACAAATTCAATCAGTTAGCACTAGATAGTAGAATTGAATCGCAAATGTAAATATATTACACATAAACGTTGTAAGTTCTGAAATAAATTTAGGATTCCTTCCTATCATCTTTATACAGCAAGAATCTCATCAAATCTTGTCAACTAACTAACTTTATTGCACATGCAATACGGTAATGAATTAGAAAAAGGTATTTTGATATTTAGCGCAGAATGCAATTAAGAAGGTAATCAAAGATTTACAAAGGTCAAAAGATATTTGTCTCTCGAGGACTATTTTGCAATTAACTTCTCCCTCCGCTTTATAAAGAAAGGTATAAATATATAGCCAAATCCAAAGTCTCATTTAATTTTTATTAACTTTGTTAGCTGCTAAGCAGGAGTTTGCCAAATCACTCCTTCAAATTTAATAAATGTGCTTCAGCAAAATATATTATGATATTAGGTTTCAAATTTACGTAAACGGTCCAAGTTTTTATCAATTTTCATTTATTTTGGATTATTTATTAGCAAAATTGCTCGAGCATGCTAAATTTGTTGAAGATATCAACATTAGTTGAAGTGGATTCTTATCGAGATTCTTAAAATATAAAGTTGGAAATTATTTATGCCAAAGCGTTAAATTTAATTGTAAGGGTTTACTTGAACTGGATTGACAAACCATTTCCAAAGTTTTGATGCAAATTCTGATTCAATTCTATTGGAATCCCAACTTTACTTCTTCGTAGAACAGTGATCTCAATTAATAATTTTATCTTTATATAATATAGTTAATAAATACCAAATTAATTTAATTCCTATAGAAATAATGTACGTGATTAATGAACTCGATTACAAAGAAGTTTTATTTTTATTTCCAAACTAAAACGGTAAATTTACATGCATAATTAAGGAAATTAGCTCTAAAGTTTCTGGGGTTAAATTTACATGTTCCAAATATAAATACCGCACTAATTATAAATTAATAATTAATATGCCAAAATCAGCATTTTAGTTTACACTAAACAATATGAATAGTGCTGCCTTAATTTCCAATTTTTGGGCCTTTCTTATTTAGATAAAAAAGTCCAATCTGAAACATTATCTACATTGATATAGAACAAACAAGATTTAATTACTGTTTAGTAAATACATAAAGACTAAATAGATTACTCGTATGAATACAGAAATAATTCGCTCAATCCGGATGTAATTTAATTCAGTTGAACAAATTGCTGAATTCAAGAAAAATGTTTCGTTACTAAAGAAATAATATCCGCTTGAAAAGAAAAATTTTGCCATCAAATATAGGTCTTCTAAAGTGGCAATTTATTGAAGCGAGCAATCCTGAAATGTAGTCTAAATTTTCATCTAGAGCATACTTTTGTTAATGTGAAACAGGATAATTTGATAAAAGCTGCCCTGAATTGAAACAGAAGGGCTTTAAACAAGAAGGTTGCAATGTAAGGATAATTTTACCACGCAGCTTTTCCGGCTCTTACATGAGAGATAGTTGAAACAAAATGTTTGTGTAGTTCAACGTACTAGAAAGTAGTAGGTATATTTTCCCGAGATAAATTGAACATCGTGCTTTGAAGGAAGAGCAAAATCCATAGGAAGGAAATCTCTGTGGAGTCGCATTCGACACGGTGGAAAAATAAAATGTCGATCATTTGAGGCAGATATGCAAAATTCTTCGACGTTTTCCATGCGAATTTTTGAGAGATATGAACGCAAGATATTTTTTCAAATAAAAAAAATCTCGGCTTGCACCTAGGCGAATTTAATCCGATTTGTAAACGTAAAAAGCTTTTTTATATAGCTGACACTTCTAATCACTTTATGGCGTTTGGAATATTTTCGCTGGTGTTTTCTAGTTGAAAATCACTCGTGTTGCCATTTTATTTCATTAAACTCCACATGGTGACTTAATTATACCGATTAATGGATTGTCAGGAACAGACTGATTTATTTTCTGTATGACCGCCGACTGATAAATTCAACTGAAAATATGCAAATCGATATAATACAAATATTGTTTTTTTAAGTCAGCCGTTTTTTCCCTTTGAATAACATCGACTGGGTTAATTAGAGCATGCTGAAATTGATTGGAAATCGGTTTCAAAGTCTACACTTTACCAGAGGCCCTTATATCTTCTATATTAGCCAGATAGTGAAAGATAGACAATTCAGTAATTAATTACAATGATTTTTAAAAAATGTTTACATGAATTTTGAGTTTTAAATACGCCGGATTTAGAACTTAAGCCTCACTGAATTAAAATTACTATTTATTGTTATTCAATATGACGCTAAACATTTCCACCTACATGAAAAATATTAATATTGTCATTATTTTATTAAAAATTTATATTTAAAATCGACTGTAAAATATTTACTACGACTACTCGAAATTATTTTCAGTTGCGCTTTACGTTTAATGTATTTTGTTCGTTTAATGTATTAATTTGTCCATAAAACCAAAACTTATATTTGGATGACTGAAAATATTCCCCTTTTGTTTATAAATTGTAAAATGCTAGATTTTAACCTTTTTTGCCCATTTGGCGCATTAAATGATCCATAAATACAAAATATTGGTCTTTTCATCACTTCAACACTTTCGTAAATCTAATATGATGACTACATTTTGTTTATGTATTTTATACTGAAATATTTTTCAGTCGAGATCTAATAAAGTGAAAACTACACTCTATATAATCGATTCTACCAGTATTTTCTCAGTTCAATGAATTCGAATTACTGGTCTGTTAAAATTTAAAAACATTTTGCACATCAAATGCAAAAATATGTATCTATTGTTTCACCTTCACCAAAATGACATAGTGCTTAATTTTCTGGACAAATGGAAATAGAATTCCAAACCATATTTGCTAGGTTGAATTTCTCTCTATAGTTCTAGTTGGTTTAGGGCTACTAAATTCCTCAAGGGATTGTCATTTATGAGATTATCTCACTACTACCATGAATTATACATGATGTGCTCTATGATAAATAATTTCTTAGAATATTATTTCCGCGACAGATAACTTCATTTTATTATGATGTTACAGCTTAAGAATAAAAGCTCGCTTATTAGGTCTTTTCAGCAGCCAGTACTGCAGAGTGTATTAATACATTATCTGAAAACGATGGATGCAGCTGACAGCTATAATTAACGAATTAATCAATATCGTCACTCATAAAAGCAATTACAAATTTATTGAAAAATAGAATTATTATATGTATCGTATGTTACGATACAATAAATGTGGATAATAAATAAAATAGTGAATTATTACTTGAACTCTACTATTTTCGGTGAACATCACTATTATACATCCATTTCAATAATTAATTTAAGTTAATTATTTACGTATGAATACAAATTTATTTATTAAAGCCTCGTTAATTAATTATTTGACTATAAACAATGTCACTGTATAAGTAATTTGAATTTGTATGTATCGTCAATATTTAGTTTAATTTCAAACAGAAGCGCGTTTGATTGCTTTTCCACAAATTTATTAGCTGTACCAATCAATAGGATCAAAACCATAAATAGAAGACTTTATTTCAAATTGATCTCATAAAAAAAATAAGCTGACAAATCGTTGGTTAGGCAATTCATTAATAATTTATTCGCCATAATACAGTTTGTTCGGTTCAACAAAATTAATGATGGTTTTTGATTAACTGCATGAATACAGAAAATGCAGGAAAGCTAACTGATGATGCAAATAAACAGCTGGAAAATTAATTTTAGTTTGTTTTCCTATTTACATGAGCATCAGTCTGAGTTAAGGTTGAATAAACTTGTATAAAAAGCGTTTGGTAAATATGTAATTTTCAGATAAACAACAATACAGTTGGCGAATCAATTAATAATGCCGATAAGAGCTGAACAAAAAAAAAAGTCTAATCAAATTTATGGAGCATTGACGTCAATTAACCGGCATTGCATTTCCTTATCAAACCACCACTAATCCTATTATTGCATATATTCTTGAAATAAATAATGATAAACGAAATTAGAATTGCGGCTGAAAAGGAAGAGTGTGCTTTCAGGAAGATTTAAATAAATGCAAGATCTAACAGCACAATTTAATTATTAAAATTCACAAATACATAAAATAAGTCTATTAGAATGCTAGTCAAAAATTTACATTACGTGTGCCATTTTTTTTTGACTCGATCCTTAAATTTAATAACGTTAACCGAATTAAAGACAATTGAATTACCTTACAATGTAAGTGCTTTATAATGAAATTCAAACATAGTTTATCATGATCTTCTGGGTGTAGGGGTATAGTATATTCAGCACTGCACTATTTACTGAAAATAAAGAATATTAACTATACTTTCTCATTTTAATTAAATTAAATTGCTATTTCGCTTACAGAAGGCTTTCAGATTTAAAATTTTGCAATACATAACATTTTGAACGCATGTGTCCAAAAAACGCATTTATCTTCGTATTGCTTGTAATTTTTCCGAATGGTCGTGGTTTTTTGGCACATAAATTCAAATAAACGACAACCGGATTTGTTGGTCGAATTTACTTTTATGGATTTCGCTTGTTGAGATGATCATAACACTATTGCTATAATAATTGCCTGTTAATGGGTTCAGTTCAATTGTCGATTAATTATCGGACATACCAACCTGCTTTACACTAACAATGTTAGCCATTCATGTAATTTGGTTTCTTGCATCAAACGCCACTGTAGTAATTACAACTTTAGCGGCTGTAAGTATTTATTAATATGCAAATTCGAAAGTGAGTGGCATCCAGCAGTCTATCAAACATCCAATTTCTTTAAACTAGTTAGTTTATGTCAAAAACGTACATCATTTCATCACATGTTGTGTTCTAATACGTTACTGTAATTTATCATTTAAAATGAACTGAACAAAAATTCAGAATTAAACAAACTAACAAACCAAATCGCTATCAAATAATGATGAATTGCCTTTTATTAATATCATTCATAGAAAAATGAATAAACTACATAAATCATTAATGTAGTATTTTTCTGACACGGCTAATAAACCTAGCGATTTTTTTGTTTGTGTTTAATAGCGCTTTTGTTGCAATTTTTTTAATTAAAAAATCTGCAAAATTTCTTATAATCTTGCCTCAACATTTTAATTATTTTGGCATGCTTTGACATCAGAACCAGCCATGTTCTGCAGAATATTGCAGACAAAATTTTCGTTCGGAAAACGGGCGCTAGTATGGAAAATTGCAAACCCCAATAATTGTACATAAAAGCTCAGATTTTCATTAACGCCTGCCCAACGGGCACTAGTATTTAATTCAACTTGACCCCATAATAGAATAGTTGAGTACTGGGTAATCAATTGGCTATAGAGCCGACCAGTTTTTCTGCCGGCATCAAATTAATCGTTAAACGTTTTAAATTAATTATTGAATTTAATTATCATTTTTTGTTCCAATAAAACATTTGTGTTTGAACATTAATTTTCTAAAATAATGTAGAACTTTCTAATAAATTAAATAAAAATATTCCCCTGGCGCATTCACCTATTTCAGCGACCGCCTGAAAACTACCCGAAATCCAATCTATTAATAAATTAACAATCGATAAATCAATTTTCTGCGTTTTTATGCGTCTATGTATACGAAAAACTCATTTCTTGTTTAAATAACGCACATTTTTTACTCAATATAGCAAAATTAGTTACAAAAATAGCATTTTTATTTACTATTAATTTAATATTTGTTTTCAGCTACTTAAATAACTAACATCGAGGCACCTTCTTGTTCACACTTTAGTAAATACTGTCGGAGTGTCGGGATAATTTTAGTTTAAGTTGTATATTGTTTAATTAAGCATAAATCATCACCAGAATAATTATTAAACTTTCTCAGAAGCTTTAGTAATCAGTGCTAAAAGTTTCTTGATAGATAAGGGCAAAATGAAAAATAAGTACTAGACATAAGCTTTTGGTAAGCTTTTTTGAACACCCAATACATCCAGGAATTTTTGATAATTGACATAAGCTGCCCGACTTCGTATTGTTTACAAGCTTCAGTTTCAGTTTAAACTTTCAAACAACCGAAATATTTTTTTTTGGATTTATTAATAAAATCTAAAAGCAACATGCGACTTTTTTATTCAAAGTTAATTTGCTACAATTAAAAAAGAATCTTTCGCTTCAACTATTTTGAATGGCAAAAATAAAACGAACGCATTGTACTTGTACCTGGCTTTGAAACACAAATGTTTCAGTTCATGAAGCTGGAATATTTAGCGCTTAATTTTAAATTCAAGCGTATGAAAGAATATGGGTTAAAATTTTAAGGCGACATTTACAATAATAACTACTTAATTAAAATCCTTTTCATTCTACAACTAATTAGGAACAAACTTAACAATTGACTCTGGAAAATACCTGCTTGCTAAATAAATTGTTTTCTAATTTTCTTAGTACATATTTTGAAGCTGCATTAAACTACTCGTATCAAGAAGGGATCTTACTATATTTAATTATTTTATTGGGATTCAATTTTCATCAAGGAAAAAGGAATAGATTAAGTAATTGGAAAGCTTTCAGGTGCTTTGGCTTTTGTTCCGCTTGTACATAGATCCAGCGAAATAAACCACTTGAAGATGAAATTAGTTCATTTAGATGCAGATCACGATTGACTTGAGATTGGCTTGAATCTCAATCAAGCTGTATTGTTTTGTTCTGTCAATGTTTAAAGCAAACCGTCTCTTTATTTATTTATGTGTTTAAAAGCTCATAGTTGACTTCATAGTAAAGCAATTCCTTAATATTATAATTTCGCAAACGTGATCGCAACTCTCCAAATAATTTTTTTGTGGTAGTTTAAAAGGAAACATTCAGGATACTTCTGGTATGCATAATTGAATTAGTTTTAAGATTAACAAGACAGGCAGCACAAACAAGATAGTTAATACGATTAAAAGTTTAAGTATAATTTGGCTGAAAGTTTCCATGCGATTAGTTTCACGAGATTTAATGTAGTAGGCGTCAAGTCTTTGTATTTCCATTTATTATTAAACTGCTTCTGAATAAATAAAGTATAACCCTCAACTAATATCCAGTGAAATTTCTAAATTGCAATCTCTTTAATTAATTATCTCTTAAACTTAAACTTTGTTGCTCCACTTTGCAGAAATTGCTAAACTCTCTCTCCGAACATTGAATATGTCAATAAACATTTGACCTCCCAACATGTATCGTTAATGATCATTCAAACTTGAAAATGTGTTTCTATGTAGAGTTGACTTGAAGGAATCAAGTCAAGTACAATTCTACGGTACGCCAGCTATTTATGCTTAAGTTAATTTCAATTAGATTGGCTGGATACTCAATAAAGTTTTAATGTATGAATAAAATAGAAAGGGATTGAAAGGAGTTGGGAAAGTTCGAACATTTACATAGAAAAGTTGTGATGCTCCTAGGCCATCCCACTCATGCCTAACAAAAGTGATTTAGAACTAATTTTCTGTAAATCCAGTTACGATACCATCTAAAATACACAACACAGTATTTTAAAAGAAAATTACAGCATGTCAGATTTGAATTATTTTCCCAACACAGACGTGAAATTCAGTTCAGTTCAGCGAGCAGGAAAAATCCCAAACTTCACTCTCTTTTCCATATATTTATTCGACTAAATTACAATTTGATTTATCCCTGAAAAATTCATGATCGACAGTACAACAATAATTAATTGAGACGGCATGAATAAGTTTGTAAAATTTCGAAGGTTTTGCAATTATTTTTCGTATAGCTGAATCAACAGTGAAAAAGTATTTATTTTCAGCAAGAAAATAAATATGTTACAGTTGAATAATTTTTTCTAACAAACATCAAATTTTTCGAATATAGATGTTCGAGTTCAATAGTCTAGAGCTTTAGATTGTTGTGTAGTAATAAAAGTTATTGAACGTTTTGTGATTTTTATTGCTGTTGGCGTTGTTGGAAGATAAGAGCTTTGTAATATATGTTTTATGGAGTAGTTTATCAAATTAATGTTGGAACCCCCAACCTTTTAAAAGTTGTGAAAATTTTTGATCTAGTTAAGTACTTAGTATACTCTATCAGAAAAAAATTAATTCCTTTCAGCCATTCGGTAAATGTATTTTCAGTAGTTCAATATAAATCGAGCAATTTTACTAATCAATATGATACCGGATGATCCTTTATGTCCGATATTCTCCTCAGGAATTTCCACTCAAAGAAAATTTGTTTTCCCGCCCAAGCCACTATTACAACTATTTTCTTAGAAAAATATTGGAGACTTTTATACAGATACTGAGTAACTGATGCAAATAAAAGTTGGGAAAAATGTACTCGCATTGTATGAAACTGCATACAAAGCAGTAGAAGATAGGGATATAAAGACGAGAACTGAAAAGTATCATTCAATATTTATATGCAGTCGCGATGGATTGCGAATCGAAAAGTTTCATTAATTTTTCAGGCAACCATTAATTTCTGAAAAAATTCTCTCAGAAAAAATCAATAAATAATATTTGTTCAATTAATATTATGTTCTGTTTGAATTAAATAGAAAGAGGGTTCTTATCGCATCGTCCTTTGAATTGTGAATGTGAAAGACATTGTCAGAGTAGACCACGCATTGTTCCATATGACAATAATCCACATGTATTCGCTTTCAAAAAAGTGCTGTCGATGGACATGAATTAATATTTTATTATTACTGTAATTCAAAAATTCGTGATATTTATGTGGGTGAAACATGTGCGAGTTTTAGTAGAGTGCAGTGTAGCGTTCGGCTATGTTTGACAAGACGACATAGAGAATCATTCGACTGTAAATCTACCTACAAACAATTATTATTAATTGTCAAGCTAGAATAAATAAAAGGTAGTTCTAAACGTGTATGTGTGTTTGAGTATGTTTAAAAAATCAGCAATGTCGCTCGACGGTTCTATTTGCTCTTATCAGCGCTCTGCAACTTCAAAATTTCTCTCTCTGGCTCGAATTTTTCGATTTGCTTGAAATACATAGAAGCGCACTCTATTAGTAACAGTCGTATAGTGAATGGAAATTTTATTGCAAATTTCTTATTTCCATCATTGCAATTTACATTTTTATACCATCATGCACAATATCAGAATTACGAATTTCGCCTCAAATAAATACGAGATAAATATTTAAAATTCCTCAGATATGGTTGCTATTTTGCTAAAAGCAAAACCGTCATTTTTCTCAGTATCACTTCTATTTATCTCTGATTTTTCATTTTATTCCGCAAACTTTCTTTGAAATAAACATTTCTATGATGCAGATGAAGTCAGTCCGCGAAAAAGTAATTAATAATAATAATAATAAATGAACTTGATTAAAATTATGATTTTTATAAAACCAAAGGCTATCGAGTTGTTATTTGTTTAATTCGCAGTTTTATAATCCCTGTATGTATAATTAAAAATTCGCTGGAAATGAGATTCCACAGTACTTCTCTCGTTTATATACTAAAATTTAAATAAATCTGACAATTCTAACTATGAGGGGGGTATTAGGGGTTACAATTGTAAAATGTAGGTCTAGCCTAATTTCAATTAAATTAACTAAGTAATGATAAGTTAAATATGTTAAAATTACTACTACCAAATTTGAAAGAAATCCGAGCATTTTGACTGTAAAGGGTATGTTAAGGGTTGAAGTTGTAAAATAAGGGTCGCATATTATTTTTAATTAGATTATTCGTAAATCTGTTTTAAATGTATAGTAGAAATCTAATATGAAGAAAATCCGATCCATATAACTCAAACTGTATATTTGGGGGTGGGGGGTGTGTAGTTAGGGTCGTAAATTTTTTTTAGTCACTCATTATGTGAAAATATATAAAATTACTGACGGAAAATGGTGAGTTATGCTGACATATAAGAATAAAAACACCGCCAATTTTTGAACAATTAATTTAAAGACCCAACAGGCCACTAGGGTTCATTTTTAGGGGATGAAACTTTTACCAGAACTTTCTTCAATGTATTCCTAATATGTATGCCAAATTTGGTTCAAATAAAATATTCCTCCTGGCAGGTATTTACGTTACAACTTATGCATTTTTACAACTTTTTGACCCTTCAACCCTTAATAAAAAGTCAACCCTTAAAAAAACTACAGATTTTTTGAAAGCATTCACCACTTGGGGTATACACGAAACATATGTTCAATATTTGGTCAAAATCGGTCTGCAACTTTAGAAGATTAAGTGGATGCACCGATTTTGCTGTTTTTGGCATGTTTTTGGCCAATAATGCGCAGGTCCTTGAGAATTTCCTAACTTTTTTTTCTTTGACCTAATCAATGGGCAGGTAGAAAAAAAGGACGCAAATTTTGCTTTAATCGGGTCAGTAGATTCCGAAATATAGCGGTTTAAAGAAACGAACAGACCGACAGACCGACAGACCGACAGACCGACAGACCGACAGACCGACAGACCGACAGACAGACCGACAGACGGAAATTAGTGAATATGATTTTCGTAATCTACGCATTCAATAAAGTAGAAAAAAGTGAAATTTGGAGAAATTTTTTTTTTCATGAATACAATACTTCCTCTACGAGAGAAGTAAAATCGCTGAATGCAAGAATCGCGGTACAAGAGAAAATGAATGATAAAAACTTTTTTAATTCCGTGCATAACAAAGGAATAATGCCGTCCTAAAATTTACTTAATAATCTAAATATTACAACTTTCATATTTCTTAAAAATGCAATATCAAACAAATAATATAAATCTTCAAATTGCCTTTAAATCATTTTATGCGCTTACGTTTCAAACTACATATTAAGTAGATACGATATAGTAAGGATTTTCTTTCTTCCAAATTAAATTCTAAAAGCTCTTCTTCGAACTCAACTTTTTATATTGACAAAAGAAGCTTTTTGTCATGTAGTCTATTCCACATCACAAGCCGTCAATATCTGCCGCCACGTCATAAGGAACTAGATCGGAAACCACAATTTATTACTTTTACGCTACTTTGCTTGGAAATTTGCAGCAATATTCATTTTTTCCATCTCAGGGAAGAAAGTACGTACTTTCCAGCCTAGGAAGAAAACGTTTCCTCCACAAATTGATAGTTTTAATCGCTTTATTTGTTTTTTAGAAATAATTAACGTCCAAACTTTGATGTAGATTGGTAGACTTGTTTGTACATTTTATTCTGATAAAATTTAATTATAAAATTGACACGTAGTTGTCACTTACTCCAACAAGTTTATAATCAAAATATATTTATTAAAAATTGCCGTCACTCTTCAATTTTTTTTATTAGTTTAGTTCGAAAAGTTTTAATTGTAATTTGTTCAAAAATTAATTAAACGAAGCACTTGGCATATTAAAGAGGCCTTGTGCAGAGAATGACTGTACCATTAAAACAACACTTAGTAATACAATGATTAAACCAATCAAAATAAATTCGTGCTTTTATAGCTAGTAGTGATTTAACAGTATTTGAATGCTTAAATGAAATTTAAGGGTTTATCTTGAATATCTTATCAACAGATAGTCGTCGTAAATGCGAGTGTAATTCTTAACACGAAATAATGTAGAAGGCAGAAACTGAATGCTAAGTAAGATAGTTAAAGTTGTCATATTTGAGTTTTTAATCATTCAAATTTGTAGCTGGTGCGAGCAAAATGCATTATTAAAATTTCGAAAAAAAAGTGCTCTCACATTAGCATATCTAAAATCAGAATTTAGTTCGTTTCAGTTTAATGGCGTAGAAATTATTCAATTTTCAAGGATCTCCCTTTTTAATCAATAAAGGAAGACTTAGTTGAGCCTCTGCCAGATTTAGTTTGCATCAAAATCGAATAAATCCTGTTATTTTAAATAGTTAGTTAGTATATGCATCAATACTTAATACCGGCGCTCTCGACCTTTTCTGCGAACAGTTGAAAATGCTAATCGTTATACTGAGATTGTAATTTATTCACGTGCTGATGAATAAATAGTGTGAAGACACTCGAATTTATAATGCACAAGATGCGGGAAAAAATGAAAATTTATGAAAAATAAAGTCGACAATTTATTGGAATAAAGTTTAAAAGATTTGCGCATCAGAGTTTAGCAATATAGATGAGAGCAATAATCTACCCCTAACATATTCCTATATAATATTGTATAAAGTCGAGCAAGGGCTGAGACGTATCTCGCAGGATTTTACAAGTTTACCCTCGACGGTTGGCATTTCATTGAACAACTTCTCTTCTTTTCCTTCGCTCAGTTTCCCATCCATCGACTAAATCATAATCCTTCCAAGGTTCACTGCCTAAATAACAGCTTTTCCATATTCCGCAATTTATTCAAATACGTATAGTAGTATTTTTTTTCAATCCAAAATATTGGAGCTAATCCAAAATCCTTACGTTCGTTGAATAAACATAAACATTTTCTTAGTATTATGTTGTTCTAATAAATCGCATTATGAAACTTGCAGGTATCAGTGTAAAAATAAAACGTTATACAATGTTTTCCTCAAACTTAGTGTCATTTATTTTCACTTAAATATGAACGGTGCAAAGTGAGAAAAGTGATAAATTACCCAATTCGCGGAAATGTGTGAGATGATGGAAAATTTTATCTACGTCAAATTGATTCCTATTAAACCAAATAGATTGTACAATTTGTGATATTTTATAAGCCAAATGTACGAGTAGATGAAATCAGTCAACTTTATCCTGTTTCTCATTTAAATTATGTTTTTTTTTTATTATTTTGTAAAGTGTCCTTTGTGAGTTGCCCATTTTTCCTGGTGCAATAAACATTGACTTTAAGCGTGTGGTCGGTAGCTTTTTTGCGCTTTAAGACCACCCCATTATTTAATCCTTGCTGGCAGTCATCTATCACTGGCGGGAGCGGCAATAAAAACTTTCAAGTCCTCTCTGTGTTGTTCCATTTTTTTTCTTGTTCTTGTAACGGCTGTAAATTGTAACAGCCGAAAGCGACGCGTGTGTGCATATCTTTTGAATTTTAAATTTAGATATGATGAACTGGCAGCGCACTTTCTTTTTCGTATTTTGTCTAGACTTTTCCTGCAGGACAACATGATACATGATCAGCAAATTAAGTGGAAAAAATAATCGCGTTAATAACAAAAATTAATTTTAGTCATCATTTGAAATACTACGCTTTAAAAGCATTCGTATCGAAAATTAAATTATTTGTCAAAATTGTTAATTATTAGAGTGCGATTTAGTGCCAAGACAAACTTTAATATGAGTTCAAGAGCTCAAAACAAGCCGTGCATAAATAAAATTGGAAACAGCTTAATCAAAATAAGTTTGCAATCTATTTTGTTGCTTAAATGCAATTAAAGTATTCGAACAACAAAGAAGTGCATCGATTCGATTCGAATCTTGACCTACTATTTGTTCATTTAAATCGAATTTATTATAAATATTTGATGCAGGTGAAAAGTTTAATGAGTAATGCAGAATAAATAAACAAATGTGTCTGTATTAAATCTTGGCCTAATTTATATTCAATTTATTTTCGAATAAATACTAAAGAAAAATAAACTATAAAAATGCAATATTCGCGGTTTGGGTCAAAGCAGGGCAAGTTGCAAAATCTATTAATATCCACAGTGCATCTAAAACTGTTATGTTGTGTCATTCCAACACCAATTTATATTTATAAAAGCCACTAGCACTGAAGCTGATGACTTGTTTATAAATATAAACGATCTACTAGGAATAAACTAGCATTAAACATGTTCATTAGAATGTCTTGGACAGCACCTTAGTTCATCATTTTCACATTGCACGCATGTATGGACCTACATCTAGAATTAGACCTTTGTTCATCTTTCTGTTGCAGTGTTATCAGGCCGGTGTCAGCTGCGTATCAAGCAGTAGTAACCCTTTGCCAACCAATAACAGTCACTGCCCTTCCAGCCCGCGCCCTAGGATGACCGTCAATTCGCAGTCGGGCCACCCCAAGTCACCTCGACCTCCTGATGACCTAATCACCACTGCCACCACAGCTCTTCGACGCCTGCATTTCAAATCTGGCCGCAATGCCACCAAAACTGCTTCAAAGCCAACCCAACAACAACAACAACAGGTACTTTGTGTACAAACTAGATGTTTCTCCACTCTATCTAAAATCCATCCAATCCAAAATCAATGGTCTAATTAATTTTGAATTACTTTGTTGCAGAACCAATCAAATCAAGTCCCCAAGGTGATTGTAATGGGCTCAAGTACTGCTTCTGAAACCACCATAAATACAAGTACCGACAGTTCGAATACAATTGTAACGACGATGACTGCAACAGATGGTGAAGCGACTGAAGATAGTCTGGAGATTAATGAGCCTATTGATATTTTGAATACCGAAAATCTGATGGATGCAAGCTACAAATCTTCTGCGCAAATTTTGCAACCAACACCTATGAGTCCCAAAACTCCTGCTACCGCTAGACAGAAAACGCCACCAACTGCTAAGCAAGAAATGAAATTCACTTTTGATTTGACTAAAGACGACAATATGAGCACACCAAAAGCGTTACCCCAAGAACAGAATCGATTTCATTTTGATACCGAGAGAAAGTATGATGAGAAATCGGTGGATACATTTATGGACGAGCAAATTGAAGCGTTGAAGCAAGACGCTAGAAGAAGAAATAGCTACAAAGTGGCTGCCCAAGCCGATTTTGATAAAATAGAAGTAGTGAACAGCAACAAAAGTCATACAGATACGCACAGTCCAAAAGAACACCGACGAAGTTTCCGAAGAAAGCTGGATGTGGAGAAAGAGAAGCAAGTGCGAACATCGCCAAAACGTCGCGCTGAAAGAGCCAACACTTCATCGCCGGAAAATGAAACAGATTCGCCCAAACCAAAACATAGGTAAGACATATTCGGATATCTGGGTAGTAGTACTAATTGGAGTTTATTTGATCCAGGCACAAAAAGTCGAGTCGGAAGCATCACCATTCGCCCAATAAGCAACCACGCGACCAATTCAACTACGATGAAAAGCACATTGCAAAGTACCGAAGCTCGAGACCAGCTCGAATGACACCACCATTGCCAGACCTGCGGGTAGACTTTTTCAACGAAGTAATGGACAATTGCCAACACGATTCACACTCACTTCAAGTGTCTGTTTCTACTGAGAAGCGAGGCAGTGTGTGTCTAAACAAATGTCTACGTGAGGTGGGGGCCCAGTTTGATTCTGCAACATCTCCTATAAATGTTACCACCAATCCTTTGGAAAACTCAGTGCATTTTGGTAGCAGAAAAGCACCGCAAGCTACCATCGTCGTTCAACAGCCTTCAGTCAGTCTTGACCACGCCAACATTTCGACGATTTTACTGAAGAACGGTAGTGAATTTGTGTCTAACGTTGAAAGTGCCGGGAATAAGTTGTCCTTCAAAAGGCAGAAGGAGGAGAATATGAAGCAACTGTTGGATGTTGCAAATAATCTCACTTTGGAGGAAATACATGACTTTGAAATGAGGTAAGTTCGGTTGTTCTTAATCATTGTTTTTGACAATCCCATTTAAAGCGCATTCAAATTTGTCGACAAAGCGAAACAACGTGTTTCGGTGTACCTGCAACTGAAACGCGCGTTTCAGCAGAGCGAGACCCCGTGGATCGTTCTTGGAACTTGCGGTTTTCGAAACGTGGAGGTTCACATTTATCACTCAATATCGATTTGCGAAATGGTTTATAATCTTTCTCTGAATTGGTCCGAAAGTTGCTTGGATTAAATTTTAAGAAAACATTTTTTGTCTCAATATTTTCCTTGCAATACGTGTTTTCGTTTAAAATTTCGATGAGGGAGCTTTGATTGTTTTTTGATGCGGAAATGAAGTTCCAGTTAAAGTTTGCCAATCGATGAAAACACAATAACCTTCATCGTGTATTATTCTAACATGCTTTATATAGATTATATAATGATGCAGCAATCTTTGTTTGAAACTCATTTTCAAAATAAATATGAGCAAAATTATCGAGCGTGGAAGGTCATTAGGCTGAAATTTATTGTATATTTACTCGATTGAGCTTGGAAAAAGAAATAGTTTGTGGATTGGATGGTCAGCAAATATTCATCATCTGTTTAAATTTCAGTGCAAATATTAGATCATGAAACAAAGTTACAATAAACAACGCAAATATTGCTTGGTTTATAGATTACTTGTTTATTATATTTGAAAAAAAAATCATTTATTAAATCATAGTTAATTATAGAAATTTGCAATTCTGAAAAGGTGAACATTTATTCGATGGACGAGTAGCTTATTTGATTCAACAAAATTATTAGATTATTCTAAATGGATGCTGAAGTTTTGAGTTCAGCTCTTCATAATATAATTATTTTTTATCGTCAACCAGCACTATATAATTCAAAGCTGCCATTTTTATGGACAACTTCACCCGCTTTTTGAAATTGACCTCTCTCGCTCTGCCTGTGTGCATTCGATTAGATTAGAATTTATTGAAAATAGCTTAGAAAAGGTTAATCTACAATATTTATTATTATAAATAATGAAACCACTTTTGTTATGAACAATATTGATTTTTTGACTTCGAGGAAAAATGAATGCAAAGAAAATTAATTTTTACATCGCTTAATTTGAATAATATATAATTAGAAAACGTATTTATAAATAGAGAATGGAACTAAAAATACACGCATTAAACTAATTCGAAATACACTAGCCATTTATAAATAGATTATTAAATGCAACTAATTATAAACACTACGGTGCTAAATTTGAAACTATTAATGGACGAAATTAAATCAAAATAATTATAATTCTAAAGTTGTAGCTGAATTTAAATAGATTTTACTAGTTTATAAAGAAAGAATAAACTTTTTATTCTTGTAAACTGATACCCGGTTCACGTTTTCAATCGACAATTCGATAGCAAACACCCACGAGTGTGGTGTACAACATTACAATTCGAGTTTCCGTGTTTTTGAATTTGACGAACCCCAATAGGATTACGATCAAATATATTGCAAACATCAAAGTGCACCAATCAAGATCTTTTTTATTGTTTTGCGTAATTTCTATGCGGTTTTATTAAATCTTTTTCAAATATTTTTATGACTTTCTAAAATGTAGTAAAATTTTGGAAAACTTTCAGATACGGTAGCCCCCACCACAATCGATCCCAATCCGTCAAAACGCCGGGAAGGTCTTCAGGAAGACCAAACTATCTATGCCTCCCTCAGCAGCGATCAAGAGTCGCATCAATGCCAAACACAGGAGTTGAAGAGGAATATTATCGTTTAAGGCACTTTTCAATCACTGGCAAAGGAATTGTAAATCGAGGTGATAGTTTAAAAAGCAGAAGAAGCAGGTCTAACAATTCGGTGGCTTCTAGTAATTCAAGGTAAGTTGTGCTAAATGCGGAAAATTCATTATAGCGTGTAACGTAATTAAAGAAATTCCTGGAAACTTCTAATTGATTTATTAGCAGGAATTCTGCAAATTTTCTACGACTTTTTCGCAAAAATAAGGTTGGAGTATTTTGTAGAACTATAATAGTCGAAAATCTTGTGTGGTTTGAAAAAAGAAGTGAAATGCCAAGAGTATTACACAAACTGTAGTATAGACATAGAATATTGATCTGTCTGCAGCAGAGTGAATATGTGAAAACGCCCGAAACCAAACATACTTTTACTAATAAGCCATTCGATAATATTGAATTATATTCACCTTGCCTTTGAAGCCTAATCTAATACATCGACTAAGAATAAGAGCAATTATGCTACGTGATATTAAATTTGCAACAATTAGTCACATTTCAACAAGCCCACAAACAACGAAGGCATTTATTATAAGCTTGCACCGATGCACTATGAATGCGGTTACATAATTTGTTGTAAACTATGACAACCCTTTCGCTATTCCTATTAGAATATGTTCGTCTGGAATTCCTAAAATTTTCGCGCTAATTTAAAATAAATCAAAAGTGTGCGTTTTAATTGGGAGGAAGGACTTGCAGCAGGAATGGCTGCTGAGAGTTGAAAGTAGAGTAGTTCAGGTCAAAGAGAAAATTGTGTGAGGAAGCATTAATGAGACGATTTAATGTAGCTTTGTCATTTAATGCAGAAAAGTAGCACTAGTGAAGATACACTTTGAAAACTAGAGTTATTGTAAAGCTTTCAAGCGAGCTTTCAAGTATCTTTTACATTAAATTTGTCTCTTTTAATTGCCGATCTATGCATTTTATATTATTGGTTTCATAAATAAAATCTATAATTTTGAAATTAAATTAATGTTTTGGTTCTTTTTTGAGATGAAACATTTTTTGTCCGTAAATAATTATTATCTACAACTGAAACTGATAGACGTCAAAAAGTTTGGCTCAATAAATATGCTCGAATGTTTTGATAAATGAAAAATATGTAGAAATTTGACGTGAAAATATTATTGCTTCAATCAGCCACTTGTCTTCTTCAAACGTTGCGTGTGTGAAACGTATTTTACCAGCGTTAAAATATGTTACAAGGTTTGTAAATTTTCGAGCACTTCTATTTATATGAATATGTAAATTCCGTTTTTTTTTATGGATAATTTTGGAATTGCGTATTTTTTTGGTATAAGTTCCGAACAAATTAATTGAATTGTAGGCTGTGAAAGATACGCTGGCTTTCCCAAACACAAAGCTCGAAACTAAAGCTATAAATTAGTCTGCTTTTGCGATTTCGAGACGAGGAGAAAATCGACTTGTAAACAGTAACTATTCTTTCGGTTTCCACTTTCCAAGCTACTTTGAAATTACGACCTATTTTGTGACGATTATCATCATCATCAGACTTCAATTAGACCACAACCACAAAAATCAATTAATATGCTGTAGTGTACGGTTTGCATATATTAATTACTTTGTGCACAATTGCATTTTTAATTATTCAACCGGCATAAAATATAAATTATTTCATATGCATGTTCCCATTACGTTTCACAGTTGAAATGCTATAAGGGAAAACAAAGGGAACTTTTATAATATTAGTTTTAAATCAATTTTTCTTTCTTCTAAAGTTCACAATCTGAACGCTATCTTATAGATGAAACATCAGTCTAACAAAATTGAAAATGTTTACAGTAAACTAATAAAATGCTGCTCAATTTATCCAAAAAATAAACGTCAATATTTATATGAATTATTTCAAAAGTCGCCTCAGAAGTTATCAAATCAAAAGAAAATTGTCCACTTAGAAACAGAAGTGGCCATAAAGAAGCGTATAAAAAAGCAAAATGTAAAGCGTTATAAGAAAAGGCAAATCGGATGTCGTCCTTTGCGAGGAATCTTTTCGCAAAGTTCCTGAGAATGCCACTCTCGGATTTAATTTAAAAACACGAGGAATGTTTAATAATTTGCAATCGGGAAAACAAAATTATGCCTTGAAGTAGTATTAATTAATTGGTGAAGCAGAAATAAGTTGTTATTAAAAACTACACGTGCAGCAACATTATTCCAAGAAGGATTTTGATTACGTTTGCTCGTTCTTTTGATGAAATAATCCTTTGGATACTTTTGCCCTCTGAATGCGTAGTCAATAAATGTATAACGTCTTATTTAACAGTATTTGCGAAAACTTTGTTAATAAACTACAAAGTAATAATAGTTCAATTGAATTTGAATCTTTCAGGGCAAAAAACATGTAAATCCTGAAAAGATTTTAAGCAAATTTTGGGATCAAAGAATTTACATATTTGTGAGATTATACAAACGAAGCTCTAGAAAGTCTTGCCACCAAGTTTGAGCATTATGTTAGTTCTATCAATTCCTGCTGTGAAAAGCAACATAAGCAGCAAATCCAATTGAACTTGTATTGAATTTGTTCAGTTGTATAATATTTTAGTTTAATATAAAGGCAATAATTTACACCACATGTTCGAGTCACATTTCTCATATTGTGCTATGAATTATGCATTATGTAGCATTATGGAGCTACTAAACGTAAACGTCTACATAAAGAAGATTAAACGCAAAATACATTGTATTAAATTTTAATCTTCTACCAAAAATATTAGATCCTACAAAGTCCAATTAAATGTGTCCGTGTAAAATGAGTGACTAAAAATAAATAGATTCTTTTCTTGCTTTGCAAATTCCACAGCTGCAGGAACAAAAAGCAATGCGACTCGACTAATCCGAATTTGTATAAAATGAGTCTTTGTTTCCCTTTGGTAGCGAGTTAAAATTGAGCTAAAAATGAGATAAAAACATCTGCTCCTGCTGCAGCGAGGCAAAAAAGTGACTAACATGCAGGTACCTGCCAAAATGATGAAAAATGAGATGAGAAATTAAATAAAAATTGTTGGCTCTAATATTTGAGTAGGGCAATTTTTCCAAGTAGAGCAGAGTGGCTAACCCACCAAATTTCCGTCTAAATCAAACGTATTTTCAGGTGTTATCGCCGGGAAAATTTATGTGCAAAAAATTCGTGCTGTATTATTCAAATTAACAGCTCTATCTTCTTCTCGCTTTACGAGCTTTCCTGATAAAATCATCAGAGGCTTATTTTCGTTGTTGTTTCTGAATAAACAAATGCTAAGCGATTGTGGTAAAGCAGCTTTTACTATTGTCTTATATTTTAAGTTAGTTACAGCTCGATAAATGCGAACATTTTCCAATATCCTCATTATATAGAAACAAGGCGAATAGAAGGAGTAGGCGTTTTATGTATATTTGGAAACACGAACACAAAGGTTTTTCTATAGTGTGCAAAATTTTATACAATGGCTTATACGCAAAGGTAAACTGAGATTGAATAAAAGGGCACGGTTTTTTTTTTTGTTTTGTTTCAAAAATAAGTGGATTAATTTTGCCATATTTTTCAATCACCGCTAGAAATATAAAATATGATGTAAATTTATTTCAGAAATATATAAAAAGTTCTACGTTAATGTTGAAAGATAAACAGAATAACATTTTTAAATTTAATTTAAATTCAATGGCAAAAAGTACGAAAAGAAATAAACTAAGCCGAGTTGGAGAACTAATCCATATATGCACGTTATATTTTTAATTAATGTAGTTCCTTGTTAATATTTATATTTGATTAAAAATAGATTTTATCCTTTAGAAAAAGAAACCTCCTTTTGCAGCAGTCTGCAATATTTTAGTAGTTTCAGGAGTTTAAGCTCTAGCCAAGCAAAACGTAAAATTTTCTTGGCGAACGGAAACAAAAGTTCGCATGTAGATATTCATTTCATTGGAGGTTTTTTTTTTGCTAATGATAATTTAAAAAATAATTAGAAATGAATATTTAAACGAAAATAAATTATCTTTTATACTATTCCAGCCAAAGCTTTTTAAAAGCTCATTGTTTTATATGCACAATAATATTTCAACGATGTAGTAGAAGAATATTATTTAGCAATTTCTGTTTTTCACTAAGCATTCTTTTGATTATTATGCAAATTATGAAAAATGAGCTTTTAATGCTGGCTCTCATTAAACTTTCGGAAGCTCGATCTGCCTAACGAACGATTGGGTTCAGTTTGTGGAAGGTGGTAAAAAGACGGCTTAATTACTAATCGAAGCATAACCGCATCGATTATATCTGGCACAAATTCCAATTGGTCTTTGTGTTAAATATAATCTCTCATCGACTGTGCCCGTTCCCATCTATTTATATATCGCTGATTTAGAATGTCATATTATTTACGGAACTCTAGATAGCATCACAGAACATCGATCTTGTCAGTATTGGTCGGTATTATCCTTCCATCGTTCCTTGCAGTCAGTAGTATGACAAAACCCACACACCAAACTAAATATCAGCGCAATTTTGCATAATTTCAAAAATGAGATAAAATGCTGCACTATGTGCTTGAGAAAAACTTATCGGAAAAATGTGATGCGTCCATTCATCATCACTTATGTGAAACGAGAATGCCAATCGCATGCATTCAGAACTACTATCAGTTCTTAAGGTAACGACATTGTGTTGTTGTGTGCATGTAGCCAATTTGATATGATAGCAACTACATTGTACGTTTTATTTCAGCACGGAACAATTACCAGGCGCTGTTTCAGCGGCAGGTTCAGCACGTACTTCAGCATCATGTAGCCTCGCTTCCTCGAGGGAGTCTTCAACTAGTGCTCCAGGTCCCACCCCATTCAAAGTTCTCATGCTTGGCGGTCCAGCTGTTGGAAAATCTTCGCTCGTCTCGCAATTCATGACATCCGAGTATCTTCATGCCTACGACACCAGCATCGGTAAGTTGTGATGGATTCGTTTAATTTCAATCGGTAGCGAAATTAATTTCGCATTTTCTCGACTGGAAATTGATGGCGCAATCAATTCCGGATTCTTGTACTAAAGTACACTATAAATGGAATAACATTTCAGCGCAACGAGATTTATTTTCGAAATATCCAGTGCATGCGATTGACACCTTCGGATGTAACTTGATAATATTGTGCTTGTCTTCAGAAAAACAATCGTAAATAATATTTGAAGAGTATATTGCACTCGCAGATTTCTATTTTGCGCTGTACTTGACGAAATATTCGGTTTATATTAAAATCAACTTTATATGACACCGTCTTTCATTTCGCGAAGATCAAAGATGTATTCAGCATCGGGTTGACATTTATTTCTCGCATTTTATTGGATTCATTACTGGCGCTAAAGTACCATTTTCAAATCAAATTTCAAAAATAAAAGGATATGTAATTTTAACGAATTGTTTTCCCAAAATTCCCCAACATAGAAACCGCCTCCCAAAAGACGAACAGTTTAATAGAGAAACGTTGTAAACTTTCCAAATAAAATTGTGGCAATTTCCTAGTTGTTGCAGAAAAACGAGAAAAGCTGACACCATATTTCAGTAAAGTTTTTTAATTGAAAGCCACAAAACCACAAGCCAGATTTATGGGGGATTTTGGCCGGTCACATTGGATTCTACTTAGTCGCCTAATAATTTGTATGGAATGAAATGAAATTCCGATACATTGTTGCAATTTAATATTCTATACATTGTTGGCTAGGAATAAAACAAAATATAAAATCCAGAACACGAAAGTGACTTTATTGGAGTCTGGACAGCAGTCAATTGTTTTACGAGAGTATTCTGTGAAAGATAACACACCGTTGCGCTATTAAAACCTGCAGAATGAAACAACGCAACATCCTGTGCAACTATAACAATAAATTTTCGCCAACATATTGTTTATAACTATAAAATGGAATTTGTTACAATCCAATACTATTTGAATACGAAAAACATTTTTTAAAAATATTTTACTACGAAATGCATTTTTCATTTAGACAGGATAATTTTATGGGCTAACATGAAATGTCGCGACTGGATTTGTTAGAAATATACAGCCCCAAAATTTAACTCTTAAGAATTCCAGCCATGCAAAGCAACCTTCCAAAAATACATTTAGTTTTTTAGCGTTATTACCATAAAACATGAAAAGAAACCTCTAAAGAATAAACACATTAACTCTGCTGAATAGCATTCTTTTTTCATAAACGATAAACCTACACAATACTCAGGGATAAAATATTCAGCAAGCAACATTTTCTCGCGTAGTTTTTCCAGGAAAAATTAAAATTAATGAAGAGTGTTATTGGTTGAAATTCTTAAGTTGGCACTCTCTTAAGCCACAAGTAAATGCATATTATCAATTTTGACCAGATTTACATTCAGTTAGTGATCAAATGCATTTTGGTCACCAATCATTGCAGCATTTTCCATTAGTGTTCGTTTGAATAATTCAATAAAATCCTGTAGTTTTTGTAATTCGTTTCGGATTAAACTGCTAGGTAAAGAAAATAAATTTGAATTTTCAATTTCAAAACCCATTGTGCACAATTACAAGTTTTACTAAAACAAAGATAAATAATGCAGCTAAGTGATTCAGGCATTAGATTCCAACAAAACCCCTTTGTTTAATATAATTTATTGTCAGATTGTAAACTTTTATCAGCGCATAAATCTAACTTATATACGTGGTACAAACCGAACTATGCAACAATACAATCCCATTTTGCTGACGTGATTTAAACTACATCTTCATACAATTCCGTGACCATTGTCCGAATTAACACTAAAGCCTAAACAATTTTTGTGGAAATAAAGCAAAGCACTCGCACATGTCCATTTCGTATTTTTAGGATGCGTCTAAACACATCAAAGCAAAATCATAGAAACAAAGAAACGTTTTCCTTTTAAGAAAATTGCTCTCAATAGAAAGAAATCTTATATGATTTTTGTTTTTTCCTTCTTTCAGATGATGAAAGCGGTGAAAAATCTGTATCTGTTCTGCTTGCTGGCGAGGAGTCTGAACTCACTTTTATTGACTTCGCTACTGCTGATCTATCTGTAAGTGTAAGTTGATATATTCTATGCATGCTGTTTTCGAAAAATCGGAGTTAAGTAGACTTAAAAATTCAATTTTTGAAAGACTAACTTTTTTGTTCAATTTATTGGTGGATTTATTCCAATTTATCTATGCCCAGATAATATTTTTGAAGCAACTAATTAATTTTGATTTATTAACGCACGTATAAATGCTTCTGTTGATTTGATCATATATTTCCGAATATTCTATACGTCCGTTAATTCAAATTGAACTGTTTAATTTATTTAAAACAAATCCATCATCCGTATGTAGGTACATATTTGTCAAAACAAATGTAGCATTAATTCAAATAATGCGGTTTATAAATTAATATTTACAAATATGCAAAAATAATTAGTAGGTACAATTGTAATAATTTAACCAATCAAATTCACTGGTATTTGCGATTGAATTATAGAACCGCGAGAAGACAATTATTAATAATACAAATTTATTAATAAATATTTTAACAGGCATTCTAATTATGTGTGTATGCTTTTAGAATCCAGTCCGCTTTGTTACAGAAATTTTTGCACTGCAGATAATTAACACAATAGGAATTTTTTTTAAAATAAACAACTCGGTTGCTAAAATATTTAAGTACTTTTTGATTAATTATTAAATGTTAAAGTATACGAAATTAATTGTTTTAATACTCGTATATAAAAATAAACATCCATATTTAGCAAAAGCGCTGCCAATAATTAATTGCCAATTAAAACTCACCTTGCCAAAAGTTTGTAAATGATTTTTTTGTATAAAAATTCTCAATTATTGATTAAATTAAAAGTAGATCGAATCTGCCGGACTAGGAGCTTAACACCAATCACTGTCATTTTTGCATAAGCGCTTTTTGATTGAATAAGCTGTATGTTTTGGTCATTTTTCTTTGGTTTATCGAAAGCTTTATGTGATATACGATCGCAACAAATTAAATACTTCAAAATAAAAAAGAGTTGAAGAAGATTACCATCTCAAATTCGAAACCATATAGGTGCCCAACCAAGAATGTTAAAGGGATTTATTTCAGCATGCCGTAATTGATATTAAATTTCACTGTTCAAACAAGAAAAAGTATCGCTAATTCATACAAATTGCCATTTTCCATCTAAATGAACTCTCATGACGGTGAGTGAGTGACCTTAATTTCCTGAAAAGATTTTTCTGCATGATGAAAAATAAAAATGGCATAATTTCCTACGCAAGCGGTAAATGTTATGTGCATGGAGCATTGTAATAATATATCGCATTAATTTCAGCCTGACAGCTGTATAAACAAGTACACGGATCCCAATGCGTATTGTGTGGTTTATTCGAGCGCTGACAGATCCAGTCTAACATGTGCTGAAAAAATCCTTCAGACTTTGTGGACACTTGACACCATCAGCACAAAAGCAGTTATTCTAGTTGCAAATAAAGCGGACCTTGTGCGATCACGGGTCGTTCCCACAGAAGGTCAGTATAGAAATTGCTTTAATCGTCCTTTTAATTAAGTTAACTCTCCCTCTCTCTCCAGAGTCCTCCTGTAGGGTCTCATTAAAATTGCATGTGTTTCCATTTATGCTTAACTGTTCTGTTAACTCCATAATCATTATTTAATATGTACAAGTGCACTATTTCAATTTAATTCGGAAAAACGTAACACTGGTAAACAAGGAGGGTGCAGCTGAGTCGTGGGTGGAAGGGAGCCTTGAATTGACCTAATAATAAAGTAGAGAAGGTCATCAACCCCGCTAGTTATCTGCAGTAATGCTTCCCTTATCCCTGCTTTGTAAGACAATGTCGATCATATCTAACCGACGCCTGGTTTACTTCCACTCAATAGCACCTATACAGAGTGCTCGCTGAAAACGTCCACCAGGTCTATTTTGTCGATATTCATGCATTATTCAGAACACTTCGTATGAAGATGTCGTGCACTGCGACTTAAATTTTACCTTTCTCGCCCTTAAAAAAACTGCTTTATTAAACAAATACATTACGGAGCATTTTACTTTCTTGGCTTAGAGCGCAATGCAGCAAAATCGCTTCTTTTCAGCACATTTTATACCTCGTCATTAAAAATAGTCTCTGATTTGTGACTCCTTGAAATAAGCTTCGTAAGTGTTCATATCAAGCGTGAGCAATAAGTCGCATTATGTTGAGTAGCGTATAAAGTCTGAAACGTCACTATCCTGAATATTACCAAAAAATTGTCTTATAAAGTTAATAAAACGTTATGTTATTCAAAGAAGGTTTTATGTTATCCCATGAAACCCTAAACAAACATATTAATTTTCATGTGGTCCCAACATAATATCAAATATTATTCTAAACGTATGGACTAACATGCAGTTTCATGAATTTATAAATTCTAATATAGTTTCAGGAAAGCTTAGAGAGTTTTATGTTACTCGTATCTCATAAAGTTTATTCCGTTAACGTTGGAATTTAATAAATTCTTCCATTGTCCCATGGAATCATATATAATATGGGCATAAATTTAAGTCGTCCCTCAAAACTTGCAGAATATAGTTAAGTAGCTTTTACAGTTAAGCTCATGGTATTTTTATGAAATGTTATTAATTGTCATGGTATCCGTCATTTCATGAAATATCCGGTTAGTTATTTTTATGCCAATTAGACTAATAAGATCCGTAGTTGCTTGTTGGGAAGCAAATTCGCTAAAGTTGAACTCGAAATAAATTAAAGTCATAGTATAATCCTCCTCAACAAAGTTAAAAAAAAGTTTTAAACTTGTTTTGTAATGTTGGGCAGTATAAATAAAATTAAAGAAAAGCACAAAGCTTGGAGTCTGGCGAGGTTCCGCCTTGCAGATAAAAACATTAAGTGTGTTATTCTGTTTAAAGATCTTTCATTCGGTTCAGAATATTTTCAGCTTTGGATGATAATACCTTATAATTAAACTTGCCAGATAATCCAACTGTAATTAATACACTCTCCAATTTCCACACACACACATACTAGTTAAATAGTATGCTGGAAATTGCTATAGAGTCGGTGTAATTATCCGGACATTATACACGTTTTCCCAACCATATATATTCACGGCACTCTCAGTCAATCACCGCAGGAAATCCAAATAAAAGCCTCTGCCGACTCGTTTCGCTGCCATTCAATCGTGACAGGACAATACGCCCGATGGGTACCTGCCCTATAAAGTAAACAGCAGGAAGGAGCGAAGGATAACACAAGCCACACATATTTAGCTTTTACCTTTTGCCCCATCATCGCCTACGTTCATAATATAAATTATGGTGGAGGCGAAAGTTTAGATGCTGAAAGGGCGGCGGGCGAATGACGAGGACATCGAAACGACGTTAGTCCTATAGTCAAGCCTCTTGTACTTTATGTGCGGCATGTGTGGATTTGCCAAACGAAAAACCGCATGTATGAAGGAATTTCATGGGGCAGCAATTTCCTTTCGAAATTTCGAAATCAATAATCCGATTACATTTCATTGCATGGTCCCCCCCGATCTCAGATTGCGTTCATAACAAATACACACGAATCTAAAGACCACTCCAGGAAATTAAAGTTCACCAATCAATTTTTATTGTTGCCAAATTATATTTGCACAACAAAATCTAATCGCAAATATTTATCCACGTAATTAAAATCGTCATATTTCCTAACAAATAGCATTTTTACTATTTTTAGTACTAGTAATACAATAGTAATACCGCATTTTTATTCCTGGCATTTGAAAACATGTTTTTCACTTTGTATTCGAGATTGAAATAAATCAATCGATACAAAATAATAGAGTATTATATTTTCCAATACGTATTGTAATTCAACTCGCTTATAAAAATAAGGTTTTAATTCTCTTCAGTCCGTAACTCCTAATCAATATCATCAAAATAACTTTTCCCGTCAAAAATACAAAATGTAAAGAATTTGGTTGTACTATTCGTAATCCTTATCAAATACTTTCAAAAAACAATTTTCAAAAATGTTACAACAATGTTTGTTTGTTTTAAGCTAGGATTTTCTCTACCAAAGTAGTTGAACGTAATTTTCGGTCAATTCTATTAAATAAAAGCGCCGTAAAAGCTTTTTAAAGTGAGTAAATGGGAAATTTTAAGCCTTCTCGAAAATTATGGGACTAAATCTGCGGATTTGTCAAAAAATATTCTCGTCATTGCATTTCACAACATCAACCTCCAAAAACATTAATTTCATTAACAGCAATTTCATACAATCGGTTGTATTTGGTAGAATGGTTTATGGATGGAATTATAATTGACAATATACAATTTTAGGCATTTATGATGATTCATTTAAATTCTAATCAATTTAACTAATTAAACCTGAATCTCAATTAATCATGATTTAATTTGGGTTCATGTAATAAAATGTTTAATAAATCGGCGATTTAAATTACAAAATACGACAATTTAAAATGCAAAGGTTCATTACAAATTCCATTCAAGCAATAATGGAGTATGGAGAGTATTTCATATAAAAAGCCACCCTATCATTTATAACGACCGAGAACCATACAAAAGCGTGTACATTTTTCTAATAATTGATGCAAACAGTGTAAATAAAAAATGAATACCTCACCTATGCCACGCTTTAATAAAATGCATTATTCATTTTAGATAGGAGAATGTTTATCCATCAAGGCAAAATCAAACACAAACAAAAACCACCCTTCGAAACTAACTGACCGAAAACCTTCCCGTTTTTTCTCCAGAATCTTTGTCCTTTCTAAATTTGAAAATTCAATTGCAGAAGGTAAATTGATGGCCACATCGTACGATTGCAAATACATAGAGACATCTGTGTGCATCAATCACAACGTGGATGAACTTCTGGTTGGAATTCTAACGCAAATCCGTCTGAAACTCGAAAATCCCGAACGGTCCAGGGATTTATTTCGCAAGAGGAGCTCGTCAAAAAAGAGCCTCAATCGCAACAAATCACCGGCATCGGGAGCGGCTACACCCACCACCGCTGGCAGTGCTCAGAATTCGCCGAAAAAATATCGAGGTTCGCGAACATCCGCCAGTTTAAAAGTACGCAATCTATTGGGCAAAGTTTGGGCGCGTGATAGCAAATCAAAATCCTGCGAGAATTTGCATGTCTTATAAGCTGTTTTCGTTATCCTTGTGCAAGATTTATTTTTAAGTATGTACAAGATTCATTGTGATTTTTTTATAATGAGCGCTCAATGAGCTATGAAATTATGTATGACATTTTGAGGTGGCGTTAATAGCCTGTCGAATTTAATTTTAATGTAATTTGTATGCTTATTGATCGCCCGATATAATGTTACTAGTTTTAGGAATTTATTTAACGGTAAGATTTTAATTATTTGACTTTTTATATATATTTTTTAATACGACTTTTTTATTATATTATAGAATTTTATAGAAGCGTTTTACTTATTTTAACAGTCTTATAAGAGCTACTAATATTACTACTACTATTTGTCAACATTAACATATCGCTCCCTCCTGTATATAAATTTTGATTGTTAGGACAGTACGACAAGAACCTATTTGTGTTGTTCCTATCCAAACAATTTACCCTTTGGGTCCATAATATTAATGAAACACCAAAAACCGTTATTGTAAATTAAAATTAAATTGCACAACCAATGCCAAAAAAATTAAATTGAAGGAAATTAACTAAATGCCCTTTATAGAGAAAAATGTTAGAGTACCTAAATTGGCAATAATTTTTCACTATATATTTATCCAGAATTAATTAAATATTAAAATTGGGGTCCATTTGTTAGCATTTAAATGAAATTAATGTAAAAAATAGCTGCTAGTCAATGAAAATTTGTACAATATATATATTTATTAAAAACCAAATGATAAATATTGAGCAAGGTTCAGCTTTAATTATATAGTTTTGAAACAGAAGAGAATGTAATAAATTTAAATTAGAAATCTGGTTTGATAAAACAGAATCAAAACGTTTTGTTCCTGTATTAAAATAAAAGTATATCGAGGCGCTCAAAAAATTAGTAGAAAATGAATCAAAAAGAAATTTGACCAATTTTATTTGTGCCTTGAACTGGGCTTTGTCGCTATAGAGGTAGAGGGTAAAACAAAATAATTATTGCAATTGCGTGTAGAAAAAACAAACAATTAAAGAACTGAATTAAATTTGTATAAATATATTCCATATCTAAATGTATTGGATTAAATTTAAAAATTAATTAGCTGTCTATATTATATATCAGTATTCAATCAATATAAATATATGTTTAAAAAATGTCCTTAAAAAATAATAACAATTTATCAATTTTAATGTAGATTATCTATTATCATGTATTTATTATCTTCCATTATTTGAGATTTACCTGAAAGTATCGTAAAATATCTATGTTTAGATCATAAGATTATTAAGTGCCAATTTATTTACTGTTGATAATTAATTAATTTACAATCATATGAAATTATTACGCTAATACGAGTTCTCATTTAATGTTATTGTGCTTTTCGAATAATTATTTATGAAAATGAACAGAAATTTATACAGACAGATAAATGTATGCAGCCAAGAAATCACTTCCAAAGTATTTACAGAAAAGTGGATAAGGTAATTGTTGTATATTTTTGTGTATTCTTTACCCATTTCTCATGTTCGGATAATCGGGTAAATATTATTAGCAAGTGTAGCGATTGTTCTTCATTTATTTGAAATAATGTCAATCATTTATGAGCGAAAATGTTTAAATAATAAATAATATGAACAAAAACAATTATTATTGACAACTTAATTTCAAGTTACTGATGTAGTTAATTATTATAATTATTAACTGGTACTTGTATAACCACAAAAATAATTCTTAATGCACAATTTGGAATTTTAAAATTTGTAAATTTATAATCTACTCGTAAAAATATTATAATGTAAGAGAAATTTGTAAAAATAAATTTATTGCTGTGACTTTACTATATTTTTTTTCAAAATTATTCAAAAAATTTCCAGATTTTTATTGAAACTCCACTTCTCATTTATTTGCAACGGTAGGTGCTTAAGAATAAATGCAAGTATCACTTATGGTAATGGGAGCTTTGAGTATAAGTTGAATCAGTTATACTTTAATAGAAACTGATTCGATTTACATTAATAACACCGTTCACATAATTACCGTATTTATGTCAGCTTGTATTTATTTTTCTATTGCCATCAAAAATACTTAATATCTACTTTAACATCGTCTATTCGCATAAATTACTTGTGATCAATTCTGATCAAAAAAATCATTTAATTGTTTTGTGGAAAACTTGCAATTGCAAGTTTCTTAAATAAACCCTAACAAGTGTAATTATCAACGATAATTAAACAAAACCAGAAACTGAGCAAGTGTTTAAAGATTTATGCTTAACAATTACGAAGCAGAACGTTGCTGTTTGTAGGCTCTCTGCATTATTACAAAGTGCATTTCCGCATTTATAAACTATTCACTTTTTGCAAGAAACAGAACTGTTTAATGGATAAAGACAGACAGCACTTGTGGGCCGTGTTCAAATGGTGCTAAAATAGGTTAACATTGGAATTCTTGGATATCAATTATTTTGTTCAATGAAACCGTGTTAACTATAGGATACTTGTTCAGAGGCCATCATTAACCATTTTGACAGAAGCGCTTTTTAATTAACACTTCTTAATTACCAAAGAAAAATCACGACCTTTCTCAGTACGTATCTTTTGACTCGAATAAGATTTACTGGAAAATATATTTGCAGTAGCTGAATTTCTTTATCGATTGATGATTTCCGACATCTGATACAATGTTCATTATGCAAATTGTGTATGAATAATTTGTTCACTTTTTTTTCAGCAAGATTCTCGCTTACAAACAGCTTCAGGCTTGAATTTTAATTCGTTTTATTCGTCTTTCTAATCTACTATAATAGGAATATTAGAGGTTCAATTAATTTTTTTGCAAAACTTATGCAATTTATTGGCGTTCTATATGTTTTCTGTTTCAAACATTTAATTAAGTTAAGACACAGCGAGTGTTTTACATTAAATAAAAATCATGGTGGTCCTCCATGTCCTGATTACCGCAGACAGCAAACGCTATTGTACTCTTCTTGTACAGTCACAAAAAGTATACATGCTCCAAATGAAAATTACTGTAGAGTTAATTAAGTCTTTAATTGAATCAGATATTAGACTGAACTGGAATATATATGTACAACTAGCTCAGGGAAAAAAAAAACTCACTTGAATGTATGCAATAAATTCCTACAAAAACAAGAATGAATAAGGCATTCAATTGATTCCTCAACGAAACGTTGTTTCGCATAAAATGCTTTTACTCTAATTAAATATTTTAATTACGAATCGATAATAAAATGTCATCGAATATTATAATGAACAGATGACCGAAGACCGACCTAGTTAACAGGCCAAGTAGGTGAGAACAAAATTACATATGAAAGCATATTTTTATCTGATGGGAAACATATTGCTGAATCAAAACCGAAACGAATATAATATGAAAACATTCATGTTTCCAGCACAAGTGCCTCGGCAAAAGCTCATTTCGTAATTCAAAACCCTAAACTGCTGCATAAAGCTTTCACAAAGCTCAAATCAGCGATTGTAATTAAATTTGCGAAGTGATTTTGTCTAAAATATTGCGTAAAAATTGTTTAACAACAAGTCTTAAACAAATTAATTGCATTTAAACGTTTCTCTAACGACAAACCACATAATAGTTAAATTTAATTTTGTAATTTCTATTCAATAACAAGTTAGCAAGCAAATGAAAATTGAATATTTAATTTAATTACGCTTAAAAATGTGTTTAACAAATCATTCGCATTAAATTTGAATAAAACTATCAAAGTTTTGTGTTTATTTAAAAGTCTGTTGTTAATTTATAGTTTGTATGGAGATGTTGTTGTTAAACGTGATTTACACAAATGAACCACTCAATAACAGATAATTGAGCAGTAACTTTAGCAAATCGCATTTTAAATTGAATATTCTTGTATTTATTATAATTAGAAAAAAAAAAGAGATGTGTTTTTTAGCGATCGATTTTTTTGGTAAAGTTAATAGGATTTGAGTAGCATAAAGTTCTAAGCGCTTATTGAGAAAAGGCGTTTAGTATAATAGCTTTTCATTATGAACAGCATCAATTTAGAATACGGTACATTTATTTATTGCCTATTGTTAAATAAATAGATGTACAAGTTAGAATAATTATTTTCTCAATATACTAACCTCAATAACATGCAAAAATGTATTTTCCTTTCACACACATCGATTTTTTCCTTAACTAGTTATTAAATAATCCCCATTGTGCGTTGATTGGAATATTATTTTAAATTGCATTGATGGAATAAATAATAAAAGAACAATGTCAAAGAAAGTTGAATTTTAATTAAGCAGGATTTCGAAAAATAAATTAATTCATTTCCTATTAAAGCATATGCGGAATAGACGTTCTACGTAGGAAACACAAATTTTCAGCAGGATATACTAATTAAAAGATTAACTTTTTGGCGAAACCATAAAACATGGTAGAAAGTTTAAGATAAACCTGCGAAACAAGCGAAAATAAAAATGCATTGATAAATCGACTGAAAGTTTTAATCGGCTTAGAATTGGATGGTGTTGTTGTGTAGTTGCAATTTACTTGTGACGTTTTCAGGTTAGAAGAAAAGTTAGTAAGGAGCCTGTGGCAAATTTCCGTAAATATGTAGCGAATTGAATAATCAAACATCTAATAACAGACTCAGCATCTCGACTCCTAACATCTTCTCGTGTTCGGCGTTATTATACCTGCATATTAAATCTCTCATCATCATCATCATCATTGATGGATATATGTACCTATGTATGTGTCCTGACTTTATTATAGAAAGTATTATTACTTGACCTAGTAAACGAAATTCATGTGTTAACACACTGGAAATCGTGACAATAAATGTATATGTGTTAGATAAATATATATGTACGGAAAACATGTTAACTTTTACACATTCCACCAGATTTATTTGCATTTCTCTCTATGTAAATCTATTGTACTCTTTCCTTTTCTTTTGTCAACACCAAAATGAAGACCTGAAGACCAAAAGCGGGTGCGCCCGACTTTTTTAGACTTCATCCCATTAACTCTGATTACTGAAATTTAAATCAATCAGCCAATATTCATTGATGATTTTGGAAATTGGCCTGGCAAATGCAATATACTTCTCGCGAGTATAATAATGCTGATCGAATTTCATATTAGCCACACGTATAATTATGTAAATTAGTTTTCGGTTGCACGATTGTTATATGCAGCGGTGGTCACCAGTAGATGATGGTGAAGAATAAAGAGCTGAAAGATTGTGTCCGTAAAAGGAAGTAATGATGACCTTGAACGAGGTTACTGCAATCACCTGGAGGTGCACTTTGCCTACTTATCGACATCCACTGACATATATGTTACCTATATTTTATTTACGTGCACATATATATCCGACAAAGCCGACCTCTTAAACACACTCTCGAAGAAGAGCGGATAAATGTAAAATGCATGCAACAAAAATGCACCATGCTGGTTCTTGGATCTCTTTCCATGTCATTAATCATAAATGAGTGCAAAGGAAAAATTGTGCAATTAGCGAGGTTTTCGTAGAAGAGTAAGCCGCATTCGACGTATTTGTTCAGCAAAGGCATCGCTTTTGCAAAATACATCAATTAATTCTAATCGAAAAGTAAACGGAATTGATTAACTATTGTATGGAATTATGCATTTACATGCAGCAGACATGGATTGGATTGGAGTAATTGTTATATCAAGCAACAGGATCTTGAAATTATAGATTAACTTCTAATAAGTATACTTCTTTCATGATCAATTATAGAGACTATTTGGTTAAGGGAAAAACTCGAGTAAACAATCAAAAGAAAATACTGTAAGTTTAATTACATACATCAATAAAGAGAAAAGTTAGATACCTTCCTAAGCATTTATTGAAATTATTTTTGTTCACTATTTAGGTTAACAGTTCGCTATTTTTTATGCTTACAGAAAAACTTGAAATATGCCAATTAATAAATTTATTAAGTATGTACTACGAAGAGCAAATGAGAAAAAATAATATGTTGTTCGTCTCAGCGACTATTACTTTCTAAGCCTCCAAACGAGAGTGATTTTTATTCAGTAGACTAGATATTTATATCTCCAATTATGTGCTTGTCATTATCTAGAACATACCATTTTTTATTAGCTAGTAGTAAATAGATGTTAATTTAAATGCCTAAGAAATGACAGAGATTCAATTGATTTTTTAGAGCTTAATTTATAAAATTAATTATTCGTCTAATTTGATTTAGTTAAGAGGCTAAAAAAGTAAATTAGCACTAAAGAATTACTGACAGAAAAAATTGGTAAATTAATTATTACAGCTTTCCAAATCCAGTTCTGTCTGTCTCTACTTCGGCAATATTATAAATTTTTGATTAATTGGGATATTAAAATAATCTATTCAGCTTTGGTCCTACATCTAATAGCTACAAATATATTGCCTTTCAAGGAAACAAAATTTGGAAAATGCCATCTGAAAAGCCTGATCAAAGTGAGAATCAGTATATCGGATATCGGAATTTCTGAACATCACTTTAGATTCTTAATTTAATTAAATATTTATAGCTACATATTTTTAAAACAATTTATGCAAATCTTGAATGAATTAAGCTGCTTAGTTGCTTAGTAATTATGTAATAGTTTGTTGCTCTTCCTCATCACAAGATTAATGCTTTCCTCAAAGAATTAAGTAAGAATTATAAAAGCAACTAATATGTAGTAAAAAAATGGCATAAAATTCCAATTTAGATCTCAAAATAACTATTTTACTTCACAAGATATGTAATTTAACAGTTATTATTACATAAAACGGTATGTACCTATCTCCATTAAACTTTTTATGATTTTATGTAACATGCTATTATTTGATTCCATAAACATAAAAATTTATGAAACATTGTAGATAAAGCTAAATGTAAAAATGCTGTAAGAAATCTATAAAAGCCAGCAAGAACAATTAACTAATTGTATTCCTGGTTACTAAATTATGTAATACGTGATAATATAGTTCATCTGAGAGTTTATCCAAGAAATCCGAGCAACATCACATAAAAGCTTTCAGATAACTGAAGCATTTTTTTCGAAAAATTAAATAAACTTAAAAATACAAACTATGACATAAATAAAGCGCACCCTAGTTATAATAAAAGTTGAATGTATTCATAAATACATGCATTTTCCATCTAATAAATAATCCTTGGTTGGAGATTAAATTTAAGAGCGTCGTTTGAAAAAAATGACAAAAGGAGTTTATAGTGGTACTGTAGATGGAGGAGGATGAAACTTAATACCAAAAAAAGAAGAAAAAAAAGTTAAATGCAATTGAAAGAACGAAAAGAAAATCCAATTGAAATGATAATCTCTTTATGTATAGTATATGCCTCTTCTGATACATAAAACTCGAAAACTACTTGCTGGTGGTTATAGTATGCAGAAGAGGTGGTTAGATATAGGCCAGTGTCTGTGTGGAAACACGCCAGTGTTCTTTGCTGTTCGTCGTGCTGATCAGAACAAACAGTATATAATACAGTGCTATTACAGTCAGTGGCCACGGATTTAACTCTTTGAACTTGACAGTGATGATGATGGACCGAGGACTTCTTTTTACCACTGTGATACTTCTCGCCATCATTGCCACCTTTATCCCAGGTGAATATAATTTATATATTTTTTTTTATTTTAAATTTTTATCTTTGTAATCTGATCGAGAAGTCCAGCATTTCCTGAACGAAGAATTTCAAATTATCAATGTGTTAATTAACTCTTGTGTCGATGCGAAAGCCAATGGAACAATTTTTGTTAATTAATTTACGAGTATAATTAATTTATGCAAAAATATTTAATTTGCATGAATTATACAGGGTGGTCCGAATTTTATATTCTTTTACAGCTAGCTAATCTAAAAAGAGATTTTTGTTCAAAAAATGCGTGATTAAAATTTCGATTATAATAAAATTAGAGCCATTGAGCGGACTGAAAGGGTCATCATTATTATACAAAATGAAGATAATTTGGATACCTTTTTTCTGTGCAATAAAAATAAAAAACTGTATTAAATTATTCCGTACTTGTTTAAGCCGCTCGCAACGGTATATAATTTTAGTTTGTCATTATGTGATAGTAAAATTAGATCAAGTTTTGTATAGTTTACTGAACAAGGACTGTGTTTTATATCATATTTTTCCAAAGTTGTTTTATTCATGGAACGTAACAATGCATACGAAAATTTTAGGTAATTTACTATTATAAGCAAACAACAGTTACCATTTTTTATGTCAATGTTTACAGATACACATGGTAATATAAATAACCAAAAAAAAAAAAAAAATTGTAACGGACCAAACATAAATTAATTAATAACGAACGAAAAAATTATAAATTATAAATTGAGATAAATATCCAAATGTGAAAATGTGCCGTTGCGGTTTACAAAATGCAATTTTACATAATGTATTTATGGATTTGTGTCGAGTCATTATAAATCTAACCGAAATAAAAAAAGAAATTACAAAATCAACGATGGGAAATTTGTATCTGACATGATTTCAATCATTAAGCCAAGTCAAATTCTAAGAAAGCAACGCCCCTGAATATTAAAAATTGCATATTTTTTCGTTCGTTTTTTGGGACATAATTTGTTTTCCGTCAAATTACATTTGACTAGTATACTCCAAATGGGCAGGTTCTAGACTTTAATGGCCTACGAAAAATGAGTGGTCGAATTTAATTTTGATGTTGTTAGGACATAATGAAGATAATTTGTCCAAGCAATACAATAAAGTAGAATATAATCCCAACAAAGTATATTATACAATATAATATACATGAACCGCACCTTAAAAGAGATTATAATTTTTCCTCAAAGTTTTGATCTATATAAGTGCAGTATACCATGAAATATCCCCATATAGTTAAATCAACATAATACATCACTCCAAATATACGTGAATATCATACATCATGCAGATTATGATGTAGATGTTGACTACAGATATACATGAGCGGCCACAATAAACAGAGGTTAACATTTTATTAAATCCGAGATAAATCCTCTCGTAAATCCTACGTGAAGAATCGCCTCACAAGTGGCCATACAGAAGAAACTAGAAGCTTTCCCACAACACAAAATTCTTTTAAAGATCTAACCAAAGCCTAATATTTTAAGCTTCTTGAAGAATTTCTTCCCTAGTCCAAAAATTCGAGAGAAAAAATATAATATATGATTTGTTAATTTACGACTAGCTCTGCCATTATTCTATGAAACTGAAATTGATTGCCATAATTCTGTTGGTCGTCGATGAATTATGCCTTTTAGTCTAATGCCAGTATGCAGATGTTAAAGGTCATGCAATTTAATTGCACCATGTAGTTTCTCCAAATATTAAAAATGTGCACGTTTTTATTTCATTAAAATTCAACGAGATATAAATTGCAAAGTAGAATTTATATTCAAACCAATATTTCTAGCAAAACTACAATATAATAAGCATGTTAAATCATTTTACGGACTGCTGATTAAACACTAAGGAAAAAATTCTGGTCTTGTTTGAGTATAGGTGCAAATCATGGGAATACAATTATTTTAACTGATTATAGATTTTAAGTATTTCTCAAAAAATAGATTTATCTATTTTGAAAAGGATTTGCAACAGAAGTCAACGATTTTTGATCGTCATACCTAATTAACTTCAATAAATTAATAAAAAGTCGATTTTTACAAACCCCAGACAGACTTAAACTTTACGACTAGACTTTAAATGGATTAAATTGTTATTGATCTTCGTCTTGTTTCAGTGACATATTTAGGTGCTTCAAATTATTTTAGATGATCGCCAAAAAGCTGCTATATGTAGTCCAATTAAAAGTAAAAATTCACACTGATTATAAATTCTATACACACTATCTTGCGCTAATTAAATACGTTTGCAAATTAATTGGCGTGGCTAGTAGAAGATTGTGTTTGACAAAAATTCTCATCCACAGCATATTTTAGCATCCCAATTATGACAATAATAAAATACCAATTTATTTATTTAATTCCTGTTACAGTTATTATGCGGCTACAATCATATATAATTACAGAAATATAATTGTACATAATTATAAAAGCAGAAAAAAGACGCGCTAATAAAAAGCTATCCTCGTGAACTTGTTAAATAATACAACTGAAACTATTTATTTCGATCTCGATTTTTGATTTATTTGATATCTTAATCAATTTTTATCTCTCGAGTGCCGATAGAAAGTCATTAAAAAAGTTTGGTAACAAATGTTAACGACCTTGTGCCCGTCTATTGTTAATGATGAATTTGGTAGCATTTCGAAGTGAAAAAGCCCAACTATTGTTTTAATGGCACTTTTTTCCACCAACTTTTCAATGTTTCAATCAATATAAATTCATATTATTTATATATAGACATAAGTTTGTCGAACTCATAATCTGTGAACTGTGACCAACTAGTAACTATACATATTTCGAGACTTGATATAAATGTAGTTAAATGACAAGACTCCAATCCACATATCCGAATAACAGTATTCTGCATATTTCCTAGCAGTTCTACCAGAATCTGGTTACAAGCTCCATTTTAATTGGGGTAGATTTTTTTGCCTGTCAAAAATTACAGTTACAAATTAGCCATCAAAAAGTTTGAAGAAAAACAATTAATTTGTGGTACCACCTTCACGGTTGACGAGTCTAAACTGGAATTAAAAGTATCATTGATGTAAAGTTCCTCGAAAAATACGGTGTTTTTTGATTTTCTTTTTATCGGCATTAAAGCCATCTAAAGCGTGACATGGACGTAAGTCTATCTCCGCTCAAGAAAGCCAAAATTCATTGTACTGAAATAAATTCGCGTTCAGAAAGTTCAATGCCGATCTCTGGCCCGCTTATTGCGGTACTACCTTCAAGTCCTCAATTGCACCTTTAATCGCGCCGACAAATAAATATCGCGACAAAAGAATTGCACCAGTAAATTACGTAATCGATCGAACCAGTTTCGGTATATAATTTAGTTTCCTTTTAGTCGAAAGAGGATTCGAATCGAATGGAGAGAGGTGCGATACGTTTTGGATGTGCTGCATTCAAAATCGTGTGCATTGTTTTGCGAATCGTGTTGATGGACTTTTTTTCTGAACTTAGAAGGAAGTAAATAGTAAAATGAAACAGAAGTAAGTTTAAATGAATAATCAGGGTGCAATTAGAGCGCAGTTAATAGGTGTGCTCTAGGCTTATCACGATTTCATTTAACGTGTTGGTTCCGATTACAGTTTGAAGATTAATTATTTCAAAGAAAGTTTGCACATTTCTCTTCTCGAATTCAACTTGGGAAATATGAAAAGCAGCTTAAAAATGCACTACAGTCTAGTACAGCAAGAAACAGGAATTCTTCCCATAGCAATTGCGACAAACAGACTTTATAGCTGGTGCGCTCTTCACAAACTAGTTTATTTTTTTTTTCAGTCATTCTTATTTATTTATAGTAATTTCGTTCGTTCTATGGGTCATATAATCAAGCACATTCTTTTATTGTCGCGCTTATATCAGCTCGCCATTTAACTACCCCCTTTATACTGCTAAATTAAATCCTAATTTATTATTGAAAGTCTGATTCGTAAGATAGGTGGCTATAAAATTCGTTTTATTAGTCTACCGAAACTTTACGATTACTTCGAAATTGAAATGGGGATTGATTTGAATTATTACGTTTAGAATTTAGTATACCAAAGAAGTACCGTTATTATGCAACAGAAATTCTTAAAAAATCATCAATATTCTGGACAATTCCCTTGAATTGCAATTTATATTTTCTTTTTTGATTTAAGTTAATAGTAACTAATCTAGCTTATCGTGGATAATATTTGTGCAGGAAAAGCTCGATTTAAAATTGCTTTAGCTAATGCCCCATTTCATTTGATACGTACATTTAAAATATAATTTGTGAAGAAATTGCATTTAATAACTTAAATATTAGTTATGCTGATATAATGGCTTTATTTAGATATTTAGTCTGCATTTCATTTGTTCGTACAAGCCTACAATATGCATCTACATGCACATTTATATTCATTTTATTATTTACTCTTACACGTTTTTCGAGGTCAATGCGACTATAATGTAACGACCGTATATGTGTTACGATAATATTCACTTATGCACACATGCACCTATCAATTACGATATATTGGAGGTAATAAAAATGTAGAAACAATTAGATACTAGAAAGAAAGGACAATTATTATTTATCTTGGCTCGATAAAATCAATGTAAAGTGAAGAGTTGCGATGAAGAGGAAGAAGTAGGTGAATAGGTCACTTCTTCTTGTATACCAACCATAAAGTAAAAATTAAAAACAAACAAAAAACGCACACATATTATGCATATTGATGCATTTCATTTGCATTTACATTCATTTCTTTTGAAATCATCGATCGCTCGATTTATTGGACGAATAATTCATTCATTGACGACGACTAAATAATGAATACATTGACCAATTAATTAAAGCAACAATTGTCGGGAACTGAAGGATATTGGCAGTGAACGTAGAAATCCTGACATCACGAACAAGAGCACGACACGTGATTGAAATATATCAGATGGTTTTGTTTGGTCTTCTTTTAAAATCTCTTTAAATAAATTAAACTTGTTCCACTTATCCAGTTTGAACATGTAAAATGCACTGACCCTTTAGGTAAATACAACAATAAGATTACAATCGACTAAATGTTATTTCCTGCTACATACTCACACCACAGGCCATTTCAGCAGCAGGAAAGGTCAATAATTGAGAAGAATCATTCTTCCTGAAACGCTAGCTAATTCTGCATTGAATGCACGCATAATTAGCAGACAGTTAATAAGTTTCAATAACCTGATGGTATTTGGTGAAACGGACAGGACAGTCTAATTGACGAGTATTTAATTCAATTAGCAGACAAATATGCATTAAATAGATGAAGCAAACTTCGCTTTTTAACAGTTAATTGAATAATACACAAGATTTATGGACGAGATATTATCACGCACATGTTAGATAGTTGTTATTCCATCAATTATTCATTTAGCAACTTTTCTGAAATATAGAACACAATTTTTGAGTTATCTCCCTCCAACATTGTGTTGAATATTAATTTTCATTACAATTTACTTGTTCTCTTTATACGTATAACTCTTCTTCCCTGCCGTTTTATGTTTGCTATTTATATTGCGATTCTTTACTATACCAGATGAAATTCCTCGCCCGTTTTACATATCTCATAAATGTAAACAGTTCTCTTCCAATCCAATAAAATTTATGACTAATTCCGCAATTTTGGTTTACGGTTAAATTGAATTCAAAATATACGACCAATAAAATTTATGCACATATTAGAAAAGTTCTCTTTGATATATTCTCAAGGAAATTTAATAAAAGAATCTTTCTTTTCAGTAACCTCATCAGTTCGAGATTCCTCCTGCCCAAGAATATGCGCTCCACATGGATTTGGCGATCCAGTTTGCAGTACAGACGGCATAATTTACGCAAATATTTGTGAACTCAAAAAGAAAACCTGCGGCAAAGGTACGTGCAATAACACCCAAATATTTTCCTGTATTAAAGCAAATTCAATTAGGAGTGACACTTTCGCCGGATCCGGGATTGTGCCAAAGATCATCCGGATCGAAATGCGATCACAAATGCGGCAGCGAAAAGGATCCAGTTTGCGGTACAGACGGACGCACCTATTTGAACCGATGCATGTTGCAAGTGGAAATTTGCAGGTTGTTTTACAATTATTTAAATAAATTCAATTCGAAATTTAATGAGATTTGTTAATAGATTAGGAATTGGGCTATCGCATCTAGGACCATGCAACAATATTAGTGCACATCGGGAAAACTGTCCAGTCGATTGCAAACAAGCCCCTCAAGATGGACCAATTTGCGGCAGTGATGGTAATGTGTACAAAAATACGTGCCAAATGAAGTTGCTAACTTGTGGGTATGTAAAATGATTCATCTAAGAAACTTTTGTTAATCATATTGAAATATTCTAGTCAAGGAGTGGTAAGGACAAACAAGAAATATTGCCAAACGACCAGACATTGCCGCGAATCTTGCTGGAGGAACGCAAGACCAGCTTGCGGTTCTGATGGGAAAATGTACGCGAATGTTTGCCGCATGAAATCGAAGAATTGCGGGTAAGAACTCCAAACTTTAAACACCAAGAAATATTCCCAATTTGTTTTATAGGAAACATGTTTTCGAAGTGCCATTGGCTTTCTGTGCTGGTCAAGAAAGGACATCACACAGCATTGGCTGTCCAGCAGGATGCACTAATGAAATCGAGAAACCGACATGCGGTTCGGACAGCTACATTTACCGAAACGAGTGCGAATTGAAACTGTTAAATTGCGGCTCGAATCGACGCGTCAATCGCGTGGATTTTGAAAAGTGCCGAAACCGTTTGGCTAAATGTCTGAAGATTAAATGCTCCAGCGATGTGGATCCAGTGTGTGGAACCGATGCGAGAACCTACACGAATCCCTGTCAATTAAATTTGGCTGCGTGTCTGAAAGGTGTGCAATTCGCACATGTGGGAAATTGCACCGAATTAAAAGACCAAGCGCCTTGTCCGGATGATTGTGATAACGAAACTGGGGACGATCCAGTTTGTGGCTCAGACGGAAATGTCTACAGGTAATTGAGAAACATTTTCTACTCGGGGATTTGAAAAAAACTTATTTTTGGGAACTCGTAACTTACTGTATTAATTAATATTAGAGCTATAGAAATAATAAAACTGGTTCGCGGATGAGGAACGGAAACGTTTACTGGTAACTTAATTAGAGTGGTAATTAATGAATTTGTGCGCTTTTTCAAACAATTATGTTTCGGGGCTAAATTAAATGGAATCTATGTAGGTGGCACACTTTGTTGATCAATAAATCAAATTTAGCACGGACGTTGCGATTCGTCCTTTTCTATATGGAATCGAATTGGTGTAATTTTTTAATGAATCAATCACAGTTAATTAATTAAAGTACGTTGCAGATCAAATTGCCACTTGCAAAAAGAAACTTGCGGTCAATTAGTGATTCAAGTTCCATTGCACCACTGTCCCACCACCGCTCTTTGCAAGGAAAAATGCCCGGAAGATCGCAACTTTGTGTGCGGCTCGGACAACAAGATTTACCGCAGCGAATGTGAAATGAAACGCGATAATTGCGGGTGAGTGATTATTATTCTAATTAGATGCGAAAGCCACTTATATATTCGATTTTTGTCTTTTTATCTAGGAAGCATATATTTGTTGTGCCAATGAAGAGATGTTTGTCTGGTTTTCTATTCAGAGGCTGTCAGAAAATTTGTCCCACATATTACGACCCAGTTTGTGGCACAGACAGCATGACATACAGTAATACTTGTTTCCTAGAAATGGAAAACTGCCGATCAAGATCGCTGGTCACAATGAAACACATGGGAACTTGTGCCGAGCCTATTAATGAAATTCCTAAAAACTACTTGTACTGATCGATCGCGTCTCGCATAAATATCTTTTAATTTTTTTTTTATTTAATTAGTTAAGTATTTATTAGATGATTCTTTATGTATAAATTTATGAGAACTAATTAATATTCTGTGCATTAGTTTTTCGGAAGCATAAAATGGAATTTTCTGTTTTTTCTATTATCGATATTACATATCGGAGTTGTGTGTTTTTCTTACCTAATAAAATTGTGCCAATTGCCAATTTAGATTGATATTGTTATTAGAACATGACTATATTATATAATCATTATTTATTTCATTTTTTTCAACATTATTTCATAGATGAGCTGTGTTTTTGTATTTATAAGATTATTTGTATTTATATTAATAAATAATTAATAAACAATCGGCGTTTTAATCCTATCCTATACCATTTCCGATACCTATTGAAAACTTTTCCGCAAAAACAACCGCGCCGCGACATGCAATAAACCCGAGAATAAACCCTAAAGTAAAAACTCACCGCAAATCTGTTTTCATCCCCCATTTTGTTGGTCTACCGTCGCACCCCCGAGGGCCCCACTCGGCCCCACCACTGTTTTAAATTTCGGCACTAAAATTCGATCGCACTAAAATTTAACACTCCAACTGCAACTAATAATTACTCTACTACTTTTAAACAAAAACATATAACGGGCTTAAATCCGCACTTTGTTTTATAGCAATTAGCAAATTAATTATTTTTAACCACTCAAACCGCGGCGCGGCACCGATATATAGTTTCGAAACAAGGGATACTGCCCTTACGCGCAATTTATGTTGCAATCCTTGTATACACAATTAGACTTGAAATTAATCAGTTTTAGTGTTAATTACTGCCCGAATTTAACTAGAAAACAATTAATAAAGTCGCACTAATTACAACGGCGTCAAAAATCGAGCTTGAATTTTTGAATACTACCAACTGCACGAATCAAAATTCGTATTGGGGAAGTGAACGTCAAATAAATAAAATCTGCATAAAAAGCAATAAATTAATTATTCAAATATAACGTAATATTGATAATACATAATTAAATTACATATTTATTATGTATCTAATAATATTATTAATTTATATTTAAATAAACATTTTATTATTAGCTAAAAAATTTTGTAACTTTAGACACTTCTCAGTTGACGTCTTCACTCTAACCTAACTTTTACTAGATAATTAAAATGCTTAGAAATAGTTTATTTGCTGTGAGGAACATATTGAGCAAAGAAGTTCAAGTTTGTAATAATGTACGAAATTTTATGATTAGTTCAGTGCAATTGCGGGAAGTAACAGATCGAAGAGAAATGTTGCGATCTATGCCTACTACAGATGAGGGTACTGGTGGTGAAAAATCAATTGATATCGACTCTTTACTGAACAAGTAAATCTAATTACAATATAACAATATTCACTAGTACAGCTAACCGTATTTGAACTCTAGAAAAGAAACTTTATTTCCTACAAGAGAGTCACACAATAAATTGTTCAACGGAATTCCTTTCAAGGATTTACCAATCATTAATATTAGAGTATCGCGAAATAACACGATTCTGAACCTCACAGATGCAAAAGGTATTGGATTTGTATATTAAGAATTACGTAATGATATATATTGCTGAATTTTAGGGCTTCCAAAGATGCTGAGATCTTGTGGAGTCGAAGGCTTTAAAAACACCAGAAAAGGAACGAATATTGCTGCACAAGCTACAGCCATCACGTTTGGAACGGTAATATACAACATTAATGCAATTTTAATTCATTACATTGCTCTGTAACTTTTTTGTTAGAAAGTACTGGAAACTGGATTGAAGACTATTCGATTGCGTGTAAGAGGTCTAGGACCTGGCAGAATGGTAATAAATATTAATGAATAGTGTTTGAACTAAAGGTTTTAATTAATTATTTATTTACAGTCGGCTATTAAAGGAATTCAAATGGCTGGACTCGAAGTGGTTTCAATAACTGATAACACTCCAGTGTCTTGGACTGGACCTAGACCAAGAAAACAAAGGAAACTATAAGTATGCTTTTAATTAATTTGTTATTAATGTTAGTTTTGTGTTATCTAATCTAAATAAAATTAAAAATGCCAATTTTGTTCGAAATTAGTAGAATATATCGCGGTGTATTGTTGGTTGCCTAAATCTGGCGCAAATTTATGAGCAATTTTTATCAATCATAATTATTTTAATTTCTTGATTAATTCACATAAATAATATAAGAAGGAACGTGTATATAAAATATAAATGGTTCATTTATTTATCTAAAACGTTAAAATATAACAAGTTTTATATTTGAAATTAGCGCTTTTAAGTGCTACCAACTTTCTAGGGAATTTTGCTTTGACACTTTCCAACATTACCATTTGGCATTTACCGCAATTAGAAAGTACCTCTACAAAAATTCATTATATCTCTAATGCGAAACTTGAATTTTACACACAATTAATTAGGCTCACATTAAATACAGCAAAAGCACCGGTTGAACCATCGTACTCTCACTAATTCGCCCAAGTCGGAAATCACAACCACACTTTTAATGTTTTTTAAATTCCAACAAATTTAGAATGATATTCACGAGGATTGATTGAAACCACCAATTAACATGACTTCGATTATCAAAGTACAAGCCCTTTCGGGGGTCATGGACGAATCACCACCTTGCTACATTCTTCAAGTGGACGATGTTCGGATACTGCTCGACTGCGGATGGGACGAAAAGTTCGATCTCGAATATATCAAAGAACTGAAAAGGTAACTATCTAAATTGTTAGCTAAAAATCTTCTAAAACAATTGAATCAGGCATGTCCACACAATTGATGCTGTTCTCATCTCATACCCCGACATTCCCCACTTGGGGGCCCTCCCGTACCTAGTGGGCAAACTCGGCCTGAACTGCCCGATATATGCCACAATCCCCGTGTACAAAATGGGCCAAATGTTCATGTACGATTTGTACCAGTCCCATTACAACATGAAAAACTTCGACATCTTTACGTTGGACGACGTCGATGCAACGTTCGAGAAAATCATCCAACTTAAATACAATCAAAGCGTCCCGTTAAAGGGAAAAGGTTACGGGTTGACTATTACTCCTTTACCGGCGGGACATATGATTGGTGGGACTATTTGGAAAATTATGAAAGTGGGCGAGGAAGATATTATTTATGCGAACGATTTTAATCATAAGAAAGAGCGACATTTGAACGGGTGTGAGTTGGAGAAGTTGCAAAGGCCATCGCTGTTGATTACGGATGTTTTCAACGCTACCTATCAACAAGCCAGGCGACGCTCGAGAGACGAGAAATTAATGAGTAAGTTATTTACTTCCGGATAGATTTATTTAAGAACATTTGTATTTTTGCAGCAAATATTCTTCAAACTCTCCGCAACAATGGCAACGTGCTTATAGCGGTCGACACTGCTGGCCGAGTACTAGAACTTGCTCACATGCTGGATTTACTTTGGCGCAATAAGGAATCTGGTCTTCTCAGCTACTCTTTAGCACTTTTAAACAATGTTAGTTACAATGTGGTCGAATTTGCAAAATCGCAAATCGAATGGATGAGCGATAAGCTCATGCGAAGCTTCGAAGGCGCACGAAACAATCCGTTCCAGTTCAAATACTTGCAGCTTTGTCATAGTTTGCATGAGTTTAATAAAGTGAACAGTCCTAAAGTGGTGCTAGCAAGTGGCCCTGACTTGGAAAGCGGGTTCTCAAGGGAACTATTCTTGCAATGGTGTTCAAATCCTAAGAATAGTGTTATTATTACTACAAGAACATCGCCGGGTACTTTAGCGCGCGATTTGGTAGATAACGGTGGTGGGCGCACCATTGACTTAAATGTCGAGCGAAGAGTTAAACTTGAAGGTAGCGAGTTGGAGGAGTTTGAAATGAGGCAGAAACTTAAGAGGGAAGATAGCCTTGTTAAAGAGTAAGTCAAAAATTAACGCAATTTTTCCTCAGCGAGCTAACTTCTTTGCTTTTAGGGATGAAGAATCCGATTCCGAGGACGAGATCGAAATGAGCGTGATTTCGAAAGGCCGCCACGACATTGTCATCAAGCAAGAAGGCAAACTATCAGGCGGCTTCTTTAAAGTCACGAAAAAAACGCAACCAATGTACCCCTTCTCCGAGGAGAAAATTAAATCGGACGAATACGGCGAGATCGTAAAACCAGACGAGTACAAATTGGCCGAAACCGTGACGGAAGAAGACAACAAGGAGAACATAATTATCAAACGCGAGGAGGAAATTATCGAAGACATCCCGGAGGTACCAACGAAATGCATCGTATTGCAGCGTACAGTTCAAGTGAATTGCCAGGTACAGTACATCGACTTCGAGGGCCGATCGGACGGTGAGTCTTTGATGAAAATTTTGTCGCAATTGCGGCCGAGGCGCATAATTCTTGTGCGAGGCTCGCCGGAAAGTACGGCTGCCATACAAAAGCATTGCGAGGATAATATGCAAGTGCGAGTGTACGCACCGCAGAAGTTTGAGGTGGTCGATGCTACTAGCGAAACGCACATTTATCAAGTGCGATTGACTGACGCGTTAGTTTCGCAACTTAAGTTCCAAAAGGCGAAGGACGCGGAAGTTGCGTGGATTAACGCACAGGTGGTTATCAGGGAGGGGCAGTTGGATGCTAAGCGTATGAATGTCGATAATGAGCCGATGGAAGTTGATGACGATGATGCTAAAATTTTGACGTTAGAGCCTTTTTATACTGATGTGCCTCACGATCCCGTTTTTATAAACGAACTGAAACTGTCCGAATTCAAGCAGGTGTTAGCGAAAATGAATGTGAATTCGGAGTTTTCAGGGGGTGTTTTGTGGTGCAGTAATGGCACTGTTGCTGTTCGAAGGGTACGTGTATAATTAATTGTTGAGGATATTTTTTTATGATTACGATTTTAGGTTGAAACTGGGAGAATTATGTTGGAAGGAAGCATATCGGAAGATTACTATAAAGTCAAGGAACTCTTGTATGAGCAATACGCTGTTTTGTAAACTGTTTTTATTATTTATGTAATTCATCAATATATTAACTTAATTTATAATTATATTTTTTTGTCCCTAAATTATTTTCTTAACAGTATGAATGGCCTATTTATAAATGAAATACAAAGCCAAAGTAACGATCGATAGATCGTAAAATTTTGATTGATCTTTTGTGGTGTAAGATTGTAAGAATCATTGAACGCTGACCAGAAAGCTTGAATGCAGAGCTGAAATACAAGAATTACAAAAGGCAAATAAAACAAAAAATAAGTAACTTGAATCTAAACTTAGCCGAGCCGAGTCCGGGCGACATATCGGCTCGGCTAGCCGACCCTACCAACCATATGCTCCATTCATTAGTTTATCTTTTAACCGTGGCATCGTTGTCTCTTTTTAGTTGTATACACAGTTTTCAGATCGAGTTTGTGTTGTGTTGAAGTTTTTTTCATTTGCTAAGAGAAACGAAACGCTTTTTTGGTGGTTTTTCGGTGAAAAAACGTGCTTGCAACGAGTGGAAATTGTTCGAAAACCGTTCATCTACTAGTGGCTTTCATGAGACGTAAGTTTTGCTTGAATTCTAATTGAGTTTTCTTACATTTAATTATTTTGCTTGGTAACCAACACAACACACAAAAGTTAAGTTGTGATTTAAGTTTGCTGGATTTAAGTTAATAATTAAAATTGAGACTTTGTTAATGAATAAAGTACAATGTTAGCACAATGTTTGTAGTTTACAATTTCAAGAAGCATTGTCAGCTAAATCCGAATGAAAATAACCTAAACACTACACCGCATGAATGAAAAGCTTCAATTTACTTAGATTTTTGTAAACAGATTTTTATTTAATAATTCTATTTGTATTTGCTGATACATTTAGAATTAATATTGGCAATTTTATATTGTCTGCTTGAAATGTTGCCAGAACATTTCATTTTATTGATTTAAAATAACTATGTATCACAATTTACAGTTTTTTTTTATCAATAGCCAATTCATTTATTTTATCTCCGCGATAACAGCTAGAGTTTATTGCTTTTGTACATCAGGGTGTTGTAATCGAATTATTTCATTTAGAAATCTTCGGGCAAAATTTGGGGCTGCAGGTGGAAATAATGAATCTTGATATAATGGGGCAGTTTCTTTATTGGAACAAGCAAAGTAAATTTACAGGCAAAATGTACAGGTTGGAGAGGGTGGTTGTGTGTAAAAAGGCCACTATTTCAATAAAGCACAAGGGTGCCAGTCTTTTGTACCTAGTTCCGATTTGTCAGGGGTCGGTAGGTATTTTTACAAACACCCTCGCTTTGCGAATAATATTTAATTTGTCAAAATAACAAATTTTTTGATAAAAAAATGTCTGCCGCCCGCCCGCAAAGCTCATTCTCGCCCGCCCTTCGTATTTTCCACTTATTTGCAATGAAAATAGTGTTCGCCTTGAAATTCCAAATGCAAAACGTTGTTGCCAAAGGTAATAAATAGTATAATGTTGTGGCTAGAGGGCTAATTGCCATCCATAAGTGGCGACGACTGTCTGCCACTTTGCACCCCTCATATAACTTGTTGATTGTATAAATGGCATGGAATGGGGGGATACGAAAAAATAAATAATTCACTGAAAATAAACACACGCCGATGCGATATTAAGTTTAAAAACCTTGTTCATATGTAGTGGAAAAGATTTTCGTAACTTGATATTTGGGTGCGGGTGTAGAAAAAGGAACAACAGGTGGTTGACAGACTGCAACCTCGTTTTAATAATATTCTCAGGCCATCAACTTCTTCAATCTTTATTCCAGAGCGATGTTGGTAAATAAATGCAGATTTATCACACTCGTTTTGGGCCGTTCTACCCTTAAATGCCCACCCATATGTCGTACTACAGTTGCACCAAGAAGTTAATATTTTGACGTTTTGTTTCAGATGGAGTTGGAGTGTTTTGACAATTCCTTTGATTACATAGAAGATGAGGATTTCTACGACAGTCGACCATTCAAGAATGAGAAAAAACGAAGGGTCACTTTCAACACCCAAATCTATTGCAAGGTAAAATATATTTTCCCGAGTTATTACTATAATTAAGAAATGCAGTTTTGCATTCCGTCGCGACACTCCAAATTTATTTATATGCTTCTGCAGTTTTCGAGAGCGTTAATTAGAAGATGTATTTTTGTAAATGTAATTTGTAGGTGATGAGAAAAAGTGAGAATTAAGGGAAACCTTTATTTAGGTTGATCGTGTTAGTTTCCCCTTGAATCATGTAGAAGAACGCCAATAAGCGAACATCCTGTCCTAAGGGCGTTACGTCATATTTTTGTACCGAGAGCTTCCGTTGCCAATTAATTCACTTCACTGCACATACAGTGATTATCTTGGTGCAGGTTAATTATAATTGAAATTAACGAACTTTTTCCACCGTTGAAACCAAAATCAGATTAACCAAATATTAACGCAATTGAAGATAAGAAAGTGTTTTATCTTCTATAAATATCTATTTTGGGAAAAAAACTTCATTCATATCAATCATTCAACTCAAATAAAAAAAATAGGTTGAGTAGGAGCGTGATCAACCCCACGTCTATAATTTATTTGTTATTTTTACATCCACCCATTGTTATTTTCGAAAAAATCATTCGAAGCATTAAATGAAGAGCCATCTAACAGCGGAAGCAATCGAGTTGGTTGAATAAAGGGAGCAATAATTAAGGTGTCAACATCAAAAGAACATTGCTAGAAAATAGATATAAAGATAACTTTTGTTTCCGGAAGTACAACACGTGATCATTCACTCAGTTAAGCGATCCTTTAAGAATTCTAATCGTTCGTATGTGATTGAAAAAAACATATGGGACACAAGTAGTATTTTATACCATTACTACACTTCGCATCTTTTATTTTGGTCGTCACCTGAGTGTCGTCGTAATTATGAGTGCGTTTCGACATCCGGTATTAACGGAGCACGATCGCATTTCCGGCTAACTATAAAATTTTTTATGATACTATTTTTGTAATGGCTTTGTAAATTGATAATCTTCGGAGGGAATCGCGTCAATATTTATTCAAATTGATTCGATTGCCTTATAATGGGAGACATTGACAAATTGATAAGAATAAACTTATTTATTTCTACTCTGCTTGAATCCATCCAAAGTCACATTGACTATGTATGTACTTTATAAAGTAAAGGTAATCGATATGTATTTAAACAACACTTTTGCATTTGCTTGTCATGTTGCATTGATGCAACTCATTATTACGAGCGTCAATCAGCAGCGATTGTATTTTTAAAGTAATTTCATAATAAATTAGAAAAAACTATGACAGGTCGAAAAAAAAAAGCGAAGTCGAAGAGAAGCAGCCCAATTCATTAAATTTGAAGGGTGCTATTTTTAAAACATGTCGCTTTTTACTTGAATGCCTGCAAGAAATGCCCTAAGTGTTTTTGAACATGCACGATTTACTGCGTTGATTCAAGTTCAACTCAATTTCTTTAATGTTTTACAGGAATTACTTAAATCGATAAGCGGCGTTTCAAAATAAAACAGCTTTTGTTATTCGTTGATTAAGGGCTTCGCACACGAACGCGGAATCGAGTCAAAGCGGTGTGAATCGCCCTTTATTAATAAATTTAATTACCGCCATATTACTTCTCTCGTAGAGGAAGTATTGTATTCATGAAAAAAAAAATTTCTCCAAATTTCACTTTTTTCTACATTATAGAATGCGTAGATTACGAAAATCATATTCACTAATTTCCGTCTGTCGGTCTGTCGGTCCGTCGGTCTGTGCAAATCTTTAAACCACTATAATTCGGAATCTACTGACCCGATTAAAGCAAAATTTGCGTCCTTTTTTTCTACCTGCCCATAGATGATATCGAAGGAAAAAAGTTTATAAAATTCTCAAAGACCTGCGCGTTATAGGCCTAAAACATGCTAAAAATGGCAAAATCGGTAGATCCACTTAATCTTCTAAAGTTGCTGACCGATTTTAACCAAATATTCAACATATGTTTCGTGTATACCCCAAGTGGTGAATGCTTTCAAAAAATCTGGAATTTTTCTAAGGGTTGATTTTTTATTAAGGGTTGAAGGGTCAAAAAGTTGTAAAAATGAATAAGTTGTAACGTGAATACCTACCAGGAGGAATATTTGATTTGGACCAAATTTGGTATACATATTAAGGATACATTGAAGAAAATGCTGGTAAAAGTTTCATCCCCTAAAAATAAGCCCCTACGACCCATTTGCCATTTAAGTTAATTGTTCAAAAATTGCCTGTGTTGTGATTCTTATATGGCAGCATTACCCACACTTTTCCATCAGTTATTTTAGTAATATTTACATAAAGAGTGAGCAAAAATTATTTTCGACCCTTACCACACACCCCCACCCCTCCAATATAGAGTTTGAGTCATATGGTTCGGATTTTCTTCATATTCGATTTCTACTAAACATTTTAAACATATTTACGAATAATATAATTTAAAATAGTATACGACCCTTATTTTGCAATTTCAACCCTTAACATACCATGTACAGTCAAATTGCTCGGATTTCTTTCAAATTTGGATCCTAGTAGTAATTTAACTTACTTAACTTGTCATTATTTAGTTAATTAAATTAAAATTAGGGTAGGACCTACATATTACAATTGTAACCCCTAATGCACCCCTTACAGTTTGATTTGTCAGATTTCTTTTAAATTTGTTTTCTAATAATAAATTGAAATATAATTTAAACTAGTTTAATCAAAAATGTCCTAGAATCCTCAATTCATGTTTTTAACCCTTAACACACCCCTTACACTAATAGTGATAGGATTTACTTCAAACATTGATTTATATTGGTAATTTTAAATCTAGCTTCAAATAGTTTCATTAAATTAGAGTACCTACAACAAATTTTTCACTTTTTAATCTTTTCATACACACGTTTCAACTTTATCGCTTAAATTTGTTTAAAATTTGGTTCCTAGTTAAAATTTAAAAAGCATTTTTAAATACCCGATAAATTTTTCCAGTAAAAGATGCCTCAAAATTCTGAAAATTTGAATAACAAATTTTAATATAGCAACGAGAGAAGTACTGTGGAATCTCATTTCCAGCGAATTTTTGGATGTAGACAAAATAAATTTCAATTATAATATTCCCACAGAATAATATTAATTATAAATAATAAATGATACCGATTAATTTATGGAATCTAACGACGCGATAAGAGTGAGTTATTTTATTAATTATTAAGAAATCCAACGCATTGTGATTTATGCATGCCAGCGAGTTATAAACAAATTCAAGAATACAAATAACAAATTTCTGTAATATGTACAAATAACAGAGTTCAACTTTGAGTCACGACTAATTATTATTATAATTACAATTAATATTATGTTTATCATCAAACGATGATGATGATGGGAATTCGAATTGAAAATAAAATTTGTATTTATATAGATGCATGCGATGTATGCAACAGCAGCCAATTGTATATTGTGACAACGTTGGAATATAAACAAAACAACAAATTTATTCATAATGCAATGCATAGAACCGAGTAGGCACCAACTTGCATACAATAATAGGCGGACTCTAGGATTTTTCAAAAAAGAAAAAACATAGTATATCTATTCAAATTTCACTTGAGACAAGAATTACAATACAAATTCCCTTTTCAATACCACCGAGCGAAAATATTGTCGTACAATTTGTAAACAACAACAAATTGATGTTGATTACATCATTTACATGATGTGACAATGGACAATCAAGTTGTGTCGTTGTCGTTTTTTTATTCGGGAATGGGAACATGTAGTATATATAACACATATTAAGACAAATTAAGCGTTTTGTAGGCTCGCTATCCAGTCAAGCTACTGGTCTTTCTTTATGCCCGACGACGATAAAGAAGGTAATGTCTTGTGCTCTTATTTTAAACAAGCTGACCTCTCTCTGACTGGAAGCTGCACCAAGCCAAGCGCAGATGTTACTTACAGCCGGACACAGACAGACAGACAGACGCACGACGCTCATTTTGGAACTTATTACTATTTATTATTGCTCTAGGGAGATATTTATCTCTCATAAAGCAATATTTTCTGATGGATTGTTAGTCGAATAAATCCTTTGTCACCTGGAAGTTTATTGCGTAGAAAATCATAATAACGGTGTACATGGATCCAAAAATAGCACTTGTATAGTTGTTTGAACTTGAGCCAGAGGCAGAAAACCGTGTTTTAAATCAGCAATTGCAATATCCATGTTTGGCAGCTGTGTGGTGTCTTTCTTGACCTCTTAACTTTAACTCAAAGTTAATTCTGCACCAGAAACAATCTTCCATTCATTGGTAGAATCGTCTAGGTTGCAAGGTCGCAACGATTCATTCATGAAATCTTCGTAGATTGCTTACTTACTTACTTACACCATGACAACTCAATAATATTACGATTATAATGTTGCTCGTCTTTTTAATGAACATCTGGCAATTTATTTAAATACATTTAAAAGGATTTGTTAATTTTGTTTGTTGTGTTAAATACATTCTCACGGTTTACAACAATTTTTATATTTTAATAACTACCCTTATATTCATCTAATTAGAGACGAGAATGCTCATGTTGTGTGATAATTGGATGGAATGGTTAATTTTTTAATCAACCCTTATTTTTGAGATTTGTCACATTAGAGAGACATAAATATTATTAAATATTTGGACTATCTTGTTAAATTTCAATTTGGCAAAATAACATTTCGGGCGCGTGGATAAAATGTTTCTATCCATATCATTTATTTGCACAGATGCAATTTTAATTTTTATGAAATCCAATTTCAGAACGATGATTATAAGCCTCTATCGACGATGAAGCAAGAATTGTTCGACGAGAGCGATGAAGACCAAGTGCCAAAATCGGTGGATTCCATTCAAAAAGTGCCTTCCATCAGTGACCTGTCCGATCCTGAAGCATCTCTTGGTAAGTTTCCTGTTTCTGATTAAGTAGTAATTGGAGTGCCTGCCGTATTTTCTTATCTCCGTTTGCATATTATTTTAATTTGAATTTACACGAAAGATGCAGATTCGAAATGCATTTTTTCCCATGTCAGACTTGAGTTGATTATTGCCAGTACTAATGAAGTGAAAACGTGTAAAACAATAATGGAAAAACGGAAGCGTTGTGGTGAGTAAGGCCTTTTTAATGCGCCCACATTTCCACACAAACTTAATTTGATACATGTGTAATTAAAATAAATGAATCTGATACTGGAACTGGTTTAATATCCTGTGAGCAGAGATGTCTTAACAAAAATTGACGACGCTAATAGAGTTATCGACAAATTCGTTTCAGAATCCCATTTCAAATTTAAATTTATTTAAGTAATAATATTAATTTTTTAAACTACTTCATCCTCATTAATATTAAGCGCGCTTAATCCCCCCTCTCTGTATTATTATTAAGTAATTGCCGGCACTAATGCATGGGAATTTTTAAAAATGCTTTCATTTTCAACAAAAATTAATTTCTATTAATACAAATCATAACTCACTAATTTCAAGAATTAAATTATGAATCATTAATGAAATAAAATAATATTTAAATAGCGCTTCTATAGGTATGCAACTTGTGTTGCGTAATGTAAGTTGCCTACCTTTCAGGAACTTTACAAACGCAATTAGTTTGAATTTTTATTATTTATCGTTGCATATTACCAATTTATTTATAAATCTTGACAGTCAATAAATCGGCATAATTTTTTGCAAATTTATCAATATAGTACAGGATCTACCGTAATGAGTAGCCATAAGTTAACATGCTATGTGTGCCTTGTTCGGCATATCTCACATCTGAATGCATTTTTTAAACGATAAATCGCCTCCCAGTTGGAAACCTGTATTACATTTTATAAGAGCTCATCGACGATCGTAAAATATAACGACGATTTATTTCCCCACTAGCAAAAAACATTTATTATAATTGAAAATTTTGAGCGAATGAGATAATTTCGCTTTCGAAAAAAAAAGGGTTGCATTGTGAGGTAAGATGCATTTTAGTCGCAATGGCTATAAAATAATCAGTCATTGACGGTTGCACCTGCTCCACGTAGAGGTCACCGTACAAACGAGTTTCAGACTTATATTCATGTGAAAGGTTTTTATATTGTATTAATAGTGACTGTCTACTGGACCTTGCTCAATTACTCCAGTAATTGCCTTCCATCTAAGAACATTCATTCAAAATACGATCAAAAAAACGCGCGGCATCTCCAAAACCAAATTACTTTATCGATGTTTATTCGTCAGACAATTGCGACATGGAAACATTAGCGACATCTACTAATCGTAGTGTCAAGCTAATCGTTTCATTAGCGTGTATGGTGCTGCCACCTTTTTCGCCTATTTGCAGAGCGCGCATTTTTCGAAATAAAATGTAAAGCGATCAACGTCTGGAATCTGATTAAAGATCCAGTGTGATGTAAACATGTAATAATGGCTATAGGATTAAATGCGCAAAAATAAAACGGAAAAGATGTTTAGCATAGATGGCCCCCGGGTGGTGGGAAGCCAGGTTGATGACCGCATATAAAAAGTCCAGTTGGCCTCTGGCTAAACAATCTACACAAAGTCCACACTATATCTCTTTGCGCTATTACATCCTCAATCTTTAAAGGTCAATTCTCTTGCAGTTTCAATGCTCCATCCTTATGCGAAGAGCCCTTAAGTTGCCTTGGTTAGACGAAGAGCGCATTTTCCAATTGCAAAGCGCACTAGATCACCATAGGAGCAGGTGGCGCTCAACTAGAAGGCGGTGTAGATTTCTTCTTTTTTGCAATTTAAATTTTTTCTTCTGGTTTTCTTGATGCGAAGGTCGCTGGCTCGAGTTCTTCTCTCCATCCAAGCTCCATTTGTTTTACTTCCAAAGAAAATATTATTATATTTTCGCCTTCGAGCTATCCAATTTTATTTTTCATTAGCAATTGCATTGATTGGAATTAAAACAAACAATTAATCCCGCACCACCATCAACCGGAAATACTATTTAAGCGAGAGGATTACGACTGAATACTAATCAAGTCGTCGTTAATCTCAACTTTGTAATGAAATAATGAAATGATCCACCTCTGGAGGGCGGATGTGACGACAACACTCACCACATTACGCACTCGTGTCTTGGTTGTTGTTTTATTTATTTTTTTTCTTCGTCGAGAAGAAGAAGACATCTGGGCGAGCGGAGGAGTGTGGTGTTTGCTTATTTTTTGGGGGCTCGATTTGAGTTAATAAATATAGTCAAGCACACCACCCTTAGCTGCACTTTTATAGTCCACTTCCGCTGCCTACAGCTCAGTGAGATAATTGTGCATGTCTGTCTGGATAATGAACGGAATTAAAATTTTGTTGAATGAATCATTTTTTGTTGAAGAAGAAGAAAGTTTTTTTAGGTTGAAATTGAAATCTATTTGAATAATTGCCTATATGGTTTAATAATTATGTCGGGTTGCGGTTATGTAAAAGTCGATTTAAGTTTACTGTATTTCCATTTACGCAATATGCATGTACAAAATGAAAACTAAATTCATTCATAAAATCGAAGCGGATGTCGAAAGACATTAAGATTTCTTGTAATTATTGCAAGTTTTACAGTTAGAATCTTAATTTTATTTTTATTTATTTTTTATTCTGGTTTTTTGTCCGGTTGCTATTAATATTATGTAATAATCCAACTATGTCTATACCACTTTGATCACATTTCAATAATTTATAGAAGTCGGATGACAACTTTTACACCGGAAAATCCTGCACTAAATTATTAATTTAAATACTTAATTTTCTTTATTAAATAATTAAATATGCCTACATTTCAAAGGGAACGACGACGATATAAAATTATTTGAAAAACTAGTCCTATAACCATAAACATGACTTTAATTATGATGATTATCTTTTATGCACTTGATGCCTATCGGCTTCGATCTCAAATAATCGTCGGTTTATCTGATTTGTTTCTATCGTTATTTATTTATAAAATTCAATTCCATAATTGGATTGCATAAGTTCACTTTCAAGGCATATTTTGACTTTCAACTATTTGGAATTTTGTTGAAATATTAATTAAAATAAATTTCAAAAATATTTAGCGCAATAATAGGGTCTGTAAGAATTAATTTGAATGGAAAATACAACTGCTGGGAGGTCTTGAATAATGATATTTTATTTTTAGTTTTATGTAACTAAAAGTGACCCTATAAAACTATATTTTACTACTAGATCACGGTATTTAAATGATTACGAAATCATTAGCAGTTTAATTACCCAACAAGATTTATTGACGGATAGTTTTTTGTCGTTTATGCATCAGGTCCTTACGTTAAATATTTTGATAGACAATATTTTCTTATAAAAATTTCCAATCAATTAAGTATGTAAACACACACATGGTTTTTATTGTTAACCACAACGTTATTGTTGTTGTTGTGTCAAGAAATGAATGAAAACATTTGATTTATTAACAAGCCTATTGGTATACTATAGACTTCATGATGATCAACCGCAACATTCATTATAAGTACAACATGATGTAGCCACCAGTCTATTATACAGAAGTACATCTAGTAAACAATCTCTTTAATAACATGTCATCTTAATTGAATCCTCACGATTTTCTTTCCATGATGATGCAGCAGCATCTCATCTCAAAGAGTTGTAGGAGCATAGATCTATGTGTTGATGGGTGGGAGCAGAGAGATCGTCTTCTTCCTCTCTGCTTGGCCACATGAATGAAGCAGTCGCGTGGCGGTTCGACGACGTCATGAGCCTGAAACCTGTTGGTGGCACCTGGGGCGATGGAATCGGTGATCATGAACTCGGCGCCGACTGCGGGGGGTTGCTGCTTCTGTATAACATCATCTTAGCTTTGTAGCGACCAGCAGATAAAAATACTCCATCAATCATAAGACTTTCACCAAAATTTTTGATTCAGAGGGAACTCTCCTGCTCCTGCAGATGCTAATAATAAACACTACAGATTTGGTTTCCTGCTGTATAATTTCTTGTCCCTCGAAGGCATATAGTAGGTATACTGACCCCGTATATATGTATGTTCATTCATAGATCGTGGGAACTTCTACTTTGGTAAGAAGTGAATGTATATCTGTCCGAGATGTCTCTTTCTCTCGCTCGCTTAAACCGATTGTGCCTTACTGTCTTTGTCTACGAAAACCGACGCCATTGGGCATACGTGATTATTTCAGTTACGCAAAATGCTAGCTGAAAATCCCCTAAAGCGAAATCAGGTTTTAATATGTCTGATCAGTGGCTTGTCCTCTATTATCAACTCCGATATAACGTTTTATTATTAATTGTTGCTAGATATACTTGCTATTATAATATTCGAGCTACATACATGAAGGTTTACTGTTAGATCATATTTACATGAATCTGGGCTGTGCAAAAGTTTATTTAATTAGATTGCATTTGTATTTCGATTTAATTCACAACGAATAAATAGAATAAATCATAACATAGTATTTTTTTATACGGATCTACATAACGGCATTTTGTATAGTATTTACGTTTGCATGCAATATGAATCTTTTGAGCTTTAGTTGCTCACTTCATAAAATTGAAGTTTTGGTTATTTCCTGCCGCTTGCATAAGAACTGGTTTTTCAAAAATAGCTTTTAATAAATTATTTTGGTTATTTACATCGACAAATCGTGAGAAAACAAATCAATATACAAGTTTGTTTTGGTTTTCCTATTGATAATTGTTACGAAACAGCGAAATTAGCATATATGTGTGGCCATTAAATTAAATCGCGCATATAAATATAATTGCACTTAAAGAAAAGGATTATGTATTTTGATTTAATGGTTTGCAACTTATTGCATATTTCATTTTATTTCATATTTAAAATTGCTCGAACTGCTTTTGCTCCTTATTGCACACCAGCAGCATTATTTTCTGTAATTAGTAGTAAAGAATTTCTACGTATGCATCAATGCATAATGCAGTTTATTAGTTTAGGAAGCTGTTGGAATGTCCGACAATTTAAAATTAATACCGATTCTGATTCAAGCTCTATATTTAATCTAGATAGCGAATTTTTTGCCTCTTTCGATGAAAAATCGCGCGGAGAAAATTTCGCGTTAAAACTTCTACAAAGAATTTTAATTAAGGTATAAATTACTTTTCCACTATTTATTACTTTCAACTTCAATTTTGAAGTGAGAATTATTTTAAATTCTTGTTACATATTATGATTCGGATAAACGATAGATCTGGATGGAGATTGTGGCGAAATAAAAGCAATAAATTTCACTGAAAAAATATGTTTCATTTTATTTTTATTGGAGGTTTTCGTGACTTCAATAAATAAACGCCCACTTGATTACAGTTTGTGATTGATTAAATTTGATTCTATAGTATCTAAACAAATATTTAATGTGTAAATAAAATAAATCTCGCGGCGACTTTTAATTGTCTGGTAAAAAAGCGAACCGGATGCCAGTCGACATGTATATATTTTATTTTCACTAATGATTTTTTTACACCACAATAATAAATATTTTGACAATAATTATAATGATGCTAAGCGGAAGTTGTTTATTGTTTATTTTCATTTGCATGAGGAATTAACGAATTAAATTTGAATAAATCGATGTGACGATTATTTGTCTGAAATAATGTAATTAAAATTGTTTAAAATCTAAAAATTCTCACGTTGATTTTCATTTTAATATAGCGTATGATGTAATCATTTTAATATATGCTTCTGTATATAATTAACTTTTAACTTGTCTAAAATCCCATTATGTACATCAGCAGTGGAAGATTAATTTTCTCTACCAGAACATCACGTTTTGTTGTCTTTAAATTGACATTCTAATTTATTGTAATTGCACTTTGCAATTAATATTCAGAAAATAATCCATATTCACAGAATGTAGAGTTTTTATTTATTTAATTAATAATGATATGAATGAATGTTTGCGACCACTTCCTTTTCTTGAGGGGTATGCCCCCCTTACGCGATAAGACGGGCTTGATTTTTTAATTTCCTGCTCGACTGTGTGCATTTCTGTCAATCATGTTTAATAAGTAATACACACATGAATTTTGTATTTCACATTTTCAAGCAAGTGGTTTTTAATAATCTTCATCAAGCAACGGGATGTCCTATGCCTGCTGCAAAGTGATAACAATAATTGTGACTGTGATAAAAACTGGTGGATAATTTTCTTTTTTGGTATGTAAAACCAAGTTGTAGTTTCTAAATTTAATTAAAAGCTTTTTTGCTTAGAAGAAAAAATAATGTAATAATTATTGTACCTTGAAATGGAACATTGTGTCATTTGAACTGAACCCAAAAAGAACATTTCCTTCGATTGTTGATTAGCTACACGTAAAAAACTGCTTTTAAAATTGCATATGTTTTTCGTATTAAAAGAGAAAAAAGTATTATTCTATTAAAGTTAAGTAGTGGAATTTAGTCATGACTTAAGTCAAGCAAGTCGACATGAATCACGTTGCGCTGTTGTTATTTTGTAGCCAACTGTGGACAAGAGACGAGGTTAAAGGTCAATGCAAGGCGGAGTTCTATTATCCAATCAACATTTAATGTATTGTTCTATGCTTTTATAGGTCAGAACAATAATCATCATCATCTTTGAATAAATTTCTATAATTCGAAATATGGCACGTTATCATCAGAATTGCAATTTTCCCATAAGATAAGTTTGGTCGAGGGGTGTGGGTGGTTGTTCACCTGTAGGGTTTTTTTTCCCACACTCGTTTATTTTATCCACCTGCGAAATGGTGTGTCATGCATGGAAGAACACGCGGTATATTTTATGTTAGGGGGAGAATTATAGGATTAGGATGATTGTCTTCTTGGAATTGCCGTTTGAAATAATTATACTCACTTTTATCATTCATGTAAATATAGTTTTGGTTTAAATACGTATCGAACAGGAATTTGAAGGAATAAATAATTTTAATTAACATTGAATAGAATGAATAATAAAAATGTAAATTTGTGTAAGGCAGTCGAGCATAACGAAGTATATAATTGGGTAGTTTCACGTTCACGCATCATTACCACCACAGAGACGAAGAAGTGTACCTCGAATAACAGTTTTAGTTAGCTACCCCAGAAATGCACGTGTATGTGCATTCGTCCACCTCAATAATGATAATAACAATATTCCTGCGTGGGAAATATGTGAAAATTAGAATTACCTACCTACTACGGAAAAAAAAGCACAGGTGATGGCAATTGCAGGACTGCAAACGAATAACGATGATAACCATATTTTATTACTTGCTGGTGGCCTGAAAGTCGCCTGGCGAAATCATTTACGATACATTATCGTTCTTGTGGCATCCGAGGAATGTCTCTCTTATTTACTATTAATATCTTCGATTTGTTGATAAGGAAGTCACAACAACTCATCATAAGCGATCATAAATTCATAAATAAATTGCCACATTTACATTGTAATTTGTAATTAAATACACTTCGATTTTTGAACTATTTATTTAAATTCCTGCATAACATTTGCATATAGAAAGAGAGTCTTTATATAAATAATCAATTTAACAAAATCTTTACTCTCTTCCTTAGAGCGTCAAGCGTCAAGGATTGAGATTCCATAGAGCTAGTGCGAAAAGATATCCAAAATATTTTTGCACCCGTATATAGATAAAACATTCCTCTTTCCAAAAGTACCATTAGATATTTTATACGTCCAATAATTACAGATGTGCAATTGAATGATTGTCGTACTATATAGTTTATGTTAATTGGCCGATTAGATTTGAATAAACGGTAATAATTGCATATCAAAGTGGAATAATGTTGTGGGGATTATAATAAAAATCGAAGCATAAATTGTGGTAGTAGCATTTAGTCAAAAATAACGATGTAGAGGATAAATGCTAATTGGCGTTATTAGCAATAAACAAATTGAATGCGCAGGTACATTTATAATATCTCTTGGATAGGTGATTAGTATAATGCATTTAAGATACAAAGCGTGCAATGATTTGTTAGGAAGGGAAAAAAGTGGCAAGGAAATGCCTAGAAGTGCGTATAAATATAGTTTGGACAGTTATAATGTGATAAAGCTGGTAGCTTTTCTAATCGAGCAAAGGCCGCGAACATGGAGGATCAATTTTGTAATTCATTACCATCGGACAATCCGATCCGATAATAAGGCCACTACGGATAAATAATAATAATAATATTCCTAGCTGTTGCATGTAACATCACAGACGCTAATAAACATAAGCGTAAATAACTCGCTCCACTGTCAAGCTTCGGCCATGGGAAAAATTTAAACGCAGGTGCGCTATTTGAATTGCAAATTACTCTCTTATATACTTCGACTTAGTACTTTTTAATTTTTGACTTAACACTACACTCTATGCAATCCATTTCTATTATAAACCAAAAGCTGCCCCATCAATTCTCTTTTCACCACACCGCTTTTATCCAATAATACTTTACTATCACTATCCAATAATTGCTTATTAAATTTGTCATTTTCCATCCAAATTTATTGCACTATCAATTATCTACAAATGATATATGCAGCTAATGAAATTCTAAAGCAGGATTATAGCGTTTGAAACGGAAGCATTATCTAAATTAGCATATTGGAAAAATATCTTCTAAAAAACGCGAGGAGCATCCCATCCAGCCTCGTGCGATTTCTTGTTTTGCCATACAGGAAGAGCAATTTTTTGCCTTTTTTTTCAAACTATGTTCCAATCTTATTAATATACAGTTACATGGTGATTTCATATAACGTTTATTAGCAGCAGATAAACCTGTAGTAATAACATCAAAGGATATTAACGATTAAAATGACCAAATCTACACGCGTTATTTGTACTTCCCAAATTTTTGCCTTTAGATTTATTTGCAACAGACACATTTAATTAAATTCTTCACATAAGTGTAGGTGAAAAGGTCAGTGCTTGTCTTCTTCAGAGACGATTGTCTGTGGAGGGCGCGGCCAGGCGCAGGTTTGGCCAAGCACTGGAGCATAGATCCGTTCAACTCGGTGGACCCCTTCGAGACTCATTTATTTTAATTCACTATCTTTCATTTAACGAACGCTTTGTTTCAACAACGTGAAAACCCGAAATCGATCGCCATATAGTGTTAGGACTAGAAAGGGGTTGGAAAGTCAATAATGCAGTCTAAGATTAATTAGATGGCAACTTAATTAGGAAGTGAGCGTTCAAAGAATCGACTAATTCGCTGCAAAAGAGCCAACCAGGCGAACGGATAGAGTCAACAAGATGACAATGTCTGATCTTCCAACTCCGTTTGAGAAAAAGCTCTTGCACAATTTGGTTGGAAAAAATGATTAATTTCGCTTTGAAGGTGGCAAAGGTCAACAGAGTATGGGGACCACTTTGGGGGCACTTCACGCTCCGATGGCTCACATACTCAATGTTTGTTCATAATGGCCATTGCATGTAAATACAACAACAATGAAACTGACTGGACGACGGTTCTGTTGTTGTTGTTGTTATGTTTTACGAACGTGGTACAGTTGCGTTAAAAGCCAACTTTATATACATGCATCAAGGAAAATATTTAATAAAAAAAATATGCGCTAATTGAAAATTACTAGTCTATTCTAGTCAATCAAGACCAGCCTCATGCTCGATCTTGAACAAGAAGCATCCGGCCAGGATTGTGCCTGCGGTGTGGGTCACTTGATTATCATCTACTCGCAAATAGAACTAGAAATTAGATTTTTTTAAGAGGCTACAGTCATTATTATTAATTTTGCAAAAAATATATGATTTTCTGGTGCAAATAAAATATGCTATATTTAAATTAATAAATAAGTGGTTCGAATAAATAAAATTCAAGCTGACCGATTGTTTAAATTACACTTGTATATCATTACAAAAGCAAGAGGTATGCAATTGTCTTTTCCGAACAATGGCTTGTTATCTGTGGGAAATCTTCATCATCAGGCAACGTTTTGATACAAAATATGTTTATATGTGTGTAGACAGATAATAACACGATATCTACAACACCAGTCGAATGCATTTATTGTTGATGCATTTTTATGCGTCAAACCATTAGTTGGCAACTCATAAAGTTGGACTTTTATAGCGTGATGCATTTTCTGCAGAGGAGCAACTAATGTAATGCGTATATAATTATAATTTGAGCGCAGATAGTGGCGAGATTAACATAGTTTTGTGGGTGTTAAATCAGTAGCTAGGCCGAGTTAAACGATACATAGAAGCGGCGACGTCATAGAGGAAGTCGTCGATCAGTGGTCGAGGTGCTGCATGTGTCTCGATGTATATTTATAATTCCATATCAAAAAAGCTGTTGGAAAAGGTGTTTGAATTTTCTTTTATATGACGAGAGAGGAGCACGTGTTGAGCGCAAATGAAAGAATAAGAATAATGTCGATTGTTGTGTTGACCACCGCAACAAAGAGTTCCGATGCTCTGCATGTGGTTGTTAACTAGAGTACCAGAGTATGGTGTGAAGGTATACCATGTAAAATAAATGTGTAGTATATCGCGATAATGCCTTTGAGGGGTCAGGGCAAGTCAATCCAACAATACTCAAGCTACTGAATATTCATTTTACTTTTATATTATATGTAGATTTGTAACATTTGCATACTCGCCACCACTTGTTGACAATGTACAATATATTATTTTATGTGATTTTCTACCATATTTGGAATTTCATTACCAATTATTAACCAATTTGAAGACGATCAAATTCATTCAGGTTTAAGATATGATGAATATTAATTTCGAATAGAACAATTACAAAAAAAATGACAAGTGAGAAGCGTTTCGTAGACAATTCAGTGCGTGTGACAAAGAGAACATGCTTTTTACGTGCGTCAAAAAGAGATAGCGATCTTTCCCCCACTAACGTCTGTCTCTTTTACACTCATTTAAACGTATGCCCTCTCTCACTCGCACTGAAATGTCTATGCAACACTTTTCAGTAAGTCGGTATATGTGATTTAGGAGTATTTAGTTCTTGACTCTCAAGGATATCCCTCAAATTAAAATTGAATAAAATGACAACAAGCACAATAAATTTCGCTACTAATTATAATAATTTTTGCTGGTATTTTAATTAAGGAATTTAATGGCTAGTGATTCAAAATTCCTTAATAATTGATATTCCGCAACAGGATTTATAAAACATGCGATATTGTTAAAGAGGAGAATTTAAATTCGCTATAAAATTAAATTGCGATTAAACCAAAGTAAATGATTAAAACAAACAGGTCCGAAATGAATCGTTAACATATTAATTAAAAAGTAAACTCAATCAGATTTAATCTTGTTTTGTACTTAATTTTAAATCCAACTATTTAATTAAGAATGTTTTATGAAGAAATTCTAATTACTAAGCTAGATAAAAATCAAGCGCTACAAGATTTTAAGAAACAACTCTCTAGTGAAAATAAAATTGCCCTATCACTATTCTAAGGACGAAATTAATATAGAAAATTAGAACAAAGAAAATATTTCTCTACAACTAAACTACTCATCAAAAAGCAGTTATCGGATAAGTGGCTACCTTCTTGCAACAAGTTAATTAATAAGAAATTAAAGATATAGCTTCGAATTTTAAAGAAGGGCCTCAAAAATGCACTGCATCCTGTTGATGGTGTCTTAATTATTAATTTGAGGATGATTACATTTACAGTAGCCGTTGATGAGTAGTTTACATGTGTGCTTGCAGTGCAGCATCTTCGAATGCATACGGTTTTCTACCGGATGCGGGATATCTGCATTGAACAGGAAATCAGTGCCGGCAATTATGCCATCATGCTTATATAGTATATATGTTTATACAAAAGTATACACGGGTCACTGACTATCCCATTTTCAAATAAAACCATAGAAAAAAAAGCACGGCAGGTCTCCAACCAATTTGAATCGATTCGATTATTTAAGATTTGAATTGTATGTCGTCATTTAATGCTGTTTTCTAAAAACCATTATAATTGACTGACTTACGCCAGCATTCATTCATTCATTAACTGTATCGTTTCCTTTTTGAATAATGCTACTTAAAAATTATTGACGGAAATAGGTTTTAATTAGCCAGTCGCTTTTTTTCTTGTACGCTTTCTTTAATGAGACTTTAAGAATTTTAAGGCATTTCCAATATTTGAAATGGAGATTCATGAAATTCCACAAAAATGCACATATTTATCCAAAGTCAATAGGACATTATTTGTGTTGGACAAATAGCGCTCTCAAAGAAATATAATTGTTAATAATATTTGTGAGTTAACACTAATTGTATATATAACAATACGATTTTTCTTGTTCTATATTTGCTTTGACAATATTTTGAAATTCAACGTCGATGATCCTTATTGCTCAAAATAAAATGTTTTATGCGTTAAAAATAAGTTTGGTATGAAAGTTTTTCGTGTCGCACAGTTTGGCGCCGTAATAAAAATATCTCTTTCACACTTTTTTTAAAACACAATCTAACGAATAAATTTCGCTTGTTGAAAATGTCATTTTATTTTAATACGCACACATGCTGCTGTGTATATAGGGTGTTTCGATGCAAAGTGGACCGAAATAGAATAAAATTTCTGGCCGCCCTGTATATTGCAATTTATCATGCAGTTTTGAGTGTTCATTTTTTGAGCAAATTACTTACAAATGAGCGAGGTTGACGCACCAATTTTATTTTACCACACAAAGCCAGTTAAGTTCTAATTCAGTATGACAACATTTTATTTCATACTTAAACTAGAAAGAAAAAAAATTGCTGAAAGTCGCGTAAACAGATAAATGAAAAGTTTTATAGATGCATTTGGTAGATAACGCAATTGATGTTATCTGAGGTTGTACAAAGTCGCCTGTATGTTAATCTGGGATCCAAGATGCGGTTTTAAATGCGATCTACAAGCTCTTAGTCACTATACAGATATATCTGTGTATAGCATCAATGAATGGTACAAGATGTTATTTACGTTATTTGCCCACTAATGAACTATTTAAATACATCTTAAAGTCATTCAAGAAACAAATAGTCAATTAATTATTTGAGTCGAAAATTTCAATTTGATTTACAACTAATATCTATCCATATAGACATTTTACACAAAAATAATAAAAAATGATGATCTAATTATCCCTAATATAAATTTTAATTATGTCATGATGGGTTACACAATGAAAATTCAACATTGTTAACACAATTTAGAAGTAAAACGCAGCATCCGGTTGTAATTTTCTTATTGTAGGAATATTCGGGTTATAATCGTGAAAATAAAACAACACTTTAATTATATTCAAAAATGTACTTAGTATTTATTTAAAAGATTGCTTTGAGAAAATAGGTCTTTACTATTTAGATGTTTGTCACAGACTGACTAATATATAAAACTATTTTAGAATATGGTCTAACAACCTTTTCATTTTACTTAAATACAGATGTTTTATAACACCAAAATATGCACATTTCAATCTAACCATTGTTATACTGTGTAACCATACTTGTGCATCATAAATGTAAGTCTCACAACTGATCCATGTACCTGAGAGACCAATCCTTTCAGAAAATAAAGATGTGTTTCTCAAATTAAACAAAATACTACTTAAAACTAAGATTCATTTTTGTACAAAGAATCCAACACGCCCTCTCAAAAATTAATCTAAAAAAAATCACCCTATTTTCATAAGACAAAATGTATATACATATACTCATAATAATAATAACAAAATACAAAACAAGTTGTAATGACCCTTTCTCAATGCAATCTTCATTTAACTTTTTATTTATGTAGTCCAACATTTGTTGCTCGAGGATTAAGGAAAAACCCAACATCGTATGGGAAAACCTAATCAGACCACTTTACTTATATACTAGTAAATAATACAATTTTTATTCTTATAACTACATCAATCCCATTTGTGTTCTAAACTCTACAAATTTGACTCCAGGTAAAGATTTGGTCAATACATCAGCTATCTGTTGATCTGTAGGCATATAAATTAATTTGATTAATCCTTTTTCAACTTTATCACGAGAAAAATGATATTTAATATCGATATTTTTCGATCTTTTATGGCTCGATGGATTATTTGCAATACTTATACAACTGTTATTATCTTCATATAAAACTATTGGTCCTGATATCATTACTTTGATACTCTCAGCTAGTGATCGTAACCACAGAGCCTCTCGTGCAGCCTCGTACAGAGCCATATATTCGGCTTCTGCAGTAGAACCTGCCACGGATGTCTGTCGTTTTGTAGCCCAACAAATAGTGCAATTCTCAAATAATTTAAAAAGATATCCAGTTGTACTTTTTCTATCAATTTTATCATCAGCCCAATCAGCATCAACGTACCCGGTTATTATTTCTGTATAATTACTACGAGCATATGTTAATTTTATATTGCTAGTGCCCTTTAAATATCTCAAAGCTCTTTTTAAATATTGCCATAGTGTTATGTTATTTTTATTCATATATCTACTTACAATATTTACTGCTACACTTAAATCTGGCCTCGTACAAATCATTAAATACATTAAACAACCGATAACACTTCTAGATGGCTTATTACAATTGTCATTAGAGTTTAAAGCTTCATAATTAATTTTCGGTTCAAGAGGAGTATTTACAGGATTACAATCTTGCATATTGAATTTGTCTAAAACGGATCTAATGTATGCATTTTGATCTAGTGTAATAACATTATTTTCCCTTGTAACTCTTATACCCAAAAATAATTTAATCTCTTTTAAATCTACCATTTGAAATTTATGCATTAAGTATTCTTTAAAATTATTCATAGAATTCATATTTTTAGTTGCAATGACAAGATCATCAACATATAATACTATATAAATATTCTTTGAAATATCTCCCAAATCTAAAATATAAATGCATCGGTCTACTGGAGAATTTTGAAAATTTATTTTCTTTAAAGTTGACTCAAATGCTTCAAACCAACAACGAGCTGCCTGTTTTAAACCGTACAAAGCTTTGTTTAATTTACAGACTTGATCCTTATTACATTCAACACCATCAGGTACTTTCATAAAAATTTCTTCCTTTAGTGTGCCATTTAAAAATGCTGTCTTTACATCCATATGGTGTAATAACAAATTATTCTGGTTGGCAAATGCAACAATGAATCTAAAACTAGATATTCTAGCTACTGGTGCAAAAGTTTCATCGTAATCTATCATATATGCCTGACTGAAACCTCTAGCTACTAGACGAGCTTTATATTTATATGGATTACCAAATTCATCATTTTTGATTGTAAATATCCACTTACAATCTACAATATTCCTATTTTCAGGTCTTGGTACCAATGTCCAAGTATTATTAATATGAAGTGAATCAAGTTCACTTTTAATAGCTTGCTCCCACTCAGCCCTATCATGTCTATCTTTAATTTCATAATAAGATTTAGGAATTTTATGTATTATTAACTGAGCAGACAACATGCACTCATCTATACTGTCATTTTCATCATATGAAATCTGGGGACGACCCCTGATTCTATCACTCCTCCGACATCCAACTTCTGAACTATTCTTGGTTTTTAATCTTGGAATTTTATTATAACTATGTTCTACATCTAATTCCTCATCATCAGACATATCTAACCAATCTGGTTTACCATTACCAGATTCATTTAACCTATCTGATTTATCAATATCAGATTCATAAACATTATCTGATTTATTATTACCAGATTTAATCAATCCATCTGATTTATCAATATCAGATTTATCTACACCATCTGGTTTACAATTACCAGATTTAATTAATCCATCTGATTTATCAATATCAGATTTATTCAGAATGTTATCAATCGATAAGGTATCCAAATTACCATTATCTAGCACTGATTTTGAAATTTCAGAAAGATCAGTTTTGCTTATGGAGTTTTCATTTACTCCCCCAGGTTTTATGCCTGGCCGAGACATCATATAATTTGTCTCGTCTACAATAACATCCCTTACAACAAAAGATTTTTCTAATTCAATATTCCACACTCTATAGCCATTTGGTTCGTACCCTACCAGAATACCCTTCCAGGATTTATCATCAAATTTGGTTTTACTGACTTTACTGTGTACGTAAACGGTAGAACCAAAAACTTTTAAATATTTGATCAAAGGCTTTTTATTGTACCATAATTCATATGGTGTTTTCATTGCTTTTAATGCCCTACTTGGAATAATATTAATTAAATATGTAGCAGTAAGAACTGCATCACCCCAGAAAATTTTATCTAAACTAGAGCCTGCTATCATTGACCGAGCTTTTTCGGTGATCGTTCTAACCATACGTTCTGCCGCACCATTTAATTGTGGAGTTCGCGGAACTGTCAAATGATAAGTAATACCCTTGTCTTTGCAATAATCTTTCATTTCATTGGATAAATATTCTCTACCATTATCTATATATAAATAAACTAACTTGGCATTAAATTGAGCTTCACCCTTTTTGACAAAATCTTTAAAAACTGAAAACACGTCCGATTTATGTTTAAGCAAATAAACTACGCAATAATGTGTGAAATGATCTAGAAATAAAACAAAATAATTTTTATCGTTCAGAGCCGTCGGAGTGATTGGACCACATACATCGGAATGTACAATAAATAATGGTCTCCTAACGTGATCTCGATTTTTAGCTTTATTAAATGATAATCGAGTTTGTTTTCCTCTAACACAAGCTTCACATATGTTATTACTAGGATTAATTCCTATTATCTGTTCTAAGTCTTCTATCATATTATGATTTTTTAATTTAATAAATTTATCTCTACTTATATGACCTAGTCTTTCATGCCAAATATCATAATTACTTTTATTATTACTAACGACTTTAACTACAGAATTTACCTCAAAATTTACATTAACAGTAAAATCAATTTGAATTAAATTAATTAAAGGTTTACCTTTCATAATGAGTTTACCTCCTTTACTTATTTTAACTCCTTCCTTGTCGAATACAATCACCATGCCTGACTTCTGCAGCTTTGACACGGATAGAAGATTGTACGGCACTTCGGGACAGTACAGGATTTCTTCTATTTTACCTGGGATGCCCATATTGGTTGTCACATCTATAGATCCTCTCTTCATTGCTGAGATGAACTGTCCATTTTTGGCAACTGATATTTTTATTGGTTCATGGAGATCATCAAAACTCCTAGCAATATCTTCTCTATTAGTAATATGATCTGATGCTCCAGAATCCAAAAGGAAGATAATATTATTGGCATTGGTCTCGTTTGGCTTATTATCTCCGGCCATAAATATTACCCTGGGCTGTGTTTCAGGTTCCATCGTTGTCACAATTTGAGCTGTTTTCTTCTCATTGTACTGCTGGCTTCTTTTGAAATAAAAACAATTTTTCTTGAGATGTCCTTCGCGACCACAGTGGTAACATTTCGCCTTAGATGAACCCTTGTATGAGTTCTGATATCTTTTCATGAAAGGCTTGTCACTGTGTTTAAATTTTGGTCTGCTGTTTCGATTAAATTTTCGTGAGAGAAATTGTTTCTGATTACTCATATCAAATCTTTCTGTCATTAATAGTTTTGCACTTGTATCATTGTTCAGTGCGTTTATCTTTATCTCTTCTTCGAAAAGTCTCACTTTCACCTGCATGTATGAGATGTTATTTTCAACCACTGTTTCAATTGCTGTAGACACAGCTTTATAAGCAGATGGAAGTGATGATAGCAATAAACCCACACGGCATGGCTCATTGAGTTCTGGTCCTCCAGCCAGAATTAATTTTTCATAGAGTTCTTCAAATTTCTCAAAATGATCTGACAGTGAACCATTTTCTTTAAACTTGAGCGTAGAAAACATTTTGAAAATTGTAATTTGAGTCGCGGTACTGCTTCTCTCATAGGTTTTATCAAGTTCTTTGATTATTTCGCGTGCTGATTTCTTTGAACCTATAAGGCTTATATATCTATCACCAAGATAATCACACACAATACCCTTTGCTGATCTTTCAGCCGCTTTCCATGCATCATCCGGTTGCTCTGGTACATTATCGTCTAACACATTCAAAATGTTCCGTTCTTCTAATAACGCACGCACTCTCACTTTCCAAATATTATATTTTTCACCGTTAAATTGAGAAATGTTTTTCTTGCCTTCCATTATTGTTTTTAATTAAAAATTAGATTCACGATTTTAATACACAGCGTGTACTGGGCTCATAACCTGTAGGAATATTCGGGTTATAATCGTGAAAATAAAACAACACTTTAATTATATTCAAAAATGTACTTAGTATTTATTTAAAAGATTGCTTTGAGAAAATAGGTCTTTACTATTTAGATGTTTGTCACAGACTGACTAATATATAAAACTATTTTAGAATATGGTCTAACAACCTTTTCATTTTACTTAAATACAGATGTTTTATAACACCAAAATATGCACATTTCAATCTAACCATTGTTATACTGTGTAACCATACTTGTGCATCATAAATGTAAGTCTCACAACTGATCCATGTACCTGAGAGACCAATCCTTTCAGAAAATAAAGATGTGTTTCTCAAATTAAACAAAATACTACTTAAAACTAAGATTCATTTTTGTACAAAGAATCCAACACTTATCAATGAAAATTTTTAACTTGCTCCAATTTTATTAGGTTTACTCTATTTAACAAAAATTTATTAAAATTTAAAATATATGACCATGTTTTTACTTTTATATGGCATCTGGTTGTTTGTAGTATTTGGTGTTTTATAGCCTTCACACAGGGTACCACTACACTTCCGGTGAGAGGGTGGCTTCCCTACTGTTTCCGGTACAGACCTACCCCTCTGCTGCTCTGTGTTTATATCCACTATACAAGGGAATCCTTAAATTCCATTAAATAACTTGCGCATATACCTGCCTCGAAAACCCACTTTTTGGGTTCTTCTCAGAATCTTTTCATAATCGCACCAAATATTTGCTATACTATTATTTGTATAATTAAATATATATTCGAATACTTTTAACGAATATTCAAATATTCCACAAAATATCGCAGCTTTAGCAATTTTTTTTAAATATTTTACTCCAAGCGCCAAAATTTTAATTAGAACCTATTTTTTCGTCTCAGTTTCTTAGATAAATTAGTACTCATTTTAAAATGCGATTGTAAACCTTTAATGTCGATCGTAAATCCAAAGCACAAAGAGGAACTTCGTATTACTTTTAGACCACTCACAATTTACCTGCTTGCCAAACGGATTAAATGCACTTGACGTGCATTGAAAACAAGATTTTCATTGATAGTTTTCGAATATCTTTTTTTTCCTCTTCATCCCCACATTTTTCAATGGCAGATTATAATCTTTTCGTAAACCATCCAAAAATATTCATTCATGAAACGGAGAGCTTTTTTGTTTTTGCGCTAAATCGGGTAGTTTTTCGAAATTTGATGTTGAGAAGATGAGAAAAAGAGTGTTTGCTCTTAAAAGTTGTGTGGTGCTTTCGTCAGATCCGGTACAGTGTAGATCCATCCCGCATACGTTGCAGCCTGTTCGGAGAGTATTCCATTCATAAGTTTGAAGAACACATGGAGGGAGAATGCAAGGCACTTTCTGAACCAAACTCAAACTCTATTCATACGATCGTTCTACTGCACAGGTGCGCTCTTGCTTAACTTCTTTTGTACATTTTCGTACATAGTAAACTCGCTTTTGTACCTTTTAACGTGATGTTTATTGCCGAAAAAAGCTCTTTGAATAAGGAGCTTTTACTACGACCAAACTAATAGTGCGCTCAATATATTATTTGATTGATAAAACAACGGACAAGACAATAAAGTTGTGCCGCGAAAAGCGAAATTGTTAAGTTACTAGTACTATTTGTTTTGGCTGAAGTTTGATTTCGTGTGCGGAGGAGATTTTATAATTAGATTTGTGACCAAAATATTATTGGACATGTAATAATCATGGACTTTATCTAAAATTAAATAATGACTCTCGAGCGCTAACTTAACTTATTGATTGGAAGTAAATATCATGATGATACTTCTCTGGACAAAATTGACCAGCAATAGTGATCAGTTAATCATAAAGTTAGTAGTACTAGATATTTTAAATGGAAATGATGATGATGATTCCTGTGATATGATGCTGCAGTGTTGTGATTCTTAATTCATTAATTTTAATAATATTTATTTTTGTGTTTTTGGTGGTTGTTTTTTAATTTTTAATAATTATCTTTTGTGTATATATCCATCTAAATCATTAATCTAGTCAATGTACATAGACACTTTAAGATCTTACGGCGGGATGGGCATAAAAACAATGAAAGCTTTCAGTATTAGGCCAAAAGGTATGAATATTTTTCGTTTCTTTATATGTATAAATATCTATTTCATATGTTCAACAGATGTGTGTGGTGTGTGTGTGTGTGTGTTATGTGGATGTGCGTCGAAGGCGTTTAGGGATACAAAAAATATGATAATCTTCTCTCAACATGTTCAATTTTCAACTTTCTAGATATCTACTGAAACTCATAATAAATTTTGTTCAGTATATTACCACACAGTCATTTAATGCAGCACAAAAAATAATGGAAAACTGGTTTAACCACTAACAAATTAAATTAATTATCTTATTCTCATAATAAAGTTCAATGTTGATCTTTTATTGACACTAATACCACTTTTATGATTTATTTTCGAATCATGTGCGCTAACCCCACTCAAAATTTTTACATAACCTCAAATGATAGAGTCATTTAAACTACGCATGCGCAAAAGCGCCACTTACTTTAAACTAATTTTGAATTATTTTTTGAATACTCATTTTGTTCATTTTTATCTTGCGATTTGTAGACAAATGCAGAATTTTCTTTTTGTCTTTGTTTGCTTTTGCCACCCGCAAGAAGACTGATTACTAATAATTGCAGGACGATGCTTTGATCTTTTGCTTTGTCGGGTCGGCTTCACAGAATTCGTAATCTCTTGCATTTGCAACTGTTTAAATATAAAGTTTTCCTAATATTCTTATCGTCTGAGATTTCTTCGAATTGTTTCTCGCACTTCGTATATCAATAATTATTTGCCGTTGTCGCTTTGCGTCATTCGAAATTTATCGCGCCATTTTTTGAAACCGCTTTTAATTGTACAAATATAGAAAAAGAGGCTCATAATATTTAATTTGTATGTTAATTGCTGGGATAATATATATATTTTAGTTTCTAGACCGGATGTTGGCAGTTAAATTTTTCGGCCTTGAAATTTTCATAAAATGTAAAAAATATTTTACCTAAAAGCTCTCTTTGCGCCAAACTTTTCATAAAAGTTTTGAATGGCGCGTTGAAAGTACTGACCGACGGAAATTGTAATAGTTAGTTCATTCAATTGATTGAATAATTGTTAAAAATTTTCCGAAAATAATGAAACTATTTGTTAAGTTAGTTATGAAAATCTGAAAGAGGATCTTGTGTAATTATTCTGCTAATTGAAGTTTAGCTTGTTTACTAAACACTGTAATTATTAATTAATGGATATGCTGACTTTGTTTATGCGTAAATTAGATCTAATTGCTTAACTACTTTTGTTTTCTTTTTCTATTATAGAAATTAGCGAAAATAACGCATGGATAATTCTATCATATTTATTTCATTTGTTAATATTGCGCATTTTTACGAAATGTTGCATGATAATTTAATAAAATCGCTCAGTTAATATTTTATTCGACTTAATTTAAGTTCAATTGTCGTTTTAATCGTTATAATTTCGTAGCGTTTTATCAAATCTTAATTAAAATTGTGTTTTTGTTGGATTTTCTTTATTAGATAATACAAGCGTCTCTATTATAAATTATTCTAAATGGAAGCACAAAAGTTTCGAGTCTATTATGCTGCTTAATTGATAGTTTTTCAAGTAACTTGGGTGTTATTTAGACATAATCTTTTCAAGTATACGGGTATATTTATTGAGCAAATATTTTGACTCGAGGAGATTTTTAAAATATTTAAGATTATTGTTTACTGGTAAAAAAATGGCATCACCTGCATTTTTTATGGCACATATGGCGTTGTTATTTTTTGCAACACCTGATGGGAAAAAATATATTTTTAGCAATTTAATTAATCGATTTTAATTAGGAAAATGTACAATTTGCATAATATTTACGATTATAATGTCCAACGAACTCTTCAAACGTTTGCTTAATTATACATGTAATTAGAACTTGAGAAATAAACATTTTTACAAACTATATTGAAACACCTGTGTAGTCTATCAGTTAGATTATTTAAATAAATACATTCAATTATTTCAAAAAATTTAATTTATATCTTAATATGCTGCTGCATATAGAAATAGTTGGTTGACTTGAAAAGGATCTGGAACAAACTGGACGTTGAAGAATTTATCGCTCTCATTGCAATATTCAAATTTGAAAGCAAATTGTTGAATGATCTCTTCTGAGAAGCAGCATATTTTCTTCAGTTCTAATTTATTGTTTTGTTAATTTCCAAACATATATGTGCAGGTGGTTTTATGTTGCGCTAGAATGGACTAGAGTGCTAATGGACACCTGCTTTACATGTGTTCATCAGACCTAACTAGTACTACTAACTACCCTCTACATAATTTCATTTAGTACTACATTAGTACATTTTACAAAAGGACGAAATAACGTTCGATTCGCTAAGACAAATAAATAGAATTTTGCTCATTAATGAGTGTCTATAAATATGTCAGAAAAAAATTGATTGGGGAGATTTCTGCAGCTGCATTATTCAATACCCGTTGAATTGAAAACGTTTTTGATTAGCACTTTATTTATATCTTATATTGAAAATGTCCCGTAAAAATGCAGCGAATTAGTTTGAAACTGAAACCAATATTATACCCGATTACTAACACCTGGTACTAGCACTATAAGAACGGCCAAAAATAACTATTTAAACGCATAATTTTCAGTTATAGAGTTATTCTCGGTATTAAGGCTCACTTATGAATTTTTAAATAAAACAGTTAATTAAATGTAGCGCTATGCAACAAAAAATAATGATTAATTTCTAATTATAATTCGCATTGGCGAGGAGAGAAGATGGAATAATTACAGATTATACATTCGATGATAATTTATATTTTCCAATTTAATGCATTCAATACGCACAGAAGTTATAATACTTATTAAAACGTACAACAGCAAATTTATTATATTAGTGGCTGTTTGAGTACATAAAATGTAATGAATAAGTGCGTAACTATTTGCACCCAGACCGTGACCGAAGTCATGTATTGCATATTTAATGATGCCCACCTGTTACATATTAAATTCTCCAGTTTTTCTCTTCGCTATAAATATTTTTCTATCGCACCTTCGATTAATTAAATACTATTAGAAATTAACGAGGACCTGCTGCGCGAATATTAAGTTGCGTCTTATAGTGCGCATGCTATAATAAATCCATTACGGTACGCCGTACTATAATGGACCGGTTACGATACCAGCGCATCTTAAATTTAAATATGAATTGCAAAGTAGGTAGTTATTTTTTTTTTGTATAAAATGCAGTATAATAATTGTACAGTGTAGAAGGCCACACGTACTCAAGATAACTCGTGCCATCGTCGAAGTAGAGACAGTGGCGGGCGACTCCATAGCACGACTACCTCATACTAATCACTCGTTGAATTTAAATTTTTGCATTAAATAAGTTGAACCATAATTGTATTTTAATGACGATGTATTTGAATTGCAGATATCCCGACGCAGGTACCACCACTGACGCCGGGAACGAATAAAACGATGGCTGAGGCGCTGAAAGCGTCTTTTGCGTCGTGGGAAAAGGAACAAATTCGATTAAATATAACCAAAGGTGAGCGATAATATATTTTCCATATATATTTTCCATGCATGGCAAATGTGAGGGAGGTCTTTGTTCGCAATAGTTAATCAGGTTGTTCCTTTGACTTTGACATCATGAAGTGTTGCGGTCCACTGGTCGCCAATAAAACGCCATCATTTACGCCCACGCGCGTTTTGGGCGAAAAAAATCCATCAAAGTGCATGGTCGGCTAAACACTTAAAATATTGCAATCAAAATGTGCATGTTATTAGCTTCGACAAAGTTGGAATGTAATTCATTGAAAAACTCAAAATGTACCTATATGGTCCATGATGAAATGAACGTTATTTAGGGATGGGGGTGACTGCTCTGCTATTCAAAGAGGAAATTACTTTTAAGATTTGGCGGATGCGAAAGACATGCACACAACATTTTTCCAAATTGCTTACGAGCAGACGAAGAAATTCATTCATCAGCACTATTTCCTCCGCAAGATTACTATTTTATTGAAAATTATTTGCAATGCATAATATATTTTAAACTCCGACGACATTCTGTTGTATAGTCTGGGCAATTCCATGGTAAGAATTTAAAAACAATGATGTCTAACTGACAATGCCATTCGTAGAACATTGGGTACATGTATTTATGCTCTGGGAACCGATATGGTAAACATTGCCTTGTGACGTCAATCTATCGAAGACTTGCAGACGACTCATTATTATTTTAATAGTAAATGTCATTTGTTGAATTAGTTATTCATTAAACCAGAAAATACGTCTTTTCTATTGCTTTAATGATTTTTGCTTGCTTGATGAATCATCAATTTGATAATATTTTGAAGATTTGGCGGATGCGACGGGCAACATTTTTTCAGACGACGAAATATTCCATCTTCAGTTAGTCGGAATGTTAAATCATTTCTTAAAGTGATATTTGCTTTTTGTTACCGTTTCATGATTATACGGTGTAGGAAAAAGTGGTCTTAATGGTTGTTTTAGCGTCCAAATCCAATTGAATTTATTTTTATATCATAATTGCTTAATACACACATGGTGAATGAAGAAGAAATCCAAAGCGCACCTAATTCATGGTAGCTTGTTCAAAAATCTCACACAAAGTACTTAGAATGCATAAGTCGACTACAAAAGCAAAGAGAGAAAAAACATGAAGCTCTTTCCTAGGAGTAATTTAAATCAATTTCAGATCTAGTTTCTGTGTTATAATTTCTCGTTGGACGTCTTCGCTCATCTTTTCTGTTGGAGATAATTGGATGTCGACCATGTTATTTAATGACAACATATAAATTTGTAACGATCGCTAAACACGAAAGCCTCTCATATAAACTTTTGCTCGTCGCATTTTCGTTCTTCTTCTCCTTAGATCATTATTTTTCTAATGCACAATCAAGTACTGCCCACTGCACTCCTAGATATGGAGTAATTAACTACTGATTCGTAAATGATTGGCATACTATTTACTTGCACCGATTATAATTAATTCTCATTAAATCGGAAGATCGTCTTAATTGCGCGCGCTAAACGTAATATGCTGGAATTCAATAATGATGATGATGGTGATGTTTTTTGGTGTGTGATCAAAAAATCGGTCCGTGCAACGAACAATGCTAGATCATGTGTCATTTGCTATTTATGTTGATTTCACAAGTTTTATTTGAACGGATGCTGAATCGTTACACATTGTTGGTTTTCAATAGGAGCGGAAACTTTCGCTGACCTGCACCTATCTGATTGTTTCCGGTCCAAGTGCCATGATGGCTGTTGCAGCTCTCCCCCGCAAAACAGATACCTCGCTCATTACACGCATTGCCCCCCCGTTTTAATACTTTTCACGTAAATAATAGACAATACATTTCTGATGATCTCCTCTCGAAAATTTATACCATCAAGATACAAATCAGGCTATTGTTGGGCAATTTTGCTTAACGGTGAACGGAGACTAATTGGCTTTCAGATTGTAAATGATCAATTTTATTGTTTGACTCTTTTTTCGGATTTTTTACGTCTACTAACTGTAACAAAATGAGGAAATAATCTAATCAATGAATAAACATGTAATGGAGTGACCATGTCGAATGGGCTCGAGCCAGCTCAATATTGGTACAAGTCAAATAAAAACTTGTTAGTGAGGCCATTTCATTATTGACTGAACACACAACACAAATCTTCAAACGAAAATCGGCCGCCACTTTGTTGACTGTTTAATCGCTCTTATTGTTTTTTCGAAAAGACCCCTTAAAAACGATTAATGTTATTTAAACATCACATTGTTTTCCAGATCCGCGGCAGTGGTCCGAAAATCACGTGGCCCATTGGCTCGAATGGGCCGCCAAAGAGTTTTCCTTGGAGTGCACGCCTTTACACCAATTCCGCATGAAGGGCAAGGATATTTGCGCGATGGGGAAGGACGCGTTTTCGGCCAGAGCTCCAGCTTTCGTCGGGGACATTCTGTGGGAGCATTTGGAGCTTCTGCAAAAAGGTTGGTCATTTATTGTGTCAGTAGTGGTAATAGAAAAGTACACCATAATTTTTTGCTATATTCAATAATTATCTGAGTTACACAGCGTGATGTATGATCGTCATGGTCTTGTAGATAGATAATTTGCTTATAAGAATATGTTGACGTAGATAAAAGTATTGGAAATATAGATATCTATAATTAGTGAGGTGCTCAAAAAAAAACAATGATTTGCAGATGTGGAGAAAGAACGCGCGATGGGCAGCATAGCGATCGCGAGTAACTTGTACGAACCAATGTGCGTTCCCGAATTAAGTGCCTACATCGACTACAGCCATCAAGCGTCTGGAGTGCTCCCATCAGCGGAAGACCGCAAAACCGTCACTCCAATATCAAATCCCAATTCCGCACCGACTGGTGGCGGTACCACCACCGCTCAATCCACGAACAACAACAATTTCCTCAACGATGGTGAGTTGGCTTTTTGTAATAATTAAAAAAATCGTGATAACAATTTTTGCGCCATCATTTTATATATGAATACAAGTAAATAACGTAACAAAAAGATGGATATCACATATGTTATTAGCAAATTGCGTAATTAAAAATGGTCACGCTGTTCAATTCTGAAAGTTGGAAGATGTTACCTAATCTAGGTTAATATGCTATTCGGGCCGTCTTTTTATTTGACCAAAATCTCTTCTATTTGCACTAAGACTGTAGTATGTCGACCAACCAAAATGCTAAAAGTCGTTTTTCTATCAAACAATGCGAAAACGGAATGATCCAATCTAGGATGGTCATGATAGTGAAAGTGCGATAAGAAGCACTTATTGCACATCAATGCATTGCTTCAAAATGGACATGGTTCGTTTCCAACAATGCCATGGTTGCTCTCTATTTGCCTCCTCGTGTTTGGCTGCATGCCGCCTAAAACAGTTCCGTTGCAACTCTTCGTCGCGACTTTTAAATCGCGCGTCTTATGATTTGGAATTTGATCGACATGGCGATGGTTTTCAGAGGTCTGTATATAATCATTGAAATTCTCAAGATTTTTTTCAAGGGTCGCGTACTATATAAAGTGATATCGCGCACGTGTTTTCGGCAGATACCCCTGCGTTACTTGAGTACTTCCTCTCTATTGATGGGGTAGCAATGGGGCTGGGCAGCGTCCCGTGAGTATTGTACCTTCTCGTATTACTCCCCAGTTCTTCTTGTCAAGTTTTTAATGGAGGACGAGCACGTGAATTTTTCCATCATGGACGGTGGTGGTGCGAGTGTGTGATCCCGGCCGGAAATGGGTGGATTTTAACTCGGTTTTGTCTACTAACTTGTTTAACTTCTTCATCTTGCATCTGCATCATCGGATGCCCTTCATTAATAATATCAAAAGTGCAACATTTATTTGATTTGTCGCTTGATTGATTGACGGGTGCGGTAAGTGATGTCGTCCCGGAAAAACGCTTTTTCTTACCGGATTCGTACGGCACTTGTAGTAAATCGCATTATGTGAAACTCAATTGCAACTATTTCCATCATCATCTTCTGAAGAAATGTTGTTAAACGTCCTGATGTTGGTATTTTTCGCTGTGTCGTTTAAGGAAAAAATTCGAATCTAGTTTAGATATAAAATTTATTGAATTATTATTGCGCGGAAATTGGATTGTCGTTTCCTCTTTCGTCTAATAAACTGGAATACCAACAACTAATTAATATTGTTTTTAATATAATTATAAAATCAATTAGTTTGTCAAACAAATGTTGATGTCTGTTTTGGTGAGATAAACTTGACAATGAATTTTTAAAAGAATCCCAACGATGAGATAATCTGTTATCGCACGTTTAGACAAATTGATAACATATTTTTGTTTTTCTTCTTAAAGATATACAAACAATGTTGTGTTTATATAATGGCTTAATTCAATAGAGGCATTTAAACGTAACTTAATCAGAACTAATTGAAACAAATGTTACTTATTAGTGTCATAAAATTTGTGTGATGTACTCATACATCATCCCCTTCGAGAAATTTAATCTAATTATACTCAACTTAAGTTTGTCCATTTGAAGAAACATCTTTCAATTTATTAAATAGAGCCCGTTTTGTTTAGCTATTTTTGGTCGCATTTTATCTAGACATTTTTGAGATTGAGGATCCTTTATCAACTGATGGTTTGAAAGGATTTTCAAATAGCCTCTTCAACCATCAGATAGAAGTTAGAACCTTCAAACGATTTCATATAAATTGTTAATTGTAGGGTTTTTTTTTTGTTGTAGAGTTTGCATTCAATAATTTATTTTTACGAGTTAATAATTTACAATCTAAATAAACGCGTGTTTAAAAACATTTAATAGAAAAGTCGATTTCCTGTCGTTCAATGTATACAGGAAACAAACGCCGATTATCATCTACATACGCGATCAAAAAAGTAAAAAAACTGAATTAATTAACCGAGATTTAAATGCCATATATTTAATTTAATACTTATCTAAACCATATTTTTCTACGAATACTTATGCTTCTGTTTACAACTGATAAAATATTAAAATATACAGAAAAGGCATAAAATAAATTTTCTGTTAGCAACTGATAAGCATCATCGTCATATCTGTCTTCACCTCACCAAAGACCCTTTTCTCTACTTCGCCCTTAAAATTACATGAATAAAAAGCCACACAATACCAGGGACTGTCTAAAAATTCTAACTGTTTCTTGTCATAAATAACTAGATCTGGTGGTGCATAATAAAAACATAACAACAAATTGTTTGTGTGAATGGATGGATGGATGGAGAGAAAAACTGGCCAAGTTTTGCTGCCTAATAATTTAAACTGGTCGTGTAGAATTCGGATGGTAAGGTAAGCAAATCACGTTTGGTGTCAGGTTGCAGGAGCTTCCGCCACCGGAAGTTGTACAATACCATCCTCCAGACCCATTCGCTTTATTATTTGCCACCCCACTCCATCTTTTCGCCTATTTGAACTGTTAGTGAATGAAATTGCATTTACAGATGCACTTTTTTGCTGCAGCTCCGCATCTGATTGCCTTTTTCTTGCGCGCTGAATTTTTTTGGAACAAATAACGTCCTTCGTCGGCTTTTTATATCAATCTTTTGTTTTCAGGGTTTTTTAATGAGAATTTTTGTACGCTTATGGCGTGGGAAGGATAATTTTTTTTAAGCTCATTGTTTGCCTTAAATTAGTTGGAAGTGTGTTTTTATACTATTGGATGTTATCAATTTGAAAATATGTAACCGCAATCAAAATAACTTTGGTTTGGAGACCAAGCAGTGTGATAAAAACGTTTTTTGAAAAATATATAATTAATTATTTTTCCTATGATAACAATTATGTGCTGGGTTTCCGGTTGCGATTGTGGCTTTTCAGCTTTGTTATTTCCAAATGTACTCTTATCTATTCCAAACACAATACGCATAACCAAATTGCTCATTGAAACTTAAGTGAAGCCAAAAAAAATTAATAGTTTTTTGAACTTGACTGTTTATGGGCATCATGACTTCCTGTCCAAATTAACCGGAATTTTTGTCAATTTTTGACTAAATCCTGCAGCGAGCTTTATGCCTGAAAAGCCTGAAAACGTACTATTTAAAATAGAGCATTGGTGGGGTAGTTAGAGTGAGAGAGGGGATTGGGAGGTAGTAGGAGTGAGTGAGAGAGAGACAGATTGGTTAAGTCGTTGGAGAGGGAGACTTTGAGGCATTGAAGTAAAACAGAGAGTCAGTTTGAAGCAAAAGGTCTGTGGAAGCGGTCTGTCGTCACAGACACAGAGTCGAACCGGGTAGTAGTTAAGTGGCGTAATTTAAAAAGAACCACGGAGGCGGCCAAGAGCACCATGGTGCTACAGGTGTTAGATCTAGTCACTTCTAATGGAGAACCATTCTATGGAGATTGTCCTGTACCATCATACACGAATTTGGATGTCAATACTAGTGGACATACGACTTGCACGATTTTACCTCAAGGTAATACAATTTTTCAAAATTTTTGACAAGCGCTTGTTATTATGACGGGGATAATTATTGAGGCCATGGTCATGAGGATGATTACCATCCGACTTACTTTTATTATTATAACATAAATAAGCGTTATGGATGTTACTTTCAGGTGATTCCAGGTGTAACCAAAGTTGCACCAAAATTTACGCAACACCAGAACAATTATTACACGATTTTTTGCTTTCTAAACTTAAATCATACATGTACATATACTTAAACGAACGAAATTTGTAATTCATAATTCACTTATTATTTCCTTTACATCATAATTTTATTTATTGTAATTTAAAGTAAAGGAATAATTATTGAGTGGACATAATTATTGTTTTGACCAACAATCGCGCAATATCATGCATGCAGCGGCTTTCAATATATGAAATTATGCGTTACAGTTCATTTATTCGATTGAGAACACCCCGAGCTTCCTCTATTTTGCAAAACGTTTCAATTATGACGACGATGGAAAAATATAGAAACATTTTATGTTTTGTTGATGAGGGTTGTTGCATTTGTGGCCATTTATTATTTCGGTTCGAAGCACGCGCCATCAGCAACAGGTGTTGGAGCCAGAAGGCATACGCGCGATATTCCCAAGGAGTCAGCTGCGATATACGAATGTCTTACCAGATGCCGCCCGTTCGCTTTTTGAAACTACTCCCAAATTTCGGTAAAAAACGGTTTTTCCAATTAGGTTACTAGAGTCAACCACCAGATCATTCAGCTCGATCTTAGTTCTAAGGTGACAAAATTGTAAGAGATAAATCTTTGCGGTTTAATTTTATTATCGATTTAATAGAATATGTTGTAAGGCGCCGATATAAGAGTTTAATTTTAATTAATAATGCATATAACCACAAATTAATTGTGCCATTAAACACGCATCCACAGAGAAGCATGGTCGAATTATTCGAGTAAAACCAATCGAGAAAACCGGTATATTAATACTATACACATTCATCGATATATAAATATAAAACAAAGCTAATAACTTTGTAAGGTCGATTATAAATTTTATTGAAGAAATCAACATTATTTTTAATTAGAAAAAAAATTAATCATATTGATTGGAATGATTATACTGCTGCGATGTATTTATGATGCACCTGATCAAGTGTAAATACATGATAATGAAAAGTTGCGGGAAAATATTTCATCATTATCCTAGTATGCATTCCTCATGGGTAAAGATGAAGAATATTAGAGTGCGTTCGATTTGCAAATACCTTTGAAATAATTGGATGATGTACGGAGAGTTGTTCAAGATCGTTAAGAATAAACAAACTGGTTAATTCGCTTTATCAATGAATAATGTGCTCCATGCTTCACTGCCTTCTAAATACCCCAGTTATTTTAATTGTAAACTTATATTTAATCTGCGATTCGAACAAAGAGGCGTCAAGATACCAATAAGATAAAAATACACCTTGCCTTCTTCTTGCATGTCATCACATCCCCGAAGAGGTATTGTTTGAAATATGATATGCCAGTTGATAAGAATGGTACAAATTTGTTGTCCAATTCCCAGGAGAGTCTTTATGAGCTGAAGGAAGAAGGACTCTCGAGGATACCAAAAACAGATCAATAAAAATATAAATAAAAGTTGTGGTGATCTTTAATGTGATGGTGATGTAAAAGGCAATGTTGTTGGGTTCTTGTTTGTATGGGGCTCCGTTCGCCTCTTATAATATACAAGTTGCGTTATATTCTCTTCTTCAGCAGGTGCTTTCAAAGCCGAGAGCACCTGTCTCTCCACAACACCAGTTTGTATTTTTTTAACTGAAAACTTGCACTTGTATGAGCGGTTACCAGAACTCTACATGCCTCCTTATTTCTTCATGATGTGCGCCGTATATAATAAATTGATCGTCTTATCATCTTTTTTCATTTATTATTGAAATTAACAACGATAGGAAATTATTAACGATTTTGTTTGCTTTTTGTATGGTTAAATATTTTTGAAATATTTATGCAAATTGCGCCGGACATCCTTAGATGATCCTTGCTTCTTGTAGCTTAGCACCTCATTTTTGACCAACTTCTTCCTGTTTTTGTATAACGGCACACGCTATTTTCATATACAGGATGAGGCGAGAATATAAACACCTTTTATAAATATATGCTTGTGCAAAATAGAAACTATTCCCCGCAGTTCGCTACTGTGAGAGTTTGCATCAGGATATCGAGAATTAATATTGATTGCAATTTAATTAATCAGTGTTTTCCTTCGAAAAATCATGTTTTATGTGAAAGGTGAGAGAAACTTGACAATAAATTTATATGATGATGTGCTTGATTAAATTCCACTAATTACTCGCGAGCTTTAAGAAATCTCACAGTTAATGCGTTTAATTGATTGGCGGCCAAAGTAGTTCCATTTTATTCTCACGGTGTTTTAATGCTTGCAAAACGGTTAAACTAATTTTCATTCATTGGACTGGAAATTAATAGCGAAAATGCGACTTAATTTTCTACTATTTTTTAAAACGTTTAATTTATTTATTTTTTAATTTTAAAAAATAGCGGTCATTTAAATTCAACCAAAAAATACACAATAACAATTTTTTGAGCAAAAAAATGTCGATTTTAATTTTTAACTATCTATTTATTTAGTCGAAATAAAGAGTCATCACTGTTTTTAAAAAAACGTTACTATTTACACTAACATATTGAACAGTATTTTAGGAGAGGGAAAAGAATCACTGATTATTATCTTAAACGTAGTTATTTAGGAGTAGGATCAAACTCGCACGTAATAACTGGTCCAACGAGAAACAGTAGGCGTGTACAGCCTCCCAACTAGTCGGTTCACTTCAGAGGCGTATCCTTGTGAACCAATCCACTCGCTCCTTTCTCTCCCAGTTGGAGCATTTATCACTGAAATTGTTAGCTATGAGTAGTGACTCCGTAATTTTATCTCTCACTCAATTCATCATTTCGCAATTTTTTGAATTGTAGGAGGTTATGGTCAATTACGTAGTCCAGCATGTCCTCCAACCGACGAAATTCGAGAGGATGGTTCACCGCCACCAGGTCCTCCATCCAACTACCTACATTTACAAAGAAGTCCAGCCTATCATCCTTTGAACAAAGGGTCCTGTCCGACGGGGAGCGAATCTTCGGGTGGCAATTTCGGCGGTATCGACAATAATTTGCAATCGTTAAACAACGACGACCAATCACATTTGTTCCAAACGCCGCACTATTCGCCCGAAGAGCACGAGTACCAAGCTTTGGAACCGCACCAACAACAGTATCTTGATAATTCACCCGAATTCTATGCCGCCAACAATCTGCTAGAAGCCAAATATAATCCAGCACAAAATTACATTAAAAATTATACTCGAGGTAAGTGATTGTGATGGACAAAATTGTTGCATGTTTTGCTGATTGAAAAATTCTACGAAGGTTTGCGTATGAATTGAATGTACATTGCCTACAAATGATGGCCTATTGTTCCGAAATAGGCCTGCAGAGAGGAGACGTTAGAATTGAACATGACATTGAATCTTAATTAATAACTCGTCTCTCACGGTCATTCCACTCCGATGGGGACGGGGCGCACCCCTTCGCGAAAAATATTCGGTCGGCGCTCATGGATTTATATTTAATAATTTTGTTGCAAGTTGTACACCGTAGAAATTATAACGCATAACATCGGAAGGAAAACGTATCCATAAACATAAGTCTGATAAATATCTTCTGACTAAATGCATAAATGCGGCATTACAGCATATTTTACTCGAATGTAAAAAATAGATTTATGTCTTTTCAAGGCGTGGGAACTCACATGTAAATAATCTATATACTCTTCTTTATTAGTGAAGATAAACCGTTTTTTAACGAAAATAATTCTTATTTATACGCTTCAAGTAGCAATCTTCACTTTTATTACCATTTGTGAGTCATTAATTTGTTAAATGTTAATCATATCAAGACATTCAAATTTCGCGCCACTATTTCAAATTTAAAAATGGCCGAATAATTTTGTTTCCTATGGCCACCGCATTTTAGTTCATTCAAACCGCAACATGGCGGACAATTTAGCATTCTTTTAAATGTGACTTTCCCAAAGGTGCTGGAAGGTATAACGATGGTTATGGTGACACATTCGGCCCACCGTACGATGGCTCCCCTTTTCAAACGGTGCCAAGTGGAGCAAACAGTGGTCCAGATCAATGGGGCCACAATCATGATCTGTCATCGATCGCACACGCACATTCTCACACACATCCTGCCTTCCTTTCGGCTGGTATGACCGGTAGGGACCAACTCAACGCAATGGGAACGGATACGAAACCCATGATCCAAAATGGGATGATTGCCGGCTATCCGAGCAATCCGAGCGCTGGAGGACCTTGCTTCACTGGTAAGACTTCAAAACGCAATTAGTATTTGTGGATTTGAACTTGGGATTTGTTTAGGTTCAGGTCCGATTCAGTTGTGGCAATTTTTGTTGGAGTTGCTGACTGACAAGTCGTGTCAGAGTTTTATTTCGTGGACTGGAGATGGCTGGGAGTTTAAGCTGACCGATCCGGATGAGGTGGCTCGTCGTTGGGGCATCCGGAAGAATAAACCAAAAATGAACTACGAGAAACTTTCTCGAGGACTTCGCTACTATTATGACAAGAATATTATTCACAAGACTGCTGGTAAACGTTACGTTTATCGCTTTGTTTGCGACCTCCAGAATCTTCTTGGGTAAGTTGATTTAACTTGTAATAATTATTGAGACTATTTAATTTTGGGATGTTTGTTTAGATACAGCCCAGAAGAACTACACGCAATAGTAGATCTCAAACCAGAAAAGAAGGAAGATGACTGAAGAATTTTATGATAGCAAACTTTTGGCTTGCTAGTTCAAACAAAAGAAACAAGTTGGTGCCTAATAGATCAAAATAATAAAAAAAACAAATCTAGATATCACAAAATTAATTAATAATTTATTAGTATCTCATATAAAGTCGCTCAAACATTTATTATGGTATTAAATAATATGACGGTTAAAAAAATTGTTTTGTTTAAATTGATCATTATTACCATTCATCTTGCTGTTGTAGCTACAATAATTAATTAATTTTATTAAATTAATTATTATAGTCAAAAAGATGAATGTTGATTATTGATCGAAATATTTTATCAAAAGTTAATAGTAAAACTGTTTAAAAATATGCAAAACATTGTTTGCTATATTTGTTAAACCGTTTTCAATTTTTTTCAAGCACAGAGTTGATAATCAAAAAACATAAAAAAAATTAAATTGAGGAAACAATAAAATTGTGTGTGATTTTAATGATAATAAGTAAGATAATTTCATTTTTAAAGTTAATGTATAAAGTTAAGGTGACAATATTTGCTCTCTCCCTCTCTTTCTGTCTCTCCGTGTGTATGGCGCAATTAATAATAGAAGAAAAAAAAATTAATGCCTGTAAATATCATCATTTTCTTTATTGTGATAAGTCTATATAAATCAAGATTAGTCTACTATATGTTTATATATATTTAAAATAAAAAATGTTTTTCAGTTTGGATTCGAATTGTTTTTTTATATACGATTGTTCAATAATTTTACTATTTACAGACTATGCAATAAATTCAATTAAAATAATAACGGATAAACTGTTGAATGTTAATTATTTCATAGATATTTTTTTGTGAGATCGATTGGAAAAGAAAACATATTTTTGTTCTGTTTAATTATTATTATTAATTTAATTATAATATTATTTGTGGTCTCAAAAACTTTTATAATATAAGTTATTATAAAGAGAAAAGGAAGAAATTTTTGACACGTTTGAAAATACGGTGGTGATGATCTCGTTTAAGGGATTCTTATTTGTTTTTAGTCGCTGTATTTTGTTTAATGTGTTATATTTATACCTATAACTATTGTATTCAATGAAATATTATGTTTCAATAAAATATTGGTGTTTACCATTTAATTATCTTTTAATTATCCCTTATTTTATTTATCGCGCCAATTTTTAAAATTAAATTTGTCTACATAATGGTGACAGATGGTGCCATCTATTAGCGAAGGTAAGAACCTATAAAATACTGACTGACTACAGAAAATTAATTACCAACAAGATTTCTAAGTAAATATAGTATGAACATTGGTTATAAATCAATTAGCCTTTTTTTCATCTATTTTACTATTTTTAAAAGCAATTTTAAACCACGTACTGCTGCCATCTGTTGAATGATAGTTGAGTGTTCCAGCACTAATAAGCAGAGTTACATTAGCTAGAAATCACTAACACATCTTTGTTAAATCAAGTAATCCACAATATCGACCAGTGCCTTCACAATTGATCTAATTTATCGACATAAGTTTCCAAAATGTCTCGAAACTCCAGCAAGCTAATTGACGACAAAATCCTCGAAGACTGGCTGACTGACATGCTTGAAAACAACCACCATTTCTTGGAACCAGTACTCGATGATCACATGTCTGCCGTTCTGTACAAAACTTGCATGACCTTACACCAAGATCAGCACGTCTTTGTCATGGCGGTCGACATTCTCGAAATGTACTTCCACGCAAAGCTATTGAAAAATGAGGAGATCGAATCCACCGTATTGATGATGGCTACTGCAATCTTCGCAGCGAGCAAACTTGCCGGAGTGGAGCCGAACTTGAAACTCCACCACTTGAAAAACGTCCTCGTCAAGTTGACTGGGGTAGAGTGGACCACGCAGAAGCTATTGCAAGCCGAAGTCGAAATGTACAAGACGCTGGACTGCAAACTGCCGAATTTCAGTTTCCTCGACGATGTCAATATGATAATGGAGGTGTTTATGAAGAAGTGGCACTTGAAGGCTGATCTGCATCCGCTTGGTATCGAACTTGCGGCGTATTTGTATCTCAGCAGGATGGAGTGGTATGAAAAACTGAAGGAAATCTACAATCAGAATGAAGATGCTTTGGGAGTGTTTCAGATGTTGACTAGTAGCAGGATTTATTTGCCGATCGGGGTGCTGATTAGCTCTTTGTACCTTTGTGGGTATGCTAATATGCTGGATTTTAATAGTTTAATTTCGGAGCTTGCTCTTTCTTTGAATATTCATACTGATCATTTGAACGTGTTGGTCAATCAAATTGTTCAAGTTTATAATGCTCATTCCGCCTAAATTGGTTTTGTAATTTTGTTCTGATGTATTTTTGTAAATTAGTAGATTTTTCATTGTGTAATAAATAATTTTGATATATAAATTACCCCTTTGTTTTAATATCCAGTAAATACAAATAAGATTTTCCTATTAGAGGGGCATAGAGGATGTAGAATTGACAAATATAGCTCAGGCAAGTCGCAGCCGAGAGATGAAAACTTAAGCAACTTTGAAACGAAACGCGGTCTGGAACAGATCTATAGATAATCGCGTGTATGTTTGTGTCTCATCTCATTGAAGTGAACATATGGATTATGACTATTTAAACTATATAAATTTCATTTAAGTGCTGCTATAAAATGACGCGTCTCAAAGTGGCTATTAGAGTGCGACCTTTATCTCAAAGGTAAGTCATTTAATTTAAAATATATTTTATTTCAAAAAATGAATAGAAAAAAATAAAAGCAAATTTGTGGGATTTTTAAAAAATAAAATACTGCTGAAACAACGCACTATAAACAACAACAGGGTACTATAAACAACAACACTAAAACACGAGTTTTCTTGTACATGTTAGAAAGAGTCCACTGACTTTTTGCACTACAAGCTCTTCTAAATTTAGAACTTCCGTTCCCGAACCATACGGTGCATGTAAAATTTTTGGTTCCCCCTTTATCTTTGTTATATTTATAAATCACAAAAATTAACAAAGAAGTCTAACGACTTCTCATAAAATTTTATGTTGCACCCGTTGCATCCACCAGAATTTCAAATTGTATTTTTCAGCGAATTGCAGTCGAAATCCAGCGCAATAATCGACGTGGAAAAAGAAGACACGATTAGTATTACTAATATTAAGGTAAGTTAATTACGTGCAGCAGAACTAATCTTATTAACCCACTGATTTATATTAATTAAGATAACAGGCGTGTTAAATTAATTGCCATTCTAAATTTATGGGTGTACACTCATAGAATGGTCTAATTATAAGTCGCGATTGCGACATGTAAACATCTAACACTCTCATATCGTAAACAAACTTTAATTAATGAGCATTTTATAAACAATGAAATGTAACGCGAAAAAATTCGCTCAGCTAATAAATTTTTAGCTAAAAAAATTTAGTCAAAAATTAATTCCTTGGCATTTTGAATTTTATTATTTATTAATTATTATTTAAATTTTGACAAACTTATGAACGATATTAATTTCCTAAACGTACATTATGAAGAAAGAGGCATTAAGCGACATTTCGATTGAAGTGCAAATCAAAACAACTTTGATAAATTTTGAATATTGCCAGTAATAACATTTCGCGACGGTTTGCCAAGTTTTAATTCATACGATATGACCATTATATATTAATTTGACATGTTCTTTGATCTAATAATAAATTGCAGGTACCTGAACAGAATGCAGGCGACAGTCGTGAACGGACTAGAAGATTTACCTTTGATTATTGCTTTCATCAAAATTCCACGCAAGATAATGTACTAACCGAAAATATTTAGTATATTTTTACAGATAATATTGCATTTTATGTTTAGGTCTTCGAAGCGATTCAAAATGTGATCGGAAAAGCGGTGAAGAGTCGCTTCAATTCCTGCGTATTGGCTTATGGTCAAAGTTCTTCAGGAAAAACGCACACGATGATGGGCTTTCCGCACGATCCGGGTTTAACGCCAAAATTGTGCGACCAAATTTTCGGCTATTTGCAGGAATCGGCGGTTGGGGATGAACTCGATAACTTGAAGGTCTCGGTTAGGTAAAGACATTTTAGAAAAAAATATAAATAAAAGTTGCGTGTATTTTTCTGTTGTTCCTCAAAGGCAACAGTTTGTTTTGGTTATCTGCATGAAACACTAGGGAATTTCACACATGCAAATCTACTATGATTGTTTATCGATTTTTCAGCATTTCTACAAATATTTTATAAAATTATTTGATTTATTTACGTTTCGTAAATTGAAAACGTGCAAGATATTCGAATTGGCTGACAAATTTTAATTATTTGTAATTTTATTCGATTATTTACTGTTATTTTATTCGAAAAGAATTTTAAAAACTAGTAAAATAAAATATTTAACGACTTTTAGCGCATTCGCGGCGCTAAAACAATTTTCTTAGCGGCCAATGTCTATAATAGAATTTATTATTATGATGTTATGGGAAAAGATAAAAGTAAATTTCGTGCACAATAGAAAAGTTTCCCAAAACCACTTTTACAACTTTCAGACAACTTAAAGTGTGTTTGAATGCAAATCCACCTCGCAGTTTCAAACCGTTCGTGTTCCATCCAAGTTCGAGGCGCGCCTCTTCGAACACGCGAAACATTTTAATTTAATCCGATAAAAAATTAAATTATAATTATTACGATTTGCAGTTATCTGGAAATTTACAACGAAAAAGTGAAGGATCTCTTGAGCAGTGCGCGCGAGTTCGAGTGCCAAAAATTGGGACTGAAAGTGAGAGAGCATCCGAAAAAGGGACCGTACGTACAAGGTAGCAAATATAATTATTATTACATTGCAAACTAATATTACATAATGACAGGCTAATTTATTTACAAGCGAAATTTACGATGTTGAAACATGCCAGCATGGGAAATTAAACAACCATGACTATAATAGATTTTATCCAATTTCCCATTCATTCATTCATTCATCATTATCAATTGTGCATTGTATGAATTTATATAATCTGAAAACTAGGTTTAACCGAACACACCGTGTGCAATGCGGCCGATCTGAAAAATTGGCTGGAAACTGGAAACTGTCGTCGGAGCGTGGCCGCCACTCTTACCAATCCGCGATCCAGTCGAAGTCATGCCGTTTTCACCATTAATTGTGCTGGTGCTAAATTACATTTAGTCGATCTAGCTGGCAGCGAAAGAGCGGATAATAAATGTTATAGCACTTGTCGGTTTCGCGAAGGCGCCAACATCAACAAAAGTCTAGTGGCTCTCGGAAATGTTATTTCAGCTCTTGGTAAGACTTTTTGACTAATATTTGCCGTTTATAAAATAAACCGTTTACAAGTGTACTGCAACATTGTTGCTTCATAAACTAATTTTTTCTCCAATATTTAGCGGAGCAAAACCCCAAAAGTCTTCGCCGCTTCGTGCCGTACCGAGATTCCGTCCTAACATGGCTCCTAAAGGACACTTTGGGTGGCAACTCCAACACTGTGATGATCGCTAGTAAGTTTTGCCCAACTTTTTAATTTTTCTAAATTAAAAGTGCATCGGAATTCGCTTGCAGCTGTCTCACCATCAAGTGCATGCTATAGCGAGACAGTGAATACGCTGCGTTTTGGGCAACGCGCCAAGTTAATCGTGTCTCGTCCAGTCGTCATTGAAGACCTCAAAGAAGGCATCATCCGACAACTTCGTGCCGAAATAGCTCGACTACGTGAATTACTGCAAAACAACCAAGTAAGTCTGTTCTTCCTTTTGCGAGCAATATTACAACCAATTTTGTTCCATCAAGATCCCAATTATGAGCAGCTTCCATCAATCAAGTGATAAATTAAGTGAAAGTGCAACAACAATGAATAACCACCAAAAGTCGGAGCAACTTGTACCGTTGATGGACGTTTCCGTGGACGCTCCGAAGAAGTTGCGAAGAACTTTCAGCGTGGACCATGCGGTGTTCAACACGGACAAGACTGTAGCAAAACCGTTCGGTTCACACGAAAATCTTCCGTCTAAACCAAAAAAAGTGTTCAGTCCGCCGTTAAATACAAGTGCTTCATCGTCGCGTCGTTCTTCCTTGAACAAACCAGCTAATCTTAAGACGATACCGCAACGCAAACCTTTGGTAACGGCTCCAATCCAATCGCGAGTAGACTCCTTAAGAAAATCACCGGCTTCTAATATTAAACCACGATCGCAAATTGTAGCGGCCGTTACTAGCAGATTGTACAGCAAAATTAAGAAGAAGGAAGTGGCAACTGATACGGACGATTTGCACTCCTACATCACCAAAATAGAGAAACCTAAAGAGTTGAGTATTTGTTCCAACGCGCGGATGCGCTTGCGAGAATTAACGCAACGAGCGCTAAAGGCCCATAAAAACCGCAACGAAGAGACTCAAACCGATTTCCAAGTGCAGCGAGTCAAAGAAATGGCGACTGATGTTAACGATTTGAAAGTCGCGTTGCTGGAAGTGAAGAACGCGTCTACCAATTTCGAAATCTCCTCGAAAGAAATCGCAATCAGTTGCGATTTGTTGGAAAAAAGCTGGTTTGGTGACGAGCTTCTACGCAATTCGATTGTGGTGACCCGGACTTGTGGCACCCAATCGGCTGATACACATCAAAAATTGGATCCGAGCATTTTCGGCATCGATTGCCTCAATAATCCGATTTACACGAATTCGGTTAACATTAACATTTCGCATAATTATCTAAATGGGAGTAGATTGGCGGATAATATATCGGATGATAGTTTGGAAGATCAAAACGGGCAGAATGTGTGTTTTCCCACACCCGATCTTATCAGCAATCATAATTCATTGGAGCAAAGCAACCACGCCAATAATAGTATTATACCGGACGAACGTTTCGAAACCACCGAAAATTTAATTATAAACAATTTGCAACACCAAGTTTTACCAAAAACGATTCCAAACTTTTGCAACCAATCGAACAACCCCAAAACGATCGTCACAACTTGCGCTCCGCAAACATGCATCTTGAACCAAGAAACCTGCTCAATCTTAGACGACTTTTATTTCCCCGAACTCGCAAAACTTTCGATCGTCCAAGACAAGGTGGATTTCAATTGTGATGATTGCGTCGTAGTGCACGAACCCGTGGTGTTAAAATCCATCATCAAAAACATTAAGAGCAGTTTCGATGACGTCACCACGTCTTCTTGTGAGGAATCCAACTTTGACGCACCGGATTCACTCGATTACCATCATCACCTCACCAATAAACAAGTGCGTTTTAATAAAAATAAGCCCAACCAGAAAATGTTCAAAGCCATGGCGAATTTCCTGGAAGAAGCTACCAGTTTGATGACGAATCTTAGCTTGGCTGCTGGACGATTTGAGGAATGTAGAAGCAAATGCTTTCTGGATAGCAGCAATGAGTTGGAGTTTGAGATCAGTGTGAATAATTTGAGTGGATGCAAGAAGAGGAAGAGTAAGCGAAAGTGCCGAAGGCATAATGTGCACGTGCAAACGGAGATGGAGATGCAGGATGAGGTTTGCCAAACGACGTCTTCTTGTAGAGACCATTGCACGCAATACGAAGATTTTAGCTACCAAATGCCGATTAATAAATACGAGTTGCTGTTGGAGGAGTCTTGTAAGCGTTTGGAGAGCAAATTAAACCATCAGAATAGGAATAAACTGAACCAAGAGCAGGAGGACGATTTTAGAAGTGAGCGTAGATATAATCCGTGGGATTTGAGTGCGCCGTTTGGGAATAGTAGTGAAGTCATTGAGGATTCGAGTATTGAGAGTAATCCGCTCACTTTTTCGGATTATGGAAGCTTGCCCAGGAAGACGCATAAGAGGGCTCGGACACCTACTTGCAGTCCAAGTGCGTTTCTCAAGCAATTGACCACAATGCGGAAGCAGGTGATTGAGTCTTCGCGGCAGGAGCTGATGAAGTCTAACATTTTTTAACGCCCATATTTTTATGATTGAGATCTCTTGTAAAAGAACATTTAATATAGGACTAATATTTTATATTTTGTAATTTTATAAACAAATTTAAAACAAGCAAAAGCAATTAGAAGTTGCAGGATTTTTGTACCAGGCACGAATTTTCTTGTCACCATCAGGAAAATTTGTCTTTATTGTTGTTTGTAGAAAGTGAGGCCCATTTACACCTGACTCGCTTTATTTGTGGGAAGAATTAATTTATTTGAGTTTTCAACTATTTTTGTAACTAATACATCGTATATTTATTATAAGCATCATTCATTTTTAATACAATAAATTATAAATTATTACCATTACGACGAGTTTACTTGTTTTCCCCGACAATAAATTTGCAGACTTACTTTCATCGTCTTCTACAAAAAAAATTAGTAGTATTTTATTTTTGATTGCCAAATTTTATACCTTGAGGAAAATAGAGCAGATTTTTCATTTTCACATATCCAGTGCCGGGAATGCGCAACTCGCAGTAAATTAAAGTGCCCGGACTCAAAATTTCGATTGGCACTGTTGCCACCACAAAAACGGAAAATCGCCCATTCGCATGCCGATTTGTGTCCCATTGAATTATATGCAAGCGACTCCTACAATTATTAAAACAATTATTTAATCACTTTAATAATAAAATATACTTCGTATGAAAGTCGTCTTTATTTTCCTTATAAAGGATAAGTTTGGGTGCTGGATAGACTTCCGACGCAAAACACGTAAAATTCATCGTTTTATTATTGGAATCCGACGTTTTGCTTTGCTCAATTGTAATTAATCGCTCCGGTTCTAAAATATCCTTTTATAAAATTATTTTAGTCCACTAAGAAATAAAATTCGTGCAAACCAAAAACAATCATCGTCTTCATACTGAAATCTTCGTCTGCAAAAGTGCTAACAAAACATTTATAAGACCCAGCAATATCATTAGTGGGATTGATAATTTTCAAAGCGCGGTGGACGCTTTTCGGATCATCAGTGGCGCGATGTTTCAAATCTAGCCGATTTTTGAGCTGATTCAGCGCTTGAGGTTTTTGAGGTGGTATCCATTGGTAGACCACTTGCTCATTGAGGTACCATTTCACTACCAAATCGGTATCGTCGGGTCGAATTGAGTAAACGCAATCGAGGATTGTTGGCTTTTGAGTGTCGTTCTTCACGGCTTGTGGTACTTTGATGTAGTTGATTTGAATGCAGTAAACTGGATTGTAGACGAAATAAATTAATTTGCATTTTTTATGAGGATTATTTCGATTGATTATTTGGGTAAAGACAAAGGTTATTGGAATTGATTTTCTAGATGGTGCGTTATTTTATCAAATGGTGCTCATTAAGCTGAAAATAATGCTCTATCGAGTATTATGAATTTGTGCGCTCTTAATTTTATTAAGCAATTTTTATATTATTTAAACAATTGTGTAAATATTTAGTTTTTTCAATATTTTGTTTGATAATAAATTAAATAAAAAAATAAGATAAATAATAATAACAAATAAATTTATTAAAAAAATTTGATGTATTTTAAAAGTATTTTTATTACTTTGTTTATTTACGTACCAATATTAATGAACTGATAATAAATGAACAGTTTGAACATATTTTGAATTTATATTGGAAATATCAACCACCATAATCTATAATCATATACACACTGGATTAAATTTAAAACATGCGCATGTTGATTACAGAACGAGCGAGGAAGAATGCGTAAATCCAAATTAATTAAAAATAAGTCAATCTTATAGAAAACTGTTTTGGGCAAAAGGTAAAATTACAATATTTTTATTATAATTTAATTTACAATAAAAAAATTGTATAATACACATAAAAGCACGTTATTACAGCACTTTAATACATATTACAGCACTTTAATACATATAAAAGCACTTAGATAACACTTTATTGATAAATTATTTACTAATTAACATTAATATTTAATTAAAATACATATTTAGTTACTTGCTATGATAATAAACAATTAATTAACTTCAAAAAGTTAACCAATAAATTTCATTACCACTTAATACGTTTGAATATCCCGCGCGAATGTATTACTGGTCACCTACCCATTTACTGTTTACATTTTGACACTAGTGCTGGCATTTCTTTAGAATTTCGAAGAATGCATTTTAAAATAAATTAATGCGTAAGGTTGAATGGTTAAACATACCAGTGACTATATTAGCAACAAATTGCTTTTTCCGAAGCAGTCGCTACAAAGCCACACAACAGCAATCTAGGTAATAATTAACATTTTCTCCTTCATAATATAATTATAACTGAACTAATAATTTTTTAGGTTACAATATGTTGTCCCTGTTGATGAGGAATGTCCTCAAACGAAGTATAGGCCGCGAATTAAGCAGCTCCGTCGCTAAAACTAAGGAGAGCAACTTGGATCCAATACAAGAAGCCAGTTTAAAAGAACAATGTTACTTGGTGGACGAAAACGACAAAAATATTGGGCAAGCCAGCAAGCGGGATTGCCATTTGGTTAAAAATGACACTCTTCCCTTGCATAGAGCTTTCAGCGTGTTCCTATTCAATGAGCACGGCGATTTGTTGCTGCAAAAGCGATCCTCCACTAAAGTAAATACTAAACCGCTGCTCGGATGGGGCGCTTTTGTTAACGTTTGAATTTGTTCTTTCAGATAACTTACCCCGATCACTACACGAATTCCTGCTGCAGCCACCCGCTCGCCGACTTCCCTGGCGAAGCCGACGAATGTGACGCAATCGGCGTTAAACGAGCGGCTCAACGACGTTTGCAGCACGAATTGGGAATCCCCATGGAAAAAGTACCCCTTGAAAGCCTGAAATACATTACGCGAGTGCATTACAAGGATTTGGGTAATGGCAAGTGGGGTGAGCACGAAATCGATTATGTTTTATTCCTAAAAGGCGATCTGAAAGTCAAACCAAACTCGAACGAAATCTCAGAAATCAGTTATGTGCCTAGAGACGAACTGGATGACTATGTGCCCAGTTTAAGCGGGCCTTTAACGCCGTGGTTTCAATTGATTCTGAAGCATAGACTTCGATTTTGGTGGGACAACTTAGACGATTTAGAGGAGATTATCGATCATAAAAATATTCTTAAGCTTAAAGAATAGTGTGTCGATGTTAGGGATTTATGGAGCATTATTAAATTAATTCTAATTTATATTACTGTATTTGTAATGTGGAATATAAGTGTGATTTAGATTATGCAACATAAAATACACTTTGTATATTAAGGGTTCGATTTGAGTCGATTAGGCTTGAAGGTTTTTATTTCAAACATTGTGCACTAATTCCTTGAATATATAATTAATTTTCTAAATATTTACTAAAATGTTTTACCGTTCCTTTCAAAGATTTCGAATTCATTTACATATTTCTATATTAAGAAAAATTTAAATTTATGCGTTTGTCCTAGAAAATAGTTAAGTGGGACTTATCGGAATGAAATATTCATAAGTTTTCCTATTCATAGCACAAAAACTGTGATTTTTTAAAATTCCACAAATAGGCAACCAACAATACACGTTTTAAATAATGTCGCCATTTCTTGACGAGTTCATTAAAATTACTCAACACAAGGCCAAAAAAGATGCACACAATCAAGCGAAATTCAATTTATTGCGGAAGCTCTTTCTGATTTCTATTTGGCGCAACATGGAAGACACATCGTGCTGCTTTAATTTGATTCAGTTTATCCCCTTGAGTAGTAGCACGATGATTCCTATCATATTTTGGTTCGCGTTCATTACAACACTCCCTATCCAATCCTCTGCCAGGTCGAATCAATCTTTCCACTTGCAAGTTGGAAACATTACTCGCTGTTTGTTTCATCCGAATCGACTTCGAATTAGCACTTTGTTGGTCATCAAAATTGAAAATATTCGACGTTCCCCGATTTGGTGGCCGACTCAAAGCTCCAGTACTAACGACATTGCGCTTCACTTTATCCAGCTCCGCAGACGCGAACGTTTTCTGGATGCGTTTGCGAGAATTGCGGATGATTTTTTCCCGCTCAATTGCCCACGAATTGCTGTAAATCCCGTATTTGTGGTACGGGATTTTTTCGGGGTCGCCAAAATGATCCGCGCTAAGATAAAACCTTAGAATTAATAGGAATAAGTGTTGAGATGAAAAGTGGTACCGAAAATGGGTTCCCAAGTGCCAAAGCCACGGTTGGATTTTCTCCAACCAAGATTGCTGAACTCCAATCACGCAGCCTGATCGGATAATTCGCATCCAAGCGATTGCTTCCTTGGCAGTGAATCGAAAGTGTTTTATCAAATAGGCGCCGATTAGGGAGCCGGTACGACCAAGACCCGCCTAAAGAAATTCGCGTACAAATTAATACGTTAGAATGGAAGGACAAAATTACTTTGCAATGAACCGCCACTGCTCCAGGCGTATTTTCAGCAATTTCCAGGAATTTTAGAAGAATCTCTTTTGGCGGTGTAGTGCCATCCGGATAAATCAAGTCGATATGGTCGATTCCAACTTGTTCGAATCTAAACAAATGGCTTGGAAATATTTCTAAGCAGACAAAATTATTTTCCTTACACTTTCTTGTTGTAATTTCGATTGTTAAGTCGCACAACACACTTGACATCAGTCTGAAGGAAATAGTTCAGATAGAACTCAGGTGGTTGACTGCTCGAGAACGGATTATCGCTAACTGGTCCCATAAAGGCCACCAACTTCCTTGGCACCATCCAATTTAAATCTCCATGTTGCAATTGATTGTACATATCGTATTCGTTAATATTGAAATCATCAAAGTGGAAAAAGTTGTACGCGATCGCTTTCGTGAGAGCTTGATAGCAGTCGTTCAGTTTGATGGTGAACGCATTCGAGTTCTGGGACGCATCTATAAAGGGCCTAAATGGAAAGACATGTAACTGGTTTAACACTTTAAGTCTTTGGCTTACTTAAAAGGGCCTATGGAGTTAATTAAGCGATAGACATCGGTGGGGTGCATTTGGTAGTAAATCACACAGAAAGCTCCAATTAAGAACGCAGCGTTTGCTTTCTTCTCCGTATGCGGGGACGTGAAGTGGACCACTCGCTTCATATTTTTCGCGTACGTCAAATACTTCTTCATCTTGTAGCAATATTTGTACAAGCAGGATATGGATAGTGGTCCAAAGTCTTTGTAGAAATTTTGGTAGACCAAATCATCGTCGATGGTGAAATAGAGCGCATCGATAGTCGTGACCATTTTACGTTGGTGTCCCACGGGAGTGATGGCAAAATATAGCTGGTTCTTCCGGATCTCGACGATTTTGTTGATTTCGATGGCCCAATATTGGCCACGACATTTGTCCATCTTTAAGGAAGTAAATAGCAGGGTTTCGATGGATCCCAGCAGGAAATCAAATACGTTGCAAACTGGAGCACGTAATTTGCCAAAATGATCAAGGAAATACTGAAAATTTTTCGTATCGCTCGTTTCATGGTCTTGAATTTAATATTGCTGATATATTTTCACTGACATTTTTTACTCGATTTAAATTCTAATCAAAACGAAAAAAAAGTTTGACACCTTGGCAATCTACCAAACAACATTTTCCAGTATCGGGGTGGCTTTTGTAATTAACTTTTTATTAAATCAAGCACGCCTTTTCAATTTGCATTATTGACAAGTTCGATACATAACAAATCAAACATTTTTTTTACTTTGCATTTTTCAACAGAAAAACATGAAAACTGCCGCTAAATTGCCGAGGAAATGGCAAATCGATATATATTATCAGAGTGATTTTTATTTTAATACTTAGTAGTCGTCTCGGCATGCTTTTTGCTTCGGCTTTTAGAGGTACATATTTTTATGAGTTAATGATGATGTAAAAATGTTATTCGAAACGAAAGAGAATTAATTAATGGTAATGAAGATGTTTATTTAAATGACTTGAAATTATTGTAATCAGTACAAGGTACTAAATGCAAAATCAATACGATGTAATATTGTGGGTTAGTTAGATTTAATGGATATCATGACTCACTAGTAAACCAAAATGTCAGTATTCAATAACTTATAATGTAGTTCAATTATAGGGAATACTAAATAAATCTCCAAGCAGATCATAAATCATGTTTAATCACGGTTATTGTTGCCAACACCTTTCGGGCTAAGCTTTATTGGACTGTCTATTTAATTTTATGATAGAGTATAAAAAACTACATGCGAATATAATTTTTTGCGATTTTTTTTGAAACTCAAAAGGGTTGAAAATTCAAATTTAAAGTGAGATGACGTCACAATTTGAGCACGCCTCAGGCAAAATAATTAAAAGGTAGGGGAAAAGTTGGAGGGGTGTGATTTAAAATACGCTAATCTGATTGGTTTTGACAAAAATAATTTATAAATATAGAGCATCAGAAATATTTTGAAAGAGTAGCTTTCCTGCAAGGATTATGAGCCAGGATAAAGAAGAAGGATACGCTTGCGTATAGCAACAGGTGCATTAATGAAAATGTGCCTCGAGAAACAGGTGGGTTTCCTTTTGATCCTTATAAAATTTTAATTCATACACCCCTCGAAAAACCGATACAATTAATTTTTTTCCAAGAAAAAGACCATAAATTTTGCAATTTCCAACCCTTAAGTTTAGTACGGCAGCTAAATGGAAAATGGTATAATTTAAAACAAGGACGACTCGACGTACGTTCGAATATTCTCTCCTAGTCCTTCATATCGATTCGAAGCGGCACGTTTGTGTGTTATCGATTTGGAGGGTTTGAAAATTGAACTTGCTGCTCGTTCATTCGTTCTAGGAGTTGGTGCGGTTGCACGATGAGCATCAACAGCACAGCTGCAGCTACATTAGTTCGCCGACGTCGACGACGGCACGAGCTGCGAAACTGAGCCACAAAAATCGACGCTCTCCTCATCTATTCGATAAACAAGACTGAAAGTTGATTTAATAAAATATAGTAATGACTTTACTATGGCCGCAAATATACTATTTTAATTAAATTATAATAATAACTAATCATAGTGATAAGTGAATTTTGTTTGGATAATTTAATGGGATTTTTGTATATTTAATATGTAAGTTGGATTTTAATTGGAGCTTGAATGTTGTTAGTTTTGAGGAAAAATTTATGAGAGCATGACTTTTATTTTGATTCAGCAATTCGACAGGCAAATCTAACAAGTGGTTGATTAGAAAAATATTGAAATTTAAATGATCCTCTATCCAATATTTTTTGTGTAAGTTGTTATCCTTTTTTGAATGTATTTTTTTTATTTCAGGATTTTATGAATTAAATAGCGCACATTATTTAATTCATAAATTATGTAACGACTTAAAATACTCCTTCCTTTAGGGAGTCATAATTTTTACGTTTGTTAGCGTTCCATTTTTTTCGTTATTAACAAACAATTAATTTTATATTTTGACTCACCGTACCCTTGATGATAAATTTGAATTTTACAAAGGCGTGTTAGTTAATTAGCAAATAATAATAAAAAATATAATTAAACTCGAACAAAAGTTACCTAATAACATAATATTTCAATGCACGTTATTGTGTTTTGCGGTGTTTTTTATAGTTCGCTAATTTATTTATTAAAATTGCTAACAAATAATAAAAGCATTTATTTATTACGGTTTTTGAAGATATACCAAGTACAAATATATTTACTCAGTTTATTTGATCTAGAACAGAATATGAATATTTTAATTTTAATAAAGGTAACAGTCAACAAGTAAACTTGAAATAATTAAATTTAAATTTTTTCTATTCCGCTCCAAATGGCATTTGAAGTTATTAGATAAATGTGCACTTACCTCTATTATTTAATAAAAAGAAAATAATAATGAAAATTAAATAACTAGAAACATATTCATTAAATTTCGCAATTAACAGCTTACGTACGTAACTACCCCAAGTACTTAGAATTTGTTTCAAATTTAAAACCAATTAATTTGTTTACCGAAACTTAATTAAATCATGAACAAAACATGCTCATATTTACTTACAGGCTTTTTCAACCAATTAAACTGCGAATTGTTGAAAGTTTTCACTTTCTTTCCTTTTGTTGTTGCAGTACCGTGAAAAATGAATACGCCGATTTAATTATCTGCAACAAAAACGCTCGAAAATCCACAAACATATTCCGAAATATTACCGTCAAAAATGTGGGCACCGACAAAATGAATATTTTCCCGGCAGTCATTGCCATCGGTTTTTTCAGGCTCATCATGAAAATCAGTACATCCTTTTGCGTTTGCATATCCCATGCCATCCATTGTGTTTGAAACAATACGGGAGATATGTTGTGACTCTGTTTTGATGGCAACAAATGAGATATCTGCAAAAATCGAGTTATACTTGCCTTTGTCAGGATCTCGTTGCCGAACCAGCAATAGAAGAAACAAACGGAAATTACGATATTTCCCAAAACTGCATTGAAAATCAGGTCAAAGTTTTGCACCCCCGCCTGAAATCGCATTTGTTTCGAATGACCAAACAAAAATAATCGCTACATTACCTTAGAAAAGTTCACTAGGATCAAACAGAGCGAGAAGCAGCAAATTGCAAAGAACAAAATTACAACCCCTTGAAAAATCGTATTGAAATACTTGACTTGTCTGGATTGAAAAGAATCAAATTAGTTTCTAGTTGCAATACGGCGATGCAATGATGACCTTAAGATGGCTTGATGTAATTGAATGCAGTGCTTAAAGTCGTTACGTAGAAAAGCCAGATTTGGTCGAGCGTCAAAAAAATCGATTCGCGTCGCACTTAAATCCTCCAGCTGCAAGCAAAGCACTTCAATGTAAGCTGCGATAATTAGCATTAAAGCGACCGCTGAATAATCGACAATATTCAACAAAAACGTGCAATACATCAACGCAATGAATTCCCAAATGAACACAATGCGATCGATCGGATACTGATCGGACTCAATCCACGGTATGTAGATCTTGAACAAGTACTCGCTGTTAATCGTCGTCGCCAAAATGACAATCATGCCAGCGAAGCCGAAAAGAGCGACATACAAAATATAGATCCACTTCTTCGCATTCAGGAGAATCGACTTTTGCTGCTCGGTTTTCGGCTTGAAGACGTCCAATTGCAATTCGTCGAGTGATTGTCGCAAAACGGACGAATAGTGCATGAAAACTTGGAACTTGATGGAGGAGAGGACAATGTGGATGAGGGTCACATTCACTGCCAAATCGTCTAATGAGAAATTGTGATAAGTGTAGAGAAGTTTGCAGACGATTAGGACGACATTGAAGATGCCGAACGTGGTGAGGAAATAGAGGTCGTAGAAGACGGGGTTTTCGGTCCCATTGGCCCAACAGCCGCACAACCATAAGGCGTAAGTGCCCAAACCCAAAATATCGGCCGGATTGTCCACATTGTGGATGTTTTTCAGCAGATATTTGATGCGATACATTTTGTCTTCACGTGCATTAGCGAACTTATTGCATTTCATGCCATTGTTTCTTATATAGCGGAAAGTTCGCTCATTTATTATGGAAGCTCAGGATATTTAAAGCTAATAAATTATTAGTGCGCTTTTATGTAGAAGCTGTCCCAAAAGCATAAGAAAATCGACGAATTTAACAAATGGAAAGTTCAAAACAACTTTGCCGACTATTTTCTTGACTATGTGTAATTTAAGCCGCTTATATTAAAATTCGTTAATTCCTCTAATTAACAAACTGACTAAGAATTCGCTGTCTGCACGACCGGTATATGGGAAATAAAATTAAGACGACTCCAAGACGAATAATAATTAATGAGCGATTACGGATATTTCAATTTCCAAGGCACGTATTTGCCAAAGAACAACAACTTAATTTCTGGAATTATTTGGTTAATAAGCGACTATTAACAATTTATGTGCAAATTTAATTGAGCGCTTTGAAAGTTGAATAATAAATTTTGTTTGTCGAAATTAAATCAATATTGGTTGATGGAGTGCAAAAAAATGATGGTAATTTATTTCCTTCAACGTACAACATGTTTGGAGTAGTTTTCGTAGAAAAATAGTGCATTTTCCTTGTGCCAAAAATATTTCGCACAGCGCCATAAATCACATTAACCGAATAACAAGTTTTCCATTGTGGCTCATGGAGCAAAGATCTTATTTCTTAATTCTCTGTTTTTCCAACGTTTGGTTGGTGGAAAAACTGGTTTTGTCAACAGCAGTGAATCAGATCATCCCCAAAAGCAGTTTTCCATAGAAAAGCGCCGACCTAAGTAAACTCATTTGAATCATATTGCATGCCATCTCCGCTCACACACACAGAAACGAGAAAGACGTCGAGGTATACAGGAATAAGGAAAATCGATATAGATAAGGGGTTGTTTCTTTGGGGTCAACTAAACAGTTTCGTGTGGAGTAGCTTGGAAGACAACGAGCCATCTAATACTTTTATGTACACGTTTTATTAGACATAGTTTTCCATCATTGGATGTTATTAACTGCCTTTGTTTGTTGACAGTGTCCTTTTTCCTTATTTTACTTCAAATATAATAAAATGCAAGGATTCAATATACCTATCCAACAACGAGTCACTCAATGTTTATTAATAGGCATACCTACACGTAATTTCAGGCAATTACGGGATTTTAATTTATGGGGCTATAATGCTATCACTAATCACTTCTACTAAATTATTTATTTAAGCACTACACTTCAGTTGGTATTTAACTATAATTGTTCATTCGCCTTTTAATTAGCTAAGCTTTATTCGATTTTCAACATCAATGAAAAATTCAAAAAAAAAAGTTCTTAGTTCTTTTGATTTACCTTTAGAAAATTTATTTTTGTCAATAAATAAGTTTGTCAAAAAATTCAAATTTATATTTATTTCGTCCCTCAATAAGTTATGATTGATTTCAGTTCCAAAAGTTGGTAATCAATCTTAGTTTTTTCGATAAAAATGTTACCTTTCAATGCTACATTCTCGACTCTTGTATTGTTTCAACTGACAGGATCAGGATGTAGAAAAGGAATATCGTAACTCAATAAAATTCTTTTATACCTCTATATATTCACAGCCAGAACAAATATCAGAAATATCAAACGTTGCTTTTTAATAATTCCACGTTTGTGCATATGAATAGTAAATTTTACAAAATAGTTCCTTGATCCTTGTCGTCTTTTTTTAGAAGAAATGCAAGGAATTTTTAATATATTTATAGAAGTGTATTTTATTGTAATCAAACAATCAAATTTATTTAGATGGCATTCAAAATAAACTTGCTACAAGAAAAACTGAATGCCTTTTCGATTTTAACGAACAATTTTTTAATTGTTATCAAATTTCCATTCTTTCCATCCAATTTTCCTTAAAGAAATCGGAAATTTAATCGCTCATTTTAATTAATTGCTGTATTATTAAAACTTTGCTCTTTTGTTTCAGAAACACAATAATAAATAATAAGCATATCATAATCTCGAGAAATGAACCACCATATCTACAACTAAATTCACCAAAAAAAAATGAAAGTGAACAGCAGTTTCGGCAATTTGTCTCGGTCGAGTTCAACCCGATCCTCCCGAGAAACAAATCCTTCCACACATGCAAAATCCCCGTTCACGTCACCGACCACAGCTTCAGCACCACGCACTCCCACAACAAACTACCAATACACCATCAATCCGCCCACACAAACCTATCAGCAAACAACCTCGCCGACTTATCCTCGCAGTCCTCACAACCAAAAATCACCAAAGGTCCAACTCAGCAGTCCTAATCAAACAGAACACACCGTCTTCAATTTCTGCCATCCCAACAAGTACGAGGCCCGTCATCGCTTCTTCAACGCCGACAATGACAAAGAAGCGGCTGGAGGAAGCAGCAATTGGGACTCATTCAATTTCAATCTCGAGTCGCCGCCAAAATCGAAAATGAGCAAGATATTCCATCGACAACAGTATCAATCATCTAAAAGCGACTCGAGCAACTCCAAGTCCAGTTTGGAGTATCAATCGACGACCAAGCATCCCACAGGAGCATATCAGGATATTGAATACAAAATCTGCCATTCTCTCGATTCGAATGACTCTCAACAGACGACGACGACGTCGAGTGGCGTCGAGGCCCATCGCTATTCTTCCGCAAGCACGGCCACCACGTCCATCACATCGCGTCAATCTTCCTTCAAGGAGAAAAAGAAAGTCGCTTGTAATATTCGCACAAATCCCGGATATGATGAACGTTACGCTTCGAGCAAATCCATTAATTCAAGCGACTGTCCGGAAAAATCCATAGTGCGTTGTCGCAAATCCACTTCCGATCTGACAGACATGACGGATGACTGCACGAATTCCATAAGTTCGCCGAGGAAAAGGAGTTTAGTGAAGAGCGGTCTGGCGTATTTGGCTTCTAGACGAGGATCTAGAGACTCGATGGCTTCGAACATGTCGAACTTGTCCAATGAGGATATTGGTCCTTTGAATTTTCAGAATACGGCGCGAGGACGGCAAAGGAGGACTTCCAACTTTTTGGAGTTGCCAGGTAGGACTTTTCTTAATAAGAAAATTAATTTGTTTGGCAAATATTTTTGTTCCTAAAACCTATCCTATTTTTGTGCAAATAAAAATGGAAAGGGTGTGTTGGTTAGTTGCTTGATTAATTGGAAAAATTGATGTTTTCCTGGCGCAACAAGTTTTTCGAATGAAATATTTATTAGAGACCCAACTCAATTTGAAATGAATTATTAATGTAGACTCTACGCAATGTATGTTGGACAAATGATGTTTGTCCAACTTATAATGCGCGCACTCTACCTCAATTTATTTGTCGCTATTGATAAAGTTACAAATTTGTTTTACTGGTATTTTAGTTTTTATTTAATTAAATTATGAAGTTGCGGGAACTATCAGATATCGATTTGTTGCTATTGATAAATAATTAATTAAATGTAATGCTTTTTTCGATGTTTCTATTTGCTCATCCGGACAAAAATAATTAGCACTTAATATAATAAATATGTTCCTGGAATCAATATTATTAATAAATATAGGGGCTTATTGCAGTTATCATTTTAAAAATGAACAAATTTTTTCTTCAAAATAATATCACTTACACCGAAATGTAAATGTACTCCACTTAATCAGTGTTGATTAACTCGCTGATATCGATTTTACTAATTAATCGCAAACTTGAAAGCCGTATATAATTAATAAACATTAATTTGGCAAAGTTTCAAATTCCAAGTTTACCAAATTTATTTGTCTAACAGTTTCGTACAAATACCATCAATTTTTCCTTGCGTTCCCGCCAAAATTAAAAACGACGCAATTTTTTCGGTAATTTGAACCATTTTTTTGTGGCCAGTGAATGTAATCGCTCTGCAAAGGTTGTCTAGACACAAATGAATAGATTTGATAAAGTTTTTGTTTGTGTTTTTGACATAGTCGTAAATCAAATAGAACTTTTTAGCATTTTAAATTTGATGTAAGACGATTGCATTGAATGGGGGCTGTAAAATCGATAGAAAATTTAATTATGAATGAACTTAATCTCCAAGGATTTAGTTTACTGCGAAGTCGCATTTGCGGTAGAAGTAAATATTTTAGGGTTTTTTATCGTAATAAACTAATCAGTCAGCTAATTATTTATTTACAAATTTCCATTTGTGTTTATATTTTCTGAAGAAAATGCAAATACGAGTGAATTCATTTTCTGTAGTAGACAGATGATTGCTGTTTTCTTTTTATGTTATGTATACTACAAGATTTTTTGAAAATGTCATATACGCTTTAATTTTCTCGAGTACGCACCGGATTTGTTGTTTGGCTTTTACTTTGTCTCCTGCATACATATACTAACAAAATTCTGAATTATTTAATAACAAATATTTCGGTTAGTATTGAAAGCATCCAGAAATTCAATTTAAAAAAATCAAATTATTGGAGAATGAGTGGTATGTGTTTACAAAATTGAAAATAGAGTTCTCGTAAGCTATTTCCTATTTTATAAAGTAAATATGCTTTCGTCAACTGAAATAATATTACTTATAAAGTAAAATTGCTGTTAAATTATTTAATAATAATAATGGTTGGATAATTATCAAAAACTTCCAGGTATTACAATAATTACAATTAACTAATTAATACCTCATTAGTAATATAATATGAAACCAACGAATATTTTCCAATTTATTTCGCTTTAACAATATAGCTCGATAAATCTAATATCTATTATTATGAGCTTTAGAAGGTATATCAAGCGTAACAAATTACAATATGCATGCATGCATCCATGCATTTCATATAGCATCTGTGGGTGCATTCTTTGCTTAAGTGTGTTTAATTAAGTGAATTAAAAATTTCACACATTTAAATTGGATTACAAAATAACGCTAATTATTTAAATATCGCTATTTGAAACTAAGCCCTCTGTATTTTATTTTTTCAGGCATTAAGCATTTTAAAAATTAAAATAATTTCTTGGAAAAAAAAATAATAACACTCATACTAATGAATTTAATTCGTATACATATTGTACGTCATACAATTGCAAAAGTAGAGCAGTATTCAATTTATTTTCGAAGGTAAAAAGTTTGATTAGTTGTTGTTGCAATTTTATTGTGGCTGCTTTTTTTATTCGATTTGAAATTGTATAGGTAAGTATATTCTTGTTATTGAGCATAAAAGATTCTACGTATTTTTATGTGGGTAGGTATCCAACGTTACAATCTTAAAGAAAATTGTGCAAATAAGTGCGATGCTCATTAAAAAAAATATTACGTAGATTTTTAATTAATTGTTGATATTTTTGATTGTTTTTGAATCAAAATTTCTTATAAACTAAGAATATTAGAAAATTTTAATAAGCTTTTGAGTCCTTAGAACGTCTTTGTTATGAATTATGATGTAGTTCCAGACCACATACGGCCGCGGGTGTGCTCATTACCGGAAAAAGCATACAACCCTCGTCTTAGCGATGATCTGTACCGTCTGCGGACATTCAGCATCACCAACAAAGGCAGTGTAGTCAACTGCGGTGATTCGATAATTAACAGGCGATCCCGTTCGAATACTAGCGTCAATTCAACAGCGAGCAGGTAAACAACATTTTTTATTTTCATATTTTTATTTTCGCACAGAAAATACGGTTTGCAATTTGTTTGTCATCTCAAAGAAAATTGCTTTAATGTAATTTTTCCACCATCGTCGTATTTTGCATCAGCAAATCTTACAGAGGTGCTAATTTAAACTTTTTTTCCTTTCGTTTCCTAAAAGAGATTTCTTGGAAAATGTTGGACCATTTAATTAGTGTCGATTTCAATACGTGATTAAACGCGATCCTATTTGGTGTGGGTACGGAATTATTTAATTATGCCTGCCAGGTATATTCGCGAAGCTGGAATATTGTCAAAGCAATAATCATTTTATTTATACGCAAGCGAATTTCATTGTGTTTAAGGAATTATATGACACCTATTAAAAGGTATACAAAATATTCTTTCACATTTATGATTGTTATATTAGATGCGTTAAAGCTCGCAAGTTTATCGTTATAGCGGCTATTATTAGATTGGATATCAGCGAAACGAATTGACCTTTTTATATTTCCGCATATAAATTTTATATTCATTTCAATGCAATTATAATTTTAAAATCCTTTTTATGGCTTATAATTTAAAACTGATCCTTTGCAAGCGCCTCCCGGCTATTTTGGTTGCGTTGAGCTTTTGAAATATGCGCGTCACGCATCGATTTTTCTTAACAAATTATTTGTAGCGAAAATCAATCATATTTTTCAATAGAACTGTGTTTTTAGACTACTCAAATTAATTGATTAATTTATTATTGAATAGTAATAATAATAATATGTGAACGTTTGTTTACTTTTAATTACATTACAATAAGTAATTATGCGATGTTTACTATTTATATTATATTGGACAAATATTTTACGTTTTAAATACGATAAATATTTAACAGTAAAAATAATTATCGTTAGTAGAAAATGTTAATATTCTTTAGGGAAATTCAGCAAATGGACAAACAAACAAATAAGCACATTTTAAATTGAAGTAATTTCCATAAAATTTCATGCATATGTAAACGATATTAATGTTAGCTCGGTTTATGCAAACTTGTTTAAAGCGTCGATTACGAAGCTTATGCAATTTGTGCGAAATATGTATTAGTATTGCAAAATTTGAGTTATTGACATTCAGATGGAAAACTGTGTGCATTTTGCAACTCGATTATAACTTTACTAATTTTTCAACTATTATGATGATGCACAGAAACATGCAAACGAGTCGTTATCATCAAATGTGTTTTGTTGTGAAAATTAATGCGAAGGATTCGCGGGTTCCTTCTTATTTATGATCGAATTGCGCGTTTTGTGAAAAGGCAAAAATATAAACTGGCATATCGAATTCGATTACAATGTCAAACAATACGATTTCCGAATATTTAAACAGAGAACTTTCGAAATTTAATTATTGCAATTCAGTGTAAATGCGAACTCTGTTAATATTAATTGAAAACTGTATCATTATTGCCTTTGATAAATAATGACAAAGTAAATGCATGTTTTAATTAACAAAATAAATTCTGTAATTGGTGGAGGAGGAGGCTGATGCGTTTTGATAAATGGGATTTCCATTTTTGCTTATCAGAGTGATATTAAGGGACGACGAGTACATTTAGTTTTATCAGTGGTCATTATTTCACCTCCCACATTACATTCACATGCTAAACGAAATAAATGAGGACGGAATTTATCAAATAGATTAAAGTTTGAGAAATGCATTTCCATTTACAATAGAATCCAATAAGAGATAAATGAAGGAAAATTCTTTTATGCTTCATTATTTTTTATTCTCGAGTTTAGACGAGTAAATGCAAATTGTTCAACATTGTTCTAGCACAGGACGTAAATATTTTATTAGCCACATTTTCTTTTCTCCAACAATACTAGTTTACTTTACGTTTTTCTAAGGATTAAATATATTTTTTGGATATTATAATATATGCATTGTTTGCAAATGCGATGAGATTTTGCATATATACTGGAAGAATGAAGAATATCGTTTTATATAGACATGTCAGCAATTTTGATAGATGACCTGGAAAGTTTATAACCACTTTTTTATAAGCCTTTGTTATGGTAATTACTTTTAAGGATTAAAAGCTAATATTAAAATTCATTGTAGTCACATTCTATTCAAAACTTTATATGGATCGATCATACAAAAACCATAAAACACGCAAAGCGCGTCAATGTTGCTTCACATTCTGTATCACACCCCTTCAAGAAAACTATCTAAATTTTGAACTACGCCGCACAGACACAAACTAATATTCTAAGAGAACTTAATATTAATTATCCATCAACCCAAACGGGCCCAAGATAAATTCGATGGATGGCATTTGGATGGAATAATCCATATACGCGTTCGCGTATCCGTATATTCGAGAGACTTTATAGTTTATGGCCATACAACAATGCATCCCGATTATATTTCGAGTAATTAAACCCATATTGTTCCCTTTTCAGCTCTTCTGCCACTGGTGTATTAATATAATGGTAATTTGTTTCGACTTTAGCCTTAATGATAAAGCCGGCTGTAATCCTTTTCTCAGTCGTGCAAGACTAAGAAATTATCAGCATTGATTTTCATACAAAATTCTATAAGCTGGCTAAAGTCAGCCAGAGCTTTTAACGGAATCAAAATCATTTATTTAGCATTCATAATGCTGGCAAGTTTGTTTTGTATGTCTGTACGTTTCAGATTTCGCTAGCGCGCGCAATTTAAATCCGAAAGAAATTATTTGGGGCTGGTTCTGATTGAAAGTTAGTTCGATTTTCGATTTATTATTTTCCTAGATAGGTTGAGTGTTTGCACCTTTTGTTTCGCCGCTTTTACCCGCATATATAGTTTCTAGTGCAATTGCTGAAAAGCTTCTAACTGAAAACAGATACATTCCGGAATTAAATGCTTTGCAATGAATGAAATAGAAAATCAATAATATTACATTACAACGATTAAACAGAAAAACAAGAAACAATAGACGCATTATCCCTCGAATAATTGCGCTAATCGGGATAATTTGCACTTAACTGTCTGGTGCAGCAGAATATTAGCAAAATTATATAGAAGCGATTTTTATGGCAAAATTTTAGAGCGTAGTGGATTTTCGAATTTTTCCCCGAACATACATAAAAGTAAAGCTCCCTTAGGCTTGTAAATTAGCGACAATTTTAACTTGTTGATTTATTACACAAACATGAATAATCCGTTCCTAAAACAAGACTCTGCACTATGGATTTGATAAATTGTCGTCGTCGTCTATATTTTCAATTATTAATATAATTCATTCGACGAAATTAATTTCCTTGGACGAATTTAATCATTTACATTTTTATAAGAAGAACTTCTTTTATGGGGACGAAAAATCGAGACTCAATTCGCCAAGATTTATCTCTGCTTGAAATTTATGTTAGGAAATCAATCTTCGGATTCTTCACTATGGCCTTAAAAGACGAAAATAAATTCGAGAACCTTGAACTTTTATGTTGAATAAATATTGCCGAATTTATTTAATTATGCACATGGTAATATGAAAGGAATTGCAGTCAATTAGAGGGCAATTTATGGGTCGGGTGCAATTTCAGTGCTACCACCACCATATAACAGATTGTGCAATTAGCATTAATTTCCTTCATCAGAGAGTAGCTTCCATCAATTTTGGTATATTAAGGGTTTTTGTACACTTTTTCTGAAGGACTATATTTATAATAATTAAAAATATTTTGCGCTTTTTGCTTTGTAAAATATTCAAGCTCATAATGTTGATTAATATTGGTCCTTTTGTTTCCAAGACAACTTTTATTAAATTAATTTGTCAACTAAATTCACCATCTAAAAGGTCTTGTTTTTCAAATGATGTCTTTTTTTTGTTGAATAGAGCGAGCAATGTGTCAGGAGAGCGATCGCCTTTTGATGGGTCCTGCTGCGGTTCGGGTTACCACACAGTGGACTCAACCCCTCTGGGATCGCCCGACGAAGAAGAAGAGGTGCCTAAATATCGTGTGGTATTACTTGGCGATGCGGGGGTGGGAAAAACCGCCCTAGTTTCCCAATTTATGACATCAGAATATATGAACACTTACGATGCTAGTTTAGGTACGAGCTAAGTTTTGCTGCCCTCTTTATAAAAAATAAAATAAAATTCGCCTGCTCGAATTCAGTAAATTAATGTTTATATACTGGCTCTTCATTTGGAGGCTTTAGTGGCTTAGTAGTGCCCACAATGTTTAATTTCGAGGTAAATAAATACTGCACGCGGAATTGTTCAAGTAAATCGTTTTTGGTTTGGCGGCAAGGAATTTTTATTATTTTTTTACGTAAATAAATTCGCAATATTATCGAGCTAATTTATTTCGTAAATTAATTCGATCAAATATAATAAAGAAATATAATGAGAAATTTATTAAATTGCATTGCAATGAGTAAATTGAAAATGAACACAAATTGCAGATGATGAGTTCGGTGAACGAACCGTGTCCGTGTTATTGGACGGCGAAGAGTCTGAAATGATATTTATCGATCATCCCTCATCAGAAATGTCGGTAAGTTAATTTTATATAGTCAGTTATTTATTCATCGTTTTAATAGAAAATTAGTTTCGCTCTAAGTTGATCTATTTCATTTTAGTTTGATTAATAATGAGGCATTTTTTAATGCTATTAATTGTGCCTTGTATGAAAATTGCATCATGTTTTCTATTAGTAAAATATTAATAGTCGGTTGAAATTATAATCCAAAATCAATGTTCCTGGCAGACGCAAAGTCGAAAATGGCTTGTGAAAATTGAGACGTGGACGACGAGGTCCTGCCATTGAACTTGATGGATCTGTGCAATAAAAATTGGCAAAAGACATTCCGGAAGATTTAGTCAGTACATTTATAGCGTAATCTTGAACGTGCTGATTGCAAAAAAAAAACTGTATGCTTTCAGAGGATTTCCTTTTGTTCCTACAGAGGCGTCATGAAAAACTATGCGAGTGTGATTTTCTTTTTCCATCTCATTAGTGTGTGGGTTCGAACATGGCGAAGAAAATACTCACAGGATTCCAAATTATATAGCAATTCGATAAAATAATTCGAGGATTATTATTATTTAAATTTCTGATGGAGGCGACAATTTAATGAAATTTCGGATAATTGTTGCGCACATATTCGTGACAATTAAATGTAATTGTTTGATCACGTTTGATGGAACGGATTATCAGCGTAAACGCGTGCTTGATTAAAGAGGAAATTCAATCCTCAATTAAAGATACATTTTTTTAACGGTCGAATTGGAAAACGTTCAACAACTTTGTTGCAATACGGAGATTTTTGTCGATACATTCTTAACGGACTAGCTTAACTTTTTGAAAGTATTTAATTCAATTTTGTTTTATATTAAATTTATGGAGACATTCTTCTACACGAATAGTTTCCACTTGGCGAATTTTATTTGTAAGGAAGTTAATCGAAACATTTTTCAATATATTTTTGAGATATTTGGAATTATTGGACACTTACAAAAATGTAGAATATAAATAGAATTAATTTAAATTTTCCGCCAACATTTCTCGGAAATCTTATTCATTAAAGTCGAGTTAAAAATTGCATTCAATTAGGATGGATATAAAGGTGCGACTAGATTGAAGAGGCACTTTCGCAATGCAGCAGGTTTGTTTGGTTACCTTCAATGTAAATTCGTTAAAAAGAAGTAAGCACCCTTCAGAAAAGTTTCTTAAGACGAAAAAAAAAAAGCGTTTTTAATAAATTAGAGGAGGCACACGTGTAGTTGGCAAACGATTTTCCGCTCCAGAAATAAATGCTATTGAAAACATTTTACGTTTTTGTATTGCATGGTTTTATATTAAATAAAGCTATATTCCAATTCGGAATACATATCTCCGTTTTCGAGGCATTATTGGACACCTTAAGATCCGATCTGTTTTTCTGAATAGAATCGAATAAAATACTGTCTGTTTGAATTTCTTTTTGTGATATTGACAAACAATAATGGAAAGGTATCGATTTAATTCCCGACGACTAAGGCAAATTCGTATTTTTTTGTGCAGGTGGAGAATTCCCTCAGTACTTACGAGCCACATGCTTGCATTGTCATTTACTCGGTAGTGGCTCGGTCAAGCTTTCAGCATGCTGAAGACACCCTTAATTACTTATGGCGAGAGGGCTACACGAAAGAGAAAACCGTCATTGTGGTGGGCAACAAAGCTGATCTTGCCCGAGCGAGGGTTATTACAGCTAATGGTAAATTATCCCACTTTTTTTTTCAGCACGAAATAACGTCGTGTATCAATAATGATATTTGATTTAAATCAAAAACATGAAATCAGACAAGCAGCTTCTTTGTTTGCATTCATCTGGCAAACAATAGATGCTTTTTTTCGTCCTATTTGTATGGAACGGAAATTAAAAGCGAATTGGATTTTAATAAAGAGGAATTGAATGGTTTATTTATATGTTCGTGGATCATGGTTTTGGAGGGCTGAATTCAATTTGCAATTTTCTTAAGAATTTCGCGGCGGGTTCAACTAATTCAGGATTTTTAATTATAAAATTAAAGTGGATTATTTAATTATTTTTGTGCGTTATGGAAATGTGGGTCGAGGTCGAGCGGAAAAGCAACTCTATTAAAATTGTGGATGAAAAGTAGCTTTAAGATAATCTTGCAGGAATACTGGCGCCTTCGCCAAAATTTACCTTCAAGAAATTTATTTTTTTCTAGTAAAAAATCAACCTCAAAAAATAAATCTGATACTTGAAATGCTTCCCGTTAAAAAATGAAATATGTAATAAACGCTACACGTAAGCAGTTTTTCTTTTATTTTTCTGGCGCACAATTTGCATATCTATTGAGGGTGTTAAACATGTGCAAAGGGGTGCATATTAATTTCCACATTTTATTATAAATATACAAGTGTCGCTCTATTTTTTCCTTTGCCCTAATTAATTCCTAATATACGAAATTTTCAGAAGGCAAAGGTTTGGCGGTAGCCCGAGATTGCAAGTTCATTGAAACCTCAAGTGGTATTCAGCACAACGTCGATGAACTTCTTGTGGGAGTCTTGAAGCAAATTCGTCTACGCGACGCGCGAGAAAAGAAAAAAGGCAACTTGAAAAAGGACAATAATAAGCTACACGGCTCGAAAACGAGCTTAAGTTTGAATATCGCCAGGGAAATTCTGCAGAAAATCTGCTTGAATGATATCAGCAAATCGAAATCGTGTGAAAATCTACATGTACTCTAAATTATTGGTTTTTTTCGAGCCACTCTTATTGTTTGCGAAGCTGCAAAGCAATTCGGTTCAATTTTTATCTAAATGGTAGTTAATTAAGGCCTAAACAAATTAGATATTAATAAGATAACATAATTAATTTACAGTCTGGCTCGTTGGAGGTTTAGGTGCAGGTCACGTTTTTCGTTTCTATGCGAACGTGTGAAGCGAATCTAAATTTCGTGCTTTCAACGCGCAATTTAATTAAAAGATTTATTTTTGAACTTAACCTTACCTAACCTAAAAATCCAATGGCTAGACGTGTATATCAATAACGGTCAGACTGTATTATCTGTGTGCGACCTAATTTTTGAGACTGTAATTAATTCTTTACTCCCCTTAATTTAATTTTTATCTTCACTGCCCTTATTGTGAACAACTATATCCAATTTAATTCAATAATAATTAACAGGGTGATCTCTATACCAGTTTTAATTTTTAATTAGCGAACATCATCCATGTGGTAGAAATATTTCTAATTAATATAGGATTTTGTAGACTTATATAACGAGAGTGCTTCTTACGTTTTTATTTGTGACGTCATATTTAAATGAGTGCCGTCAACATACTAGAGCAATAGTGTGATTTTATTTTGTCTGTTGGCGCACTTATAGATCGCCCGTTATAACATGTATTTGTGATAGAGTTTAGAAGTTTTATGGATGTTCCTAAATTTTGGGTTCTAATTTTTGAGACTTTTATCAAAAGGAAAGTAGGTAATCAAAGCTATTAAAAATGTACATAGAAAATGTTCTTGAACAAAACGTCTAATCTATATTATAAAATGTTCTTAAAGATATATTTTTTTCTACTATTTCTACAGTGTGACAATCATTATATAAAATATATCAATAATTTTACTTGTATACTAAAGAGGAAAATAAAATGTATTTATCAAATATTCACTTTGTAACTGTTGTGTGTACAATAAAATAAATAATGTTGGAAAATAAACTAATTCTAGCCGAGTGTTTTTTTGATTCGCGCTCAATATTAAATAAAAGAAGCAGGATTTCTCTTAATAATTTTATTTTTTTACAAACCTACATTACATTCAAAATTCATGCTTACGAAATAACTCATCATAGGCATATGTATTTGAGACCATTAAAAAAATAAAAGAAAACCTTATCATTAGATAACAAAATATAATTTTTGTTGTCAATTTGCTTACTGTTTTGATATTGTGGTAACAAAATTGGTAATATATCTGGTACGTATTATTTTCTTAATATGTATATAAAAATATAATTTTCGAAATGAAATCAAAATAATAATAAAAAAAAACATTTATTCTTACAGGAATATTTTTGAAACTTATTTTTACATTAAATTATCTCCTTAAAGTAATAATTAAGTGTTATATGCAATATTTACTTATAAATCCGTTGCTGTAGATGCCCCCTGATGTTCAATTGTATTTCAGTCAGTCTAATTCGTTGCAATACAATTCAACATGATATTTTAAATTGCACTAGTAATAAGTAAAATCAACCAAACATCTACAGCAGTGCGCTTAATCAAATTTCCTCAATAGAATAATATAAATGTACACGAAAAACACAAATTTACCGAATTGAAACAAATGGGTAGAATAATAGTCATCGGGAAGCAAAAGTTATTCACGTTTAATTGCCTGCGGTGCTTCTGCTAGTCCTTTAACTTTAAGTCTATCGGCAGTTTTAAGGAACGCTGGTAATTGTTCTTGACTGACATTCACCTCACCAGCATACATGAACTCTAAGATCGCCTGCAAGTGACTATACGCCACATCTTTCAATATAATAATGGGATGCTTCGACGGGTTTTCCTACAAACCGAACAATAAAGCAAGCCAATCGACATTCCCACGAACGATAAACTTACCTCTAGTAGACTCTTAAAATAGGGACTGCATGCTGATAAGACCATCTTGTGGGCCTTGCATGTTTGACCCTCGCAGGCCAAAGTAACATCCGTGAAACTTTTCTCATCTCGCAGATGCCGGAACGACGACACCATATTACTCTGGAAATCGTTCCATTTCAGGAAAAACTGTTGCTGATCGGCCATTGTCGTCTGTCTTTTGCAAATCTGGAAGATAATTCTGAACGGAATTGTTTATACACATAACCCCATTTCTGGTCGACATTGACAGCGCCAGATTGGTGCCGACATTGCTTGGACCACTCACCTGGTACCACGTTTTTTTGCTTAATTAGCCACTAAGTTGATGTTAATAAATTGGATTTCTTTCTTTTAGACAATCATTTAGTGTTTTGTGCTAAACAATTCGATTATGCATTTACGCAAGCGCTGAAAGTCCTTTCACAGAATATGTGACAATCAATGTTGCCAATAATAGAAACGTAAAAAATATCTGTCTTGGTAATTATTGTTTATATTTACTTATATTTTTAATGTATCTAATTTTATTAATACTAAAGCACATTAATTTTAAGCAATTAATTTGATTAAATACTTAATTAATTCACGTAAACTATTTTTCAAACAATTTGAATACGGCGCCATTTATTGTAAACACGCAAGCGCACATGCGCCTGCATTTGACAGCTTTCTTTTAAAATCGTCTTCTTGACGACGAGGTGATTTTTGCCCAAATATCTTCAATCATCGGCGTAGAATCGCCACTTAATTATTAATTTAATTATAAACTACATTAATCATGCCGCCTAAGTTCGATCCCACTGAAGTAAAACACGGTAAATCAGCAATTACATGCAAAATAAACATGTTTTGTATCGAGTGCATCATTTGAGGTTAACTGTTGATAATTTGCAGTTTACTTGAGATGTGTTGGAGGAGAAGTCGGTGCTACATCGTCGTTGGCTCCCAAAATTGGTCCACTTGGTCTGGTACGTTTTTAATTCAACTTACAAGCTATTTAATTCTATTGTAGTGTTTACTGTTTGTAGTCTCCAAAGAAAATTGGTGACGACATTGCCAAAGGAACCGCAGATTGGAAAGGATTGAAAATCACTGTGTGCTTAACTATCCAGAATAGGCAAGCTACTATTTCAGTGGTACCATCAGCTGCTTCGCTTATTATTAAAGCCCTTAAAGAACCACCACGTGACAGGAAGAAGGTAAAAAATAGTAAGTTGCATTTTTGTGTGTTATTTTTAATATTTGCACTACTGGTGCGTTGCAAAAATTTACTGGTAACTTTTGGGACGTAATATATCAATTTGTGCTAGATTAAATCATCCCTTATTTGCAACACATGTCTACGAAATACTAGATGTGTTACTAAGAGGGATAGACAATTATTACGTTTAGAATAATTAAATGTAATTTTCTCTACTCGAAATTAACTCTTTGTTTTGCATTTTAGTTAAGCACAATGGAAGCATCAGTTTTGATGACGTGCTTACAATTGCCAGACAAATGCGACCACGATCGATGGCCAAAACGCTTGCTGGTACCGTGAAAGAGGTGTTGGGAACAGCGCAGTCTGTTGGTTGCACAATTGATGGTAAAGCTCCACATGATGTTATTGACGAAGTGAACAATGGCTCCGTTGAAGTAGCAGATGAATAAGCCGACCATAATTTTTAATAAGATAAAATAAAAAATATTAAAAAAAATACGTAGTTTTATTTATTTATTATATTATAAGCGACAGAAAGATGAAATATATATGAGCATAATAAATCGATTAGGAATGGCGTTAGTTTAAAAAGTCTCCACTAAGACGATGTATTGCTGGTTGCCTATTGCATTCGAGTTAATTCTTAAATATAATTGTTTATTATTAATTATGTTATATAATATACAAAGTGCGTTTATAAACGTCTTTTAAATTACCACTCTACTAACTATAGAGCGCAATAGTTTGAAACTGGTCCCTTTGTACCAACAGCCGTTTCAAATCATTCTCCAAACTCTTCGGCAAATTCAAACCCTCCACATCATCCTCCTTTCGGCAGAAATTCCGCACTTCCAGCAATGTCCGATATTTCAAACTGTAAACCGGCAGAGTGATCTTCACCCGAATTCGCACTTCGTAATCGTCCGGCAGTTTCACTTTAGGGTGTCGCTCTTGAAAAAACTCCTTCGTAGTTCTCGGTATATATACGAAGCTATTTTCTATGTGCAAGCGGTCCTTTGTAACGCAATCCAGTGCAATCCACGGATGCGTTTTGAAAGTATTCACATCCACGAAATTGCCTTTTTCCAGTACGCGATATTTTATGTATTGCCCATTGAAATTAATCCAGACAATTTCGACGGACCGTTCGGTATGGTTGATGAAGCGCACGTACGATTTATCGGCACTTCGCAAAGAGCGCGGCGGCGGTAGTTCCATGGTTGCACACTGCTTTATTGGTGCTGTAGGTCTTCAAACATGGCGGTTTGTGTTGCGATTATTGGAAAAGATGTAAGTTTTCTGCTGATTCTTGTGAAATATTACTTCAATTGGCACTAAGTTTGCTTGCATTTGCAATTCTTGCTTTGTAGTTGTAGCAGGTGATCGAGATTTGGCTAAGATTTTGCGTAAATTTGTGAAACATGAAACGTCAACACGATCTGACGTTTAACAAAATTACAGTTCTACCGTCTTGATTAATAATTAATAATGTTTTGCACTTCTATCTTTTTCCAACTCATGTGGATACTACAAGATGGAGCTAGAATTATTGCTTACTTTAATTTTAATCGTATTTTAGAATGCTCCAAAATTCTTTACCTGTTTGAATCCGGATGAAGAATTGAATTTTCAATACAAAGTATTGTCGTCTTTGGATGTGGTGGAGGAGAAATTGAATATTGGGCAAACTAAAGCTGTGCCCGATGTTCGCGATTTGTATCTGGGAATGTTATATTCTTTGGAAACGCATAAAATGTGCGTTTTACTTAGCATCCATTCAGTACGCATGATATTAATCACATGATTTATTGTAGTTATGGATATGCAACCAATACGAAGATAAAATTCATCATAGTGGTCGATTCGACAAATATGGCGATTCGAGATAACGAAATTCGATCGGTAGACATGTTGTTATTGTATCATAATGTGGTAATTTAATTTTAATTGCAGATGTTCCGAAAAATCCATGCAGAATACGCAGATATTGTCAGCAATCCATTTTACATTCCTGGCGAAGCCATAAACTCTAAGTAATTTTCATAACGCTGGTTTAATAGATTTAAAACTGTTTTATTTTCAGATCGTTTGGTATTAGCATTAAGAATATAATGACTGGCACAATTTAAATAAGAATAAACACATTTATATTACAATTGCAATTTTATTACTTTATTCCCATTTGAATTTGTTGTATTGTTGGTTGCATAATCAATTTAAAATTAAAATACTGCAGAACTAGTAGACTAATTTAATACAAGAGGCACATTCGCCTTTAATTAATAAATGTTTTATAATTAATAGTATTTAATTAATTAAGCGATTGTATTACTGGTTGCCTTGATTTTTTCAAACTATTAAGTTGGTAGTTGTATCAACAAGCCGTAGCAGGCCTGCGCCATTTTATTATTGCACGCCACAGCTTGATGAAGTGTAACAATTTATTAAAGTGCCGATTGTAATTATAAACAATCAAGTGTTAATCCAACCACACAATGGACGATCTAGATAGAACAGCTATAATAAATGGTAAATATTTTTCAAATCTATCCGCTAATTAAACCAATTTTCTCCCTAATTTCGAATGTACAGTTCGGAGAACGCGATCGGGAAAAGTAGTCAAAACGCCATCCGTCAAAGTTCCGGTTAAGATTCTACCAAAAAGAACGAGCAAGAAAGTGGTTATGATGGAACTCTCCGACGAAGATGACGATGTAGATGACGATAACGAGGATAGCGACAACCAATCATTTGACAGTAACAATGGCAAAGGCGAGGAAGAAAGCGACGATGAAAAAATAGTGGAAGACAATTCGTCGTCGCCGGTTTTGGAAACGCCGGAAATTCTAATTAAAAACGATTCAGATGAATCGGAAGACGACGACGAGCAGCACGAAAATGGTGATGGAAATATAATCGAGGAAATCATTGAATCGTCCGCCGAAGAACAAGAAATAGAAGAGGTGGAGCAGCCGGAGCTGCAACAGTCAAGCAACAGCAGCAGCGAGGCGGGAAGTGATCACATGGAAACGGTTGAATACGATATCGAAGCACAAATGGAAGAAGATAGCATCAAAGACGTGGTTATGGCAGAAAGTCCAGAACCGAGTGCAGAAGCGAGTCCAGAACCCGCAGAAATTATCAGTCAAAGCCCGGAACAATGGGTTGAGAATAATATTAATCACGTGGTTGAACTCGCACAGGAAGACGAAGATATAAAAGAAGTGATTCCGATGGAGGAAGACGACGATAAAGTCGAGGAAATCGTATCAAGTGAAATAACCGAAAGAAAATCAAAGCCAAGTATTGAAGAAATGACTGAAGACCTAAGCGAAGATAACGACAATGAAGACATTCTACTGGATACCAAAACCACCCCTCAAAACGGCGAGCCAGACGCCGAAAACATCTCCGAAGACGAACTGCCCGGCGTGCCTGTGGCTAAAGTGCCTGAAACTGAAGAGGTGTCTGATGAGGAATTGCCCGGACCGAAACGCGCCGAACTGCCCGCCGACACTGAGGTAAATAAAATCGCTTCAAACATAGTAAATAAATTAAACGGCAATTTTTGTGATAGGTTGTGAGTGAAGACGAATTGCCGACGGTTAAGAAAGAGGGCACTAAACGCAAGATTGAAGAGGGCGATTACGATCCGGGTTCGCCGACATCGGAGAGCGAAGTGCCTTCGAAGAAGCCGTCGCTTGAAACCGACGGCGAGAACGAGAAAGACGTCAAGTCGCCGAAGGTTCCGAAAAAATTGCCGGAACTTGATAAGTACTGGAAAGCGGTTAATGATGATCCAACCGATTTCACCGGTTGGACCTATTTGCTGCAGTACGTCGACCAAGAAGTGAGTAATTCCCGTTTTGAAAGTTGGGCAACCAGCAATACATTTATTTTTTGTTAGAATGATATGGAGGCCGCGCGCGAAGCTTACGATGCATTTCTGTCGCATTATCCATACTGCTACGGCTACTGGCGCAAATACGCCGACTACGAAAAGCGGAAGGGCAACAAGAAGAAATGCGAAGAGGTATGTAGACATTTTCAAGTAAACGTCCGTGTAAATGCTTTATACACTCACATATAATTATTTTGCAATCCCTACAGCTCGGCGTGCCGGTGGCTGCTAATCTTACTATTATTATTAGTGAATATACCTTTATTATATTGTAAACTATTTACTTAAGATACATTTATTATATATGATGTTCAGTTTTAAGCTATCATTACGATAGCGTATGAAATAATACGATATTTAATGAAATGTATATAATGTCAGGCCAAAATGAGACATGCTCCTTCACAGAGAGTGCTAAGCTAGTTCAGCGAGGGTCACATCGCTGGATTTTGTGTCACAACTCTCACAATGTAAGGAAATTCTAAAATTCCTCGTGATAGGTTCAAAAATGAAATACTTGTCAATATATCAAATATATACAGATCTATTTTAATCTAAGCTAAACAAAATTGTTTTTCAGGATTTTAACTGATACAGTCGATGTGTATTTTGTTCGGTCCGTTAAACTGACGCGTTCATTTCAAAACTGCTTGATAGAATGCATTGCATACATTCATTGCGCTTTCTTGCAAACGACGATTCTTGCTTTTCAGGGCGACCAACCACTGCGACCACCTTAATTAGGTTTTAAGTAATCATAAAGCGCAATCTATGTTCACCGATTCTATCAAGCAGTGTTCCATGCAAAGCGATCACAATAATGCGCATTGACTGTGTTGTTGAGTGTAATTTGTGCTAATTAACGAGTTGTACTGAAGGTATTCGAGCGGGGTCTGAAAGCCATTCCTCTGTCTGTCGATTTGTGGATCCACTACCTCGCCTATGTGAAGACGAGCCGACCGGACGACGAGGACTACATTCGGTCGCAATTCGAACGGGCGCTCACGTCGTGCGGACTGGAATTCAGGTCGGACCGACTTTGGGATTCGTACATCAAATGGGAGACGGAAGCGAAGCGGTTCCAGCATGTTACTGCCATCTACGATCGATTGCTGACCATTCCCACTCAAGGCTACACTTCGCACTTTGATAAGTGAGTTCAATCAATATTTATTATACTTTTTAATTAATTTAAGTTTAGTTTCCAAGAACATATTGCTTCGAACCAGCCCAACAAAGTGGTGGAAGTCGACGAATTCTTGGCATTGCGCAAAGAAGTGCGACACATCTTAAAGCACGATGCGGCAGCCGAAGCGGCTAAGACCGATTCGGCGGATGCGCCACCTGGCGAAGAAGAAGCGATCAAAACTGTGAGTTCCGACGAGGAGACGAAGTCGATTCGGGAGCGAATTGTTTCGATTCGAAGGAAGGCGCATAAAAGTACGGTGAATGCCGTTACTGCTCGATGGAACTTCGAGGAAGGGGTAATTATACTTACATTTAGTAAACTTTTGCGTTAAAATGATGATCTCGCTAAGGTTTTTTTCTGTATGTGATAGGAAATTACTCCGAATTTCATTGCGGACTCGCAGTGGCCATCTGATTTATTTCCTTCTAATTTATATTGTTTATAATAATTTTACTTTGTCTAACTGCTTGCTTTTACAGATAAAGCGACCGTACTTCCACGTCAAGCCCTTAGAACGTTGCCAATTGAAGAACTGGCAGGATTATCTCGACTACGAAATTGAGCAAGCCGATCGTGTCCGAATCGTCGTGCTTTTCGAACGATGCTTGATAGCATGTGCGCTCTACGAAGATTTCTGGCTAAAATTTGTACATTATCTGGAAAGTCTAAAAGACGAGGAACTGCGCCCGAAAATCCGCGACGTCTACGAACGCGCTTGCACAATTCACCATTTAAAGAAGCCCAGTTTGCACTTGCAATGGGCGATGTTCGAGGAGAGTGTGGAGAATTACAATCGGGCGGCTGAAATTCTGGTCAATCTCGAGAAGTCGGTACCGAACGTGTTGCAAGTTGCCTATCGGCGGATTAATTTAGAGCGTAGACGCAGCGATTTGGAAAAGTGTTCGCAACTGTACGAACATTATATTAACAATTCGAAGAATAAGATGATTTCCAGTAATATCGCGATCAAGTATTCGCGGTTTTGCTTGAAGGTTTTGAAGAATTCGGAGAAAGCTGATGAGGTTTTGAAGACTGCGATTGCAAAGGAGCCGAACAATCCGAGATTGTATTTGCAATTGATTGATTTGACGTTGCAAAAGGACACGATCACTGAAAGTGAGATCTTGGGGTTGATTGATTCGTTTTTGGAGAAGGAAGCGGCGGATGCCGATCAGAAGGTTTTGTTTGCTCAAAGGAAGCTGGAGTTTTTGGAGGATTTTGGTGGTGATATCAGTTCGGTTAAAGTGGCTTATGAGGAGTACCAAAATTATATTAAGCTGTCGAAGGAGTCGAGTAAGAAGAAGGAAGGCAAAAGGTTCGTATATTATTTGTAGTTTATTTTTAAATAATTTATTTGATATATTTTAGTGATGGTACCGTTTCGAAGAAAGAGAAAAACACCGCACAATCTTCAACACAATCCAATTACGGCGGTTATGGGAACTATTCCAACTCTAGCACCTCGGCTGCGTATTCCTACGGATCCCAGCAAGGTCAGTACAATTATTCCCAGTATGGACAAGGCGATCAATACAATTATCAGAATTGGCAGTATCCGCAAGGTAGTTACAGTGGTTACAATCAGTGGGGTTCCTATAGTGGAAACTACACTTATTAAATCAACCAATTAATTTTAATTATTTTCAACTATTATTTCTCTTATATCATTGTGTTTTTAGTAATTTAGTGTGTAATTTGTACAAAAATATAGCATACAATACTTTTTAAATTAAATTGATAGTAATTTGTACGTCGTCTCACTAAGACTGTATAATATGATTATGGGACTCGTACGTTGATTCTTAATGTCGTAAATTCTATCACAAATATCGTTCAGCATTTTCTTATGTTTTGGATGTCTGAAAGTTTAAATCAAATAAAACATTTTTCATAACAACAACTTTCAATCATACTTTTCGATAACTTGCTCCACGGATTTATGGAACTGATACTCGGATTCGAAATCCAAATAAGTCGTCAATGAATTCACAACGCTTGAATCGATACTTATACAAGGCACTACTACGTGTCCCGTTAGCTTATTAAATAGCGTACTAAGTTGCGACCGAATCTACAAATTAAATAATTAATTAAATTAACGATTAGTTAATTAAAGTGCTACTTTAGTTTCCCATCGTCTTCGAGTGTTTGGCGAATACTTCTCAAAGAAAATCACATCGACATTCGCCTCATGGCTCTCAAATCGCTCGCAATGAAACGTTTTGCTCTCAGATCTCGCAACTGGCTCTTCACTTTTCTGCCTAAGGTTCAATATTTTCGGAATGTGATTCACTAGGAATGAAATTTGATGCTTATCCTCTTGGAAGCGATCCTTATTCCAACTCCGCACCCTCACAGTACCCTGCTCGTTATCAATCAGCATGATAACATGCGCGATTTTCAACTCATTCACTTGCTCATCAATCTCTTCCATCGTCAATGCTTCCATGAAAAAATACTTTATCCCCGCCGACCATAAGCTTTTCAAGATCTGCGCTTTCTCTTTGAGCAATGGTTTCGTTCCGACCGAGCAGAAAATCACATCGAAATTGTTTTCCGATTTTGGGACGTCTTCCTTTTGAATGGCTTGTACTAGTTTGTCCAAAGAAATTGAGATTCCCACTGCTGATTGTTTGATATCGCGAGTGGACATGGTGGCTTGTTGGATGATGTTGCGATAGGAGCCGATTAAAGAATCGTATCGGCCGCCAGCTGCGAGCACTTCCATGTTGCTGTGCTTGTGTTTGCGCTTCAATTCGCAGACGAATTGGCAGATCACTCCCGAATATTGCTGGATGTTGTAGACGAGACTTGGCGCCACTACTATATCGAACTAAATAAACCAAAATAGTTACCAATCAATTAAATTTCGATCAAACTTACAGTGACTCCAAACGCTTCAGCGTTCTGTGCGATCAGCTGCAATTCCTTCAACGCTTGCTTCGCCAATTGACTCGCTTCGCTCGTCTTTTTCTTCAAAATCACTTGAAAGTAGTTGGTTACTTTACTAATCTCGTATTCGGCATTGAAAAAGTTGAGCAGCAAATTGATATTATTATCCGATAGGCCGAGCGTTATCAAATAATTCTGCATCTCATATTTCGACTCTTTCGCCACTTTCGTGTCGCTGATAATTTTAAACATTTCCTCGTGTTTGTCCTTGATGCCGCAATGGATTAGAATCGCCTTGAGTAGAAGCACATGATTCAAGCGTATCAGGAAATGCTTATTTTTAATCGAAGGGATTTCGTTGATTATTTCGTACACTATGTACAATATTTCGGCATCGGGTAGGAAATTCGAACCTGGCAAAATTTGTTTGGTATAATATACAAAATTTTTAGTTATAAAAAAATTACCGGAAGTGGGGCTGACGATATCGAACGCACACTCGTACAGTTCGCGCGGCATAAAGCCGAACACCTTTTTCTCTCGGTAAACGCGTTCGACAGCGTATCGCCGCAACATTGTAATCCCATTCCAAGCGATATATCGCGCGAAAGGAACTCTGAGATCATGCGGTAGCGTAACAATGCTCCCAAAATGGGTCATCAACTTAACGCTACATTCAATTCCTTCAAACTGTCGACCCTTAGGCATCAATAGCGGGGTTGTTAAATTCTGCCCACCATGCAATTTAAACACCTAAAACCCACCCAATCAAAACGCGCTCACCCACAAAAAATAAAGTACCTTCAAAGTAATCTGCTTGACAAAATCATACAATTGCAAAGGTTTCGCATTAACTGGCGCTGTCGGGTCTTTATCGTACGTAATATCCTGCGCGGGCGATAACGACTGTTGAAAACACGAAGCGATCAAATACTTGTATCCCTTCAATTGCGGGTTACTTAAAGTGTGTCGCACTAATTCGCGCAGTTCGCATTCCTCCAAAACGGGCGGCGGAATGTGTTCCGACTGCAATAATTCTTGCGAAGTAGGCCTTTTGGAAATATCGTGGTTCAGCAACCATCTACAAATTTCGCACCTTAACACCCAAAAGTATGCAACCAGCAATACAACTTACCGAATCAAAAACTCTTGTCGATAGTTATTCTTCTCCGTAAACTCTTGCGGAAGCAGCATCTCCTTCGATCGAATTCCCAGCAAGATTTTAATCCGTTCCATACTGGTTTCCAATGGTTTGTAGCACATTTCGAACAAAATAATACCCAAACTGTAGATATCCACCTTTTGGTTGTAAATTGATTTGGTGGTTGCGCTAATTTCAGGCGCGACATATAGTGCAGTTCCGACTAGACCCGTCTTACTTTCATCAACTGTATCCTCTTTTTCGCTTTCAATTGCTGCCGGTTTCGTGCCGATTTCATTCTGTCGCGAATTGATGTTAGTCGCCAGACCAAAGTCGCCGATTTTCACGTGATCTTCGTAATCCAAGAAAATGTTGACTGGTTTCAAGTCGCGATGGATCATTCCTTGTTGGTGAATGTGCGCTAAACCTACAAATAAATTAATTAGAAATTAATTTATTAAATCGACTAAAATTAGTACCTTCAACTATTTCCCGAAACAAGCGCCACAGCCGATCCTCATCCAAATACAACTTATTATCGATCGCAATACGCAACGTGCTCTTTTCGCAAAACTCCATCTGAATGTACATAAAATCAATTCGCTTTACATTTTCCCCAGCATTCTTCCCCGAATAATCCTGATCGGACGAATTCGAAGCCGAATTCGCTTTAACGCCATCAATTTCATCTTCTTGAAACTCAATACCATCCGATTCCGAGTCTGACGAAGAATTTCTAAGAAAATTATACAAATATAGGCAACCAGCAAAATATATTTGGAAACGTACAGTCCCCACCCGGAATCGTCATCACTCGAGTCCTCATCGGACAACGCGAACGCTGCTTGCGATTTACTGTCGTACGTGATCGACACTTCCACGTTTTTAATCGGCGGAGCCATAGCTTCAATATTATCGTTAACACTAAACTGAAATATAACAAATTAGTACCTATAAAAAATTGTATTCAAACCAAATTCACCTGATCCTTTCGTACGACTTTCGGCCCATACGTCGCCGCCCCCGAACTCTCAAAATCCTTCTCCTTAATCGTGGTGGTCTCAATCCACGAATTATAATACCGCACCACATTTTCGTGATTTAATCGCGACAGCAATTTCACTTCGCGTACGATTTTCTTGCTCAGTTGTTTATTTTTCGGATTCAATTTGATACGTTTGATCGCATAGTAGCCACCGTCCAATTTATTCTTCACCTGTAAACTAAAACTGTCCAATACGCTCCAATTAATAAAATATTAGTAGTTACAAACTTTGATAACATCCCCAAACGCTCCTTTACCTAAATGCTGCAAAAATTCGAACTCGTTATTGATTCGCGACTGTCCGTTCGGTTGCGATTGCGACAAAATTAGCAGATCGTTATGTGCGACTTCTGGAGAAATATTCCGAGGGATGTCAATTTCGCCCACTTTGTGCTTCGGCGAATTCGGAACGATTAATTTGTGGAAAAATGAATGTTGCAAAAGTTGCGTGGTTGTGCAGCGATCTTTCTCTTCTTTACTCACGCATCTAAAACGAAGTTTTATATATTTAATATTAAGTCAAAATTATTAGCTTACTTTGTGAGGAAATCGTATAAATCGTCCGAAACAGAGCTAGGAATTTCAGCGATGTCATGATTCCGTCCTTCACTCTTTAATAATTTCAGCAACAAAATACCGAAGCTGTATATATCGGTTTTCTTGCCATAGTTTTGTAGTTTGGGATTAATCAGATCGTTTAGTCGGCGATGGATGCTGTAATTGCTCACTTTTAAGTCGCCTATAATTAATAGAATAAATAAATAATAAGTCAAAGTTAAATTAATTTCAAACCGTGATTGTCGATGTAAACGTTCGAGTTTTTAATTTCTTTGTGCACCACATTGTTGCGATGCAAGTAATCTAAAGCGGTTAAAATTCCTTTGGCTATATGTTTGAGAAAGTCTAAGTCTATGTTAAAATTTGGGTTGCGAATGAACGCGCAACAATTTGTACCTAAAAATAAATAGTTAATTAAATAGTGAGAGCTTGTAGGAAATAATAGTTACCATTAATATACTCTTTAATAAGATGAACCACAACAGCATTATCCACAGTTTCATACTTCATGCTTTGATAATGGGCTAAATGCGAGTGCTTCAATTTGGTTAAATAATTCAGTTCCTGTTCAATACTGGCCACTTGTTTCGCTATGTGACTCTCGAATTCGATTCGCCACTCGTAAATTATCACAATCTCGCCCGATTTTAAGTCAACTCCTATGTAAACGACGTAATTCGGAATTATATGCTCTGCAAATTATTTAATAATTTTGAAATTAAACTAGTTATTCGATAATTTTACTTATACAGCGCCCTCTTTGAATCTCGCGACACCCGAACGTAATTAACGCACTTCCTTTGTGGTCGCATAAAATGGGCTCGTCGCTGCTTTCGGTCGAACTGTTATTGTGTTTTCTACAAAAGCGTTTTATTTATTATTTTAAATTAATTAAAGAGAGCTTAATTTACCGATTGGTAAATGAAATTCTCCGATTTAATTCTACATCGTCTTCGGTAGAATTTTCCGAATTATAACGATGCTCTCTGCGAATGCGGCTTTCGGACTTTAGGATTTCTTGGCGGCGATGAACTTCCTCCAACATGTGCAATTTCTAACAAAATTAATTAATTAATTGTATAATAAATACATCAATAAATATTTTATAACTTGTTTGCATAATTTCAAGGGCTCATTACTATTCCCTATTAGCAAAGCAAACAATTCCTTATCAACACCTGCTATGAACACAACAATTAAATTACCTGCCGATTCTCTTGCAACAAAACAAACTCTTCCTTCTCCTTCTGCCGCTTCAACATCTCATCGTAAAAGCTTTTCGACGCTGGTTTATTGTACTTGGGCAAAAACTCCTCAACAATCTGGCACAATTGGAAAATCATTTCCTCGCTTTTCAACTCATTCGATTTCGCCACAAGCTTTTCCTGCAATTCCACCTTAATCGCGTCCGACAAACCCTTCGCATTTTCCAATAATATCCTTGGCGGGCTAGGAACAATAATAGATTAATATAAAGTGACGAAATAGTTGGAAATGTTTCTCCGCACCTGATCGGATATTTTTGATCGCAAATAATATGCAGGTCAATTTTCACGTAAACTTCTTGATTGCCTGAGCTGCCTTGTTGGGGCGTTAATGTAATAACCAAATCTAAAGGGGCCCAGTTTTTCCATGCTTTATTCGAGCGGCGCAAATCTTTTAAATCGTCTCCGTAAATCGACTAAAAAAATAAAATAATTAACGCGCTAATTAAATATCGCATTGTAAAAGCGTACCTGCAGCACTTCCAGTTCATTATTTTGCCGGATTTCAATCGATTCCTCGCTAGTCATCATCACATCTTCCTGAAATAAACTAAAAATTATCGCACCACTTTCGAATCAGCCCCACTTAACCTCAAACTGCAAATGACATTCGGAACTGTCAAAAATCTGGGGACATTTAGTGTTTGACCGTTGTTTGGATGACAGCTGGACAAGTAAAGTGCAGAAAAGTTGGCCAGCATTTGTCATCAATTTACCGCAAATCCCAACAAAATAACCAGCCCGCTACAAATTAATCGCTAACTCGCGGCCAATCTACCACCATTGATGTGCAATACATGTGAATCAAACATCTGCTAAAAGGTCCACGACGAGAAATAGTGCCGGCGTCACCATGTCGGACGAAAGTCATCCCAAAACACTGTATGTAGGCAACCTCGATCTAACCGTCTCCGAGGACCTATTATGCACCCTGTTCGGCCAAATCGGTCCAGTAAAAGGCTGCAAAATAATCCGCGAACCGGGCAACGACCCATACGCATTCGTCGAATTTACCAACCACCAATCAGCCTCCACCGCATTGGCCGCAATGAACAAACGCGTATTTCTAGACAAAGAAATGAAAGTCAACTGGGCCACCAGTCCGGGCAACCAGCCGAAACAAGATACATCCAACCATCACCACATATTCGTCGGCGACCTGTCGCCCGAAATCGAGACTGAAACATTAAGAGAGGCCTTTGCTCCATTCGGAGAAATATCAAACTGTCGAATAGTTCGCGATCCGCAAACTTTGAAATCCAAAGGCTACGCGTTTGTTTCGTTTGTGAAAAAGGCGGAAGCCGAGAATGCGATCCAAGCGATGAACGGACAATGGTTAGGGTCGCGTTCGATTCGCACCAATTGGTCTACTCGAAAACCGCCGCCGCCGCGCACTGAAAAGCCGTCGCAACGCGCGAAACAGCCGACATTTGACGAAGTCTATAATCAGAGTTCGCCGACGAATTGCACAGTGTACTGTGGCGGGTTCACGAGCGGCTTGACCGAAGAATTGATGCAAAAGACGTTTGCTGCCTTCGGCAATATTCAAGATATCCGTGTTTTTAAAGATAAGGGTTATGCATTTATTAAGTTTGTGACGAAGGAGAGTGCCACACATGCCATCGAGTCGATACATAATACGGAGATTATTGGACAGATGGTGAAATGTTTCTGGGGGAAGGAGAACGGTGGGATGGGCGGAGATGGAGGCAGCATGCCGCCTGGCTCGTCAGCGCAGCCTGCTGCGCAGCCCTACTCGTACGGATATGGAAGTTACTGGTATCCGCAAGGGTACGCCGCAGCTGGCGCAGCTGCAGCTGGCTACATGCAAGGCTATCCCTATCAGCAGTACCAGCAGTATCCGGGCGGGCAGCAGTACTGCGTGATGCCGCAACAAGGGCAATGGGCCGCGCAGCCGGGACAACAGCCGAATGTGCCGGTTATGTACAGTTCCGTGCAGAAATATCCATCGCAGTGAATTCGATGTATTAATTATTAAGGGACTAAACAGTTATGATTTGTATAACTAAATAAATTTAAGAGACTTATTATTGAATTATGTGTAGTTTTTTTTCGATTGCCATTGTTGATGCGCTTTGCAATTAAAAGTGTTGGTTATTAAATGGTGATTGGAAATATTTCTTAAAGCGTGATAAATTTTTGTCGAAAACTATGTGAGCGATTTTTATTGGGGTCGATTTATTATTCTCATTTTTTTTGTTTCATTTTTACTTGATCACTTTTTATTATTGGGTTATTCTTTCTGCTAGGTCCGATGACTGGTTGACAATATCTATGTACTATATGAATTTAGTTGTGTTGTTACAAGATATTTTTTTTTTATTTCGACTCGAGTAATGTGTGTGAGTGTGTGTGTGACTGTGTGCATGGAGCGGGCGAAATTATGAAAATCAACAGTTGAATTGTTTAATATGTAAAATGTAGCGTATAGTTAATTGTAACCATTTAAAGTTATATCACTAAAAGTTTAAATTGTACACAACAAAAACGAATGATTGGTTGATTGAAGTCTCCATTGATTTAAGACAGGAATTTTATAAAAAAATAAAAATGTATAAATGCTAGTTGTTAATAAAAACTTCAGGTCTGGGAAATTATTTATTCTGTTTAACCTGGCCGGCTCGAAATCCTAATAATAAATAATTAGAAAAAATAATAAAAAAATATTTTTGATTAAAATAAATAAATTTTAATTCAATTGGGTAATAAAAATTATATTAAAAATATTTTCTCCACAGGAATTATTGTAATTAAAATTTTTAAAAAAATATTTAATATTTAATAAAAAAATATTTAATTATTTTAATTTATTTATTTAAGTATTTAAAAAGTTATTAAATATTTTAAAATGCCTCTAAAAAAGGCTTCATAATAAAAAGCAAAAAATTAAAAAATAGAAAATTCACATTTTACAATTTAAATTTGAGTTAAAAAAATTTATAATTAATTTTTTTAATATTTTTTTTTTCAATTTAAATTCATATCTACGAAAATAAAATAATATTACCCTTGCCGCCAAACAATCAATAAATTGCTAACCCCCAAACGCAAATAACTCGATCACATCGCCTTAAAATGAAACCCGTCTAAAAATACTGTCAAGTTCAATTCGAAAATAGCCACAACTGCCACACAACGTAAATCGCGAGCTGCAAAATGAAAAGCATCGATTTAAATAGTGCGAATTTGCAAATGCCAGTGGTTGGCTTAGGTACATGGCGAGCACAACCTGAAGAAATCGAGGAAGCAGTCACCATCGCACTGGAATGCGGCTACAGGCACATCGGTACGATATTTATAGTAATAGTTCCATTCCCGTAACGTAACCGCACTGCACTTCTCTGATTGGTCCTTTTCGAGTCAACAATTCAAAATCGGCCAATCAGAACGGTGCATTTCACGCAATAAATTATAAATCACGCAGATACCGCATTTAATTACGGGACCGAAGAGCCGATCGGAGTCGCGCTGAAGAAGTGGATGGACGCTGGGAAAGGCAAACGGGAGGACGTTTTTATTACCACCAAAGTAAGCGTTTCTTCAATAATTTTCGTACCTAAATTGACGATTTAATTAATTAGTTGCCAAATGTGGCCAACCGTCCGAAAGATGTCGCGCGATTCCTCCAGATGTCGCTGAAGCGACTGCAACTCGACTACGTCGATTTGTACTTAATTCACATGCCCTTTAGTTTCGTTTGTAACGAGGAGAATTTTTCACCGGCGGTCAAGGAAGATGGCTCATTCGATCTGGATCTCAATAATGACTTAGTGGGAACTTGGCGGGTTATGGAGGAACAGGTCCAGAATGGGTGGACCAAAGCGATCGGCTTGTCGAATTTCAATGCCGATCAAATCAAGCGGGTTTATAATGAGGCTACGATTAAGCCGGCGGTTTTGCAGGTCGAATTGCATGCTTACATGCAGCAGAAGGGATTGAGGGCGATTTGCAAGCAGTTGAATATCGCGGTCACTGCCTATTCGCCACTTGGAAGTCCTGGTGCGAATACGCACTTCAACAAGAAGTACAATTACTCGTAAGTTCGCTTAGGAAATAATAGGCGCCTTATATTTTGTCCAGTAGCGCCATCTAGTGTAACTTTTTTTACTTGCAGGATTAATGACTTCCCCGACATCCTCGGCCACCCAATAGTGAACGAAATCGCAGCCGCTCACAAGAAATTGCCGGGACAAGTGCTGCTCAAACATCTCATCCAGCAAGATGTAATTGTGATTCCCAAAAGTGGAAACCCGGCTCGAATCCAAGCGAACATCGACATGTTCGATTTCGAACTGAGCGCCGAAGAAGTGGAGAAATTGAACGATTTGGACAAAGGCGAGAAAGGTCGCATTTTCGACTTCCTATTCTTCAAAGGAGTGGAAAAACATCCAGAATACCCATTCAAAGTTGGGGAATAATGTTTATTATTCAATTAAATGAAATGCAAAAATACAAAATATTAATTTATCGGATGCGATAGAGCATTCGGCGTTGCATGCGATGTTGCAACTCGCCGCGACGAATCATCGTTTGAATAACTTTGAGCACCGCGCGCTCTTGGTACTGTTGTTGCGTGAAATCCTGCATAATATTCAGTTGCGAGACTTGCGTGCCGATCGCAAACCTGCGTTTTAATTGTTTTTCGATACGTACGAGTACTTCATGGTCTTGCTCGGTCGTAAATCCTTCAGCGCCCGATAACGTGCCACTCATCGCGGCATCTAACGTCGAAACTTGGAACAAACGCAGCGCTTCTTCCACGTGCGTTTCGGTGGCGAAAGGCAGAAGTTGCATCTTAGCCAGCGATTCGCTGATTCGGATAATAGCCTCAAGCTGACGAACGGTGATGGGAATACTGTTGCGTTTGTCGACTTCCTTTTCGTGTGCGCTCGCACCAGTTCGCATGATTACGTATTTCTTTTTCAACGTGTCGGCGGCTTCTTTGTTCAATCTCGGCCCGCATCGTCTGATGAATATAGATTTTAGTAAATATTTCTAAGCGATAAATTTCAACTTACGTGCGACAATAATTGATGTACTTCGTGATCAGCTCCAATGAAAGTTCGCCCTCTTTCGGCTCTTGCGTCACTTGTCCAGCATTCATATGCACGCCCATAATATGCTTCGCCAGTGTCATATCTCTAGCGCGATCGTGTTCGTCTTTCACGATGAAAATCGTGTCGAATCGCGACAAAATCGTCGGCAAGAAGTCAATATTTTCGTCGCCCTACAACAATTTCATTTATTATTTCGCTACTTCGTTATATCAATTTAATATTACCTTAGTTTCATCCCACCGCCCGAAAATACTATTCGCCGCCGCTAGAACCGAACACCGCGAATTCAACGTCGTGGTAATACCAGCCTTGGCAATCGAAATCGTTTGTTGCTCCATCGCTTCGTGGATCGCCACACGATCGTCTTCACGCATTTTATCGAACTCATCGATGCAAACAACTCCACCGTCGGCTAGTACCATAGCGCCACCTTCCATCACGAAATTGCGCTGTAAATTATATTTTACTAGCTAATAGTATTTTTAAATGAATGAATATTACCGTAGCTGGATCGCGTATGACCGAAGCGGTCAAACCAGCAGCCGAGCTTCCCTTCCCAGACGTGTACACGGCAATCGGAGCCACTCGCTCCACGAATTTGAGTAGTTGCGACTTAGCGGTACCGGGATCGCCGAGTAGAAGTACGTTAATGTCGCCTCGGCGACGTAATCCATCCGGTAAACGCTTACGCGAGCCGCCAAACAATAGGCAAGTGATCGCTTTCTTGATATCGAGCGAGCCGTAAATCGAAGGCGCGATACTGCTAGCCAATCGCTCGTAAATATTGGGCGATGCTGCCATTCGGCGGAACAAACTCTCCTCTTCGGCGGTTATCGTTGTGCAGCCGCCGGCACCAGCGCCATCCGAATCGATTTGCAAACCAACGACTCGCATGTACGCGGCGCGAACTCCGGTGATCGCCTTTTCGCGACCTTCGCGCTAGAAAATTTGTTTAGTATGTTTAAGATAAATTAGTGATCGCTTACTCTAGAAGGTTTGCTCATCTTCTTGATGGAGTAAATGCCCAGAACGAAAACGCGATTGCCCGGGACCACTTTCTCGCACAAGTAGCGGTCGCAGTAAAGCGGCATATGTCGCGGAATTTCGCCCTGCGGGATACCGTCCGGTAGCTCTTGCAGTTTCAGCTGTTGGAAGTCGACGCAAGTGCATTTATCCGGCATTATGAAGTACGGGTCCAACGGGCATTTCGGTCGACCAGCTTGCTCGCTGTAACAAACTCACAATTACAACCAAATCGCCTGCGAATAGTGAAACGTACGTGTTGCATTTGCGGGGCATTAAATATCCCTCCAAGCCAGGCTTAACCGCCAAATTCGGAATGACGCTGTTGCAACTGCGACATTGGAGTGCGATCTTCGTGGCTTTCGCTTTGATTCCAGATGCGCTGATTATGATGCCTGGGATTTTCACTAAATGCGAGACGACGTCCGATTTGAGTGCACGCAGATTCGAAGCGACCGCATCGGACGATAGCATTATTTGTATGTCTTCGACGTCCTCCTGGCCTTCCGGTCGCGGTCGTGTAAGTTCGTCGGCCACTTCACGTGCGGCATCCTCAAAAATTGGAATGTGCTCCGCGGGTTGTTTGTAGAGTTTGTCGGAGAGGTTCTCGTCGAAACTGCCCACATCTTCGATGTTGATTTCCAAGTAGTATTGATTGAGGTTATAGTTGCGTTTGAGGGTATCTCTTTAAATTCGTAACAATATTAATGACCGTGGGTTAATTAAGCTTGATTATAAGTACCTGTATTTGTAGTTGAAGTTATCAGTGTGAAATTGGCGAATAAATTCTTTGAATTTCTTTTTTATCCCTTGCAAATTGACTTGACTGTCTTGTTGGTTGTCGTCTATGTTGAAATTGTCGCTGAAAAACACTTGGGCATCATCAAAACCTGCCATTTTTCAAGGAAAAACACTTCAATCCACACAAAACAAGTTCAGTACGATATTTAAGCGGGAATTCTTATGTCAAAGTACCAAGTACCAACAAAAAAAAACTATACATGTAGGCAACCAGTAATACAAAAGAGAGTAGTACTGCTGAGAAACATAAATGTATTGTTAGTTGCCTAAAACTGGCGGAATACCTAAATATTGATCAAACTGGATCTTTAGAGCGCTAAATAAGAGACAAATTTGCAAATAGTACATTTATTTATAAAAAAGTATTTTAATTTTTAAATAAACTTTTCGAATCAGAGCCAAATACTACTAAAATTAATAATAATAACGTTAATACCTAATCACTTTTCCACAAAAATGTTATGTATTATTAGAGAAATGGAAAAAAATTGATAATTTGATTAAACAATATGTAGAATATTCAATAGAGTTGATGGGTTTCCTTTCTGTAAACGGGTGTAAAAGATTAGAACATACTTCAATCTGGCCGCCACTCTTATAAAGTTTGTCTTTAAGTTGGATTTGAAAATGCACTAGCTATCATTGCTCAAAGTATTGTATCGATTTCCCAAGCTGAGTTTCGGTTGTTGTGCTGAATTCACTTTCGATTGCTCGGTCTGGCGAAAAACGTTGGAGCGAGTATGTGCCACTACCTCGAATGAGCCTTCACTTTTATTTCTGGAAATTAAAATCAGAAAAAAATTAGCAACCATTCAAAACAACATGCTCGCACATGATATACATTGTTTCAAATCAGCCGCTGACATCGCTTACTTTTTGAAATCGCCACCTTTGGCTAGAGTGGGGAAATATTCCTCATTGTGAATATCGGGAGCAGCTTTGGACTTAAGACGACTAGGTTGAATCGGTTGTTGGCTTTGATTACGTAAACTTGGAGGAACGTAAGTTCCCGATTTGACCGGCGCTTGTTGGGGCTCCGGCTTCTTTTCCACAGGCGCCACAACTGGCGACTCCTCCTGTTGTTCGGCATCCATTCGTTTCCACGGACCAACTTTCCGATCGATCTCCTGCCCCGATTCGTCGTAAGTTTGTTGTTGTTCCGTGTTTACTTCCGTTTGGCCTTGATTGCCTTCAGTATTCGCGTTCATTGTTAAATTACCAATCTTCAGACCAGTGTAATCCTTCTTCTCCTCTTCGAAGTCCTTCCATTCGTCTTGTTCCTGTTGAAAATAGTCTAGTAAGCAATATGGCTACTTAACCTTATAAGAAATATATTTTTGTCGAATTCTAAATTCAAGTTGTAGAATAGTGGTAGAAGCTTACGTGGACCGGATCGCTTGATTCATCGCCCTCAGGTATACGTTCTTTCTTTAGTTTTTCGGTTTTCTTAGCAGTGTCTTCCAGTTTTTTGGCTACTTCATCGGTGGTCGCGAATTTCTTGTTGCTCTTGTTCTTCTTGCGGTCTTTTTTAGCAAAAAAGTCGTCTAAATCTGCCATGTTTCGGGGGATAAATTGATTTTAATGGAATAAAGATCACACTTTCAATACGGACGACCGGAACCTAGCCAGTGACAGTTCCACACAGTTGCTATTTGCAACAAGGATCAATGTTGCCAACCACTAGAAATTAATGTCCCTAAATAATCCAACTTTTCCACAATTAATAATTATTCACTTTGAATTTAATATATCATTAATTTCGTGCGGTTTAATTACACTTCTTAATTGTTATAAACCTATGTTTAATTTATAGTACTAATTATTAAATGTAGCAGGATTTGACTTTAGACACTAGCGCACGTGTTTGCGACAGTTCCTGCTGAACATGTGTGTCACTTCTGACGTTTAGATTTAAATGGTGCGTTTATTTTGCAAATTAAAGTGATGAGTGTGTTTCACGATGAAATAGAAATTGAAGACTTTGAATACGACGAAGACGAGGAGATTTACTACTATCCATGTCCGTGCGGCGATCGCTTTCAAGTATCTAAGGTAAATTGAGGTTATGTAACATATTTATTTATTTGCTATCTTCTTAAATTGTCCTGAATTTAAAAGCGAAATCGTACTGTTACAGGAGGAGCTACTTGATGGTGAAGAGATTGCCACTTGTCCAAGCTGCTCGTTAATAATTAAGGTCATCTACGATTTGGTGAGTAGAAAAACGAGAAAGTATGGTGTAATGCATTATGAGTTTCTAGGAGGCTTTTGAAAAGCAGCAAGGCGAAGTGCAAGGTTTAACCGAAGATTTAAAAAAACTCGAACTAGCTAATTAGTTACATATAATGCGTGGGAGAGGTGGACGTGGTGGCGGGCGCGGTGGCATCTCGAAAACATTTAACGCAGAACAAGCGAGCGCTTTAGGAATCAACAGCAATGAAGGATTATCAGCCCCTGCCACTCAGCCGCCACCTTTGTACCCTATATTGAATCGCCATCCCGTCCCCTTAACAGTTTCAAATGAGTCCGATTATCTTCTAACTTTGCGCCAAGATTTTCTGGACCACTTACACTTATCCGGCTCATTTTTGCAACTAACCGAAAGCAAATTGAATCAAAACGAACAAGAAATCGTGAAACTAGTGGCACAATTGCCAATTACAAAAGAAGAGTACGATTGGCGGCTAATGCCGTTTGAATTGAGGCCAAAGTCATTAGGGCGTCGATTAAAGCGCAAAATCAAGCAGGAGATTAATATCGACGAGAAATTGAGTAAGCTTGAGCAATTGGAGACGAAAAATAAAGAAGCACCTGTTATTAAAACGGAAGAGGATGATGAAGATCGGGAGGTGGTGGATGATGACCATGATGAGGAAATGGATGATGGGACGGATTATGCGAACAATTATTTTGACAACGGTGAGGATTATGAGGACGAAGACGATAATTTGGACGATGGGCCTATTTACTAGTTATTATGTAAGTGAAATTATTATTTTAAATTAAAGGAGTTTTGTTAAACAATTTATTTTATGTAATCCTATCAAATAATTTTTTGATTACTTTTTATCCTTTATAATGAACAATTTAATTGTTCATTAAAAAATAAACAAAATAATTTCGCCCCCATTGAAATTGAAACGTGTAATAACCATTTCCTTTTGTGTCTATACGCGCTATTTATTTGCGACTATATTTCCGAATTAATATCGAAATAATAGTCTCACAAATCTTGAGAGCGTCGTTATAAATCAATGTAGTAATTACAAAGTGGTTCTTTTTAATTGCTAATAGTGATTGCAATTAGCTTCGTGCCTTTCGAAGAGCTTTCCAGAAGCTGCGTTTTCCGTTATTATGCAAATGCTGCACCTGGTGTCTGCACCGTGATCTATCGGCCCCATCTCTACACAACACCGAAATTGCTAATACGTAAAAACCAATGCAATTAATTTTTTGGACTTTTTTAAAGAAAATAATAGTACGTATAACGTTCCTTGATTGATACGGCCGCATGTGCCCGTCTGATTTTGACATGATATAGGCGATCGTTAATCATGTTTAATTTCAGTCACTGATTTTATGTTCAAAGCAGACCAAAAGTCAATGCCACGTTTAAATATACTAACTAGTTTTCGTATGCTTCGTCAAAGCGATAATTAATAATTTTAATCCGATTTTCAATTATCAATTATCATGCGTTTCTATAACAGGTTCATTTACAAAACCGTAATGCGCTTTCAATTCGGGGTGCGTGTTAAATTATTTACATTAAGCGACGGTTTATTTTACATATATATAAAATTTCGTACAAAATGTGGAGAAATTCCTCAAGGAAAAAATACATACATCTACTCCGTCGAGAATGAGCGGTAATTAATTAGTTGTGCAGTTTCACAGATAGATACAAATGATGCAAGGAAAATTAAAAGATAATTAGTACGAGTTGAGCGAAAAGGGCATTCAGTGAGAGGAATAGTTCTGACCACCAATTATCTTGTGCGGTTAACTATGCAGAGCCAGAAATGGCATGAAAGCCCTTGGCAGTAGTAGCAGCATATCATTTAGCCAGCCAGAGGAGTGAAGAAGTTGATTGACAGATAGGCCTGTTGAACCCCATTTGGTAATTAATCTTGTTTTGCGACATCGATTTTGCCATAACAGTTTCCATGCTAATTCATATCGCAACTTGGCAAAAATATTTAGGAATTCTGGCCTTTTAATGTTGTGTGTATGCGACCGACCATATTGTATAGAAGTGAAGTTTTTCATGATTTAATGAAGCTGGGTATCATAATAATAAATAAATTTCCGTCTGGTATGTGCGACATTTTCCACCACACAGAGAGAGAGTCCTTTCAGGAATTCCTAGAGGATGGCAAAAAGGATACGCAGTAATAATATTGGTGGAGGTCCCAGGTGTTTGTGGAATACGCTGTAATTACAAAACTAATTATAACCGCTACTTAAAAGCCAGTTTATATATTAATAATATTATTTATTTTGTCGCATAGCTATTAAATATCTTGTATATATTTTGTGTTTTTAATGTTATTTATTGCTTCGAATAAACTGGGTTTATTCGCGGTTTGGGCACCCCAAGATTTATTTGCAGAGCTGCACTTTTTTAATAAGCACACTGCATAATGAAATTAACTTAACCTGCCATCCAATTGTGTGATTGGTGGGATTATTTTGTGCGAGAGCTTAATCCAGAAGACTATTTTGGGGGGTGCTTTCTTGTTTGGAATTTTATTCAAAATGTTTCAATTTGTTTGTGGTTAAAAATCGTCCAATGACAATTGATTTTAATTGTAATCGAGCTGAGAGCAGATGGCCATTGATGGGAAAAAGTGTGCGATAATTGCATGATGCCAACAACGCTGTTTAGGTAAAATTGATATCGACGAACATATCAAAAATGAATTACATCGTAGTGTGTAACAGCTATTTGGGCATAACTAGTTGTCAAATTAGGTATAATCGGATACCTCCTAATTAAGAGGCTATTAGTGTTGCACTATTCGCTCATTAATCTGCTGATATTAATATGTATTTACATGTATGTATCGAGGCTGCATATGGACATTTTCACTCCCCCAGTCTGCATATGACAGGGTTTAATGCCATCGGACACTTTACACTTTGCCTATATATTGACCACCCTTTTTGCGAATGATGGATCATCTCAAATAATGAACGTCAACACATCACTCGACTGAAAATTTCAATTAGTTATTATTTTAGAAACTATTCTCTGCGATAATTCATTTTATTAAACAATTAATTGTAATAAAACAAAGTAGATGGAAAATTCTTGCTTTTTGCTGTTTTTTGAAATAGCATGGGTAAACAAAACAATCGGCCGTTGTTTTATCAGGTGAAAAGAATTCAATAAACAAATATTGTTTACACCGAGCGCAAATGAGAGTTGTATCAGAAAAAAGTCCAAGCAAAATAAAAGAGCGCCAGTTATTTTTGTGCGATACGTTTGTTGGTTCGAAATGAACGAGAAGAAGCATTTTGTATGGAATAGGTAAATATCCACCTAAACGTCGTCCCCTCCGCCGTGTAAAAATGGAATTTTATGCCAGTGGTGTGCGGTGGTGACAATCAACGGGGGTGGTTATTGTTTTAAGTTCTCCAACGGAACATAGATGGTGCTCAATGTCGCTTACGAAGGCATTGTTGCTTTATTACAATATGCTTCCTGCAAGATATGCCGCATTCATTTCCTCGCTTTTGTCTTAACACTACGCTTCGTTCTCAACTAAACTGACGTCGTAGTTGTCGATGCTATACATTCGCCCTATTTAACAACTTTTTTCCATTACCAGTACATTATACACATTTGAAGTGGAATTCATTTCATATACGTCGTCTATATGTTGGAAATTCACCTTCCATCGTTTCAAATGAAATGAAACAGATTTTTTGCTAAATAAAGCGAATTGAAATTTGCGCTTTTCTTTTAATGACAGATCAACTGTCATTGTTGTCAGATGAAACGCGAAATGGCTGCCATGTTCGCTAATTCGCGTTGTCTACTTAATTCAGTAATTTAATTTAAGTTAAGCATATTTATCAAACTCCTACCCTCAATTGTGCTAAACTTTTATTTTCCTCAAGTGCACTAAATCATTGAACAATTTCGGAGATTTTATTATTTCCGAAACTTTTTCCTGTTGGCTTTTTTTCCGTCCAGTAAATCCATTGTAGCAACAGGACAAGAACAAAGTTAAGTGGAGACGCAGGTGCTTCCCCGACTACTTGTTATTCACTGGTATTATTTTTAGAAAATGAACCAAAGTGGATAAATCCATGTTTGGGCTTGTTTTGCTCGTTATACTTAAAAGTCTTCTGCATTAATTATACATTACTTCCACTATTTTACTATTCTTGCAAGACAGAATATTTTTCCAACCAATCCGAATCCATTAGAACGGTAAATGAATATACAATATGGCCGGCCGCCTTATTTCAAATGCATTGATGATTGCCCACAGAAAAATGTGATTTGAAAATTTCAAGGTAGAGCAGGGTTTTGTAGCTGCTATCCAAAGATAATCGAATGTCAAATGTTTGATGAGATTTTGCCCTATGTATGTTCTCCGGAGTATACGATCGTGATACAATTATAAAGACTTAAAAGATTTCTCGCAACCTACACACGTGAACAGCACCAGAAATTGATTCCATTAATACGTAAAGAAAAAAAAAGGTATAATATATAAATTGAAATATAAAAACTTAATGTAAACATATTTGAATCATCTACAAACTATAGACTAAAGGCGATTCAAATTCCACTTTGCCATCATCATCCTCCTGTTTACCAAACATCATTCCAATCTTGCCTTCGCTATCACGTCGTTGGCGCACTTGATTCACCGCATCCAGCAACTTCTTGTACTTGGCAGTTTGCGTCACCGCGAAATTAACTTTCCGCTTTTGCACATTCACATTGGAAGCCGTAAAGGCAACCGGCTCGTTTTTGATTTCGTTTTCGACCAAAGCATTCAAATCGAAATTCGGCTGGAACTCGTGCTTCTTGCCCAAACCGACACTCTCCAACTGTTCCTCCACCATGGGGTTCGATTCGCTGACACCTTCCGGCAGCAGATTATTGATGCCTTCGCCTTGCTGACAAGTTCCATCGTGACAAGTTGGCTGGATGCCCTTCAACATTCCCGAGAGCATTCGCAAGTGATTCACAATGTACTCCTTGACGAGACGAGCGTGGTCTTGACAATGTTTCGACATGCGATTGTATTTGTCGAGGAGCACATTCAATGCACGTATTTTCTCTTTAATATTCGTCGAACTGCAACTACTTTCACCTGATCCGCCGTTACTATTATTATTATTGTCGTTATGGTTTGCATTAGTGTCCGTTAAAGCCTCCTCATTCTGCTGATGAAAGAGCATCGTGTTCTGGTGATTATCAAAGTTGCAATGTTCATTATCAGATGGCGCCTTTTGCTTCTGCACTTTGATAATCGAATACAAGTAACTTTGGAGGGTCGATGATAATTGCAGACAAGTCGTCGTATCTTCCAGGAATTTATTGATAATTGAACCGATCGAATCAATTAGCCGGCCGGTTTCGATGCTTGAATTATTCTCCGATTCCTGCAAAACGATATCAATTATTTATGTGTCCTATATATTTCTACACTATGTCGATAACGTTCGGAACCAATTCGCTAAAATCGTTACATTGCTAGCCAGTATTTGCAAAATATTTAATAATTAACTAAATTAAAAGTAAATTACATCTCGAGTGTAATTGTGCTCCCTACTGAGACCATGATGGAACCTGCGATTGAACTGGACATTCTTCTTCACATTGCAATACATATTGTCGACAATCTTCATTGGCACTTTACCACTCAGCAATCCCTCCACATTTCGATTACTGTCGCTGAAATCGGAAGAATCGCAAACCTGAAATAATATCATTAAAATCATAACACCAAAACTAATAATTATTACAGTAGGTGCAGGAGTAACAGGATTAAAATCAATAGGCATGAAATCTGTGGAAATATCTTCAAAAGTTGTATTGGCACAATCCCTATCGCCACAACGTTTATTCTTCTGCTTCAAATTGAACGCATTCGGTACCAGAAATTTGTCGTTTTCTACAATTCCTTTATTTTTCAAAATATTCCCCTTTTCTTGTGATAATAAATTCGAGTATAGTTTCAAAACGTTCCCATTATCTAGTGGCAACGAACGCTTCTCAATTTGTTCTTTTCTTTGTTCAGCATCTCCTGGAAGTACCCGAACTGGTCCTTCATTCCGTTTCACTTTATCAGCGGCTTGCTGATTGTACCTATAAAATTTTTGCTTCAACATTGGTTCGGTTCTTCTGGCACTTGCCTTCCCTTTCATGTGGATCACCTTCTGATTCTTCAATTTTTTATTGTGTGGATGTCTAGCAAACGCTACCAAATCATCATCAATCAAATTCCTCTTGGACTCGTACAGTTCTTCATCCTCGTCATTTTCCTTCACTTTCTTAACATAGGCTTTCTCAGTGTTTCCATTTTTATTAACAACTTTTGTAGTTTTATCACCATAATCATACTCTTCCTCGTTTTTACCCTCAGTCGAGGTGGTCCTGGGATTTGCAAACTCATTTTGCGTTTTCTTCACAATGTTAAATTTCTTCGTCTTCTCTTTGGCACTGTACGAATCCTCTTCATCCCCATAGTCGCCTTCCGCTGCTTGTGTCTTCAATCGGACGCTATTTTTCGTTGGATAATAATTTTGATTATCCACATTGCCATAATCATAAGTATCTTCATCCGCATCGAAACTTGGAAAGTCGACAATTTCTTTCAATTTCCTCGATGCAAAACGTTTCTCTTTTTGATTCTGCATTTTATTCGCTTGTATAATTTTGCAATACGCTCGAAATTTATTGGAATATTTATTGTCCACGCTTCTTGGTTTAAGCATCACTCTATCATTATCCGCCAGCTTCATTTCATTCTTCTTAGTCCAGATGGTTTCGGGTTTCTCATTGCGATAATCCAACGACAGACTCTTCAGCTCATTTTTGTCGCAATTTGGCGGTTCCGTAAAAGGGTCCAACTTGTAATCGAAATTATATTCGGCCTTAGTAGCAATAGCTCGCTTAGTAATTGATTCTTGTACCTTCTGCCGAACTCTGCGATTTCCTCCAAAATGCTTAATATAATTCGAAGTTGCTTGACTCTCCTTAACATGCTTCTTAACTCGATTCTTCTTCTCCTTGGTCGCCTTTTGTTCATCCTCGAACTCCCCATCCTTTTCTTTACCTTCTTCATTCTGCTTGTAGGAATACAAATGATCGTTTGAATAATCGTGCATAACATCATTATTTTTGTTAAAATCATCCATATTTCGCTTTTGATCCATTTTTTGATTATGTTTCTTCACTGGCTGCTTGGATTTCTCTTCTGGTTGATCCAAAACCACACTTTTAACTTCTTCAAATCCATCTCTACTCGGATGACTCATTGGCTGCTTTTTTATCACGTTATTATAAACCATACTTTGTGGTTCATCGTAAGTTTTAACCTTTTGCATGGTGTTATCACGGATCAATTCAGGCCTCGCATCTACTTCCGGATACACTGCTTGAGGAACCACAAACTTCTCATTTGCTCCCTCAAATCCTTGCACTGGTCCATCGATAAACGACAACGCCGTTGTTGTAAATAGATCATCCGACTTGAAATAGTTAAAGTTGGGAAGCAAATGGATTGGAGATTTAACTGGATTAAAATTGAGCACAATCGACTTTGGTGCTTTGGAATCTTCATGAATCTCCTTGACTAGTTTCCCATCATTGCGAACATCAATCTCCAAATCTCTTTTGGTCTTTTTATTGGACAAAGTACCATAAATCGTCTTCAGCTTATCAAACATTTGGTCGTCTTCATTTTCTTCAGTCTTCTCAGTCTTCTCATCCTCCTCCTCTTTTCCCCTTTGATCCAAGAGGTTATAGTGATAAGGCTTGTACATATACGGATTGGGTGCCGATGTACTGGTGGAATCCGCGATCAAATCACTGTACACATCGCGCTTGTAGTCCACGATTCGGTCTGGATATTTTTCTTCAGCTCCCATCAAATCATCATCATGATGTAAAACGCCGCTGATACTGTTTGGTTGGATTTTGATTAAATTCTCATTGCTGTTCAGCTGTCGTCTGTATCTATTCATAGAGTTGCGATTTTTTTGATCCACATCCAAAGCGCCTGAAGTGGTTTTTATGCCATTTATATATTCATTGGTTGCTCTATTAAATTCTTACCAGCATTTTTCCGGTACATGTAGGGGTAGATATCGTTTGTCGGTCTGTCATACTCCTCAGCATTGGAACGCTTTAAAGCTCGCCGCTTCTCCTGCTAAAGCGCAAAATTAATTTAAGCTAGCTACTTTACGAGAAGACACAAAACATACATGTTCAAGTAGTTGCTTTGAATAATATGCTGCATTGCGTGTCTTGAAACTTTTGCTGGCAATGTCACGAATGCACCGAAAATCGTTCTTGTGATTTTGCACCTCGAGCAGGAACTCGTTGAGTTCCTTTGGCAGCGATGGATCAGGATGAAACACCTGGCATTTTAATTGCATTACTCTATGTCGGAAATGATTTAAGCAAGTATTGCGATGTTTATGTAAAAATAAGAGGCGAGAAACATCTGTTGCTAAAAATGCGGCATATTAATTCTAATATCTGGAGCGTTTAAATTCGGGCCATAAAGCCGGTCGGCGAGGCAGCTTTTTATTCTCCTATTATCCATCGGGCTAAATTATTGTTTTACTTAAGACCCGACTCTGCTTAATAATGGATAAGATTATACACGCGCGCGAAACAACAACACGGAAAAAATAAAACTACAAACTCCTCCCTGTACCGTTCATATCGATGTCTCAACATTTACTACCCCCTTCTGCAAAATGATTATCCCGCAAAGAAATAATTTTCTCTAGGAAAACGGCCACTTAGCATAAACAATAGCCGTTTCCATTAGCGCTCTTTAATATCCCAACAACTATATTAATTTTGCATCTCGAAATTTTTGTACTAGTACCCCGTAGGTATAATTATTAATTAAATGAATTGAACTGGAACTCTTTGCAACTGTTCATTATTGGCAAACATATCTTTTGCGAGATGTTAAATAAGCACGCTGCCGAGACGCCGAATGATGAAACACTTTAATTTCCGACGACTATGGAACCTCTTTTCGCATTAGTTCATTTCTTCATTGTTCGATTTGATTTAATTAACTCGAATTTTAAGAGTAGGATAATATTTTTCTAGCATTCATCATTTTCGATAATAATATATTTAAAAGAGGGAACAAGGAAAAGCGACACTCGTAAACTCTGTGATGAATTGATATGGAATTTAATTATGTCGCATCGAGCAGAATTTCGGGAACATCTTAAGATCACAAAAGGACGCCCCAAAATAAACGCAAATTTACACTCATTGCAAAATAAAACCAAACATATTGATCGCATGCATTATTCAAATTTACAATATTGACATTTACGCTAAATTATGCGACGTGCGGAATTTTGCTAAACTAAGTTGACGTAAGGTACGTCATTAAAAAGTGTATAGTTACCTGTGGGATGTGATTTTCCGGACGGCTTAACGTGACAAGAAAAAACAACAAAAGGATTGCCTTTTTAATTAAAATCCAAATATCCATGTACCTGCAATGAATAAAAGTTGTGATTAGAATGAATATAGGTGTTAAAACATTCGCCAATATTCAATATGGTGGATTTGTTTATAGTGGAAAAGATATCTGTTTCCATTTGGCAACATGCAGTCGCAATTGCAACCGCTTTTTAATCAGTGCGATCTGCATCAGATGTTAAAGTTGAAGCACAAAAACTCTTTAATCTAGAGTCGATAGCCAAAGGCAGAATTAATATAAGATATCATAGTCAGTTTTCCTCCTTTCAACATTATCCTCATTTTGTCACAAAGTCCTTTATTATTTTGATTCCATATCGCATTATTGCTGACTGCACATTTCTATCTATAAGCTTCCCGATTAAGGGACTGTTTGTTAAAGTTCCACGAAAGAATCCAGTTTAGATAGTTAAATCTTTGACGAATGCGAATGTATAAGTATTTGACAAACAGCAAAGAAGCTCAAGTAAGCATCTTAAGATGGTTTATGGGGGATTACGCATTGTGGTACATAATCGAAGATTATGCACGGGAAATCGTTTACACACCAACACGTTCGGTTTGCCAAAAATTTGGGAAATAATGTGCAAACAAAAGGTGATAATTATCTGGGAGCAAAAAATGCATAATACACGATAATAACTCTGGAAAGAGTTTTTGGCAAGAATATATAGTGGACTGAAGGCATCAAGCGAATATAATAGAGCCGGGTTGAAGATCTGAATTCTCGCTGTCAGAGATGACAGCTTCACAGTGTTCGCCGGCCCTCCGGCACACTGTAATTATTTGCAAAGACAACTATTATTCACTGTTCACGCTAGCTTCCAGCATTTGACGCTTCAACTGGGTTTCAAACCCCATACGATTTTCGCTCCCTTCCTCCTGAACACACGAACGTAAATACTTCGCCACGATACTCCCGCCGCCACCACCGCCGCCGCCTCCGCTCCAAAGTCATGTAGTTATTCAGATTTAATAATGTAAGAATTCAGACATGTATATGGAAGCTTTGCACGATGCATTTTCCCATACATTTAGGAAGGGATTCATTATTGCCGCTTTGCATCCAGGATTATCCTTATTTAAGGACTATTATCAAATATAGTCATTTATTTGAAGGGAAGTTTTGATGAGCAATAGTCGAAATACTAATTATTTGAAGCCGTTTAGTTTTTGGTTGGTTGAAAAAGCTATTCATTAAAATGTCTTTGGAAAGTGAACGTTTTCAGTTTTCACATAGAAGAGCAATATCATAATTCACAAACATGCAACCCGTTTACCAGTGTAAAAAAACAATTAGTGAAGAACAATAAACGGCGAATGCGATATGCATGACAAAGGCGGGAGTGAATTGAAGAACTCGACATTAGAAGCCATGCAAATTAAAAAGATGGTTTGGTTTGGTTGGCTCCATCTCCCTCATTTGTGCATTCGAATTCAAAATAATTACAAATAAAAGTTCTACCAACTAAAACTTAATTGAAATAGTCACTCACCGAATATGGTAGGAACACAATAATAAAATGGGACTGACGGCCAAATCACTTTTTTGACTTTGATGATTATAATTGAAAATAAAAACAAAAAACGATGTCATTAATTTTTTGCCAAACAAAAAATCGGCCAAAGTAAAAATATTATCAGTTAATGGAATTTAGTCTGCAGAGAGATCTATAGACGAACGAATGATATCCAATTTGTGATATGAGTGCCAGAAATGTGCGGTGTAGTATAGGAGTGGTAGTTTACGTCCAGGGCCTAGGCTGGTGCAGGGTTAGGGACTTTACTACGCTACAGGTACTAAAATATTGATGTCGTATGTTATATATGCAACATCGGTACAGGATATAAAACTCCCAGCTATTGGCCATATCTTAGCATTACGCCGCATCGCACGGCACGCGCTTCATCCACCGGGAAAAACAATTTCTAGCTTTGCCAACCATGACTTTAAACTTCCTCTTCTCAGCTCACACTAACTTTCTTTTGTAACAACTCTTCAAATTCGATCAAAACCAGAAGGTTACACATTTTACTCTTCACCTTGATTTACATCTCGAGATCTTCTCCAAAGATTTCTTCGTCCAAAAAGAAGAAAATCTAGTAAATTGGTTAATCCAAACGTAAAATCCATTAATTATTGGTGCTTCCAGATGTATGCATCGACATATTAGAATGAGCATAATAAAACGAGCTTGTCTTTCGGGATTGCAAATGTCCCCATCGTAAATACCTACACACATACACACACACCTACGTCTTGGTTTTGCCTTTATCCACCAACTCCCTTGGTGTTGTTTTTATTGTTGCAGAAGGATTTCCGATCTGATTGAATTTAGACGGGATCAGAAATTCGCTCATAAAAATGTCGTGTATTGGTGTTAAAGATGGAAAATTACGGCTCGACTTTTTTTTAGCCGCGCTTTCTACATGTTTTTTTTCTAGGAGTAAATTAAGTTGCAACTAAATTTTTGTTGGGAAAAAATGTATAGTGGTATGGAAGATGGATGAGTTTAGTTTTCAGTGGATTGTTTCCGTTAATGAATGTAAATAATGAAGTAGATAGGAATTTGGGAAAAAATGGGAAGTGATCTTGAGTGACGAGTGGAAATCAATCGATTTTAGTTTCGTTAAAGTTTAAAATTGTAATTTGAAAAATAACACACACACACACATGTAGAATAGAAGGGAAAAGGTAGCTAGAATAAGGTGGATGTAAGGGAAAAATATATGTGTATGAGAGAGTGTAAGTTCACCCTAGAGGCTTTAATCGGGCTCATTTTTAACATAGAATGCTACCAGAGCTCTCCCCTTTATCCGTCTTATAAACTGGGACTGGGATATACACTTCCTATACTTATACTCTTCATTTTGTTTCATACAGTTTGTTTGCCAATATTCGTAACAAAGAATTTTATATGTTTTGCTGTTCAATCACATGATATGTGTAGTACTGCTTCCGTTTTTCCAAAAATATTATTTATGAATAAAATATGGAATTGTATATAATAAAACATATTTATATTGCTTTTTGAGGAATTATATTTCCAGTAAGAGGGTTGTAGTTTTTAAGAGCCAGGTCACGTATTTGGTACATTTTACTAATGCACCGTTTGCGTATGCAGCAGTAAGTGGTGTGTTTGACACCGCGGTCGCGCACGAATGCCTAGAAAACGTCTAAAACCCCCTGCTTACACCCTCTGAACAAGTTATCAGTATCGCACAGAAATTCTATCTTTATACAGTTTCAATATACAAAATAAATGGAAAAATTAGCATTAATCTCAGCAAAACTGAAATATTTCTTAGATGCTGAAAGGATCCACCAAAAATTATTAATTCCGGGACCTTCGCCAAAATTAACAATTTGCTAAATTTTGATTGAATTGAATTTAGTTTTTAATTATTTTCAAATCACCTGGAGTGCAATTTCGAATGCAATGAATACGAGAAAAGACAAAAAGTTGTTTGTGTAGTAGAAGTTCCCACAGGACGTAATAACAAGACCTCTGTCCGACAGGATGTACTGAAGCCTTAAATATTCAGTGGTCAGAATAACTCCCGGTCACCTAACTGCTTTTCCGCATACAACCATCTTTCTTTTATACAGATTTAATAAAATATGATTGTTTCGTACACACGCGGGAAATTAAATACATGCGTCGACTTTTCATCTTAATTACTTTTATATCTTAAGTGTGGATTTTATAGCGCAAAGCGAAATCATATTGTAAGATTGGTCGTCGAATTGTGCTTTACGATCATAGTCAAAAAAAAAAAGTCGGCAATTAAGTTCATTTATGTCACTGATTTCCCAAAAGACGCACTGAAATGAAAACATTAACAATTTAGACACATTTTTTTCCCTTATGCTATAATAAAGATTATTTTCGTGGCATGGAAAATAATGCAAGTAGATATTTTTGATGTGACCACTCAGATGCAGATATACTAGAGTTAGACGAAGCGAAGAAGTTGTATTGTTTACCTCGAAATGAACTACCCCTATATATTTTCTCGGTATAATTGGACTCTTTTTATGCTTTGACTTTTATTAGCTGGTCCAAGTACAAAATATACAGACACAACAATAGTTATTATAATCAGCCAGATGAATTTTTGCCACTGACGTGCACATTTAGGAAAATTGTTGGTAATTAAATAGTCTTTTGTTGAACATACTCGTAAACTATTAACTCGTCGTGAAAAGGCACTGCGTTTTATAACTCAAACAGACCTTGTTCGGAATTTCAAGAATTCATTCAAAGAATTCTTTTATTGTAATTATTTTTTTTTAAACTGGATATCGCAAAATTGTATTAGCTTAAAGTAACTACATGAAATATTTATATTTTATTTAGATGATTTTGTAAAAGCATTAAAAGCGGAATTTTATAAATAGTAGATGCATCACATAAAAGTTTTCTTTTCAATTTGTCCGTCTATAGAGAGAGCATCAGGCTAAAAAATTATTTATTGCGATGTTTTTAGGGGTTGTTTTTTATTTTTAGAGCCGAGCTATAAGTCTTATACTGCCAATAATAAAACAAGAACTATTTCCTCGAGTTGCTAAGTAGATGTTGTAAAATTTCGCAGGAAGGAATCCAATCGATCATTAGATCTAGGTGGTACATCTGTCATGAGAAATACTTTTTAAATTCCATAAAGCAAATAAGTGAGTGAACTGAATAAGAATGCGGTTATTGTTATTTATCTGGATAATAAATATCAATAACGGAATCCGCGATCCACTGGGAAGTAAAGACGCAGAGCAGGGATGACATCGAGGGTGCCATTTATCATTTGGCTGCTCAACCCGACGTGCCACCTGTGTCCTTCCTTTGCCACCCAATGTCTATCTCTTCTTCAAGTCTGCCATGCCACGATCACCCAATTAAACTTTAGATTGACAAATTTATTTTTGTTTAGCGCCTTATTGTTATTCATTGCTTAAAATTGATTTTCTTCCATCTAGCCAGCCAAAATGGTTTATGCATTCTAAATAATATAGTATAACAAAGTGAATTTGGATTTAATTAATTTTCCACACGCATTGCTGCTTTAATTTAAGATTAGCAATAATGAGTGTGCGGCATAAATTTAGAAAATTTAGAACCACCGCCAGTTATTATATCTGAACTAACTGGCATATTTGTGTAAAGTTAAGAGGGCGATGTAATTAAATATCGTTCAATTTAGATCAATTTATGTACCCCAATTGTTTCAGGAAACCGATGGAGCCAAGCCGAATGTTGGCTTGGAAAGTATATTTATGCACCTGCCCAAAATTGCAATCGGAATAATGAACACTTTCATTTAACTTAATCATGTCGCTTACAAATGCGCTCTTAGACATTTCGATGTTTTTACATTAATAATATTACCAAATTAATTGTGTGTTGTTCAATTAAATAATTATTCATTTAACATTTCCGTTTCAAAAGCAGGACACTCGAAATAAATTGATACAGGGTGATGCAAAACGCGCGCCCTTGAGAATATCACAAACTACGGAACGATGCGCGGACTTTTCAAAGTCATTTATCTCGAAAACTACTGAACCGATTCGGACAATTTTTTTATTGTCTTTAGGAGAAGTTCTAGTAAATTTTGGTTAAGTTTGGAGGGCCTATAAATATTGGGGTAGATATACCAGCAATTATCTATGATAATAGTCGGAAAATAGCTAAAATATTCATGGTGGAACGATTCGGGTAGAAAGATGTACACAGAGTATTTGATTACAATAAGTGGTGTTAGGAGTTATGGCAGGCTACAGGTACATAATGTATGATGGGACCATAATCCGTACGTACAGTTCTCCTGAGGGTAGTAAATTATAATACTGTGGCACGAGGAGAGATGCCGTATAGTTCGAGCAAACGCCCATATTTCCAGCGATCCTGCCTACATATATCAATTTGAGATCGACATGGATGCAGCCAAAAAATAAAAACAAATACTAACTAATTTCGCATGAAATGTGTAAACTTGGCAATTGATTTATTTTTTGTGAATGTCCACGAATGCAAGTTATTTTTTCCATTTTGTCAATTTGTAAGGGTATATTACACACGGTAGAGTTGAGGTGAAGGCAACCGCCATCGCCGCCCCCCTTTTAACCGCGTTCGACCTGGCCCAGTGCATTATTTATGATAAGATGGTCGAACCGGCAAATGTTCTTTGCTAGCAGTGTCGCACGACACTCGTATAAAACAATTTGCGACGCTCATTTTTATCAATAATACAGCCCCTTCTTTCATGCACATACTACTACAATTCTTTTTCGAAAATTTCAACTCGACTCGGATGGATTTCATCCGACTGAATATGCTGTCTGCATTTCAACTAACCCATACATTTATTTACCGCAACAAAACAAAATACAACTTTATACATTTTTAAGGGGCTCAAATGGTCGGAGAGACACTTTTAGCGATGCCCATAATTTTTACTGTGCGGACAATAGTTGATATTTTTTTGATTCTCAAGTTTTAATGAGTAATAATAGTAAACAGGAAAGATCGTGGTGCGGCATTCCGAAAGCTACTTGACTCGTAACAACTTACTCGACCACAATTCGATGGTAAAAGCAGTCGATGGCAAAGTTAAAAGGGACAGAACAGTTAGATACTTGATGTTTAAGTTAAGTTTCGAAACAGTAATAGGGTTTAGAAAATTATTTCAATGGAATAACAATAGGATTGCAAAACTAATTTGACTACGAAGAAACGTGGGGCACTTTTAGAAGAAACTTCCTCGGAAGAGGTAGTATATAGATAGGTAAATACATATATTTGAAAGAGAGCCATTAATAATCCCGGCAGCACGAAAGCCTTTTAAGCAGCAATCAGCCAAGTGGTTCATATATCTCTGTTTACTTCGAAATTATATCCGCAAATTAAAAAAAAAAATGATTAAAATTAAAGTTTAATTTTTTATCTCAAGATAATATAGCGATGATGACAGGCATCTTAATCAGGACTAATATCCTCAATAATTGAGCTTAGAGGGAATTAATCATGTTAGTGTTGCGGCGGGGTATAATCGAATGACAATATTGCTTCAAAGTAACTTTCTATCAATATGGGGAGATAATCAGTAGATTTTATTCGAAATTAATTTAACTGCTTAATCAAAATGATTTCAATCAAATGCTAATTAGATTATTAATATCGTTTGTTTGGTCATGATGATGCAGAAGCAAGATGATAATAGTGGTGGCTCTGCGAGAGCAGAAGCTTCTAATTATTTTGCTCATTTCTATCTTTTGTATTGTGGGCTTTTCTTGTAAACTGTTCTCCTTTGTTAAATGTTTCTACCTCATTACCATATTCATAAGGTGCCATATTTTAAAAATATAAAGCGACTGCTAAATTAAATGTATGCGTACATGTAGTAACCCTCTTCTTAATTTTTGATGACGATATATTCCATAAGCGAAATAAAAATGCATCAAAATTAATTATAAAATTTTATGCAAAATACGTAATACTATTTAAATCATCTAGGATTATCGATTAGTAAAGCTTTTAATATTATTAAATACATTATCTAATTAAAGCTCAGAATGTCTGCGAAATTAATCAGTTCTGTCGCAAAACCCATTTCGCGAACCATCTCTCTAGTTAAAAACAATATAATATTTTTTAATTATAAATAATAATAATGATTACCATCTAGGTGAAGTAAATGAGTCTGTTAACGCATATTTAAACATTACGATGTGCAATTAAGCTCTGAGCAAAAGGCGATTGGTCTACAAGGCGGAGAAGTCCGTAAATCTTAGCACCCACACCAAACAACAAAACCACCGTAAAAATGTTTATGGCTTGAAAATTAGCACCAGCTTGCTATAAATTAATAAAACAGATTTAATTAATATACCCGAGCGGCAAACAAGCAAAGCTTTATCGCCCACGTTAAGAAGTCTAAATTCTAATATGTGTGACGTTCCAAGTGGGTCTTTAATAATAACACTAGTCGTCGTATATTTGACTTCAATAAAGTTTCCGTACATTCGGTGCGCAATTATTCGAAACACTCATTACAAAGCAAATACAGAAAACTTGACTTCCAAATTCGAGATAAACTAACTTGCAAGACGTAGTACTTCTACCAATATGAGTCTAGGTCGTTAAGACACTTATTTGCCTCGATAAACTATGTTTGTTACTTTATTATTATAGTTACTTGATCTCAGACAGTTTAATTAACACTGGATTTGAATCATGCCGATAAATTTATAGGAATGACCGCAATAATTTAATCTTATGGTCCTGGAATATAATTTTGCCAAATTGATTTTGGAAATATTTTAATTTGTCAAAAATAAGGGTCGTCCTATTATAAACGTAAATTTTTGCTGCATGCTCATATTTCGCGCCTGAAGTCTGAAATACGTTTAATTCAAGTTGCATATGCTCATTACGTGCAATAATTTTGCAGCTTGCGATATGAAGGGGTGGCGTTTAATGGGGGATGGGGCGCACTATGTAACAGGTTAGTTTATACGCTTTATTTTATATATAAATGTGTGGTGTAAAAGAATGTATGCCTTATTTGTGTGTGGTAGAAAGGCGATGTCGACCGATCTGCACGTGTCAGCAAACAACACGACGCTTCTTATCTGATCCTGGGTTACAATAAACGCGTCAGCGCTAGAAGACGCGTCAGTTACCTCTGTTCCGGTTCCCGCTATCTCTACCACAACACACCTTCCTGTCTTTACACAAACACCAAATATTCAATGCAGCCTACCAACTTTCCTCCAAGCCACCCTCCGTTCGTTATTAATATTACGAGTTGTGTAGGGGTAGGTTGCGAATAATGAGAATGTCGCCACTTTTTTCCTGCTCCTATATCTTCAAGGCTTCTTCCTTTGCCAGACAATAACGACCTACATTTTATAAAACAATTTAATTAAATCTTCCACTTATACAAGTATCAATCCCATAAACGAGATTAACTTTCAACGTTTGCTCGCATACAAACTATGAGGGTTGTTTTGGTACTCGAGGGGAGTCAATGTTTTAAAAGTTTGCCAAATCTGCAGGGAAATAATCCATTCACTATTTCAAATGCCATATTTTCATTTGAGTTATAGAAGTTGTGAAGGGGATCGTCATCCAAAGCGCGGGAAATAATTTTTAAAATACAAGTTTAATTTGTGATTCAGGATGTGTATTAAAAATTCCAGTCAGATTTGAGGGTTCGCACCAGAATTGGCACTCTCCTCTCGAGTTTCACGCATCATTAGCGTCCGAATTTTTAGATTTGAACGGAAAAATTGAGAAACACTTTATCTTGCTTTCGGTACAATGGTTTTTAATATGGACCTGAGTTGTCCATGTAACATAAATCGAAATATCAGTAGCAATACGCGAGTGTAACAGACATGAACGGTCAATGTTCAAGTATTACGGTCCAGCCATCTCCCTGGCTTTCATCCAATTAGGTCTGATAACACTATCTGTTGCAGCAATCGCAAATATATTTATTTGGCATTTCATGCTGCGAACATTTTTTCGCCAATTTAATTTATTTTTATCGCATTTGGTAATATCGGTAGGTGGCAGAGAAGAGGCTGCATGGCAAACAACGGAAACGATGAGTCCAAATCACGACATCGTCGAATAATAATACAAGAAGATGCTGCGCGTTTCGCTGCTACTGTTGCATTCAGATAACACATACAATCACTTTTACGACTATTATCATCATCATATATGTACCAGATTATTCCACTTAGAAAACACTGCATTAAAATGTGCAAGATCGCACATAAATTACCACAGCGCTATTCTTCTCCCTATTAAGCGCTTTTTTTATGTTCCATGTACTGGCATTAAATACGGACGAACTGATTTTTTATGGTGCTTTTTGGCACTCTACCTAAAATTGCTTACCTTCAGTTTCTAATAATGCATCAGAATCTAGCAAAATAATCAGAAAACCAGCATTCCTGAATAAGAGCAATAAAATCTGCAGATTGCAGAGTGGTTGGAATATTCTTGCGTTATTGAAATAATATGTCGGGCATTGAAATTTCGTAAAAGCATTTACATCTATACTTCCACCGCATTAGTATATAAAGTATTGAAAGTCATCCATTACCGAACCCTTTCACGTTCGCATCCCGCCATATAATCCTAGAAAATCTATACCGCAAACACAACATTTTACTATTCAAGTAACTGCATGGCAGCAATGTTTTAGCCGTGAAAAAAATCAGTAAAAAATTTGTGGCGGTTCATCGGCTGGCGGATATGTTTAATTCAATCCTTTGAGAAGATGGCGGATATAAGAAGACAAGACTTCTCCTCGGTCGGAATAAGGAAAAACAAAAAGAAAACGACAGGTGCCTGGGCGGACCCGGTTGATATCGAGTATTGGCCATGTCACAGCCAATGCCTGAGGAGATGCTTTTTCCACGTGATGTCCAAATCCAGATCCGGGTTTAGAGAAGAGTCCTGAGGATAACTCTTTTTCCACGTTCGGCGTACCTACATGCCATTATTTAATGCAATAATTGCACTACGCAATTTAATTTAATTTCACATATAAATGTACATATATTGCATTAATAATTAATAAAGTTTGTCGATTTTGTAAATTTAATTAATCGCTTGTGTATAAAGCTCATAAATAATAATTTACATGGATTGAATTATTGGAGAAATGAATTCATAATACTTTTGTTTGCATTTGAATTCCATTTTTATATTTATTTGATGTGATCAAATATTTAACTAAAACAAAATTGAATAATCTAGTTAAATATTTTTAAAATACTAAATTATATAGTATACTTTCAAAAATACTACTCGCACTTTCAAATGAAAAAATTATTTCGTGATTGCGGAAAAGGAGTTCCGGCTCTGAACTTTCGACGTAGGTGGTTCTCGAAGAGCAGATCAACCAATGAGTCCAGCTCCATACAACTCTTAAACTTGTTGGTATATTTGTTGTTGCTTTTATTTTGTGAGGAAAAATGATCCGACACGTATGAAGTTTCAAAGCCATTTTCAAGTTTGACCAGCAGTTTACCTTCAAATTTATTCATCAATTTTTAAAATAAATAAATAAACTAAATATAATCCAGCTAAATTTGCTTAAAAATCCTTGACATTTTGCAATTATTAATAAAGCTGCACTATAAACTCAAAATAATGATTTTACTATTAAGCCCACAATATGATATAATATTGTTCAAGTAGGTTTTACTCAAGTATATTTAAATAAATGGTAAATTTCGATTTGGATACTTTTGCAGGATTAAGGATATGAAGTATAAACAATTCAAATTGTGAAAATTTTGATCGTTATATTACTTTGATCTGCTAATTTTTCTGTTATATAGTTTACAAGCTATTATTTTACAACCGAAACTTACATACTAAAGCTCACTAAACTATTAATGAATTTTGGATGGAACAACTTGAATTTTAAGGCACTTAATTAATTTATTACTTAATTAATCTACCTAATCAAAAACAGACATTATCTGAACGAGTACCTTTTTAGTGCAATAAATTTATTACATTTCTGAAAAAAGTAAACATTGTTCTGTCGATTCCAAAAAATGAGTAAATTAATTGAAAATGTTAATCACATTTTGCTATAGATCGCATTATGTTTAGTTAAACGGATAGCGCAAATACAATAATAAAATGGATTGAGCTTTTGATCAACTTTTTTATTAATAAAGTCTTTATTGTCACAAATACTAAAATCAGATTATTATGAATTAAATTAAATTGTGAGTTGGTAATAAAATAATTCGTCTATGTATGTTGTGGTTGGAACTGTATAAAGAGGGGCAATATGTCAAAATGAGCATTAAATATTAAAAACTTCATTATGATCTCTACCTGTACCAGTTAATAGAGTGTAAATAATTAATGACAATTTCACACTTGCTGTGCCAAAACCAACCAAAATGCGAAAATCCTCCACTACACAACGAATCGATACACTATTTCCTATCCATACAATATTACTCCATAATAAATTAGGCTGCGATAAAAGATATTTTGGAAAAAAATACGGAGAAAAAAAAGCGCCAGGACCCATTTAGAATAGTAACAGTAAAATATGGTCGAGACTAGATTTATTGAAAAATCCCCAAGCGAACTAATAATGGTGACATATGACGTGCTCCTAGTAGGTAAGCCACTGTCGGAAGTATAAAAATGTATTGATGTCGGCCTCAAACACAAGATGTGTGTCCAGTCGTCCATGTAATCGGTCCAGCCGGTGCACTTCGGATAATTTGATAAAACACGATGATTTATATAAGAACCGGTGCATGCATTCAAAAAAATCTAACAATTCTTATTTATTTACGATTTTGTAAAAAAATGTTCGATTTAATTAAACTATCGTCGGGATTACAAAGGCGATCTGGGGGGCAAATGGATTGACCGATTTATAAGCAGACAAAGTGATGAGAACCACTTAGTTAAGCTATAAAATAGATAGACCAACAGAATATAGTAAATTACTTCAAAGTAGGTAATTTAGTTATTTGTAATTAGTGGTTGGTTGCTGTTTCACATATAACATAAATTGGTTCTAATTGTAAATTTTGAACATCATAAGACAAACTTAAAAAAGGTCGGACAGACGCTTTTTCTTCTTTAATTTTGGCTAAACCGTAAATCATTTGAAATGATTAGGAAAATAACATAATAATTGAGGAGGCGTTTTAGTTTTCGCTATGAGAGAGGAATTTTGAGCATGTAAGCGAAAATTGCACAAAAGCGTGCGGATTTCTCGCTTCATTCTTGCCAAAAGAATTGATTGAAAAGAAAGATGGAGAAATGGATGTGTATTACAATTAACAAATACAAATGGCGTGTGGTCGAATTCATTCGGGCGGTCTGTATCAGCGCCAGCTGGCATATAAATCTCAGTATAGGCCACTAGATGCCATCGCCAGGGCTACTCACACCCTTTCCACTTGACCAAAACGGGGCTATAACATTAACTTCTTTCTAATAAAACTGTATCATGCATTTTTCCATACACATTCAAAAGAAACATTTTTGATTAAGGTCGAAAAGCGGAAGGGTTTTTTATTGTTTCTAATTTGGCCAGCCCGCAAATGAATATTTATATCTGCAATCGCCATATCAAAATGTGAATGGGATCGGATGGATGATGTAAAAACACCAGTTATCGATCAGAACAAAATAGATGTGTGCTCAATATGTAACAATGCAATCCCTGTTTTGTGGTGGCGGAATTTCGCTGCAAATTAAAACCATAATATTAAATACATGATATAAGCATTATGTAATAGTTATTTGCTGGATTACCGGATTCTGCACGGCATAATATACATGTAGCCTTGCATGGCGCGAACAACCAACCAGCCTGGGAATGCAGTTCGGAATGTCCGATAATCCGCGTTGCTGACCCAACTTACGTCATCAGCATTCCTGCAAGATTCTCTTTGCATGTATTCATCCTATTATACACCATCTACCAAACAACCCGCCATTAAATTTCATCTAAAATAAATACACCTTCCATCAAGGACCAAAATATTGCACATTTGGCGGAGGCGCCAGTTTTAGTTTTGTGAAAAATCGACATGATGATGTGGAGAAGGGTCGGCACACCCCTTGAAATATTTGGTGGCGTAAAGCATTTAAATAAAATAATGCGAAGCACAAACGGCCAGGCTGCTGCATGGCTCTGAAGCGTAGATTACTAGAACAAACAAATTCATTTACCAACTAAAGTAAATTTTAGTGTCAGTAGCGTTTTGTGCATGTACATACTGCGATATATGCATGTCATTTTGAAAAATTACTAACAGCCATTTATTTGTTTGTTTTTATTCCATTAGAATGGTATATTTGATGACGTTTTAAAATATCGTTATTTTTTTGAAGCATCCCCTTGATTGATGTAAATTATCTTGCAATTTGAATGTTTTATGATTTTTATTAGTGTAACATATTTTTATAAACAATCATTTTTGATATTGTTAAATCTTTTTCAAACAAATCTCTGTTAATTCCAGCGTTATCGGCTTATTTTCAGTACGTACATATATGACTGCAAAAATATGAGGGGTAGCTTTTTTTTGTCGCTACTCAGCTTTTTCATTGTTCTACTCTCTATAAAACTTCAATATTACACCATATAGGTTAATATTTGCTCTTTTTATCTTTTTATCTAGCATATTGTACTATCAGCACATATACGATGGCAATAATACCCTTTTAATCCTCAACATTACATTGTAGTCCAATTGACAATTGAAATGTCAATTAAGCTAGCCCCTAAAGGTATCTGCAACCAATATTACAAAAATATACGAACACATCCTTTTGGGAGATTAGAATGTAAATGTAAATTTGAGGGATAACGTCTTACTTCATCATCTTCACGCCTTTATAAACAATTTTCATATTTTTTGCGATAAAATTGATAATATTAGCTTTGGTCCTAAAAATCCACTCTATTAAGTCTATATGGCTACAAGACTATTACTGAGGTTATTTATCTGTCCGTCAAGTTATTAGTCACTTTCAATCTTAATCAATCCTTCGCTGTACCCGAAAACATAGTCATTTCTTGTGTTTCAATAAGATAGATGCTTTATTGCCAATTTAATTTACATTTGAACACGAAAAAGAAAATCATTTTTTACTGAAAGTTTGAAAAACAGAACCAATTTACCAATATTGGAGAGTTTACTATAAATTTCTTTGTTTAAAAAATTAATTTATATAAAAAATCAATATCAGCACCAATTTTTAGCCGTAAAGAAACAAACTATTCTTGAACATGCAAAAAATGTCGAAATCTTATTTATATGAATAAGTTGTAGCGTAAACAGTGTAGCGAAAGCACATCTCTTGTTTCCGCTTTAAGAGGGGATGTACGAGCTTTCAAAGAACGTAAAAGAGGGGATACAATACTCCCCTCTTGTCTTAAATAGTTTAAATTACGAAAAAACCGACAATGTATGGTGATTGCTTCTAAATGTGTGCATGTTTTGCTTTTCGTATTAAATAACCGAATGAAAAAACTTGTGATGTAGTTTTGGTTCAGTTGATTTCATACAAAATTAAATTCTATGTTAATATACAGGATACTAAGCGGAAAATAGATATCTGTTTAACTGATAATAGTCGCTAAAGTTCCGGACAACTCTCTATATAAACAACAAAGCACCACCTGATAACGAACCGAAAGCTCCATAATAGAACAACACGATCCACAACCCGCTTTTTTAATGTTCCCATCAAAAATTTAGATTTGTTATTATTGGTGAAGGTGCCAGTTCCTCTACAATTAAGTGGAAATTGTTCAATTCGGGTGAACTCCATCCAAAGGACAATGACAGTGCTTGAAATAAAAAGGGCCTTAGTTACCGTTGATTATCAATATCGGGTCACTCGTCGATCACACCACACGAGTGCTTGTAAAAGAGCAATTCTCCGAAAGCTTCTCCTCCACTCAAGCCTCTCCTCTGCACCCTATCATCCCTGCGTTGTTTCATGGCAAAGCGGGGGATGAATAGGTGGTGGAGTACGATATGATTATGATCCTAGGTTGCCTAGGAACGCGCAGCATCTATCCCCTCTTCTGCGGTATATAAAGTGAGGGTGGCCAAACGCGCACCACTTCGCAAAAGCTCATCGCGATCTGTGTGTCGTTCAGTTCTGTAAACACCAAAAAAACAAAAAAACAAAACAGCAACAGAGACTTTGTTAACCGAACCGAAAAATATCCCGATTGTGCTAAAACAATTTGTTTGCATCTCTGAAAATGGGCGAGCAATTCTTCTTCATCCTTCCTCCAGACAGTTTCGTGGGTTTTAATGCGCTCCCGATGAATATCAGCTGGTGCAGAGCAGTGAGTCGGCGCCGCAGCTACAGGGGGTAAGTCGAACTTATGCCATCAAATATTTATTTTTCAATCAATCCATTAGGTTTCACATATACTGCAAAAACAAGTAGCAATAATTGGCGAATGCGCCAGTTCAAAACCTTGAACATTTTATCGTATGCTCTTTAATCCTTTAAATTGAAAGCTACCCCGTTTCAGCGCCAGATAAGGCCTTCAAGCTTCGCTTAATAACAGGCGACATGCAGTTAAATGTCATTTGTTTAATGTTAGAGGCACATAGTAATATTAATACAATGTGACATTTAATTTATGGCAACATAAAAGCATAAAGAGTGTCACAATGGCGCGTCGATTTATGTTACGGAGCGCGCTTGGCCGAAATTTTTGCACTATCTGATCCTGTGGCCAGGTGATAATGGACGAAACGAGTTTTATATAGCGCTGCTGATAAATTCAATTATTGTTCGAAATATATTCGAAAATTATAAACTGATGCTTGTTTCATCAAAAATATTAATGGGATTGTTGAGTGGTTGCACTAGCAGCGAGTAAATTCGATTTGTGGTTGAGCATCTGGAACTAGTTTTCTCGTTAACTGATTACAAGGTAATTAATTTACATTTCTATTTTGTAAATTGGGTGGAACCGCTTATCGCTGCTTTAAATTGAGCACATAAAATACAACCTTGCGCGAATATTTCGGTCGGGGTCCTGTTGAATTAAAAATCACAGCCACCCTTATCGAAATACCGCGCCGCGTCTGAGATGTTCGCAAATAAAAAGTCTTTAGCGCCTTTTCTTCTATACAAAATTTATTCGCCACCGCAAATAATGGCTTTGTGGTTTTTTTGTGTTTGCTTTATTGTATTTACGTGATATCAATACGAAACGCATTTTCTATTAATGATTAAGGTTAAAATATTGGTGGAATGCGCCGGGCTTTGAATTTCTTATAGAAATTTTAATAAATTACCTCTTAAACTCTAATCCAAAATTTCAATTAATTCTTAAGATAGTTGAGAATTGAATTTACCTATTGTCTCCCCGGCGTGCAATAAAATAGCGAAATGCCGTAGAAGTTGGCATTTGTAGCCCGTCATAGTTTTAAAAGGTTATTTGATAAAGTTCACAAGTTTTCCTCGTCTGTTGATAAAAGACACTTTTGGTGGAGAGTGTGTTGGTTGGTTCTTCTACGGATTTGGAGCATATGAGGGCTTAAATATAATCCGGACGGTCGCAGATCCTTCTTGCATTACCGTTTCTATCATTCATGTATTCACCCTCTATCTAAGGTTATTCCGCAAATTGTTCCTGTCACATTGAATCGTTCACAATTTGTCATTTTCGCGTCATATTTCTTTACTCATATGTGTACCATACATAATGCGAGAAGAATATAAGTTTGAAAAATTGATGCAGTGTGATTTAGATAAGTTGGAAATTTATGTCGACATCGTGTTGTTGGTAAATTGAATTAAAACTGGTTAAGTATGCATGTAAGAAGCTGTAAAGGAATACAAGGCGCATTATTTTCGCAAAGTTACCACATCTTTTGGCTCAACCAGGAAATGCTTTTAACAACACCGCACTGATCCCACTTAGGGAATGAAAACCTTTGTTGCGGGGGTTCCATAATGAACCGAAATGTTTCATACGATACAACTTTTATTTAAAAACTTTCTAATTACGCTCAATTTTAAATTATTATGTCTATGTTCCATGTTCTTTAAGCGCCACACATTTTCGTCCTAATAGATTTAACGAGAATTTCTTTTTGCTTTCACAACCTTTTACGACCACATTTTCTCATAAAAACTTCAATGTTTTTCCAAACTCTCGAAAAGCTGTATTAGATTTATCACACATTTGAAAGAAAAATTGACAGATTTGAGTAATTTTCCATTTGAAAAAAATAAATTATCGTTATTAAGGCTTTTTGTGTCGTCTATATCAATATAATATGAATGAGCAAAACAGATTCTTTTGTAGCTATTCAAATAGGGCTGAAATGAAAATATGAGATCTAGGACGCCTGAAGCGTTTTAATTTATCAAAGAATAAGCGCCACGGTATTTTTTCCCTTCGGATGGAAAAAAAAAAAATCGTCCTTAGACTATAATTTGTTGAAATGTATGGAAATATAAAGTGAAGCTTATCCAAATACGTATGGAGGCTAATTGAAAAGTTTGAATACGTCTAATTTGAAATTTGGCGAGCTTGATGTATATACATAATATCTAAGGAAGAAAAGGAAAGGGGATGGAATAAGTTATTGAAAATTTCATTTGCGAGTTGCGCTTTTCCAGGTCAAACATATTCCATTCGGCGGTATGCTGCTATATCTCATTTTTACGGTCCATACAGGAAATGTCGGCAAGATTAATGTCATTTTTTGGGTCGCGGTCCTTTAAAAAGTAACACGGAACGCATGCAGCAGCCCTATCGAAACCATATTTCATAATTCGGCTTTTAAAATTCCAAATGTCACTTAATGACCTATCCATTAATGAAAATGGACTGGCTGGCGTTCTCAAATTGCACTCCATATAATTTCGTAACATTTTCAACTACATTTCTTCAAACCCACTTTCATATTTTATGGACTACATTAAATATTCAGGCTTTGAGTTACTAAACTAATTAAATTTTCATATTAAATAATTATCTGTGCAAGCAAATACGCACACACGTTTCTATTTATTTTTTTTCGTTTGATTACAGCGACAGACAACCCTTAAATATGTGTAAACTGGAAGGTGTGTCAGAGCAGCAGAATTGAAGGGTGGCATAATTTTTGGGTGAGCAAACATTTGTACTAATAATACGTGTGCTGTTGTTATACTATATTTTCGAATGTTCCACAAAAATACATTACTCTGCTTTCGGTGCATATACACAATGTAAGCATTTTTATTGCCAGGACGATTTATAAAATTACATGAAATTGAGCGTTCTTGCCACAAAAGCACATCAATTTTTAATTGCTTTTTGCCATCATGCAAAACTGGTTGGTTGGTTTAAAAAAAGCTTACACTACAACTTTATGCAAGAATGCATGTTAAACGCAAAATACACTCTATTAATTAAACACTTTTAAGTTTTAAATTTTTGATAGTTTGTGGATACGAAAATTAATTTTCGCAAACCTAACGATATTTAATTAATTTTCGGGGCTGCCTTAAAGTTGATATAGGCGATTTCAATTTTCATACTAAAGATAATCTAGCAAATATTTGGATATTATTTCGAAATTAATTCAATATGCAAATTTTATTGGTCAAAAAAATTATATACTTAGCAAATTAATTAAATTAACCAATTGTTTCGATCTCTGTCGGTTTGAAACAATCCAAATAATGAACATTGTCTGCATCGCGTTTACTCTGGTTTAATATGTAAAAGTACCTACTTCAAATACAAAGCCCACATTCTGCTACTCAGGTATGTACCATTCCAATTTTCAAATTCAAAGTAATTGATTCATAACCAAAAATTTACATAATTAGTACATTATTGATAACAAGCTATTTTCGCAAAATATTAGAGTGATAGACAGGTGGGTCCAGGTCCAGCGCTAAAAATAGCCATTTACTCTGGTGTAACTAGTCGTCGTGTCTGCCGTATATGATGGGTTGCTATAGCAACCACTTGCTAGTGGAACACGTCACCCACATCCCCCAAGTGTTAGTGACTCACACCCCGATCCGAGAGAGAATATGTAGGTCCATCCTGATGAATGGATCCTACGTGTCCCCATAAAGACAATAAAGTCGCACGACGAGCAAAATAAAAAATAGATAGTTAGGTATAAATACCGAAATACCTATTCGCGCCAAAGGGTCAAATAGTTAAGAGCGCCTCCACTGAATTTATAACAATTTTGCGGTTTTCTTAACAACAGATGTTGCGCGTTATTATTGACTTTGATCGTATTCATTTACTAATGCCCTGTGCATAATAGAGAGAGTAAAGGACAAGGTGGTCACGTGCAGGTTTAATTGATTGCGTCACGAATGGGGTGTATAGGGAGCGAAGGAGGAATGTGGAAGAGAAGACTCGAAGAGACACCGGCGCCTCCTCCAATTGCATAAGTAACGTTATAACGACTAATGAGATGGCCTATGGCTGTGTGCCCGATGCAGTTCCAACTAATGTCCTCTTCTGTTGCTCTCCACTCTCGACATCAGTTTGCTCGTCTCGCTCGCATATAGTTTAATTGCCATTATATATTCCAGTTTTACATGCAACGACTAATTTGTAGAAACCATAAGGGTGAACGGATCATTTTGGAATTTACTATATACTCGTGACTTGAATTTCTATTTAACTACTACGACTAATTAATAACTATTTTGATGCGTTTATTTATACTCTCTCTCTCTTTGGTTCAATTCATTCGCATACTTAGCGTAATTAATTTTACTCGCATAATAAATACAACTTCATTATTAGATAATTAAATGATGAAGGTACAACTATTGTAACCCATATTTTCATCCATTTACGAATTCGCTCATTGAATGGAAAACGTGCGTTAGCTGATTGCATAAGTGGCATATGGAAATAATTTGAATTGCAAATTGCTTTACTAGTGCAAATTCTTGGGAGCTAAGCTAAGAAGTAGCAGCTCCTTTGAATTGAAAATGTTTCTATCATTTCTATTATTTAAAATCCGTATGATGGATGGAAGGAGGAAACTACAAGCAAATGAACTTAGCTGAACGTATCAGATTAATAAAAGGAAATTGAAGCTTTTATGGGATTAGTGCGGAAAATAAGTTGGACCGCAAGAAGTTGAAAAAGCAAATTCTTCGCACGATCATTACAAACTACTTTATCCTCCTTGCGCGTCAATCTTATCGAAACGCTTTTATCGCCGAAAATAAGAGATAATATGACAGAAAGAAAAGTGACGTCAGGCGTACGGAGAAGCTTAAAATCCGGCGGCAAGCGTCGAGTTTTAACGTTCTTCCGCTACTACATGCATTTTATACTTCATTCCCTTTTATCTACTTAACCCTCGCGTCACTTATAATTCTCACACAAAGTCGACGTCGTCTTCCATTTTTTACTTCGATGCTACGTAAATATTTGTTTATCAAAATTACGTGCAACATTTGTGGTCACGACGAATTCGTTTTAATTTTGATGCATTTTATGAGGATTAGAATTCCGGATTGTGATGCATTTAATCCATCCATCTTTGGAGCTGCAATTCAAGGATTTTGCGCTTAAAATTATTTAGAATGTTGGAGAATGCTGTATCCCTTCCGAGTATTATCCGTCTATTGTTTTAAAATATCAAAGCGAAGTTGCATCCTTTTACATCAAGCATCTCTTTTGTCTTGCACTTGTTGTCTAGCTGCCGCACACTTCTTATTCTTTTGAAAAAGTCTTCATTTTGCTAATGCAGAATAATAATAATAAGAAATTGCCTTTATGTCCATGCAAAAGGTACTACGACGAGTAGTACGTATCCAATGTACTAAAAGCAGCTCTTTTGTTAAATGAAATCAAGCAAATGGTGAGGTAAAAATTGGAAGACCTATAGCAAATTAGTCCAGACCAGAGTGTCCGTCTTAAGTACAAGAAAGCTTTATTCAATTAGACATCAATCAGAATTAGAAGCGATTAAGGATAAGTGTACTCTAATTCCCGCTTAGCTAACCATATTATCCTAGTTGGATGGCAAATGACCAAATGAGAAAAAGGTGCACATCAAACACAATCCTTTAAATGAATCTAATTAAGCATAATAATAAACAAGACTGGTATGGATTCAATAAGGGTTGGTCGAAAAGGAGTGGCTCTCTTTACAAGGTTACAACTTGTTTAAAATAGAATTTGGATTAATCCAAGCAGACGCCTCCGCTTACAATTTTGTAATAATTAGTCTTGTTGTAAAGCTTAAGGGCGACTTTGTGTCTATTATCTTCCACATATTAAGTAAGATAGATGAAATTCATAATAATGAAAGTGTATCCTTAGGGGAGGCTGTTTAAAGGTATAAGAATCTCTTTAATTCGTCTCCCTCCTTCGTCTTTAGCCCACATTCGGGCTGGTGCGGTAAAATCAATGTTATAGTTGCGTTAATATCCCGCGGCCATCCAAGATTACCAGCCGATATATACTTGGAGACACCGGAACTATATAGTAGAGAACACTAGAAGAGGTTGTTATTGGATTTGTTCCATCGTATAGGAGATTGCTTTTCCTAAACCCATGGAACTGATTGCATTACACCCTCTCTCTGTTTCTCTTACATCGACTTTTTCAAGATTACTATTTGAAATTATTATAGATGGATTGGCAACTATGATGACTCGATAAATCATTTAGGGCGCTTTTTTTAGACAAGAGATAAAGAAGAGCAACAGATGTGGTTTAGTCCATGTATGGAGCAACAGTCTCAATGTGCAATAAATATTCGACATTGTTTTCTTATCAAAACGAGAACCAAATAATGGATGGATTCATATCGCTCCAGGTTTTCAAATAGTTAGCAAAGAACATGGGCTAAAAGCAAAACAAGCAATAGAACTCCAACAGATTAATCGATTTTCCCTAAAAAACGATAAAAGCATCTTATTTTGGTAAATTGGACTATTTGGCGCAATCAATCCTCCAGATATTTAATTGGCTCCACTATTTCAAACTTCTCAAATGTCACTGGTCAAAATATTGAGCCGTTTTCACAAAAAGAAGAATATCACTTTATCCGTTCACATTGAAGCTGTTACATCGGATCTACGATAAAAATATCACACTTCCTAAGAAGTGCTTAAGAAGCACTTAAAACATGTTCTGTTCAAGGCCCGGCTAGCTCAGTCGGTAGAGCATGAGACTCTTAATCTCAGGGTCGTGGGTTCGAGCCCCACGTTGGGCGCTACATTTTGCCCCTTTCGCCACCATTACACTATTTTTAGTCACGAGTAACTTTCCGAATTTCAAAATGGGTATTGCATAATGCATCATGATCAATAACATCAAAGTTGTCGTGCACTTTTATCAACTTAACATTGAAGTTGCTTCTTGATGTCTATTAGTTTGGAACTTATCAATTAGTAATTGAATATATATTGATAAGTTTGAACTGTTTTAAAATAGATCGCTGATAAATTTGGATTTTTTGGGGAATTGAAAAAGCAAAACCAAAAGAGTCCGAAATTTTTGAACTCGTTTTAAATAATTAATCTTCCTAATTTTAAATACGAAACATTGTATTTATAAATGGAGGTCAAAGTACTACAAACAATTAATAACAATAATTGAAGAGAGTTAAATTGATAGGCTGTATAAACAGAGTTGTACTAGTGTGTTATTAATTAATTCTATTTAGATATTCATATTATCTCAGCTATGATGTGGCTCATTAAATTAGTCGAGAGAAGGGGAAAACGACAACAATGTGAACCAGAGCAGTTTTCGTTCCCGCATTCACCAAAAGGGATCAGTATTTCCCATCCCGTCCGCTCCGAAACTGGGAATCACGCTTCGCACACAGAAAGTTTTATTTCGCCAAAATTGTGCATCAATTTAAACTGAATTTGCGAGAGAGTGAGTAGTGCTAGTTGATTTTGAATTCAAGTCCAGGGCTCGATCAAGTAAGTTATTTTTGGTACATAGCATCTTATGTAGTTTCGATTTGGTTCAATCTTGAGCAAGAGTGTTTATGTTAAAAGACGCGTTTTTTCCATCCTTGATGCAGCTGCAAAACCATATGTTTTGAGAGTCATAAATCACATTTATAGGAAAAAATGCGTTGGAAAAAAATCTAAATATTGTTGTCAGCATAGGAAGCGACGCTTTAGTTTAATATAAGGCACAATGAGACACATCCGTTTGGTTAGATCGACAAGGGGCCAAAGTGTACTGAAGGGGGCTACAGACCGCATAAGATAACCGATAAACTGCCATTGATATGTATTTTTAACAAAACAAATAATTTATTTATCGTTGTTGGTGTGTGCAAGAATCAAACAAAACTCAGGAAATTCTATTCAAGATAAATACAATCTTTTTAACGCGATAAAACTTATCACTGGAAAAATTGGAACTTGGCCGGATATTTATCTCCGCCTTCAGTTATGTGTCACTAAAATTTGAAAAGTTCAATATAACTGAAAGCGCGCGTAGATAAATATTAGTGTATGGCCCCTTTTAGCTAACAAAAGATAAATGAAATTAATTTTCGTGTGTGTGTGTTTAATCTGTGTCGAAGCGAATTCTGCTGACCAAGTTTTCCTTGAACACTAATTTGTAATTAGCAGTTTCCGGAGCCATGGGCGAGAAAAGGAAACTTGAAACACTTTCATTTAAAGTTCAGTTTGTTTATTAGTCTCAACCTAATTGCACTATATTTGAGCTTTTCCATAGAAAAGCGCGCGCGACGCGAAAAGGTTAAGCATACACTGCTGTGCCCTCTGACATTATCTTTATGTAAATATAAGGGCAATGTGATATTTTACAGTAAGCCCCTTTTTTCGGCTTGGGTTCAGGGTTTTTCACAAACCAACTTAATGAACCGGCCTTTCATATGAAAATAACGGCCGAAAAATGTTTCCATTTATTGCGCTTGTTAATTCATGCTGACCAGTCTACGAATCAATCATGGAATTGAAATATTCTTTTTGCAAGGGGAGGCAAAATAGCATACACTCTAATCCAAAATCAATACAAATAAATAAAACATTTTAAAATGCCCGCGCGCCAGCATCAGAACAGGAAACCACCTCATTTTTATTGATGCTGACCATTTTTTTTCGCCCTTTTTCATTAATCAATCATTTTCGATTTGCAATTCGAAACTTTTCTTTTAAAAAGTCATTAGACTGACAACATTTTTAGGCCGCTCTTAATCTCGAACAACTTCAAACTTTTAGGCTAATAGCACTTTCTGTGGTGAATGCGCCTGGATTTTCTAAATTCCAAAATCAATCAATGGAATTAAATAAATCGGGTCATAGTGAATTTGAATTGTTCTTATAGAAAATATCTCAAAATTAGTTTCCTTCCCAAATTTTAGTATTTTGATGGTTTAATCAATTTAAAATAATTGCGGCAATAATTGTAGCAAAAGGCCAAGCTATAATATTAATAATAGTAATACCCAGGGTTAAATGTTTATTGGTTTTCAGAGTTTTCTCAGTTGCACTAGCCATAAATCCAATGATTTATGGCATCGACTGTTTTAATCTGTTTGCTGGACAGTGTTACTACTAAACCTTATGGGTTTAGTAGATTAAATAAATCAAAGGCACAACTAGATTATTTGCTAATCCAAATCGAAATTAAATATTATATTAATTTAATCATGAATATATACTAGAGATAAATTATTCAACACATTATCATAAATGTTTGTGTCGAATGACTTTGCCATTGTTGTCTATCTCGTAGAACGTAACGTATATATCTTACGTAGTATGGGGAGTTTGTGATTAATAGCGATGTAACAATAGGCAACACGAAACATGGATGAGCCACACAATCAAACGCATTCCTCGCGGAATTTATTAATTAGAGCCTCAAAATAGGGACGGCGGAAAGGGTCGACAGACCTACAATTGCATCCTTTTAGATCATCTCTCTCTGTTCTTGACTAAAACATCGAACAATGTAATTGTTTCCTTTATTACCGCAACTTAGCGGACAAACTTCACTTCCCAGATTCCCCAGCAACTAATCCTCCAAAATCCACAAGATAAGGGCCAAATGCTTATATTATCTTAGTAGATTTCGTATTAGTTTCAACACGGAAAAAATGCTAAGCGGAAATGTTTAGCAATTATTTTTACTGTCTAAAGTGTTAATGGGATTGTTAACACATGTAATGTAGTTTACTGTTTTGCAATGCAAAGTTATGTTACAGAAGAAGGTCAGATCAAGATTTTTCTGATGCTTTATGATAATTTTTTTCTGGTTTGTATACGAATGCTTGATTTATACATGATGATGAAGATGTTTCTCTATCCGTATCATAAATTTAATTTGAGATTCTCCTTGGATTAGTAATATTTGTAAAACTGTCTCAATATATCGAAGTCTCTGATAATCTTCTGACAAAACCATAACGTCCAGCATATATTTTTAATGGTCCATTTAGCTTACGAGCTTATTTTTGAAAGCTCGTCGTCAGTTGATCGTTTAAATCTTCTCCCAGCCACCACATTAAAAATATCTCCATAAAACATCTCATTTCAGTTTATGAGATAGTTTGAGAAAACTTCAGCTATTTTGAGAAAATTTACTTAAAAATTACAATTGGATGCAAATGAGAAATATTGTGCTTCCATTCCATTAAATGAAAAAGGTAAATAATAACTTGTTATTTGTACTTCCCACAAATTTCCGCAAGAATCGAGCGTGAAGGGTGAGTAAAATATAATTGGCAAAACTCGCTCCATTCCATTAAAGATTCTCACGAACATCATTAATTTTTCTTTCACACGTGCTGTGGTGCTCATTACGATTTTGAATACGAAGCTCTATATCTCTATATCTATATAGATGCTTTTGGTGGTGGTGGTGGTTTGAGGCAGAATTTCTCTTCCGCCTTCTTATTCACCCTTTTTTTCGGTGGATCAATGCTGCCTGTTAACACAATAGTTTTACCAGCCGCGCTTTCAACATCATATGTGTGTATACGAGTTATAAACTGCCAGAAATCTGGTTCTGAATAGACTTATGTCAGATCAAAAGTTCACCAGTCTGAAAGCATTCTAATTTTAACAGACAGGCAAGCGCGCACTTTTTTTCTCTTCTCTTCTTCTGTACAAAGTGCAAGTTTTTGATAAGACGCTTTTATCATTTGGATGAATCATCATTTTGTGTGAGATGACCCCGCGTTTATCATCATCCGACCACCACATTCCAGGTTTAGATCAAAATACTCCCACAATTTATATAACAGCTAAGGTCAGCCCTTTTATCTTAACCCACAACAATAATATTGTTTCAAGCGAGAACAAAACTCGATTGTCTCGCCACTAATATGCTAATTTGTCAGTTTTATTCATCGCAAAATTTCCTTTTCATCATCATTCTTCCACCTCCAAATTGCAATCATCAATCTTTGGAATGTATACCGACTTGCCATTGCACTTGATGATTTCCTAACGGTTTTCGTTTTCAATTCGCACATGTTGCTGTTCCCATCTAACACGATTTCGAAATTTGTTGCTCGATCGTGTAACTATTTTAACACACACTCTCTTTTTCGTTTCGTTGTTTATTTCGTCCAGCCTGCTGTTATTCTGATTAAATTCTCATGCTTAGCCAATGACGTCATCGATCATTGAGGAGGGTGAGATCCTCTTCATGGGATGAGATTTTGGTGAACCTGATTGCCCATTTCCTAAACTGCCCAGTCTCGTAATTGGAGATTATCATGCCAGTTTGGAGATTCTTTCTCTTGGTTTTTTGGTATTCAAGGATCTTAGAAGACCAGGTCATAAAATTGCTCCAATTTTCTGGTTCCTTTCCCATCCTCTTGGTTTCGCTTGTTAGGAAGATAACTCCTCGGTCATAATTTAGTCTGGTCGGAGTAGATAGTTGTTTTGTAGACGAAAGTTGAATTGCACTTCAGTTTACGGATGTGAACATGACTATGAATATTTCACCCTGACCTGTAGTGTTCGTGACAATGAATGACGTATTTATACCGACCCTGTTCCGACGCACTCGAACAATAAAGGAACTTTAGCCGATCCAGATGTTTCGTACTGCAAGAACCGATATGATAATACAAAACCCCACAGTCGGTAGTGATTTCTTTAGCAGCTGGCTGGGTTTGTTCTTTGCTTTTACATCTGTGTGCCTTAATTTCGTCTCGTTGTTGTGCTTCATCTAAATTCGTATGTGCGTTCAATGTAGTGCGTCCAATGTAAGGTAAATCTTCTTTTTAAATATTTAGTATAGGAAAAGAAAATATATCTATGGCTCGGTCTGCTCTTCCTTTCAACTAGATACATCACTGTCTGCCTTATTTTCGCTTAGCTGACTTACCTATTCAATCTTTTACACGCATCTTCTTCTCGCTATATTTCGAATTCCATTTGGCGAATTGACTCGCTCGATCCCCGACATGGTAAATTTTTGAACTACTCACGAATTTCATTGAGAAATGGTGGCTATTTTTAAACACATCCCAGTCATTACGAGCTAATTTTAGATTCGACTAGTCCGATGTATAATTGTTATTTTTCTTGTTTGTTTCAGATGATCAGATAGAGAGCAGATTTGGTTGGTACGTGTTAAACTAATTTCTAATGCATGCTAGTAATGTTTTAGATCAAAAGAACGAGGCAAAAAGTGACTTTATTATGGCAATTTTGTTATGTGCCGAGATATGATGACTATGGATGACTTCATACAATTTAGTCTCTGTCCGAACTTCTTTTGACGAAACAAACCCAATTTGCATGGTACTTTGACTATGCATCGCCTCTGAAATGTCTCGTTTATCTAACGAATGCTTTTTCCCTCGCCATCCTTTTAATAATGCCATTTTTTTCCAACGACAACATTTTTCATGAAAAATTCAAGACAATTACAATTTCCGGTTTAAATATTTTAATGTCATTCAAATGCGATGCAGAAATATAGTATGACAATAAAATAACTGAATATTTATCGGTAAAAGGTCACTCAAAGTTATACCAACCAACAATTCCATCCATATTCGATTCATTTTGACCTTTTGCCTACTTCGAAATTTTACATAATGAAACTGGAAAATAATGCAATTACAACACGAAATTAACGTGCAATTATTTTAGGATTTATACATGCAAAAGCTGTAAATAAACACACAGATATAAACAAGACAGGACCATTGAATTCTCATTTCAGACACCCGAACATGGCTTATAAATATCCTTGTTGTCACAACAGCGATAATAATGCCTATGCATTTATGTTAATTTAGGGTCATTCGTTGCATATTCAATTTCAAATTGGGCATAAATAATTTACCACTACCTACATATATGCACATTTTGAGTTTGACCGGACACACTCTATTAACACTAACAAAATCACACGCTTTCAAATTCAAATTCATTCAAAATCACATTAAACTTCATCAAAATTCAAATTTGCCGCGTTACATCTTCGTGAATCATCGCAATCGAAGTTAAATGCGCGCGCTTTTTGAAATTAAATATTTATTTTCGTATACAATTTGTAAAATTAATAAAAAAAGTTGAAAGAACGCCATTGAATATTAAAAACGTTTTTTCGGGGCTGCGCTTTAATGTTGTTTGATTTATGGCTGAGTTCGGAGCTCGCGCGCCGATATGATTTTGAATTCCATGTTCGTTCACAGTAAAATTTAATTACGCTTGGCATTGCATAAAGTTGTGTCCGTTAAATAAGTTGGCAACTCCCGAGGACGACGACGATGAAGAAAATGGTGCAATGTATTTGTGTACAAAGTTTATGGATGGAGTCGACAAAGCTTTTTCCGTATTCGGGAGGGTGGAAGCGAAAAGAGTACAAAAAGAGGCCGAGGTTTCTTTCAAACTGTTTAATTATTTCAAAGGCATCAAAATACCTGCTTAATGAGATTTGAAGAAGAAAGGCCTTTTAGTTGTATCCATCTCGACTCATTCAAAATATTTTAATAAACCAACCGGATTATTAACGTTAATTAAAGGAAACTGTTTTATGATGATTTTTTGTTGTTATTAAAAAAAACGGAGCGTAAATTAATGAAGCAAAAGGGCCGCTCCGTTGTTTCGCACAATATTATATTCGGATTTATGAAATATTGAGTTGAATTAGAAGGCGACAACTGGCGTTTTATTGAGCGAAAAACGTGATTTCTTTATTGTGACTGTATTTAGGTCGTCGTTCGGGAAGTGTATTAAAATCCTTGCGGGATGAAATGCTAGCATTCACATTACAGAGATATTAGCGTTGAAACATTCCTAACAGCAGGCCCCTGCAACTTCTTAATGAATCATTCCCCCAGTGAGCTTTATATCGCACTTAACCAACTCGCGTTAATTTGCCAACACCGTTTCCAAAAGCTCACCGATCGCATCTTTGTTTCACACACACACGCCAGCAATCCTTCTTCTTCAGTCACCTCTCCCGGATGTTCGGCAACTTTGATACGATTGTTCGCCTTATTTATATGACACTTATAGCTGTTATAATTTTCGACTCTCGCCGACTCCTAGATGAATTATGTGCGACTATAATACGAGACTCCGCTAGTTTGATAGTTTCTCGACGTTTGGTTCAATATGATATGTGACCGGGACGTTATTAAGATAACAACTCACACAACTTCACTCCATCAATTTGAATCATTTTAATTGTTTCCAAACTTAATTTCATCTCCATTCTATGTTGCACCATTTTGTTTTTCAGTTATTAAATAATTTAGGCAACTAACAATACATGTGGACGTGTGCGTCCATCTTCCGCAACAATTAGAGTGTGACAATACCAACTTGACCGAACGAAATGTTTCTAACAATGAGTGACGTGTCAGTTGGACGCTGGACGCTTGTAATTGATTATTTCGGAAGTTTCGGATGTCCTCAAAAGTGTTGAAACGTTTTCTTCCAGTCCCTTGTCATTCTCTCGCCCGGTGTACTTCAACAACTGGACGGAGAACTGATAAGGGCTTGTGGGAAACCGAGCATCTACAAAAATGCGCCAGATTTATCCTCTGCACCAGTCGAACGAATGGACGTAAGGTATATCAATTTCAATAAGCATATTTAAACTGCTTCCACATGATTGCATCTGAAAGGATAAATAAGGGATTCGATTTGCAAGGAATCTCATATGTTAGAGAAGGAACATTGTCGCGGTGAAGGTAAAAAGGATTTATATGTGCTTTTCAATAACGTTTTTGTTCGGGAGTCCCAAAATCATCTTGTTTTTTTTATGGTAAAAGCAAATATGTAGATATGCAGTTGTTTTTATCATTGTGACAGTCTGTATAAGTGGTAACAAAACGATGTGGATTTGTGATTGAATTTGTCCATATTTTCAGCTATCATTTATAACAGGCTGGAAGCACCAATAATTACCCTCTACCGACAAATTGCACAACTATTTTCTGACAGCTGTCATATTTTGTTTATTTTTTTAGTGCGACATATGTCAATAATTTTGAAAACGTCAGTAATAAAGCGAATCAATGAAATGCAAAGCGGTTCGCTGATGATTAATTATCTGTTAGTGTGCATTTAATAATTATATTGTAACTGAAATTATTTACGAGTACCTCATCAATTCGGGGGCGGTGAAAATGGAAACGCACATGAAATAGGGGGTGGGTCTCGCGCTGTGACAGGGCCATGTCAGCTCTTAGTTTGGCGTCATCTGTTACGGCCCGGAATTGATGTTGCTGGTAATGCGACCCATAACTAACACTTAATTAACACCATGGGGCACTTTTATAGCAGCGCCCAACTATTTACCCCGGCTGCACGAAAATATGATTAATTAAATGGAGGTTATGAAAATTAATTGAATATCGGGAAAAGACTTTTTAATTAATATTATGTCAGCGGGGCTCAAGGAAATTGGTTAAAGATTAATTTTCGGTTGCATCCATTGAAACCAGGACCGGTTCAGCCGATCGCGTCAAAATTTTGGGCCCTGATGTGGCGTTTTCCTAATTTAATGTGGTTTTTATGGCTTTCCATTTACACATTAGCTTAATGATATAACTCCAATGGGAATCTATTATCCAGTTAAATAGTCCTATACTCCTATGCAAATATATTCATATTAGTTTTGGTTATTCCAGCTCTATTTATTCTAAAATACTTAACTTTCTGTTTGAGTTTCTGTTATTCTATTTGGGATATCTTGGTAATTATAAAGTTCAACTTTGGATAATGCTTTAATTCTTTGTAAAACTGTCTGATAAACTATTTTAAATCATTAATTATACTGGAATTTTGCTGTTATTTGTATGTATGATAATGGTATTTTAATTTTATAATAATAGTAAATATAAATAAATTTTTATGGTTGCAACAATTTTTGATCAACATTGACGTTAATGGAAATTTTGCGATATTATGGAAAACTAGATGGAATTTAATTATAAATCAAAAATAGCAACGTTTAAATTACATTGGCAAAATGTATAAATATTTAATACATCAATTTAATTAAATTATCCTCTAGTTTATGTGCTATTTTTTTGAGAAATTTATACACTCTCAAATGGAGCAAAATTAACCGTTAACTAAATTGTGTCAAAATCAATACACCAACCCGAATAATTAGCTACCTAATTGCGCTAATTAATGCCTTCAATAATTATAATGCGGTCAACGGAAAAACTGTTTGTTGATGTGGTAAACTGATAATTGCAAAATTTTCATTTCATCATTCTAAGCTTGACGTTTTCGTTTTTTTTCCCTCCGTTTTTTTAGCTGTAAGTCTAATGTAAGGGAAAGGCAATAGCTGTCGCATCTTATTGGATTTACTTTGTATCAATAAGAAGTCGACATTCTTGGCATTTATTTTTAAAGGTTTTCACTCTGACATCGTTATTGTGCTGAAAATAAATGCGGCCCATAATAATTTTCATACAACGCCTGAAAATTGCTGAAAAAGTTTCGCAAACTAATTTGAATCATCGAGGGAGACGGTCAGAAATCTATTCAATTTGAATGGCATCAAAGTTTGACACAATTCGAGACTCTATGTAGTTAGTAGGCATCTTTCGCCAAACTTATGGCCAACAACTAGACGACGAGTTTGAATATTATATTAATGGTTCCTTATCGGCACAATGCACACTTCTTTCATCAATCATGAAACCCCATCAACTGTCCAGATTAGAATCACATCAGTTAGTCGACAGCTAAACAAACAATATCCCAAAATCACCGTTTGATTTCGAGTTCACAATCGATTAGCTCTTGCAGGAATTCAAATTTTCGCTTTTGTAAATTATTTACAAATTTGCGACATAGTTTTTAGACAAACTTCGGGGAAGTTAGAAATTTTGTAGTTTGTTCATAAGATCTATTAAATTATTCGCGAAGCTTGTTTGGTAAGTGTATTGTATGCGATGTGTAAACTTGAAAGTTTTCGATTTGAGCTTTTGCTAGTTTAGCTAATTTTTGTTTTGTAATTATCTTAAACGCTTGGTAATTTTTGAAAATTAGTAACCTGTATATTGAACTGTGAAGTGATAGAGAGATATTGGCAAAGTGGGCGGTTAGAATTACAGACCAACAATTTGACCAGAAACGTTAATTAACGCACCACATTGCGTCACCGCTAGGCTGGTTTCCGCTCATTTAACGAGATTACAAATGGAATTAATACAATTTTTGTACAATACGTTTGAAATATTTGCGAGTGCGGATGCATACTTAAATGTCTGCTGGCAATTCCGGAAGCTATGCCAATCGCGCGTTGGATATGCAATGTATTTATAGCTAGCCAGAATAAATTATTGAGATAACTACATGCTTGAGAACAATATGCGCAAATATGTGAACATAGTTCAATTCAATCAGTATTCGCATTTCAGATCACAATATCGCGTCGATTCAACGAACTATCACACAATCAATATTGTAAATAAAAAATAGCGTACCGACAATATTTCCTTTTGTTCTGCTTCAGATTATTTTTCTATTACAGTCGCGCAACGGAATTAATTTTATTTTATCAACAGTCTCTCAAAGAGCGACATTTTTTAACGATCTTTCTTTGTGTGGGTTTTCAGATTTTTTTTTGTCAAGCCATATGTTTCACTAATTACGCCATATTTATTGTGAATATAAATTACAAGCTTACGCTAATTAGATTTGCTTCTACGAGATAAAATGTGAACTTTTTTACATTACTTGAACAATTTTTGAATAATTCAATCATAAATGCAAAATTTACAAATAACTATGAAACTTGCTTAGCGTCAACATTAATTTGCTTAGCGTCTTAACTAAGTTGTTCGTAATTTATTTAGCTTGATGGAAGTCGCGGTTCCGTTTAAATAAATTCATGCCAATTTAATTTGAAATATCCTAGAAATATTGCTCTCAAATGATAACTGACGTGTTTATTTTCTCTGATTTTTCTTCTTTCATCTTATTTCGTTCTTCCTCCGTTCGAGCTCTATCAGATTCAATTTGCTCCATATATTTAAAATACTTGAACTGTTTCGTGGTAAATTATTGAGTTATCCAGAATTACTGTGTTTGCTACTACTAAAGTCATCATATTTTTATATGCAAAATATTCCCGATATAATGGCTCGATACTACATGCAAATATTGAATTCCAAATGTGTATAAAAATCCACTGAAAAACGAGCGCCTGAATTAAAATTCCGAAATTCGCTACAGTTATTTAAATCTTGCATTTTAATTTCTCAGCTATGCACAAAAGCCCTAAAAGCTCTGCGTACATACTTTTTCATCGCACTATGCTAAAAAAAATATATTAGAAAGGAAGAATACAGCGGAACCAAGCCGAGCATCGTGCGGCTCTTAATTTCACAAGAATGTTTTAATTAAATTTTTATGCTGTACCTGTACTTTGTAAATAGTCGCTTTTTTATCTGTGTATATATGTGGTATATTGTAAATATGGTGGAGCTTTATGAAAATTATTTAATGAAAGATTAACACCTTCTCTGCGCGTACGAAATTAAAATGAACAAAAAAAGAGTAATGTTGGTGTTAAAATTAAATTTCTCCCTCAAGATTAGTTATTTATGTATCAAAGTTATTCGGATAAACTTATTTATTAGAGGTGCGAGTAAAAATATGATTTTACTGAATATTTCTAGTGGTATATTTGCTTTTGTTTAATTACACAAATATTATAAATTCCGCACGCTATAAAAATATCGTTTGATGTTAAATTCCAGCAGGGCCCAAACAAGGGATCCTGTTTCGGCCTAGGCTTGCCCTAACAATAGATGCTAATAAAAGCTCCCTACGTAAGCTGAATGCTTTTGTCTCTTGCTTCTATCAAAAAGCCCGTATGTTTGTATGTACGTGCCTTTCTATTCTATACACTGAAGAAATTATTAACAGTATAGTACGTGCATGTGAATGTTAAAAGCGTTTTAATTTTAAAGATAACTTTACACAAACTACATTGTTAAATTGGCGACTTTTGTTTATCATTTAAACAAACTAATTAGATCTGACCATTTAAAAGGCAAAGTTTATTGGCGAAGGCGCCGGTGTTAAAGGACCAATTTTTGCATATTGTCGGAAGATGTAACGGCCAATAAATAAATTTTCTAATTACTTTTATATAAGGCACTTGCAGAGATCAGGAATGTCTGAGGGAGAGGAACGTTAATAAGGTTTATTCAATAACCGTCGAAATTCGCGTAACTTTTCCTTTAATATCTCATGAAGAAGAACAATTATTCTGTCGACGAAAAAGCAAAAAAAGGACGGTGAGTGCTGCATGTAATTAAACTATCAAATTCCTCAGGAGGTTTAAATCGTAGGCGGAATTTGCATCGTTCGACAAACCGATATTTTATGCAGGAGGGACACTTGCAATCTGGCAAGATGTATGTTCGCTTCCATTCGAAATGTATTAAAAGAGCACTCGATATTTGTAGCAACTTGTAGCGGAAGCTCTTCACTTTGACCGTCTGAAAGTGCACTCGATGTTAATATAATTGAGTTTTTTCGGCGCAGAAAAATGTTTTCATTGAAGGCTGGTTTGTGTGTGTGTGGACAGTAGTGAAATGGGGCCGAAAATTGGACCGATAAATGTTGAAAGGGCCGTTGCTCTTTGGCTGTCGATAGCAGGTGCCCTTTCTGCGATTACATCAGATAAATATAACAACCTGCTATATCAGTAATAGGCGGAAAACTGTCACATCCAACTAATAGGAATTAGATCGGATGATGCCACGCTATAAACTAGTTTAGCTTCCGACTGTACAACTTTCGCTTGTAATTAGAATTTATTTATCATCATTGATTGCAATGTTTCCGACTGGCGTTAATTGTTTTTGACTTTTTATTTGTCTCTCTATTTCATCACTTTTATGTCAACTGTTTATTTAAAGTTAAACTGAATTAAACTCTTCATTGTTCGAATTATCTTTCGAAAACATTTTGTGGACGACTTTTACGAATTAATTACTTCAAATTGAATTGCAACAATTTATAACTAATTCACCCATCAATTGTTATCAAATATTTATGGATCAATTCGGCCGAATTGCAAATTAAATTCGAAATTGGTTTAATCCGAATTTGTAATGCAAAAGAAGATTGATTAGATAATTTTCTTGTCGTTACCTATTAATTCTGAATTGAATTTCAAAATTAAACGGTTTGAACAGAAACACTTAGTTTGAAGATGAAGTATTTAACAAAAAAGTGCATTTTGTACATCAACCAAACGATAATGGATTTTCTATTACTTGCCTATCGCACCTGATCGTCTTCAATGTCTCCCATAATTATATTAAAAGTCGAAACTAAATAAAAATCGAACAGCGGATATTTAATGGGGGGTTGTTCTTTGGGGGGGCGGCATGGCATTGGCGTCATGTTTAGATTCGATTTGTAGGACGGATATTGCCATTCGTTATCCTGATTACCAGAGAGTTCAATCAATGTGTGACGATGTACGATATAGTAGTAGTACATTTTCCATTCGACGAGGAAAGCTTTGTCTCATTGGACACATTCGTTTTCATTTTGCACCCTGTCAAATGTTTCTGAGTTACAGTACATTCCAACTCTGGCGACTGTGCAATATTTATGAAGCAACTTTTTCGGATAAATTACGAAGAACTCCGCTTGCCATCACTCCGGCACTCGTATACCTTATTCATGATTACATTGAAACGCTGGTTGAATTTTGTCAAGCAAATTAAGCGAGAAGATCTGCTTGCTATTAGGTACATGACATTTTGCAGAGGTCTATTGATTTTCTTTGTAAAATGATTGAATCGTCCACTAAATAATTCCTCCATAATCCGCCTCCTCCGCAACATTTGATTTATCAACGATTCATTTCGAACGTCGAACGAACGAAAGTTTCCTCGTTATTTTCGGACACCCAGCTTAACCCTCTACGACTTTATAGCAACTATTAACAGATTATTAGCACTTTCATATTGAACTTTCACCATACAACGACGATGCGTTCGGAATTTATTGCCTACGATATTTCCGGTTTTAACCAAAATTGTTATTGCAACTTTATATATATGGCCGCAAAAAGCTAATTAACTTTGAATTGATGGCCGTATTTATTAACCATTTCACAAGAAAAACTACTTTTAAACTGCTATCATACTAATTTACCTCAAATAATATTAATTCAAAATCCGTTCGTCTTAAAAATCATTAGCCAAGTTGCAGCATCTCTACAACGCTGCGGACATATTTCGGTGGGGTTAATAACAGAAATGCGGTGTGGTAGTAAGATTGTAGTTGTTTGGGACACATTAGTGGCATCGAGAGTGTAACGGTGTCAGAGCGCCACAAGTTGCTCATATAAACCGAGCTTTGTTGAAATTCACGGCAGGAGGAGGAAAAAAATTGGTCCGTGGTGGAGAAGTAGCATTTAGTTGTGTATGTCGCCGTCGTCGCCGCTGCGCCGCCACCAACACCCTTTGTACTAGACTGTACTTGAACCTGAGTGAAGTGGTTGGCATGGCAACCCGTTAGACGACTACCAGTCGATAGGAGCTTGGCACTGAGAGCTACATGAACACGTTCCCGAAGCTCCATCCTGGTTATCAATCTTTGCCCTCTACCCTCTCGATGGAGATGCATGATGCATTCCATCAATTTTCGTTTGTGACAATGTGAACGGCATATCAGTGGCCGATTAGAATATTAACACTATGTACCAGCAAAGATCAATTTCTAAGCCAAAATTAATATTTGGGCTTCGCTAATCTACAAACTGTTTCAACAAATTCCCATAATGTTGACACAGCTTCCATTATTTACAGGCGGTTGATAAAATCCTTGACTGACAAACCCAGTTTCGAACTTTATTAGCTTTGAAATTTGATGTTTGTATTTTGATACTTTAGTGCTTTCACTTGTTTACAAACGTACAAGGGAATTGATGAATTAAGTCTTTGGTCAAAAATTTTGCTCAAGAGAAAAGTGTAGACAATATGCAATTAAGCTTAAGTGAATTGAATGAGAGGAACTTTGAGGTCGCAACTTGAACGAGGTCACAGGTCAACAACGCATATAATTATCAAAGCGTTTAAGTGTAATTAGGCCTTTTTAACCCTGTTGGTAAAACGATACAATTTTGCGCTTTGCGTGCGATGTGAGGAAAATCAGTCAGCTTTTCTTTGGGAAGCTGGATGAAAGTTAAGCCGAAAAAGCGCAAGCTGTTTGAAGTGGCGGATGTTGGAGCAAAAAGGCGAGAAAGAAATTCTTTTCTTCCATTTAGTTTGGTTAATCATATAATGTAGTGTTTGGGAAGATATTTCGAAATCGAAAAATGGATGAAACATTTATGTTAAGTTCCATGTTGTTTGATGCAACAACAACAGACTTTCAATCGGATTATTCAAATCCATTTATCTCGGTGAACGAGCGACTTGTTGACCGAACAACTCTTGTTTTTAGTTAAAACGCTATTTGTTTACTCTATTGTTGTTTACATTATTTCGAACGGTTTAAAAAATAGTCAAAAATTTTGAAAGCGTTGTGTTAAAAATTAATTAACTCAATTTGAGTTTAATTTCTTAAGACGGCAAGTGTCAGAATATTCCTTACAGTATTTCAATTTTTATTAAATTATTTAGATGGATATAATCGTTAAAATATATTACACGCTGAAATTCTAAATGGACGACATGAAAAACAACTTTATATCCATACTTATTGATCTATCGTTACTTTAGCTGGTACATCAAAAAGTGGATTCGAAAATAGCGCAATATAATCGAACAAAAAATTGAATAGATTGGTGTATATGGGAAAAAAATCGACGGGTATTTTTTTCTTGCTTAATAACAAAGCCAACCTCTGACAGTCAGGATATTAAAAAAGCCAGTCTGATTTTTCGTCGGCCTTTATCCATAAGAGACTTCATTGCCCTACATCCGCCACGTCAATCATTTCCACACACATCCAGCCTCATCATCATGATCAAAACCGAAAATCTATATAGATGAAAATTTTTGTTAATTCATAGCTGTTGTGACATGGTTTCGGCAGATAACTAGGTTTGCAGTTGGTGGTCTGTTGTCTTTCTATCTGTCACGTCTGATGTGGCGGCGTATTGGATTCCCTTAATCATGGAACAGTTGAATTGCTATTGTCTGCTCTATAGTGTGTTTTGGGGCACAATTGAGTCACCCCTCGTTTCTTCCTTCGATTTACCAAAATAGTTAAACGCCTCTCCAATTATGGTGGAATAACTGATATTTGGTCCTATAGCTTTTAATGGAAAGAAGATTCTTTGAGACTTTGTGATGTTATTGGTAGTTGATATGATGATTGTATTGATACGTTTTAAAGCAAGATGTTGATGGTTTGCTGTAAAATTTGGAGACATGCTGCAATATAAGGCCGTTTTCCAATAATGCGAATCTAAATGAAGCTATAAAAATAAGTCGTTCCCAATTCAAATACACAAACATAACACGTGTAGTACATCGTTCTAGTGGTCGTGTGTAAACGAATCGATCGATCGAAATATATTCCGAGGTATTGGATAGCTATGTAAGCATATAACAAAAACAAATGTGACCAGCCGCCTTTAGATTGCTTGCTCTCCCGATATTAGTTTGGTGTGCAGTAAGATGTTTTTATCCCCCTTTTACTGCATCTATCCGAAAGGAAACCCCTATAACTTTCCATCCCTGGCAAACAGACGATGCAAAATTAACAACATCATGTTTGCTCTCCCCACAGGTATGAATCCACATTAAACTACTAAAATTAAATTATGATTTATTTTGCACATTTAACTAACAACCTCAAATATTAACTTCCATTTATAACTTTCCATGTACTTTCAATTAATTATAATATTTAATTAACCCGCGCACACCACTTCCCTCGCCTCTATCACCTTTTTCCATACAATAATTATTATTGACTTGACATTCGCAATTAAAAGGAATATTCATTGTGTTTTGGGGAGCAGGTGCTCCAAGCTGCAACAAATAACTTTAATTAGGAAAAATGCTCAACTGATGATTGCTCCAGCACTAAAAATAAATTATTCTTTTATTTCAATCCTTTTACCAGAACCAATTACTATTGCAAACTAAAATTTCCTCTCTTGTACATGAAACTTGAGAATTTTCCAATTAGTTTTACATTGATTTTTGCCAACTATAGCAATAGCAATAATGGATTACTTTCAATCATTATTTAAGTTGACTAAAACATTTCAAGATTAAATAAATCGAGATGCAATTATTTGCTCGCTTATTGATTTCTTCGATATTATTCCGAATGCGGGAGAAATGAAAAAAAATCTGTTTGGATGACTAGTTGTAAACAGGCTCCATACGTTTGATCCAGGCAGCAGTAATTAACACATCCATTTATTATTGATGAAATAGAATTGTCATTAATTTTGACGAATATTGGAGATATTTTACGAATTTATTTCTGATAAAATACAATATGAATTTACATAAATAAATAAAATAAATAGTCTTATGCGTTATTACAAGTAATTAAATCGTATTTCAAATAGAAAGCGCTTGCAGGATCAGTATCGGCGGTTTCAAATTTGAAGGATTTAAAGTAGATGTTTAAAGGTCCTGGCGGTTTGGCTGAAAATTAAAACCAATTACTAAATAGTCGGCAAACTTCCCAAAAAATATACAAGTAAATGAAAATGTTGTAGTGTCCGTGGCCGTATGATCCGCACACAGTTTTGACGTCCTCACGATTGTATCACTCTCATCCACATACGTTACTTCAGGAATGAATAGATATCCATTTGGGCATGGATTTAAATTCGTCGCTGTCACTAAATCGTTTCCAGATATATAAAAATATTTACTTGTAAACCTAAAAAATCACATTGAACTTAATTTTCCCCCTCCTATAATTTAAGTGACATACGCAACACCACAAATATGCTTGGACCGTCTGAAACCAATACTATAAAATTCGTTATCGGTGAAAGAATTTGTCAAACTTCCAATATCGAAACCGAAAGACCGAATAAATCCTGATCGTTCAGTGAAATATTGCAAAGCTCCTGCTGGCGCTACAATACGACACAAACATAATAATTATTAACAAATAGGAAAAATATTTACCTAGTTGATTAAAATCCTGCACAGCAGTGTTGGAATGTTTCAAACTGAAATAACTACCCGGACATTCTAACTGTGTGATTTTAATTTTCCATTCCGGCTCCACCAATGTATTTTGTTGCGATCTATCCGCTAGATTTAAATTAAGCGTAATTCCTCTGCTAATTCCCTGACTTTGATTTACATGAATGTACACTGAAACATGCGTAGTCGTGCTAATTATTAACTGTGCGCTGGTTGGTCATGCGCAGTACTCACAATGCTGCTTGTCGTTGTTGCCACACAAAGCTGGAATTGGATAAATGCTGTCCTGAATGATTAAACTATCGTCGCTACATTTTGAAGTATCATCTGCAGTAGTTTGACTATTAACGACAGTGGCGGGTGCCAATGTGAATTTTTCAAAATCCAATCGGATTTGGCACACGTTCGGATTGGCGAATTGCACGTAATAGTCGCAACCATTCGCGTAAATGTTGCTCAAAGCGGACGTAGCAGGTTTCTCGAAATACGACACTTTTGATCTGGTTGTAATGCCGCAACTATTTTCATCTGGAATAAAGTAACTTTATAAATATGCTTGTTTCTTATAATAATAAAACTTGCATATGCAACAAGTTGATAATACTCCACAAAGTCCTATGGGAGAACCCGCAGTAAGAAGACATTCGCTTATATGCTTGCATTCACCGTATTTTGAAAACCCATTAATTTTAACATTGCATTCTCCATTCTTTTTCTTGAAGGCATCCGCTTTGAAAAGACAAATAATTTAAATTTTAAAAAACGGACTTAACTTGAATATAGTACTTACATTTTGTTTGCCATAGAACGGATAAAGGATCATCGATGTCAGTCAAATCGAAGAAGCCACAATTTGCTGCAGCAATCCACGTTAGAAGGAGGAAATATTTCTGCATAGTCACAGCAACTGGATAATTGTCAAAATAGGAATACTATTGTACTGGTGTGGTGCATTTATATATCTTTTTTTATTTGCTTTGGAAAAGTGGAAGCATTTTTCAAATATGCTTAAAATCCATTTGGATAACGGTCTTTTTAAATGGAATGTAAATATGAATTAGCTGAAAAATTATTAGAATATTAATTAAATAAATATTGAATGATTTACATCAAATAAAAAAGTTCGTTAAACTATTGACTAGCAGCCCAATAGGGATATTTATAACTAGATTTAAAACCAATATTGACTTTGCGCATTTTTTCTAGCAAGAAATTGATTTTTTGGGTCAACTAAAAGTCTGGACCATAAATAGTTAACTATATTTAACTTATCTTTATCGTATCTACGTGTTACCAAACGAATTTATGGTCTGAATTACTAACAAACTTCTAAAAAACCTAAATTGTAAATCAAACGTAACGTTCTATTTTTTTTTGGCGCGAATCGCGCATCGCAAATGCAATAAAACAAATTGCTAATTAATTTTTAATACCATTATTTATTTTTGAGGAATAAATATTAAACAAAAACGTTTATTTTAAATTTTAAAAAATATATTTATGTACAAAAACATTACATAACTATAAAAATATACAGTTATTACAATACCTAACAAGAATCAATTATTGTTATAAATAAATCATTAAATATTGTAAATAAAAAAGATGGGCTGTTTAACAAATTGCCTAAATCGAATTCTAGCACCATAATAATTAATTATCACACATTTGTGCTATTTGATTAATTAAATGACTAAACAACAAATCTTTTTTAATTTTCAACTCTATCTTTACCAAAGCAATAAATAATACATACAACGTATAAATAAATATAGAAGGTATCCTAACAATAATAATATTAATAAGTCTTTTAAAATTAACAATCCAACATTAATCGAAATTACTGTAAATATATACAAAAAAACTATTTAACTATTGTCAGTTCCTAAAATATTGCGGTCGACCCATACTATAAGTACTCATCGGAATCCCACCAGCATGCTTGTAAATCTCATTCTGATCATAATCGACATCGTAATAAATTCCACTTTGATTCTATAATATAAACAAATATTACACAAATCAAAATCACGTCTGCCATCTTACAGCTATTGACGCATTGCTTCTACTTTTAGGTCGAGGAACGTGAAAATTCCTGCCCAACAAATCAGCTTTGTCCTCTTCCTCACTCGAACTCGAATTGTCTAACGGTCGCATCCCATGAATACTCGCTGCCCTACTCGCCAACTGCGCATGAAGGTTCAATCTGGGCAGAGGGATTGGTGGGAGAGTGCCATGCATGGAACCATGAGGAAGAGTACCGGTCATCATAGTCGGGTACCCAAATAAGGCGGAAGACGGACGAGTGGGACCAGTGACCGGTTCAGGCTGCAACCAAATTATTACTAACTTCTCTAAAAAAATTCATCAAATTTTTTACAGCGTAATGATTGGCTTGGGCCATGACGTCAGCGATTTGCGCCCAACGGAGTCGATCTTCCAGAGTTAATTGGTACGGTGGAGCTCCGACTACTGGAGTTTTGACTGTGTTACTTGCAGTGGCCATGTAGCCAAACACTGGACTACCAACGGCTGCTTTTTGCTCCCGACTCCATCGACGACTAAATACCAAATAAAATAATTATAATAAAACTTTGTTGTAAGTTATTTACCTCCACATCACAAGACAAACCAAAGTCAGTCCAATGATAATAACGGCAGCCACACTAGCTCCGATTGCAACTCCAAGTACTTCTCCATCCAACTCACATTGACTCCCGTAATAATTCCCAGAACACCTAATTACCAATAATTAAGCTAATTTATGATCAACTGCTTGAGTGAACTTACACGCAAACTTCTTGACCGTTCTGGTACTTGCATTCCCCACGATTGTTGCAATGCTGCGGTGAACATTGCTCGCATTGCCGACCAGCTCGATGTTTATTATCCGACCAAGGATCACGGAAACCTGCGTGACACTCGCACTTAAACCCACCGAAAATGTTAATGCAAGTAGCCATTGCATGGCAATCGTGCAATTCAGGAGCGGAGCACTCGTCGAGATCTTGCAAGTTCGAGATGGAACCTGGAGGACTATCCACCCATAACGCACTGTTACCGACATTATTGCTGCGTCTTTGGATCACTCCAAGCAGGTGCTTCTGGATGTCGCCTCGAACGGTGGATCTGGCGGTATCCGCGTTTTCCTCGAGCTGAAGAGTTAGATTGACGAAAACGCCTGCTTGGCCGGCAGCACGTTCGCCTTTGTAGATGCTGTTCACTTTGGAACCCAGGAACTCGTCGCTGAAGGGAGTCATCGACATTGCGGATTCTAGCTGTAACAAAAAATTAGAGGTTCTGCTAATTTGGGATGAAGATGAAGACATACCGCTCTTTCAGCTTCATAAGACAACTGTTGATAGCTATCACTGCTTTGGTCGGACAGCTCATTCGCCCAGACCACTCTTCGCTCATACAATCGATCAACCCGCAAGGATAGTACCACTGAAACGATTTTCCGGCACGGGTCTCGATGCTTCCTGCGGGCAGTACCGGGCCGACAATGGCAAGCACTCACTCCCGATTCCGTCTTGCAAATCTCATGTTGCGATACGTCGCAAGTGGAATCATCACCCACTATGCAAGTATCAATTCTACAAGCCAAAATTATTATCTTACTAAGTCTAGAAGTATTTTTGTTACCTGACGGGTGGTTGGCTGGGCCTACTCGGCCTACTTCCAAACAACGGACGCCGTTGCGTTGGTTTAATCGATCCCAAGTTCGGTTTGCTTTTGGTGCTGTTTTCAACCACAGCAAAACCACTACCACTCAATTGATTATGTGACGAAGTAGTCGGTTTAATTGTAATTGAAGAAGCTGCTGCCGCAACTGACGTTGGAGATACGGATACGTCGCCGAAGAGGTTTAAATACGTGCGCTTACCATCAATTGAGACAAAACCTTCATCGCCAACAGGACTTGTGATGACGTCTGGGCTGGAACCTACGTGGACGCTTTCTATATCAACTGATGGGGAAAAAACGTTAAGAACAGATTTTATAGTACTAGTGATAGTAGTACCTGGTATAACGTAAGGTTTTCCTTGTCCCCCAGTAGCTCCTCCACCAGGCCCCTGAATTGCCGAAACGGTGATGTCGAAGATATCCCCAAGTTGTCCAATAGGAGGTCTTGTAATAATTGGTTGTCTGTTAATACCACCCGGCTTATACTCCGTATCATCCAGTACTATCCCCGGTCTTGGTTTATAGGGGTAATACGGGAATCCTGACTGCGTCTGGTTACCATTCTGTAAAGGACTTGTAGATGCTGCAATCGAAACATCCTTCGTCTCCAATTTCACATCATTGCTCAAACTTTCCGAACTGGTTTGATCCGGTAACTTTTCAGTAGGAGTACTCGATAACGTAGTACTGTCTAGTAAATCACCTTTAAGCGTTTGCAAGGCTTCCTGAATTGAGGATTCTAGAAGGAGCGGTGGTTCCACGCTGGTTGAATTCGTCATTGGAATTTCTGAAGATGAATTGACTTGAATGATGGAGGACGTTAATTCTTGGGTAGTGCTAGTAATTGGTGATGGCGCTATTGATGATGTATCAGTAGAAGTGTTAATTATAGGAGTTTCCGAGACGGAAGTCGTAGACGTAGATAATTCTACGCTACTTGTAGTTGCATTAATAATATCTTCAGTTACATTAACTGGTAATTCGTGATGGTCTTCTTGCGATGCTTCCAAAATTACAGGAGTGGTAGCTTCCATTTTTTCAGTACTAACGTCCATTTCTTGATTGTTCGCTTGCAAATGCGAGCCAAGATCTAAAGTCAAAATATCGTCCATTGGCTTCTCCGTAGTTAAGCTCACCATATCGGCAGGTAACGGCTTATAAGACGGGATACTCGGCCGTCTACTCGGAGGTCTTCTTCTATTCCAAGGAGGAATTGTCACAGGTCTATAAAATCCTGGCCTTTTACTTCCACCAATCGCTTGCTCCGAGATGGGAATCTTCCCTCCAAATGGTCGAACTGGCGACTTATTGGACGGCGGTACATCGAATGGATACGGAGTTGGCAGACGAGTTGAAGACACCGGAGGCGACATTTGTCCCAATGGAGGAGGTGGAAGAGGAGCTGGAACGTCAAAATCTGGAGGCAATGGTTGAACGTCTGCTATTCTAGGAGGTCCTCGATTGTTAATTCGGGTGGACAGTGGACGAAGTGGTCGGCCCATCGCTGGAGCTGTGTTGGCTTGCACGTTAACATTTCCATTGAGCAACTTGACGATGCCGGTGATGATGTCTTGGATATCAGGGTTTGCTTGTCTGCCCATGACCTGTAGGTGAGATTGGGTAGCAAAACTCGGAGTTGTCGTCGCAGTCGCGTTTAGGGGCCCCGACAGAGGAAGTGATCGTGCCTGCGGGACCCCTCGACCTTCCCCCGAAAATATCGGAGTTGATTCCACGTCTTTCAATTCTTCTTCCTAGATTTCAAGAATTATTAAAGAATATTTCTCAAACTTAATAGTTTACCGTTTTTGATGGTTGGATTAAATGGTCCATTCGGCCTGATAATTCGACATCGTTACTATCGAGAGATTCTTCCACATTCTTGTAGGCAAGCAAATCGTCAATTCCGGATGTTCGTGATAGAATAGGATCTGCTGAACGTAATACGCGATTGTGACTCATGGAATTTGACGACGAAATTTCACTTTTTAATGACGTGGATTCAATTTGGATTTCACTTGGTGCATTCGTTCGGTCGGCTAATATTTTATTTTTATTTAAATTATTGTCTTTAGCTGAATTGGGAGAGATGAAGGAGTTTGAATAGACATCTTCGATACCTGGAATTGTTTATTTATTTATTTTTATAGTTATTGTTCTTTTGTGAGGTACGTTTTAGAAAGCACATTTTTTAAAACAGGTTATAGAAATCATATTAATGATTATTATGAATGAATGTGTACTTATTAATTAATTGATATTGTTTAGAACGTTTATGATGGGTAAAAGAAATTGTTTTAGTCGCTTAAAATTACTTGTATAATAAAAAAATTAATACCTATTAATTATTGCAATTTTTATCTAACTATAGTTACAATTAATTACTGTTATTTAATTATAATTGAATTAATAAAGTTTGAAATACAGTTTTTAAACGGATTTCCACACGTTGTTGTTCGTGATGTAATAGAACGTTTTTCGTTTTAAAATTACATAAATTCAAATGTTTAAAATGTTAAAATATTCTTTTTACACACACATGAATCGATTCGATTATTTGTTGGCTCGCCTTTGGCCATATAACGGAATTAACGGTAAAATAAAAATACGTACAAGTGTATAAACATTGTGAAAGGTAAAATGTATAAAGTTGTTTTTAATTTGTAGCAAAATTAAAAATGTATATTACATCAAAAATTCTTCGTTATTTATATTTTCCAAAAAAACTCTTCAAAATTATAATTGAGTGTTAATAGGAGCATATCTATTCGTAATTTTCTCTTCACGTTAAATGTACAATAAAGAGTATTCATTAAAATGTAGTTCAAAATCTGTTGTATTCAAACTTTTACTTTTGCACAAAATAAATCATTTTTATACAGAAATGTAATTTGAAATATTTTTAGTCATTTCAATTCCAATTAAAATTCAATCAAACCCTACTTTTGTTAGCATTTATACAAATGCAACAGCTTTCTCGCAAATATAAATTCGTTTTGCATTTAAATGAGCCAAACGGTCTTGTTTAAAATAGTGTATCAAAAAAGAGAAGCCACTTTTGTATTTAGGTAAATTATTCAATGCGGCTTAGGAATTTTGATTAAATAATATTAGAATTAATTATTTTCAAGTAACATATTGCAATTTAATTATTTTTATTTAATAATATGACATAGTATAAAAAACTGCATACGAATATAATTTTTTGCGTTTTTATTTGCGTCCGAAAAGGGGTGAAATTCATATTTAAAATGACGTGACGTCACAATTTGAGACGCCTATTCGACCTATAGTATTTGTAGCCTAGTAGACATCCACATTATATTTCGTAATCAAGCCGAATTGAGGAGAAACGCTTGAAGGCAAAGGTCAGAACTGACGCTCAAGAGGAGACTCAAGCACAGTTCACACACAATTGTTTATTATTAAAATTATTATTTAGTTTTACTCAATTGCAGTGTGATCGATTGGGTAAGATTTTTATTTTCTACCCAAACTAACAATCAGTGATCTTAAGGTTATATAAGGTTAAGATGTATAAAAATTGAACTGCAGAATAACTGTACAAGTTTGATGGAATTTTTTAGTATAGTAGTATTAATAATATTTATTAATAATTAAGATGAAAATTTTATGGGTGTTAGATTAGGTAACATTACGTTTATTACTCATAAATCTGATAATTACTTATATGGATAATAATAGTTAAAATAAATTGCTGTAGATTAAAAGGCGATTTTAATTTTCTATATATAGAATTGCACAATTTTGCAGAAAAGTACCGAACAAATTCAAAGTTTAGTACTCTGCTGATTGCGTTCCAGTAAAAGCTCGTGCGCTGTAATTAAAAACAGCAGCAGCGTGCTAAACAATTTGTGATTAAAAAATTAATTGTTAACATTTAAACTAAAAGTACTACTCATTCAAAAAAGATTGGACGACCAAACATATAATAAGGAAACTTCCAATAATTTTATTTTTGGTCAAAGAAAGTATAACCGAGTAGTCTTTTTTTTAATAACAAATCGTGATAAATCATCTCAAGTTAGCATTTAAATCCTGATATTTATGCTTGGATAAATTGCAAAAAACACTGCAAATAATAGAATATTGAGAAATACCTCAAGAAATACCAATTATAATTGAATGCCACTAAACCAAGTTCAAGGTACTTCCCAAGGTTCTTATTGCATCCCGCGAGATGATGAAGAAATCTGGTACCATTAACTACCCAATAAATGCCTCATCGCAATTGCAATTTAATGTTTAAACAAATGAAGCTCGACGCGTATAAAAAGCCGACTTGTATGCAAATTTTTTCAAGTTGAACGCAGAATTCTAAATGGTACCAGTTCGTTCAACTAAACCAATATAATAAAAAAGTACAAATTCTTGCAGACATGCATGAGATGGGCTTGGCGCAAAAAATCATATTTCGAACCACGTAGCAAGCATTCTATGCAGCGGGTAATTTAGTACCACCAGCAGTACCAAATTGCTTACCTCGAACAAACACAATGGGAAATAAGGCAAGTAGCGCCACAGGTATTATTAAAGTCCAACTAGATTTAACTATAGACATGTTGCCACAGGTCAATCACACTAAAACAACATGAAGCCGGCTCTGCACCATCCAACAAAAACGGATCACAATTGATTTTTCTCAATAGTACCGCTACGTTTTTATTTTTCACTCCGCAGGAAAACTGACGAATTTCAACTGGCACTCCTGGTTCGGCAAAAAAGAGCGCAATAACTGTTTGTTTTACAAATTAGAAGAAAATTATATAGACCGGCCGTGAGATGAGATTTTTTTCAATTACAGTACTTGACTGAGTATTTGGGTCATCCACACAGTCACCAAGATCTTCAAAGTACTTTCCAAGCACGTTTTTCCAAAATAAAACTGCCAATCACATTTTCACTATTAGGGAACATTCAAATTTCCTATTGGCACTATTAATTCATTTTTGGTGGAAAAATCCTTTTGAATGGAATTTTTGTCGTGGAACAACACCAACCGGATGAAGAGCGACGAAGACTGGTCGAGTAACGGTACGAAGAAACTATACCTGAAACATCAGGTAACATTAGGAGTTAAGACTAACAGGTGGGGCTTCGCCAACGATGGATTTTCAGAATAGATTCACAATAATGGCTTGGTGGAATAACATATGTGAAGCTTTGAATGGATGGAGATTGAGTAATCTGCAAATCAATCTTTTCCATAAAAATATTTTGCTTAAAATTGAAAAATTGGATTGAAGAATGAAATATATTGTTAATTGATATGCTCTATATTTTTTCAACTGTAAAACTTAAGTTTATATTATGTTTATGTGAATTATATTAATTATTTATGTATAGATCTAATAATTAGCGTCCATATTATTGCTATTAATAAAGTACCATATACAGAACCAAAAATATCTAATTAGCTCCTTATCGTACAGTAAGGAACACACGTAATACACATTAATTAAAGAGTGTGTGTTAAATTTCGAGTCTGTATCTTCATTAGAACCATCTTTAAATCGAGGAACTTTTGGAATTGAAGCTGCTTATTCCAGCGACTTTGGAAAGGCTCCAGGAAAACTAGTTCCAATTGTCCTAGAGCCTTGAAACTTGGAACATATATGAAAAATAGCATCTAATGAAAGTGTGTTAAATGTAAAGACTGCATCTTCATTAGAACCATCCAAAAAGTCAATGTCAACTAGTCCAAAAATTTCCCTTTTAATAAATGGTAAAAAAAAATTGTTTTTTCTAAATAATTCCAAGATATTTTATAATGTTTGCCACTATATAACTTATTCATATTGTTTTAGCTCTTGAAAGCGTAACGTCCGTTTGCATCCACCTTTGATGAATAATACAACCGTGTGGATTTACCTGAACTTTCTGTCACTCGAATTGAATGAGACATATAGTGGAGAAAGTTCTTTTTAAAATTATAATATATTCACAATATTTGTCAATCGAGTTGCATATTGTAATACTCGGATGAGCAAACGCGACTTTATGATGCGGGTAAACGGTTTAGAAATTAATTTTGTTTGTTTGGTAGATGAGAAAAAAATTGTCAAAAAACTTTAGTTCAGTTAATGTAAGTTATTTCAATTCATTAAACTTATTAGAATTATTTTATTGTGAAGTGGTACCAATTTTATTTTATTAAAATATAGTGAACCAATTAAACTCATGCTATAATAATTTAATTAGCCTTTTTTGATTGGATTTTGAGAAAATTTAATTTTATTTTTAGACTTCTTTGCGGTACTGCGCGGAAAATCTGGAATTGAGTGACTTTTTGACATCGGCTCGTTGGTCTAGGGGTATGATTCTCGCTTCGGGTGCGAGAGGTCCCGGGTTCAAATCCCGGACGAGCCCAAGTGGATAGTACCATATAAAACTGGTACTTTTTACTAAAACTGGCAACTAATTAAACTTCTCGTATTTGTAACAATGCGGTTATTAGTAATGCTAATTAATCAAAAAAGAATATTACTTTTTGATGACATTTTTTAAAGTGGGTCATGTTTAAGTAAGTACCTACGTGCAAGCAGTACTAATTTGCGTACTTTTTATGTTGAACCAAGCGTATAGAGTTTTTGATTAGGAATAATTATTTCATATATTATTTTCTTTAAAACAAGCTAGTTTTAGTAATAATTAGCAGTATTTTCCCATTCATTAAAACAAATGATTTTTTGGTTGCCTACATTCAAGGCGAATAAAAAAGTTGGGAATTTTTTTTATAAATTTTATTGAATCGATTTAAAATAATAGTAAGTATGTATATTGTAGATAATATAGCGATTTAGAATAAACTTGTAAAATAAATAATAAATAACTGAATTAATATAATATTATTTGTTCTATTCCTAATTAAAAACAAATTTTCTGATTTCTAAAAACATTTTGGTCTTGCAATTAGTTTGTTTTACATTATTTTTACTTGAAATAATATCCTATTAATATTTAACAATCTCAACATTTATATTTGTCCATTATTTAATTTTTATTATTTTTTTTGTTTCCATTTGAATAATTTTTTTTTACATGTGTAGTACTTCGGATCGTACCTTTTTAGACCTACCTACGTTTATTACTGTATTTATTTCACTACATAATCTGCGATCATTAAATTAACAATCCTGTAATTCTGTTCAATTATTTAATATACTGTTACTAAATTAGCTATTTATGATATAAGTGTTAGTTCGGTTTTATTTTGTGAGTAAAGCAAAATAAAATCAACTTTTAACACGTTCGCGAATTTTTTGTACGGCTGCTGAAAAAGTAAATTAAATAATTTACGATACAGAATGTGAAACAATACAGCCGTACAAAAAATTCCCTGTATTAGTTCTGCATTAATATTGTGCATTTTTATGAATACGCTTCCAGTTTTAATATCATGTACTTTAAATATCGTTCAATATCTTAAAATCAAAACTTACATTATCAGTCATAATTTGAAATGGATCAAAATATAATTAGTCGACCTAATTTTATAATTCAAGCTGATTATTTAATATTAGTTTGGCTACAACACTTAAAAATTATAGATAATTTGAGGTCGCAATTTAAGTCCTAGTTAGTAGTACAATGTGGCCTACAATCATATAATAAAATATTGTAAAATGATATAACTGGATACAATCCTAGACCGCACTGTACTAATTCAATAATCGAAATAAAATAATAAATGCATACGAATTTAGAGTAAAATTTGGCATCCACGCCAAAATTATGCATACAATAGACAGTGCAAAAGTTAAATGTAACAGTCTTGAAACAAATCGTAAATTAATTTCATGCGTGGTAAATTAAATGCAATATAAATAATAAATTTCTTATAAAATAATTAGTATCTAATATAATTAATATCTTCACAACGTATTGTTAGTTGCCGTACACCTTTTGTGCATTATTTAATTTATTTTATTGTTATTGATTGATGCAAAGCAAACAATAGATGCGGTCACATGTAGACGCCAGACTCGGGAATTTGGAGCGCGCGCTCCAAAGTCGCGAGTCAGGCGACTCCAAACGCGATTATTGTATTGAGATTTTGGCAGCGCTAATCTATACATTCTCCTAACGAATATAATACAAAAAGGTACATTTGTTCTTAGAAATAAATCTTACAATAAATAAAATCTTCAGTATTTAACACATTTGTTTGTCTGTTAGTTGTTTTGAGCTTAAAATTATTCAATAAAATGAAAAATGGCACATGCCCCCATAATTAATAGCCTACGTTCAGTAATTAATATTATGCTTGATGAATATAGAAATAGTACGATTGATTTTGAACCAGCGCAAAGTCTTTCTAAACATATGCAACGTAAATTCGCTCGAAATACTACCTGCCGTTCGAGGACCAAATCCCTCACGTTTGCACCGCGGTCGACAGCTCGTCGTGTATATTCGCCAAATCGTGCACTCTCGCCGCCAATTGCTGGATCAATGTGACCACCACTTTTCGTTGAGATTCGTTCGCATCCAAATTCGCTTCGCGTTCCGTTTGTGCGAGTTTTATTGTTGATTGCAGCTCCTGGTTTTCCTTTTGTAAAATCTGAACATCAAAATATTAAGGATGCTAAACATTGTGCGGTAGTAAAATTACAAACCTGGTAATCGCTACTTTTGTACATTGTAGTCATAATCTTCAAATCGTTATTTTTCGCTTCGAGTTCCGCCTCCTGTTGCTCCACGCGAATTCTCAACGCTTGGATTTCTTTTCGCAACTCGTCCGCCAACTCGCCACCTCCTGCAAATGCAATTCGCACGATTTAAATAACTTTCGAAACAGGCAATATTATTAGAGTGATGTAAAAATGCGTCGCACAAGGATTAATTTATTGTCTAATCTATGTTATGCAGTATGCAAGTTATTTTAGGTTTTATAGAATTAACTTACTTTTTCTTAACGTTGAACTATTGATGCAAGCTGCGAAAATCGAAATTAAACCAACAATATTTTATTTTAAAAAGGTGATAAATTTGAAAATGGGAAATGCAACTGTATTGGTTTATTACCGAGTGTTCTATTAGTCTATTTAATTTCAAATATAATAATTTTTGAATTTTGTTTATGCAACCAAGAATACATCCATTGTAAATTTTTCTTCTACGGCACTTTTCGAGTATTTACAAAGCCAAAAATCACAAAACAAATATTATTATACGAGAAATACATAAAATATTAATGTTTACTGCACGAAAAGAAGTAAAAACAGCCTTATTTGCAAAACTTTTAAATAGATGTGTATTACTGGTTGCATAGGAAACACATTTCCAAACTAAAAATCGGCGGAAAATCAGATAAAAATATAAATAATTTCTACAAATAAGTGAAGAAAGTAATAGGACACCCAGTACAACAATAAATAAATAGTCGTTTGAAATAAAAATACAATACCTTCAACATCTGTCTTTAAAAAGATAATAAAACACATACATCGATATGAAATACGAGCCAGTAAGTGGTTTTCAATTCGAAAAAGCAATATTGCTCCACATTGATAACTTTCACATTTTATTGGCAGCAAATGCAAATAATCTTTGCGATAATTATATTTTTTATCAAAACCATTAGGAAAAAAATACGTGCGTTTTTCTACCACATGTCATTTGCGGAGATAATTATATAAGTTTTGAAAATGGAATTATTGCAACAGCAGGAAACGCAGCAAAATTATTTCAAATGAATAATCCGCTAGCAATCGAGGCCTGAATAAATTTGGGTCGATTTGTACGCACAGATTCGATTCGATCCGAGCAATTATTTCGGGCAAAACAAATAAACGTCTTACCTTTACTGTTTTCAAGATCGTTTTGGTACTTCGTTTTCATTCGCGTGTTCTCTTCCTTCAAACTGGCGAGCTGTCGCTTCCATTCGTCCACATTCGCCGTGCTTTCCTGAAGGGCACTGGTCAATCGTGCATTATTGCTTTTTAATGTTGCCAATTCAATTTCCCATTTCTTGGCGTTCGCCGAACTGCAAAGTACACCGACAAATTAGATTTGAAAAGCGATTGCGAAACGTCCGTTTATGCTACACCGCGTTTTCCTCCTCAAAACGTATTCAACAAAAGAGGATACCTTTTATTTATATTACTACAATTATAGTGCTTGTTACAAATAATATGTAATATAAGGTAGATTTACGATAAATCTTATTGCAATAGATTAGAGAGAAAAAAGAAATTACTGTTGTTAAGTAATGGAATCGTTACTTCATATTTAATTTAGTTACAATTATATTTTTTTCATAATACACACACTAATAAATTGACTAATTAATTATTGATTCTATTAATGCTTCAATAAATTCCTTTGAAATTACGAGCGTGTGCACCTAACTTGACTAATTTTGTTTATATTCGAGAAGTAGACTTCATAAGTCTTGTGCTACTTCTTATTCGTATTTTCATCTAAATTGCATCTTATATAAATAAACGAGAGCACTTCTTAATGCTTCATTTACTCTCGATTGCATAACAATACATCAACAGCTGACGCTTTTAAGTGTTGGACTTATGCGTTTCCTTCTGGATTTCAATTTATTATCATATGCCATTAAGAAAACGTTAAACCTTATCGTAAATCGATTTTTTAAATAAATTTCTAGCATGGTAAACGGTTATTTATGCAACTAGTGGTATAATGGCAACATTACCGCATTCCATCAGATCAGTTGCTTGTAAAATTTTATCTAAACTTTTTGCGTAAATAACTTTTTTATAAAAAAATTAATAATAAGATTGTAAAATGTTTAAACAAACACATGTCTAAGTACAATGAATATTCATCGCAAAGAAAGCATTAGAATTAGAATACAAATGATATTCTACAATTTGTTTACTATAATTAAATATCATGTATTTTTGTGCATGCATTTAACATTTCTTTATGCAGCTAGAAAGTGGAAATGCACCACAATTTTTTTTCGTCAAAAAACAATAGAAAAATAAAATTTCTCTACTCTCCACAAAACTTCTCCCAATAATCTTTAGCCCAAATTATATTATAGCCAACCCGCTCAATTAAAAATAAATTTGCACATGCAAACTAACTGAAATCCATTATCTATTAGACCAATAAATTTATGTGTATTATAAACCAAAAAGCGTAAACAGTTTCACTTTTTTCTTAGTGAAGCGCTACACTGCGAAGACAAGTGCGCGTTCATACTAATTAAAATCTATATGATGAAACAACAATAAGAACGAAAAAAAATTGGTAACAACAGGTCGAGTCGCGACCAATCGACTATGCAATGCAAATAAAAAAAATAGCAAAACACACACATATCAAGATCCTCGAAGAGAGAGAAAGTTTGAGGAGGAAATAAATCGAACCGTTCGGTCGGGGGAGCGAAGCTTTGTTCGATGCACGGTGGTGTTTCATATAAAAACGCAAATGCGCTTTTCGGATAGCATCAGTTTCTAGTTTTCGACTAAAACACAAACACATTCGTACAAAATGATCTCCTGCAAAGTGAGTTCGAAAAATCGAAAAAAAAGTGCTAACTAATTTAATTATTTGAATGCAGATCATCTTGGCTGTTGCACTGTTCGCTTGTGCTCATGCTGGATATTTGGGTGGCTATGAAGGCATCGAACTGGGACATGGTGGCGGACTTGAGGGCTATGGGGGCGGCCACGAAGGCGGCGGCGGCTACGAAGGTGGTCACGAGGGCGGCGGCGGCCACCACGAAGAATATAACGTAACTATTTAAATTAATATTTTACTAGATAATTAATTAATTTTTTTGGGGGGGTAGCACCATCCCAAGTACCAGTTCAACTATGCAGTTCACGACCCACACACCGGAGATGAGAAACAGCATCACGAGGAGCGCAACGGCGATGAAGTAAAAGGATCGTACTCCTTGAAGGAGGCTGATGGTACCACTCGTATTGTCGAGTACAAAGCTGACAAACACAACGGGTTCAATGCAGTGGTGCACAAAATCGGCACACCCCATCATCATGTCGAAAGTGGACATGGGGGCGGCGGTTATGGCGGTCACTATTAATGCGTTTACTAATGGAACAGAATCTTGTTACTTTATTTAGTTGTTTTGTTTGTGATATTATTTTGTGTTTGTTATTTTTATTATTTAGGGAGATTCACTTTGCAGAGATATATAGAAAAAAAAAATGAAAAATTGTTTACCTAGTATCAGTATTATTGCTCGGAACATCCAAAAATTGTGCACTTTTGTTTATGTTTTATAATAAAAAAACTTTCTATAAATCGCTCTTTTCATTGTGTACTTTCTCCGTATTCATAAGTAATAATGCGTTGCATAATGCGAGCACAAAAGGGTTTTGTCACAAATAATAATAATCTATTTCAAAATTAAAAAATATTTTGTCGAAATTTCTGGTTTCTTAAAATTAAAATAAATATTAAAAACACTTACCTTTGAGCAAGAGCCAATTTCAACCTATCGTTTTCATATTTTAGTTGCATATCGTTCGGATTGTTATTCAAGCCACCAGAATACGGATTTTTTTCGGTTTTAATCTGATGACTCGGACTCTCATTGCTTTGTAAACCAGACACTGAATGGCTGCGAGGATGTGGAATATCGTCCTCTGGTTTTGAAATTGGAGTTATTGGCATAACGGCACTACCTACAAAAATCACACAAAAAATAAGTACGCAGTTTAATGCCAAAGATAAGATAACGCATATTTATCTAAATTACTAAGTAAATAAAAGAAATCTATGGGCGTTTTCTATGACTGGATTTATTAATACCGGAAAGAATTTGTTAATATTTTCTTTAGCAATACTATTATTAGTATTTTTTTATGTAATATAATTGAAAGAATTTTAAGAACGCAATTTATAATTTTTTAATCAACTGTAATTAATTAAATAAAAAGCCTTATCTACCTGGCGGTTCCAAAAGGGTCTCAGTGGGATCGGGAGCAGCCGCAGCCGCTCTGGCAGTAATAGGGCTAGCATTTGCACTAGTAACAGGTGTAACAGCTGAACCCCCATTGGCGGTCACTTTACTTATAGCACTTCTTGTTGCCTCTTTCACCTCGTTAAACTTATCAATAAACTAAAACAAAACGAAACGACAATAACAAACCAAATTCAATCAAACAAAGCCAAACCTTTTGCAATTCGGCTTCGGATGAGAATCCCAAACCGTAGACGGTGTTCGCCCGTACATCGGACCATTGGCCGAATTTCTGTGAGGTTTTCGTGAAAGTCATGTTTGGGGTGACTGTGCTATTGATGACAGCTTTCTGGCCCTCGACACTAATAATTCTATAGAGGCTTCGTGACGAGTCGTAGAAAAAGGATACACTGACTGCCGTGCTTGATGCGGGCATCCAAGATCGTTTGGTCTTTGGATCAATGTGGAACACATGGGCTTTGCATGTAAAGATGGGCTGTTCGCTAGATAAAAGCAAACTTTAATTAATTCACAAGAATATTAGGGGTTATATACACCCCTTTTTAACTAAGTTGCCTGGCCGGTTTATTATTGAAGGTTAATTTTTTGTTTAAATAGTTTGGATCGTGTAGAATAGGAAATGTTTATTTACCCCATTGTATCTTTTCCTGAAGTCATGATTAATAAAATACACAAAACAACAAATTTTTACATTCAAGTGTCACTGTCAATTTGACCTGTCAAAGGAAACTTCCATACTACCAACAATATAACGCGAACTAACAGGGGAATTTCGTTTTACACGCATTTTAAGCGGACGGAAGTAGCGCCCTCTACTTTCTTTCTGTATTTACTCTTGTTGACCACGTTTCTTAGTGGAACAATTTTACAATAAATTGGTGAGTTTTACTGCATTTTAATACTAAAAAACTATTCAGAATGTGTTGCTAACGATTTGCGTTTGATTTAAAGTGAAAATGGGTCGTGTACGTACCAAGACAGTGAAAAAGGCTTCCAAAGTCATCATCGAGAAGTACTACACACGCTTGACTTTGGATTTCCACACCAACAAGCGAATCTGCGAAGAAATCGCAATTATTCCAACGAAACCACTCCGCAACAAAATCGCCGGTTTCGTAACTCATTTGATGAAGCGTCTCCGTCATTCTCAAGTGCGCGGCATTTCCATCAAGCTGCAAGAGGAGGAACGCGAAAGACGTGACAACTTCGTTCCAGAAGTATCTGCACTCGAACACGACATCATCGAGGTCGATCCAGAAACCAAGGAAATGCTTAAATTGCTGGAATTTAATAATATCAATGGCTTGCAATTAACGCAGCCGACCACAAACACGTTCAATAGACGTACATAATTTTATGTATTAAGAAAAAGTATGTAATAAAATTTGACATCAATGTAAGTCTCCGTTTTATTTAAATAATGCAGCAAAAATACGCAATTTAATTTTACAGTAAAGTTTTATTCAGTTTTTTACAATATCTACAATATTTTATAGAAAATATGTTACGTATAATATATCTGAACAGTTTATTAAAAATATATCCTTCCTAATTTTGCTTGCAGACTTTTAAAGAGTATGGCTAGTTTGCTCTAATTTTCCATTAACATGTAGAAGTGTATACTATACGACGTATAAATATTGTCTCAATTCACATCTTGAGATTATTTGTCAAATTTATTTATCTATATTTATAATACTTTTGTTTAGCCAGCAAAAACATTCAACATTAATCCTACAAAAGTGTACAGCAACTTTTAAATTAACGAGCGCTTTTAAGTGGAATTGAGTGCACTTAGTGCAGACTAGTGCACTGTTCTTGCCAGTTAACAACGCTGTAAATATTCATAATTTTGTTTAACTATATTTACAGGATGTAGAATTCAAACCGGTAATTTTTGCTACACCCTGCATATTATTTATTTTCCTAAAATCACACCATTAGAGAAACATTAATTAGAAAGAATAGTAACAATTTGACATAAATCTAAACATCAGTTCATTTGAAATCTAAATATAGTGGAAGAATGAATTGTTTATACTAAACATTAACAATCACAATAAATTATATAAAAATCATCACATTCAAAAATAACGGGTGGTTCATAAGCTTATCACCCGTTTTATTTAGAGTGTATTAAAAAGGTTTATACTTATATAATAAATATTTTGGCAAAAACTTTCATTAAATGAAAGAAAACATTTTAAAGCGAAAAAACTTAATCAAATAAATAACGCAAAAAGTCAAATATAAACCCTTCGAATTAACACACTACCTAGAAACTAAAAAAGCACCAATCAAGGTTGTGTTTAAAGTACGATAAAATAATTATTCATGCCTCATGATCATTGCTGTTGTTTATACCTATTAAGGCTTCAGTTTGTTCTGAGGGCATCTCGTTGAACCTAAAACTGGAAAATTCTCCCATCACAATCTCCAAGCATTCATAAATAAATTAATTACCGTATAATTCTAGTTCGACGACAAACACTCAGATAGGCACAATGTACAACGTTAAAAACGGGGTCCCAATTTTCATAATGCGACAATATTGTGACCGCAATAAATGCAAACAACATAGGAACCGTGCCACCGTAGAATAAAATTGGGTATGACACTTTCTTTAAAAGGACATCAGCCAGCATTGTCATTGGAATGGTTAAACTCATTGCTATTGTGGCCATCAGAGATGACGTCAAAAAACAACCCCTACAAGTTGTTTAAAATTGGTGGTGAATTTTAGCGCGCAAATGAAAAGCGAATTTCTCTTACCACAGCCAAAGCGCTTCCGAAACAACCGTTCCCAATAAACCATTCAATAGCAAGAGCAGCATTTGTTCCCTGGTGGGCCATTCAAACTTTTCCAATTCGCTAAAGTGTAGGAAAAAGAACAACGGCCATAATAGAAGTAAATTAAAAAGCCCTACGAAACCTGCAAGAGAATATATTGCAAATTATATGGCATAGTATTAAATATTGATCGTCTTACCGAAAAATAATGGAATGTCTATTTTATCCTCATGGTCGACTTTGCGCCGCAAAAAGACCAAATAAGCCGCGTAGAAAAATGCACTAAACAGCGATAATACTGCACCTAAAGGTATATGCGACTCTAAAATTAAATCGGAGAAACTCACTAGCACCTAGAAATAAAATAATAAATTTAAGAAACAATAATTTACTAATATAGTAGTACTTACGATACCAGTAATACTGAAGAGCACAGCTATAAGTTTCGACACTGTAAATCTGTCGTTTTGATTCGAGGGAAATATCGCAGCTAAAATCAGCGTGAATAAACTGGACGTTGAAGATAAAACATTCACCATTCCAGCCTCCGTTTCGGACAGTGCCACCTGGTAGGTGTAATTGGCAACAAACCACTGCAATAATAAACAAGTGAGTAATTGCTTCACATTCTCTCACATTTTAAAATTATAAAACTCCTATAATCTTATCTACAATTTAATGCAATAAAAAACTAAACTACGAACTACTAAGCAAACACCATAAAACTAATCTAACTTACTAGCAAACAAAAAATGAGCGCAATCTTAGCCACCCGCGCAATCGGCAATTTAGTAGCAGCCCTTTTGGCAATCTCCCCCGCTCGAATGCTAGCCTGATACGAAAGCCGGGCCAATAAAGCCTCAGTGGCCTCCGTCTCCGACATATGCCGAACTTCCGCCAATTTATTGAAACGTACTGATCGCACCGACGAATCGTCGCTCTCCGTTCCCGAATTGCGATCAACTAGTTCCGGCGTTTTAACGGGCACGTAAACGGGATTGCTGAGACTGCTATTCGCTTCTGCATAGTAATTCTCGTCGTTCTGCTCCGGATCGATGTAGATGTAATTATGTTGCGAACGTGACCACGTGTCTTTCCAAGGGGGCCAGAATATGAAGCCCAATAAATACAATGTGAACATTGACGTTTTGACGTACGTGCAGAAGAATGGTTTCTCGAACGTTTCATTGTTGTAGATAAACTGTAAAAGATGGCTGTTGAATTTAAGGTTCAAACGTTAGATCGGTGTGTTACCTTTGTCAATTCGGAGGAAGATACCCAGATAACGTCGACTAGAAGCAGAATGCAGGAGCCCAGAACCAGCCGTTGCGATTTCGTTAACATTGAGCCGAAGCTTGTTGCGTCCATAATATTAAACGAAAACTGAACATTAAGATTACCTTATTCGCCGCCAACAACATACTACACGGCTTTGATAAGACGAAGCCAGTGGGTGTTCATATCATTATGGTTTTGAATTTTGCACTAAACACTGCTGCGATGCGATTTATCTTTGTAGTGTTAATTGCGGAATGGCAGGCGACATTTTTTTTCTCGCAATGTTTTAAAGTATTAATTTGTACTGCTGATTTTGATTTAGTTTGGAATTTTTTTTGGATTGTCAACTTTGACAGTACGCCATTAAAGTAATGAACAATCAGATTGTGGTTGCCTAGGCAACCGTTCCATTCCACCACGGCCGATATCAACAACTTCCGCTTCCGGTCAAAAATAATTCAATTTTGGCTTTTAAATAATACGAAATATGTTGGCATTAATTAGTTTTTATTTAGCAACATTTTTTACAAAATTAAATTGTATTGTTAATATTAATTGGTGCAAAAATATTGTTTGTATTGTTGTAATTGCTTAGCAACAATAGCATTACAAAAATTTTATTGATGTTAAATGTGTGTCAATTTCGCTTTAAAATAATTCAAGTGGAATAATTAGTGAAAAAATCGTGTACAAATAATTTCGATGTGTAATTAATTAATTAATTGGTTTTGCGGTCAACATAATCGTCATCGTCATGCCTTTTAATTTATTTTAATTGGAATATTTAGCATATTTTTTGATAATACAGCGAATTTACATAAATATTCTATTAACGCAAGTATAATAAATTATCATTATTATTAGCACTGTTTAAAATAATACTAAAATAAATTAAAAATAAATAAACTGCGCAACCCGCAATACATTAATTTGTATTGCTGGCAACATAACTCCAATTTGAATTTATTGGGGATTATCCATATACAGGGTGTTTCTGAAATAAATTACATACTATTATTTAAATTTAATATTTTTTCAATCATTCAAAAAAAAATTGGATCTGTCCAAAATGTTTTTATAAATGGATCAAAAATAACTTGTTGCAGACGAAAAAAATGATAAATTGCAGTTTCTACACAGACTAAACTAGACGTTTCAACCCTAAAGACCTAAGCATTGTACATATTTTATAAAGGAACATATTAATCATTTTAAAGTCATTCTCAGCGATTCTATAAATCAGACTTAAAATTTTCCTCGATTTATTACATGTTGCGATAGAAAAGCTCAACATATAGACACGCGTTTCAAGCTTTTGCAGCTTTTTATTCGAGTTATGTTCTAATTTGCGCAAAAATATATCTTCTGTCTGTTACTTTACAGGAATATCCAATTTCAAAGCAAGAAAAAAAAACTAATTGAAACCAAATTCAAAAATGATGGCCAATGGAAAGCACGATTTGCGCATAATACCAAGTGCAAGTGCGATAATTAACTTTATAAAATATTGCAAACAAATAAAACCAATTAAATTGTTCGCAGACCATCTAAATTCGTCGAGACAAAATTCTTTCCCCGAGCCGACACCTGTTGAAAAATTTAATTGGTTAATCCATTTACAACACACCCGCGGAGAAACAGAAGCTTGCAAAATCTTAATTAAAACAGAAATTAGTAATAGCTGTGGAAAAAACGAGTACGCCCATTTCAAGCAGGTCCAACTTTCGTTAATTATCGCCTACGCTTTTTTATTATTATTGTTATACATGTTTAGGGTACGATATTAAGGGAGGAAGGCAAAATTCAAGCGGCTTTAGAATCGTTTCAGATCTGCTTAAAACTGAATCCAGATAATGCGGACAATTTGAAGCAAATTGCAGGATGTTTGTAAGTTAATTAGGATTAAGCTCAGCGGACTATGTTCACCTTTTTCTCATTTACATTTAGCAAACTTTCACTATTAACATGTATGAACCCTGCACGGTCATAAAATTCTTACCCAATTCCAGTTTATGCAAATAGGAAAACTTCTCGGTCGGCCATTAAATTTGACGCTTGAAACGTCAAAGTTTGACATTTCTTGGTTATGTATTCGAAATACCAATAATTCGTGTTTATTTTTGAAGATACGACATGGGGCGGTTTAGATTATCCTTGGAGGCATACTTGGAAGCTGAAAAGGTAGCCAAAACTGCCGATTGGGAAATTTGCTTTCATATAGGTACATATCTCGAGCGCAAAGCGAATTTATTTGCTTTGATATTATATAATTTATTTATGGTGTTATTAACTTGTAGGCGAATGTTTGATGCGACTTGGTGACATTACAAAGGCAAAAGATTACGCCGAGGAAGCAGTAAAACTTGGCAAGCACGAAAAGTCTTATGCGTTACTTGTGAAGATTCTCATCACCGAAGGAGACCTTAAATCGGCAGTGGCGGTTTCAAATGCGGCAGTTGAGTAAGGGACAAATTGCATGAATTACTTAGCTGAACAATTGTGTCCATTAATTAGCTGGAATTAATTGCATTGAGTTTGAGATTAAGGGGGGATAATTAAATGCGTTCGGCTGTCTTGCTTGTCCATCGCGGTGTTTGATTTCATACTACAAATTAGGATAATTTTAATTACGATCGATTAATCAGCTTATTGAAAAATTCATAAGGCAAATTAATTCCATCGAAGTAAGTGAATATAATTTGCACTTTTTAAAAGAATTTTTTACTTCTAAAAGTTTAAATTGCCGTCTTAAAAAATGCCAGCCAGGATTATTAAAAATACATCAAAGAAATACGTAATTGAAGCGCCTGAATATTTTTTAAATATTTGAAATACTCTTCATAAGCCGAGTGCAAAATAATTTTAGTCAACAATTCAATAGACGTGCCTAAATGAGATAAATGAATGAATAGAGCTTTTAATTTCGTAGTTGATGACATTAATTCATTTTGATTAATATAATTGATCATTTCGCAGAATCTGTCCCGATAGTGGCTGCTTGTTGACTGAATCCGGTTTGCTGCTCCTGAAAAGTGGCCAAACTCAACATGCTTTTGAGAGATTAGGCTCAGCGTTAGCTTTGGATCATAATAATTCGAAAGCTCTCCTCGCAATTGGATGCATCACTCAGGTTGCATTTTGTTTTGTTTATTTTTAAAATTAGGATCGTTTTAGTAAATTATACCGCATGATGGTGAATTTAATTAAATTTACGATATGATTGATAATGCCACATTAAATCTATTTGTCATTTTCGTAATTAATAAGTTAATTCGTAGCAAGGCTGCAACATAATTTCAGTAAAAGCTTTTCATTAAAAAACGCTGTATTTTTTTTATGTTGAGGCGTTTAAAAAATATTTAAAATCTTTTGTTCATACTTGGCAAGAAATATGAAGAATATGAGGTGGCTTTGAACAAGTACAAAATCGCAATTCTGCACGAGCCGGATTCGGTAGCTCTATGGAACAACATTGGAATGTGTTTCCATTCAAAACAAAAATATGTTGCGGTAAGTGCACAAAATTTAATTTCTAAGGGATTTGCACATACGCACGAACGACCCCCCTAATTGTCATTTATTTACGCACAAGGAATAATATTTCAAAATTTAATGCGTTTCCATCGCACAGTTAAAAGCATCTTGCTTAAAAATTTCCGCTCGAATTAATGATGAAAATTGAAATGCACCTTTAAAGTGGCATCGGTTAATAGAAGGTTCATTCAATTTTGTAAAAGGGGAGCATTTTTGAATTTCATGAATAGAAGATGACATTTTTGGAAAAGTCGCTCGAAACCGACCTGCATTGTTTCATTTCCTTGTGTTTCGCTTATCAATAGCGTAAAACTATTTCAACATCAATCAATTGAATCATTTCAATAGAAATGTATTATGTTCGCGCACAATTACTAAATACTTACTGAAATTCGATTTCAAGAATCAAGTTCAAATACGTTTGATTCATAAACGATTATTAGGGTTTAGACAAATGGCTATTATTAATTTAGACAAAATCAAATTAATAATGTGAATTAATTGTGCTTTCCATTGCCATGAATTGTCTAAAGTTCGAATAGTATCACAGATTTTACTTAGTATAGTTTATTGCCAGCTCAAGATCCACGCGCCAAACTAATTCTAGTTCCTACAATCAAAATTAATACTGGGAATTTTTCTAAAATAAAATATAATATAAAAGCACAATAATATATCAGTTGATTAAAAATATTTCTTCGAACAAATTTTTATAACACTAATTAAACGTTAATTATATTTTTCCGAGCAACGGAAAAAAAATGCAATAAAAATTTATGATTCGCTTTTAATTACTTATTTGCCTACATAATTTCAATTCGCTGCATTATTTCCCTGAAAGAGAGCATCTACTTTTGATCTTTTCTTGAAACTGGAAAGTGTGTTTCAATTTTACATCGCAAAAATTCAAAACTGAAGTGCAACATCAATTTCGTTACAATATGCTTAAGAAGTCTCACACTGCTTCGAAATATTGTTTCTTTGAGCAAGTCGATTCGATAAATAATTCCTGAATATTTTCAGGCGATAAGTTGCCTTAAGAGAGCCCTTTGGATCTCCCCTCTACACTGGAAAGTCCTGTTCAACTTAGGCTTAGTACATCTATCCGCTAATCAACCAGCTTCCGCTTTTAATTTCGTTTGTGCGGCGGTTAATCTGCGTTCAGATGTTGCTGATGCTTTTGCAATTCTTGCTAGTAAGTACTTTAAGCAGTGCATAAGGTATTAATGTGCAAAGGATTATTATTCATCTTACAGGCGCTTTAGTCGAGCTCAAGGATCCTGAAAATGGAGTAAGGGCTTTCAAGCAAGCAATGCTTTTGAAACCTAACGATGCTGGATTTGTGCTCAACACCGCAGTGGTTTCGGAACTTGCCGGACTCACTGAAGAAGTGCCGATATTGATGCAGAAATTTCGCACTTTGATTGCATCTGGTGTGGCAATCGCTCCAGATGTGAGTTTATTTATACATTTTTTACTATAATTTTGTTTATTTTGATTCAATTGATTTAATTGAGTGATGGTTTATTTTTCCGCGGCATGTTCATTAATATTATACAAATTAATTGCCCTTAAGTGAAAATGTGCGTATTTATTTGTTCGTCAGAATGGAATTCGCTTGTTTATTTATTAAATGTAAAAATGTTTTTGTATCAATTTGAAAGGTTGCTGAAAATTTTAATAAATGGGAGTTGTATTGTTAATAAATGTCGAAAAAATACAAAACATATTTTAATTTAAACCGCACTTAAATTTATTATCATAATTAAAAACCTAATTTGTTGTCGACTTTTGTAAAAAATCTCTCGACGAAAAAGTAGCAATTACCGCATTCAAAGTATTGTATTTTTTTTTACATGCACTTACTTATATATTTTTTAAGAAGACGGCTTACACGTGCGTGTATAAAGCATCTTTCGACGAAATTCGCATTCAATAATATAAAAATACATTTTTGTATTTCATCAAATACAATGAACTTTTGCACGAGGTTTTATTTTACCCTAGACAATAAAACTTCTTATAAACTTAAATGAAAACGTTCTCATATTCTGAGAATCGTAATAATATTTAATTATAATAGTCGTCTGTATTTTCTTGTAGTTTATGGATATAGCAGATGTATTCGAATCGAAATTGCAAACTGCTGCTGAAAATCAAAGCGAAAACGTTTTGGAAAAGAAGCAAACAGAGCAGTCAATTGAGAATTTGGAGAAGACATTACCAGTTGATAATAACAAATCTGAGAGAGAACTTGATGCTGACGAAGTGTAATTCATTCTTCTTTAAATGTACTATTGTTCGTTTCTACTTTGTTACAGATAACTTAATAAATTTGAAGGAAGGCTATTTTCTATTTTGTTTATTTTCAAGTCGAATTAAATTACTAGAAAACAGACTTGTGAATTTAATTAACGATTCTATGCAATGAGTTCTCAATCCTTTTTTTAAATAACAAGCGGGTATCTCATTTATTTATTTATTATTTAAAAATAAATACCTTTACAGTTCATTTTATATTTTAAAATAATTTTAAAACTTTGTAAAGCAAGCTGAATTATTTTTATTAATTAAATTAATTAGTCTCAAGTTTAATTAGCTCTCATTTTATCAATTTACTAATTATATTCTATTCTTATTTTCTTGCACTTTGAATATGAAATGTATTTTTACTAAAAACATTAACAAATTGGTAATTTAACCCTCGGAGATTTAATTACTGCAGCTTTCCAATTATGGTTCGATATTCTATTATTTGTTAAAAACTTTTAGTTCAACAAAATGTTATTGAGTTTAAAAGTTATTGTTTAATTCCATGTTCCTGTAAATAAAACGTAATCTTTTATCGGATAATTAGTTTCAGAAAATGTCCTTTTATTATACGATTGCCAAATGGAAAAGTGTGCGCAATTTAATTCGAAACGTAAAATTGCCCCTAAACATGAACGGAGCTCTTTTTAGTTAACTAGAGTACAACACTATAATTAGATTGAATTGTCCTTTTTATCTAACGTGTAATAGTTCTATAATCTCCCGTTTTATGTTTGACTTTCTGATAGTTTCGGAAACACCGCCTTTTTTAATTAAAAAAAATTGGTAACGAGAAATCGATTAGCGATTAATAAATCCATTATTTTAATTTTAAGGCAAATTAAAAACGCTACCGTGGGTAAACGGTTTTAATTATAAAACACGGTATTAATAAAATGCTAGACCTCTAATAAGAATTTCGTAATTATCATTTGTTCTTATTTGCTTGCATATTCATAAAATTAATTTCAGGAGCAGCTAAATTTCGCTTGAAACTTTCAGGTCAAGTTTGATTTTATAAAATGCAATATAAAACTTGACCTAGAAGTTCAAAAAGATTGCTTTCAAATTTAATATTAAAATTTGTACGAATTAATATTTGTCGTCGAGTTTTAATTTGTTGAAAATTATTATTAAAAATATACAAAAATAAGACGAAAAAAAAACTGGTTCAAAATTAATTAGTAATTTAATTGCAAGTAATTTAATTAGTAATTTAATTGCAATTTTGAGTTAAAATAGAAATAAAGTGGGTGAAATATTCTAAACTTTATCAAACATATTTTTAGACATAGTTTCCATGCGTGCATATTAATGTTATTCAAAACTTTTAATTAATTTTCTATAATCCATACCTGGAGCAACCCTTTTTTAATTAATATTAAAATAATGCATCGACATTAGGGTCAAAAGGCAAATATGTTAGAAGCTTCATCAATTGAATTTTCCCATTCGAAACTAATAATAAATCCCTTACAAATAGAAATGTTTGACAAATTGATGAATGAGCCTACAAGGAATTACGCACTCTCTTAAATATCAAGTAAATATATTGATAAACTGCCTTATAAATCAATAATTCAATATTGAATTCAAATTAATGACGTGTGTGTTCATTGTTCATATATTTTATCATCGTCATATTTAATATACATGTCTAGATTATTCTGTATACGAATGGAAATTATTCCATCCATATAAATCAAAAATCTACAAACAATAGCGCAATTTCGTGGAAGCCCAAAATAAACATATCAAAAACGTAAGCTATTGTTCAATTTTCCATGATGCTCTCTCTAGTCCAGTCTTATACAAAGATGGATCGGACAGCTTGACTCCACAATCTTAAAATATGACTTATAAGTTTTAATATAAGGCAAAAGTGATGCTACCACTTTACGGCCAGCTTATATAAAAATAGATAAAGTGAAGCTAGTGCACTAATTATTAACCATAATGAATGTGCATCACGCACTTCTAATTGCTATAATAATCATAATCGTTAAATTAACACGTGCATGTCCAAATTGGATAAAAAACAATTAACATATGCGTGTATGCAAATGAATAGCGACTATTGTTTAGTAAGGAAGAAGACGTTTGTGTGAACAATTCGTTGCGAAATGTATGGGAATAATTGTCAATGTTGCGCGAGATGATATTCGAAAGCTCACACAATAGTAGACAGAGCGCCTGAAAGCTGAAGCTGAAAGTTACAGGTTTCAGTAGTAGTTCTTCAGCTTTCAGTCAAGCTGGTTCGCCAATTTCAACAAACATTCCACCTGTTGATAAACTGAACTTTGCTGTGATTTGTATTCGACTCTCTTATCTAATCAATACTGATCAACAAACATATTATCTTGGTAAGTCGGGATTATTTTTTTTTTTTTGAGCAACAAAACGCGCGAAAAAGTTTTTCAAAAGTTTGATATTGAACTAGTTAAATAGTCCACAATATGCATTATTTTGTGACTTTAAAAGGAAATTTAAATGATTAAGTTGCACGCAAATTTTAATTAATAAAGTGCAAATTAGTATTAATTAAGGATATACAATAATTAATTTTTTTAAATAATAATTTACTAATTTTTTTAATTTATGAGACAATTATCTAAAAGCTCCTCCAGTTTATGGCTAATGATAAGCTTCAAAAAAAAATTGACGCACTTTTCAGGAAATACAATGATTTATGTATGTGGTATATTAAAAGTTTCGAATTTACAAAAATATTTGTATGCCGAAAAATAAATATTTAGGCCAAAAATATTTGTGAAGTGGTTTCCAATTTAGCTACGCACCCAAAATAAAGTCTGGCTAATTCAATTAAGCGCTCAAATTTACGGTACTTTTATATTCCAAAGTGGTTAATTAAATTGGATTTATATGCGACATTATTAATTCAAAGTCACTTCGAAAGCTATTTATCTAAATTTAAATTCAATTTTCCGTGCCCTTCACATAAAGTTTAAATATTGTATTTTTACATTTTAGAATAGTCGGTATGTTCAAGATGTAATAAAGAGTATACAAAAATATTCTTATATTATATTTAATTTGACGTTGAATTGCTTGCCCGCCTTCACAACAAGTCACTTATCTTTCTAAATAATTAACAAACAAAGAATATTTACTAATAAAAATACGAGTATGAAATATAATCTTGTAAAACAATTGTACAAACTGGACAACGAGAAAAATAATGCTCGTAGAAAAATAATTAACGACCAATTATATCTAACAAGAACAAGGTTTGACTTTTTTTACTTTACCGACAAAAAAATGAACAAATAAATTTTTTTTAAATCCTCCAATGAAAATTCGTCGTTTTACGACTAAAAGCTCTAACGAACTAAAGCTCGTTTTTATATTTTTTTACTATTTTAAATCTTTTGGAATTGTTTATTATATGTAAGTGCTTGACATTAGCTAAGTGAGTTGAAGACCTTTCAGAATTTAACAGAGCAAAAAGGATCGTTGCTCTGTTTGATGATGCATTTGTGGTAAACTTGGTGTGTTTGAGAATTCCAATTAAATACCATAATAATCAATAAGCCAAGATTCGACATGGTCCCAAAATAGATATTTCCATTGTAATTGGAGTAGGTAATATGTTTGTTTACCAGACAACATATTTTTAAGCATCAATTATAGAAATTGTTCTAAAAAAAAATATTTTGCCAATTTTGTGTGGTCCACTCGATATAATTATTAATTATTGTATTATTAAATTTAAAAATACTTTTAAAATTAAATACGACCACCAACAAAGATTTCATTTAATATAGCGAACAGTTTTTTATTCAAATCAGGTAGGATGCTACCAATAAAATTAGAAATCAATTTTTGAATGATTAATGATTGTTTGAACTGCACAGAGAAATCGTGAATTATTTGCATTTGCATTGTACACATGTCCTATTTGTGTTTCGTACACATTCAGACTGATTAATAATACATAATAGTAGTACCATTTCAAACTAAATATTGTTTGGCTAATTTGCTAACGAATTCTAAAGGAAGATCCTATCGCCTACGCTATAATTCTACAAGAGATCCTATTTAAATCATATCAGTACAATATACTTACTTTTAATCATAAGGTTCGCGTTTGAGAAATTATTACTCAGAATCCTATATGCGTACTAATTAATCAATAGAATAGTTCGAAATAATTTTTGATAAGTGATTCATAATAAACCGATTAAAGCAAATTTAGTTTACCAAAGAAATTTTAAAAGCGAATCCACAATTTAAGTCGTTTAAGGGGCACATTTAACCCTTTTATGTTTGAGTTTTATATTAATTTTAATCGCATTGCTGCTCTTAATCTTTTAACTTTCGTGTTTGCATTTTCCGCAAATATTTTTTAATAAACAGAAAATTTGTGAATTAGTTTGCAGGAATAGTTCATGTGGAGGCGGAGCACGTAAAATACTAATTAATTATTCGATTATTCAACCAGCTATATTAAACTACGGTGCCTTGATACCAATTCATTAAGATGTTCCAGCAGTGTGTAACAAACTCGCTATTGTTTTTGAAGTTGCACACACACACACACATCACTCATTCATTAAGTAAATAATTTTGATAGTTTTAATTAACAGCAAGACAAAATAGCGAATCGCAGGAATGCTTAATGCCAAACAAACTGTTTCGCAATTCTCATTAAACACGTTTTTTTGTCCACCAAATAAATAATGCACGTAAACTTAAATGTAGCATTCGAATTTGCATATAAATTGTAAATTATGCAGAAATACGATTTTAAAATTGTATAAATGTAAAGCAAAGCTCTATGATATTCTGGGAGCAATTTTAGCCATCAATTCTGTTTGTTTCTTTCTATGAAGGAAATTTAATAAAAATATGGCACGACCTACTACAAGGATTAAATCTAAATATTATTTATTAAATTTACTATCCAGATATTACATTACGTGGTTTACCCAACATATACAATGATAGTATCAACACTATTCCACCTCCAGCTAACTATAACAATAATAATAACAATCGTTTTGTTTATACTATTGGATTATACTAATGCATTCAATTTAGATTTAAAAAAACTTGTGTATGCAACAATTTATTTCTGCGCTTTTAAATCAATTAAAATTTGATGAGAGCATTCATAGAAAGTTTCGAACAAAATGAATGAGTAATTTTATATAAAAGCCAAGTATAACAAAGTTTCAGCAATTTACTAAAGTTTGAATCTATTCATAATGTAATGACATTCCAAATTCCAATGTCCCAAATTATTAAAAAAGTTTTCCTTTTCACTTTTTCTATAAGATCTATTCGGTTTGAAATTTAAATCATATGAGCAAAATTTTCGACTTGTTAAAGGTACTAGATCTAAAAGTGTAGTGCGGTTTAATTATAAACTTTTGTAAATACAAAAATAAATTTCCATTTACATTCTATTTAATTAGCGCACTAATAAAGAGTATAATGTGCGTTTTTATGGCAGATTTGTATTTCCATCAGTCGGAACAAGTGAAAGTGGTGTATAAAGGAAATGAGCAATAAAATCAAACTTAAACATCCTATAATGCGTATTTTATTTTTTGAGAGCTTAATCGACTGCGCTTTTTCTCGTCTTCAAAATTAACAAAATTGAACTTAAGTAAAAATTTAAATTGGCCAAATATTGGTCGTATTATATTCGTAAAACAATTGAATTCCAAAAGCCAACAACATTATATAATAATCAAATAGTTTTGCGTTAGAGAATATTAAATTTCATGGTGGTTTCTTTGACTTGCACCGAAAATCCTGCCATATAATACCTATTTAGATTGATTTTAGTTCGCTAAACTCATGTAAATTCCAACTTGATTCTCATTAATTGTACCGCCCTTGTGATATCGTATTGTTCCATCAATTTTCGATGCTCAAGCCATACAATTTGGAATTTATAACTAGCTACTCAACTTTTTGCAAACTTTTGATTAGAAATAGTTTAAATCTACTGTTTCTATAAAATTCGCAAAGCTACATTGAGCTTTTAAACCGCGATTTAAATTCAAAAGCGCTTTCATAATTTTAAGCGAGCCAAAGCTCCGTTAAATTACGATACATTAAATTTCCGTATTGCGAGAAACATTGAAATCAAACGGTGCATATAAAACAACGTTAAAAGAAAATCGGTGACAAGGAAATTGAATCAATCTTCATTATTGAATAATTCTTTTAGTCGAGAAATCGTTTTTAGTGGATTTTAAATGCTCTGGTGCATAACAATGAAAATGATCAATCATGACAAAACAGCCGGTGCATTTCTAGATCAACTCGCAAGAATTTTTTGAATTATTCACAATTATTTAGGTAAGCTGCATACCAATTTTCAGGACGCTGCAATAAATCTAAATGCATTCCTGCAATTTACATATTTCACGTAAAAGTTGCGCGCACTTTTTATTTCAACTTAAACGCTTTGTTATTGCAGATGGAGCAATATTTGAATTTTCAACTTTTTAAGGGCAATTAAGAAAACTTTCACATGAATATCAATTTTCAGGCAACCTTATAAAAATGCGCTAAATATGGTGGTGGCAAAAGAGAGATCCACATTTGATTTACCGGGGTAACTTTTTGATAGATAAATATTCATACAACTAAGAATAAATAGGAAATAATTTATTATTTGATCAGGAAATTTCAACACTAACAAACTTTGAAACTTATTTCTACTGTGAACTGAATTAAATAGTTAGATAATAATTCCGAGTTGGAAATTTATTCATTTGTATTTGTTCATATTTTAAGCCACCAGTAATTTAACTTTTGTTGATACAGTAATGTCTTTAGATCCAAAGTAAGATGCACGTTTCGTATTCTATCTAATCTATTAATGGTCCGCGTAATCCCGGAGGGAATTACCTTCAATATTTAGGTGTCTTGGGATATTCAATATTCGAGTATTAAAAGAATTATTAATGACGTTCATGTAAATCTAATATTTTTCATAAATAGAAGATATTCAGTATTATTTACATATGAAATTCAATTAAATTTGCGATATTTAACTAGATTATGTATATATGGTTAAAATTTGTTTCGCAAACCTAATAAACGATGATTAAAAAAGTTTTTTGTTTGTAAATAATTATTTTATAAATATTTATAAAATATGTCAGCAGTAGATATAAGATTAAATTTGTATGACGGATGATATGCTCTAAGCTTTTGTATACTGTGCGATAAATAAAAAATAATCTATATGCAGATACATTACATTACACAAGTTAAACCAGACGGTTAATCCTTAAATAAACAAAATCCGTGGAGTCAATTATCTCTTTTAATTAATGGTAATTACTTTTTCACTCGCATGTTCTTTAGAAATATTATACAAAAACTGCGTTACAACTTTAATGAATGAAGGTTTTATTTACAAAGCTACTCTTTTCGTATTTTTTTGTTCATTTCGGTGAATTTATTGTAAAGTTTACATTTCAATTATCCCAGATTTATGTTCTGCGAACAAGAAAATCTGTTTGTCATTGATAAATAGAATGTGTTTTCCGTGAAGCTGCCTTAACAAATTCATTATTTCTAAAAGTTGAGCTTTTTCGCTATTATCCCGACCGCATTCACCAAATTTCTAATAAGCGACTCGAAATCGATAATTAGTTTCAAACTTTTAATGGCTGATCAATCATATAATTTCAAAAATAAAATGACCACCAACTAATTAATTTAATTTATCTGTAATTATTTTTAAACAAACTTCCTATTTGTAGCTGTAATATAACAGTCAAAGAATGCACAAGTTTTCCAAATTAAATTAAATTATTTAACTTTTCAGTTAATGTTAGAAATAATTAATTTGTTTCTACCTTTTTGGGAATCAAATTTAATTAATTCATATAGCGGATAATTTTAAATTATCAAAAGGATTCTGATATTCGTGAATTATTTTGCTAATATATCCTTTCGTGATTTAATTAATTAGCTAGTTTATAAATGTATAATTAACCAAACTGATATTTAATTCCTCGCCAATAGAAATCAATCTATAAATGAAACTAATTAAAGTGGCCGACCAAAAAAATTAATCAACTAGAGTAAACTGTGGCAAATGGAAAAAGTAGCTGGCAAATTTGTCAGTAATGCAATTTAAATTCTCTTCAATTCAAAATACTATATGACTTTATAATTAGTACTGTTAAAAATTCTCAAATAGGTGAATGTGCTGTTATAATTTAAATAACGTAAAATTTTAATTAAAAATGATAGAAAAAAATGTCCGAACGCTCGCTATTAATTACAAATTGCTAATGAGAAGCTAAGTTGACATAAAATGAGCAGGCAAGTACACATTAATTAAACCCAGAATAAATTGATTTTAGCCTAATTGCATTTGAACCCGTATATACTTAAGGGTATAATTTCTTGAACAAATTTACCCTCAGATTCTTAACAACAATAGAAAAACCTGATTAGCTGGCACCAGAGCAGAAAACTAAAAAGACAAAATCAAATAATATCTCGACATACTACTTTATGACTTTAGATATAACAATTTTGAATTGCCACTTTTGTAATGATGTCAGCAGCAGCAACGTTGCAAATTTGAAAGTCACTTGACGGAAAGCTCGAAAGCTCTACGATACACATTTGCATTTCAAAATCAATACGAAAAAACAACTAAAGCCAAGATATTGCCAATTATTTTTGTATAATCTCCAAATATTGACAAACAAACGTCCCAAAAATAAACTATCTGATATATTCTACAAAGTTTAAAGACGAATTGCTAAATTTAAGCAAAAATCAATAGTTCGAAAACTTTTCATACTGCAATAATTGGATTAATTTTCGCTAGATGTTCATTAGTGCCCGAAATACCAAAAAGTTTTACTTTGTCAAATATTTATTATCTATAAGTAGTTGAGCATTTAAATAGCAAATTTTAATTAGTTTAAGCGTCCTTGCACGGGTAATCTTTTAATTCCGGCCTCATTCCGTTTAATTTGCACAACTAATAGTCTTTTAAATGAAATGTAATAAGTTTTATAGGCTAATTAAGGCGTTTGGAAATTTTCCTTTTACTTGAGTTTAGTATCAGATTAAATTCAACGCATTTGAGTCAACAAATATACCTAGTATTTTTTTACTGTCATTTCGGTGCAATATTTACAGAAATCTATAGGGACACTAGACTTTGATTAGATTCATTTTATATCTCCACTATTCGAATTTCAAAACAATTCTAGTGCAATGACTTATTGTCTATAACAAAGTCTATACTAGCTGCGGAATTAAATTTTGTTTATTTATAGGTACCTAAGTCTGGAACTCGTGGTGCTCAAGTAGATTTACTATACAAACATGTCAAAGTTTGTGAGCGTACTGAAAAATTTATAATTCAATATAAAAGTAGAGAAAATGTTTATTAATCTGCTACAATGTGTTTACATTTATTTGTTATTATCTTGTTCAGTTGTAAACAAAAATTGCAAATTAAATTCCTACATATTCGGGACGAAGTAATTGCAACATAAAATTTTGGTATGAGACGAGTGCTATGTTACTAAAATAATAATTATGAAATATAAGCACATAAAATTGAAGAAAGCTGAAAATGTAATTAAACAACATTTCTTAAAATAGATTTAAAAGTGCAATAAAAAATGCGCGTGGAAAATTAATATTATGTTAATAACAAATGCAGTGGGTGTACTAAGCGTTTTGTTTTGAACTGAAACATTTTCATCAAAATATTATTTTCAGACACAGATATTAAGCACAAATAGAGTTTTTAATTGGATCCCCCACGTTTGCTTTATGGAAACTAATAAAGTTTTTTTTCTTCTTTTGCACTAAGTCCGTTCGGCAAATATGATTTCTATTCACTGAATTAATAAAAAATCGATATTTTATTGCTAGATACGAGTATGAAACCTAAATAGTATATAATATAGAAAGTAGAAACCTTACAAACAATTTTTATTGCACTGAAGTTGTAAGCTTTCATTTATACTCATAGAAATTGAATTTTAGAACATCACAGCCGAACAAACAAATTACAGTCAACTTTTATTATGTTTTTCATGTTAAGAAACATTTCTATGAAAAAATTACTAGGAATAATTAATTTAATCAAATAAGTAGCTTAAAATTACTTACAGATTGCACTTAAATACTAATTAAAATAGTAAACATATTTTATTTGAAATTTACTAAATATATTTTATATTTTAATTGGTGGTACACAAAAAAGTGCATTACTATTTAAATTTTTAGTAAATAATAATAAAAGGATCATTCGATTTTACGCAGGCTTTGTTTTATTAAAGTAAAAAATCCAGCGAGAAAATTATTGTGTTCAAATGAATTTTTGATTTTTATTATACGGTATCTAAAAATTTATGCATATTGCATTTTTCATTTTGAATATTAACAACTATAAATACAACCTCATTAATATTGTTCAGTATTTTCATTTAATTTTTTCTGAATTTAAATAAAATATTGTATACTATCTACTTTCCTGAAAAAAACTGCTAGATTGCCTTTTAACATAATTGTTATTTTACATTATAAAAAATTCAACATACATGTGCACTTATAAACCAGTCAGTTTAACAGAAATAAAAAGAAATATTTATATAACATTTGTTTCCCCATTTTTCGGTCCCAGTATATTCTTATTTTCTATTATGCAGTGATAAAAGAACGTTTACCACGAACATAATAGAGTTTTCCAATACTTTGAGAAGAGAAAAGTTTTTCTGACATCTTTGTAAAACACCTGTTTTATTTTATTTCAAATACACAGTCGCACTTTCGAATCATTATTCCACTAAAGGAATAAAATTAATAAATATAATATTCCGATTTTTAAAATATTGGTGCAGGCGGCGGTTGCAATCAATAAATTCATTATTTGAAGACATTTGATTTGCCAAAAATAGCCTTGCAATTTATGATTGATTGCATGCAAGTATTATTATTATTTTAAATTACATAAGCATTAACCATCATAATCTTTCAACTAATTTTTATCCAGAATCGCTTTTTGATTGATTGCCTCTATTTTTATCTACTGGAAACTTGCATACAAAAGAAAATAGATAAATACTTTTAAAATGTTTCGAAACATCACTTTTGCCAGGCATCACAGAAAAGAAAATATAAACCTAATTTACATAATAAAAAAAGTGCTTCGTTTTGTCTGAATAAAATTTTTATTCTGCAAGGTACTATGTTTCAAAGTGACATCTACATAATAAGAGCTTTTAGTAATATTGAAATTTATGATAAATTTGCGTTTAATTATTCAAGAAATATTATTTTAATTACCGTAAAAAGCTTTAATTTCGGGAAACTAAATTCAAAGTATATTTTCTTAAACAAAAAAAATATTTAAAAATTTCTGCCCACTTGCGTTAATAAATATTGTATATGCAAATATATGTGTTTTAAATAAATATGCCACTCCGATAAAAAATGCGGTAAATACTTAATTAGTTGCAATGAAACGGACAGAGTTTAATTAATGATTGAAAAAGTGTCTAATAGTTAATGTGTATTTTAGTGATAACTTGTTTCAAAGCATCAAAGAAACGAATTATAAATTTGCAATTTGTACAGGAAAAATGTTTGCATGAATAAATTAGTTACAGATGAATATCAAAGCGAAAGACATTTACTTTTTATTCGCCTTTTTTTTTGTTAAATTTTATATTTGTTGCAAATGCTGACGCAGACAAGTGAGTGCAATGCCAAAAAAAAAATAAATGCGTTTTTACAAAGGCATTATCATTGAAGCATTGACCAAAAAAATCCCACAAAATATCGAAAATACAAACGGATTGCCTATCGGATGCATAAATGTGGATCCTGTGAAATATAAATACGATATTGATGATTTATGCAATAGATCCTTGAAGAGCAACTATTCTCTATCTGAATTTATTTTTTCCTTCGCAATATTCTTTTATTTAAATTTTGATTTGAATGAGCAACGCGAAATGAATGCAATATTGCATCAAATGCAATTTGTGTGCTTATCACACTTCACTTTCAATATCGCATATAACGGCAACAAATCATAATAATATGTAAAAATTCGAATAACGTCGAGCAACTTTAATATATATTTCGATAAAATAAATAATTAACTTTCGCGTATTATTTTTAACCTCTCATAAACTTACATTTAATGTCAATAGGATCTAAACTCTACAGCATCTAATAAAATCCTTGAAACTTTTATTCATTTCAGATTTGAAACAGATGTACCTACGTATTTGTAATTTTTAATTTGCGTTTGGCACGTTTTATTAAATAATCATTTAGTTTCAAAAAGCTGCATCTTTAGGAATATTTTTGAGTAAGTAATTATTTAAGTAGGAATTAATTTTTTTAAATTTTTCTACAGTGAGTCCTTAGAAAATATATTTCTAAAGCTAAGGATTTTTATGAGCCCTATTAAAATTATGCAATCTTATTTAAAATTCAAATTTATTTAAAAATAAACTTGAGCATTCTATTCAAAATTGTCAATAGAAAAGAAAAGTTCATATGTCTGGCCAAACTAATATAAAAAATATATTAAATATTAAAGGATGACATGACATTCAATCCAAACATGGAATAGCATAGGTACCTGTACACTTTTCAATAACATTTATGAATAAAGTATCAAGATATCTTATCACACGACCTTTCATTTCAATTTTCTTTCATGCACGTTTTTAATTCAAATTTATATCATTAACTTCGTTGCATAAAACATGATATCTATATGGCGATATTCATCCAGGCAAAGTTGTTAAAAAATGTGCAGAAAAAAAGTTTCCCGACAAAAAAAAATTATGGGATGCTAAACTATATTACAATGCGATTCACCAGAGAATTGGATAATAATTGCAATTATTGGACTCGGCTTATCTGCATTATACATAATAATTCTAATCCATTCGGCAGGTCGAGTAATTTTGTAATGGGGAATGGATGGCTAACTTACTCCAAATACATGAATTTCAATTAACATCTCAATTACAAATCCATACATATCATTAAAAAATATTATTTGATTCAAAAGTATCACAGGAATAAATCCAAATGTAGCTAATTTTAAATCCCTAATTTTGCGCTACTAATTATTTTAACATTATAATTATGTATTTTGTATTCAAATTATTTAAAATCTGTGAAATTCTAGTATCGAATTTAAAATCTTTTGCATCAATGATGAACAGTCACAGTCATGAAGGAGAAATTAGTTCAGCACAATCAAAGCACGTGTTAAAAATTTAAATCAGTCAATTCATGCTAATTTGATTTTTTGTTAAATGAACTTATTACGAACCGAAATGAAAAAAATCATTTTATATGCAGCTTTGAAATTCCACCAGCATAAAGCATTATTTTGTTTCAGATGCGTTGAAAATACAAAGAACTTTCACTTTAATCCCTTGGATTGGAATGTTCGTCATGTTCTCTTTGAGTCCATGCTTTCCTTTTATATTTCTAAATACATGTTGTGCAAAAGCCTGGTTTTTCCTTATTTTACAAATTATATTCCAAGGATTGTCTCAATGTAACGAGTGTGTTGTTCAACTCATTCGCTGAAAATCCAAAATCCTCGATTTCCATCCTAAACGAAATCCCTGATGCTACATTCAGTTCCATGTGCATTCAAAGCTCTCCCTTGATTATAAAGCTTTTTGGATACCCTTTTAAATTTTGCCTAAATCCCATAGGAATTTGCACTTGTTCCTAAATATCGAAACGTTTATTTATTTTAGATATCATGTATTTCGGTCAAACTGTTTTATTTCCTTATTTGTTTAGAAATATAGAAAGAGATCTTTGTAAAAAAGCTCATTCAATTTAATAGCGCATAAAAGGCAGATTCATTGGTGATATAAGAACATCAAAGAGCTAGGAATAAATTCATATCGTTCTATTTGAGACATATATTTATTTGAAGCCTCATTTAATACTTTTTCTGAAGAAATGTTATGAAAATAAAAACTTCTTTAAAAGCTTTTTCTATTTTTATTAGACTTTCGCTTTTAATGTGAAAATTTTACGTTAACTATCAGGTCCTATGAGATATTTCATACATTATTTATAAGTTGTTTTAGTTTTTACAAAGATTGGAGGAAAATATAGTACACTTTTCAGAAATACTCATTTACCAAATTGAACTTATGGTCAACATACTTGGACATTCATATTAAGCGCGCTAAACCACAAAGCATTTTGTTGCACAATCATCAATAATGCAGCTTTATTCCAATAAATTGATACATTTTATCATATTGTTAAACCGTACACAAAATTAGGATTGAATATCAAATTATTTAGTAGCATTAAACTGTAATACCCCCTTGAAATATTATTGATTCAATATAATTCCTATTGTTTGCAGTCTATTTTTAAAAATATAAGGACATTTGTTCTGTTTGCCTTAAAAGTCTAAAAATAATTGAACAAATATACAATTAACATAAATATGACTTATTGGTAAATAAATATATAAATAAATTCCACTACGTAGTTATTAATAATAATTAATGATATATTTGTATTTGTAACTATCACCCTATGGCAGAATTTTTCTGGGAAAACATAAAATGTTTATTTTCTTGTAAATGTAAAGACACCACACTGCGTATTATTTTTTATTTCCTTGTATTCTATTTTCTTAACTACCGCATTTCCTTTCTTTCGTTATTCTTCGTACATAATATGTTTATTTTTCTTTCCACTGTATGAAAAGAAAGTTTACTCTAAAATTAGGACGCGAGCTTCCACTGAATTTTTCTTAAACTACTTAAATTCGAGTAGTTCCAGTTCTAACAAGCTTTTTATTTTAAATAAAAATATATATTGTTGTAATACTCGTAAGTGCACTTCAAGTTTGCTTGGTTAGTATAATTTTTCAAACCAAATAAAACTTTAGCCAACCCCTTAAAGGTCAAGGAATTACCAAATAGTATTCAGCCACGTCTGAAAAGGTACTTTACAGTTTACAGAACGAAGGGACCTACGGCTCGCATTGTCCTGCAAAAACCTTTTCAGGGAGTGTTTTGCAAATTTTTTTCTGAAGCCATCAAGTAGCTAATCTAAATTGAATTTTGTATTCGATTAATAGACGTATTTTAATGAAAGAATATCAGACGGTTTTTTGTCAAAGCTTAGCGCTTTCACTCATATAAGTTTTTTGTATTTCTTTTTTTACACAGAATGAATACATAGAATTTTTGCATTGATAATATTAATCAACTTTCAAACTGAAATTCAATTATTTGATTTACAATACGTGGAAAAAAGAAACTTTTGATGTGGGTGTAATAACATTGATAGTATTTATTTAGTATTCATTTGGGCATAAATTTTAAAATGTATGTATAGAAACATTGACATGTTATGATCTCAAACATAAAGCATTCAAAAACAAATAACAATTTGCATTTTGATGTTTCTGCACCAAAGTAACAATGTTAATAACAGACAATACTCAATACAAAATATATGCATTTTTTCATCGAAAATTGCATTGAAAACCGTATTTTGTTTGAAAAATAGCTTTACGGAAAAATTCCAAATCTAGGTAAATATAATAACAAACATAAAATAAAATAATAAACTTAAAACAAAATATTGAACCTAAATCTAAATTTAATACACTCACCACTATTTTGCTTACTTATAGTTTGAGCGTGGAACTAATTTAATCCGTCAAGCTATAACTAAACCTATACGACAAACATATTGAAAACTGGGCTATTAATTAATTTAGTATTTGTTTAGTTGTAATTAATTTTCTATTTCTCATAAACATGATTAATTTTTACGCTACTGCATTGTTCTTTGAGTAGTTTCAATATCAAGTGTTTGTTTTGTATCTCCAAATGGCATTCTTTACTGCTTAAGAGGCGACTGACGCTAAGGCTATATAAATATATTGTCTATATAAAATTAAATTAACAATTGATGCCCATCTAGGTACAATAAAAATGTTCTAGTCATATAAAGACATGCTCTTTTGCCAATTAAATTGGTTCTTATTAGAACGCTAATAGTCAAAGTATTTTAGATGTTCTTTCATTATATAATTTAGTCGAAAATTCAAAATTGGATTTTTTCCGCTTCCGTGGTTAATTAAAAATGGTTTATTAAAAGGAATATCCGCTTCCACCAAATTATACATTTTAAGTGATAAAGAAACAGCGATGAAATACTCCGGATTTTCAATATAAAATTAATTTTTGCCAAAATATTTTTTTTAAACGTGTATAAGTATATTTAATTAAAAATAAAGTATTAAAATTTAATTATTTGCTAAAAAAATAATTATTTTTGAACAAAAATGGGATTTAAACGTGATTTAGTTCATACATAATACCCATAATTATACTAAAAATAAAAATATCTACTTACTGGAACTGAGAGTTTGCAAAAATGAATCCGCTCTTAAGGGATTAACAAAACTGTACCTTTAAACCACAGAATGTTCATCATGCTGTAACAAAGTTACATAAAGTACAAAAATAATATATTACATTTCTACATTAAAACAACAAAATATGAAATTTTGGTGCCTTTACAAGTAGGTATTCATGAAAAAGAAAATCTCTTCCAAAAAAATATAGCTTAGCATTAAAACCGTAAATATTATGCGACATGATAAATAAATTTAATGACAATAATTTATAAAAATAAGTTAAAACAAGGACAAGCATCGACTGGATGGTCGATTTCGAAATATCCCGATGCCTTCCATTAGATTAAGAGGAACAAATCAATTTCAGTGAATAGTTTTTTTTTTTGTAGGACGAATGGCTTCGAATGCTAAACAAGATATTGGTGACATGTAAATTTCATCTGTCTTCATTATTGATGAAGACTTCCATGTGCTCCACAAATCTTCTTAGACATATTTTAAGAGCTTTTTCGCAGGCAACGTAATGCGACAAAATCGAATCAAATGACGGCAATGTTTTGAAAAATTCAACGAATGTCGAATATTTAGTAGGTATTATGCAAGCAGAAAAGGTTAATAAGTAGGAATTTATGCTGAAAACTTGAGATTTGCAAATTTTTTGCAAGCTTGCAGCAGCTTTATTTGCATTCTGGCTGGATTTTATGCGTTCCATATTTCATATATATTATTAGAAAAAAATGTGATGGTTTTTGCGGTTTCGTTCAAAAATAACATAATTAATAGTCAGTCATCAATCTAATTCAAATCACGTTTACAGTTTAATTGAGTGCAACAGATAAGCGATTTCGAAAACATGTTTACCAATCGAGTAAAAAAAGGTCATTAAGTATTGCAAACTGGTGAAAAATAAGTATTTAATCAAATGTAAATAAGTGGATGAATATTTGTAATAAAACTTCTGCGAACTTAATGCGGCAAACTTTTTTTTATTTGGTTGAGAAACAGTCAGTGTCGTCGGATTGAGTTACAAGGATGTATTATTATCAATCCTTGGAGCTTTCAGAAATTAATCAATTGGATGTTCATCAATTCATAAAAAAGTTTTTGTCACTGATTTTTCAAAAATGAAATATAATTTGATAAAAGAAAATAATTCTTGTGTTAATAACGTATTGAGAGAACGAAATATTTTTTTCATTTCTCGGTAATTAAGGATAATAAAATCAAATAATAAATCTAATAATCGGAAATCACATCTGAGTAATGCTTCCACGAACAATTCGCAATGCATGAATTATTCTAGCATTATTCCGTATAAAAGCAATCCATTTTTAATTGGAAATTATTGCCGTATCTATTATTGGTTTGATATTAGTGCAGCTCTTGTAGCTGGTATAATTGGGCAAATATTTATATTTTAACACAGAAAAATACAATTTTTATATTAATTTTAGCTCTGCTAAACGACTAATATTTTCGTTCGTGGAGCTGAAAATTAAATTACATAAAAGATCGAATTTCGTCTGAGTAAAAAAAAGATTCCATCTTTTACAAATATTTGGTTACATTTCCCAATCTCCCAATCTACTAAGAAAAAATCCTGTATTTCAGAAATATTACACTCGACACTTTTGTAAAAGTATACTTAGAATGTAAAAGAACCTGCCCATCATCATCATCAGTGAAAGCTTCGAGAGCTTTTTTTAGCGCAAAATTATGTATTAAAATAAAGTTCATACGAACGTTATTTTAGGAAATTAAAATTTCTTTTCGTTTTTAATGAGAAACATACAATACTTTCGTTAATCCCATTTATATTCTATTATTTTTTGTAATAGAAAATATACAACCCACGGTATTTTATATGCTTGCATAATTTCCTGGCGAAATACCATTTACTTTTCATATTAATATATTCTAAATCCAGGCAATATAAACATTTGAAAGAATGTTTATTTATGTAGGTAAACTAATGCGTTTAAGCTGACAATGATGAGTCTTGCAATGCGAAACATTTTTGCAATTCACATAATAAATTACTTTTTTTCTTGTGCTGTTTGTTTTTATTTATAAAAATCCCCTTTTGAAAGTTTACTAAATTAACTTCGATGAATTATGATTTTTACTTAATATGTAATTTATCAAATGTATTTTAGTGGGTGTACTAAAATCAAAAACATGTTTCTGAGTGGGTTTTTTCAATACAACTGTATTACAACAAATCAATTAATGATGATTAATGATAAAAAACGTTTGTTATTGGAACTATAAATAAATAGCTACCTTTTGAACTACAAGGGTTGATTTTTCTAATCAATATAGGTACTGTCGAGAATTTATTCGCTTTTTAAAAGCTCCAACATTAAAAAACGTCCAACTTTTATATATAAAATTAATAATTTCACAAATAGGTACTTTACGTAAATCCTCCACCAAGCATCACCTTATCTAATTATTTATATATTCTTTGAAAATGATTAAGTGAATTTCAGTTTATCTCTGCAACTCACATTTAAGCTGAAAAGCTGGTATATAAATAAAATCTTCCTATAGAGAAAAATACATTTCCTTTAAATGACTTCAATGCACATGGCAAATGCCATTACATATAGACGTTTGAATATCTAAAAGTAAACATTCATTCATGTTAAAGATTGTTGCACAAAGAAAATATGGTGTTTGACATGCAATTTTCTAAACCTGTCAACACGTGCCAAAAATAAAACAAATCCGTCGCCGAAAGCGCAATTATAATCAAATTCCTAATAAATTAAAATGTTTGACCGTTCGTATTATATCTCAAAGAGCCATGCAAATTTGAAGAACTGCAACTCAATTAATTCCAAATATTTAGTTTAGTTTATAAACGCAACTTTATGTTTACCTTCGAGGATAATTAAAACTAATTAGCATGCATTGAGATTTGCTAACTCGGACTCAAATTAGTTAAATTCAATCGATAGATCCTAAACTTTTGATGCACAAAGTTGGATTTCCTAGATAAATTTGGTTCATTAAAAGTCAGCCAACTTCCAATTATAAATTAGCATATGTATTCGAATGTACGAGCTGTTAATATTTACAATGTTTGCATTATTAGGGTATAATTGACGATTATGATCAATTTAAAAACGCGGAGGTCGGATGCCGCTAAAATTAATTAGATAGACTAGACTTACAGAAAGACTTAAAAGTTTTTTGTAAAATTTAATTTAAAATTATTTATTTTATATTAAACCAACAGAGATTAAAAGTAATATTGCTTATTGTATAAATTAATTAGTTTATACAAATTTGCCTAAACTTTAAAGATAGCGAACTAATGAAGCCGAAAATTATTCAGTTGTTTCGTCAACACTGGATATAAAAAAAGCAGGACGAATAATTAAGTTGACTTAAGTTGAATGAAATTCGTATTGTAATTAAACTAGCTGGAAGTAATTAAATTATTCTTGTCAGTAAAGAATTTTGTGAGGCCTTGTCTTAAGCGTGTATAAGACAAAATCCCTTTGACATGTTTTTGCAGTTGAGCAATTTCTTGCACCACCAACAGTTTAGAATACAAATTGTCTAATTAATAGAGTCCTTGCAAATAAAACCGTGCTAAAAATAATATTTTCATAAAAAGCTCCGTAAAATTGAGCAGACTTTTTCAATCATATCAAGTAAGGCTTTGTGTCAAAGTTGCTCTGATGTATTCGATATAATTTAGCTCCGGCTCATCTTACTGGAGTAGGAAAGTTTACATCCTTATGGAAAAGTCAATCATTGTCAATATAGAAGCGAAATTTGTTCGAAATTATAGTGATGTAACAATAAAATTTGAAATATTGGATAATGAAATTATTTGCATAAATATAGAGGCTGAAAAAAAATATGCGAATCTCGCCCGTCATTTTTTGCTTATTTACATAAATATCTGCAGGGTAGATTTTTAATGAAAATGCCTTCATGCTCAAGGAAATCTAATTTTGTTTATTTGTCTGAAAGAATGCAATGAACTTTGCTTGGTTTTTGGTTTGGTTTTCGTTTTGTTATAAAATGAATAAAATTTATTGCTGTTTTAAACTATTATGCGAATTTGTGGAATCATTTATCTGAAAGTTTTACTCTAATTTTATTTATTATCGTAAACTGAAACATAAATTGTCCGTAGACGATATAAGCTGTCTCATCTTGTGTTTTTGGGATTAATAAACTGCCTTTGCACAATTAATGGATTTCGATATTACAGCGATTTATTTTTCAGCCTTTGAAGAAAAAAAAATAAAACGTCTGATAAATATAAATAAATGAGCTAATAAATCATATCCATTGAATTGAGAATACAATATAAAATGTTCGTCTAAGGCATATTTATAGATTAAAGTTTTTCTTGTATATTCATTTTTCACAAGCTTGCATATTTTTGAAGTTAATTAAATCATGTTTCCCAATATTTTTTAACCAACTTTAAAAAAATAATCCAAGCAAAAATAAATTAGAAACGATTCAATTAGTTAATGTACGACATCGAAATTCGCCCCTTATTTATTAACAAACATCAACAATCGAAAGTTACTAAAAATCGTTTTGTTTTTTCAGAAGTTTTTTTTTCTCAACTGCCAACAGCGATAATAATGCATCGCAAACAGAAATACCAACATGCTATACGTGAAAATGATGAATGAAAAACGTCTGCTGAAAGTCAACATCACCTTCAAGAGAATGATCATGAACATCCTAAACAACGGAACGTACAACTTTTCCGATGAGAGTCTAGCTCGACTGTTAAACGCCTCGAAAATCGATGATTACTTAGCGGATGAAGATACGGATTTATTCTGCGATGGTACATTGGACCGAATTGCAACCACCTATGCGAATCATTATCATTCCTATATTGCAATTGTGGTCTGCCTTTTCGGTACGGTAGCAAATGTTTTGAATGTGGCAGTGCTGACAAGAAAGGACATGGCTTGTGCTCCAATAAATCGAATATTAACCGCATTGGCCGTTGCCGATATGCTACTCATGATCGAGTACATCCCGTTCGCCTATTACTATCACATGGTTCTATTGCGGAAACGCGATTTTCCGTATCTTGGTGCCGTTTTCATGCTTTTCCACATCAATGTCACACAAGTATTGCACACCATCTCAATTTGTTTGACGCTAACGCTCGCCATTTGGAGATATTTGGCTATAGGGTAAGTTAGACCGGCTACTTCGCCATTTTTTTAATTAAGAAAATTATTAACAATTTTTGAATAGTTGAGTTTTGTATGTATCTAGCACAGTTATTGAGAATTTAATGTTCACGCGCACGAAAGTTTAGTAACCTGCCCCACAATAGAAGCTTTATTCGATTTTCCTGGATGACATTTTTCATCCTTATGAATAATAAATATTTGAAGATGAAAACTCCATCAAAATTTGATTCCATCGCGTTTTCAGATTTTTAAAAATAATATTGCAGTTACTTTATAATAGAGTTTGCAACATTGCGGAGCTTCAAAGATATAATGATTGAAAAATATAAATTACTTTCTCTTTTCGAAACTTTTCTAAAGTTTCTTTGTATATTCAAGCTTTTTTAATGGAATTAATGGCGATATTGTATTTCTTTATAAGTTTTATGAACAAATGACTTCACATAATTGAATAAAAATCCAATAAAAAAATCTAGGGGTTGATAGTGTATTTACTCGGCATTGTGATGCCATTACCACACTTCTTAGTTTTTGTTGCCAAATATTTATCAACTACCCTCTTCAAAACAACAATCTATTTCGTACCCGGTTATTTATATACCATTAATGTCAGTCAGAAATAGACCTTATTAATTAAATTTTGGTTTGCGGTTAGGCATTTAGAGAAAATTAAGTTTGCTCAAGTTATATTTGCGTGCAGCTTCTAAGTAATAAGATAATGATACAACCACATCTTTGATATAACCACAAAATGAAAATATACTAAATTAATAAACCAAAAAAGTATAATTCTCTTTTATAATTTTTTTTTTCAGATTAACTTTACTTTAATCAAATGTGCCTTTAGAAGTTCAATAAAAGTTTGCCAGAAGTGTATCCCACTTCAGCGCAACTTTTTATCATTATACAAAAGTTCCAATAAATTTAAATTAAAAGTTAATTGAGATTTGTAGAAAATAAAATTACTATGTAAAGCAAAAAGCCTTTGACATAAAAGTTTAATAATGGCTAACATAAAAAAATTCAGTAAGTAAGTCACAAAAGTGACTACTACTATAGCTAGACTTTTTAATAGCTTATTTCAGGATAAAATAAAATTTGTCACCTGCAAACTCTTTGTATAGATATTAAATCTTTTTTGTCTATATATTTTTTGCGACTTTAGGGCTATAAAATAGCAAATTTCGACATAATTAGGTAATTTTGATGTAATCGAATTGTGCGCATCACGAATTTGCTGAAACCAATCAACTTTTTATTAGCAGCTTTCAATTAGGCAGATTGATGCTGAAAGTGAAGGGTACATTTTAATTGTCAATAATTAATTAAATACTGAAAATGTTAACTGAAAACAGATTTTATTATTAAACAAATAGAAATTTATTTTATTTGTTCACGTAATTCTAACAATTATTTATACTGTATCACAATAAACAATTATTATTTGAATTTAAATTTCAAATGATTGCATATGAAATTTCAGTATTAACTAGGCAAATAATTGTAACTAATCAGCGCAATTGATATTTACGATTAAAATATTTCAATGCAAGATAAATTAATATAATATTCCAATAATATGCACATGGTTGGGTAACTTTTTACTGTAGGAATAAATAATAATAAAATAAATTTTCAAAATAAATCGCAATATTTGCGCAATCCCACGCATTTTCCGCTTTAAATTGAATTTGAATAAACATTTCAGCCTAAATTAAATAAACTAGTATTAAATAAACGTTTGTGACAACAAAATTGTTTTTTTTAACTAAAGCTCGAATAATAGTTACATTGTGGAAAAGGGATTAGCCAAAGGCAATGTAAGTACGGTAATTTGCTTCTTTAAGAGCTTTCAGGCGCTGTAAATCCTTGCATGAGTATTTCTTGTGCGGATTTCACTTCGGCCTTTATATAAAACAAAGTTTACAACTTACAAGCAATAACATACCTTCATACTCGTATAATTCAAAGTTTCACTGCGTATCAAATCTTAACCCTTCATGATCTTTATCTTTAATAAACATTATAAGCAACTAATTTCCATTCAACTGTCAGATGCACAAATGACATCTGACTGACATTTAAGACATCTATTCAATTCCATAAGCTTGCTCTAGAAATTGAATTAGCTTAAGTCAGTTGCAAAATTCAATTGATCTTTCTCAAAGCAAGAACATTATTTCCCTGGGGTTCTAAACGTTTTTTTGACATGCTCGTCAAAGAAACACAACCTTAGCAATGCTACAAGCGATGCATATTGCGTTTTGGAAAGCTGTGGCGGTAAAGTAAAAATGTAAATCTACGGGAAGTTATTATGGTTAAACTAATATTATACTGAAGCACAAAATTCGATTACTAAGAAATTGCATAATTAAAAGTTATCTGGAAATTTGTATGGGAGAAGTAAAGTCGTATTTCGAACGAGATTTAGGTACTCAGCGAGTTATAATATTTTCAACTTAACAAACTGGCAATCCAATTAGGTACCACTGCATATTTTTTAATTATTTTGTTCACGTCTAAACTTCAACATTCTTTAAAGGGTTTACACAAAATGTTCATCTTGCAATCTACCAATTTACTGTTGCTCAAAAAAAGTATAATTTGATTAGGTACATTTTACATTAATCGCGGTCGCAATATTTAAATATTATTTAGGGCAGCGATCTTAAACTGAAACGTTGGTCTTGGTTAAACAAGGTGTTATCAAGAATTATACATCAATCCAAAGACAAATACAAATTTGCAACTCAATCAGAGCAATACTTTATCTAATTTTTGAGTATTAATAAATAGTAGTGTGATTCTAACCTCAAATAAATTCGCCGCTGTTTCGTTGATTCGAACCTCAAATAAATGCGCCCAGCATTATCCTTTTATGTTTTTGAGATCCTAGAAAAGTTTTCTGTGATCCTGGTGCTCCAAAACTATCCAGAAATGCTTCTTTCTCACTTTATTTATCATTATCACTTTTCTTGTTGACACATACACTTGCACTGCGCTGAAGCTGTCAGACTGAATGGCGGCCGCTCGTCGTATGTATTCGGGAACCATCGTACTAATCTGATCGCTCCCCTTTAATAATCGCTCTCCTTTAATAGCTTGCAGGTGCGCTTTAATAGCTTGCATACCATTACATAATGGATGGCGCCTGTGCAAGCTTGGCGTCAGTGCAGGTGCACCCGTTAAGTGTTTAGATGCATGGGGGCAATGACCCACGCTCTAGCAAAATCGAAAGTTTAACGGATTTCAATGAAATTTAGTATACGTATGTAGAAAAATGCGTAGAATCCGAAAAAAATCAGATTAATTCCTGGAAGTATAGTTTTTAAGTTATTAATTATTTAATGCATTAATAATAAAAAATTCTTGACCTACATTTTTTAACTCAATCTGGTTGGATCTTTATGAAACTTGGCAGGATTCTGACCATTTTAAAAATATCTGAGACTATTAATTACAAATGCAATCATCCATCTCGAAAACGAGAATTCGCTATTTCGATTCGATGCCTGATCCAATAAAAACTAATATTAAATAAAACCTAATAAAAAAATTCGTCTTTTCAGCTACCCGAACAAGAATCATATTTTGTGCAGCGAGCGACGTTGCACGCTTGCAATTGCTCTGAGCTATTTCCTCCCAATATTACTGTGTGCTCCTACATATTTCACAATAAAAATATATTCCACTGAAATCGTCGAAGATAAAGTTTACGTCCTCTATTACACTGGACTGAACGAAGTCGTCCGCAACGACCATCGACTGCTCAAACTGCAATTCTGGATCTATGCAGTCGTCATCAAATTGCTGCCCTGCATCATCCTGCAAGTGATCAGTGGCTGGTTAATTCGCACCCTGTACATGGCAAAAAAGCGAAAACAAGTCCTAAGAGGATACGATTCCTATCCACTCAATGTGATGAACTCGAACGAAACCAAAAAGCGCATCACCAAAGCGGAACGGAGGGCGGATCGCACCACCAAAATGCTGGTTGCTGTTTTGCTGCTGTTCCTGCTAACCGAATTTCCGCAAGGATTGTTCGCCTTCCAAATCGGCCTGAAGGGAAAAGACCTCTTCCTGACCTGCTATCAGAAGTATGGCGAGGTAATGGATATTCTTGCGCTGCTCAACGGTTCCATCAATTTCATTCTCTACTGCTGCATGAATCGCATGTTTCGGGCGAGCTTTGGCCAGTTGTTTAAGAACAAAATTTTGGCCAGATGGGCACCGGCTACTCCATCCGACATTCACACTACGTACGTATGAATCACAATGAGATTGAGTTCTCTAATCTGTACGAATCGAATGTTGGATTAATTTTGGCTTTCTGTTTTTTTATTTTCGACTTGGGTTTCAGGACGGCACCGAACGGAACCAATACAACCGAATTGTAAACCGATTTTCATACAATGCAATTAATGTTTAAGGATAAAAAGACACGAACAGCATTATTTTATATAAAAACGACATATTTGTACAAGGGTTGGGATAAAGTGTGCGATTTTTCTGGAGATAGATGATATTTCTTTCGAAATTTGGCTACATACTAATGTATTATGCATGAGAGGCTTGTATATGAAAGATATTTTTAATATGGAACAACCTTTATATTTTTTTGTACCGAAAAAGTAAATTCATAATAAAAGTACTCGCATTCAAGAGAGTCTGCTGGTCTTATTTATAGTTGATGAGAGGATTTCCGAGAATTTTAGTAGGAAGTTTTGTGATTTAACAACTAATTTATATACCATTATAAATTTGTTGAACAGTTTTGATATTTTTGAACAGAACTACATTAGCTTTATTAACTTCACCGAGAGGCACTTTGATGGCAATTTAATCAATTCTACTCCTTAGGAAGTTATTCAAGTGAATGTGAAAGTCTTGAAAGATCTACATTATTATTTTACGAAGAGTTTTCTTTCCAAACAATTATTTTATTTTTTGTACTATTTGCTGAATAGCATTATTTACTTAGTTGTTCTTTCTTATTCAGACAAACAAATTTTGACTCGATAGAAAAATTGTTGATGGGGAAAAATTAAACTAATTATAAACCCTATTTGTATAAATAATATCATTACTGACTGTTTACCTTCGTGTAATTTCTTGGACCTTTCAAAAAATTTATTGTACCTAGTAGATAGTAACAAATTCACAAATGTTTTACTATAAGAAGAAATTTACTTGTATTATAATAATATGTACACACAATTTTGTAAATTACCGAATGCCGACAATGTGATGACGAATTTTTAAACATAACTATATATTTGTAAATGTTACAATGTATTTTTGTAAAAATTATTATATTATATTGAATGTGGCTTAAATATTTAAAATTATTTTTAATTGTAGTCAAATGCAATATTTGAATCTATGTCCAAATTTGCAAGTGCATTTTATTGAACCCTTCTTAATTATATATTAATAAAAATTTACAAATCAAACGTTTCGCTTTTATTTATTTAATAAATAATTGAATTTCTTCAAATTTTGAGTTCCCTACTCCCTGGCACCCAAACGAGTAATAAAGGTAAGTGGAAGGGGGTCGGGTCAGTGTGCGAGAGAGACAACATTCGAGCGCGCGCTAGAATTTTTATTATTAATATAAAAAATAAAATTATTTATCCAATTAATACCAAATTAAATTCTGACTCTTCTAAAAATTTAATAAACACTTTACAAAAAAAATTATTAAAATCCGTCAACGGGAAGTGGATTAAAAACCCCTCATAACTAAACGCCTTGAGTTTTATCACTACAAAATTACCCCCACCAAGAAAAATTTAATACTAAGGGGTAGTTTAGTACTTTCGCTCATATTTTATGCGATAAATAAAATAACAGCACTCAGTAGAATTAGCTAAGCAGCAAAATAAAAATAAATGTGTTGCAGCAAAAGTTTGATTTAATAAGCTTGAGCTAAATGATAGTAATATACAAAACACAAAAGTTTACTGGACTGAATAATAAAAGTTTTATAACAGTGTTGTATCGTTCATCTAATAACATAAAAACACTTTGCAATTCCTATTTGCAAGTTCAAGCAACTCCTTTTTACTCGATTTAAACTACAGTAGCCAACTTTTGCTGCTTAAACAAATTTTTGCAAAAAAAAACAAAACGAATTTATCCATCATAAAATGCGAAACTCGCTGCAGCAATTAAAAACGCCCACAAAAATGGATATTTATCACGCAAATTGCTATTTCTAAATATACCCTGAAGCTGCGAAAAAATTGATCCGACGATGCGATGCATACAATGAAATTTAATTTCCCATATTAATTTTACGGTGCATGGAGCTCGACACTTAATGTGCATTAAAGTGCTCTAAATGAGATCAAAGAAGTCTTGAAACTTCATAACATGTTGATATAGTTTTCAGGCCAAGCAAACGATTATATTCAGAGAGAAAAATTGTTTGAAAATAAAGAATGCAAAATTTTCAATTTAAATTATGTTTTTTTATTATAATTAAAGCATAATATTGGAAGCATCCGTTTTGCAATAATAACAATTGATCTAATGCAAGACCAGAATGAGCAATCTGCTTGATGTACTTGCTGCTGGCGTCTAAATTTTGAGGACACTTGCATTATTGTGCGATAATTTTCATATTCATCGTACAATAGCATGTTAAATTTATTGATATTTGCAATTAATTTGAAGCAGAATGTTTAGTATTCTCATGCAGGATGCAGGTCGATTAATTAATTTCGCTGGAATTTGCTCCTCTGCGACACATTTTCAGTTTCATGCCACTATCACAACGTAAGCGCTCCATTCATTGATGATGGTAATTAAAAAGTAGAGAAGCGCTGTACGCAACTATTCTTAATTGCATTGTGTCCTCGCAATTGAGTTACAAAGCAGCTTGTTTTTTATTATTTATTTGAAAATTTTGTTCTTTAAAGAGGAAAAGTACTTTAGAAAAGTTTACACAGTTCAAGATATAATTTCATAGTCTTTTTGAGGAATATAAAGTTTTTATTTGCCTCGAAATTTTTAACTTTATTAATGAGCGCGGCGGAAGAAAAGTTTCTTTGCCATATTTACGAATTTTTGAACAACTAATTTGACACCAGGATGGAATTTCAAAAACTGATTTAGTATTTTAAGCCTTTTATTTTGATGTATGTACATAAGTATAGATTCATTAAAATATAAGTAACATGTAACAATAAAATCATTTTTTTTTTGAGTTTAACAATTATTTATAGATATATTTATAAAGTTGGGTGATATCCTAACAAAAAGTAATCAACATTGCGTGCTTTTCAATCACCCGCTATACGAAATACGAAAAGAATGAAAAACACTCCCATTAAAAAACCATGAATAAATGATTACGAAAAAAAAAATGGTATACACATAAATATTACATTTCTATCTTAAGCAAACCATATTCAATTGAATTGTGCGTGTGGCGTCTATTGAAAAATGCCAATCAATTAATACTGAACTTTTTTTCAAGTATTTGTAAGTCACTCGTACATCAAGTTGAGTCAATAGCATTGAACAAATAATTCTTGAACTTAATTAATGATGGAAGCGAAAAGGGATCGAACAAAATTTGTTTGAAAAACAATGTCAATCCAAAAAAAATCGTGATGCTTTCCAAGAAGGTTTGCTTACATTTCATATTTAGCAAAGGTTTTTAGCACTAAAGTCTAAATAGAAAATACATCATAGGTATAAAATCAAAGTGTAAAATAATAATAAATTAATTGGTAAATGTACAAATCAACGTTGCAATCTAAATTCACGTAACAATGCAGTAATACTATCAAAACTCCAATATTTTGTGAAACAATAAATGCCTATTATATTGAATGCACCCTACAGCAACAACACAACTCCAGGAATCTAAAGCTTAAGCCGCATTGTTACTCAAAACATCAACCAATTTACAATGTGGGTTACAAAATGCACACTAATTAATTAATTCCGCAATCATCTGTACACGATCCTGTTGATAAGCGCTTTAGTAACTTTTCAAATATAAGTCGGCGAATTCTGCAGACTCTCGCCGCAAGCCTCACATTCTTTCTTACTTTTCGAATTCACCAGCGTGCACTTCGAGCATTCCGCACCGCCAACTTCAATCGGCTGCTCCACATTAATGCCCCTACTTTTGCTACACATCTCACAAATATCCTTCGCTCTCTCATTAAGAAACGTGCACGACTTGCACGTCCACCTATCCGCATTCAGCTTCTTCACATCCAGCGTCTTGCTCGCATACGTCGCCTTACTCTCCATCACCGTCTTCTCGCGCGGCAACGTCTTCGCCAACTTGCTCGACAAATTCTCATACGAACTACTCTGCGACTTTCGACCCTCACCACTCACCGCCACTTTGCCCACATCGCGTTCGCACCGCTCCAACGCCTCATTCATCTTCATCGGCCCATCATTCATCGCCAAACTATTCATCGTATCGTCCAAATTCGTAATTTTCACCCTACGATTGTCTTTGACCGGCTGGCTGCGTCTACCGGGGGCACTCAGCAAATCGCCGCGTTCGCCCAAATCCTTCGAATAGCCCTGATTCTCCAGATCCTTGTAAACGTAGTCCCACGATTCAATCTGCGGATCATTCTTATTGTTGTTCGTTGTGGTTTCGACATGCTTCTGCTTCGAATGGCAAGGCTTGTCGACCACGTCGATGCCCGCCGATTCGACTTCGATTAGTTGGGCGGTAGGCACTGGGTATGAGCAGTTCGGCACACTGCCGTTGGTGTAGTAGTAGCCATTATGGGGTGGTTGCGGGTATTGTACGTAGCCGTATTGCGGCGGGGTAATGTGAGCGTACGGATTGGGGCAATAACCATTGCCGTAGATGTATTGCGGTGGTGGTGGTGCCGGCAAAGTCATACTCGCATTGCGATGATGTTGTTGGTGACTGGACAAGGGCGGGAAGGAATGATTTGGTGCGGGTTGAACTGGCGATGTACTTTGGGGTAATATTGGATGGGAACGTAAACCGTTGCTGTAACCGTTCGATGAGTGATCGTCTTGATAGTGTTTCTGCTGCTGTTTGTGGTTGAGGGTTTTGATCGATTGATCCTGGCCGCATAAGTTCTGTTTTCGAAATTCCAGGATTTCGAGCCAGGACATGTTGCAGTTCGGCGTTCGCGAGATGTCTTCCCAAATGGTTTTCATAATCTGGCATTCAACGTAGGCAACCAAACAATCACGCGACACCGTCGCAATTTTATCCAAGCAAATCGGCTCTTCTAATACTAAAACGCCTTTAGCCACTTGCTTGTACCCCATCGCTTCGAAAATCAATTCAGCTCCCAACAAATTCGCCTCGATTTGATGTTTGAAAAAGCCACTATAAGTCTAAAATCGAACAATAATTAATTCTGGAGCCATAAAAGTAACCGACAGTGTACACTACCTTAATTTCTCGGTATTCTTGCCGCCACGGTTGAGCAATCAAATTACCAGCGTACATTTGAATCGCATTCCAGCCCGTTCCCGCTTTATATCCACTGAAATCCTTCTTGTAGCTAGCAGATCGCTGTAACACATCGGCGGTTTCAGGCAAGACGAACTTCTGATGGTGTTCTGCTTGGTATAAGAATTCGCTGATGTAGTTCTCCAGTTGCGTGCGATACTCGATCTTTTCCGGACTGTCTTCGATTTGCAAGTAGCTGAAGTGGAACTTTTCGATCTTCTGCCAAAGTTCCCGCAGGCGATCTTGTTTTAAGAAATAGCTTTCCATTATTACCATATTATTGAACTGTGCGTTATGGAAGTGGAACCATCCAGAATTCAAATACGGCCTGCAATTGAAATTCATCGCAATTGTGAGTCATGCGATTCAACGCGATATATTTGTTTATTCGATTGTTGCTTAATGATTTAAAATTAATCTATTTACCATTTAATTACAATGCGTTATTTATAGCATAAGGATAAAGTATTTTTTGATCAGATTTCGACTATTTACAGTTGCTGCAATCTTTTGACACAAAACTAACCTACAAATCCTACAATTTTTGCTTTGGATCGAATTTAAATACCTGTTTGACGGATTTCAAATCACCATCCAGCTGCAATCAATGCGTCCCAATTCAGTTTGTTTTCCTAATTAATATTCTCAATTATTTACACTGCACTCTCACAAAAATACCATAAATAACTTAACTAAACGTCATAATACAAAATGACAACAACGTCAACTGCATTATGCAACCAGCAAAACAAAAGACGGCGCCAAGTTTGAAAAACGTCACTTTTAAATCAAATTCAAAATTTCAGTACAGTTATTATACTACTAATTAAAATGGTTGCTAATTATGAGTTAAGTTATGCTTCTGGCTTTGAAGGACCTGGTCAAGCACATGAAGGCAGCGGTTACAAATATGGAAATCGAGTGTTTTTTGAACATTTTCGAGATGAGAAAATTTCCAGATATATTGTATTAATTAAAGTTGTTTAAAGTAAGTTTTTTGGTTTAAATATATTGTTGCATGTAGATGCCGTCATACGAATGGGGAAACGTGAACATTTCGTATACACCGAAACCAAACACAACGAACCATTCGAATTTTAGAATGCCGCCAACGCAAATTTCGATGCAAAATCCAGGCAGGCAACGAGAGATCGAAGACTTCTATCAAGTATTTATTTTTCTAATCCGGGATTTTATCTTAAAGTCAATATTTACAGGCATGTCAACAACACAGAGATCAATATAAGGATTATACAAACACATTGCATCCACTTGACTATTTCAAACGCAAAGAAATTGCTTATCAGTGCCCCAAAGATATTACAAGGTATTTGCGCAACATGATTTCTGGTAGAAAAATGTAGATGGCGCCGAAAAAGCGCCACCTGCATTTTTCAAATTAAAACTATTTAAAATATAATTTTTTTAGTGCTTATTTGAAATATCCGGAGCGATATGTGGAATATAAAAATCCGGCAGTGCTTCCATTAACCACCGGACTAAGTTATCGAAGTCCCAATTTGCCGGATCGAGCGTTAACTGGCATTTATAACCGAAGCAGCGATATATCGTACAAAAGATAAGAATGAGTAAATATTATTTTAATTAACGATTATTTAAATACAAAAATATATATTATAATTGGATGCGATTATTTTACAGTCTAAAGCAAAACGAGTTTGAAAATTCGGACATTTTTCCAACGGCGTGTTGAAACTCCAATTGACCAACACTACCGTTCGATTCAATGTCCATTTCATCTAAAAGCTAGACGCAAAAACTTTACTAAAATTCGGCAAAAAAAAATTAAAAGCTTACTATTTTAATAATGTGCTTTTTATCAGGCTCTTCAATCGTCCCCGCATAGTTTGTAAGTCTGTCGATGACGATCAGCAAATCGTTTTCGCCCACTGCATTGTCCTCATCAAAATCTAAAATTTAAATTTAGAAAAAAAAAAATTAATTATTATTTTCAAACCGAAAATTCGGAAAGCCCAAGCCGCTTTCACTTTATCCGGACATTTCTCCGACATCACCGAACACAAATCCATAGTGTCCTCAAACGAAAATCGATCGTCCTTCATCGAACTGAACACTCGATAAATTCGATCTCGAAAAGGGTTGCACTAAAAAACGAACCGAATTTAGGTCAACTTTTATCAACCTTGTAATATAATCAAATAAGTTTGATAACAATCTAAAGCTAAACCAAAAAAAATCTTACCTTCAATTGCGGGTAAATTTTCTCGACAATGTCGATGGTGACCCTAGAATTTGCATCCTGGATCATTCCATGCTGGTTGAAAACTTTGTACAGACTGAAAAGTCGCTAAATAAGCGAGATCGCTAATAAACTAATGAGTGACTTACTGCAAGATTTCCGCTTTGCTGAGATAAGTCAAGCTGGTGTACTCATCTAAAATATCTTCGGTTAAACCGGAAAGCGAACTCTTTGTCGATCCCATTGTTCACAGCAGACTGCACTATTATTGTTAGCTTCAGCACTCACGTATTATTATAAACCGTGATAAACGCGATAAGATAAAAAATGTGATTTCAGCATTTCAACACTCGTATCGAAACAAAACATTTGTATAATCAAATTTGTTATTGAATAAAGAATATTTGTTACGCATAATTAAAATTTATTTCTTAGAATAACCAGTTTGTACAGTTTAAATAAAATACAAATTCATTGCAAAAAACAAGTGCACACAATTCAAACCTAATTACTATCTATTATCGAAATTAATCGCTTTCTTAATTCGTTGAATTTTATTCTCGTTCGGTTTGTCAAGCATTTCCAACTTACGTTTCTCCATGCTTTCAATCGTATTCGCACAATCCTGGAACACATTTTCCTTGTTCAAAGTACTGCGATTATTTTGAAAATCGTCCAGCGGAACGTAACCCTGCGGTTTGGCCGACTTCGAGCGATTCTTCAAGTATTCATTTACAATTTCGTCCACCGATTTGCCCTTAATTACACCGTAGACGTGATGACGCGCTGTGCGCAACATGCGATCACTAGTGCCACCTTCCGGCCGTGGCGCATTCGGCGACAAGTTCGGCAAGAATCGGCGTGTAACTCTTGCTAACACCGAAGCGAATACTTTGAATTGGGCGTGACTTGGTGTGACGTTTTGCGATCGGAGCGCTTCGTACACCGCCCATTGAAGTTTCTGTTAAGAAAAATAATTAGTACGTTTTTCTAGCGATTTATTTATATTGCAAACCTTTTTGTGAATGGCGCTTAATTCGCCTACTGGTTGCGGTTTAAGTACAGCTTCGCTTTTCGTCCTGCTTAGCAGACTTGATACTTTATTTTGAGGCTCAACGGTTGAACGCACATCGAACGACATGCTCCTTGCGATTTTCGAAGGTTGACTATCATCGGACTCGCTGCGTTTTCGCTTCTTATCCATTTTGAATGGGGAGTTTCGTTTGCTAGGTGGGGAATTTTTACGTGGAGATCGGAATAGAGCGCGTTTCGGGGGCAGTTTCTTTGCACTATTGTCGAACGACAAACCCGACGACGATGAGGAAGTATCTGGAAGATTAAATTTGTCCACATTTGTTCGGAAATGTCACGTAAAATACTTACTGGCTGAAAAGAGGCATTTAGAATCGCGCTCCGGACTTTGAAACAAGGCGCGTTTCGATGAGGTACTTGAGTGCTCTGAAGTCGAAGTACTAGGTACAGATTTCTCAATATCTCCCGTCATTTTGCGGAAACGCATTGCCAGCTTTTTCTTCGCTGAACTACTAGGCGTGCGAGCTTTGAGTCGCGGACTTTTGCTGGGCGTTTTCTTTGGCGTTTTACGTGGACTTTTCCGCTTGCTCAGTAAGTTCATTTTCCTAGAAAAGTAATTAATAATAAATTTACACTTTCATTAAGCTTCTTAAATCTTACTTAGCATCGACGAGAATTTGCCTGCTGCGCGACCCGCCCATATTCGATCCGCCTGCCTGCAGGTTGGCACTGGAAAAAGTGATCCGACGTCTGGCCAGATGACTCAATCGCCGTCCCGGCGACTTGACAGCCCAGCGTTGCTTCTGCGACTTGCGTCTCGATGGACTAGTGGAAGTCTGCTCAAAACTCGTGCAAGACGATTGCGTCTCGTTGCCCACACATCTTTGTCCAAATTTATCGCACAGTAACTCAAACTGCTCGGAAACCTTACTGCGATTAAAACTACAAAAGCATCGAATTAAATAGTGGACAATTCGAATTAAAAACCACTTACTGTAAGCCATGATAACGATCTTCCAGAACATTCGGCCACTGTTTATTGAGGACGTCATTAAGAGTATTGACATTAACCAAAAGGGATTTCGATTGCTTTGCGGTGTCATTAGTGGTCGTACTATTAGTCCAGAAGTACTGTAGATTCTCCTTAATTTTGCTAAGCATATCGCTGGCGGTTATTTGCATTGAAGTGACACTAGGCGGCGGTAGAACACTGTTCAAGCCTAATTGCACCCGTTTTAAAATCGCATAATCTTTCCTCACAATGTATTGCTCCTCAGCGGTTTTCGCTTCGACTGCAGGCGAAACTTTCGTCTCATTCTTATGGAAAACTTCGTCCCCGAACAAATCCGGACTGAACTCCGGATTGACTTGATTTTTAAGCTGCTGCTTTTTTGGCGTTTTCTTCACACTTTTCGCAATATTATTCATATTCTCTTTATCCGCTTCTTTTATTACGCGGTTCTCTATTATGTGTATACGAATACTAGACGCATTGTTTCGTGTGTTTGTGATATTGGAAAGATAGTCATTAGAGCAGAGGTTATCGGGCGATATTTCGTGGGAGTCAATGACAATCGTTGGGGTTGGAAAGATTTCGATTGAATTATCGGAATTCTCGATTGAGGAGTCTGGATTCTCTTTAAATCCACTTAGGCACGATTTATCGGTGGCGACCGATGCGTTCACGTAATCGGGCGATTGGAATATTCCAATTCGTACAGTTTCGGTGTTGTTAGAATAACTATTGTATCTTACCGAACTGCGGTCGGGCGTTTCGAGCAAGGCATCTTCGGTGAAATAAATGGGGCGGCTTGGCGGTGCATGGTGCTCTTCAGGTTCGGTGAACGAATCTGTCGTTGATTCGTGGTTTTGCGACATGTAGCCACTGTCGTAGTCCATTGCTAGATTTATGTTTGGGTCATAACTCGTCCGGTGTCTTCCACTTGGAAAACGGAATTCCATTCTATTTACTCACTGGGGGTTTCACTTTAAGCATGCTACACTACACTTTGTTGGGATATTTGTTATAATTATTGAGTACGTAATTTTGCGGGAGAAACATGCCAACTTGGTGGAACAACAAACCAAACAAGACCAACCGTCGACTTTGCCAGATGAACAGCTGTCAGTCAGGTAAAGTGGCACCTGATTGGTGGGAATATTAATTAGCACGTTTGGCGGGTTATTCAAATATAATTGTTGTTGTTAATTAGCGTTAGTACATAATGATTTGTTTAGTAATTAGGTCAATGTACTAGCAAAATAATACAAGAAGTGTTTAATTAATAAATAGTAGTCATAATTATTTAATTTGTAAATCCAAAATGTATCCTTGGTTGCCTACCTCTAATACTATATTTATTTAAAATTATTATTTTAGCTAATCTACTCATTGTAGTGTTAAATATACATTTACTGAATACTTATTATAAGTTTAAATATAATTAATCAGTTATATTAATTGATTTCTACATAATTAGTAATGTTTTGCCGTGGTGGAGTAAGCAAATTGTCAGGAACCAAACCTGTAATACAAAATGTCCCTAAATTGACAATATACTTTCGTTGTTTGAAAGTTAACCGACGTTCTTTAGTCTTTAACGGCCAACGGGCATTTTAGCCGGTACTCGCATTCGTATTTATTTATAAAAAACTCGGTGTAACGTGAAATATAAAGAAATAGTAGTGTCTGTGTAGTGTAGCAGTTCTGTAGTGTTGTGTTTTATTCAATGTAAGTTAACCTCTTCTTATAACTTAACGCAAAGTCTTCTAATTTGAACGACGGCTTTAGATGGCCGATATCTCCGTCAAGGTAGCTGTAAGAATTCGCCCGTTAGTGCGATCCGAAAAAGAAAAAGGCAGCCAAGAAATCATAGAATCCACGAACAACCAAATCGTATTAAAAAACACCGAAAAGGCCTTCACTTACAATTATGTACTTGGCCCCAACTCGCCACAGGACGAACTCTACGACACCTGTGTGAAAAACATGATTAAAAACCTATTCAACGGCTATAACGTGACGATTTTGGCGTATGGGCAAACTGGCTCCGGCAAAACCTACTCAATGGGAACGGCTTATAGTGGAAAGGACGACAGCTCCGGCGTTATTCCGCGAGCGGTCGCCGATATTTTCACTTACATCGCTGATAATTTCGCCGTCGATTTCAATATCAGCGTGTCGTTCATCGAATTGTACAAAGAGGTGTTGTACGATTTATTGTCGCCTAAAGGGGCGACGCGGGAGGATCGAGTGGTTGATATTCGGGAGGATGCACTTAAAGGAATTCATATGCCGGGCTTAACCGAACTCCCAGTCTCTTCAGCGTCGGATGTCTTGAACGTGTTGAAAATGGGCTCGATTTCGCGAGCGACTGCTTCCACCAACATGAACGCACAATCATCCAGAAGTCATGCGATTTTCTCCATTAGCATTTGCATGCAAAACAAAAATAATAGCCAGGAAAATAAAACCGCGAAGTTGCACTTGGTCGATTTGGCTGGATCGGAACGACCAAGCAAAACTGGCGCGATTGGCAACACGTTCAAAGAAGGCGTGAAAATTAATCACGGACTTTTCGTGCTTGGCAATGTAATTAGTGCGTTGGGGGATCCGGTCAAGCTTAAAGGGCATATTCCGTACAGAGACAGCAATTTAACTCGACTGCTTAAAGATTCGTTGGGCGGCAACAGCATAACGTTAATGGTAGCGTGTGTGAGTCCCGCGGATTACAACCTGGAGGAAACGCTCTCAACACTTCGATACGCCGATCGTGCACGACGAATCAAAAACAAACCGATCGTCAATCAAGACCCGAAGCAAGCCGAAATTAACGACCTTAAACGAACTATACAAAACCTGCGAATGCAAATCGTCGGCCAAGGCGGAACACTTATTTGCCCCGCTGAGATCGAATTACTGAAAAAGGAGAACAGCGATTTGAAGTTAAAGGTGTCAGATTTAACGAATAAACTGTCGAGCACTTTAAGGGATAATATGGGATACTTGGAGAAGTTAATGATGCTGCAAAATGCGAACGAAGTCGCCTCGAAGAAGTTGTTTGATTTGAAGGAGCAGTTTGCAAGCACAGTTCACAATATTAGCATAGACGGCTGTTTGGAGAAGAATCCAATCAAGGAGCATTTGGCGAAACTGTTGGATTTGCAGGCGCAATTTAGTGGAATCGCGCAAGAAAATGCCAATACCGAAACCGAGTTTAGGAAGTACGAGGAAAACATTGCGAAGCAAGGCAACATGACGTTCAGCATCGAGGAGTCGCAAACACCGGAAGTTTGCGAACAGCAAGAATCGCACGCCACTAAACAAATGGAAATCAACACGGAAATCAACGAGATTTCTAATAAGCTGCTAATTAAGCAACATCTGGCGCAACAAATCATGGACAACATGCAGCACATGATCGACTACAACGGCATGGCGGAAAACGAACAAAAGATCGTCACTTTGCAAAAGGAAAAGGACGAGCTTTTGCTGAAACTCAAGTCCATCAACCATTCGAAGGACCCGTCGAACAAGCTCGCCGAACAACGTCGCAAACGTGTGCAAGAACTCGAAGCGCAAATGCAAGAGTTGCAGCGCAAAGTGCAAGAGCAAGCGCGACTCATTAAGTTGAAGGAAAAGGACGAGCAACGCATTAAACAACTCAACAGCGAAATCGTGCAGATTAAACAGATGAAAGTGAAGCTAATTCGTACGATGCGCGAGGAGAACGATAAGTTCCGCTTGTTCCGCAATCAGCGCGAGCAAGAAGTGCGGCGATTGAAGAACGAAGATCGCAAGAAGCAGAATCAAATCGTGCAGATGACGGTGTTGCATAATAAGCAGCAAGTGGTGTTTAAGCGGAAGGTTGAAGAAGCTGCTGCGTTGAATCGCAGGTTGAAGGATGCGTTAGCGTTGCGGAAGCAAGTGCAAGTGACGAAGAACAATGGGAAAGTTGAACGTCTTTCCCCATGGGTATGCGAGCTTAATTCTATTATTTTGTCGTCTTGCTAATTTTTTTAATTTAGATCAAACAAGAATTCGATTTGTTTGCCAAGACGATCGAAGCGGAATGGGCTTTGAAGGGGTTGCTCGAAGATCGCACCACTTTGACGCAGCAGTTATTGGAGATGGAGCAGGATCCGGCGAATGCGGCCACTTGTAATACGCTGCGCGAGGATATTGAGGTGCGTTCGTTGCACATTCAGCAATTGCAGCAGAAAATTCTGGACTCGAACGAAGGTAGTCGTAATTGTTAATTATAAAGCGCGTTTGTAAAGATTGGTTTTTAGGGGAAAGTAAATCGCGCGGCCGATTCGACAATATGCAATCGATGGCGGAAGCGAAATTCGTGTTGAAGGAAGTGTTTGTGCATGCTGGCGAAATTAAGAAGGAGCAAGTCGAAGCGACTATGAAGATGGAAGAGTTGCAGAGTAATATTGAGTCCTTGCAGAATGAGGTTTGTTTAGTATTTTCGCAAAAGAGATTTAATTGATAAATTGTGTTGCAGTTGAAAAATAAATCGATAGTGTTCGAGCAAAAGTTGCGCCTTTTGGAGCAATCGCAAGAAGGCGCCCTTCGCGCGGCTGAAGAGAAAATTTCGGTACTTTTGTGCCAGTTGCGCAATTTACCGTCAGCCAATTCCGAAGGCGATTTGGTGAAAACCATCGCGATTCAACACGATGAGATTGCAAGCTTGACCAAAGCGAACGAAGATCTGCAAGCTAAGTTGAGAGTGATTGCGGTAATTAATTAATTAATATTTTGCGTAAATCGGATTAATTGCAATTGATTGTTTAGGATTCTGCGAATAACGCGCAGACCCCGATAATCCAAAAGCGTATCAAAAAGCAGAAACTGGACGTTCCAAAGGACGAGAAGGAAAATATCGAAACCTTTTTTGAGGAAATCGACGAGGAACAGGAGGAAGACTTACTTCGCGATCCGGATTGGAGGAAAACTCCGATTGGGAAGCGAATTATGGAGCAGAAGCGCAGGTTGACTACGTCCACAACGAGCGGTATGTTTTATAAAACCCCACAATTTTATTTTTAATTCGGATTTTTGTGTAGGTTTAAATGTGTTTGAAAGGGGGACTATGTTCAAACGATCATCACAGGGCGGCTGCACTTGTAGGGGAAAATGTACCAATCGTTGTGGCTGCAAAAAAGTGGGCAACTCTTGCGGGATAAGTTGCAAGTGCAAGGATGAGTGCGATAATCGAGGGAATAGCAGTGGAGCTGTAAGTCCTGCAATTTAGTTGCTAGAAGTTTAGTTTGCTGATGGATTTTTTGCAGTCGAATCATGAATCGGACGGCAATGAAGGCTTTGAGACTTGCGAGAACACCTCAACGGAAAACGGGGATGTGGGAGGTACTTTCAAAAAGCCAAGGTAAATTGTTGGAAGGATTTTTTAATTTACCAAATAAATTAAAGGTAATATTTTTATTTAGGTTGCAAGGGGAAGATCGGCTGCAAAAACAGCGGTTGTTCAATTCGGAATCAATCCATAACCAATTAGAGTTCTAGTGTAATTTTTATGATGGTGATATTTATGTGATTTTGTTATGGTGACATTTAATTAGAACACTTTAAGATTAGCAGTATTTTTATGTATAGCGTTGATTGAATTGACTGATTATTTATAATTTAATCAAAATGATGGTTTAATATATTTAGATTAAGATAGTACTGCTGTAGGAATCGTGTATTTTAATATTTTACTGGTTATTCAAGAAGATACTTAATTCCGAAGAAGGAAGTAGAAAAAAGTGGGGAATATCTTCAATTTCAGGAGGAGGAGTGGTAAGAAAATATTTACTGATTTGTCATAAATGAAATAATAAACAGCTGGTCTCTTGACGCTTGACGCTATTTTAATGTTTATATATTCGAGATAAACCTTTACGCATTCTCAGAAAACTATAAGATAAGATTACGTCCATTTTGTACGAGAACAAAATAGTGTTGAGTTGATTTTAATAAACCAAAATGAACACAACAATTTATATCGGCAACATAGTTCATTGCCCTAAACCTTTTACAGTGCAAGTGCTCGAAAGGGGATTTGTAATAGTGCAAAATGGGAAGGTAATTAAATTATGAAATTCCAAACAAAATATTTCAAATATTAATCAAGGTCGCAGCAATTGACAATGAGTTCGTATTGCAAAGCAAAAAATCCGAACTACACCTCACAAGTTTCAATACAATCGTCTTAACCAAAAGCCAAATTTTAATCCCAGGCTTGATAGACACCCACATTCATGCCCCGCAATACCCAAATTGCGGCTTGGGATACGATATGCTTTTACTAGACTGGTTGGACACCTACACTTACAAACTGGAGAAGCAGTACAAAGATTTGGAGCTTTCGGAGAAGGTCTACAACGCTCTTGTTGTAAATCATCTATTTTACCAAAATAAAATGAAAATACAGGTGTTAATTTTGTAGCGAAAAACTTTAGATCACGGCACGACAACCGCCTTATATTTCGCTTCAATGTTCAGCGAAAGCAGTAAAGTACTTGTAAACTCTACTCTAAAATTTGGGCAAAGAGCTTTGGTGGGGAAAATTAATATGACCAGATTAGCGCCAGACGACTACCGTGAAACCCCTGAGGAATCCCTGCAGAATACCAAGGATTTTATCAGTTTCGTCAAAGGCAAAAATGTAACTACTTATACAAAATTGATTCAAATATTAAAATCTTCTCATTTTAGAGCGAACTAGTGCAACCCGTAATCACCCCCCGATTTGCTCCCAGTGTCGAACTAGACTTAATGAAGAAACTCGGACAGTTGGCTTTGGAAGAAAACCTACACATTCAAGTATTATTTAATTTCCTTATCAATATCCTCAACTAATAATCATATTGCAGAGTCATATATCGGAGAACAAGGCAGAACTCCAACTTGTCAAAGAGTTGTTCAGTTCGGCTAAACATTATGCTCACGTTTACAACGACGCCAATTTACTCACCGCTAAAACCGTTTTAGCGCACGGCGTTCATTTAACGGACGAAGAGTTGGTACTGCTTGCAGAAAAGCAAACTGCCATTTCGCATTGTCCCGCATCGAACACTTGCTTAAAATCAGGTCTATGCGATGTTCGGCGATTATTAGTGGCTGGGATAAAAGTGGGATTGGGAACGGATGTGGCAGGAGGTCCGTCTCCTTCGATTGTTGAAGCGATGCGAGCTGCTCTGGATACTTCCATCCATATTTCCTACAAGGATGAGACTTACAAACCGCTGACGTACAACGACGTTTTCTATTTGGCGACTCTCGGAGGGGCACAGGCTTTGGCGTTGGATGCTAAGGTAGGAAATTTTGATGTTGGAAAGGATTTTGATGCACTTATTGTTAATATGAATGTTGATAACGGTAATGTTGATTATGTTGCGGAATGCACTGCAAATGAATTGCTGCAGAAGTTTATTTATGTGGGCGATGATAGGAATATTGAACGAGTATTTGTGGCGGGAAAGATGGTTAAAGGACGGCGGGAAAGTTGGTTAAAGGTACCACTGATAAATAATTGTTTCTAATATATTATTAAAAAGTATATTGAAGGGGGCTTTTTTTATTTAGTAGTGATTACTGATTTTTATAAAGAACTCCAAGTAGTTTGCAACTTATTGAGAAACAATATCCTTAGAATTTCCTATCCTTTTGATTTTTCTGGGTCTGTGATGTATTAGAAGTGTAAACTACATGTTAATAGATTTCTTTCTCAGCCAACATTGGCTGAGAAACTTTAGAAGGGCATTAGTCCTTTTCTTAAACACTGAAAAGTATGCAACTAAACATACATTATGTGCGTATTTTTAATATCAGATATTAAATTATAATTAAAAGGCTGTAGTCACGTAAAAAAAAGGTAATAGTACATGATAGTACGCTCATCTTTTCCTCCACCATCTTCTAGGGAAAACTCTTGGAGTTCCTTATAAAAATTTGTTATACTATTAATTAATTTTCGTAAGGCAAAATAATAAGTTTTGCTGGTTGCCTACCCTAAAGCGGTAAAGTTTTCTACTAACAAAATATTTTTACTTTAGTATAACGACCCTCTGATAGATGTCGCCAGTTTGTTCAATCTTTCTAATTTTGAAAAACATTGTTATCAAATTTTCCTAATTACAAAATTTAATAGCCCTTTTAAAATGCAATGCAAATAGTGTAACTAAAAACGAAACTACTACAATGAAATAAATTACCCACACGCACTATAATAAAACAAGTCTCGTTGTTTCAAAAAAATATGAACAAAAACAAATAATGCAATTAAGTTAGCTTAGCGGATGTACAAAAGTGTAAAATATTTTTTAATAACTACCACAGGACATATATACACTCTTAATAATTACCTATTTGCACTCTTATTATACTTCTTGTATGTATAAGTGACGCAGAAATTCACCAAAGCCATTATTATGATTTCACCGGATTTATATTAACTACTCCACTTCAGGGGCATAATTACAGCCATCGCTGTCTGTAATTAAACTAGTAAATGCAGCAATTTGTACAAATATAATTAGATATTATGCAAGTACATTCAATTTGTTCACAAATTTGTGACGTCACTAGTCATATCCGTGATTCGATTTCGGCGCCAATTTTAAATTTGTTTCAAACTTAGCGGCATGCAATTTCATATTAAAATTGATTTTGAAAATGTACCGCAACGCAAAGATGCGAAAATAATGGTCCATGAGCCCGAAATGATAATTAACAATGCAAGCGGCCGATAAGACGTTGTAGTTGTTTGTCCAACTTTATAACCAATTTGCCTTCTGATGCAGACCACCCAAGTTGTGTATTACTGACGACATGAACATTAAATTATATCATTAAGTCCGCCATAAGAGCGCTCACCGCGTGCTAGACTGCAGTTAATACAATCTGAAGAGATGAAAGTTAGCCTTCTGATGATGGTTATTTTTTTTCTCTCTCCTTTTTTAAATTCGGTGTAATGTAATCCAATCCGCGCACCGAATCGGAATTCTTTTCTTCAAACAAAATAAACATCACACAGCTTTTATTATGCAAGCGCATTTGTATTTAGTTCTAAAAGCAGGCCGAAGAAGGATGGAATAGGCGGCATTTGTGGAAATTGCAAGTAATAACTTACACATGGCGCACAAGCGATATAATAAGAAGAAATGGAAAAAATCGGCAATAACGTGAAAATTGTATAAAACATCCCCGTAAATGTGTGGTGAATACCGCAATCTTATCTAGTCAGCTCGGCGCCGGGTGCTTTTAACGACTTTCAATAAAATCTTCGAAGGCGAGCTAGTATTTTTATCCGAAATCATTATTTTGGCGCGAAATCATTAATTTGAAAAATTACGACCATAAATACGATCATATCACAATAATTGATTAAATTACAATATAAATTATAATTAATAATGCATACATCCTGATTGGAATTAATTAGACTCTGGAATACAACGGTCAAATATTTATTATGATTTGAATTAATGCTTTTCCTAGATAACGTAAAATATTGTACGTTCATAATATTGTATATGTATAGTAAATAATAATTTACTAGATATTGAAAAGATGACGGTTTCTCGTTATTTATTACATAACACTGGCAACTATATTATTTTTTTTTATTCAAAACCACAAGATAAATCATTTTAATTTACTTGTACAAGAATATACTATATTTTATAATCTCAAATCGAGAACATATTCCAAGCATACGATATACCGGGCGTTCAAATAAAATTTTCAGTATGCGATTGAATGTAATGAAGATATATGTGTGGATAAATTTCAATTCGAAAAAATGTGGCGATTTGAAATTGAAATCATGTCGCTTTCTAATGAATCTCTTCAGTACGTCTAATATAGTCAACATCATTGTCATGTGGCTTGATTGCTTACAATCTCACATTACAAATCTATATTATTATGTATATTTTATCGATGATTTTAAATAGTTGTGCACTTTATTCCTTCCTTGATTGGATTCCTTTACCTATTCCTATTCGATTATAAATTTTTTGTTTTTATAAATTGTTAATTTGAAATTCGATGCGACTGGCGCGGAATTGAAAACAAATAGCTTCATGGAATTCATTCGGTTTTTTCGCTGATGCTTAATGTAATGTGAAAATCGATTACTTGTATTATTTAACTATATCTTGGCCGTTTTTTCCATTATTCCTTCTTTCGTTAACTCATTCCATCTTAATCCGAAATTCCTTTAATTCGTTTTGTTAATTAAATTTATTGTGAGAATTTTATGTGGATCGAGATGAATGTTCCCATGAACAGATTATCAGTTCCATTTTGTATGTCATCTGCTTTTCTCCCTTGAACAAGAATAGATTTTTGTGTGAACGTGGCACGTGCACATAACACCTTTTTAGTGATGCGACAATATCACCGAAATATCTTTCATACAACCATCACCCTCCTTTAATAACGAACGATCACCAATTTTCCTACATCCCTTAATGGATTCTTGTACATACATAAATCAGGGATGGCTTAGCCAATTCAATCCGACTTAATCCAAAATAGTTAGCAGCAAAATTATTTTAATATTAAATTAGTACTAAGAGAAGATTCTGTTAGAAGTTGATCTTGTAGGTCCATTAACTTCAGTACAGTTAGAATAAGTGCGAGTTCAAAACCCGAAGGTGTTGAGAAAAATATTAGATCGTCTCCGCAGAGACACTTGCAAGAATGAGAATGGCTCGTTCACACCTATTTAAGTGAAATTCCATAAGATAACTTCATATAAGTAATAGCATCGCACCAAAAATGGAACTGTTTGATATCCGCGTACGATATTGCTCTCCCCCTTAATTTCGAAAAAAATGCACGGAAAAAAATGAAAAATAAATAACAATTATAGCGCCATCTTTATACAGGTATGAAGTAGGAGAAAGAATTTTATTGTAATAACCCAGTTAAAATTGTTGTTCTTTCTTGTAATACTATTAACTATTTTATATTATACACTTTCGTGTTAATGCTTTTTTCAAATCCTCGTAACTATTACATATATAGATGCAGTTTGTGTGGAATATAAATTGCACTTGTAGATAACGGACTCTTTTTCCTCTCCTTTATATCTTATAGTTTCGAGGAACATTTTATTACAAATGCATTCATACACGAAATTGTTTTGTTTTATTATTTGAGCTACATCAATTTTTATTTCTATTGCCAACAGCGAACGAACGCATTTTCCTTTCCGTTAATTAACCATCAACTTTTTCAATTAAATAATTAATGCACTCGTCGATAAATTGCATCAATTTAATCGTCCGATAGCTTAAGTTTATTAAATAAATTGATAGAGTCATTTTCGTTGAATGCTTCAATCCAAACGGACGAAAAAAATTGAAAAATCAGGTTTATGCTAAATAAGTAAATTGCAATTTAAATTATGAAACTAATTTGTTGCATATTTAGCAATATTTGTTTTGCATATTATATTATTTACGACTGTAAACTAATTTTCCAACTAATTTTCCACTGCAACATAATAGAAATTTTATTTTACGGTCCGAGTATAAAAATGCGTTAATTTTATGCCTAGGCGTATAAATGCAACTTTCACGTTAACGTCTATTCGCATTAGTGCATGCGATTTGGAAAAAGTGGTATATCTTTTCTCCTGAATAAAATAATCCATTTATAAAGTGGTTTTTGTACGAAATAAATATATAAATAAAATAATTCAAGTGAAACGTTTTTCTAAAGAAAAACTTACACGCTTCTAGAATGAAATGAATCCCATTACATACACTGTATAAATCCAATAATTGTAGGTAAAGAATTTCCCAAACGTCTTAAGCCGCCGAAAATTCGATGTCGCCTTGCACTAACTTTTGTCATCCAATTTTTATGTGCCATCTCATTGATTCCCTTTACATGCATTTATAGTAATATCCTTACCTGCAAACTGGACTGACAATGCAATGATGTGTGTTTGGTTACACCTTTATAACAATCACTTAGCCTTGTTTACCACAAGCTGTCAAATCGAACTAATCTTCTTACGTTTTCCTTTTTCGAAAAAGTCAAAATCGATGATGCCGACTTGCGCTAATTTTTCTATTCAATTTGGGGGTCCTCTCAAGTTTGCGCCGTTTTTCATCTCGTTGTCCATTATTGTGACTGTGAATGGGACAGAAAGGGATGCCACCCGCACCGAACATGCTGTATATTAGACATTGAAAGATTTTTGACTTTTTCTTTTCGTTATAATAGATATTTTTGCCAAAATATGGGCGGTGTATGTTTGTCGGGATATTTGAAGGTAAACTTAATGTTCGGTTACCTGTGGCGTGGTTGCCCCAATGTTTTGACATTGTGGTGTCTCTAAATCTCTAATGTATGTTTATTTTCATTCTTTTTGGCTCGCCGGAACCACCTGAAATTTATTACTTTTCTTTATGTTCTTCTTTTATTTATTGTCCTGATAGTCCTGCTTAAGATAATTATATTTGGACATAGTCATATTTTCTACAAGGAACTTTAATAATGACAGTTTATTATTAAAAATTTACCTATTTAGTTAATTAAATGAAATTAAGAAGAGCTTTCGTCCATCATTTATTTCGTCATAATATCACATTGTGGCAGATGTTGCATGAGAATAGTATAGGAGAAGAGAATGATGTATCCTGTGATTGGCGGGACAACCATTTGTTCAACTGTCATTGACAATGATATGCCTTGTGTCAACTGTCTCTTCACATTATGGCATGAGACGATTATATCGACGTATTTTAATTTTACAAATTAATTCTATGACATCAGTATTATACTATCGGACGCTGAGTTCGACTAACATCTTCGAAAGATACTCAATCAAAGCTCGCAATGATAAATTGTTGAACATGATTTGGAATTAGCGCATACATTTTATTTAATGTCATGGGAAAGAGAATTTACTGTAAAAATTAATTAGTAGTTTGAAAAATATTAGTTATATTAGGAAAGAATGGATTTTTACCGATTATGTATAAAATTGCATTTTAGTTTTCCAATTTACGGGAACTAATTCGATTTCTTTAATTTAATTGGTTATTAATATGTTAAATTTAATTTGCAATCATAAGAGAAAACTAGATATTTTGAACCCATTTTTGGAAAATTTAAATTAGTTTGATTTGAGTTAATTAAAAAATTAATATCTTCATAGTATGAAAAGTGAACATCTTAACTTAATATAATTAAATCGGTTAGACATAAAAGGTGTAACTATTAACAAGAGGCTCGCTTTTGCAAAAAGATGATTCCATATCCGAATCTTTTGTCTCGCTCCGGTATATATTATATTGTATAAACTGTAATTAACTAGTAGGAGATATTTTATTAAGATAAATCGGCGTATACATAGTAATTGAGATTGTAATTGTTGATTTCGATACGCAAGTGCATGTACAAGATGGTGACGCGATTAAATGCGGTGTCGTTGCATTCAAATTATATACTTTTAACATGAGAAAACATATTTATTATTATTGTTTATTCAATTTGCTCAACTTCAAAATAATCTATATATTTTGAGCATCTTGTAGGAAATAGATAATTCCCCGCAAAACGCCAAAACAACATGCTCTAATTCGCCTAATTATTCGTTCCCCTGCTGGCAAGCCCATAATGAGGATAATTTGCGTGGTTTTGGAAATCTTCTAAATTCGTGCATAGTATTTCAATCGAAAAATAAATTATATCACAAATATAGCTAAAAGCACTTTGCAATATGGCGTCTGATGCGGTGGTGCATCCTGTGGTCCGTCGGTTTGGCTTGATTGGTCCATGGAAAATATAACAGCTGCACATCGAGGGCCATTAATGGGCTGTGGGGATCATCACTGAAGAGAAAACACGCTGAGACCAATATTTGGTTTTTAATGTGTTGTTCTTTTATATACACCCAGATATACTTTATATACTCGTCATTTTAGTATGTACCTGGTGTGAGAGGCCGTCGCGTACCCTCTGATGATGATGATGATGATGGCGCGCCTTTTCCCTTAGGCTACGGTGAACATTTATACGCTTTGTTTTTTACTTGCTCGAAAGAAACACAATTAGTGTGGTACACACTGACAATATTAATGATTGCCAATTTTTTACTCTCCAACTTAAATGTGCCCCTTTAGCATGCACTGTGATTATGTTATTGCAGATGGTATATTTTCGTAATTAGATTTTTTGGGAACATTTGTTTTTCTAAGTATAATTTTGCCAAATTATGGAATTATTTTGTAGGAGCATATTTTTTTGAAACACCTGCCTTATTTCAAAAATATTTTTATTTGAGATAGGAAGTATAGCATCAAAGGCCTAAACGCCGTTATTCATTAGCAATAAATTCAACAATTGTTTGCTGTAGGCTTAAAACAATTTATGGCTTTAAACAATTAATGAAACTATTATTTTATTGGTGGAAATAATTTTTTTTCGATTGTTAAATAATTTTTAGAACCTTTGTTATACCATATAGTGGTTAGTGGTTTTCGGATAGGTAAAATTATAATGTTTAAAAGATGTAAGCGCAACCACATGAGTAATTTATTTACACTGTATATTATTATCTTATAAACAACATAAAATATTAGCAGGATGTCTATAATTCCGGATGGGTTGGAAGGAAGAGCAATAAAATTCCTAATTTATAATTAGAAACTGAAACCTGAAAATGACAAATAATTATTGTTTATTCTAGACGGCCTTTATAGAACAGGAAGTAATTTATAGGAAATTGCACAAAACAAAAACATAATTTCTAATTATATAATATTAGTTTTGTGTGTGTACATTTTTTTTCGTAAACAAAAAGCAGAAATGCGGCTTTAAGTAAACCAAAAAACATAATGAAAAGCTCATTTAATTTTAAGCACCAAAAACATCTGTCGAAACAATGGCAGGATAGCGTTCAGTTAAAGTATCTCTTAATAACAATAATAAGGCTACATTAAAATAATGAAAAAAGATTTTCAGCGAGTTCAATTTTTGCTGTAGGTGTTTCGAATTTTTTCTTAATTGAATATAATAATATAAACTCAAAGCGAGAAGGTATTTAGCCATTTGCGCTTTCCTCCATCGCATATTTTAATATAGTATAATATACAGAGTGCTCGTTAACGGTTAATGGTTACCATTAAATATATCGAAATAATGCTTTTAGCTGTAGGCGAGTGGTTTTTAAATTTAAATTTCAGCGTGGCAGAAAAGAAAAATTCATAACGCCATAAGTTCAAAGTAAATTAATCACACAGCATTTTTTCGGTTCCCATCATCATCATTTAGTTTTAAGGAGAGGAAAACGATAATTAAAATTTTCCTGTTGTTTTAAGAAAATAGACAATTTGAATAAACATATTTTGAGCAAAGTGTAACTTCTTCATTAAATCCGTATAATGAATTTATAATAGCTGCTATTATATTTTAATGATTTCATTATACATCATGTAGTTTCCATCATAGAAACTATATGATGCGTGCAGCTTGAAGAATTACTAAATGTGTATCCAAGATGGGGAACGGAAGAAATTCATTTTCGCTTTTTGTGTTTGGTTCAAGCCATCCCTAATTCAACGAAAAAAACACGCCTATTCGAAAATTGTTTTTGTTAGTTATCTTGCCTATCATATTAAATCCATAATGGGGTTCATTATTATAGAGACAAAAATCTGGCTTATTATCCGCTGCACTAAAACCAAAAAAACGCATCCATGGATAGTAATCCTGAGAATTTATTCACATGCCTTGGTGTCCCATTGTTTTAACAAAGATAAGTAGGTTGTTTCAAAATATATTCAACGATTTAGTGTTTGGTTTCTTAGCTCAAATAAACATGCAAATACATTACCTTAATAAAATATTTTATTGGCTGTCTTGCAATTAAAAGCACCAACTTTACAAAATCTTCTATACCAATAAAATTAAATTGAAACCATAAATAAAATTCTATAGCAAAATATTTTGGTAAAACAAATGATTGCACTCAGGTGCGGAGTGCTAGTCGAAGAAAAAACGTGTATCCAGATCTAATAAACATAATGGGATCCACAATAAGTTTGATGATGATGATGGTGCTTTTGTTTGGTGCAAAAGAAATCGAGTCTCTTATATTGTTGTCGAACAGAAATTCCAATGAAAAGTTGCGGCCATTTTTTAGAAAAGGTGGCTGGTTTCGAAGAACGTCTTGAATCCACTGTATATCTGTGTTTCACATCGGTAAAGGAAGCCCAAAGTAGCCATAAATTGAGTGTTTTTAGGAACCCGATATCATTTTATATCGTATTAAGCGCACACAGTTTTTTCCTCCTTTTCATCCGCCTTGTTGACGTTTATTTCTTTTGTTTTCGAAATAAATTGAACCGCACAGAAAGACGTTAAGTGCTTTATCGCACAATCAATTTGTATTTAATATAATACCAGAAGGTGCTAGTAATATATGGCCTTGTCTTGATAATTAAAACGATATTTTATTAGAATTATCGGCGTCGTCGTTAAATTCGAGAAGCGAAAAAGATTAGAACAGCGATAAAAGTTTAAGCAGATGCGATTCTTTTGTTTAATTTTTACTAAATTAATAACATTTCAACGTCTACTATTAATACCAATGTCTGAGCTTATCTTTAGAAGAATCCTAATTTATAAACGCCATCCCGACCGATTTGTTTGACTGACGAAAACAATAGACGCCAAAATGACAAATTATAATCGATTATTTCAAAAAAATTCCTACACATTTTTATGACCTGAAAGACTATTTTGATTATATTTGAAATTTACTGTTATTCAGCAACAGCTTGGATTTTATTCATTACATCAACAACAACAGTTTATTTAGACTCTCACTAGCACCATTACTTCCTCATCCTTGTACCCATACAAAAGACCATTTTATAAAGCCAGTTTTGGAATATTTTGGAATTTTTTGGCGGACGCCGACAAGGCACCTCCAGAAACTACCCAAAAAGACATTTATTCTGGTGCTGACAGTGTTGATCTCAACTAGATAGAGAATGCCACACAACTAGTCCCTATGGGGCGCCCATAGTACGACTTGAATTATAGTGTAGAATTTGTAGATGTACCCTTAAAAGTAAGGTCGAGAATGCTTTTGCCATACATATAATTTTAACCTTTCTTATGTGTATCTGTTTTGACGCTAAATGCAGGTATTTACAAAATCCAGGTGAATCTAGCAGTCAAAACATGGCATTCCTATTTTTCATGGTCCTTTTTCTTACCGACAAGCTTTTTATTTTATTTCCTTTTTATCTAGTTTCGGGGAGATCTAGGGAAATTTTCGGTATTTTGGGTGTGGAAGGTGATTCTTTTATCATGGGACAAAAATCGAGTCGCTTTGGTAGAAATATCTTTTTGCAATTGTGAGGAAAAATTAATACTCCTACGACCAGTTGTAATTAATTAATTTGACTTGAAATAGTTGACTATAAATGTTATTTTTAGATATTTTGTATACAAATAGCACACTTTATACATAGCTTGTGGCATATTAATGTTCATCACATAATTAAAGGCCGCTTATAAAAGACGACGACGACTTATCACATATATAAAATACCGTCATCCATAGGTCTTAAACAGAAAAATGCTCGGTCGTTTAATTATAAAGGCCTTTTTTCTGTCAGTGGCCATACATTATGACATTTTATAAGGCCGATTACACTCTCCAACTTGAGAAAGAAATAAAGAACGTGGATTATTATTATTATTGTGGTCAAAAAGTTTCATTTCCATAAAGGCTTTGTTTCGATGTTTTATGGGCCTGTCTGTACCTGTACGGATTGGGCGGCATTATATAGAACTGAAACGACTCTGCTGCGAAGGCCCCAAAGAAGAAAAAAGTAGTCGACCATCATTATATACATGTGTGTTATAATAGAGTATGCGGCGAGAGGTCTCGCGGAGGGCCCCCCCAAAACAACATAATTTACGACAGGGGATGTTTCACGAGAACGACCTACAAAAAACTTAATAGCTTATTTATTCAAAACGTGAAAAATTCAAAATGGCCGCGACCACGCAGGTATATCTATTCCTCTTCTTCTTCTTCACCATCCTCTTCTTCTTCTCGCCCATGAGTCCTCGCAGCAGCGTCTCCACATTTCACAAATAAGACCAGCTGAACTGAAGATTTGCATTTTTTACTTAACACTTTATTTAGGATGAAGATAATCGATCGATATTTCGCTTATCGCTCGTGTTTTATTAAATAAATTGCAGCAGCGACTTGCTAATTTGTGTGCCACAGGGTACCCACTTTGGCACTCTCGTCGTATTTTCAGATTTGAAGCATAACGATATGTAATTTGTATTACCAAACTGGTTTTTCTTTCCAATTCGCTGCACCAGCTCTTCGGCATCACTTCAAAATCAATCTTCGTGTGATCATTCAATGCAACAAGCCAATGTATTCATTTACTCGAATATCGGCATCATCGGGCTTTTAATTTAAAAATCCATGCTTTACGCTCTTTTTGTTTTCAAGAAGAAATCATTTCGAGAGGAAATTGGAATTTCTGGCTTTGTACGATTGTGGTTTCACGATTTCGTTATAGTCTCAATTTTTTCGGCGGTTCTAGTTCTAATCTAGTAATTTAGTTCAAAAAATATGTGAAGTGTTACATCATTTTTTTTACCTAAAACAGTTTCTAATTATCTAATTCCTTATACGACCTAAAATTGGCAAATGACAAAACTTAATTTCCATATGAATTATAATTGAAAATAAATGAATTCGTTCTAGTAACATGCAAGAACTCATGAAATTATTGTTATATCACTCTTGAAAAATCACAAGAAAGCAAATAAATCAAAATAATTGTATGCATGCAAGACTATTTAAATTTTCCCAACATAACGATCATATTCATTAAGAAAAATCCACAGCTCGCTTTCCCACTACTTTCCTGCATCAAGAGTATAATTTTGGGTTTTCGTAATTGATGATGATGATGATGGGATTTCCTTGATGTTTAAGACACTTTTGGACGCACGATGTAAAGAAAAGCTGAGAAAAGTCTTTGAAATTCAGCAGCTGTTTGCTTCTTCACACAAAAAAAAAATCCTGACAAGCACAAAACATGTTATATGACGTAATGTATACATAATTTTACAATAGCATCACTTAACTTATTTTTTTGTCATAATATTCATTCATTAATTTGCGAACTTGCAATGTGCAAATTACATTTGATTTATTCTTCAGCAGTATACAGGGTGTGGTAGATTTATCTATGCTGTAGGTAGTGCATAGAAAAATAAAAATGCACCCCTAATCCTTTGAGCATAGAGACAAGATAATAGGCTTTTATTATATCTTCAGTTGATCTGTTTGGTGGACGCATCTTGCACGTACACGAACAACGAATCCTTCGAAATAAATATTAAAGTTAATATATTAATTCCATTGTAGGTCGAAAGTTATGATACCCTTGTACAAATAGAGTATGTTTCCGGAGATATGCAAAAGCAGATTGCATTATTATGCTTTTAATCCAGTTCTAGCTTTTTAGATTCGGTGCAAAGCGTTTGTAATATATTTATTTGATGGTTGCCAGTTAATTAATGCAGGAGCGCGTTTCAGTGATAAGGATATGGTTTATGATCCTTGCTGAAGCAGTATCTATATACACATTATACATAATAGTCAACTTTAAAAGGGTTTGCAACACACACACACCACACATATAGATTTGATTTAATGGCCTTAACTTTTAATACCCCTCAATTAATAGCTTTCTATTCGGATCGGGTGGTTTGTTTGCACAAAATAGTACAACAAAGTTTGGGGCGTGATTTTTGAAATTTTCTTTGCTCAAGTCACATCATCTATTTTGGGGAAATTCATGAATAGAGGGCTAATGGAATCAAACTAATGCCATCCCATTGTATTCACACCCATATTGCAAGGGATGATTTCTACCTTCTGCGATGTATATAGATTACACCTTTAAGCAAATATATTTCCTCTCAAATATATTTTGACGCTATATTTTAAGTTGAAAAATTAACTTTATGCTTCACAGATTTGAAAAAAAAATCTAATTAATTGAAAAGTATTTTATAATGCCGAGATATTCCTATTTACTATTCTAAAATAGATTAAATTAAATAAAGAATAGCGAATAAATCCGGCTTGATCGTTAATTATGCTACAGTTGATTAAAAGGCATTCGCCTTAATTTATTCATTAAATTCAATTTCAAGTAAATTCCATTACATTCTTGTTGAAACAATTTTATTATTTATTTTATAGTCTTGCAACTAAAGGGAAAGAAAAAAGTGCAACTGTGTGCAACAACTGTAAATGTCATCGAACGTTCATGCATCGACTATATGCAATAAAAGCCGCATAAATTATTATTATAACTAAATAAAATTAATTTTATTGTTCGTTCGGCATTAAATTTAATTGTGGAACAAAACACTCGGTATATTTCTATGAATGGAATAAAGGAATTTATCTGAAATAATCTAGATATAGAAACTCCCCACGACAAATCACCGAACACATTTCAACTAGCCCATAAATTAAACAATACATGCATATAAATATCTTATCTTTTTCTAAACGAAATTATAACAATTGCACATCACGTATAAGAAAAATAACTAAAAAGAGCGAATAATCAAGGAGAAAAAAACGAGCGACAGATTTTGTGGCCAGATATGATTATATGCATAAAACATAAGTTATTGTGCTTGTGACAAGTGATGACGTTGTGGTATGTTATGTTGTATTATTGCCTTTATGTTCAATATCCCATATAAACGAGCCCTTATCGTATTTTAGCCGGCGTGGGTGGTCGGGTCGGTCGCGCTCTGAACTCAGATTTCAAATGATAAAATTTAATAATAATAACAACAATAGACCCACCAAACAACACTTCAACTTTGACCTATTAGCTATTTTTTATTGTGGTATTTTTCGACACGAAATTAAATGATGCCGGCGCTGAAATATAATGAAAATGTACACGTCAAGAATTTTGTATAATCGTATAACTTTTGTGTAATTTAATCAATAAATTAGTAAAGCAAGTCACGTCATTTTACAACAACTATAAACTATTTGAAATTATTGCCAACTATTTACGGACTTTGCTTTAGCTAATATGGGATGTACCGCAGTCATTTATTACAATTACAAAGTAGATGCCTATTAATCGTTTATTATAATTATATGACCGAGTATGTTTGTCGTTTAACTTTACAAAAACTAAAGCTACTAGATAATTCAGACTTTTGAATCTTGCATGGACCCCTAACGATCCTTAATCTATAGTTTTTTAAACTTCAAACAAAATTAAATAGACATACTTTGATGCATTATTGAAAAATGATCATCACGCAGCTAAATAATTTATTTTAAACTTTTCAGTGTGCGCTATAAATTTTTAATTTTCATCATTACCAACGTAAAGAAAATGCAGCCCTGTTTCACATGCACATATAGATGAAAATGAAATGCGTTTATAATTATAAGGTAGATTAAATAAGCGAGTCATTTCAGTTCTGAAGCTTTATAACAAGACCTATTATAATATTTATTATAAAGCGTTCAAACATTGTTTAATATTATTACACATACATATTTATAATATTATTTTTAATGACTGGTGAAGAGAGTAAATGTTCAAAATACACGCACAATTTGCATTTGGATTAACGTTTTGGTATTTTAATTATTCCACAACATTTCGTATGTTTTTACATACGCGACTTCTATAATGTGCTCATATATGTATGAAATAATGCGATAAATTACAAAACTTTTTTTTATTTGTCATGTTATTACATTTAATGCATATAATCAGTGGAAGTCTATCTTTATAGCCAATCTTGGCTATCGTAACAATGTTGTTAGTGCATAACACTTTACAATCATCGATTACGATTTTTCTTGTTTCAAATAATAGTGGATTACAGAAAGCGTTCACACCTTTGGCAAGCAAAGCAAATTATTTTTTTTTTTCAAAAATTTTAGTAGAATATTGAATCACCTGGTATATATTTGGAACACGTGCTGATCTCCGCCGAAGAAGTATCCATGTGTGATATGTGCTTAATGTAAAAATAAAAAGAGCATTCGGTTGGCAATTTTCGGTTTTTTCTTTTGGAGCCTCGGAACTGAAGAAAAGAAGAAGAAGAAGAAGGCTTCCACCATAGTTGCAGTCATATGCCACACATGGTGTTATGCAGTGCCGTGCGTGTTGGGTGAGGGCTGCAAGGCGTTGCCCATAACATTGGACCCAGCCAATGAAAGCTTTAGGGCTTTCTGCAGCAACAACAACCGGCTCTGCTTGTATTTTATATTACCTATAGAGAGAACAGAGAAACGAGACTATAAGCATACACATTATTTTTTAGACATCTGTTAATCACCTGGTTTGGGTGCACCGCATATTATATACAAGGCTATTAAGAAAAGAGCGCCATGAGTGTGGAAGATATAGGGACGGTGTCATGTGGCTTTTATACCGCAGGCTACAAACATTATTACGTACGATTCCTTTTATTATGCGATACCATTTTTCGACTAATCAAATTGCTCCTTTAATTAGAAAACTATCCAATATTTAATTGCGCCTGAATTAGTGCGATGCCTCGCCGCATGGCGCAGCGGTAATTCGCGTCGCCAATAGCTGAAATGTACTAACAGATAATAAAAGGGCGCTCATTTGCAAATGTCTGCACGTTTTGTTTATATGGACACAGCATTTTTCGTCATTCCAAATTATCTAAAAGAGAAAAACCGAAATGCACACGCATCCCCCAAAATAACGAAAACGCCGACGGTTTATGGTAAAAGCAAAACGTGTTTATTGCCCGAAATTTCTCATTATAATTCTTGTCTTGCAATTATTTTCAAAATTAAGTTGATGGGATGTGTGTGGAAAAATTAATTCGTTTAATTAGTTGCCATATAAACAAGTGCAGTGTGTAATTAGTTGCGTTTTTCTCTCCACTCTGGCTGCAGTGTTAATTATTATTGAAATGATAATTAATTTAAAGTCGATGTTGTTTTTTTAATTAACTCTAGAAAATTGTATCAAATTTATTTTTTTGCTGTTAGTTGAATGATGATGAGAATGAACGCATGTGGAAGGTATCGAACTACTATGTAATTTAACATGTATGGATTTTTATTATATACAATTCCAAGTCAAATGTTCTACTCGTCTATATTCACGGAGAGTTAGGTGACAAAATAATGATATCCTTACTTTTATTATTACATACAACTTGTAACTTGTATTATAGCTTACGATTATAATGAAAGGTTTGGACGTCAAACATGAAGAACTATTAATAAAACCATTTTTTTTGTTCGTACTTCATACATATATGAGCATCACATGAGTGCATAATAGACTTTCAAGTGTTTAACGTGTTTAATAACATGTTTTACATGCGAGTTCATTTTTCATATTTTTTTTATTTCGGAAATTATATTTGTAAAAGTGTCGGACGTAATTACCCGTTTTGTTCAATTAATTTTTCCAAACGTATATTATTTCGTTTTCTATATAATAAGCCAACCAAAATTCGTGACATGTTTTTTTATTTATTTTTTTTTCGAAAGTCGTTAATGAAATTATGCCGGTCTGCTGATGTAGCCTTGTTAAGCACTAAAAAATTCATAAAACATTAATTTATAGTAAAACAAAATTAATTATTTGGTATCAAAATTGCTTTGCCATAATATCGGAGAAAAATGCAAACGATCCTTCTGATTTATTAGAAATAAATCATGGAAAGCTCCGAGCTTTTACTTTGTTGTAATTGGTTTTCAAGCTTATAAAGTGCTAATTTGCGAGCGTAAATGCAATGACATAAAGATGAAGCAATCAAAAAATGTACAACATAATACCACACAACTTAATAAATAATTCATCAAAAACAACAACGCGTACACATGTAAATATTTTCATTTATAAACATGTAAAGCAATTTACATGCAAATTTATAGACGCACAATTTATTTTTCCTCCAATTTCTTATCTACGAACTATAGTTCATTGTCAAACATAAATATATATTTAATTATATAGTTAACTATTTAATTATATAAGATCTGGAAGAAATTTACATTTACATGGCTAATTATTTTTTGGGCCAAACGAAAAATATCACGAAATACTACTAGACCTCAAAAAATATGCCATTATGTAATTATTTGGTCGAGTTGATTGATAGGTTATTCTGAAAGTAAATTTGCATTTTTCAATTTAGTAAATGAATTTTTTCAATTACTTATTGGCACTATACATAATGTCCAGTTTAATGGGAGATGCAACAATAATTAGTAGGTAGTGTATGGAAGACATACCGTATGCATCATATAAAGCTAATTAAATAATTTTAATTATATCACAACTGTGTGTGTAAATGGAATTAATGGCACGTTCAGATGAAATGGATCCCAACGGATCTTATTATATCGTACGAATTGTCATGTCATTAATGATTGGGAGAAAATATTGTTGATGTGGTATGACTGACGTATTAATTAAATTGGATCCTTTTATTATATTGGGAGTGCATATTATAATATATCCAACTGACAATTTAATTTATTCATTCGGTGTAGGAACAGCTGCGCTCTTCTAAATGCACTCTGCGGACAACTTTTTTCTATTAAAAATAAAATAGTTAAATATTTCCGTAATGATTAGTTCGTTTCTCCAACAGACAACCTTGAGAGAGCGGTCCACTCACACAAAACAAATCAAAAAAGTGAACCGAAAAAAAAGCCAACCGAAAAATTTTCGGTTTAGCTAAACTAAATTGTGGTCGGGTTTAGTTTCGACTCATCCTACAGTTGGATGGTGTCAGCCACAACTCACTTTTTTACCCAATTCCTACGAACAATCATTTATTTCCTATAAACAATTCGGAGAACTCCAAAAACTATCAAAAATATTGACGTCATATTTTCAAAATGGCACCACAAACAAAAAAACCAATTTCAAAAGCTCATAACTCATTTCGAAAAGCTTGACCAGAACTGATGGTATAATTTCGTAAGTATCAAGCTGTTATGAGTAACAAATAAATAATATAATGCATAGTATAAAAAAAATGGTAGATAAGTCATGTCAAGATTGGAAAATTGACTACACACACTACTAATTATAGCATATAGCCGAAAATATTTCATCAAAGTCAAGAAAAAGGCTGCCTTGTTGGTCAGCCTCTTCCGATGCCATGCCGCCCCTTCAAGTCAAAATAACCTTTTTTTTTTGTAATATATTAGGCCGCTACATGCTCGTTTCCATTTTTAATGTTGTTGTCTGATTTGAAGAGGCTGATGGTGCAACAAGCACCGAAACCAATTAATTCGTAGCCTCGATATTAGTTTTCTTATAAACGAAAAATGGCGTTCCCCACTACTCAGCAGCAGGTCATCATTATATTATATTACGAAGTAGATTTAGATAGAAGATGGTCTCTAAATTATGTAGCACCTCTGGCATTCAAAATCTATATTTTAATAATACATTATTATTATTTTGATGTGTGTGCTGATATGAAGATGTAGTTAAGAAGTTCTGATTAGATAGAAAGTTGTGATTACGCTACTCGTAAATTAAATGATATTATATGCTTGAAATTAATAGTGATTGGATTTTATTGAAGGCTTAGTGCTAAAATAAAAAACGTTAAAAAATTGGGTACTTTTAGCACTCGTGCAAAATTTTTGTGGAAGAAGTGCTAAGAATATTTTTGAATTTCTTGTATTTTTAATAATCTATTAAATATTTTAATGTTGATAGCTAAAGCGAATACGTTTAAAAAGTTGGTTGAATATGCGCGCGGTGTTACAAACAACACTAATCGAGATGCAGGTCTGTTAACTGCATCTCCACCAATAAGGATGCATTTCGGTTCACAATCACAGATGCAACTTGGGTGGTCTGGCGTTTTGTTTTACTTGTTCCAATGCCTCCTTTTATAAATTCAACCTCGCCGAATTAAGAGCCGGTCTTCTCCAAGAGATGCAGCCTATCTCTTACTTATCATCTCGCTTCCTTACATCTAATTATATACAGATACCTCTCTTCTCTCTATACCTGTGTGTGTGATGTATATAACTATATGCGGCCTTTTTTACGTCTTTTTATTTTAGATCAGGACCGTAATTTGGAATTTTACTCAATTTAGTTGCACGACAGATTTTTTTTGAGCTTTCAAGATGGGTTGCAGGACCAATTTTCGAATTGTCTGTGGCCCGGTATATGAAGAAAGAAATTCGTATTTTATTATTGCTGGTTTTGTTGTTGAGATCATCATAGCAGAAGCTGCTGTGCTCGTTGTGGCACCTTTTAACATTTTCAAAGTATGTGTTTTGCAACTCGCCTCTTTTATTGTGCATTTTATTTATCTGTCGTTTTATGTGTTTATTTAATGCATATAACTTATCGAACTTATGGCATTATTTACTTCATTTAAATATTTTAAATTATACAAAGTGAGGTCAAAAGGCAGGATGATGAACTTTTGGAACACACGGTATTAATTAGTGCTGCTTAAGACCAAACACAATTCAATTTTTTTCTCAAAATAAACGCGCAATCGCTTAACATGAGAAGCACGTAATTTTCAAAACAACAAGCGGCAATAAAATTATACATACCTAATTAAAATCATAAGTAATTAATTAAGCAATTAAGAAATATTTTCACACATCAATATTCAAAGCCAAGCGCGTATTTTATTAAATAAATATTTTCCGGTTGTGGCAACAAATTAATTCTACACACACAATTTATAATGAGTTAATTAAGGCTCGAAAATAAAGATTTAATTGCATTTTTTCTACTTAGCTCCATTTATACGAGTATATTTAAATGTAGCCATAGATGTCGACATCATGACTATGATTGCTGCTGCTTTAAAATTACTTTGCATAGTTATCTTGATGTTGGACTTCAATTCGAATCTCAATCATTTTATATATGTGGATGAAATAATCATAAAATCTTCGTCTCATTGGCCACTCCCTGTATATAAATGCACAATTCCAGATAATGAAGATTATACCAACTTTGAGTCACTATTAAATCGTACCTACGATTAACAAGTGCTCGTCACTTCACAATGGATCTATTTGACAGGCGTCACTTGCCTGTCACTCATGATTGTATCGCTTATAGATACATAAGAAATTTACATAAATTTCCTAGGGCCACTAAAAATTCTTTTAATAAAAATTGGTTTGGTACCGGCGCATCCACCAAAATAAGTCTATGGAGGAATTAGTCGAAATGGAAAAGAATTTTGACACTTTTTAGTTTTTGGGAGATCCAGTTATAAAGGGGCTAGTTTTCTTATGATTTTTAAAAAGTAAACTGTCAAAAATTTGACACTTTTTGATTAGCTATACTTTTGGTTGCAATTTGGTCTCTAATTTCACAATACCTTGCATTTTGCTGAATAATTTAATTTCTAGTTGACTTGTCTTGTAATATTGCATCGAAACGTACTTGTGCTGCAAATAAAGACGAGGCCAAGCAATACATGTCAATCAAAACAAATGAATGTGATTCAATTGAATGGACGCAATGATGCCTGTTATTATTCAATTACATTGTGTGTGTCGATTGAGTCTACACTTGATCGATTGCACTTTTTACATATCATCATTCACAAAAAATATATTTGAATTAAAATCACTTTTTAAATCGAAATTAAAATAAGCAAATAAGTTGATTGATTTCGAAATTTGTTTGTGTTGTACGTGAATGCGATTGTGTTGCAACCGCCGCCGCCGCCGCATATTGGTACCTATTATATAAATTTAATACATGATACATTTTCATCCGCATATCGCTGCACTCTCATGGCCGAGTGCTGTAAGTAAAGCTTCGAGATAAGGCACGATCTGGCCATTATCCACGTTACAATATTTTCAAATGAGAGAGAAACGAGATGAGTGTGGTGAATTTTCGAGTTTGTGCCGCCAGCTTATTATCGTCTCTCTTTATATACATAAATATATAATAGACATCTTACTTATCCTTTAATTTCACCAACATATTACACAATATTAAGCCGCTCAAGAAAATGCTTTACAATTTTATTATCACATATAATAAACGATCTTTCACATATAACAAGCAAAAGTGCTTATTTTATGCAATAGAAAAAAATATTACTTGTTAGGAAAAACGGGATGATGAACGCTTAATTCTATCTCATTATCTATAGAGAGTTTAAACTAAAGGTGTCCAATTTATGAACTAAATTTTTGGCGGGCTGTCAAATAAAGCACTGCATAATCTTGTAGTTTTATTAAAAAAAATGCAAATAACGTACTGCATTTCTCGAATTATATGAAATAACAAAAAAAAGGGATCTGATTGATGGTCATCATTATTATCATCATTATCATCATAATCAGCATCATAGGTAGGCCGCGAGATGTGGTTACGCGGCATCTCCATTATAAAATGATAAAAGGAGAAAGAGAACGCGGATTATAACGAGGTGCACTCGTGAGCAAAGAGAAGCTAAAGAGTCAGTCACTTCAAACGAGGACCACACACATCGATAGCAAAAGCTGTGCTTTGCTGCTCCCCTCCCTTTCCTGCTACTATATTCCTGCTGCTACTAAAAGAAGTTGCTTGGGCACACCAAAGGTGGCGCTAACTGTTTGCCTTTAAAGCGAAATTAACACTATCCGACGGTTTCGGTTCTCAAATTTAATTTTGTTTTATGAGTCCGGAATTAAATTAATAATTTCAATTTAAAATAATATTTTATTGTTTTTTTTTAGTTGCTGATTTCCAATTTCATCGTGAAATGAGCGATTTTCGATGTTGCATTGTGTTTTGGTTTGCAATTATCGTTAAATTGGATCAAATTTAATAATGTGATAAATCAGCACTGAAAGCAAACATTAAAATTACGTGTAATTATCTGATAAGACGAGTAATTAACACTTGAGTTAAAAATAGAATTATTTATTTCTTATAATTATTTTTTGAGGTAATATTATTTTATGATATAAAGACGCATTTTTTTTAATGTCTCATTTACATACAAGTACGAGTAAATAATCAAATTACCATACGCAAGAAGATATTTCATAAAGACGAAATTTAAAACCGATATTAAACAAGACTATTAAATAATTATACATGATAACGTATAATTACAATATTATCATAATTATATTAATTAATACGCATATGGCTTCATAATAATAATTATATCAAAAAATTCAAATAATTCATTTTATTTATAAGCTTGATTGTATGGCATACAATTTAATTAATTTACTACATGAATTAAATGTAATTGAAATTCAAATTGAATTTTTACAAATTCTTAGCTTCAAATTAAAAATATTTTTTCAACCTTCAATTGAGTATTTTTTGCGTAAATATAGTAAAAGTCAATAGTCAAAAGTAACATAATACATCCATACAGTATGAATGATTTTTTTCAGTCGCCACATGGGTCCTCACGAGGACAATACGACACCGGCATTAGATCACACAGTATTATCCATCAGATAAAAGACATTGCATCTTTTCTACTATGCAATAATTTTTTCGATGGCCACCTAAGTTGCATGAGAAACACACAAACATAAAATTTCCCTTCGAAAATCATCATCCAATTCTATATCGTTATTTTATCAAAGACACCGCAAAATTGCTTTTTATAGCGACAGGCTGAAGAAGAATAAAAAAAATGTGTACAAAGCTCAGCTGGGCAATAATGTTCTGTGAAGTTTATTCAATTTCACAGAATTTCTTCTGTATTTCGTAGAAAAATGTTGGAATTCTTTGAAAAATATGACTCATGGGATTATTTTGGGTATTATTGTTAAGGTGGACCACAAAATTGGGATTAAAATGTTAAGTTATTTATTGGTTGAAATTTTAGGAGATTTTAAGTTCGAAAAATTCGATACACATTTTTTTAATGGGATTACCTCAGCCAATTATTTATTTTTTAATTAGCCAAAGTAAATTAACACCAATGAACTTTTCCTGCAATAATTGGATTTCTTTATACATGATTGTCTTTTCCATTAAAATCGCTTAAGTAAAAGTCACTTTGTTAACAAGATTGATTTGCCTGTATATCAAAGTTTGCAACCAGACACAAATCTCATTTTCAACTTCCTTCAGTTCCTCCAACAGCAAAAAAAAAACGAACAGAAATCCTTTTCAATAGACATTTGAACGGAAGTAATTTTTTTTCAATTGTGGTTTGAATCAAGCTATTAAATGTTTCGTTCTCTGGATACAAAACGAAAAATTAACCTGCGCTCCATCTCACTTCTTGCAATCAGCAAATCCAATTCAATGGGTCTCACCCTAATAATATACGAAAAAGCAAAAGGCGCATATAATCATGTTGGAGCAGCCGCTCCCCTTTCCGGCACCGTGTCTATATAACCTAATGTAACCCAAAATGCTTGCTCATACTATTTAGTTTTAAGCGAATTGAGTTTCTTTCGGCCAAAACCACCCCAATCGCATCATGGAATAGAGCCAGAGAGCGATATGGTTATATATCGATTGATTTTGGCGGGGGTGGAAATCTTCAACACACCTAGTGTTCGTTGTCGAGGGTGTGGAATTCAATTTTCTACATCACTTGGAAATAAAATCAAAGTCTGCGGTGTGCGCTCTTTATCGAACGCCAGTCGACAAAATTAGACTTGTAAGGGATCGATGTTCGCCTTATACTCGAACAAGACCATTATTATTGGGGTTGTTTGTTATTGTTGTTGTTGTTGGTTCATCCCTTATAAACCAGAATCTTCGATTCGATGCATTCACTGATGTATGTTTTATTTATAAGCCGCCTTTTGGATATGCGATTTATTTCGAACAGAGGGGTTGCTGATGTATTTCTTTGTCCACCTTATAACATAGAGGTGACGACAAGCAATTTATTGCGCTTGGTGTAGTTTTTTATATTTTTGGAAATGTTTTTCGTTTCACGACAAAATAAACTGATAACCATCTTCATATGGTAATCAAAAATATTTTTATAATTAAATTTGTATACCTGAACTACATGAATCATTAATCTTGTTTGGTGAACAAATTAGTATGCACGATTTTTCGGAACATGTAGGAAATAGGCTTGACCTAGCCTAATCCAATTTAACTTAGTCAATGTTCTACTAAATTTATTTTTTATTTTTTATTTTGAGCGAATTAAGTTAGCTATGTTCTCGGTATAGCGGGGAATCCCCGCATAGAGCTTTCAAACTTGCCATAAGAAAACTTATCGTTTGATATTGATTGATTCTTTAATTTTATTATAATGTTACCAACAATATTTATTGGAACTAATGGAAAGTAAATGATCAAATCTATTAATTATGACTTATATAAAAAGTTAATCCAATAGGAAATTACGTCTAATTAATTAAGCAGCGCACTTTTAACTTAAAGAATATTATTTTTACTACTTTTGAATACTCAGACAAAATAATTGTTTTTTTTTTATTTCTGAGTATACACTCTTTTAAAGCCCTACGTGCGCTGTCAAGAATACTTTATGGTGCTCTGTTTAATTGTTTTACTTTGAAAGCGAAGATTGTTTTGGGTAGGTATATCGGAAAGCAGACTTTGACAACAGTTTTATTGCATTATAAAATTGTCACCGATGCGCGTCTATAGAATGCGCTTTTGTATTATACACCTTTTAACTTGAACAAAGGTAGAGTATACATATAAAATTTGTTTCGAAAATATTCACAAACAATTCGTATAGAAAAATATATCAATCATTAGGTTTTTTATTAATCATCATATACAATTGAAGACCCGCATAATTATATAGTCAACCCCTCATTTCTTTTGTAATGACGATAATCAATAAATATCGATAGGTTATTTTCTTATAGTTTTAGAAAAAGAGAAAATTACTTTCCAGTGCTAAATTGAACAATAAAAGCGACTTGTAGCTTTTCTTGAAAAGCTGTCGTCGAAGGATCATTAAAATAGCAAAAGTATGACAGCTATAGTGTTTTGTCATTTACGGTGTATTTAAAATGACACCCCAAACAAAAACAAAACCTTGAAATCCCTTTATATCCCGAAAACCGCAAACAATGGATTATTTCAACCCCCCAGATTCACTTTTACTGTGTCAAGGATGAGGAACCTAAACAAACCCGGTGGGTGCGTATAATTTCGTTTTGGGACCTTTGAATTTTAATTTTAAGTCGAAAAAGTAGAATTACAGTAGGATACGCGTGATGAATTTGCCATGGTTAACAAGATAATATTCCAGTTCAGGTAAATCCTTATAACAGGATCTCGCACGGTGTGTAACTAAAAGGAAAACAATTGTTGAGAGGGTGGAAAAGGGCTTTTGTTGCCAAATGTAAAATATTTTGTCGTGTTTTGACAGGTAAGATATACACACAATTTTGTTACGCTACACGCATGATTAATGCGAAATACTTTTTTAATTTGCAAAAGAAATAAAATTGTTAGATAAATGTTTAATGCAAGATAGATAACACATTGCATTTCATATAAATACAATAAGGGTAATAAATTTCTTTCGAAAACAATCACTTTGATATCGAATTAAAAAAAATGCAAAAACAAGCAATTTATATTATTATAAATTGTCTATTGTTTAGCGCAAATTTAATCAATCGTACAATAAAAGATTACAGTATTTACGACCACTAAGATTAATTAAAATAAGGCTTTATTGAAAAAAAATACTAACTTTAATGGACTGCATGCAGACTAATTTTATAAACATCAATAATATTTTCGAAAACCTACGCAAAAAAATAAAATTCTGCGTATTGATTATTTTTGGAAAATGCATCAAGGCACTCTATATTTAAATTTTAAATAATATTTAATTTTTTAAATCAAACATTTTTTTTTAGAATTAATAAATAAATTTGGACTCATCCATATCGCACGGAATAGTGTTCGAACAAAGCCTTCGGCAAAATTACTCAATCAGTTCTATTATACAATCAGAAAAAAATATTTGAATGGAATCAACATTTCAATAGAACGGTCTAGGACCATGCAAATAAATAAAGAGCGCCAACAAGAAAAATCACCAATTTATGAGATACATATAGATATAGAAGAGAAAGAGATTGATAAAACCATTATCTAAAAACCACTTATTAATTCATACCCACTTATATGTATCATATTGAATTACAACGTTTACATTGCCAAACCCCGCCTCGAATCAACAAAAACTAACATGCTTACGTCTCAATCTCGTAATTCCCATCCCCACCAAAACGTAAACCACACCAACCAGAATTACGCATCCTGCCATCCTTGCACCAAAACCGAAGAACGTCTCCAATATGACCGACAAAGATGGCAAACAGACATATCCACGAGAGTGATAGCGATAGAAGTAAGCGCGCATAGAAGCGCATGCTTTCAGAGGCGTGGTCATCGATAGTCACTCTTCGTAATAAAGATGACTATTTTGAAAACTCACTCAGTGTGACAGCGTACTTTTCGAGGTAAACACTTGATCCTAGTGTGCCAGGAGCGACAAGTGTGTTGAACTTGCTTTAACCAAAATATACCCTCTCTCATTTTCTGACTCTTATATTACTACTACTAGTTGTTCTCGATAACGCTTGTGTGCGAGTGAACATTTTTTTTCTCCACCCTTAACATTATGGCATTCGAGGATCGATCGAGTCCGAATACGGCCACCAGTCCATCTGCAGCGACTAGCACCACAACGCAAACTTCAATGAATTCGCCAAACTCACCGGAATCGACAAGGACATCGCCGTTTACGTGCATGACCATCTCGACATCTCAACATAATGACAACAGTTACATTACGAGTACATCGCCATCGCAACATTACATCATACCAAAAGTGGAGCCAGAAAGATCGTTTTTCCGAATCACATCGTTTGCACTGTCCAGTCCGAAACGGGAAATCCTGGACGACAGACAAACGCCGGAAAGCTATCGATCAGCATCACCTGGACCCGAACCAAATGAACCCACCATCCAAACATTGAAATATTCCATCAGGAATATTTTGCAACCGGAGTTTGGCAAATCGGCCGTTTTGAACACGAAGAAGCCCAGTTCAAGGATCAGTTTCAAGCCGTACGAGGCGATTGCTCCATTGGGGAGTTTATGTCAAACCGTTTCGCAAATCGGTTGTCCCAGTCCAAAGAAGCCAATAGCACCACCAAGAGTGCAGACTCCGGAAAGTCCAGCTTTGCCGAATCCCGAGGAGGTGAAGAAGGACGAAAGTAATGTGCCCACTTTGTGGCCAGCTTGGGTCTATTGCACTCGCTATTCGGATCGACCCAGTTCAGGTAGGGCTGAGCTTTTATAAATAGAACCGTTTAAAATGCACTTAAAACTACTCGATGATGTACAAATTTTCTAGTAGATTTTTTAATTTTAAGTGGTTCCTATTGACACCTAGCTCTCAACTTGCACATTTATCAAATCTATCAGCGAAACTTATATTTATTTTCTTTTTCTAAAAAGGTCCAAGATCACGTCGTATGAAGAAACCAGCATCCGCTCCGACTGGAGCCAAACCGCCACCGAGTGAAGACAAACGTCCACGAACTGCGTTCTCCAGTTCGCAATTGGCGCGATTAAAGCACGAGTTCAACGAGAATCGTTATTTGACTGAACGTAGAAGGCAGCAGTTAAGCGCTGAGCTTGGATTAAATGAGGCTCAGATCAAGATTTGGTTCCAGAATAAACGGGCTAAGATCAAAAAGTCGTCTGGTCAGAAGAATCCGTTGGCGTTGCAATTGATGGCGCAAGGATTGTACAATCATTCGACGGTCGCTTGTGATGAGGATGACATGCCGTTGATGGATTCTTAGGTTTACGAGGGGAAAATCAGTATAGATCTCAGTTCAATGTAATTTATTTCTTTTTGTACAAATTAATAATCTTATTCTATTTTATGTAAATATGTATGTAAGAAGAGGTTAATTTTAGTAACGATGGGCATGTACTACTTATAATAATATAATTGTTTAAAAAAATTAAATATTATGTTTAATAGCGACTGAATTTGTTTGAAATTGATGTGTGTTTATTTATTAGCTTTTAGAGCCTTATGTGCAATGTTATGAATATTTTTGTGTAAATATGTAAATAATTACAAATATAGACATCGTTCTTACTTGAAATTTGCGGTTTTAATTCATATTCCTATTTGCAATTCCAATTTTTATAAATAATTTTGAAAATTATTCGAGACAAACAAGTTTTGCCTTTAATATAAACAAACAGTTAAATACTTCAATCAATAAAATAAAATATATTGAAAAATTATGTAGGAATTTTTTTATAACCATACCAATAATCATAAATTATAAATAAATTTATATATTTATGAACCTTTAATTGATTTGTGGAAAGTGCCTAAAAATGATAAATAATTTTGTAAGAAAACCCAAAAAAGGGTGGGAAATAGCGTCACAGCCCCAAATCAAATAAATTTTGCCCATTAACCCTCGTTATATACAAATGAGACAAAATAATATATAGTGTCTGTTTCCTTGCCGTTTGGTGCAAGTCGTTCAAATTTTCTAAAGGCCGACATTTGTCTCTAATTAGAGCAATTGTGGTGTGCAGTTAGTAAACTGCAAAAGGACATTAGGGCGGTATTAAGTCGCACTTGAAATATATATGGGTCCATTTGGGAACCTTATTATAGTGCCATTTACACACACCAGAAATTCGTTATTGAGCATATCATGAATGAATATGTAAGCTAATATTCTGTTTGTGTGGTGCATAAACTTCCTTAAGGAGGGTTGTTATTACAATAGGATGGGCCTTATTTATTACGCAGTTAAAGGGTCATCAAAGCCATGTTAGCCATATTTTTAAAAAACAATTCCGTATAATTTTCAAAGCACAAAAATGCATTATGCAAAGCGAATAATTCATTTTTGTTACTCTTTATAGCATGAATAATTTATCAGACGCTCATTTACATGGGAATTTTAATCATTAATTTCTCAATAATGGAAAGAAGATGTTAAAAATGTAATTAATAAAAATAAAAAATAATTAATGTTCAAGATAATGAAAATTACGGAATTTTTATTTTTATAAACAAAATTTTAAATTTAAATGTAAAATTGGAAACAATTTGGTAAATGCTGCAACATTAAACCGAATAATCAAAAATTATGAAATGATTGTACAACTCATTTAGTTTAAAAGCTGGAAAGATAAAAGAACGGCATTTATTTCCGCCGCCCATAGGTAATTACCAAAAAATGTATACAAAATACTCATCAGAATAATGGAGAGTTCGTTAACGAGAAGACTATTTCCTTATGAGTTAAACAAACGTCATTATCCTCATCGTTGGCAAAGATAATTATAATCATATTAGAAAACAATATTCAGATTTCACGCCAGCCAAGCACACAAATTAATATCATCAGCAGCAAGTCTTTGAAGAGGAGGAGAAGAAGACGAAGAGTGCCTCGATCCATTCTTCCTCCTCACCAGTATATCGGTTGTTAAACATCACGCTCTGGCTCTATAGTTAAGGAAAAAGGGGGCTCATTACGCTGACTTGGTGAGAGAGTGAATATGCCGACAGGTTTATCGCCATCAGGCGACCCCGCAATTTACTTTGCGAAGAAGCGAAACTAATAATGTTGATATTTTGTGTGTTCGAAGATAAATAAATGTGTAATTTTTCCATTATGCGTGGTATTTATTTTTCGAATCAACAAACTTAAAAGCTTCAAAAGAGATAAATAAATAAATATGGACCGCTAAAAAGTGTAACATAGCGGAGCGAAGAAGGATTGTCAGAATAGTCAAAGAGCCGCCCTCATTAGCACAACGCCAAGATACATTGCCTTCTCTTATATCTGTTTGTGTGCCTTTTAATGACATGACACGTAAGAGCACGGTCTATTAGATGTTAAATGTTCAAATGACATTTCAAATAAATTTAATTACTCTTTGAGTCTGGACTACATCGACCAAAAAGTCGCTCTAATATCATGTGATTTATTACTCTATGATTTATGTCCGATTATTTTTGGAAACTCATTTATTTAATGAATACCATTTTCATGCCATCTAAATAAAACATCGTCTAATTAATTAATGCACACACGTTAAACCAATTAGAGAATCACGAAACTATTGAAACTCGTGCTAACTAATTTCAATTAATATGACCGCATGCGTGGAACATCAACATACAAACAATTCATTTAACAATTTCAATTGCAAATACTATTCTCTAAAATTTTGCCAAAAAATATATCAAAATAGACAAAAATTACACCAAAAAAATGTGTTCTTCCGAATTAAAGAGAAGATATAAGGCGTTTTAATGAAGATACAGTCTTGAAATTTAACATACTTTTAATAAATGATCGTTTTTGTATATGTTCCAAGTTTCAAGGATCTAGGACAATTGGAAGTATTTTTTTTCTGGAGTCTTCAATACGCTCTTAGAAGAATTCAAGAAATCGTTAAAAATAATGCTAGAATTTTGAAATTTGGAACAAAAGTATTAATTGGTCAAATAATAAATTCTTGAAAATTTCAGCAGTCTGCGTCAAATACAACTGTCAAAATTTTTACCGTTACAATATTTTCTTTAAATTTTTTGATTTAAAGAGAAGGTTTAAGAAGTTTCAATAAAGATACGGCCTTGAAATTTAAGACAGCTTTATAAAATAAGAGTTTTGGTACATGTTCCAAGTTTCATGGATCTAGGACAATTGGGAGCATTTTTCCAGTCATTAAAACTTTGACTTTTAGTTCTACTTTGTATCTCTAACTTATTTTTGGCACAAATTACAAAGACAGACAATATTTTTGGAATTTTTTTCAGCAATTATTTGCATTTACACGTAAATTCAAGACGCTTTGATCTGATGTTAAATGCATTTCTGGAATTCTTCAAGAAGACGAAAAGAAAAAACAAGACGAAAATCCCAATGGGTGGGTGATACAAACAAACACACAGTAATGTAATACTTTAGACCGAATTTAATGGCTTTCAAGATTAGATTAACATCAAAGCTGCGAGCTTTAATAGCCTCGATTTTAACGGCCACATACCTGTTTTGAAATATTGAAAATAAATTAACACTTTCGGCTTTAATTTCAAATATTTTATCGTGCTTAATTAATTGAATAATTAGTCAAAGGAGACTTATGCTCTAACGTCAATGTTACCACTTCTCGCCGCCATATTGCATATTAAAGTGACAGTAAATACGTCATATGTAAAAATAAAAAGATGAGAGAGCTTTTGGTGCATAATAGAAGTCGTTGGAGCGCGCACTTTGTGGTTCATGATGGGATCATTAATTCATCTAAACAAATGGTCAACAGGCTCAAATACAAGAAGCGTTTAATAATCAGATGATAATATCGGATCCGCTGGAAAAGAAGACATGGGGGACATTTGAAATTCATATAAGAGAGAGCCGAGAATAATTGGACCCCATTAATGAGTCGCAGCAACAACGAAGGGGTCGGCAGAAATGTCCATGGGCCATCAGCCGCCCCGTTCCAATTTCCTTCTCTCTCTCAGCCAGCCAGCTCATTCCATGGAGAAGAAGAACAAACACACAGTTGGGCGGCAGTTGTCATGTGTCTTGTTAACATTTTTGGCGCTAGTGTCGGGTGTCCGGTTACGCGACCTAAACCACTACTGCACGGGTGGTCTCCACTTGATTTATAACGCCGCCAACGTCATTTAAATAAAACATTAAGTACATTACCAACTCGCCATCCTTCTTCTGTGCATGCAGAAAGGGCTTTGTGCTGCCATAATCCACTCCATGAACCAGTATTGCACTTTTTGCAAAAAACGACCAGAAAAAGCTTGGCAAATATGCCACTAGTTAGCGCTCGCTACATGTCTAATTGCTGAAAATTAACGCTCTTTGTGAAAAACAGTTGAAAATATTTATTTGTTTAGCAATTTTCGTTAAAAATGCTGATGAAATTCTCGCTAAAGGTATGCACATTAAAATTGCATTTCTATGGCTTGTTTGCTCTTTTATGAACATGATTGCCATTGTTTTGCCTTCGCCTTATTAGACAATATGAATTGCAAAAATTAATTAGATTAGGTTAGCTATTTTTGGGTTAATTTTTATATGATGTCCAAGAATTATTGAACGAAACTTGAACAGTTACGAAACTTAAACAACTTTATTATTAATTAAAGTGCGATATAAAAGTTGCATAGAAAAAATTCTCAATTATTAATTAAGACCTACTTAACGAACTAATGAATGAAATAATGAAAGAAGAAAAAAGGAAAACGGTTGTTTCTATTCTATTAGAGACTGTAACATAATATTATAAATTAGAGTTTGTTGATTGAAACTTTGGAATTTAAATAAGTTTCAAGAATGAAGTTGACGTCATCAAGTGATCAAGTCCGGCTGCTGACAAGCAAAACGATTGCAAATTGCAGATTTGTCACGCATTCCGTAAACTTTTAAATTGAATATCTCGCACCCTTCACACCAAAGTGCTTGGTGTGTTTTATTAAATCATTCGATTGGAAGGGTGGATAAATCGCGCTGGAGCGCGGCGCGAGCAAAGTGATGTTTTTAGGGGTGGCTTGTTTTACTATGCGAAAAACTACACTTGAAGACGAGATTGTTGATGATGGCGAGGCGAGGGTGCAATCGAAATGCTTCATGCATAGAGAATTTTATTTACTGGAAGCTTTTTATTCACTATGAGTTTATTTTCGAAATATCAAGGCGTTTTTTTCGTTAGAAGAAAGTTGGTTTCTCAAATGGGGCAAAAATGTTTTCAAAACAGGTGAACTCTGCCATAACAAGGCGCCCGGATCGTCAAAAAAACATTTTAATATTAATTAATTAAACAATGAATAACTTAAAAACTATCAACTCTATTGAAAAACTGATTGCGTTTTTGGATTCTACGGATTTTTTTATATTTGTGTACCAAATTTCATCAAAATCCGTTAAAGTTTAGGTTCTACAAGAGAGCGTCGATGCAGTTGTGCATCAGACTATTAAACGGTCATTCACCTCGCGCGACAAAACGATTACGATTACGTAATGCGTGCTGCAGTATTATGCAATTGAGGAATGCGCGTTACTCGCACTGCCGGCTGCCCCACTTAAGGACCACGTCATTCTGGTGAGGGAATTTCGACCATAATGACTGTGGCCGTGCGCTTGCGCAGCCAACTTCAATTGACAGTTCAGTCTTTGGTACAATGTTTATAAATTACAACTATGAAGTGTAAAGTGTTCTTAAAAAGTGTTAAAATGGAAATTATAGACAGTTTTAGGGCTCCAGTTAGGGCCCCACTATGATAGAAAACCCCTACGAGGCTAATAATATCGTGGGTATGAGAAGCGCAAGATTGAGCTGGCCGCGGCCCGAAACAGTCGCGGATGTTTTTGAGGTTAGAATTTACAATATTTTACAACAAGTAGTATAGGACACTTGCGAACCTGCTACATACCCATAATAAAAGTAAAATTAGCGTTTATTCTTGATGACGAAGGCATAGACTACCAAATTTTGTATCAGTACCGAGATCAGTACTAATTTTATACTAATTATAACTCGACTTCAAACCCGTGTGTAAATCGTTTCAATTTCTTTCAAATGAAGCATTCAAATGTTGACGCATTCATTTATTATTAAAAATACCTATTGAGTCTAGACCATTTTTTGAGTATTAATTTTGTAATTCTCAATGTAAAGGTGTTTGATTAAATAATATACAAATTGTTTAAGAAGTTGCATCGAGGCAGTAAATCATCGCTTTTATATTTTCAGGAATATTTGTGTTTCATATGATTAATGGACCCATTCAAACATATTATATAAAATTTTAATGGTTCTGGTAAACATTCTTTTTATTACTGGTATTTACTTGATTCATGATCATATAGTATTTATTTTGGGTATTTTTCTTATTGTGAAATATGTGTGTTGAATAATTCAGCATCCATAAAATAATAATTTTCGTGTTGCGGTGCCGCCTATTTATTAAATCATACACTGTATTATGTACTTCCACCCTCTTGTTAGCGTTATTAGTGGTGGCTTAGAAAACGGCCATTATCACCCCATGGGGATAACAATACGCTTTTCTCGCGGGACACAATGTAATATTTATCTATCTAATTTTCAAGCGAGAGGTAAATGTTTTAAAATTATATAAAATTATCTATATTTGATTTATCAGATTCCAATTATTTTTATAGCTGTTGTTTTCATACAAATACATTTATTATCAAAATAATCGTTAAACAGTCTTTTTATGGGACTATTAAAAATGCATCATAAACGGTTAATAGTATACGTACCCCTTTTATAGATTAGATAAGTTTGGTTTTTAGGCATTAATCATTTAAAAAGTAAAATTGGAGGCATTTTTCAAATTAATTATGCATAGGGACTATCACAATATTAATACAAATTTGGGACCTTCTGAAAAAAGATGTTTCTGCTTAATTTACTATATTTATTTATTCAAAATAAATAGTTTGTTTTACATTGAATTAATTTAAACAACATGTGTACGCGGTAATAAAATTTTAATGTGAGTAATGAATTAATTAATTCTTATTGTTTTTTTGTTATTAAATGCTAGCTGATAGAAATTTTGAAAAAGCATCTGCCTATTAAATTGTATAAAAGTGTTATAAAAGTGGATTATAAAATAAAATTCCATACGTTTTAATTTTAATGAACTCTTATCAAAGCGACCACATCCTAAAACTATCAAAAACATGCTGGAAAATAAGGATGCGGTCGAAATATAAAACTTTTATTCTGTTATTCTAATTCTAATAATGATAGTAGAGTGACTTAGAGAAAAGTTTTATTTATTCCCCTATAATATTCAAAAATGATGTCAATCTTCGGCAAACTAGCACCATATGTAAAATGACTGGCATAATTCATATTTAATCGAATATTAATTTGATTTATCAATTTAAGCCCGCACATGTAATAATTACGAACATTTTTACGAGCGCGTTAATTCAATTAGGAAAAATCTGTGCGTAGGAATTTGATTAATTAACGAAATTAATTTATGAATATTATTCAAAACAACAATAATCGATGGGATTTTTAATCTCTTCCAATTGATTGAATCAAGTTGCATTTATTGCGCCTTATAGTAGAGTAAAAATCGATGTCTATCGTTCAGTTCGTATGCACTTATTTGTTCATGGCTAAAAACTATTTTAAATTATTACTTAGACTCCTAGAAACGGTTTCTGACTGGTCGTCCAAAATTCGTATGGTGCCGGGCGGCTGGGGGCGGTTTTTTGTAAAAAAAAATCGATTTTGAGATTTTTACATTAGAATAAACTACAGAAAATCTTCTATCCACTGCGTAAACTATAAATTCATATATCAACTCTATATAGGATAAAAAAAATATTTCAATCATCAATTTACATGAAAGCTTACGGGAAAATAATACTTTAAACACGATTTATTCAAAACTAACATTTTCAAATTTCTTACTTTTTACTTTATCAGGTCATATCTTTCAAACTAATTGTTTTATCAAAAAATCACTTGAAATAAAAGTTATTGGCCAATATATCAGGATTACAATGGTATATTTATTTATTTTATTAATTTAATACAAACCGAACAATTGATAAAAAATTAACCCCGTGTCCGAGCGCCTGGATCTAGCCGCGTTAACGCTTCGCGTCCCCACTCCAAATCGTTGAATGATAAAACGAGACAGAAATATAAGATTGGCACAGGGTGAACAAGAATGCAAATAGTTTAAATTATTTGTATTTTGAAACATTTTGAAAAATTAAAAACAAAAGATGTATTGTATAAAATAATAACAATAACAACATAATATATATAATATTGAAAAAATATATATTATTATATATAAAAAATATATATTATATATATAAAAAATATATATATATAATATTGCATAATGACACAACTGATTACTCTGAATCTGAGCTTTGGGTTTCATTAACATTGTAATTAGCTCTGTTGGTGCAAGATTTTGGACATTTGCACATTTGCTTCTTATATTCTTTTACATCCAAGTTTTTATACGCTGCAAATTTTGGTATAGTTTTAATATCGTCCTTAATTTCTTGGCAAATTTTGTGTAGGGTGGGCATTTCAGAATTTTGAGTTAATACTGGTGTACAACTCTCATCGATGTCTTTATCATTTATACTAAAAGCACTAGATTAAACAATACTGATAAGATTCAAGAAAATAATATTATGAAAATTATGAATTTTCTTGATAAAGGTTTAAATGAAAATAAATGTTTTGATACGAAAACTATTTACAAAAATTATTCAAAAGTCTGTGATGGAAGTCACGCCATCAGCAAGAGATCTTTAGTGACCAAAATAATGAAGCACTTTGGAAATAAAATCACTATGATAAATATGATAAAGTCTACTAATCCTAGCAAATCCAGAATTATTGTACCTAACCTAACTAAAAATGAAGCATTTTTTTGTAGTATAAATGATAAAGACATCGATGAGAGTTGTACACCAGTATTAACTCAAAATTCTGAAATGTCCACACTACACAAAATTTGCCAAGAAATTAAGGACGATATTAAAACTATACCAAAATTTGCAGCGTATAAAAACTTGGATGCAAAAGAATATAAGAAGCAAATGTGCAAATGTCCAAAATCTTGCACCAACAGAGCTAATTACAATGTTAATGAATCCCAAAGCTCAGATTCAGAGTAATCAGTTGTGTCATTATGCAATATTATATATATATATATTTTTTATATATATAATATATATTTTTTATATATAATAATATATATTTTTTTCTAATTTTGGCATGTAAAATGTGACTTTTCAAAATCGATTGTAGTTGGCAAACGGCACATTTTACGCAACTGGTGATGTAATGAAAAATATTTCACAACTGGTGATGAAAAGTTCCGAATAAAGCCTACTTGTTTTGATAAAATTCACTAAATTATTAATATCATAAGTTTAAAAAACTCTTTTTTGAGAAGGTTCTTGTAAAAATTAGAAAAAATCTTGTATGCAACATGTTAGGAAATGCTATTTTGTGTAACTCGCGTTATTTTGCAGAACTCGCTGCGCTCGTCCCGCAGAAATCCGCTCGTTACACAAAAAAATGCATTTCCTAACTGGTTGCATAAATAGCTATTTTGCAATTTGCGATTAAAATGACATCTTTTTAGTTGCCATTTTTGATGTTGAAACAGCCTACTTTTTTTTATTGTTCTAAAAAAAGCGTGAAAAAAAGACTTTTTTTCACTCTTTTTCTACTTTTTTTCACTCTTTTTACTTTTTTTCATTATTTTAAAAATTGCTAAAAACGTGGCAAAAAGTTATAAAACCGCAATGTTTTATTTATTAACAATATTAATTGTACAATTAGTAAGAATATTTAACTAAACAGAAACATATAAGCAACATTTCCATTAAATTTGAGTTAGTAAACACTTCTGTTCGATTTGAATTATGTGAAGGAAGCTGTTTGATTTTTCGTTCCTAGGGGCGAATTTCACAACTGGTGATGAAAAGTTCCGAATAAAGCCTACTTGTTTTGATAAAATTCACTAAATTATTAATATCATAAGTTTAAAAAACTCTTTTTTGAGAAGGTTCTTGTAAAAATTAGAAAAAATCTTGTATGCAACATGTTAGGAAATGCTATTTTGTGTAACTCGCGTTATTTTGCAGAACTCGCTGCGCTCGTCCCGCAGAAATCCGCTCGTTACACAAAAAAATGCATTTCCTAACTGGTTGCATAAATAGCTATTTCAATATTATATATATATTATGTTGTTATTGTTATTATTTTATACAATACATCTTTTGTTTTTAATTTTTCAAAATGTTTCAAAATACAAATAATTTAAACTATTTGCATTCTTGTTCACCCTGTGCCAATCTTATATTTCTGTCTCGTTTTATCATTCAACGATTTGGAGTGGGGACGCGAAGCGTTAACGCGGCTAGATCCAGGCGCTCGGACACGGGGTTAATTTTTTATCAATTGTTCGGTTTGTATTAAATTAATAAAATAAATAAATATACCATTGTAATCCTGATATATTGGCCAATAACTTTTATTTCAAGTGATTTTTTGATAAAACAATTAGTTTGAAAGATATGACCTGATAAAGTAAAAAATAAGAAATTTGAAAATGTTAGTTTTGAATAAATCGTGTTTAAAGTATTATTTTCCCGTAAGCTTTCATGTAAATGGTGATTGAAATATTTTTTTTATCCTATATAGAATTGATATATGAATTTATAGTTTACGCAGTGGATAGAAGATTTTCTGTAGTTTATTCTAATGTAAAAATCTCAAAATCGATTTTTTTTAACAAAAAACCGCCCCCAGCCGCCCGGCACCATACGAATTTTGGACGACCAGTCAGAAATCGTTTGTAGGGGTGTATGCAATAATTTAAAATAGTTTTTAGCCATGAACAATTAAGTGCACACGAAATTAGAATCTAGACTAGTTTTAGCCCATTTTAAACTCTACTATTAATAATATAAAGATATGCACACAAGTCCATCTGGCATTAGGGAGAGAGTAGATTAATAAGATAAAAGCAATTAAGTCACTGTTAATTACTTTATTGGGTTGTGACAGTTCTTTATGAATATAGTTAAAGTAAATGCTTGCAAGATTTTAATCTTATTCGTATATTTCTCCAATGGCGCGTTTTGCATATGATGTGAAATGAGAAATATTAAGTTGATGCATAAATTCGCAATTACGCTATAATTGTATAATTATCACATATCGCGTTTAATTTATTACGAGAAAAATTAATTAAAACGAATCAACATCATGCATGCAGCTCGAATTTTTATTAGCCGTTCAAATCGGAATAGATTTTCTTGCTTTAAGCGTGAAATTTTGTAATCGGAAACAAAATTAAAATTTCTTTAAAAAATTGTCGCTCTTTTAATAAAAACTTCAGAAATACGCCTAGGAAGTACTAAAAAGCTTTTAAAATATCTCTTGAAGTTTGCCAATAAATGGTGTTAATTCTCGACCTTTCGAGTGCTGGAGGAATTTCACTTGAAAAGCCAAACTCTTTCCTTATTGTCCTTTGCATCAGAGAGTGTAAAAGTTGCCAGTCTAACCGCCTTTACACATTTGAACATGACACATTTGAAAAGGCAAGCAAAGCTGCAAGTGAGCGAACACACCCTAGAGATTTGAAAAATATAAATGCTGTTTTGTCAACACAAATAAATGCGAAACGTCTCAATATAATTCCAGCTCATTTATATACGTATGTTTGAATCCAGTTTATTATTTCGCTTATAAGAACAATTTTTCATGTCAAAATTGACACACAACCATATAATAAAATGCACAAATAATTAATGGTCCAAATTTATTTTTGTCGTCCTTTTCAAGAGTAATGGCTTTTAAATTTCAGTTTCAAGTGTGAAACTGAAGGAAAAATTCTTCTCTTCTATTAAAATTTTAATAAATCTAAATAAATAAATTGCATGCAATTGAAACATCGATAAATCAATTAGTGCACTTATTAACTGTCTGATAAATAATTGAATGAATAATAATTAATGACCAATGGTATATGGATTTATAGACCAATGGCGAGGCGAAATCCGCGCCCATTCTCCCCACATCAGATTATTGCCCGAATTAACTGGACATGATACCAATAAATCAATTAAGAAGTCTATAATACATAAGAAAGCACGATGCCTCCCTCTTTGTGTGTGCAATGGTTTTATACATTTTCTACAACCCCACATATATAAACTTTCACCTCACTAATATATTGACCCACCCTTATACGGTTCGTATAATATTATGATCAGAAAGCACGCAATCTGTATAAACACCTTTTGTGTATATTATGTGGTTTGACCAAAGGTGTGGGGCTACCACACAATCGTTAGCACACCATTGCATTTATAACTGCAAAATTAACAAAACAGAAAAAACCAATCGGCACGCCACTGCTTCACTAATTAATTACAAGCGGAGCTTCCTTAAAAATGTTCAATGTTGCGTTTCTACACCAAACAAATCTTTAATGCACTTTAATTTTTCATCCGATTTGTTAATTATGATTAATTATTCCAATAACTATTTGATTTATTCAAGGTTTTATGGGATGGCCAGCTAAAATTATTACTTAAGTTAAGCTAGCTTAATAAGTTAAGATGTCTTAAATTAAATTATTTAGTGTAAATGATGTTAAAAAATTTACTACTCATCCACTTTTACTTAAAGTAACTTAATTAACACATTCGATAATGCTAATTTGCACGTTAAACCGAAAATTTCAGCATATTTTCAAAAAAAGCTTCAATTGTCCCAAAAAAAAATAATGTAGAATTAGAAATGCCGACAATTCTAATGATGGAATGAATAACGAGCAAATTTAATAGACATGATTAAAATTGAGCCGCGCTGACATCAAGTATGTGAGAAATGTAGATCAGTAGCGGCGGTGGCGAGTGGGGCCCGATATAGCCCCCCTTTCGGTTGTGTGTAAATGTGTGTGTGTGTGAGTGTATCTCTCCTCTGACAAATATCTCCACAATCAACTGCTTGGGTGGCCCCACGTTTCACACGACCCATACCAGAAGAATGCTTATATGCTACATTTTGTAACAGACCAGTGGTGGAGCTAAAGGGGGGCTACTATTCATTTATTAATTATTTAATACAAATGTTTGGTTTTATATTCGTCTGATTTATGGAATCTAATTGAGTATGTGCATATTAAGTTTCAGGTGCGTGATAAGTTGATGCGGTTCCAAATAACTCAATTTTTTATTAAAGCGCGTGATCTATCACTGATATTATTTATTGCTGAAATAAGGTTATTTAAACTGGCGCAAAAGTTCTGATCAGCTAATCGAAATTTGCATTTAAAATTACCAGAAAAAACACGCAGCATCGAAACCTTCAATTTCTTTCAAGCAATTAACACCATTAAAATGATTTTTTGGTGCTAATCCCAAAAATTCGACACACGCACACGATTATTATTAACAAAAAAAACTTTCTCTATTTTATAATGCAGAGAACACAACGGTTATTTTTATTTATATTCAAATAATTTGGATTGTTATGCAATTAAATATATCAATATTAGTAAAGATGAAATAAATCTGAAGTAAATGCAAATTTATCTCATTTGAATAATTATTCAAGCTAAGAAACTATATTTCAATTTAAATATCTAAAATCCAAATTAAGAAGACCGCCAAAGCACAAATTAGTCTAAAAGTCACACATTTTTAAATTATCAATTAAATATTTTAATTAACTATATAATGCACTCAGAGTAAACTTTTAGAATATTTTTTTTATAGTTTAAACTACTATAGTCTATTTTACAACTAGAAAAAGCGTTTTAAATCTGCCGCGCCAAATCCCAAACTTGCAATTGGTTAATCCGTCTAGTAACCATGGTTACGAGGTTTAGAATTTGGCGCTGCAAATTGAAAACTCTAATAGTTATAAAATAGACTACAATATTTATCAAAATTTAATCGATACAACAATAAATAAGATTTGTGCTATATTTTTGACTTTTAGTGAGTGTTCATGCAGACATCCTGATATGGAATTAAAATTAATGTTCGGCTCTTTTACTAACGATTTCCGCTTTGTTATATATTAGTGTATCAATAATTATTAATTGTGTTATTTAAACAGAAATAATAAAATATAATTATGTTTACAAGCGCTGGTGGTCTTTCAAAGAAACTAGTTTAAAATTAAGAGAGCTGTTAATCATATAATAAGGAACAGAAAAGGATTTCGTTTGAGCGCATAATAAATTTCGATGCATTGACACGACAATAAAATATCAATAAATTAATTAAATATTTATTGCGGTTATTAAATTAAAATGCGCTTAGTTGTGTGAATTCAGTGACATTCTATTCCAATTCGAAAAAACGCGCCTGCATATAAATATTGCAATAACTATAATTTTGAAAATAAGCAAAGTGCAGCGCATTAAATCGTGATTAAAGCTGATTTGAATATTGGAAATACGCAAATTTATTTCTTAGAGTCATGGAAAAGGAAAAATCTGCTGATGGCTAAAATAAATAGTCGCGTACTATTTATTTATTTCTCTCCTGGGTCACTTTGCGTTGTATTCCCACGACAAAACAACACGACACTTTAATAAATATGTATCTCTGTATATACTTTGCACTTGTCTCTATAACCAATTATTATAGCAATTTACTGGAATATTGCTTGTCGTTCTGTAAATAATTGTACATCTTTTAAGTACGTGCAAGTGCTTCTGTAAACCGAATGCAAGAAACAATTTAATATTGATCATTCGCTCTCTTCCACCATCCAGCATCCATGCTTTGAACCGCAGGTGGGCTTTCTGCATTATTTACCATTTGCAATTATTATGTGGGTGTGCATTGTAATTTTCTTGCACTTAATATCGCTTTACAACATAGTAATAACCATCCAATATGTATAACAACTTAAAGCTGGCCACTGACACTGATTTTTCTATCCGCCCCTACACGTTCAAATATTAGTACCCTGAGAAAAATTAGATTTTAATGTGGGCTGCATTGTTTTCTGGTTTCAAAAAAATAATTAATTATATTTAACAGATTAAGATCGCGAAGCTTAATTTAAATTCCCGTTCAAATGATAATTTTTTTGAAGAAAACAAAACGCGTAGAAGCGCTGCGCTCATTAATTTTTTTTTGATGATGAAAATCTAATAAAATACTGCGCACCCAGAATAATACGTGTGTAATTATGTTTCGGAATGGAAATTGGAAAACAAAATTGTGTTTTCGAAATAGGTAGATGGAATTTGGCCACTTAAGTTAACAATGACATTGACATACGTTCGCTGGTTAACTAAGAGTGGTCAGTTGGATTTTCAGATAATGACTAGCGCTCATTATTTTGGGTATGCAATTTAACATTTTGCGGATTTAGTTTATTATTTATTCAAGAGGTTAAAGAAACTATTAATAATTTATGCAATTGTTTTATGATGTGGGATCTTATAAAATTAAAATTTTGGTAATTAAAAATATTTTTCCCAGATATTAACAACTTTAAATGAATCTACTTGATAATACTTACCAATAGAATTTTAGTTCCGGCTGAAAAGTGGTCCTGTTAGTTCCTAGGACCAAAAGCTCCCCATGTTACCAACTCAGTAAAATTGCGCCACCTGCTGGAAATTAATAATTCAAAAAGCGCTACCAATATCAAAAATTGAATCGGAATTCATAAACCATAAACCGTTTTCTTCAAAATCGAATGCACCAAACATGGTGTTTTTTTTTCGAAATCGCATAAAAAGCCAACATTTCAATAGTACTTTGATGCTCATTTAAGTAGTATTGAAGTACCGTATTTGAAGATAAATAAATGAAAACGACGTTTAATTACGATTCGAAATTGGATATAAAAAGACACTTAATTTGTATAATAGACATAAATATGTTGTAGATGAGATGTTTGAGACTGTGTGAACGGCACAGAGAGCAAGCTCCATCATCTAAGTCCAGGCCGATCACGCGGATCAAGTCAAAGCCATGGAACGACGTGTGTGGTCCATGGTTATCACATACGCGTTCCTCTACATACCAACAAATGTACATGTTCGTATAAATACACATATAATACAACACCGCGGCCACTAGACTACACACTCGAAAATATCCCCATAAAAAAACAACCACGCAACTTTTATTTTTTATTTAAATAAATTCGAATTGTTGAGAAAATTTGCAAATCAATAAATTAAATTAATTTCTCGTCGTTTATCATTTGAGGAATTAATTCGGGAGAGGACCCCACAGACGAAAATATTCGAAACAGTAGCTGATGCTCGCTTGGACAATGATGGTATCAAAGATGCCCATTAAAGCTGAGAATTAATTATCCGATTTCGACTTTTTGACAATACCGAAAATTCCTCTGTAATTAACTTATTAATTAATGAGTTTTAATTAAATGGATGACGGTGTAATTGTAACAATTTCAGATTGAAATTGACACCCTGCTCCCGAAACACCTCTCTGCATATAAATAATATAATGGAATGCGATTGCTATGTTTAGGGGCGCAGTTTCAGGGTGGAGTTGCCCTGACACATTAAATGCATTCGGAACTATCGCTGATAAGGAAATTGATTTATTTGTTCCAGCTTAAAAGTTATGATTATTTTTATTGAAAAAATCGTTTGTATGTGGCGGTGATGAAATTGTTTAATATAAAATTCAGCTTGGCTGCAAAGTGATAACATGGTGTTTTTTTAAGCCATTTAACTTGATCGCTTTATGCATGGTTGATAAAACACAATTACATATCATTTCAGGTCGATATTGTAATTTATCAACTGTAAAATATTGCCGATAGCCTTATAGGAAAAACGCAATCAAATGCAACGCGCGTTATCGCAGCGTTTTTGGTTCACTCCCACTTTAAACATTTATTTGTTTATAAGAGGGGCTTTGAAATTGTTTTTTTGATATAAAAATTTCTAATAATATTATTTTAAATTTTTTTTATTAAATTGTTGAAATAAAAGACACTTTCAATTTTAATATAGATGTTTTTTTTTTTTATTTTTTAATAATCTATAATATTTTTTTACAATAATTTTAATTACTCACTATATTTTATCATAGCATACTCATATAAACCATAATTTTAGGTACATAATTTTCTTGTTTCTACATATATTCAACTTTGATTATACATTTAATTAAATAAATACACTAAATATCTCACAGACAATATTCCTAAATATAATATTTTATTTATAAGTATTTACAGTAATATAATTTTTATTTTAATAATAATGTACAGAGTTCAATAATTAGATACAAATAAGTAATAATGTTTATTAACAAAGTAAGTTCAATCATTCGTTTATTTTATATAAATATATTGCTTTCGATTTTATTTGTATATTTTCACAATTCCAATCAACTTCAAAAATAATAAATAAATACGATTTGTACACCAGCTTTAGCTTTTATTTACAACAACAAAGTGAATGAATTGAAAAATTGCAAAACTATACAACATTATAATGGCACTGATTGATGAAATTGTAATTTAGTGCTGGAAAACAAAAGTGACCAATGAATGCATCATTAACAACAATCTTTTTTTTATTCTTTCGTTCCTTCGGTAGTGTTATTCTGAAATTCTGCAGAACATAGAAATATATGTATATACAGAAAAGCTGCAGGAATTGGATGACAGAGAAGACAGACATCATGTAAGGTAGAAATACCTATGATAGTATAAAAAGTTGACCAAGAGTCTTAAGTAGAGCATTGACAGGTTACACGCACACACTTACAGTATACCAAATAAAATACAATTATACAACAGACAGACGGACAAGTGCGTCTTTTCAATACGAAATAAAAGAAAAACAAATAAACAAAAAAAATAAAAGAACAAGACAAGCCCTGGTATTCAGAAAAACCAGAATATTGTTTACAAAGTTCAGAAATCCTTGCAACAATTTCTGGTATTTTTATTTGCAGATTTTACACGGAAACGGACAAACGATGTTGCGGTTCGCTTTTTGTTCGGGGGGACCTTTGGCAAATTAGAAAACAATACACTAAAGCGATTACTGTGCAAGAATCGCTAATTAATTAGGCAACTTTTTGCCTCTATTGTTGCAACTGATACACATTTACAAACTAGTTTTTTCCATCAACTAGTCGAAAAGCTTGTCTTATTCATCACAGTTGAGATTATTAATTAATCAATTAATTAACTAATTAAAAAAAAGGAAACGTGAAGTGGAAGCATATTAAAATATCACCAAATAACTGAAAAACTATTATGAACTTTTGTTGCCCTGCTGCATTTCCTGCAGCTCTTCCTCCTCCTTCGTCAAGGGTATCGTCGAATGATTGTAGAGCCCTTGCGCCATCAATTGCAGCGCCAGCGGATTCTTCTGGCCCGATGCCTTTTTGATTTTCGCCCGCTTGTTCTGAAACCAAATTTTGATTTGCGCCTCGTTCAGTCCCAGCTCGGCACTGAGCTGCTGCCTTCGCCGTTCAGTCAAATAACGATTTTCCGCAAACTCGTGTTTGAGTCGCGCCAATTGCGCCCCGGAAAATGCAGTGCGCGGCCGCTTTTCCTCGGCCGTTTGGGCCGCGGCGCCGCCCTGTTTCGGGGTCCCCGGCTTTTTCACCCTTCGCGTTCTCGGACCTGCCAAACAGAAACAAAACAAGCAAATCAGAAATGGGGTTGGTTGGTTTCATTAAGCACGTCTTAAGCGAGCGAGTGACATAAGCGCGGCCGGCGTAATTCTCGATAATAGCATACAATTATCTCTACTTAGACTCTCGAGAGAGTATTATTGATTGCCGTCATTTCAATATTAGGGTGTATGTATGTGTATAGATATGGGTGTAAAGAACACGTTTCTCGCAAGTCATTTTCATCACTTACTTCAAAGACCGTATAAGAGCTTGAAAGTTAAAAGCCAAGCCAGAGACGTGCAGAAGGAGTTCACTTGTGAATTAGCTGGTAAAGTTGCCATTAATCACTTTTCCTTTTATGCGCTTTTATATACTCATGTATATACATTACCATCAACCAGCGTTCTCATGCAAAATGGAAGTAGGCGGATTATGCTCATTTATTCCATCGCAAAAAAAATTCGCTCTTTTTTTCTCTCTCTCGAGACATTTTCATTGCAAATTACCTTAATTCCAATATAATTAATGCGTTCATAAGGAAAAATATTACGTACTTCCACAATGCATTTATTATTACATAGCGGTGTTTTTTGTCAGAAACTGTAATACTCACTTTATGATCAAGAAAATAATTGTTTTCATTTTTCTACTAAAAAAGGCATTAATTCTAAAAAGTCCCCAAGTAACACCCAAAAACTAAGAACAGCTAATTTTCGTCTGGCGCCTTCACCAAAAAGAGAAACAAAGTAATTAATTATTCAGCAATTAGCTCGACAATCCCAAATAATTTTGAAAGCAAATTATCTGTTAACTAGAACAATTTCGCACACATGTCTTTTAGAAACGAAACTTGACAGCCATCCAAGTTGACGCTCTTTCAGCTTAAATTAGTGAAACCTTTAGCGAAAAAAATTGCGGCTTTGTAATCACGATGAATTAAGAAGTTACTATTAAGCTTTTATGTTTAAAATCGCTGAGGTTAAAGAACTCCTTGTAAACTATGATTTAATTTGATGGTAGTAATAATATAAAGTTGTGGTGCTAAAGGCTGAAAATGTATTTGTGAAATGATCAAGAGCTTCACCACCTGACAGCAGCAATGTTCTAATTGCAAAGCTGTCAAGAAACATTGTCTTAAGATGAACCAATATAACTGTCACAAGTCGCATCCTTAGTATTATTATAATAACTAACTATTCACTCCCCCGCAAAACTTTATACCTTTACAGTTATATTATTTGAATTTCAATTACGATCGCAGCATTTCTCTATTTTCTCTACTAGTTGAATGA